>OW028622.1:10000000-11278852 GCA_932294325.1 Allophyes oxyacanthae
TAAATCGCAGATTGATTCCCATGGACCGGTGCACTTGCTGGGCGATCGTGTTGCTCTCACGCTTACCTATGTTAAGGCGAAGACAGCTGATAGGAAAGTTTAAATAAAATAATAGGTGAGTACCTAGGTAGTGGTGTTTAGACTTGTTTTATGTTTTTAATCATCAATATGAACAACTTTAAGGGTTCAAGGCAGAAATCGCGAGAAAATTCTGCTATTCCATACAATTAGTCGAGTAATAATGAATTATTTGTATGGAACCGCTGATTTCTTTATTCGCCGTTTGGTTCAATAGTAAAAGATTTTCATAACGTTGATTACAATAACCCCTTAAAGGGATCGGGACTAAAATGATAGGACCTTGTATAAAGGCAAATATTGCAAATTCACGTATAAGTGTTGGTTGGTCTTGGCGAATACAAATGCATTGATCCTATTCTTCTAATACCTATGTATTTTTTTATTATGTATCATGCGGTATTTCTACTAGTGCTAAACTCTATTCCCCCTTAACTGAACTCTATTGAGTGCAGCCGCAAGGCGGCAAAAAGTGTTCATTGATTGATCCTTTCACTCCGTTGGCTACCAGTGATTCCCACAAAAAGCTTCGGTTACACATGACGAACAAAAATCTATGATTCTGCACTTGTTAGATATTATTTGCACAGATTTATGGGCTTACATTCGTTTGATATTAATATACGCGAACGATAGTTTTCAGAAACAATACAAATTATTAATTATTGGAAACTTCATGATGGATGTTTAGAAGTAAATTCGCAATGACTGATCTAGATACCTACTATTTAATCGATAAGGAAGTATTTACCTAATTAATGAAGTAAAGTTAGAAGTAGGTACCTTTCTCTTTCTACTTCGCATTATTTTTAAATCTAAGTTTGATGGCAAATACCTACCTACTTAGGTTTCAGCCATTTATGAAGAATACTATCAATCTCAAAAAGTCACGAGTGTTGAGATTGAACATCGGCTAATTTATTTTGATTTACCGCGGGAAGCGAAAATATTCTTTGTCTGGATTATGGATTTACCTACAATAAGTTATTTCCTCAGACAAAAGGAATAAAATTCATAATAAATTATCAATTTTTCTTCCTATTAATATTCGCGAACTACAAAAGAAACAGTTTTGAAACAAAACTTAAGTCTTCAACCCATCTCTCCTCCGTGCTTCAACCTATACACAAAGAGTATGTAATCACTATACATAACATGTAACACATTGTGTAGGTAGGACATTACATGTCAGTGTGTTTTGTGATTTGTAGGGTATTGAGGAAACGAAGGACAAGTGCCCAGCTTGCGATGGCCGTGGGAGGATCACCCGCAAGCCTTTTACCGTGGGAACTTATGAACGGGTATTAAAATCGAGGCTAGGGTAGCCTCGTGCAAAAAATATAGGTACACGTAATAACAAGAAATTACATAGGTATATTAGCAGACAGATTAGCAATTTGCAATAACGATTGGGTCGCGTTGACAGTGGGATATTGCAACCGTATAAGTAATTGAAAGGGAAAATAGTTAGAACATCAATAAGACATCCAACAAGATACCTACCTACCAGATAAGTTCTCGACGAAGAATCAGCCATCATTTTCATCCTAAGTAGGTATTTACAGTTAACCGAACAGTTGACCGTATTTTATGTAAAATTTACCGATTTACACATTCTGAACGCGCGTTATAAATACCTACCAAAAACAAGTACGGCTTTTTTTATTACCGTCTTCATCTTGCTTGATGAAGGCAATCATAATTTAATTTAATAGTAGCCAGCACTTTACTTTTTCGGAAAGTGAATATGTACAGCAATTACGTAGTAATGACGTCATAACGTTAATTTAGTGGTCATTTACGCACAGTATATTACGAACAGATATGACACGAATTAATTTAATTCAGTCTTGGTCAAATTATTTGAACTTCTACGTTGCGTAATCCTACCAAATAACGGGTTCTCAAAGGTGTACCTACCCAGGCGAGGCAGGGGACGATACTGCCACCCTGTACCTGCTTTCCTACCCCTGGTCCCATCCTGCCTTACACCATACATTTAGCTGATTACATAATTATCTATGTGCCTATGGGTACCTACCGTTGAAATTCCTTATTTGTCCCCCTGGGCCTAAGTCGTCTTTGAATCAATTCTAGGGCATAAGACAAAACGTATGCCTTTTATATCAATCTGCAACAATAATTTGAACAACAAAAACATTGAAAATACTTACGCTCGATACTTAACTACGAATACGATACTTAATTACAGAATTAAAACTCAAGACCTCGTTTGTCTTCGAAGAGTCGTTAAAATATCATTAATGATCCTCATCTAGACCTTCATGACGTTAAGGAGACTCCGCCTATTTTACTGAACATACTATTTACTGAGCACGACGTAAAATTATCGGTCATTCGAGAAATAACGTCCATTATAGGAGGTAGGAACGCACTACGACAGGCCCAGCCAGAGTCGCCGGCGCACTTTGATTAATATTTCGACTTTTTCACTAAGTTGAAAATTGTTTGTGTTGTCATTAATGAGACAACATTGTTGAGTCATTGCCGTACTTTAGTAATGTACCGCAATCACCTGGGCTGAGTAGGTACCTACCTATAAAAGTAACTACCTATACTTTACTTTGGTTGCTATAACTTTGGGCGGTCGGTGCCCATCCATCTCATACCTATCTGTTAACCCCATATTAGTTATGAGAGCATGAAGAACGATACAAATGAAATTAGATAATAATACAGAAACCACCCATACCTACATACCTACCTAAACCCCGCACGTTCTATAGGTGTCAAACTATTCAATATTACTAATGATTAAGTTATGAATATGCACATCGCTTAATCGACCGTAAGAAATGGTTCCTGATGAATTTAATGTTACTTGCAAAAATCTATTCTAATATTTTATTAAGCTTAACCCTTCACCTATTGCACAGAAGAACAAAAACTGTCGATTCTTGTGAATATCATTTTTGAAGTCATGAATATGCAAAAATAACAATTAGGATAATCAATATTGGCATTGATCTTCAATTCTAGTCGAGTCATGGTGCAATCATCAATCGTTACATCGATATGGGTTCGCTGCACATAGGAAGGGGTTCATGACAATATGACACCTGCATTGTAATGAATAGGAGATATTTCTCATTCTATAATGTAACGGCCCATATTTTTTGTTTCTAATTAACTATGTTCGTAGTTACATACCAATTTATTTATACCTATTTCTTAAGTAGTATTTGCAACCATGAGATATCCATAGAATTTGATACCTACTAATAAACTCATAGGTATGGGCATACGTATCTACTTATCTACATTTTTACTGTTCTGCATATCTAATACCTACTGCCTACATTGGCGTAGCTAGGAAGTTTTCCTAAGAGGGGCTGGCTAGCAAGGTTTGTAAGTAATATTAGCGTTCTCGGAAACTGGCTCATGACGGTTTCTATACTAAGTAGATATTTGAAAAACGGCGGTTTTCGGAGATGATAAAATAATTTTACGTGGAATGGTATCTTTTTCTTAAAATAAATAGAATGAAAACAGTATATTTCTTTAATACTGACGATTTTAGGGGGGCAATGAGTATTTTAGGGAGGGCAGTGCCTACCCTTGCCCGCCCTAGCTACGCCGATGACTGCCTACGTAGGTATTAGTAGATTATTAACCAAGGGGATAAAGCAGTGTCTTCTATCGCGGGTGATGATTTAAATCGCGAGAGTAACGAAGGACTCGGGTTTACTCCCGAGCGTAGCGAGGGTGTTAAAAACTTAAATCACGAGCGAAGCGAGGGATTTAAGACGAGTCCTGAGTGTAGCGAGGGATTTAAGTTCACCCAAGACCAAGACAGCTTTATCACTGAGGAAAATACTCTACTTTTCGTACCATTTGCGAAAAAATTTACACAATAATAATATGAGATAAGCATTTATTAAAAATCATGACAATTAAAAGTAAAAGTTAACATTCGAAACATTGGTCCAATTATTGATAGAGAGAGTTACATTTTTGTTTGGTACATTTAATGTTGATGAGTAGATTTGAGTATTTAAATTGCTCATAGAGATAATACATAGTACCTATAACTAGAGAGCTTACTGCTATAATTAGTTGTACGAAATTTTGTGCCCACATGAAAGTCACCCGAGATTTTGCGGTGTCCCTCTCGCACACATGGCCATTACTCATCAACTTAGTAATCTACTAAATTGGTATTTTCAGAATCGTTTTTACATACATATTAGAACTAATGAAACTTCTACCCACGGCTATCAAAATAAACATAATAAAAATTATAATTGACGTGCTTTAAATATTATATTAAATATTATTATTTCCATACGTTATTCAATAAGATTGATTATTACAATATTTGGATACCAGTAGTTAAAGAAGTTTGCATGCGGGAAACACTACATCATTCAAAATGGCTTACATTGTCAACTTAGTTGTCAACCTATTGTCAACATTCGTGGTTTTCATAGTTCAGAAATAAACGTGATCAAACATTATTTTTGTGCCTAGAATAATTTTTTGGCGACAAGATGGTAAATACTTGAGTTATGATTGGGTGCAAGCGAGAATATTATCCTGGTTGTGGAATATCGTTCCATAGGTAAGTTTCATTGAGTAGTGTGACAATATATTTTTATTTTGTGGGATATAGTTGCTCCAAGTACTTATTTTAGATCGTTTCACATAACATACAGTCCACTAAGTTAAATAATTTACGTACTTTAATAAATTTGGATTTGTTTTCCATAACCTGTAATGCGTAGCATATTTTCGATGCATTTATTGTTTTGTATAATTTGAGTGATTCCAAGTATAGTATAAGTATACATACAGGGTTATTTGTAAAACACCGGCAACGCTTTAAGGGGTGAAACTACTCATCAATATGAACAACTTTTACTATGGGAACAACCATGAAATCGCGAAAATAAAATCAAACTTTTCATACAAAAGATTAACCTTGCTCCATCAAAATGTATGAAAAGTTTGAATTTTTTTTCGCGATTTCATGGTTGGTCCCGTAGTAAAAGTTGTTCATATTGATGAGTAGTTTCACCCCTTAAAGCATTGCCGGTGTTTTACAAATAACCCTGTTAGTTTAAGTTAATTTGTTGAAATCATTTGTTGTTTGTTGTGCCGAATAGATAATAATGTTTTTTTGTATCTCTTATAAAATGATAGACTTTATTAAAATTCCATGTTTGTTTTTTTCAGGATTCCAGCTGATAATAAGCAGAGGGTGTTATGGATAACAGCCACGAACCTTGACATTAGTGTGTAAAAGTTCGCATGTGTTTGTGGCGTAAATTTTAAAGATAATGAATTATTTAACAGCAGCAAAAATAAAATTAAAACCTGAAGCAGTTCCTTCAATATTACCATAGGTACTATTGTAATATGTTTAATAATTATCAGTTGTTGTATGTGTCTGTTGTATAATGTTGTGTGTAATTGTCTGGTCTGTAATAGTTTATACTAATATAAAGTATAACACATTGCACAAACTTAAGATTCACACACTTTGCAGTATAGTTAGATGGATTAAACTTTTACTGGATTGGATATTGTACTTAGATATTGTGCCATAATGAAGATCATTTTTGACATTACAGATAGCCACAAAAAGAAAAATCTGTACGTGCAAAATAAATTGTACGTGCAGGAACATCTGGTGAATCAGGGCATGTAGGATCTTGTAGTAAATGGGAAGATGTTGCAGTTTCCAGTGAACCACCAAATAAGAAAGTAAAGCAAGAGGAAACAAGTACATAAACCCAAAATACAACTATAATGCCAACACAATTAAAATTACAATCAACCATTAAGTTTCTAGCCGGTCTCTTCTCCATAGAACCCGGCCCACTTTGGAACCGTGCATCTAGAATCTCAACGTTTTGACGAAACGACGACGACCTTTTTATGCCGATTTGAAATTAAAAAAAGTTTTGCTTTGACTTTCATTCATTGTGTTTTATTGCTTAATGTTGTGAATGATGATTATACTTGAGTTTGCCAAACAAGAATATTATAATAAGTGATATTCGATTCTGCAGCACTAAGCATGGGTTACCCTTTCTGCTATAATAGGAAAGATCTCATAAAGAAAGGTCGTAGGATGGTCGCAAAGCTAAAAGAGAAAAAGAAAAAAGAAAGAAAAAGTAGAAGAGGAATTAAATTTGTATCTTAAAATGTTAAAATCTAATGTTTCCTATGACTAGAGCTGCCAGATGTCCGGAATATTCACGCATGACATTTTATTATACACGTAATCTGTGTATAAGAAAATGTCCGGATTTTTCCGCAATGTCCGAAATTTTCTCTAAATTTTCTTTTTTAATAAATAGTAACCTTGCATATGCCTATTTATATATTATGCCTTGCCTGTGACTCTGATTATAACCAAAAGGGTGTATGTATATTTGTAAGAACGTTTAGATACACTGTATGGACCGTATATTTCACTATTAACTAGGAAAAAAACAATTCTTACTATTCGATATCAGTAGTTAATTACCTGATAACTATTCTCATAACATAATTAAATATTTCTATCATGTCCTACTTTTAACTAAAATGTATGGTTACCCTATTAGACAAGGACACGGTTACCACAAAGTATTCTCCCTCAGACCGGCTTTACGGCACTATTAAGCGTTCCAGTACTTGTACTATTTCTATGAAATTGCTAGACTAATATTTTTTTGTCGGAAAAGCAAAGGCATCCAGCTCATACGGCCTCGGTTTTCGTAATTTTATTTAATAATCATAACTGCATAATAAATGCGTATTCCTTTTTCAAAAAGATGTATAATGCTTTAGATACAAACTCAATGGTGTAAACACAGATGTAGTTCAGTATAAAGTTCGGTAAGTATTCCAAATTTAAATCACATTCTCCCCTAAGTTCTCCCCCTAGAGGATGAATGAAATTCAGTCATAGATAAAGTAAAATTCAGTACAATTTTCTTTCCCTGTTTTTAACAGATTAAAAAAGTATATATTGTACTCTTTGCGTAGGTAGTCAGATTACCTTGTAGGTAGGTAATATTTTTTAATAACTGGGTAAGTAGTTACCTACCTACCCTGCGGTCCGAATTGCGATAAAAGTGATAATATCGCGAATCCGACCAAATTTAATAGTCACAAAATATAAGGGCTATTGAGTAATAATAATGCTTGTGGCTTTGGTCGGGTTCGCGATAATATTACTTTTAGCGCAATTCGGACCGTAGGGCTGCTACTACTACTCCGCTTCTGTTATCATTTTGATATTACCCAGTGTCACTCCTTGTTCTTAGAACCTGCCTACTTACTTGATTAGTAAACCAACATTATTTTCAGGTAGGTACCTACCTACTTAAATTACCAGTTCAACGATTTTTCGATACATTGCGTACGTATCGTACCCTCTACTAGTACCTACCCTAAAGATGATGGGAGGGATTTTTCTATAGATAACGCTGCGAAAATGACTAAACTTTCCGAATGGCAATTTATCGACCGTCCCTCTTGGCCTTTTGGCTAAAATCAGTGTACTAGGATCTTTTCAGCTTAATATTTGAAAGTTCCCTCAGTTAAGGGCCAATATAATAAACAGATTTTGGTGTAAACCGACTGACTGTTCAGAGCTCGCTCCACTCCCGTCACGGGTCGGACCGGCAAGTGACGCCGGGATCAGGCCACTTATTACCATAAAAATTAAACCTAAGTAGGTATAGTCTGTCAAGAAAGTCATGAAAAGGATTGAGGGCGCCACTTGTATATATATTCTCTTGTTTAATTTTAATATAATAATGTCGAAAACATTTTTTTATCACAAAAAATCTACACAGAATAGTAAAATAAACACATCGTTGTACCCAAACGGACTCCTACGGTACTTATTTAGGGTTGCGAGCGAAGAAGAATTTTAGTTCCTTCAAAATCCTTTTCATGACTTTCTTGACAGACTTTGTAGGTCTCATCACCCATATCTGTAGCCGTAGTCTGTAGCTCTTGTCAACGTCATAACACTGCCTAGAAAACAATGCTGTCGATTCTGTTGCGCACTTTGACAGGACTAAACTAAACTAACAGGGCGTTTGTCTCTTTCTGTTTCAATAGATAACCTAACCGTCAAACACCCCCGACTCCAACTAGAAAAAAAGCTGAAACTTTTGAACGGCTGAACAGAATTTCATGAAACATAGCCAAGATGATTCCCGATTAAACAAGCTTTCAATTTTAAAAAACTGCATTGAAATCGGTCCCTCCGTTTTGGAGCTACGATGCCACAGATACACATTACAAACTTATAACACGCCTCTTTTTTGTCGGGGGTTAAAAGGGAAAGCGACAGATGCGTTTAATCTAGTTTAGATCTGTCAAAATGTGCAATAGAATCGACATCCTAAACTTATTAAACTAGTATAATAAATATTGGGCCAATTTGCTATCTTGTTGTTTTAGGCTCTGCCAAGACTAGTAGATGAGCATCAATTATCATAATTTTGTAGAATGAAGTAAGACAAAAACATTAAACTTTTAAAAAATCAGTCAAGCTTTATTTATAAAAATCCTCGACAATTCATAAAATATGTTTCAGTACAATACACAGGTGGATTTTTGAGATGGGCAGTAAGGGCAGGTTAACCGTTGTAGCTACAGGAAAACTCGTCTTTAACTTTTGGAGATATTTTGACCCGCATTTACAGATTTTGGAAAAAATGTACAGGCAGCAAGAAAATGGGTAACTTACACGAAATCCGATTTTTTATGCCAAACGATCCTGTTTCATATAAGGATCAAAAGACTCTACTGAACCAACTGAGGTTAGAGTACTAGGAATGTCGAAAATCACAAAAAAACTTTTTTCGTTCTTTTGACTCCTAAGAACGTTTTCCTGTAGCTACAACGATAAAGGTACCTGCCCTTACTGCCCCGTCTCAAAAATCCACCATGTATAATGCACATTCTTTGAGAATCCATACAAGAATATAAACTACATATAATTATTAATTAATATCAAATTCAGATGTTTTAAACATCTGAGTATAATAAATGCATTCTAGTTACCCGTACAGCAAATTACCTTTTGAATACATTCAAAATCGCATAGTTCAACATTCAACAGGCAAATTAGAAAAGTTACACAATTCACAAGTTAAACATTCGACAGGTAAATTAGACAAAACAAAATAACTTTAGAAAAAAGGAACAAAATTATGAGGTCGTATCATGCGCTTCGACCTTCAGAGTTGTTTCAAAATGTTACATGTACTTTGATGAACATTAACAAACTAGCTATACCATGATTTTGTATTACCATTCTTAGCTTTTGTTTGATCTTAGCTGTTAAGAAAAAGTATTTAAGTAAAAAATAGGAAAAGTTTCAAATAACGACGAAGCGTTTAAAGGTTTGAGATCCAATCCTGCATGATCTTGATGTCTGCAGGCGTGTCATCGTCGCCGGTGTTAGCCGAACTCTCGGCAATGTCGACGCGACCGCTGAGGTGCGCAAACTCGAAATCTTTGCCAATCTTTCCGAGGTATACAGTGTTGTTGCTCTGAGACGGATCCACTGACTGCAGCTGACTGGACTTAGTGACGCGTACTAGATTTCTGAAAAAAATGTGTTTATTGTATTGTTGAAATGTTACCCATGTTTAGAATGTCAGGAGCTAGGTATAGCAGTAATATAGTTGTTGCAGAAATATTATTGTTCAAGGCCTCATGTTGAGATTGCGATTAGAAAGGATAACAGCATAACAATACGATTGGATCTGAAAGATTTGACTAGACATTCTAGATAATCAAAGAGAGATAGTCATGATTCATACTTCTTAACTATCCTTTCTGATAAAACAGTTTGATCCTATGAACTACGATTTATCGACTTAGCTAAATAAATTTGGTTCCAAACTTATTGTCAGAAATATTCGCTCAGTGCGCTCGTTACCTAAGCTTTCAATTTAGGCGATCGTTCAAGTGCGACGGCCGCGTCACTACTGCGCAACTGTCGTTGATTCATAGTATTGCTTCACGCCTACAGTTCTAGTCACGCGACAATAGCGCTGTGGACAGGCGTTTTGTATAGAATGAAACTCAAAATTGCAGCACCATGCAGCAGATGATACTCCAAATGTCACGGTTGAACAATCGCCCAATCAAAACATGTCACAATATTTTGGTGCAAAACAGAAGTATAAATGCTTACATTTCTTTCTCCAACAAGCTCTTGATAACCTGGCTACCCTTAGCCAATGGCTGGTCCTGTTTGTTGCACAAGATGAGCACAGGAGGGCTGTTGCTCTGGACCACTGGGTCTGACAACACTGTGTACAAGTATCTGAAATAAATAGAATATAGATTAAGAATTATTAAATCAGAAGACATGAAATAAAATATGAGGAGATTTTCAATATTTAAGAAGAGACAAAGAGACATGCTTTGTGCAATTTTTATTTTAAAATTATAATTCATGTAACAAAACCATGTTTATACTTACTCAGCTACATCTCTGATCTCCTTTTGTATGGTGACGGAATCAATCACATAAACAATAGCTTTAGCACTGTTCTTGTACTGATCAAAGAACTTGTTTCTCAATCTCTCTTGACCAGGCAAGTCCACGATCTTCAGGGAATTCTGGAAATGAATAAGTGTGATTACAGTAATATATTTTAAATAATGTTTTATGTGATATTTACTTTTTCTATAGCTTGTTATCATACTAGCATATATTATTTTAGTTCTGACTTTCAAACAGTTACATACTATACACACAGTTACAGTTGTATACTATAGTTTCAACTTACATACAATTTATATGTATAGAATCACCATAACAATGCGTAGTATGGTGTGCCATTGCTTTGTAAAATAGCCATGTGGCAATTATTGCTATTTGCAAAAAGTATTAATTAATATTATAACTATTGAATAACTTACATTGGAAGTAAGGTATTCCTCAACATTCTCCTTCATAGATGTAAACGTCTGTCTGTACTGAGAGTATGCCAGCCTTACAAACAACAGTGTTTTACCAGAGTCCGACAGTCCCATCAACAGAACAGATCTACGTACTTGGCGCCTTCTTGTGAAACACCACCAGAACACTGAAAGCATACATTACAAATTTATTTTTCTATACATCTCAATTCTTTGTACCACTTTTTTATAGCTAGTAGAAAAAAGTATGCACATAGAGACTACCTTTGTTTCACATGTTATAGTATAATAATTATGTTACAATTATTGAAACTGCATACTTTTCAGTATCTGTGGAGGTTATTGCTAATTCATCTCTTTAGTACCAACTTATTTAGAACCATGGCACCTAAAATTATTGTTTTAGTGTTTCAAAAGTGACTATTTGGTTTCGCTGTCGTGTCGGCATGAACTTTCACGTGCCAAATTGCTCGTGGCGGCAAGGTAAGCCATTCGGCATGGTTCGAAACGGGGTCGACAGCTGAAGCCGACTGACCAGGAGTGTCGATAATGGACGCAAAACGTTGCGATAAGCAATAATTGTTATTGAAATTAATAATCTGGCACGTCATTAAAATTCCAGATTGTCTCGATTGTCTGTCAACTCACCCAAAGTAAAAAGAAGCACTATTAAACTCAGTAAGGTTATATACCGAGGATCATTTAGCATAGGTTCTGTGTGAATCTTTTCCTTTATTACTTCGGACTCCATGATCTATTAGATTAAAAAATCTATAAAGATACACAACAAGAAAAACAAATTCCCGAACTCCAACTGACTCCAACACAGCAAGAGCAAACCACAGACTAGTTAGAGATACTACGTATCAGACTGCCAACTGTAGTACAAAAACTCTCACCACTAAGTTTTAGTGTCGTATGACGTTTCTTTTTTTTTTATTGTCGAACCTTTCCCTGGCCTCGTGGCAAAGGAATTTGAATGATACAGCCCAATACGCCTGTAGGGACCGATTTATATATTTTTTCATTTTCTGAATTTATTTTGAGGAAAAATGATTAAAACAGCACATTACTTATTAAACGATTTATTTTTTGCATCGCAGGCAATACACGATTTTATGAGTGGTATACATCAGTGCCCTTTAAAATTCTATTTAATAATTTATGTACACACATGAAAAATAACACAGAAAACATTAAATAGGAGAACAAAGTACAAAGGTACCGCTTATTTCATTAAAGAAATCTCTTCCAGCAGACGAAGCAGAGAGGAGAATTTAAAACACGAAATGTAGACAGTGATGTACAAGAATAGACTAAAACTACAAATTAAATACAATAATATAAACTTATGTAAAATACCAACATAAAACAAATACACAATAAATATTAAAACATACATAAATTGCAAATGGAAGATGCTATGACAGGGAGAGATAATGCTCTTTGACACGTTTTTTAAAGGTTGAGATAGTTTCACAGTTCCATAACTCAGGTGGGAGTGAGTTCCACAACCTAACCCCATGCACAGAAAGGGAATAGGAATAGAAGTCAGTTTTGTGGGATGGGAATGTAAGAAGAGTACGGAGTACGGGTTATTTATTGTGAACCTAATAGTTAAAGCAATGAAATTATTGAGGACACTTGTCTTGTGTTCAGTACCGATGATGGAATCAAATGGATACTTGGATATAATTATAGCTTTTATATTTGATGAAACACTATTTTGATGGGCATTGGTTTCCAAGTATTCATTTGTTTCATAACAACTGTACTGAAACACCTTACTACACCTTCCGATGGATAGTTCAGGCGATTTTTTGCTGCAATATATTCTCTGTGTCTTATCCAGTCATGATGTTAGTTTTCTCACTTGTAACGTGTTTTCTGGCATGCATCACAATTTAATTGTAGTTTTTTTTTTTAAACGCACTACTACAACTTTAGTTTTATAAAAGTTATTTCTCAAACCCTTGATGAGGTGCAATGGGTCATATATTATGTTCAGGTTCGCGTTACATAATGTCCCTGTGCCATCTGGAATATAAAACAGTCAATTCGAATTAAACTTACAAAATATGATAATATGTGATTATTGACATAATATGAAATAAAGACAAGAATTATCACAGAAATATGTTAAAAGCATAATTAGAAAAAATAATACCAACCTGGTTCATGATTTGCAAGTATCTGATCACGCTTCGCAATCACATTTTTCAGGATACTTTATAACTCTATTCCTGAGGTCGCCCCTTTGCAAAAGTCACTGGTTGCTGCCACTTATAAACTGCTCCCCTGAGCATATACAAGAGCATGGTTGGCAAACTCATTTCCCTCTTCATCAAGCTTGACAAAGCTGTTAATTATGTCACCGTTTTTAACATATGTCAAGGCAGTCTCTAATGACATTTCATCGAAGACTACTGAACATAATATCTTCTTCATCTCGTCCCATGTTGAAACCTGGAAATCAATTCAAATAATTACAACTTAATAATTATATTCTTTGTATACAATAAGTGTTTATAACATGTTTATAATCAGTGCACAATAACATATTGTGCACTATATAATAACTATAACTATTTCATACATGGCCCACCTAGCTCCATGAACATTATTATATGTATAATGGACCTTTACAAACTTATGAGAAAAAGAGTAACATATTATAAGAAGCAACAGCAACACTGTTGACTCTTATGGCATACGTAATACTGGACGAACTACACAAAGGAAGAAGTACTTAGTTGTTATACTAGACTTACCTGCAGTCTCTAGAGATGGTGTTCCACTCGAAACCTCGTCTCCAATAAACAGAGAAGGATATGCTTTGCCTATGAGACGTGATTTGCCAGTAATGAACTTCTTTTCAAAGTGTTTTTGACAAACAAAATGGCTATGAAAGTTCTGGTGATCATTTCTTCAGATTCACGGTTTAGACACTCTAACCGGAAAATGGTGTAAAAAAGCGTCCTGTCGCCATAAGGTTTCATATAAATACTCTAAGCCTCTCGCAAACTTTTCCAAACACAACTTGTAACACATTTTGCAAAAAGCAAAATAACCTCAGGTGAGGCACGGAGAGCTTTATTACAGATAAACCGGAGAGGATAAGCAGTAACGACTGGACTACACAATATAATTTATAATTTTTCTCATTTTATAATTTTTGTTATTTTCACGTAATTTTCATATTTATTTACTTGTCAATGTCAAACATCTTTCAAATTATGCCAGCCGCCATCAGCGTCTGCGCCAGCCAATCACAGCCAAGGATTAAAGCGATAAACGTCATACGACATTAAAAACAATATGGCGCTACGTTGAAATTATTTTGTACGTAGACTATCGGCCGTGGAGCAAACTTTCACAGACTACTTAGAGATACTACGTATCAAACTTTTGGTAGCCCGTAGCACAGACTACATAAAGATCACAGACTACTGAGAGATACTACGTATATAAAGACAAGATAATACCAATGACCAAAGAAGCCTCGATAATACAGATGTCACTGTCAGATAATTATGTTTGGTAGGTACCATAGACATAGGATAAGTCTATGGTAGGTACAGTACTACCAACTTATCTGTGAATCAAATTTTGTATTATTTATTCATAAAGTTATTATTACTTACCACTACTAATAATAACTTTAATAAATTACCGAGAGTCTCGACCGACACCTTAGGAGGCTCTCGTTAGGCAGTTGGATCAAGGGCCTGATTCAGAGAGCAGTACTTCTTGACACGGCACGCATTGTCAGGAGATTCCTTTCTCTGGAGCCCTGACCGCCGGTAGCTTGGACCCTATTCTAGATACCGGTGGGCTACTATTTTTTCATATTTTTAAATGTTTTTTTAATATAGTTTTGTAAAAATATTTAAAAATATAAATAATATGTTTAAAATGAATAAAAGACTTTAAGGTATTATTAATTGTTACTTTGGTCGGATTCGCGATAGAGAGGATTCTTTGGTCATTGCGATAATAACACTTTTAGCCGCAGAGTAAAGAAAGAAGCGCGGTGGCCATCGTGGCATTATGCCGCGTACAGACTGAGCGAAGGAACGCGCTAACGAGCTGTATTCGAAGTTAAGTACCGCATGCTCTGTCAGGTTTACATTCAGAGACGACAGAAACGAGTCTAAGCGTGAACTTACGCTTCCATCTGTCAAAATTTGTTCGTAAAATTGACATATGGAAGCGTAAGTTCACGCTTAGACTCGTTTCTGTCGTCTCTGAATGTCAGCCTCAGACTCGTAGAGGAGGGGAGGGAGTAAACCAAAGAGAAATTCTTTAGTCATTGGAGTAAAGTAAATTCCGGGAAAAGGTGGACGCACACCTGTTCGATTCGACCGCGCCGAACGAGCCGAACGAAACGATTTTTCGAATTCTTTCTATAAAATCCTATGAAACCTCGCACACCTATCCGCGTCGAATCGGACGAATCGTCGGAAGAATTCGGTAGATATCCCAATCCCAGACGAATTCGGATGACGTCATCAGATTCGATGCGGACGATTCGGACAGTGTTGCCAGTGGGCTCGAGTCAAAGTTATCTGCATCAGTGTTGCGAGATGCATTAAGCCTTTTATCTGAAGAAGGAACTGGTAAAATCCAAGTTTTTAAACTGTCATGGTCAATAATATTATCATTAGAGTTAAGAACGGGGTATAAAACATGCTATAATCTGAATGATATTTTTAACTTTAAATCTGTATAGGGTTAAGAACCATAAATAACAGTCATATAACTTAAGCAGTTTAGGTATTTTGTTCTGCTTCTTTTAAAAACCATAGTTAATTAATAAATCTGTGATTTCAGAAAATAACTTATGTAACTAAACGTAATGAGTGTGCGATATGCTTCAAGGAAATGCACGCAACGAAACGTCATTTCTTTCGGCGCGGTCGATTCGGTCGGCGCGGACGATTTTTTCGGCGCGAATAGATGCGAGGCCATAAGGAACTTCGTTTCATTCGGCGCGGTCGATTCGGACAGGTGTGCGTCCACCTTAAAACCGCATTCGTTTGTCAGGTAAACGCATAGACTTATTAAACGCATATTGGTACGTACCTCAGAATAATGATTGTTCTGAGGTACGTACTATACATCATCTGTATGGGTAAACGAAAACCTAAGTCTATGGTCAGGTAAACGTAGTGATTACACTGATTACATACTCTTTGGGTCAGGTTAGGAAGTTACTGTCCACTTACTACTGTCATGATCAAGATCAGTCATGCATGACATGACTCCCATGAGTGTCATGGTGTCATGCAAAGGTGTTAATGCGTGTCATGTCATGTCAGTGTACATATTTTTAATTTTTCGATTCCTTTTTATAAACACTTGTTCACGGAAGGACGCCGGTTACCCCTCAAAACAATAACTAATACCCCACACACAATAGAATTTTTATTGGGTCTATGTTTCATCATTTCCATATCAATTAATTAAACTATCTACCTATAATCACTATCTCCCTCATAGTATCTCTATCACAGACAAAAGATCTCTTTAATCACGAATTATAACTCAGTAACATTTACATTTGAGGTTTGTGAGTGTACTGTGTGCACAAGTTAGAAGATTTGTTTATGTTATAGGATGCCCTCAAAAAGAATACGCAGATATAACGTGTAAAATAAATATTTATAATTAATAACAATGGTTACATTTGAGTGTAAAAAACAGAACTTGACAGAAAAGATATTTTCACTGCCATTTGTGACTCTGAAGTGGTGTCACAGCCGTTGTTTTTTCTCAAGAAGATTTTCCAAGTTCTCAATTATAAAAAGAACATTATTGGCTGTGTAACAACCAGCCAGCACATTAGAGATTCCTATGTTACCTGTCGGAACTCTTTCGTTCACTCTAACACTCCTCCTTAACATAGTAACTCTCACTCTGACTAATTCAACACCACTCACACACATCTATCACAAGTCACCTAAACACAGACATGCAACTCAAAACTACTTCATACCTAAACCCTTAACACAGAAATCAAACTTTCCACGAGGTAAAGGCTTAGTCATGATGTCAGCCACCATAGCACTTGTCTCAAGATATTTAAGTGCAATTACACCATCTTGTAACACCGACTGTATGAAGTGCAGTTTCAGATATATGTGCTTAGTGCGCTTGTGTGCTCCAGTAGGATTCTGAGCAATTGCAATAGCTGACTGACTGTCACAATGAACAGTTATTGTCCTTTGTTGACCAGTTATTTCTTTTAAAAGTCTTCTCAGAAAAACTGCTTCTCTTGCAGCACTTGATAGACTAATGTATTCAGCTTCTGCACTAGAGAGTGCAACAACATTTTGTTTCTTGCTCTCCCAACTCACTGGTGCGGATCCAAATTTGAAAACAAATCCCGAGTATGACTTTCTGTCTGTGATGTCACCTCCATGATCAGCATCAACAAAACCTGTCATCTCTTGTCCGCTTCTCTTAAAAAATAAGCCAAGTCCTTTGGTACCCTTCAGATACCGGAGAACTCTCTTTGCTGCTTGCCAGTGTTCCTCTTGATAGCAATTGTTGAATTGACTCAAGTAACTCGTTGCATTGGCAATGTCGGCTCTGGTACACACTGCTAGGTACATGAGTGACCCAATCAGCTCTTGGTATGGAATGTTCTTTGGTGGAACATAATCTTGTTTGTCTGGCTTCGACAATCTATGTCCTGGTACAAGGGGCGTGGCAACTGGTTTGCAGTCCTCCATGTTGAACCTTGTCAGAACCTTTTCAATATAAGCTTCTTGATCGAGGGTAATACTATCTTCCGACTGTTTGAGTCTCATGCCCAAGAACAACTCCGCCTTTCCAAGATCTCTCATTTCAAAAGAATCTTTGAGTTGTTTCTTGACTAAGAGCATCTCCATTTTATTATTCCAGAATAATAGGATATCATCCACGTAAACGGCAATGATTAGCATCCTATGCTCACTCCTCCTCAAGTAGATACATGATTCGCTTTCAAGTTGTAAAAAATTTAAATTTTTTAAAGTTGTGTCCAGCCTTTCGTTCCAGGCTCTCGGAGCTTGCTTGAGTCCGTATAAGGATTTCTTGAGCTGACACACATGATTTTCTTTGCCTGCTTCTTCAAATCCTTCTGGTTGCTTCATAAAGACAGACTCGGTCAAGTGTCCATTTAGGAACGCTGTCTTGACATCCATTTGATCGATGCATAACTTGTGTTCCACGGCTAAAGCTAACAGTAGCCGCAGTGAGCAGTGCCTGACTACTGGAGAATAAGTGTCGAAGTAGTCAATCCCTTCACGCTGTTTGAAGCCTCTTGCTACAAGCCTTGCTTTGAACCTCTTCTTATTCCCCACCTCTGTTTTGATTCTAAGAATCCATTTAGAATCAATGACATTTTGTCCATGTGCAGGTTCAATAAGTTTCCAGGTCTTATTTTTCTTTAAGGCGTCCAGCTCCTCCTGAATAGCCTTCTGCCATTCTATTTTATTCTTCCCTTGAAGAGCTTCCTTCATAGTCAATGGTTCTCCAGCTTCACAATCTTCTGCAGCTTGATACAGAATAAAGTCTGGATATTCTTTCGGCTTCCTTTCCCTTAAGGGATACCGCCTCGTAGCTCCTGATGTATTATCCTCCGATATTGTAACATCATCAGCTAAGTTGCTGTTGATCAAAACTTCAGGTTCAGGATCATCAGCTATGTTGTCTTCGATCATAACTTCTGGTTCAGGTTCAGGATCGCAGTCAACAAAAATTTCGACATCTCTCCCTTCAAATGATTCCTCTGGATTCATTACAGGTGTCAAATTATCATTTATTTGAACAATTTCTCTGTTCTGTTCTCCAAGAACATCAGTCAATGGAACAACTTCATTGGGTTTGTCTTCCGAGATCTTGACTTCAGGTTTGTCTTCTGAGATCTTGACTTCATTCTCCAAGATGGGTAACTTTTCAAAAAATGTTACATCTCTTGCCTTATAAAGCTTCTTGGTTGCAGGATCATAAAGTCGATATGCCTTGGAGTCTTCAAAAAAACCAACATGTATCAGCTCCTTGCTCTTTGCATCCCACTTGGTGCGTTGTGCATTTGGAATATGCATGAAGGCTTTGCATCCAAAAACTTTTATCAAGCTTAAGTCTTGCTTCCTTCCAGTCCAAGCTTCTTCTGGAGTAATGTTTTTGACAGCAATCGTTGGAGATCTATTTTTCAAATAAACAGCCGTATTGACAGCTTCAGCCCAGAATGGCTTCGCCAAGCCAGCTTCTTGAAGCATACACCTGGCTTTTTCGACAATGGTTCTGTTGGCACGTTCTGCAACTCCATTCTGTTCCGGAGTGTACTCCACAGTCAGCTGATGTCGAATGTCGTTACTTCTCATGAAGTCATTCATGTGTTTATTTACATACTCCTTGCCGTTGTCCGATCGCAAGATCTTCAACTTCTTTCCGGTTTGTGTCTCTGCAAACACCTTGAAATCTTTAAATTTCTCAGTTACCTCGCTTTTATTTTTCAGAAAGAACACAAATGTTTTTCTTGTGAAGTCGTCGATAAACGTTAAAAAATATCTGCAGCCGCTAAGTGACTCTTCACTCATAGGTCCACAAACGTCAGAGTGCACTAGCTCTAGTACCTCCTTGGCTCTCGTTGCATTTTTCTTCGGAAAAGGCTGCCTTGTTTGTTTTCCTTTTAAACACGATATGCACTCCAATTTTTCTACGTTATTTTTGAAGTTGATTCCTGTTGCCATCTTGTCTCTCAACAGCTTCAGGTTTCCTAAACCTAGATGCCCCATCTTTCTGTGCCACAAAAATACGTCGTCATCAAGCGCTGCAAAGGATTTTTCTTTAGTACAGTCTCTCTGAAAGTTTAATTTATGCATTAGTTTATAAACACCATTACTTTCTTCAACTATACCTACTACACGATCACCTGACATGATCTTACACCCTTCTCTTCCAAACAAAACATTCATACCTCTTTTGACTATAGTACTGACACTGAGTAAATTGGTGTTCAAACCAGGTACATACATCACACCTCTTACATTCACATTTAGTTCGTTACTTACGACATCTCCCACCCCTTCACCAAACACTTTATTTCCATTCGCACAAACAATAGGAGTCTTTCGATGCTGGCGATAATTACACAGCCAATCCTTGCGGTTCGTCATGTGTGATGTCGCTCCGGAATCCAGGATCCACTCAGGATTGCTTCCAGACGTCGCGAGCGCCGAGTTCTGCGACTTCTTCTTGTTTGTATTTTTCGGACAGTTAAACGCTTTATGGTTATCTCCACAAATAAAGCATTTTACGATCTTCTTCTTTGTTTTCTTATTTTTCGAAAATAGGGCGGCGTTTGTAGGTGCGCTTTCACGTACTATTCTAGTGTCATCTAAACCTAGTAATTTAGTTTTTACGTAATCCGTAGTCAAAATAATATTAGAATTTTCGATGGCAAGACGCAAGGGAGTGTATTCCTTGGTTAACCCCTGTAATAGCAGCGCTGCCAAGAGTTCGTCATCTATTTCTTTTCCAATGTCACGTAGACTCTGCGCGGCTGACATGACCTCGGTGACATAATTTCTGACATTCGCAAAATTTTCTAATTTTATGCTAACTAGTTTTGTTAGTAATCGGCATCTATTGTTTACGCCTGCGTCCTCGAAAGCGTCTTTTAGGGCTTTCCAGGCTTCTTTGGCCGTAGAAGTCTGCCTGATGTGCACCAAGCAATCTTTTTCTAACATAAGCCCTATCTTGGCACGAGCTCTCTCGTCGCGCCTTAGTTCTGTTTCATCTGTCATACCTGGTGTTTGGGTTGTATATCTCCACAATCCATCATGGATCAGGTACAGCTCCATTTGAAATTTCCAGGTGGCATAATTTTCTTGCCCCCGCAATTTCTCAAATGATGGTAGGTTGCCTCCGCCACTACCACCACTTCCGCTACCACGTATATCACCACTCGCCATATTCACGAAGTACCACAATAATAGTTACGTAATTATTATAGTCCTGGGCCCATAACCTGTTATAGGATGCCCTCAAAAAGAATACGCAGATATAACGTGTAAAATAAATATTTATAATTACTAACAATGGTTACATTTGAGTGTAAAAAACAGAACTTGACAGAAAAGATATTTTCACTGCCATTTGTGACTCTGAAGTGGTGTCACAGCCGTTGTTTTTTCTCAAGAAGATTTTCCAAGTTCTCAATTATAAAAAGAACATTATTGGCTGTGTAACAACCAGCCAGCACATTAGAGATTCCTATGTTACCTGTCGGAACTCTTTCGTTCACTCTAACAGTTTATTCAAATTCAATACTAAGCCATAAAATCACAATCAGTTATTGTTTATATTGAGGTGTATGGGTTCAAAAAATTTAATTATTACTTCATATTCTTGTAGTAAGTTAGGTTTAAATGGTTTAAATAATATAAGAAACATGAATGTTGACATTGGGCGTAAGTTTATTTATTTACCTACTTCACTGTACTTCACTTTCACATCATTTTGGTATTTCTCTTAAAACTTACTCGCTAAACCTAGTTTTTCAGTTAGGTAGATATGTGGTGAAAGAAATATTATAGTCTGACACAGTCTGACAGTTCCCAGTGTCTTTGCTACGGTTTGCTACATGTTTGCTATTATTAAATCATGTAGGATCTTGCATGATAACAGGCCGTGGACGGAGATTGGTTTCTCTGTCTACGTAACAGGCACTCTAAATTAATTTCCACGCAAGCTCCGCCCACATTCACCCCGCCAGTCCGTGGTTAACACATCACTACATAGTATAAAACAAAGTCACTTCCCGCTGTCTGTCTGTCTGTATGCTTAGGTCTTTAAAACTACGCAACGGATTTTGATTTTTAATAGATAGAGTGATTCAAGAGGAAGGTTTATATGTATAATACATGCATAATATAGTAGAGAAACACTGATAATTTTAGAGGTTTGTAATGTGATGTCGTAAATAAACACATTTTTTTGCGCTTACATTGCAAACGCTGGCTGAACCCTACGAGATAGATTTAAATAATGTACTACAGTATTTTAAACCTTAAAAAGGTCTATAAAAAAGTCAGCGATGGTACAGTCTGTCAATAAAGTCATGAAAAGGATTTTGAAGGAACTAAAATTCTTCTTCGCTCGCAACCCTAAATAAGTACCGTAGGTGTCAGTTTGGGTACAACGATGTGTTTATTTTACTATTCTGTGTAGATTTTTTGTGATAAAAAATGTTTTCGGCATTAATATATTGTAAAAATAAACAAGATAATATACAAGTGGCGCCCTCAATCCTTTTCATGACTTTATTGACAGACTGTATATGTCCTAGGGATAACCCACAATAACCATTTTTTATCCTTTACTTTTTACGAGAATTATTGACTTATTTACGAAGCGATTTTAAGCAATTAAGCATTAATCCTTATCCAATTAAGTAGCTTAAATACATTGCGCTTGTAATATAGATCAATATGGCCCTTTACGGCATGTAATTTAAATGAATATTTTCGAAGATATTACAGATTTAAAATGCAGGGACAGCGGTCGGGGGGCCGGCGGCGCGGCGGCGCGTGGCTATAAATTAATATAATATATATACACACAGTGATATAGTATAGACATTATCAGTAAGTAACATAGGCTATAATTTATAAAGATATCGCGCGGGCGAAGCCGCTGGCGGAAGCTATTCAGTAATAAAGTTGAATATCGCTCTCTTTGATAGTGTTCGAGCACGAAACTAGTCGTAATTCTTATTTCGTTTTTATCGAAAGTAATAATTGATCTAGAGAAAAAATATCTTGTGACTGGATAATAAACTATATTTTCTTACTGTCAATACTTATTTTAGACATAAAAGCCGAGCCATCTTGAATATTTTTTTAATAATGTTTAAAAAAGTCATGGTATTCGATTAAAAAATGAATCAAGCGAAAATATTACAATTACTTACGTAACTGTCTTCTACCTACATGGAAAGAAAAAGTTCCAATAAATCATATACCTACTGAAATTCCATTTTGATTGTATGCGTGACTGCTTCAGAATATTAATGCAAATTAATATATAAAATTTAGGGAGCCTGCTCTTAATTACCCACCGAATTATTTTAATTACTATTAAACTATTAAAACATCAATGTGCTTCTATTTTCAGTTATGAGAATAGACTACAAAGATAAAAATGATACTTTTTTGGAAAAGCATTTGGTATCCAAAGAGCCATTTGGACAATTTAAGACATGGTTTGAAGAAGCTTGTTCAAAGAAGGAAATTCTAGAACCCAAAGCAATGTGCTTGGCAACTGTTTCCGTGTAGATATCTTTTCTTTATCTCTAAGTCAACATAATTAGTCTACGCTACGGCGTCTACGTCTACAACGCTCTAGGTTCCCACTATTGTGATAACAATTAGTGGGGAACTAAGGCAAGCAGATATGCTTACAACAAATTTAATTCACTTCTAACAACAGTAGGTATGATCTAAAATGTTTTTTTACAGTGAGGGGTTCCCATCAGCAAGATTTATGATTTGTAAAGGATATGGAAAAGACGGTTTTAAATTCTTTACTAACTATGGGAGTAGGAAATCTTGTGAAATGGTATGTCATTTGCACTCTTTGACCACCAGTTCCTGGAAATCTATTAAGTTATCAATTTAATCGGACCTTAAACGAGCGGAGAGGTTGAATTTGTATCTTACCATGGGTTAATATTTCCTAGTCCTATAAAGGCAACCTGGTTCTTCGTATGTTGAAACATCCTTTAGAGAAGTTAAACCTAATATTTATTAGCTTGTATAAATACTAGACCCATGCTGCTGCAGCAATTACCTTAACGATTATACTGTCACTGTCAATGGTTTTTTTATATTTAGAAAATTGGTGCTCATTACCGACGAAGTAAAAGATAATTGCATACATTACATTGCATTGATTTATAGGTACATTAATTAGTTCCTTTTTTTAATGGTCAAATAATTAATTGTTGAATATTTTTCCTATTTCAGGATTGCAACCCAAATGTAGCAGCAACATTCTATTGGGAATTTTTTAACAGATCTGTTAGGATTGAAGGATGTGTAGAGAAACTGAGTGAAAATGAATCAATAAAGTATTTCCATGAACGGCCAGTGCTGAACCAGATTGCGGCATCTACAAGTTATCAAAGCACTCCCATTGAGTCAAGAGATATTTTGTGTAAAAGAGAGGTGGTGTTAGAAGAAAAGTACATGAAGGTTGGAAAGGAAATTCCCAAACCTAGCTTTTGGTAATCTATACTAATATTATAAAGAGAAAAGATTCGATTTTTTGTATGTTTGTTTGTAATGGATAAACTCGAAAAGTCTCGTCTAGTCGAAAAGACTCGGTCCAGTAGGGACCAATTTTAAAAATCTTTCATCAGCAGAATTCTTTATTAACACTGAGTAACATAGGCTATAATTTATACAGATATCACGTGGGCGAAGCCACTGGCGGAAGCTAGTAATATAGTATAATTATTTATTATTGAAATAATCTTCGTACAACAGTGTGTTCTTTTTGTCTGTCGTTTTTATAGCATGTATAATGGTCAGATGAGCTTGTTACGTTGAACATCATATTGCAATCTGGGCTGATACATAAGTAGACATTTATGGGCTATTATCATAACAGTATTGTATTTATGTCATGTCATACAATATTGCGTAAAACATGTAGGTGCTCCAAACGCACTCAAATCTGTCATAAAAAAGCTAGGAACAAGCATAGTTCCTAGTAAAAAAGTAACAAAATAAGGTATGTCAATGTCTTTGCCACAAACTACAAAGTATAATTATTTACCTACTGATAGATATTGATTTCAGGGGAGGATACATAATTCGTCCAAGAATTGTTGAGTTCTGGCAGGGTCAGAGAGACCGGCTCCATGATAGAATTAGATTCAGGAGACCCAAGGATGGCGAGGTTCCTGATGGAAAGCTATTGCATGAAGGGGAAGATGGGTGGGTGTATGAAAGATTATCTCCATAAATCATGTTTCTGCCTACTGTGAGAGAAAGTCTTCCAATGTATTCAAGGAATCACAAATTCATTTTTTTATATCAACTCTTACTTTATAATTTTATTAAAGTTTATATTTATTATGGATTATTCTTAATATTTCTCTTTGAATCACCAGCATACTTCACTTTTTGTATAAACACTACTTCTACTCTTTTCGTCCCAATAAATTAAAAGAAATATAAAACATGTCAAATTAACAACTAAGAATGGACGAACCGGACGAACCTAGCCTAGAAATTTTATATGTTCTACTTCTTCAATTCTATTAATATCGAAAGTTAGATTAATACTAGCTCTTTGTTGAAACTGCTTAATTTTAGTTTCATCTAAATTTAATATTAAATTATTTAGTTTAAGCCAGTCAATTAATTGTTACAATGCATCTTTGAAATCACACTCATAATTTCTATTTTTATCATGTCTTTTATGTAAGGCATTGTCTGTGATTTAAGGTATCAATCAAATTTAAAAAAAATTGTGTTTAAAACTAAAACGGTTTAAAACTTACGCAGATAAAATGTCACTGTGTAGATTCTACTGAAAAGAAAATAAAATCACCAATACCGGGATCCCGGTATTGGGCATTTCAATACCGGTATTGACAAAAAAAAACGGGGTCCCGGTAATGGAAGCCCTAATTTCGCCCATGTCTATACTACTCTGCCTCGCTGCCCAGCCCTTATTGGTATTGGTAAAACGGGCGAGTTTCCGCAACTCCACGGTGATGCGCGTATTTTGCGTATGGGTGGGAATCATTTTATTCCAGCCAACCCAACTCCTCGAGGAAGGCCAGCAAACATTTGCCCAGCCCTTGTGTGAAACCGGCTTAGGGACTGGGGCCCAATTCTACAGCAATCGAAGTAGTCTTCGAATTCGAGTTTCCACTTCGAGCGCTATTTCGACTGTAAAATCTCGCAAGCTGACATTGTGGATTCGAATTTGGTATTCTCAGCACTAATCGAGACGAATCGAGACGAATCGAGATGAATTTCTACTCGTAATTGTAAAATGTTGCCAATATAAGAGATAAACTACGTGCGTTGCGTTCTGTTTCACACAGTTTCATCCTGTTTCATCCTGTTTTAAAACAGTTGTAATTATTTACCTCGTATTCGTATTTTAAAAAGTTTGTAAGTATAACAAATGTTTATAATGTTAGTCTATACGTTTTATATTAATTTCTATCGGGAAATAATAAGTTTTTCAATTTCTTAACATTTTTTTTTGTATTTAATACATTCCATAGAATAATTGCTGAAACGGAATGTAACTATGTAGATATTTTGTTCGTTCCGAAAGTTTATTGACATCGATTTTAAAAATACAAAAATAACATTGGAAGAGCTTATATAAAACGAAAGAATTATAAATCATAAAAAGAAAACATGTTTGTTTCATTTAACGTTGACCACAATATATTATCATGTTTACATAGGTAGTAGCTGGCGCATGTAAGAGAGGATTTTTTAATCATTGATGTTTTCGAACGCACCAATTTTTGAGTTTGACATCTTGATCTAACAAACATCAAATTAAATAAAATCAAAATAATATCTACAAACCTTACAAACATGTTCTCGTAAATTATGAGAGGCGACTCGCCCCTTTTGCTGGAGTCAAAATAATTGAAGATCTAACTAAATCATCGGACATCAAAAGCAGAACAAGCGCGAGTACGGTGATCATCATAGTATTCGGGAAAAAACGCTATTTAGGAGTTTATACACATCGTGCTGGTGTGACGTGGTCCTATCCCGGTATCTTTCATCGATGGTGGACACGGCGGCGAGAGCGAGACTCTTCATTACACAGTGTGCTAACTGTGCTAGCCCGCTGCATGCAGCCCGGGCGACGAGAGAATTACGCACTAAGTGTTGGATAGCGCAACCCTGTCATTCCTTGGAGATACGGACAAAGGCTGAGCATAACCCTGGATAGTTGGAAACCGCTGACTGAGAATCAATATATCACCTATTTACTTCTTTGTACAAGCAGATTGTTTAGTGTCATATGAAGAGCAAGATGAAGTGAAATTATGGTGTTAGTGAAGTGAAATTACTTTATCATAAATTATTGTCAATAATGGTTGCATTTTGTCAGATGTAAACATGACGTGGAGTATTATAATTGCAATATTAGGTACTTATAACTTTGACACTTGTTAGTTCTGTTGTAATTCACTTAAAAGTTTGTATTATAATAATTTATCTAGATTTATGATATCTATGTTTACGCTAGAGTCAAGTTAAAGAGAGAATTAACACAGCTAAGTTCTAATTTTTATCATGAAGTGTATTAGATAATAAGTAACATAATATCATTAAAAGTTATATATTTCATTATGATCTTCATTTTGATATCCTCTTGAATATATAAATTATTATTATATCTTACCCCAGTGGCATGCACAGACATATTTTACAAGGTAGGCAAAAATAACTTGTGTTGCGTTTTAAAGTTAAAAAATGTTATCTAATGAATATCCAATATCCATAAATTAACTGATATTACAGACATTCTCTATGGAGTGCACACTACTATCTTACCCCAACCTGTCCTTCACATAATATTCTCCTTGTTGCTGATGCTGTGGGTGACAACTATTGGCAGCTACCATCAAAGAAGTACAAGAATGATTGGCCGTTTTGTGTGAGGAGAGTGATGCCAAAGCCAGAGTATGCAAGGGAGTGTGGCATAGCAAATGAATGCTCGGAGAGTGAAGGCTGCAGCTGTTTGATGAAGAGTTGAGGTTGTGTGACTTTGTATTAAGAAAGGGTGCGACAGAAGGATGCATGTTGTAAAAAGATAATAAGAGAGATAATTATTTGAAATTTATGAAAGTGTATGAATATCATTGTTAGGTGATGAATGTTAAAAAAAATAATATGTAAGTAAATAAAAGTTATTTATTTCAAGTTCTAGTATATATTTATTTGTAAACTTATGAGAAACAGTTGATTTAGTACGGTTCATGTATGAACACTACTTATTCTTCTTACTATCATGTTTCTTATAGCTCTGCCCCGAGTTAAATCATAGCTATTGGCCGTTCAGTTTTCCTCCTGAAAAATAGCTGCAGAGAGTTCAGAGATTCCTGACGTTGGCTCTCTATTCCGATTCCGGGTTTGGTACATGGTTTTGCGCTATTTTCAGTCGAGTAGTGCAGAGTGCGGTCTTTAGGTCTTTATTTAGACAACAACTTTATTCTGGAGCAGCCCAAAAGTATTTTTAATAGGTACCTAGTTACTTTAGGTACTAGTTAGTTAGTTAGTGGACTTTCCTTGGACTGTGGTGTATTTTCCTTGCACGCTTAATTATTATATTCATTAATATCACTAAATTTTAATGGTGTTATTCACTTTAAATAATATTCGTAAGTTTTCTCACTGAACATTTCAAACTGTACAATAATATGTCCGCGTAATTAAAAAGTTCATAAACATGGTGAGCTCAACCCACCGCTTTCCAGTATGCTTTGCATAAATGTCGCAATTACTTCGTCACTCATTATAAATAAAGTTTATGCACTTAAGGACTTGAAATAGTTAAATTTAGGCACAATTCAAGAAAAACTCTGAGAACCGATGTTGTCGTTTATGATGGTTCGAATTCGAAATGTACGTCTCGAGTGGTCCCGACCAGTCGAAGCAGTTCGAGCGGCTGGCGTTCGAGAAATGCGGAGAAATATCGAACTCGACATGTCCAGAATAGCTCAACGTAATTACCACTCGAGAAAAGTACGAATTCGAACGTTTTCTCGAATTCGAAGACTACTTCGATTGTTGTAGAATTGGGCCCCTGGTCTTGCTTGGGCAGCGCAGCGTAGCGTTATGCCGCGTATAGACCGAGCGAACGAACGTGCTAACGAGTGGCATACGATTCATAGGCATCGCATGCTCGCATGGTCTGTCAGCTTTCGAGTATTTAACGCTAGTCCATAAAGTTATTATTACTTTACCACTAGTAATAATAACTTTATGCGCTAGTCTGTCAGACTTATAGAGGAAATAAAGTCTAAAATGGACTGAGTGAAGACTGAGTGATGATTTTTCGATATCAATGACTACCTACATGACAACAATATAAAAAATATCGATGACGGGAACAATGACAAAATCATCAATGATTTTTTTCTAACTTACACCGCATTCACGCATTGCATCATAGAAATAATAAGTAGGGCTAGTTAATGAGTCTATGCATTGCATTTTGTCATGTTGTCATTGTCATAGCTGAAACCAAGAACCTTATAGATTAAGGTTCTTGGCTGAAACCTAAGTTCACGTTCATTATTTCATGGGGTGTGTTCAGTTATTACGGCGGACGACGCTCGACGACAAATTATCGTCCCGGTGACCATTCAGTTATTTTAGCGAGCGTCGTCGGATTATCGCTCCGGTCACTCCGTAAAATAGTAGGGTGAAAGCACAGATTACTATTCGTTCAGTTATTCCCTAATTTCCGATGAGCGAGCGACATTCGCAAGAGTTACTTTCGCACTGAAAACGGGGGGGGGGGGGGGGTACATGTACTCCAATCTATTGGTATTGGTAAAACGGGCGAGTTTCCGCAACTCCACGGCGCGGCGATGCGCATATTTTGCGTATGGGTGGGAATAATTTTATTCCAGCCAACCCAACTCCTCTAGGAAGGCCAGCAAACATTTGATGTTACTGGCGATCTCCCGATACTCCAATCTAATAATGTTATTGTTATGTGTTATTGTTGATGTACATGTTGACAAATAAATAATAAAATGAATTATTGAACGTAGCCATGGCTTTACATAATCTAAGAGCCAATCGAGTCTGACCAACGAAAGCAGTCCAAGAAAAAGGGCGGCAATTTAAAAATTCTGAAGTTGTTCTCACTGAATAAATACACAATTTAATATTCAAGTAATATTCAAGGATTATTAAATGATTAAACCAAAAAAAATCACGTTACCCCCTTTCAGTCCACTACTGGCCTTTGTATGCCCTTCTTAAAACGAAATCCTGAGTACACCCCTGGTAAAATCAGTTTTAGCGACTTTTGATAATGAGCCTATCCTATATAGCGACTCGGATTTATAGGAGTTAGCAACACTGGTCATGTCAGTGTCAGCAGGGTTGTTGCTGATCTTAGATTATGTAAACCAGTTGCTGATGCACATTTTTTTTACACCAGCGGATGCTGATGCTGATGTTTTATCATTGATATCAGCGGATGCTGATGCTGATTTGAATTATTTTCTTAAAAAAACAGGTAAAAAGTAGTGACCATTATGAATTTAGTACTAAAAGTTGCACAGTTTTCCTTGGTATTGAAATAAAAGATTGTTCCAATTATATTGTGACTTAATAAAAAAAATAGTTAAACTAAGTACCTAGCTACTTTAGTAGAACTAATGCTAGATTAGTAATTAAATACCTAGACTACCTACGAGGTATTCTGTTTATGCACTAGCTATTACTTAGTGCATAATGAGACAAGTTTGTGTTTATTTGCAATCGCAATCACCGTGGTCGACCCCTGGATTGTTCAAAATTCGCAAGCGAAAACAACACGTGCTATAAACCCCGCCCTTTCTGCGGTCATGTCACGACTTGAACATCAGCATCGATCAATGCGGATGCTGACGCTGATGATGAAAATAATGCTGAAGTTCCGCGCATGCTGATGTTCGTAACAACCCTGATCGGTACCTACATAACAAATTAAACCCCGAGCTATAATTGTACCGATATTATTTGAATTATTAAGTACATGGCTAGCTAAGGATTTAAGCTTACTGTCTATTTTTTTACAACTTAAAACACTAATTACGTACGTTCATAATTATACACTATTTACACATAATAATCAATTTATTCGACTTTTTTGTTAATATAGGTAACAAATTAGTAGTAAACTGCCTACAATCGCAATCACTCACTCTACACACAAATAAAACTAACTAGCGGAAACAATTCGAAGTTGCTATAATGCGAGGCAATAAGGCTTACATTCAGAGACGAGACGACAGAAACGAGTCTTAGGCTTACATTCAGAGACGACAGAAACGAGTCTAAGCTTGAACTTACGCTTCCATGTCAATTTTACGAACAAATTTTGACAGATGGAAGCGTAAGTTCACGCTTAGACTCGTTTCTGTCGTCTCTGAATGTCAGCCTAAGCGTGAACTTACGCTTCCATAAGTCAATTTTACGAACAAATTTTGACAGATAGAAGTGTAAGTTCACGCTTAGACTCGTTTCTGTCGTCTCTGAATGTAAGCCTAAGTGCAGTATCAAAGTATCTAACAATAACTTTAACTAGGCATTAGCCAGAGCCACCAACAGAGCCGGTGCGGCTGTCGTCGGCGCGCGCCTCCTAACCGGTCTATTTATTTATAATAAATCAGTTATTTCTAATTAAAATTCGACCATAGCGTTATATAAATAAGGTCGAATCGAACACGATAAGATACGTCAGAGTATAATGAACGGCTATAACGCTAGCTAGCCAATATTCGCTTCATCTCGTTTACGCGCTTAAGAGATAACGCGTTAGACAGGGCTGCCATAATTATTGTAGATAAGTAAGGGGTTCAAATTGCCAACTAACAATATACTTAATCTATGCAACTAACTTGCAATTTCTAGTGTTGGGTGTCTATCAGTGTCGTGATTCGTGGGTTTTCTTTCGCTACTCGTTAGCTAGCTTACTACAGTTATACTTGGTAGCGGTTACTGACCCTTATGGTATCGATAAGTTAGGCTACGTTAGCACTTAGGCTTACATTCAGAGACGACAGAAACGAGTCTAAGCGTGAACTTACGCTTCCATATGTCAATTTTACGAACAAATTTTGACAGATGGAAGCGTAAGTTCACGCTTAGACTCGTTTCTGTCGTCTCTGAATGTAAGCCTTAGCACTTAGCAGTAAGGCAACGGTTTTCAGTTACGTTTTGCTATAGCGGACTCATGCCTAATTTCCATAATTATATCAAACTTTTTATAATCAGAATCACTACCTATACCTCATAGTAGGTACCTATTTTTACTTTATCACGAATTATGTAGGTAACTACTCAATTCTGGTTCAGTAACATTTACAAGGCTGTGAGTGTGCCGTGTGCATATTTTAGTTGATTTGTTTCTTCAAACTCATAGCATCGCCATAAAATTTATTAAACTAAAACGGCAACAAAGTTAGTGTATAAATTGAGGTGTATGGGTTCAAAAAGTTTATTCAATATATTGTATTATTGTAGTAAGTTAGGTATAAATAATATAAGAAACATGAGTGTTGACATTGGGCGTAAGTTCATTTAATTACTCATAATTTCACATCATTTTGTATCTCTTCTAAACTTTACTCAAAATAAATAAGTCTGACAGTTCCCAGTGTTTGCTATTACATGCAGGGATCATGTAATGTTATTTACCCACCTAATTATTTTAATTAGGTAGGTACTGCTAATCTAATAAAACATCAATGTCCCCCTATTTTCAGATATGAGAATAAACTACAAAGATAAAAATGATACCTTTTTGGAGAAGCATTTGGTATCGAAAGAGCCGTTTGGACAATTTAAGGCATGGTTTGAAGAAGCTTGTTCAAAGAAGGAAATTCTAGAACCCAATGCAATGTGCTTGGCAACTGTGTCCAAGTAGATATCTTTTCTTTATCTCTAAGTCAACTTAATTACTTACATCTCTATAGTTTCTCACTATTGTGATAACAATAGTGGAGAACTATAGGCAAGCAGATATAAAAAGCTTACAACAAAAAATATCTTATAAAGGTAGGTTTAATCTAAAATGCTTTTTACAGAGAGGGGTTCCCATCAGCAAGATTTATTTTGTGTAAAGGATATGGAAAAGATGGTTTTAAATTCTTTACCAACTATGGGAGTAGGAAATCTTGTGATATGGTATGTGATTTGCTTAAATATGTCTCTTAACATGGGTTAACATTTCCTAGTCATGGGCTACATTCAGTAATTCATTTATCAGTGTGAAAGTCACTCCGTCGTACGCATGTGACTCGTTCATTGGGAATAATTGAAGCACTTCGGGCGACCCACAGCTGCGTTATGCCAGTGACCGATTGAACTTCTTATTTGAGCGGGCATCGTCGGGCAATCGCACCAGTCACCCCGTAAAATAGTAGGGTGGAAGTTGCACTGCTGTCAACTGACCAATGATTGACCAATGATGACCTAGCCATTGGATTCAACCATGGAGTATGGTTATTGTACTCCATGGATTGAACAGATATTTTGAGGTTGTTCGATTGGTCACTCGTGAACACTTACCACTAGTGTAATAAGTTTATGGTAACGCAGCTGTGGATCGCCTGAAGCCGTTCAATTATTTCCAATGAGCGAGCGACATTCGCACTAATGACACACCGAAAAATGAATTACTGAACACACATTGATACATTTATGACTTTCATTTATATACCTAAATACTTAATTGTTGAATATTTTTTCTATTTCAGGATTGCAATCCAAATGTAGCAGCAACATTCTACTGGGAAATTTTTAACAGATCTGTTAGAATTGAAGGATGTGTAGAGAAACTGAGTGAAGCTGAATCGATAAAGTATTTCCATGAACGGCCCGTGCCAAGCCAGATTGCAGCATGTACAAGTTATCAGAGCACTCCCATTGAGTCAAGGGATGTTTTGTGTAAAAGAGAGGAGGTGTTAGAAGAGAAGTACATGAAGGTTGGAAAGGAAGTTCCCAAACCTATCTTTTGGTAATAATATACATTTATTTAACATAATGAAATAATCTTTGTGCAACAGTGTGTTCTTTTTGTCTGTCCTTTTTAAGGCAAGTTTAAAGGCGAGGTGAGCTTGATAAATTGAATGTCATACTGCAATCTGGATAAGAGGGCAGATACAACAGTAGACATTTATGGGCTGTTATCTTATTAGTATTGTAATATTAGTTAGTTTTATGTTGTGTCATAAAATATAATGAAAAACATGTAGATGCTCCAAACGCACTCAAATCTATAATAACAAGTAAAAAAAAAAGGTATATCAATAATGTCTGCTTTATCTTAAGTACAAAGTATATTTACTGTTAAATATTTATTTCAGGGGTGGATACATAATTCGCCCAAGAGCTGTTGAGTTCTGGCAGGGTCAAAGAGACCGGCTCCATGATAGAATTAAATTCAGGAGACCCAAGGATGGTGAGGTTCCTGATGGAAAACTATTACATGAAGGGGAAGATGGGTGGGTGTATGAAAGATTATCTCCTTAAAAAATGCGTCTGCCTACAATTAATTTATTGTGTGCGAGAGAAAGTCTTCAAATTTATTTAAGGAATCACAAATTGATTATTTATTGCAATTCTTAGTACATTTAATTTTATTACAGGTTATTGTGTTTTAATATGTGTTATTTTTAATATCTCCCTTTGAAAACCTCCTGTGCTCTTCCAACATACTTCACTTTTTAATTTTCCGTTTTTTAGAACATGTTGTTCAAACTGTCGTGTTCCACCTCCAACACCGAAATAATATATTTTAGCTGCTACATAGGCTACTCCATCTTTGCTTAGTCTATCCACAAACAAGGAAATAAGTTTTTCATAGTTACATTCATTGTAAATGGTTTCTGATGTTAGAATTACATCATAGACTTCAGTACTAGGCAGTTTTCTATTGAATGAATCCCAGTCCCCTGAGTAAAATTTACATCTTTTCATTCCTATTTCTCTGTCTTCTTCTTCCTCTATGTTTAATAAAACATTGGGTATTGTAACATGTTCTAAAACTTCTTTATTCTGAAAAAAACAAGCAGCTATGTAATGTAATATCATTTGAGAAAAACCTCATTGATGCAACCAATTGTGTTGGCATTGGCACATATAATATACAGGGTTATTGCTAATTAACTAATAGTGCTACTGGCACACGTCAGTGCCGTCGATTCCGGAAAAAAACTGTCAGTGAAAAATGCACTGTTTATAGGTTTAAATAATCTAAGACTGTTTATTATACTGTACCTACCAATAACAGCTGTGCTATGCAGCTGTGTATATTTTTATTGAGGCCGGTGGCCATACCCATTTTCTAGTTTTCAATGACAAAGCAACTAGTGTTGTGCAAACATGCATATGCCCGATGGGCTGGTTGTGTGTTGCCGTTCTTCTTTTTCACCATGTAAAATTGTTCAAATAAATAACAAGACATTACACTTACATAATCTTGAAATGTCACTTGTGAATTATTCAAAAATGCATATATTCCTAAAATCCCAGCACCACATCCTAAATCCAATACTTTATTTTCAGCAAACTTAATTTCAGTTTGATTTTCTACAAGATACTGTATCACATCATAGGTGCATTCCCAAATTTTTAGTCCACCTGTAATGTTGAAAAAATAAGAAATAGGTAGTACTTATTAGATATTTTGTCGATTGTCATTTATTTATGCTTCATATACAGAGGTGGCCATAATGCCATAGGCATTCTCAACCAGATGACCTTAGGGTGATGCAGACAATGAAAATGATGATGGTATAATATGTAGTTATACTATACACAAATACCACTTGCCTTCATATTTGCCAGCAATAAGATCACTATGTTCCTTCTCTGCTAATTCAACAGCATTCTTAAATCCACTCTCTTCAATACTGGCTATTGCTTCACTTACAACTATGTGGCCAATCTCAACATCACCACAGGTAAACATATTGGCGCGAGTAATCACATCCTCAAAATTTTGTAATTGTATTGGAACAACCTCTTCACTGTCCAGCCATTGAATAGGTTCTTTCGTTTCTGTTGGATTATCATTTGGAATTAGATATTTAAATAACATAAATTATATTAAATCTTACTTGAATATTCTCTTTCACCTTCAATTTTTTTACTATCATCTTCACCAGAAAAATTAAATCTAAAAGTAGTCATACTTCGTATTGTAGGTACCGGGCACAGATTACCGGTAGGCCGGAAGGTATGTAAACTGGCACAAACTTCGTTAGAAGATAACAAAATAAATCTGACAATTTTTTTCTATTTAGTTCGTACGAGATTACAATCCAGTTTCCAGTCTGAGGATAGCCTGCGCATTATGGCTATTAGCCTAACCTAGAGAAACCACATGTGTTGTAGGTACCTAGTTAATTACAAGTGATTATAAATATTTTGATTGATTGTAGGAATATCGTAAATCGTAGACTATAGATAAACACTAGACAAGTCTATGACTAGACAGATGATTTGACCAGTGTTGCCAAATCCTATCATATCTTTTGAGGCTAGGAACTTCCTAGCCTCAAAAGATGCTAAAAAGTAAAAAATCGCTAAAACTGTTAGCAGTGTTCGCAGTTTTAGCGACTTTTTAGCATCTGATTCTACCAGGAGCGGACTCAAGATTTAATTCTGGGGTGGCACAAGAGCCCAGTGTGGCGGCCTGAAAGGGAGGGAGGGGAAGTATTTTTTTTCTTATAACAAAATTGACTTCAAATATCGTAGACAGAGAAACCAAAAAAATGCTTCAAAATGTCATTTTTGTAGGGAGATGCATAGAAATAGTACAAGTACCTATGTATTATCTCTATGGGGAGATGACATTGGTAAAAGCGACGGCAGCGACGCCATGAGGTCAGTTAAGTTTGTGGCACTGTAAGTCTGTAAATCAAGAACCTCTAAGGTTCTTGCTGTAAATGATCAAAATGGTTTGACTCGAACCAAAATGTAGGTACCTGTTTGAAGTTTGAATTAAACCATATAACTGTCTCGGTCAGGGCCCGGGGCCTTCTAGGTTTGTCCCGTCTGCAGGGCTAGCATGGCAAAAAAGGGGAGAGAGCAAAATCGGGGATAAAAACCATTAACTTTACCATTTTTTCTCTCGACTTTTCGTTTTATCTTCCTTCAAGGAGACAAAGGGTGGAGCAAACCGGTTTGTCCACCTTGTACATACTCTGAGTGTCCACCTGCCGATTATTTGACAGTGCTAGCCCTGTTGGTGGTTTACTCTTGAAAATTATAATTTAACAGTGCATGGCCCGTAAGCGGGTACTTCATCTGAGGTATGGCCTGTTTGTTTGCCCGCATAGCCTTGCTGCCCAGAATCAGAATTTTATAATTTGTGATCTTTGAGTACCTATCAAGTTTGTGTTTGTGATACTTAAATAAACAGACAGGACAGGCAGGAACAGGCCCTTGAGAAAAGAAAAGAGGCAGAGTATATTTTAGTTAGGGGGTAAAGGGGGGAAGGAGGTGGCTTATTGACTCGAGGAAATAAAAAGAAAAACCATTATTTTATAAAAAATTAAAAAGTTAGTTATGTCATACCGCCATAACGTGCAAAAATATTGTATTTAATAATGGAAACAGATACTACTGTAAATGAACATCACAAGAAATTGGTATTGACGTGTTTGTATTTTTTTAGTTTAGTAACTTGAATTCATGTACAATATCGAATGAACGCATTGAAACTAGTCTAACAAAACGAATTTCATTTCATTCAATTTCATTCATACACACGAGTTGTTAGCGTAAAAAGTTGTGTGGAATAATACAGTATTTTGTATTACAAGGGATTTAATAAGTAAAAAATCCCAGTTAAATAAAATTAGAACAATGACAGACGTTGCGAAAAAGGTAAACCCATTTTAATTTTTGGTGATAGTTCATCGCTTTGTTTGACACGAGTAACTGAGTAACGTACGTACTTCTACATACCTACTTTGATTAGTGTGTGTGTGACCTCACAGTTTTCTGTAAAAGTGCCGTCGAAAATAATTGTTTCGTGTTACTATTTGACTCTAGGTTATTGATTGATCTTTGTAAAAGCACAATAACTTGTAATTAACGCAATGGGAGCGGTAGGTATTGTGTATGAGACGTCATAACCTCAACATATTGCGCGACCATGGTGTCTAGGCGTAGCGAGTCGGCGACGAGTAATGGCTGTTGATATGAGGTTCATAAATAATTCCATCACGTGTATTTTCAGGTACAAGACTACAAAGATTCCCTCAAGCAGAAGGCTGAGCATCTCATTATAAAAGGATTTCCAGAGAAGATAGTGAAACTAAATGAACTTCTAGAAACATCAAATTTCCAAAATCGTGATTTATCTGATGTTCATCAGGTATGACCATTGTGTTTCGAGTTTTATATACATTTCCATAACCAGTTTAGTAAATGAATCTGTAATTCCGTTTTATTTCAGTTTGTCAGATTATCCATAAGGCCTTAGGTCATATTTTCATATTAGCCAGGTTGCAAGTTAATAAAAATCGCAGAATCTGTTGTGAACATGATTTTCTATTCAGGAACAAGTTATTGAACAGATGATGATATCTTTTCAGGACTTAAACATTCCAGTGCCACCTCCTGCAGCAGCAGTGAATGAGCCAAATGCTAAACGCCAGCGGATGGACTCATCCGAGGTATCTAGCAACACAACTGTAGAGGGCACCCGTGTGTATGCCCTTCCCAATGGCACCGTGCCATGCAACAAGCCACTAAGCGACCTCATACATCTTGTAAAACCACACATTAGGGAACTGGTCGAAGATTCCAATTTGGTAAGTTGTTTAATAATAATTTTGAGATGGTGAAGAATTGAAAGATTCATAATGTAGATAATTAAAGGATTCAGACAGACCCATGCAAGAGGACTCATATGAGGAAGAAAATAAAGCTTCATTCAGTCAAATATGGACAAATGCCTCTCTCAAGTTGTGCCAGATCAAACTTATTAAGAGGAAATTTATGATACATCAAAACAAATTGCATAACTGTTTCATTAGAATTATCATTAATCAGGAATTTTTACTCAGATTGCCATAGTTTATATCCTAAATAGGTTCACAACTTTTTATTTAAAAATGCGAAAATATTCATCTGGAAAAGAAAATGAACAATTTGGTCAGTTTTGGAATTCATAATAAAACTATTTTATGACAGTTGGAAAAGAATTAGAACAAAAAGTGATTTTAGAAATTATTATAATATTATAAATGGACCATAAGCAGCTACTAATGTTTCAAGTAATGTTTGGTGTGACTTGAGAGAGGCCTATGTTGAATTAAAATAAAGCATCATTATTATTCTACTAACTTTTATCAACTTATGATACTCATCAATTTAAATTCAGATCTGCAACCAATACTTAAGCCACTATTAACACATGTCTACATGTATTTAGAAAATTGTAAATAGATCTTTCTGATTATATGCTATTAAGCCTAATGGAACTCAATCGCGATCGACATCTGCACAAATACTACGTATATCTTCGACAGTCGCCAATCGAAACTACGCCGTATGACGCGACGCCAGCGATCGTCCAATGATAGACGTTACTTTCCCTCTGCGCTCCTCACAAATTGGGTGAGTTTAATTCTAGGGAGAAATATGTGTATCACCATTTCTTTACTGTTGTTGGTGTGGTCTGTGACTCACCCATCGTCGCCAGATGAGCGACAAATGCGACAATGAAATATTAAGCGATGTATATCTGGTAGAAGCTGTATATACAAGGTTACCTGTATCATCGCGACTATCAGTTTGTGGATGCAATGCAGTGCAAATCTGTTTTTTATGTATGTATTTTTATATACATATTCATGCTACACCTATACGCGTTGTGTAGCGTCGTGTGTCGTTCGTCGTCCTCCTAGGATGATGCGGTAAGGATAAGCCACCTATTTCCTATCATAACTGGTGACTGTGTTATTGATTTCAGTATATGAGCCTGGCCGGCCAATCCGTGGTGTTTTCAAGAGTTGATTTTAACATTATATTCTGTCAAGACTTTTCTTGTAGCAGACTCTAGGGCGGGTGATTGTACTGTGTTAAATGCCAATCCAAGCACTAGAAATATGTTCTACTTTGTTCCAGCTGAAAATGTGGATATCATTCATGATTCCCAAAATTGAGGATGGCAACAACTTTGGTGTATCAATACAGGAGGACACACTGGCTGAGATACAGTCAGTGGAGTCGGAGGCGGCCGCGTTCTTCGACCAAATCTCACGGTATTTCATCTCGAGGGCAAAGATCGTGTCGAAGGTCGCCAAATACCCTCATATTGATGACTACAGGAGAGCTGTTAGAGTGAGTAACATTATTTAGCATTATTTGCAATATAAATATATGTTAGGAAAATATGTGTAGCCTTGAAATATAACAATTTATAGTAAAGTACGACACAACTAAGAAGTAGCATCGGCAAACTTCGTTGGCGCAGACACGAACACACCATCGCCGAAAACACCCGAAGCTAAATCAATTTATAATCAACCAGTAATTAAGGTGTAAAAATTGACTGCCGTGCCGTCTATTTCTATTTTGCTTACTGACTGAAGGTGACATCGATGTAGCAGCGACGATGCGTTCTGATTGGCTAATAAATTTCCCGCGTATTAAATTGTGTCACCTGCGCTGGTACATCGGTGAGCAATATAAGTTGTCGTACTATACAATCATCATCAACATCATCCATAGTCTGAATCACCCGCTGGTAAGTAAGTATAAGTTCAGTACACCACTCTCCAATAGAACAGAAATATTTTCTATTTCATGATCTCATGAAATAGAGAAAATCACGTAACATTTTGTGCTGGACGAAGGCAGAGTAAAGACCTAATTGTTATGCTGCTATGTCACTTGCATTTTATTGTAGCTAGGGAATGCAATCTCGAGATCTCGCGCGATAACCCTGGGGTCGAGATTAGCTATTCGAGATCTCGCCAAACAAACTGGCGAGATCTCGATGAATCTCGACAATATCGAGATTAAGCCTATTTAAGACAAAAATATGTTGTTTTTACAATAAAAATCGTAACACTTCATGAATACTACCTACTTATGGTATTGCTATTATATTTTGCAAATAAAATTCAACTTTAACTGAAATATTTATTTATTAAAAGTAATAATCATCTGCTCTGCCTGCACTACATAACAAATCAGCATATAACGCACCGCACACCGTATTATTATCGCAAATTATTTTGGAAATAACTTCGTATCAAGCATAAGGTAGGTACTTAGGGTGTTGTCGGCCAAGCGGCACCTAATATCTGTTGCAAGATAGCCTGCGACTGAGAAAGCCCGCTCAGCCTCCATGCTTGTTGGGACTACGGTAAGTAGGCAGTTGTAGGCGAATTTCAGGTACTGTCTTTGACCCGCACCACTCTATCCTTGGCCGGCGACAGTCGATCAACACGTATGATTCGCACAGTCTTGTTGCGAGATTGTCTACCCACGAGATTAAATCTCGAAAAATAGCTCGAGATCTCGCGAGATCAAGATTGCATTCCCTAATTGTAGCTGATACTAACTAGCACTAACTAGCTATAACTACCTACCACTAGCCCTAAGTTTTTTTGTTCCCAATAATAAGTTTCCTGCTCATTCAATTGAAATTATTAGTCATGCTATCTCCAAATGAGCCAAACATACAGGAAAATTTTATGGATACCTTTAGCTGGTTTTTCCATAGTGAATAATTTTAACATAAAGTTTATTTATATCATTTCATTTCGGTTTCGTCAATAGAGTCATTTATTGGAATCTGCGGTCCTATTAATCATCAGTTGAAATTAGTAAGGGGCTGTGTGTTTATAATTAAAAACATTGACGCTTATAGCCCCGCGCAATAGGGCACTTGCATCTAAATTATAGTGAGAAATTATGTAAAATCAATAATAAAAGTTGTGAAAAGTGCTTTTTTGAAAGATTTAATTAGCCCTCCTCTCTATGAACGGAGAAACGCGTGAAGCACCGCGTGACGCCACGTTCAATGCGATGCGCGATGCGCTGCGTCCTCATAATTAAGGACTTAAAGTTTTCGTGTATGCGCTATGTTTAAGTACCTACGTGACGTAATGCAATGTGTTACACTAAGGTTTAAAATTCACCGACAATATAACAGATGTTTAAAATGAAATCGGTCTATTACCCATACAAAAATAAGTGTTTAATTGGAAGATTTTGCTGTTATGGTGTCGGTGAACTTGGACCGTAGTCGCTTTTCGGAAGCAGCGACTGAACGCTACACTCGTAGTGATTTATTGAAGCTTTGGCGTCTGCGGAATAAATACGACTCAGTGTTACACTGGATCTTGACGTAGCTACACCATTACCATGGATTCAGATGAAGTTGCACTGCTTCTCGCTTTATTGATAAAACGAAAGTATCAATCGCGCCGAAGGCGGTATTGGTTGCATCCAATTACCAATTCACGTTTACGTTTTGGAGGGCATTATTAATTACGAAGAGACGAAAATGCTTCATAAACATTTTTAAGTAGATGCATAAATAGTGGCTGGGTAAAATTTTCAAATCCCCAACATTAATACTCTCCCCAGAGATTACTCAATTGATTCGAAATTCCCCGCATTATGGGGAATTCCTCAGAAATCGGCAATGCTGGCTACCATCCCGCCCGCTTTCCCCCTTGCTTCACCTCTCCGCCAGCTGATGCAGCATCGATAGAATCGCTAAAACTCTCGATTTTGATACCTCGCTTTTAGCGAGTGGAGCGAGTAGCAAAAACGCGATGCAGCATCGATGCAACCGCAAAATGGCTAGTCAAGAGAGCTATGTCCCTAAATCTTGAATGAGTATCTTGTATGTCTTGTAAGTAATACTAATAAAGAGATTTGTGTTCTGCATTTTAGTACAAACCATAAAAACAAACAAACATATTTTGATAGGCAAGGAAAAAATTCCAACCAAACTACCATCAGTTAATTAGCTATGTAATCAAGTGGCGTGTAATCGGTACTAATGAAAGTGTTTGTTCAACAGGAGTTGGACGAGAAAGAATACCTGTCGTTATGGCTGGTGATGTGCGAGATCCGCAACCGCTACTGTTCACTCCACGACATCGTCATCAAGAACTTGGAGAAGATCAAGAAACCACGTTCATCAAACGCGGAGTCGCTATACTAGGCATTAACTCAATCTCAACTAGTATCTCCTTAGTCACAGGCAATTGTAAGAATACATTGTGGATCTAAGAGTAATACTGAAAACTGTCTTTGATATCTTATTTTTTATTCACTAGGCAGAGTACTGTAAATAATTTTATAGTAAACTGACTGGCACGAATTATCAATTTGTGCTGGAATACACGTGAAACATTTTGTAGTGTTTAGATGTGCTCCCAAATTACGTACGTACGTACGTACGCAAAATATTAAGTCTCATAATATAATATGCTGTTATATTTTCTATTTAGGTGCCGAGTTTGACTAGTGAGTAAAAAATTAGAATTCGTTATCGTATTGTAGTCTTATAGCAAGGTGTTGAGGCTGAAGACTCGTATTATACCTAATGTAAGACTGACTGCCGTGTTGTAACACATTTCATTTGTGACATAATATTGTGATTACATGCTTGACTGTGAGATTTTGTGACCGATTTGATGACATTATGCATTATTTAGAATTGTAGTTAAAATGTCAACTTGCTATAAAACTACAATGTGGTTGATTTAAATACTGTCAGTGGTTCCAAAACTATCATAAATAGGTTTTAATTAAGCTAAAATATTATGTTGTTACTTAATAATACATTACATAAACCTCTTAGGTCTCGAACTTCTAAAAAGGAATCTTAAAATTTCTGTTTATAATGCATATAAATATTTCAGGTTGACTTTTATCTAAAAAGTGATATGATTGGCTTATAGTCAATATTTAATTTAATAATGTACCCAATGTCGATAAAAATGAATACATTTCTATGAATGTGTATAACTTTTGTTTTTATTCTCTCATCTCATCTTCGAATTACATGAATACAGACTTTCACCATACAATTATTTGCGAACACGTAATGCTGCGGTTCATAAGTATCACCGTAAACGTGCATTGCTGAGTATGGGTCATGGAAGTAGTAAGTACTGCCTAGAACTTACTACTTCCATGGTATGAGTCCATATGTGCTGTCATAAACAGTCTTGGCGAAAAGTGCCACACTTGCCATACTCTACAAATTTAGCGTAAGCGGGTTCTTCAACTGAGCTGCAAACTGATTAGTGGTCGCAGTAATTTGGGATCTTATTTGGGATGCTGCCTTCAGCGTCCTTAAGAGGTGGCTCCCTAAATTGTAATGTTAATTTGCATTAATGTTCTGAAGCAGTCACACCGTGTCACACGCATACAATAAAAATGGAACTTTAGTACCTATATTATAATTTATTGGATCTTTTTCTTTCCATGTACAAGACAGTTACATAATTATAACATTTTCACTAGATTTATTTTTTACTCGAAAATCATACCTATCTTTTAAAATATTCAAGATTGCTCGGCTTTTACAGTAAGAAAATATAGTATCCAGCCACAAGAAATTTGTTCTCTGGATCAATTATATATTATTACTTTAGTTATACCTAAACAAAATGAGAATTGAGACTAGTTTCGTGCTTGAACACGATCAAAGAGCGCACGCGATATTCAACTTTATTACTGATGCATTAAACGCGGAGTGGCGGGGTAAATGGGGGCGGAGCTTGCGTGGAAATTATTTTAAGAGTGCCTGGTCATAACTGTCTTCAAAAAATCGGTATCACGGAAAGAGAGGAGTGATCTGCCTTCGCCGGAAACCAGCCAGGTAAATAATTATTCTTGGAAATAATATCTAAGTCCTTTATATCAAGAGCCTTCACGGGGGGGCTAGTGCTAGTAATGACCTACTAGACTCATCGATTAACGATTAATTGCGGAGCAGCTTACGTGTTATCGCTGTCAAGAGCGCGGATTCCGAAGCTGCAGGGGTGTAGCCAGAATTGATTGATGATGATTTCGAAGGTTTTCAAGTAGGATTCTGGTGGGGTTTGGGTTGTTAAGTAACATTTTAGGTTGAGGTGCAAGGAAAGAGCCTACACGAGTGACGATCCACCATTGTTGACTGGCTTATATTTCAACTAGGTACTGTAAGAGCGATTCCCATGTTATAGCTCGTGTCCTCGTGCCGACTCGACAGAAGAAGCAACTCTACACAGTACTTATAAGTTATCTAAATGCATAAAGACATGCGCATAAGTTTATCTAACTCGGTGCCTCCATAGTCTATTTATTAGGTTATCGATTCCCTTTACTTAGACCCGTTGCTTACTGGCCGTAACGATTGTCTTACTTCAATAAGAGAGAAGAGGCTTACTTCAATGATAAATAGAATATATTTGTTTATCTGTTATGCAAAATATCAAAAATAAATAGGTTAAATATAATTAAGAGCATTATCAGTATTGATTTAAACATTTAATTATAGTACATACAACTAATAATTGCAATAAAAAATATTTTAGCGAATAATAAATAAATAATAATAATATATATAATTTAATATAACAAATTAGTAAATAAATAGATAGGCTTACACATATTATAATAAATAAATAAATAATAGAGAAAATAGAGAATAAACAAATAATATAGATGATAAGTGATAATATATAATTATATTATATTATATTTTCATAAGAGAAACCATTTTCAATTTTTCATATTATGAAAAGTTATTAAAGCGCTCCTCCTCTCTCCTACTTATTTAAACTTTTGCTGTGCTCGACAGGGTCCATAATTGTTTCTTTATTTTATACTTAGGTACCACCTGTATGACTGTGTACATTATGGATTGCAATAAAGAATTGAGAATTGAGGCGAAGATGTAGGTACATGAACAAGCTAGTTTCAGTTTCACCTGCTATCGCATTGCAGCGGTGGAATAAAAACGTACTATCGCAAACTTAACAGTTAGGTGACGCGTGAAAGGAGAATTTGCTGGCGCCCAAAAAGTGATTAATGCTTTTTGGGCATATATTCGAGATCTAACTGGTCACTAACAAAAGTCAAATGAGTTTCGTTTTCAGAATCATCCATATTTTGACGTAACGTTCTTTTAGGGTAAGACATTTTGACAGTCTACTTCTACAACATATATTTTTATATTTATTTTGCTTCGTCCATTTTTGTATTTTAGAATTATTGATTTATTTAATTATGGTAATAAATTGTTAAAGGGATTTGAGGTGATGGCGAGCGACATCGACAAAGGGAACTTTGGCGACAGCGCCCGAAACACACCGGTGTACGAATTGAAATCGAAAAATTCCAATCATATTTTTGATGGCGCTGGCGAAAATATACAATACCATAGTGATTCGGAGTCAGTTGCATCGAGAAAGAGTAAAACACGTTATATAAATCCGGCTATTTACATTGAACCAGTGGAGTCTACGCATTCTGTGACATCTCTGCAGACGGACTCGTGTATCTCTGACGTCACGCCACATCCGCACAGTAGCTATAGGAGCAACTCAACTCCACTGCTGAGTGGTAGAGATTCGAGTTTATCATCAGGCAGTATAAAGAGAAAGTCGTGTCGACTGACGGGTCCGGGGATCTTAAAAAATGTAGGCACAGAAGAAGAAACACCTAGGTTTGATCGCACTTACCGTGAAGATGGACCCGATACGTTTAGGTTATCAGTAGCATCCGTGTCGACTACTACAACGGCTAAGGAGGAACGGGAGCGTAATGAAAAGAAAAAGCAGGAAGCATTTAAACAATGGGTGGCACGGAAAGACCAAGAGGTATATTGAGTTTTAATTATCGTTTAAATTTGTGATATATTGGTGTCAGGTCCGTTTGAAGGATTTTGAACAAGATTAGTGATGACATTGTTCTTAAAAACTCACAGCGGAATCGGTGCGAACATAATAAGAAGGTACCTTACGATATTTTTACCGGCGGCGGCGGCTGGCTTTCTATTTCTGTTTCAGCCTACAATTATCTCAATAGATAAAATACCTATAATAATCTAGTATCTTTTATTGGTGAAATATGGGGTAAGTTTTTGGCACATCACTTTGTAATCATTAATTTAAGATTGTAAAAGACTTTACGTAATACGTACCTAGTCAAACTTTCCGCAATCCTTAGAAACGTGACAAGGCTCGTCTCGAGAAGATGAAGCATCAGGTTGGACCTTCAACATCACAGGAGCAGCGTGAGGAGTCATACCGGCGGTGGCTTGAGCGAAAACGGACGCAGACAGAGAGGCAGCGAGCCGAAGACATTATGCGACAGTACCGACATAACGAACAGCTCGAGAGAGAGCGAAATAAACGCGAGAGGGAAAAAGAAGAGAAACTTGCTGATTGGATACGTAGGAAGGAGGAGGAAATGAAAGGTAGCTTTATTACTTTTGAGTTTTAATCCCTGTGACGAGATAATTAGGTATTGTGTTAATTTATGACCAGAGGACCTACCTATCTAATATTGGTAAATCATTAATGTTTATACTCCGACAATCCGTAGTAAGTAGCCCATACAGCGACACAATACGAACGAGCGTACATACGACCATTGACCATAATGCCGTTTATCCACGGGTGATTGGTCAAACGAGTCCTCCCAATGAAGCATGAACTTCATCAGCGTGAACTTATCGCCGAAAGTAGTCGGATGGGTAGGGATACGCCGCGCGTGCACTTTGGTCCAAGTAAACTCATGCAGCGTTGTGAAAAAACCCAAATAAATCGCAAATGACCACATTATTGGCGAAAGGTTTGCTGGAAGAAAACTCACTCTGAATTAAGCTCGCCTTTGTGCATTTATCTTTATACTGTACTAGCGGCCCGTCCCGACTTCGTTCGGGTACAAATTAGCCGGTAGATATTTTTTAATTTTCATCAATTCCTGACCTCTTACAAATCGTTCGGCTTCAAAAAATACGGACTCTCATATAACTATTTCATCCGCTTAGAGGTTGGATTTCGAAAAACACGAAACCGATTTTGTTTTTAATTTTAAACAAAACCTTAAGTACAAAATTTCACGTTTCTAACTTCAAAAACATTTTTCACTCCTTTATCGCCCCTTTGGGGGATGAATTACCAAAAACGCAGAAACACGTGTTTCTTTATTTCTAACCAAAAGCCTAAATCCCAATTTTCACGTCTCTCACTTCAAAAACAATTTTCACCCCTATTTCGCCCCTTTAGGGGATGAATTTCCAAAACCGCGGTAACACGTGTTTCTTTATTTCTAATCAAAAGCCTAAATCTCAATTTACACGTTTCGCGCTTCAAAAATAATTTTCACCCCTATTTCGACCCTTTAGCGGATGAATTTCCAAAAACGCGGTAACACGTGTTTCTTTATTTCTAACCAAAAGCTTAAATTTCAATTTTCACGTTTCGCACTTCAAAAACAATTTTCACCCCTATTTCGCCCCTATAGGGGATGAATTTTCAAAATCGCGGTGACACGTGTTTCTTTATTTCATACCAAAAGCCTAAATGTCAATTTTCACGTTTCTCACTTCAAAAACAATTTAACCCCTATTTCGCCCCTTTAGGGGATGAATTTCCAAAAACGCGGTAACACGTGTTTTTTTATTTCTAACCAAAAGCCGAAACACCAATTCTCACGTCTCTCACTTCAAAAACAATTTTTACCCCTATTTCGCCCTCTAGGGGATGAATTTCCAAAAATGCGGTAACATGTGTTTCTTTATTTGTAACCAAAAGCCTAAATCTCAATTTCCACGTTTCTCACTTCAAAAATAATTTCACCCCTATTTCGCCCCTTTAGGGGATGAATTTCCAATAACGCGGTAACACGTGTTTCTTTATTTCTAACCAAAAGCATTAATCTCAATTTTCACGTTTCTCACTGCAAAAACAATTTTCACCCCTATTTCGCCCCTTTAGGGGATGAATTTCCAAAAACGCGGTATCACTTGTTTCTTTATTTCTAACCAAAAGCCTAAATATCAATTTTCACGTTTCTAACTTCAAAAACAATTTTTACCCCTATTTCGCCCCTTTAAGGGATGAATTTCCAAAAACGCGGTAACACGTGTTTCTTTATTTGTAACCAAAAGCCTAAATCTCAATTTTCACGTTTCTCACTTCAAAAACAATTTTCACCCCTATTTCGCCCCTTTAGGGGATGAATTTCCAATAACGCGGTAACACGTGTTTCTTTATTTCTAACCAAAAGCCGAAACACCAATTCTCACGTTTCTCACTTCAAAAACAATCCCAATATTCACGTTTTACACTTCAAAAACAATTTTCACCCCTATTTCGCCCCTTTAGGGGATGAATTTCCAAAAACGAAGAATCACGTATTTCTTTGTTTGTAACCAAAAGCCTAAATCCCAATTTTCATCTTTCTCACTTCAAAAATTAAGGGACTCCCATACAAACTTTCACCCCCTTTTTCCCCCCTTTAGGGGCTGAATTTTCCAAAATCCCTTCTTATTGCTTGCCTACAATACAAAAGGGACCTACTCTCCAAATTTCGTGACTCTAGCTTCAGTAGTTTCGGCTGTGCGTTGATGATAAGTCAGTCAGTCAGTCAGTCAGTCAGTCAGTCAGTCAGTCAGTCAGTCAGTCAGTCAATCAGGATTTCTCTCTTTATAATATTACTATGATTATCGTAACTTCCTACAATAAAGAATAAGAATAAGAATTATTGTAACAACTGATTAATATTGCAGTGATGAAAACTCGCGAGGAGCGAAGGGCGGCGCGTGCGGCGATAGATGAGGAGCGCAGGCGCGCGAACGGTGATCGGGCGTACCGGGATTGGCTGCGTACCAGCAAGAATAAGCCACTACCCGTTCCACTCAATCAGGGAGAACTTAGTGAGCTATAGTACCTAATAGAATATCCTACCTACTTCATCAAGTCTCGTTTATTCATCAGAATCATCATCCTCAGCGATCACGACATTTAGCAGAATCTAAGTGCCTATTTGTACATCTACTGATGTGTTGTGATGGCGACTAGGTAAAAATTAAATTTTAGTAATCTTTTGAGCTGGACTAGTATCTAATTATTACTAGTGGTCGCCCAATGGTTGAAATTCGACCTTAATATTAAATAATAAATTAAAGCTTTCAGCACGTCTCCTTAAAAACTTTGATTATACCAAATCTCACACTCCTCCGTGCACGCAATATGTTTAAAAAGGGTTACAAAGTTTTCTCTTCTCGTATTAATATATAGATTGCCGTAAAAAGTCCGCACCGCCGAGGCGACTTTATAATGTGATTGTAGGTACGTAGAGCCATAGCCGCCCGAGTCTTAATTTCAAATTGTGTGGCGTACGTAGGTACCTATGCAGCTGATACGACGGAGAATAGACTCTCGTCTCAATAAGACAGACAATAGATAAAAAAAAATGTTTTATAATTGACGGTAATTCTGTTGGACATAAGTATGATTTACTGAAGATTTTTTTTCAAAATTTATAAATGGTCAAATTATCTACATTTATTAATTCGTGGAAAACATTTTATTTATTTAGGCATACGGCGCGGCACGGGCGTAAAAATATTTGCCTCTGGAAAGATATCCCATTCTGTGTTGTAGGTACTAGTATTACTCTATAATTATTGTATCAATTCCAAAAGTGATTACATAATGATTAATTCCCAAGTAGCAAGAAACTGTAATTACTAGGTATGTAGGGAGCATTCTGAAAGCGACATGCAGCGATACAATTTGAATTAATGTTTAGATATTATTTTCTAAACGAATACCTTATTGGCAAATTTAACCCAATGATAAATATATAATTATTAATAACCTTTGACCTTTATATGCAATTTTATATAATTTGAAATTTTAATTACTATGGCAATTTGGATCATAAATATTAAAAAAAAACTTTGTAATTCAAAATGTAGATACCCTTATTGCATGCCAATTGGCAGAATATTATGTAACTGCACAAAAGCACTATTGTAACAATATATTATTTATCTATATTCATTATTCGCAATAACTATTCATTTGATTTGATATTATGTAGATATCAGAATATAATCATGGAATGAGACGAACGGTCTTGATTAAACTAATTGTTACTTCCAGGTATGCGTGGTTCCGTGTCAGAAATGTATATAAATCCCATACCTTGGCAGTTCCCCACATGAACATCTAAGAAGATATCGTTGTAATTAATTGTAGGTACTTTTAAAATTAACTGATTATGATCGTTATTATTAGTGCGCACGTCAAAATCAGAATTTTGTGTAATATACTTACTAAACTATTGTAATGATTGTTCTTATTATTTAGTAATCGATGTACATCATTTTAGAATAAATTTTCAATTTTTAGATTAACCTTTTGTTGTAGTCGCATTATTTACTTTATCAGGTGATTGTTGAGATGAAATATAACAGACAAGCTGACGCTCGTTTAAATAAAACAAGATTGTTTATTTCGACATGTACTTTTATTTTAGTCATAATAATAATTTTCAAGGTATATATTAGGGTCCCGTCAAGTATAATTACGTAAATACATACCATAGAAAATTCACAAATATTTACTATTCGGCACGCGATAATTTCCCTAAGATAAGATTAACTACGATGAAATAACTTAAAGTTTGCAAATTGCAATATGTGCGTAATAAAAAGCAACGAATGGTTTCTACTTCCTAGTTCCTAAACTTATTTATCCAAACAGTTATCCCTTACAAAGTTTTATTACATGCCACAGCCATCTTTGACGCCTAACTTATTTTTTTGTAGTATTAGCTTGTTCGTTGGAGTTTCCTATCAGTAAACGTCCTCTTCTTCCTTAAGCCGTAGTATTTCTGACTTGTTCATGAAGTAGTATGTGGGTTGCCGACCCTTGAGGTCCTTTAGAACTCGCTTCGCTCCGGCTCGGATCAATACTCGGCTCAGAGACTCTATCTTTTCCACTCCCATCGCGTAGTGCAGCGGTGTGCGCTCCAACTGTTGTAAAAGTTAAACTTATGAATACCTAGGTATGCACCTATACTTATGGGTACCTATATCTACTTTCGATTTCAAATTAAGTGATAGGTTTTCAATAAAATAAGGGATATGGAAGGATTTTATTTTACGCGACAAAAATATTAGTCGTCGTTTATCTTATTTGTTAAAGAATGTCATAGATAAATAAAATATTTCCGGCATTTTGAGTAGGTATTAAATAAGAAGAATCGTTTGGCTAATTAGGACAAGTGGCAATCCTTCACTAACGAAGGAATCTGTAACGATATAGTTATTCTTGAGATTAAAAAATACACCAACATTTACTCACATTATCTCCAAGACGCAACAGTTCCGGATAGTTCTGTGCCAGGTGTGCAACTACCTCTTCATGCTGAGCTAACACTGCGATGTGGAGTGACGTCCTTCCGAACGAGTTCTGACAACGAGCGAGAGTGTGAGCTCCCTCTCCTGATAACGAACTCTGTACGGCGGCCAGATCGCCTCGTCTGACTGCACCGTGGAGGGATTCTCGAGACTCCTACAATAAAATGTTTTTGATTTATTCAATTCAATTCATAATATTTATTTCGGACTATACATCCATAGAAGTTGGTTAGTTACAAAATACTTATGAACCAGGTTAGTAATAAATATAATACACTAGGTTTACAACAAAGAAAAATTGAATTTGAATTGAATAAAATGTTTTTGATTTAACGTATGGATTTCTTCATTAGGGCTAGGGCGCATAAATACATTGTGGCGAACAGAACAGGGCCTCAGGCCCTTAGCCGGTTTTGAGTTAGTTTACATAACGTTGGTAAGATATTTGGCAATATATTGATCCCAATGTTTGGACTTATCCCAATCAATGGCGCTTAGGTTTTTGTCACATTAAGCGTGGCTAATCATAAAACAGCGAAGACAGAGTACTTACCTCAAAAGCAGGAATAGAAGCGAGTAGACTGCTCATTTCACTGTCACCGCGTTGAGCGATCACTTCAGTAATTGGCACTCCATCGTCATCAACCACGTCTAATATATGATCGTATCCTTCCATTAACAGTTCCATTATCTTATCCGCGTTTCCTGATAAAAAAAAAAAAAATCAGCAAAACGCATGGGAATAACTGTTAAATACTTCCCAACGTGAAAATGACATCATGGAGTCGTTACTTACCCCTGGCAGCTAGATGTAACAGCCATCTGTCAATTTCAGCAGTATTCTCTGGCACGTTGGCCTGTATGGACACGTCTCGAGCAGTCCTGTATAGTTCATCCCTGTAGCCCAAACTGATGTCTGACTCTTGAAGGAGCTGGAACAACGCGTTTCGTGCGTGTGCGCGCGCAGCTGCAAAGTGTAGCATTGACTGACCGTGTTCATCCTAGGAGGAAATAAAAGTATCAATAGCCAAACTACAAAACTGACCCAAAAGGATGGTCAGAAGCTTGTCTGACTCTGTTTAAGTTTATTAAGAGAAGAAATTTCGTTTATCTATTCCAATCAAAAAAAAAAAAAAAAAAAAAAAAACCATTTTAGATCCATATTCAGCAAACGAGAGATGATGATTCATAGATGTAAGTGACGTTTCTTTAGCGAATATCCATTAATATTTTCCTCGACTTAAAAATCAAACTAAACAAAAGAGTACGTAAGTACTAATTGGTAGGTAGTTTGGTTACGAAACATACTCTACTAGCGCTACTGAAAGCAGACTCCGGTGCATCAGGGCTGGTAACTGGCTGTGGATCCACTGTGACTACGTCAATGGGCCGTTGATGCTTGGTGGCGGTGCGGGAGTTTCTCTCTGCATTGAAAGCGTTTGATTGTACTGGTTCTGCTGCGAACGGCGGAGGTTGTTCGTTCTCTTCTTGGGCTGTTTCTCGCGTCACTAGCATGTCGATTTCCTGCTAACATCATGTATAGTAAATATTTAGATAACTGGCCATGATCACTGATCATAGTGTCAATCACCCATCGGCTAAGGTCGAGAGATCGTTAGTTCGGATCCCACCTGGCACCCATTGTACTGTTGCCGTGAACCCACTCCTATCACAACTTATTTAGCTTAGTTTGAAGGGGTAACAGGAAAAGATTCATTAAAAGTGTGCAGATTGCAAGTAATGTTAAAAAATATTATAGATTTGAGACTTTATAAAGTAAAACTGATCAACGTACTTGGAAATAGATCATTGTTAATGTAAAAACTAAACTTTAGAATATAATGTCATTACAAACATGGTTACAATTAATATTTAATTTATTTTTAATATATGTACTTACCGCGTTTTTAAAACAGACTAAAAAGTATAAAATAATTTCGCTTATTTGAAAATACTTGTAAGATTTAAAATGAAAAACGTGGGGCTCATGGTATGAACACTTGTGTAAGTTTTCTCAAACAAAGCTAGGTACAGTCCCTAACTATTGTCTATTGCATACTATATACTTTTTACTAGTCAGTTTTAAAAGAAGAAAGAAAGAAAAGAGTTTTATTTTGGAGTCGCATGGGAAATAATACTTACAAGAAAAATACAAATAAATATATATAAAAATACAAATAAATATGCATCCTGTACCTACATACGAGACCAAAAATGGCCCCTATCTCAGCATAATGCTGCAACATTTGGAAAATGTCACAGCGATGGAATTATAAAAAGAGTGGAAAAGATGTTTAAAAAATCTGCTATTTAGTTTATTTTTTAAATAATGTCATCCGATTCTGAGCTATGTTCAAAGTTACAAGTCTCTAGCACATCGAAAAATTAGTTTAAAAGCGATTGCAAAATATGTACCGCACAGACAAACAGACAGACAAGAAAGCGAGTTAATAAAAACATGGCGGAAAATTTGCTCACCTGCTTACCTACATTAGGTTTCTCACGTTCAGGAAAGTTATGGAGGAAACTTGCTAGAAACGCGACCGGATCCTTAGGCTTTATATTAGCCACTTCGGTTAGACCTTTGATCAAAGGATCACCGAGAGCTGTGAACATATCGTCCATATAAGGGGCCTTATTGTCTTTTAACATTTCCATTATGTCATTGATTAAAGTATTTTAAAACTTCAACAAGAGCTTACACTTAGCAAGATATCTGCCCTCTTCGGTCCGAAAGATAGGAATGTCCATGTGGCCGTTGTCGGCGTGGCTTGTGCCTGAAATCGATCAATTATTCATTGTCGGCCTTCGATAGGTTTGCGTGGAAGGGGGTGCGAGAATATATCAAACACATGTGTTTTACGCGAACGTGAACACCTGGTGGGGGCAGTGGGTGGCAAACGATTAAGGTTGAGGGTGGTAGCGGGAACTGGACAGAAAAACTCTATTAGCGATCGCCAGTCATAATTGATATGGATATGGGCTATTGTTATCGATCGAGTTTTAAAAGGGAATGCTGAGTAATGTTATTATGTTTTATTAAAGGTCATCGACAGATTGCGTTATTGATAGTATGTTTATGAATATTTACGTACTGCATACAGAGATTATATTTTTGCCCCTCCAACTTGTGTAAATAGCTATGCAAATTTTCTAAAAAGCACAAATACTAAGGACTGGATTACACATATATACGACGTCACACCATTAGTATCTAATGTTGGAAAGACAGGAATGGTTGATGATGAGCGTGCAGTAAAACTCAAAGCATTGTTTCATATTTGTTTAGTGTGTAAGCTTGAACGTTTGCAATGAATCTACTCTGGTGTAAGACTCACACGAACACCACCTCACAAGGAAACGAACAAAATTATGGAGTACTGACCTAAAACTTTATAGATGCAAATAAATATCTAGATGTTGCTCAGCTGCAACCATACATTGGCACGTATTCAGTACCTACAATCTTTCCAACATTCGATAAAATTATTTGTGAAATGTGAACGTTTGTGTGAAGGTGTATAAAAGTTGAACATCTATATCTGCAAAATTTATAATTTTTCCCTTTTCTCTGGGCTGTCTTGACCAGTCAAGCTACTTCTTTTTCTACGAAATATGTTAGATAACATTGTTGCGATATGTGCTGAGCTTTGCATAGATAAATCCTTTTCCAAGTGAAGTAAGTTCGAAGCTGCTGTCGCAAAATCGTTGAAACAATTAGTTTCAGTTATACTTAAACACTGATAGTTGCTGATCCTAGCAATTTCAGAACTTAAAGTTTCACGGTACTGTAGCCCTCTCATGGCACACAGATGCTTCATGTTATCAGCGTCTTTTGATAGACCAGGAAAATTAACAATGAGGCTAAAACGAATGCCGGCGCCTAAAAATGTTGGCCTGGAGGACAAATATCCCAACTTTGCATCCCAAACAAAATCAATCTTTTCGTGAAGATATGTCATGATGTAAGAAATTTTACTAAACGGCAGGCCAATTTCTCCAGGAGAGTCTTGTGAAGAAGATACTAGTACGCGAACATGATCATGCACATTTATCCATACTGCTACATTTCTATCGTCAGTGACAAATACACCCCGACCATAGGGCCAGTGCTTCCCATGCAGTCTCGTGCTATCATCAATCTCATCTCTATCACAAAGAGCTATCAATAAACCACTTGACGCTAAGGTTGCACATATTTCAGATGGCTTTTCCAAAACTTCGTTCATTGTGTAATAAGTTCCTCCCTTTTGATCAGATTCTGGATTAGAGTGTTCGGTAAATTTCGAAAAATCTTCTTTCATTAATAATGATATTACAATTCTTTCTATAGTTTCTAACTTCCCCACTTTTAAGTTCAACGGTAGTTCGAAGCCATCTAAGTTACGTGAACATTCTATTATCCCAGAAAGAACAAATTCATCATTTGGATCAATATTTAATTCCACAAGAGGTTCAGAAGATAGCTTGGATGAGGAAGAGGTTATAAAATCTGATCTTGGGTGTGTTTGTAAATCAGAATTTACATTTATATTGTGGAGATCTTTAACAAGTGGAAATAGGAACTCATGAAATACATCATAAATGTAGTAATCGGGAGCCGTTACTCCACCGGGGAAGTCTTCTTCGACAGTTTGAACAATGTTTCTGCTATCTGGAAGTTTTTTAACAGCAGGCCAAATGACATCGAATAGGTCGTGGTCTAGCTTCGTGACTCTATATTTTAGTATTTCAAATATAGGCTTTTTCAGGAATCTGGCCAGTACAAGTGGTGGTGTAGCTCTATTAGAGGAGGCTGACAATGGCGTTCGAGCCGGTCTGGCCGACGCTAAGAGGCGGTAACATCGTTCCAAGGTATCCAAAGCTTCAGGCGCATCCAAAACGCGGCGAGATGATACTTGATCCTCAGGCACTAGACATACTCAAGTTAAAACATGTGTGTATATTATTATTAAAATAATCATTATGTGCGGTTTTTATTTGGTTGATAGAGGAATTCTTTTCACAGATGTTACATACCTTTGTCGGAGAACATATTTTGTGCTGCATCTTCACTAATACCGTAATCTGATAACAGTTGATCAAAAGGTAGCAGAGCAGGACTTTTTTGATACTCTTCAACCGACTTCCCATTCTATAAAAGATTAATTTAACTTAAAGCATCATAGGTGTTGAATTGTAAATTTTTGCGTACTAATTCAATGAGGATTTTGCCTTACGTCGTCTAAATCTTTAGAATTGGCACCAAGTTGTTGAAGCAAATTGTAGTAATGTCCATTATCTGGGAGCACTGCCGCATAATGTAAAGCTGTTCTTCCTTCAAAATCGACTGCTGACAGAGTTTCAGGAAACCTATGAGAAAACTCAAATAAGTCTCGTCAAATTATTATATTCACATATTTCACAAGTGTAGAAATCTTGTCAATTAAATAACCTTCCACCCAAATACTTGATGATGTTAGTTTTTCCAAATATTGTTGCTACATGTAGAGGAGTAGCTCCATTCGGTGATATTGGATCTCTAGCTATAGCAAATTTTCGTCTGTCGAGAGCAGCTTGAAGATCTCTTATATTTCCTTCTCTTGCAGCTTCATGAACTTTGTTTATTTTTTGCTAAAACAATATGAAAGTTATTACTTTTGTAATTTTACATTCGTAATAATGTTTTTATAACTAATTATAATTACCATGTAAGTTGGAACATTATCCAGGAAAGCTTGCAGTTCAGAATTTCTAGAATGCCTTCCAATAAGCCGGGATCCCTCACCATTTAAAACTAAAGTGGCCAACATTTCCATGTTTGCATTGTTGATTAAATCCGTTACTTCTGGATCGATTTCATTGTCCTGCGAAATGTAAGTGGAAATTTAATAGGCAATAATAAATTATTATATAATCTGGTGCTTGAACTACAATCGCTGACTAAATGTATTTATTTGTTAGAGTACAGATAACTAAGAAGCTGGCAAATCAATTCATGACAGTGGTGTTACGAGGTGTCTGTGAGAGTACACAGTGCTACAATGATGCTTCTATTCTAATAAACACCACAATCAACTAATCAATTTACTAATTACCTTCTTTAGTCGGTCGATTGTCTTACTTGATGGTACAAGTTAGTGATATACTTACAACTACGAGAACTTCTCCGTGAACTGATCCTTCCCTCTGCGTCATACTTGCATCCTGTGAATCCAGCTCGGCTTCACCATTTACAACACCTTCTATAAGACTTTCCTGTGTACTTCGGCCGTTGGTCACGTTTCCTTAATTAGCAAAATAATCAAAAATATTGAACTTGTCAGGGACCCTCTTATAATTGATTAAAATGACGAGGATTATATTTTGATGGTTTCGTGTATAGTGCCAGAAGAGATTTCGGCTTTACCTCTCTTGGCACTTCCCAAGTTAGATAGTTCCGCTGTGCTTTTAAGATTTGAATCACTATATTCAGAATGTGTTTCTCCTTGCACTTGGACATCGTCATCGTCTTCGGTTTGTTCACCATTAGTATTACCTTCATGAGTTGTGGCCCCAAAATCCTCAACAGCTTCATTAATATCATTTTCATTATTATAATTGGATTCGTTAACATTTGCAATATTCCCTTCAAGTTCTTGAGAATGATTTTCTGTCGATTTCTCTTCATGATTATCATTTTCAGCATGATTATCATCATTTGGTTCGTGTAGATCGTTTTCTTCTTTTGATTCCTCAACATGTGGTTCCTCTCCTTCAACGTGTGATTTTTCACCTGAATTTTCTTCTTTATCCTCAACGTTGTGTTCTTCATCCTCATCTTCAGTTTCTTGTTCTTGAGTGTGACTATCGTCCTTTTCTGTTAAATTTTCAGCCTTCTCTTCATTTTCTTCTGCAGGACTATTTTCGGCATTTTCCGGTTCTTGCTGAATATCTGCTGTAGTTTCCTCAACATTTTCGTTCGTTTCCTTATTACTTTCAGTTGTTTCTTCAATGTGTTCAGCCATCTCTTCAGGTTCATGCTCTGACTTTTCGTCATCATCTTTTGGATCTTCCACATTATCAGTTGATTGGTCAGCGTCGCTAGGTTTTTCCTCGTCTTCAATAGCAGGTTCGTCTACGTTGGCATCTTTTTCTTCCGTTTCTTCTTGCTCATGATTTTCTTCCACAACTTTTGACTCCTAAAATGCATAAAATAAAAGTTCATGCAGATGTTTATCAAAAAGCAACGCAACTTAACTGTAACAGCATTCCGTGAGAATGTAACATGCAATGCTCACCTCATTACTTTCTACATTTGCAGTGTGATTCTCAAGATCATCTTTAGTTTGCTTTGCATCATCTAGTTCAGGCAAATTATTAATGAGCTCATGCGTACTACTGCCTTTCATAACACCAATACGATTATCTGTACTTTCGGAGACAGTGTTAGTATTTGTATCTTTTGACGAAATATTTTCGTTAGATGCTTTATGATTCCTCCTCCTAGATTTTTTATTTAATTCAGCTATTACTTCAGTGTCCAACAACTTCCAGTCCCAGGAATTTGGGTATGCACTCGATGGAGTTCTGGGTGCATCAGGAAGTGTTTTGAACAAGTTTTTATCTATCTCTTGAGGCCTATTTGTGTAATAAGCAGGAGTCTTATTTTTCTAAAAATTACAAAATGTTTTTTATTAAAACTGTGTGATCCTTTTCAAAATAGTGACAGTATGTAATAGCTCAAATCTGAGCATGCAGTGGTCTCTCTGATTGTATGTGATTAATACTTACGTTATCAACCACACTTTCATCAGCGCCGAGGCTGACTAGTGTGTTATATGTGTGCTGATCATCCCTCATGGCCGCAGCATAATGTAGGGGCGTGCGACCATCGTTGTCTACATCGTTTATACCTTGTGGATATCTCTCAGCGATGTATTTGAGGATCCCGCCGTGTCCTAAACCTGCAGCCTGAATATTTTATGTTATTATTAAATATGCTATAATATTTTGCTTGTCGTTGTCATTCACAGTCTAACACCATTCACTATGTTCTTACTAGCGACCCGCACCGGCTTCACACGGATGCAATTTCTCTACTATCCTCACATTAAATATGAAAATATTATACATATATAAACCTTCCGGAAGAAATTCTCTAAATGATGCTGAAAACCTCATCAAAGTTTGTTGAACAGACAGACGCGACGGGCGACTTTATTTAATTTATATTATGTAGTAATAAGCTGTTTATAAGTGGTATATAATATGACGATATATAATAAAAGCCAAATTTTTAATTGTTGGAATATGGAAAAATTAGCTACATTGTTTTAGAAAGTTGGCTTAACTATTTTGTTTTAGACCATACCTTATGCATGACAGTCATATTGTTGGCATCTCTACTGGATAATGCCTGTGGTGGTACGGGATCTCCCGCGTGTTTCATCAGACCTTCTAGATTATTCTGCACTACATCGGTGTGGATGTCCTTAATGGTGTTCTGAAAACATTTAAAGATATGTCTTAGTAAAATCCGATTGTTTCTTTTATCAATTTTATCTAGAGCGGACACTGACCCTGTCTTTTCTTATGTCAATTATAACGCGCTAATTAAGCTAAAACCGCATGAATATCAAAATTAGTAAGCAACAAAGGTTTAAGTCTGAGTACGAGTATTTGATATTACAGCAACTCTGTGTGCTTATGTCACGTTAAAATAACACCTTGAGCTCAAAAATTAAAAAAAGTGTTCGAATTCAAACGTTACACGCGAATACTTTAAATTAGTCGCCAGCCTTAGGCCTAGTCATCTATTTCCAACATTCATCGACCAAAAAATCTACTCACCATGATATAAGGCACAGCTTCCAAGAACCGCTTGACGACAGGCTGGTTGCAGACCTCGCTAAGCAGTCGCGACCCGTGGCCTTCCCACACGACGCGCTGCAGCCGCGCCATGTCGCAGTCGTGGCACCATATTCGTATGTTGTGACGCTTGATCACCAGACCTGAGGGTGGATTGGTGATCTTTAGATTATTTTATGACACTTAACTAAAATCTGTCTAGTGGATGCGATTAGCACTAGAGGAAATTGAAATTAGCAAAGAGAGATATATAGATACTCAACACCGGGTAGATTCTATCGATGATCATGATAACCCTCAATCATTTCAAACCAGAGGCTACAAATGGATTTACCACCACCGTATAATAAGTGTCGCTCATATTTGTTTATGATCAAATAGGTTGCATTTAGGAACAGACACTGAATCACCCTGCAAATTTTGCGCACTACATAAAATATTATCCTGTATATTTTATCCATATTATTATGTTATTAAGTGGTACTCTATACTTTTAAATCTATTTAAGGCTGTATAGTAAGTGTTTGGCTAAGGCTTGTGTTCGGCCACTGTCTTGCCTGATGGTAAGCGACGAAGGACCCTGAGGTAGCAGAGTGTGTCGTATATTCTCTCAATCTTGATAGACTAGGTCATGAGCCTAATACTACGTGTATTAGAAATTCGTGGTCATATTTAAGAGTGTGGATCAGACCATCGAACTGAACAACTTTCTCTGGATTAATCATCTGTCCCATACGTTTTGAAGTTTTGTATAGGACGCAGCTGATTATTTTTTCTAATTATGTACTTTTGGGATTTGTGTTTATCATACAGTAGGTATGCATCATAAAGTTATTATTACTAGTTATGCTTACAACATTATGAATACGTTAATTTTATTAACTGCTGTTTACGCTTATTCGGTTTAGTTTCACGCACGTAATGCGTAAGTAAGTCATAAAGTTTTTTATTAAGTGGAGCTGCTGATAAGGAATTATGTTTTTATTATTGATTTTTTTGTGTAAAAATAGTCTAATTTAGAAATGTTATATTTAGAAATAAATGTTAGTGTAATTTCATGAGGTTATGAAATTTTTGCTATTACAAATGAATTCATAGTGCATCATGGAGGTAGCTGATCATCTTTCAAATAATTCTTATTATCAAATAGCAGTTCAATATTAACTATCGGGTATTTGAAGACAAAAGTTTAACCCATCGATTAACGAGGTGCGTGCCAATCAGACTTGATTTGAATCAATCGATGTTGATTGAGTGCCAACAAATAATTGAGTAGGTACCAATAGAACGTTCTAGTTTCTACTAATGAGGACCGATTAAAACGAGGGTTACAAATTGTCCAATAACAATACAACACGAATTATTAATTACGATAATGTAACATTTGTATCTACTGTTTGGTAGAACTCATTTAATAAAGTAGCGATTCTATTTCTATAAAAATCAATATTGATGAACTTGTCAAAATATATTTACTGACGCTCTGTATTTTTTACCTTACATTAATGTGTCACTTAGCAATTTCTTGAAATAATACAAAAGTTAACTTAATTATTATTATTATTATTATTTTTTGAATATGGAAATATTTATTATTTTTGAGAGAAAATTACATTTAATAATAATAAAACTAACTAATAATTATATACAATCATAAAATACTATTATATATATCATAATCATATATTATTTACTTCTATTTATATTTTACACATAATATGTACCTAATAATGTTTTTGTGAAATTTTCTACTTTTACTATTATTTATTTAAGTATGTCGTCGTTTACATTATGATTTTATAACTTTTCTTTTGTTATAAGTACTAGTGATACATCTTTTAAAATATGTTTTTTTAACACTAATAGTAATGACTAGTATTGGGTAACATACAAATTAAAAAAAACGTGGAATCGATTATACATACCTACAAATATTTATGTAATAAAACTAGAGCGCTCGGAATCAGTGCCATAAGATGGCCGCGCTTACATTTCGTCAGCTAGGAACACAAAGATCAGTCTGTATCAGAACGAAACCTAAGTTAAAATAAGAAAAACAAAGTTGAAGTGGGGCACTAAGTACTTAAGTAGGTAACCCAACTAAAGAAATAGATTTACCTAAGCTTGGAATGTAAACCAATACATGAAACATGAATATGTCCGGCGTTGAAGCCGGAATTCTGTGTAAATATTAATGGCCCGTTACATTTGTGTCGACTAAGTGTCAAGGACATTCCTTATATTATTCAGGCAGACAAACTCAGACAGATAGGTTTTAATGTTTAATGACTTGGCCATCGATCGATCACATACACCTGCTGTGCCCTTCGGCACCCACGTTCCTTTCAAAGTAGGACAATATCAAGTATAAAGTATTCTTTTGTATGGTATTCAATGTAGCTGTATTTTTGGAGTAAGCTTTTAGTTTGTATTGGTAGCCATGAAGGCAATATTATAGTCATTTTACATAATGACTCTATATAATACTAAATTTTCCGTTGGTTCAAAATAATATTTGCCGTGATGTATTTTTTCACAATTGAACAAAGGCTCTACACATTTTCGATCAATTTTACTTGCATTTTTGGTTTTAATGAGTACGTGCCCTATCGCAATCACTTCAGTGTTTGATTTATCACTATGGGTTAAAGCATCCCACATATCACTATCTTTGTCTCTCATTCAAAATATTATATGGTGCGGTATATTGCGCTCACCAGGCCTAAAATGCATAGGTAGGGCTATTTTCCTATTATACTACACCTAAATGTAGGTAAATAAAGCGAAAACGAACTCAATCACTTTTGCAAATGAAATGATTCTATTTCCCTGACAATTGATATGACGAAAGATTCCGTCAAAATGTGTCAAATTTTATTACGTACAACTAATAAAGAGCTACGAAATTGGCGAAGCAACAAGTTTGCGTGCCAGCACACGCTCACCGAGATTAACATAATAGAACCAGCAAAACATTCCCAAAACAAACTAGATTGTACGCGTGATACACTTAATTACAGAATTCTTCAAGTTTTGAGTGTCGGATTTGTTGTTAGGTTTATTTAAACTGGTGTTATGTCGTTATGAATGAGGGCTTTTAAACAATTTTGGGATTGTCGGTAAATGGGTTTTGGAATTGTTGAAATGTTATCTAAATTCTTGCAATAAGTATAATGTCTAAGAATGTAACGTTTTGCCTTCGGTTAGAAAACGCACATAGAAGTCAGCATGTATTTTTACTTTTCATGTGGATATTAAATACATAGGTATACCTAAAGCTATTTAATAAAGCACCGTTTCTGCTATGATAATATTTTTTTTTTATTATTCTTTTGTTTTTTACCACTTTGAAATATTTGTACGTAGGCTCAGTTTTAATACATGATAGTTTTCCAATTGTCAATTATTAAGGGTAAAATAGTTTATTTAAAGTGTATAGTACAAATGTAACATCTAACAAATAAGATGACCTCTACAGATAAGTAACGAGTGAGAATGACCAATCGTTTTTGGCGGATATAAATAAAATGCCTATAATAAAAGGGGTTTGGCGTGTGCCTTCAGAGTAGAAAGGCTTCCATAAAAATAAATATTCATGACCACGCAACACCACGCCTGAAAGCCGAGCCTCTGCACGCTAATGAAATTAATGTATACTCTAAAATTGGAATGGATAACCCGATGACAGACAATGTCGTGACAGACTTCATGCAACCGTATTTTTTTATTTTAATGATGATATTATTAGTGTGTTGTGATCAGGAAACGTCACCACGTTTTAATAGGTAACTTGCATCTAAATTATAATAAGAAATGATGTAAAAAAATCAATAATAAAAGTTGTGAAAAGGGTTTTAATGAAAGATTTATTCAATAATTATCTATACCATTTCTTTACAAATTATCTTTATTAAAAATAACTTTATTTCAAACACCATCATCAGTTTTGACGTCACTCCTTCGTTTTTCCTTGGTACCCTGCAATGACGTGATGGCACGTGTCTGTGTTTTGGCGCGAACATTTGAAAGTCAAATTTTTATTTGCGATATTTTAATTATTCGTGCATATATTAATTTTCAATATGATTTTTAGATCTTCAATCCATAAATAAAATACATACAAATTCCCAATTGCATACATTTAGAAATCACTATAGCCAATTAATTGTATCCAAAGATTGAACTAGTAAAATAAAAAATAAGCTCTTTACTTTCAGGCTACGAGGGCCCAAAGATAGATATACCCAAGAATAGATATACCTTAGAAACTAATATAAGTATAATATATGTGTATTATAATAATACAGATTATGTTAGTAAAACTTAAGTCCACGTTAGTAAAAAATTCACTAACACTTGTTCTTCACTTCTGTAAAGTGTAAGGCGGGCCTAGCACGGACAGTCCGTCCCGACGATCGATACTTTTATCGGTAATGGTTTTATCGGGTCAGTTGCCATTATGCTAAATGACAGCTAAGAAGATAAATTCTAAAGTATTCAAGTTTTAAACCATTAGCTGACATTATGCAATTGTAGTCCGATGAAAAATCGATTGTTTGCCTATTATCTATATAGTAGCGTAGCTAGTTCTAACGAAACTACAGAAAAATCGTTTACGGGCGATACCTAAGTATTCATGAATGTTTTTTTATCTACAACTTGTTTTATATTTACCATGTATTGCGCCATGGTGACAGATAGTTTCGCTTGCAACAGTGCCGATATATAAAAGCTCGCAAATAAGTTAATACATGGTAAAAATCCCGATTGTGACCATGACGGTATAAAAACTTGTGTATTCTCCGTTTAATTCAATTTAGCCAAGAAATTTTCGAACAAGTAAATTATTCATCCACTGATTGTGAACTCAAAATACACTGAATTTCGGAATGTCGAAGTTTACGATATGGCTACAGTACAAGAATCGGACTCCTGTATTGTAGCCATATCGTACATATGTTAGGTATTTTAAACTTTGACGTTTCGTAATACAGTCCTCAAAATAGAACCAGGACCTTTAGACTGATAAATTATGAAAGCGACGACGAATGACTGTTACGACCTGTTTACCATAATGTTATATTTTGTCACGAACAGATAGCTTTATTAGTAACGATATCGTTTGTGTTCTATATTCCTATTAATGAGCAAGATCAAAAGTACCTACAACTTTCAATTTATTTAATGTGGATTTTTGGGAACAAGCTTGAGCTTGGACAAAATTAAAGACTGGTCATTATTGACACTAAATTGAACAACATGGAAATCAAGGGGAGAGGCCCTTCCCAGCAGTGGGATGCGACAGGCTAACCGTAAATGTATCAGTAACCTGAGCTTGGCAATGTTTTGTGGTAATAGAACTACCAGCGGATTATGATACAGTAGGCAGCAGCATTTTCCTTGAACTCTAATACCAATTTCCTGTGATCATCAATCCGATAATGTACATGATGAACATGGCAATATCACGAGATTCACGACTGCTCACTGTGGAGGTCTGTCAGGAGGATATGGTATATTTGTCCCATGATCTATAAAAGCCATCTATGAGCTGATTTAAAGTGAATGTTTATTAGTGTGATATACCTGGTTTGTGCTCCCGCGATAAGTGTGAATTTATTTTAATTATGCATACACATGCTATTGCTCTGTGGTGAAAAACGGAGTTGATTTTAATCAACACTGCTATGCAGAAAGGTACCTACAGTAATGAACGAATACATTATACAGTTTTCACGTCCATAAATTCTCAGGTCTTAAATTTGACTAACATAAACATGTCTCACCCGTCCGCAAAACACTTATTCAACGTTAAAATACTTATCTAAGTTGCGGGTGCCGTAACACGACTAGCTAGAATCTAATAACTTGGAGCCATTTTATACACAAAAACTAAAATTATTAGTCTGCAATTTAAAGTGCATTGTCGCATGTGATAAAGGGATAGACTGGATGAGAATGGCAATACACCGGGTATTGTGGTACAATTTGTGAGGAGCATCTGTCCAGCATCGGCCTGCGATAGCCTTATTCGATGATGATGTCAATATTTTAGTCACCATAAAGGGTGACTAAACTAGTTTGCTGTTCAATACTATGACTACTATTTTACCAGACCAAAAATAATCAGAATAGACATGTTATTAGTTAAAAGTTTTTTGTGTTTAAAGCGAAGGTAAAATTAAGATTTTCTTCTTTCGTACATAAATAGTTAAATAAGTAAATAAAAAGGAAGTTAATTCTCTCAAGTTCTATTAGTTAGTTTAGTAGTATCTATTGTAGGTCCAAAACTTAAAAAGAGCTACGTGAAAATCATGAAGACAGAAGTTCATAGACTCACAACTTACTTTTTGAAAACTTGCTTTTATAGGTAAGTTATGCCTCTTGGTCCAAAGGCTTTCTAAATCTGAAGCGAAAAATATTTTTCAAACGTATTCTACTTTGAATGCCGCCGACTTTACCTCTACTTGCATTAACGAGTTCGTGACAGGGTTCAGAATGTGTTTTTCATTTTTCCCATTCGCTGGCGAGTATAACGTTTCAGTAGATATTTCAGTTCGAGGCGGGCGTGTGTAGGTAATTGCTGGTTATATATTGTCACCAATAGTCGGTCACCACATGAACTTTAGTATGCAATCAATATGATACTATCTTAATACTGCTGTTGGAATTGGAAAAAAATACTGGTTTTACCGATTTTTCCAGTGAAATAAATGTAGTTACGAATGATGTTATTTTGGGATTGTTTATGTTTGATTATTTTTCTATGTTTGTTTCTTAAATTATATCTGTAAGCATATGCCGTGATAGTTCTTCATAACAACAGGAGAAAGTTTTGCTAATATTATAATGCCCCATCGAGTCCTAGCAGAAAAAATACACATACTAGTGCTAACATACTGGACCAAAGGATAATAAATAATAGGTATTGAAATGACCTATACATTTGGGACCGAGAAAATCGTACGACTTTCTAATTAGGGGCCTGTCAAGTCGTGCAATTTGTAATAGTCAACTAACCGAAAGCAATCTTTGGTTTTATTGCTGGTAGATGGTGAATTAACAACTTAACGCTACTTGGGCACTCGACATCTATCGGCTGCTTCGCTTCTTAATTTACTAGTTGCGTAAATAACAAATACCTGGACAAATTATCTATTTACTGTGATGTTAAAAGCAATGAATGTATGCAGTCATGTGGGGCAGATAATGCTCCCCCCATCCAGGCAGTACAGCCAGATATATCTGCTATAAGTATTTTGACAGTAATCGCATCTTTGTTATCCAATCTCAGGTCAGATTGACAGATCTTGAGGCAAGGAAAGAGCCTCCACGAGTGACGAAACCCGAGATAGTCTGATGCACCCTGGGTAGTCAATTTCTATGCCACCAGTGCTGATTGGCTAATCTGTCCACTACGGCAATGGGCGATTGTCATGTAAAACCCCGTGCCGACGACACGATGATCAAGATTGGCTGGTCAGATTGGCTGCCATAGTCGAATGATATCTACATTTGTGTTAGTTTTCACTAACTAAAAATGGACTACACATAAAATACTCGTATTACAAGTAGGTAGACGCGGTCTTACTGCATAAATAAAACATTAACTACAGTACGCATGCATATTGTTTAAAAAAAATGAATTTATGCGAAAAATTGGGTGATTACCAGCTCGTGACTCTAAGGTACGGTAAGGTAAGGTAGTTCGAAGCTAGTTCATTGTTACGCTGTTTTTGTGTACAGTCCAATACAATGTCGAAGTTCTTTTACGGACTTTTGGGAAACTTTGGAGGAGGGAAATTTGTCAAGAGTGTTTACTGTAGGTTTTTAAAAGCGCTGTTGCGTACGATGCCTGAAAACATTGTGTTAGGTAAGCATTTAATTCAGAATGCTTATTTTACTGTTATATGGAGAGTGATTATATAAATAACAATGTCACTCCCGGCTAAGAAAGCCAATCCATTTAACCGTCAATGAAAAGCCAAGTTTATGAAAAGTTATTATTTTTCATAAACTTGCGTATTGGTGATGTGGTGTGAATATTTGACACAACATAGTTTACACTTTAGAGTAAGGACCTTACTAAAATAGTTTACACTTAGAAAAATATTATACTTGTGATTATTGTTGACGCAAGTAGGATACGAAAACTTTTTCAAAAGCTTATAAATAATTACATCGCTGCCTGTTGTATTGATAAAAATGAAAGTAATGAAATATGCTAATCATGGTACTTAAAAACTTATTTGTTGAAATAATACTTTATTCTGAGATTTGACATATTTTTATTAAATTAATAATAAATGACTATTCTTCCGTTGTTATTAGAAAATAATTTTAATAGTATTAATTTATGGTAAGTTTATAAAATATATACATTTATATCAAGTTTCATACTTAATATTATATTTGATTTGAATAAAATCTAACAAAAACAACAAAATAAATTTATGTACAAACTGACCTGGTGCGTTCTTGTTGTCGCGCGCCATGGCGTCGGGTAGCGCGAGCAGCTCGCGCGCGTGTCCGCGGTAATGTGCGGGCGTACGGCCGGTCGCGTCCCGTACTCCCCGCGCTGCCCCCGCGCCCTCCAGCAGCGCGGCCAGCGAAGCAGAGTCGCGGCTCACGGACGAGTAGTGTAGTGGTGTGCGACCCTCCTGTATGTCCACATTATCAATTTACACACACTAACGTAGAGTAGACACGTCATTGCACCCACTGTGGACCTAGGATATTATGTACCTTTAGACCTACCTTAAAACGAGGGATATATATAAGTTTCCATCAGTAAGCCCTGAAGATACAGAGACGTTCTATGGTACAGTCATAGTTGTCTCACTTCACGATGATATCACAACAGATAACTCACCGTTCTATAACAGACACAACTTGGATTTAGGTCATCAGAAATCCAATTATATCTAATTTTTTTCCGTTTGACAGGATTTAGGACTCCAAAGTTCGGTCACATCACGTATTTCCAACGGTTGTAGTCGTTCTTCAGCAGCTCCTGTCGTTAAACTGAATAGTACTCACAGAATCCTTCTGATGCACCAGTTGCGGGTAGTTTTTGACGAGGTACTCGGCGATGTCCATGTAGTCGTAGAACACCGCCTTGTGGAGCAGTCCGACGCCGGCCTCGTCCGTACACATCACGTATTTACGACGGTTGTAATCGCTCTCCAGCAGTTCCTGGCGTTAAACGTTAAACAATAATCACTGAGTACTCGTAAACTAAAGTTATCATGCTACGAGTCGTAGCGCTACGACGTAGCAGATTGTTACTTGGTATATTATATTATATTTACGACGGTTGTCGTCACTCTCCAGTAACTCCTGGGCGTTAAACATTCAACAAGAATCGTTGAGTACCCGTAAATTTAAGTTATCGTACTACGAGCCGTAGTGCTACGACGTAGCAGATTGTTATTTGATATTATAAAATATGATTTGTATTGTAGTCGCTCTCCTGTACGATAAATAGTGCAGGGGCTTGAAGTAGAGTGTCCAAACTGTGAGGAACACATTTTTATATCAATGGATATTAGCTGAGAATAGCTCAAAGATTAATAATCCGGATCTTGCCGGTCCATTTTTTGATCAAGTATTTTATCCTGTAATTTTTTTTTTGTGTCCGTAGATTTTTTTTTATGAAAATGTTATCATAAAATTTTACCTACTTCTGGTGCTCAGATATTTTTACCCGATGTAGTGAATTTATCCTGACATGAAACTGAGTCGATTGGTGTAAAATGCTCAATATCATTCATTTTAATGGAAAGTTCACGCTTGACCAAAAATGTAACTTTGCCAAAAACAAAAAAAAAGATGTGTTCTAGGACACATAGTAGAAGTGAAACTTCAACGGACAATATATCGTCTACCCCCTCCACGTGGCCGTAACGCATTTTCGTGACAGAAAAATCCTAATACCCCCCGTCTATATAGAAATTTCACTTCAGAAATTGAACCATAAAATGGACCGCCAAGATCCGGATTATTAATCTTTCAGCTAATATCCGTTAATAAAATGCGTTCCTCACATTTTGCATTCTCACTTCCTACATATTCAACAAGAATTGCTGAGTACTACTCGCAAACAACGCTAGCTGTTAGTAGTTATTATGCTACGAATCCTAACGCTACGACGTAGCAAATTGCTACGACAACTTAGAAGCTACATTTTCTATAAGTTTAATCGTATGTTTTCTATAATCGTACATGATATGACGCAAATATTATTCCCATAGTCATATGTAGTTAACTATTTTAACTACATATGACTATGGGAATAATATTTGAGACCAGAATCTCAATTCGTAATAAAAATTATTCGAATAATTATTTAGACGTAAATCTTTTGGATCGTAAATTGTTTTAACTTTATTATTGAGGAAGTAGTTGATAGCCCATTGAATGTTGAACAATAATACAGAATACCATTTCCTTAGGTAAACATTTATGTCTTCAGATTTGTGATATTATGTAGCTACTATTCCCATTTTATCATTATGATATAATTTTTACTTCAAGGATGTCTAAAATATCATCTACAATTCAGAGAAAATACGTTCTAAAGTCATAGTTATATTTACAGTATTTTTTGTGTGCAATTCACGTAAACACATTTTACCTTGATGCTACATGGAGCTACGCGCTACGATGTTTGCGTAGCACTGTAAACGAGCCTGTTCATGAAATAATAATGTAAACAGAGCACCGCGGAAGTAATATTAACTGAATTTGTGCAAATATGTACACTTCTTTAAGTACTAGTTTCAGTTTATTGTACTCATTTTGAAAGTAAATGCAAGTGAATGCTTCATCGTAGCATTAATGAATTCAAAGGACAAAGTAACGTTTAACTAATTCAATTCCAAATTTTCACAAAGTTCTTTGTAACCAATTAAGTAACTTAGAAGTTAACGTAGAAGACGTTTCTGTAGCATCATGTTATGATTATATTGAGAAGCGGATGCTACCTGACTATTTTTCGGGCATATAATACCTTATCCTCTTAAGATATATATTAGGAGTGATAATACATAAACTTTTGTTTATAACAGTTAAAATATTTATTAAATTAAACAACAATTAATTAATATTAATAATTATTAATTTAAACAGTTTAATTATTTAGAACAAATATAGATCAATGTGGCTGCACACCTGCAAAATCTGGCTATCGAACTTTATTGCCTCAATAATACTTCCCACGACGCTTATAGTCAATGTGTATTACCATCAATACCTGGAGCTCAAGCAGTGACCCTTTCTCCACGGCAGCATGTAAGGCATCACACTTGGCCACGAGGCTCGGCAGGTGGCTGGACATGGGCAGAGCTTCGGCCTCGGCCAGCAGCCGCCGACCCTGCCCGGCAAGGACGGCTCGCTCCAGTCTGCTGTCGGGGCCTCCACGCGCCCACTGACGTAACTGAGCTGCTGATACTACGCCCACCACTGAGCGGGGAATATACAGTTAGCTTTTGGACCAGATGTGGTAATGGAAGGTGTAGGATTATGATAAAATGAAAGGATCGAGGCAAAAACCTATTTGAAATCGGAATATAGTTGCTGTATTTCACGATGACGCTTGATTAGTTACAATTTTATCCAAATTTATGCTGCAATGCAACAACTCGGTATAGCACAAGAAATAGTCTGTGTCTTTACTGATGAGGAAAATAATAACTTATTAGTTAAACGAATCGAAGAAAAATCTAAACAAAGTTTTATGAATCCCGAATCATTATTTCGCCAACATGAAAGTTTATAAATGTATTCTTTTTCTAATGCATTACGAATAGAAAAGGAACTTAAGTTCATACCGACAAAGTCTTGTCTTAGAATATTCTTAAACACTATTCTTTCCTGAGAAAGTTACAAAGGGACCGGCACAGACAGACTACTATATGAGTCTGCAAGTATAGGGAGACTAGAAGGACTTACTACTAAGAGCGGCTGCACGTTATAAGACATTGTCTTGACTATAATAAGCATTTTGTCAGAGAAGTAGACAAGAATTTTATCTTACTGGTCTTACATTATACTTATCTTACGTATCCAAGACATCTCGTCGAGTCATGTCGGTCCGACACAAGACATATCACACGTATAGTTTGTATGATTACAACACACACATTATAATCATAGTGTAGTGACCATGACAATTCAAAAACTTATATTTTGTACGATAATATTGAATTTCGTAGAGTAGAGTCTCATAAGAAATTTTCTCATAAAACACGAAACAATGTCATACAAAGTGCAGGAGCTCTTACTGTCTAGTAAATAACATATGCTGCTTTGACATAGTGGCGTCCAATAATTATGAAAGTGTGATTATAATCACTGCACTGTAATAAACCGGTGGCGACATGTTGGTGTTACTCATGCATTATTACCGATGTCCGTTGACACTATTGTTATGGGTCTAGGAAGTGCAATGAACCCTCTAGGATATGGCTTGTTTATGAAACTGAATCGTAATAACCCAATATCATAGAAATAATAAGTAGAGCTCCCCATATTAATAATTATGTGTGTCAGATGTTATTAGCATTTTAAGTAGAAAATAGTATGTATCAACATATATAGTAACATAGCAATGTCTATAAATTACGTTACATCAGGACGACAGATTTAATTGAAAATTTCACTGAACTTGTAAGTAGCCGGGATGTATTGACAATTTTCTTACCTTTTTAATAATACCACTTGTTTAACACAACACACTTTTTAATTAACGTGGTACAAAGTTGGTAGTAGCTAAAGCTCACACAAACTGAAAGTGTTGTCGGGGCAGTTGAAGCTATCGTCTTCTACGATATTGCGTCTCGTGATTTACTCATTGATACATACAGAGTGTTCTTGTTGTGAGTTATTATCTAATTTTGTATTTTTGTTTACAAACGGACGCAAGGAACACTTTGTCAAATTACTCAGAGCGTATTTTATGTAGTTTTAAGTTACTCGGAGTAATAGAAAGTTATAAATCATCCCATCACCGGATTCTCTGCCGTATCCCAAATTTAAGCAATTTCACAAGATTTCAGTTTCTTTTAAAGAATTTCGATGTACTATTTCTTAAAATCGTGGTATCATTGTACGTAGTATGGGTTTCCCCAATAAAGTCATAGCAGATTGATGGATGAGATCAGTGTTTGGTTGTGAATACTGACTAACAAAACGCAATAAACATCGGACTATTATAATTCCAGTATCGATCTTTTAATGACTTACATTTGAACATTCGATGTTATGAACGTTCTATCATTCGGACTATCGATCAATCGTGCTCGATCAAATGATACTCGATGTGGCAGAGGGCACCTTCGTCCACCCTATGTCACCTCGTATTTTAGTATCAACCTCATTAATCATTTAAAGCTCTTTACAAATTCTAAGATTGATCTAATGGATTATATTTATTACGTTTTAATTTTCATTCTACGTTCTTACTTTCAAGAAATGTGTAGAAACACTTATGATTCATTGTTATTTAATCATTAATTTATTATTATTATGTGAGTGGATAAGTAACATCCTGTTGGCAAGTGGTTATTTCTGTTGTTAGATTACAAGATTTATGTGCTAACAGCTACGTAAGCGACTTATCGCGACATCTGCTGACCTTACGCTCTTAGGGCGAAAACAAACTTTCTATGCAAAAATATGCAGAAGTAGAAACATTGATATTATTCCGATGTACTATATATAAAAACATTCTGAACTGGGAACGTTAAAATAATTCAAAATAGGTACTTATACTGCCAAAATTTAGGATCTTTCTAAATGTGTTTCAGTCCTTATTCGTGTTTACATAATACAATCACTTTACTTGCTGTTTTGTTTGAAACACGTCAAACAGTTCAGCATAATAATGATATGCGACAAGTTCATGCTAACATTATACAGTGTTTGCATGAAACTGGGTTAATTAAGATTAAGTGTTTTTAATTAAGCTACGATGGGAAAGTGCTTTTAGAGCGTGAAATAGAAGTGATTTATATTGTGACATGTGATGACATGATTCCTTCCTTCCATATCTCCTTTGATGGGGAGGATTACACTGTTGATACCACGGTTGGTACCTACTCGATATCCGTGGTACCTAAAGTTGTTTATCATATAGTTCAGGAAATATTTATTGTATTGTATTCAATAAAAGAGTGACACACAATGAAACAAAAGAGTAACACAATAGGTAAGCCGTTCATTCCTCGGTGCAAATAATATTTCGCGAAATACCTTCAGATAAAGGGAACGAAAGGAAATAGAAAAAAATATCTGATTTTATCATTGGTCAAGCGATACGAGAGAATTACGATCAAACTTGGTAGACAATTAGTAGAAGAATATAATAAAAGTGCCCATTTGTAGATTGGCTCCGTTTAGGTAGGATTGATTCTGGTTGATCGTGACGGACAAAATATTAATATAATGCTATTATACCTACCAACTTAATGTACTCATTATCATGCAAAATAAATTATTCTTATTCTTGATACACATCAGGAATATAACTAAAAAAATAGAATCAAAATCTAAGATAACTTTTTTCTCTCCTGAATTCGCTTTGACATACCTACCATAAACTTAGTTGTAATTCAAAGACGCATAAGTTTAGCAAATTGTCTAACTTTAATGTATATACTTACGTTCTAACTTGTAGCTAGACATTCTCCATTAACTCTTAAAATATAACACGCGTATCTAATGGATTCTAATATAAGTTGTTAGGCTTTGTCAGTGTGTTGACATATTCAGCCGATCGTTAGGGTGAACAGCCGCAGGTGATCGAACTCCATCAATATACACGTTACTGCACTCCACCTCGACTTGTTTAAACAACTAATTTGTAATACATTGATGCACAAACTCAAACCTAATTATAGGCTCATGTATTGAATGCGTAATATAAGGAATAATTATTGTCAATACGACTATAAACAATTTAATTGACGCGATACTAAGTAATCCTATTGGAGGTATCAATATTGACACGCCAACGCAAAATAGAAAATTTCATTGTAGTTGTTTGATTGTAATTTTAATTTTTAATTAATAGGGCTAATTCTATTTTGATTTTTTTAATTCTTATTTCTATCTTATATTTGTACTAGTGGTTTTAGGCGTTATCGCTCGCCTTGTGTTAAGAGCAATGACACATTATAAGTGTAATTGTTTTTCGTCATATAGTAACTATAAATAACTACTAAGTAGTTTACTAGTAACTAAGTTATTTCGGCTCTAAAAGTTGATAAGGTCAAATGAAGCACGAATCAGTGTTATGTTGTTACAAGCGAAGAGTTGTTTATATATACATATAGGTATTATATTCATAAATTATAATAACATATAGGTAGTCTAGGTGGTCACGCGGTAGGTAATTCATGTAATATTGCAATTCTTATGACATTTAGTGCAAAAATGTCGGTCTCACGACATCACGCTAAGGTCGCGTCGCACCCAAGTCATAACCAGCACTTGTTGAAATAAATTATTAGCCGCATTATTTATAAATATATTATTCAGTAAATACCCACATTTTTGCGCTTTGACCTACTAGAGCTGACATGGTTTAACTCGTATAACTGTCTCGTTTTTAGCATGTGTCACGATTTGTTGTCTTGAAACTCAAATATCTATTAAGAACTTGATAAAACAACGAATCCAATATTGTAGATAAGAAAATCACAAACTGATAGCAAAAACCTACCTAAGTCTATGTTATAAAAAATATTTGAGGATCCCGCCTTTTACTTATTAATTTAGCTCAGTTATGTCTATGAGCTCAGTGCTCGCGCTAATTTTTGTGACCTGTCACATTTTTTTTATCTTTATATGATAAAGCCTCCTCAAAAAGTTTTTAAATGCAATTTTAAAGAAAATAATATTCAGGCAGACAAGAATTTATTTCATCTTCACGAGACTTGATATAAATATAATGTGCTTGCACCGTGGGCATAATATACTATGCCGTGGGTGCGTGATTACTTGTTTACCGCGCAATAACACTTTCCTTTAGTAATAGTTTTCTTCAACGACGTTAGACAGATAAATTACAAAGGAAAAAAAGCTTTCAGCTTTATATGGCAATTTGGTCCGTTTACATTCGTTTATTGGAGCGCCGCCCGTGAGGGTGGATATTTTCCAGGCTGGCACGCAAGCTCCCGTACATTTTCCAGACAGGTTTCAGTCTAGTTGTTTACATTGTTTTCGTCCAGGCTGTTCCAGCGGCTATTTTTTTTCCAAAATCGATTCCTGATTTAAACTACTGTGTTGTAAATGGATTTGTGAATAGGTTGTTGTTTGAAATGATCTAGATGGTACCATCACTATAGTTTACCACACATCGGGTATACATATATCACAACGGAAAATTAACATTTAAGTAGTGTCCTCATGAAATAAATGTGTAGGTACAAACTCCAGTATCTTTATTCATGTAAGGGGAAAGTTTCAAAAGGAGGGCAACTAAATATGTAGACGTTTTATTATTCACAGTCTGATAACCATGTTCAACTGAACCTTTGAAATAAGTTCTTCTTGGCTTTTGAAATGTCAAAGTTCTTCTTCAACACAGCCTAATGCTTCATCTGAGGCCTTATGTAATGGTATAGTATATATGTATATGCATATATTATATTTACTGTAGTAATGGTCTTATTTCGTCTTTGACTCCGCCCAAGTAAAATAATTTTTTTTTTGGGATAAAAAGTATGTGACTCTATATCCCTTTTCGACCATATTTAATCACAATCGGTTTAGTAATATAAGACGTAACAGCAGTAAAAAACAGACAGAAAGAAAGACATATACTCAGCAAGGATAAAAATTTGAGGGACTTGTGATATTCTAGCACTCGCTTTGTGTAAAATACCGCTAATCAAATGTATCTGGTTAGAATAAAATCTGATTTGATCATAGTTGCAAAAAGGCGAAGCTGAAAGATGAGAGTTTAATTTCTTATATAAATAACTGTGCTTGGCAAAATACTTACGTTTCGGCGGGCTATAGTGCACATACATCCCGTTCTTCTTGGCATTTCGCTCTGTCAGCCACTTCTTCACGCCCTCCATTGTACGGAACAAGGGAGACAAATCACATTCTCATACAAAACAACCGGGTTTTGCGTCACTGATAGTCAATATCAAACCTATAATGACTGTAATTTGAGTATTGAAATTATTTTGTTGTTATATGAAGTGGTACACCGTACAATTCACTTGTACTATAGTACCTATAGTGGATCGTGTATGATAATTACTTTGTATATAATTATCTATTTGAACTAACAACGTGCCTTTAGTAAGTGCGGATTGTCATAGATATTGAGGATCAGGGTACTCTTGCTCAAAAACTTTTAATAATAAGTAATAATGAAGTACCGACTATTAGCTCGTCAATCGATTTGAATCGTAGTTCCGCAGTTACCATCCTACAAGGGTCATCAGAGTATTTTACTCTTATATTTTAACATCACATTTGTTTTCACAAGATGAGCAGAGCTTCAAGCTTTCAGGATTACCGAGTGCTCTACTATGCTCTTCGCATCGAACAAGTATTGAGAATTCTGGCTAAACAATACAAGGGCATAAAAACGTTAGAAGTTTCTAGAACGAAATAAGTAAGTACTTTATTAAAGGAGCTGTTCATATCCAAATGTCAAGTATGTACATAACAAGCGAAATCGCTAAGTCTATGGTGTACTTATAGATAACCGTCAATCGATGCCACCGTGCTGTGTGCGATCGAAAACGTTTCCCATAAAATATTTACCGGTGTCCGACTAACACCATTTAGCTAGCCCTAGCTTCGAAAATTACCTTTAGAACACTATAATATATTTACTTCAGAAAATACAGACAGGACTTACTATATAAAGAACTAGTTTACTTGGAATTTAAGAAAGGTTTTACCTATACCAGAACTTCACCTCAAAAATTATCAGAACAGGTAAAACACAACAGCTTTACTGTATTTTTCATTCAAACTGTTATTTTGAATTAAAAATTATGCCATAATATGGGAAATAGGGATGCACGGGTGAATTAAGATAGTCCCTGGATCCCTATTCCCCCCATTTTACATTGCTTGTGGCTGGCAATACGAGTCGGTTTTGCCCGTTAGACCCTACTAACCTAGACACCCAAATAGCACTATATGATTACACAGACAACCAAACAAACTAAATGACAAAAAAAAAACTTGTAAAAAGAACTACTGATTTTCAACTATAATAACACTCAATGCTCAATTATCTTTTGTTACAAAGTTGTGACGTCAAGTATTCACGCAGATATCGTTCTCAGATTAGTATCACTATAAAACAGTCGATAACGTACAGGAGTGATAGCAGGTATATAATCAACTGGTCGAGCCTATCGGTTCACATCAGACTTGGTATCTAGCGATGCAACAATACGTACACCCTGCGACGCAAGTTGCTCACTACCGATAAATAAATCATTTAATTATAATAAGTGAACCGTTTAAGTTGCTCTATTTCGTGTCGTATACCCATGCCCGCATTGTATCTTGCTGCTAATCGCTACTGTGAAGATCGGATGATGGCACGATAATCACTGTACTTTTTTACCATTATCTCACCTGATGTTAGATTACAGCGCAGTCGACGTTAAGTACACTTGCCCAGCAGATATCTGTTCACCCGAGACTTGAAGGACTTTCTGAACTTACCAGTCCAAAAGACTGATAATAACAGATTTAGAATAGATTTTTCCTTTTATTCACAAAATATTCACCAGTGGCTACGACGTAGCTGGCGCTATAATATCATGGCTACGCTTGCTACGGCATCTAAATTGTCGTAGCGGATAACCGATCCGCGTTGACTCAGGGAACTTTGTGTCTTTTGCAAGTGGCACATAATGGTTTTAATTTAGCAAAATCTCTTGTAATGTATGTAGTGACCCTCGCCGGGTGTACCTAACTGTAACTTGGGTACTTTCGACGCACCCTAGATAGTCAGCCTCGCTTCGAACATTGCTCATCTTTTCAGCTTGGCATAAAAAAAATGCCATGTGAGAGGCTCTCATGCAAGATCAGAAGAAGTATTTAACAAAGATCACTCTAACACTGCTTTTAATTCCCCATGTCACCTTCTATGGTGGTAGAAACTTTAGGGAGCGGCTGTAAGTGATTCATCGAAAAAAAAATATGTGAGGACACAAAGGCAGCTGACACTGATATTAATGATCACACGGCGGCGGCGCCACCCTTTCTTCTTCTAATTAAGCTCCTTCGGGTTATTTAAGAAAATTGGCACACGTATATGTAGCTTATCTTTATAATTTATAGGTGAGAGCAGCATTGCCAATGGTTTTATCGCTAAATGACTCTAAGATACGAATGTATCTACTGTACATCTGTGTGTGTGTGTCTGTGTTGTGTATTAACTTCTTATTCCGCATCAAACTTTTTGGCAAAATTGGATTTATTCAAAACCAATAAACTCATTCCACTTCCCCCCTATTAAAACTGAGGAATGTGTTTGAAGGCTGTTAGTCATGGCTGACTTGCAGTTATTAATAAGATATGAAGCGCAACCATTATGTTCTTGTGTATACAACGCCATATGGAATGAGTGCACCGTTTCCCGGCCTTGGCCTTGCTCTTTAGCTTTTCATTATATTGATATACCTTCTTATTTAGTTGTTCTGTTATTTGTGCGACACAGAAAAAGTGGCTCCCATATCACAGACTTCAATTTTATTAGGAAATTGGACGAACTTGCCCCCATTTATTTATTATATTTATATCAGCCCATGGTCCATACATAACTTGTGAGTAACAAGAGACGGATGAACTTTATTATAATTATCTACTTTGTACACCACCATCTAAATATTGGCGAAATAATTTTTTAATATTATACTTAAAGGTTTTAATTAATCACCAGCTAAGCTTCTTTCAATCAACTACGGGACATATGGACATGCCTCTCTCAAGTTGCACCACAACACCCTTAAATGAGTTTATAGATCTGCTTATTCCGTTGCTGTTCGTTTAAATATGTTTTAATATACTTTAGCCCCCGTTACTGAAAGGCTGGTCGAATCACTGATCATGTTAAATTTCATGTTAGCTGTTGTAATCGGTTGACCAACATCAACAACCAATAACCACATGACATGAGATTTGACGGCTGGTTAAAATATATTATCAGCCTTTGAGAAACTGGTAAGTATTTCTGAGGAACCAGAGACTATAAATTCTCTATAACTTCACGAAGATAACGTATGAAGCATCATGGTGAAAAATAAAAATGCATTCATCCAAAGATATATACCATATTTAAAATATATTAAAATTACATATAAAAGAAGAATTTATATGAAAATTTAACTATTTCGTATCTTGCGGGTGACTCACGCCTTGTTGGTTTCACTGTTCGTGTACTTTTTCAGAACTACTGGACAATGTGATGTTGATGTTCAGCCCAATATCTTTCGTATGAGGACTTTGCGATGTGCTAGGGTGTGCAGATCCGGAATCAACGGCATTGTTTTGAACTGAAAAAATATATCCATTGAATCTACAATCGATAAATACTTATTATCAACTTACTAATAAATGCGGTATAAAATTAGGAGAAGAATAAAAAAAAATTGTTTAACTAAGTTATAAGTTGATATTGATGTGGAGAAGTATTTTTATGTGCAAGTGTCACAGGGCATTCTTTGATTTCGTTCGTTACATATTTTAAATTTGTTTAGTTTATTAATACAAGATCAATTCTAGTCCCGATCTCTTTAAGGGGTTATGGAACTCAACATTATGGACAAGTTTTACTATGGGACTAACCCTGAAATTGCGAGAAATATATCGGCTGTTCCATACATTTAGTCGAGTAATATTGAATTATTTGTATGGAAAAGTAGTTATTTTTTAGTAATTCATTTCTTCTTCATTTATTTACTTCAATCATAATGGTCTGAGACTAATTACAGTTATTAAAATGACAAAACAAACAATAAATTAAAATACATTTCATAAATCCCTCTCAAAATGTTTCAGACATAGGGAGTTGTAGTGTAGTCAACACATTCCAACCGAAATTTGGTTGAATAGAGTAGAATGGAATCGCAAAACATTTATTCGACACGGAACATAGTTGAAAGCACATAAAAATAGAAACACAAAGAGAATACAAAGATGAAATAAAAATAACAAACATGAACAAAAAACAAACAATAAATTTTAGTGAACTGACGAGCACACTCATATCGAAAGGCAGCTCAGCATTTGCTGGGTGTAGAACACTCTGATTTTCAGTTGGCACCTTGCAGTGAGTATAACATCATACATAAATAAAACAATAAATAATAATAATATCAAGGGCTTGATACAGAAGGCGGTACTCCTCGACACGGTAAGAATTGTGAGGAGGTTCCTCTCACTGGAACAATTAGCCACCGGTAGCTTGAACCTTGTTCCCGATGCCGGTTGGTCCCTATTTTTTTATGTTTTTACATGTGTAATATTTGTTTTATAATATGTATTTAAAAATGTAAAAATATGTAAATAAAATGAATAAAGGAGATTTAAAAAAAAACAACTATAATAATAATAGAGAAAGGAATTTAAGGGAAGGATAGAAGTATGGGTATTATCTATATATGCCTTATAAAGCTATTTGCACCTTTCATACAGATTCCAATAAATCAGACATTTTGCGTGACGAAGTACACTGAGAAGATCATATACCATTAATAAAAACAATAAAGGTCCTAAAATTGAACCCTGGCTGACTCCAGAACGCGTGTGATAAGGATTTGACTCGTATATATCGAGCCTGACAAACAGCCGACGATCGCTTAGGTAATCAGTGAAGAATTGTAGAATTATCTCATTATTGTCTCTATCAAACGCCTTCCGGAAATCAAAGTAAAGCACGTCTACCTGATGTGTTGGTCTAAGCGTGTGGATAATATTCTAGATAACAGGGTCAGAAGACTAATGTTAACTGACCTTTTGCTTCTAAAGTCATGCTGTTCATTGCATATATATTTATTTATCTGTGTGTATATATTTTTGTGGTGAACATTTTCAAAGTCTGGCTGGGGAAGATAAAATTGGAATTGGGTGATATTCCTTAACGCTTCCTTTATTAATGGTTTTAGGTATGGGTGTTACCCTAGAAAGTTTCCATTGAGAAGAATATACACCAGATTGTAAGTCCAAAATAAAAATATGGCATAAGGGGTCACCTATAGTAGTGTTTTAAGCTTTTAATTGTAAAGGGGGAACATTGTCGAATATTACGTAAGTACCTAGTTATAACTTTGGGTTAATATCTAGGTATTTGAGAAGTATACAATATTCCTACAGCTTTAAATTAATAAAAACAAAACAAAAACATAACATACGTACCGTTGTTTAACTGAACGTTTAGAATGCGATGATACAATTCGTTAAATTTCTTCTGACGCTTCATATTAGACGGTGTACGTACAACTAACGTGGGCAGTAAGATGTAATGCTCGAGATTGGGCTCATCTCTAGTGTGGTACTTGCGATGAGACGCTACCTTTTTGACGACCAGCCGAGGACTCCTTGGTTTGCAAGTAGAACTACTGCCGCTAGTTAACTCACGACTTCCGGTGCGACGCTTCTTCGGAGCTCCACTGCGCCTGTCCGGCTTCGTTGGGCTAGAGGCCTGGTAGCAACAAGTTGGCTCTCGACTTGCTGGAGACCTGTTTACTGCGTAACTTGGCCCTGGAGAACAATCTTCGTATCCATGTCTGCGCTCCAGAGAATGACGATTCTGTCGCATCTCCGTCCCCAACCGATCATGACTTCTCGGAGTTCTGCGCAAACCAGACTCATCCCATCGTCTTTCGGCTATCATTGCGCTCGCAGCGTTATGATCGCTAATCGCAACCTCCTCGCCCTGCCTATTTTTATGACTGGCCACGATTATATCTCCAGTCTTTCCTACCGGTCTACAACTTTCGTGTCGATGATTTAGTTTAACTATTCTATAGTGACGTCGCCTCCTGCGTTCCACGTGTGCGACGCGCTCCCTCAGCAGGCTGTCTATCAGACGCTGCAGCTCACATCTTGTGCTGCATCGCTCGGAGTGAGCCACCCGTCGTCCGAGCCGAGCGTTGGGCCAGTGCGTACGACAAACGTCTTCCCAAATAATGTCACTAAGTACAGCTTCTCGTGATGGTGTTAATTTTATACCATCATCGCGCGGAGCGAACTCACCCTGCGCTAGATAGTGAACTGTATCCATTAGCCGATAATCGCGCACAGGATTGAGTTTGTGTCGAATTTTGTGCACTCGTTCGGCAGCCATTTTAGGGATATCATCCCGTTTGCATGGTACAGATGCACATTGTCGCCGGCCACGAGCGGTGATACCATCGTAAGCGGTGAAATCTCGGCCATATTGTTCGGAATTATGTTCTTTTTCTAAAGTAGTAGCTTTGCTTGGCGAAAGCGGCGCCGCTTGTTGCGCGTAGCGCTGGAACGCCGAGGTTTCAGGAACATGGCTATACTGCTGAATGTAGCTACACCCGGGCCTCCCGGTCCCAGATGTAGTCCTCATTATGTTACCTTTGGGTTCTTCATCTGATGAAGACAGAGGTATATTAGGATCTATAGAACGGAAAACCATTTCTTGTCTCAAAATTTTACGTTCCAAATGATCTATTCTTTTATTCAAATTGTTAATTGTGGTAACAGAAGGTGGTGCTGAATCTTCAGAAGATGTGTTCGTGATTATTAATGTGGCAATATCAACTTTATTGGGATTTAATGTCTTTTTATCTGTTTTGGCATCGAGTTTAGGAAGGTTCATATTTAATTGTGGCTGTGTATAAACATAGCATTTTTCTGCAGACCTTTGTTTTGCATTATACACATTTACCTTTTGAGGCGTGCTGTCAGTGTGTGAACATTTCGAAACTACTGCAGAGCTCTCTACCTGAATCGTGACCGAGGAAGCTTTCTCTGTTTCTATTTCACTTTTCGTTAATGGCTGCTCCGTACCACAAGCGATTGAATTTATAATATTTGAATCATCTTCACTGAAATCTAAAATAATAACAACATTGTTTAACAAATAGTAGTATACTATTCAAATAATTAAATGTACATAAATAAACTTACGGGTAGTAAAAGATGAATGGTCTCCAATACCAAGACGTGAACCCGATTTATCTGAACCCTGGAAGATACGCAAATAATGAATAAAATCCGAACAAGGAGGGATTACGATACCATTCAAAGGAAATTCGTACTAAAGTACCTTTTTCGAATGAAAACGGCTCTTCTCTGCAATGTATATAGTTTTGATGGCGGGAACTCTCGGTTTTATGGATACGAGTACTCTTTGTGAAGCCGGACGGTGCGTTGGTCTCTTCTGAAGTATCTCTAAATCTGGAAATTGACGTAACGTTATAAGTAGGTATTCAAACATTAATATGTCTTTATTATGAGGTAAGTGTTACCCAGAAGAAGTTGTTTCTTAGGCAGGCGGGCCGAACCTCCCGCGAGAAAATCGTAATCAACCTCACGAATCAACTTTTCTTCTCTGATGGACAATAACTTCTTCTTGGATGGAGACTGTTTATTTTCCATCACATTTTATTTTCCTCTTCCCATGCATAGTTCTAAAATCAACCCGCCTGAACTATAATGATATGTGGCTAAAACAATAATTTAATTTTACAGTAAAAAGAAAATTTTACATTATTCTGACAGATGCTTTGACTATATAGAAATGTTTTTCTTCTTTCAGACTTAACAGTATTTATGGTGAACGAAATTTTAAGTTTGCATACTTACTACTTTGTGGCCGTCGTGGCCCCCTTCTTGGGTCAATTCATAGACCGAACGAAAAAATCCTCAAGCATGCTCAAGTTTGGACTCTGTGTTATCACTGGTGCGAGAAGCACTGATTTGGATGGCCGCATATGCCTTCAGTAGTCTTACAGCTTACAACAAATTATTTTTAGATAAGACTGAATACATGTGGGATTCAGGTTATTGTGGCGGTAAAATAAGACGCGGATTTCTTGGGTAAAACTTGAAGTATTTTTATTCGTCAATTAATACAATTATTCAGTGAGATTCGGTGTCATTATAAAATCTTCGGCACCACGCTGCTCTTGCTCTTTGCTTGTCCTTACGTTACGTGTCAGATTTATTTATGAATAATTTGATAATTCGTCACTACTACCACTGCACTAATGGTGAAAGAATACATCATAAGAAAACGAAAAATGGGCATGTACTAGACTAGAACCAAAATAGAAATGGATTTCGAAGATTACAACATCCGTTAATCCAAGTTAATCCACACTGGGCCCGCCTGCGTCCCAGATTCGACCTAGTCCCTTTCTCTGATAGCAGGCCGGGGTTTAATAAAGTCTTAAGTCTTAGCTGTACAACCCGCTTACGCTAATTATCTAAGGTGCATATATTATAAAGAGAAAATAATGTGGATGTTAATGTCATATAATTCACTCTCTTGTTCAATTTACATTAAATAAATCTATTTTCCCAGGATAAGTCACTTCCTTTTACTCACAGCTTTCTCTCCATAGTCATCACCGTCATCATGCCTCCGCGAGGTAGATGACCTCTAACCAATACGAAACTTTTTCATGTAGACTACATTTCGAAAATGGAAATAATAGAAAAACAAGAAAGTTGGCTGTCAAAATTTACAAAGCGTGACGTTTCACCCATTTGTGCTTTCTAAAAATTGTTATCCACATATCTGGTGACAAATTAGTTAGGTTTTAGGGTACATATAACGTATGGATGCTTGAATTGTGAAGGATGTCGGAACAAGAAAAGAAAAGCGGCACGTCAGTCGCCGGCGGATCACCTGTGGTAATGGTGGAAAAATCAACGGCGAGTCGGCACAAGCAGCCATACCGGCCCACTGACTTGCAGGATGAGGCCCCGCCAGACCTTCACCACAAGCGCTCGCGCGCGCCCGCCGTACCATGTATGACATTTCCTTGTATTCATTGACGCCATTAGTAAACGTCACAGACACTGTAGTTGACTTTAAGTTCAATAATATTTGTTTTGTAAGAGCTGATGCCGGATTTCGCCCTAGTTTTTCCACAACTGACTAAGTTCAGACTCCAGCTCATATTTTTTTTTTTACAGAATATAACAAGCCACTATATCTAGCTATCGTAGATTACACGAAGGCCTTTGATAGCATTAAACACTGCAATATTTAGATCCCTATAAAATCAGTAATTGAAAAACTTACATTGATGTTCTACAGAATATTTATCACTATAGTTCTGCAAACATAAAATTCAATACCATCGGACCATCATTCAAAAATTCTTAAGGGTATAAAATAGGGTGACTCACTCTCCCTCAAGGAGATATTCAGGTCACTGGCAATCTCACGGGACACCATCGAAGTCGGCAATAGGAGATGGGTAAGGTCAGTTCTTCGAACTGTACTGAATGTTATGTTATAGAAGACGTATAGAGTGTATTCGGAACGAAGTATTTAGAGATAAAGTCATTCAAATGTTTTCTGGTGTAATAGCATTTAGTCTTTCCCTCTGTCATTGGAAGCCAGACTGCTATATATAGATTAACACATATAAAAATTAAGCACAGATCACCTTAAATCAATCCACTGTGATTGATTTGTATTTTTTAATTTAAACGGTATGTTTTCTGACGGGGGTGATATGTTCAAATATGAACAAAAGTCCAAGGTATGAATAAATAGCGAATAAAAAAATAAAAATTAGAGATTCAGAAATCTCCGATTTGCCGACGATTTAGTTAGTCCTGTTTACCCTCACTGCACTGGAACTACAGGTAATGCTCCAAAAAATGAGCATAGCAAGGCTCAGTGTTGAGCTTACGTTGAACCGATTTAAAACTAAAGTTATGACCAACAACGTACCAAACGTATCGTCGAGGCAGATTGGCAAGAAATTCACTATTTCGATGAGTATATCTTCTTGAGCCAGTTAGTTACATTCGAAAACAGGCAGGAAAGAGAAATCGATCGGTGAATTGGAAACGACAGAAAAAGCTACTGGTCCATCAAGACGCCCATGAAGGGAGATCTCCTAAGCTCCCTCAAGCACAGACTCATCGACATGATGTGTATCCTGCCCATCCTAACCTAAGGTGCTCAAACCTGGTCACTCACCGATTCGCAAAAGTCCTGTCTTGGGGTTTGTCAAAGAGCAATGGAGCGCAGCATTCTGTTTATAAAAGAACAGAAAGAATTCGTAACACCACGTTCTGTTCAAAAATGGGCGTAATAGATGTAGGCTAAAAGACTGCTAGACTGAAATGGGACTGGGCGGGTCGCGTCAGCCATATGCGTCCCGACCGGTGGGTAAATGTCTATATAATGGCCGCCTGAACATGCACGACGCCGCTGAGGCCGGCCCAGAAAATGGTGGCAAGATGAATTAGACACGTTTCAAGATGGCATAGGAAAGGGACGTATGAAAGAATGTGGGGAGGCCATTTCCCCGCGGGACAGTATAGGTTAAAAAAAGAATCGATGAATAAAATATACATATTTTTAAATTACCAATTTATAGACCTAGAATATTACCTTGAATTAAAATTCATAGTTTATGACTGTATTTATTCACAAAGTATTGTTGTCAGCCGTAGCTGAAGAATTGAAAGATTCAACCGAAAATCCTGATCTCAAAGAGCGAAGGGAAGCCGAGCGCGGTGAGGACATTCTTACTAATTATTAAAGATAATAAAAGAGTGAAAATATTTTAGTGATTTTAAAATTTGGTGTCTTTTTTACTTTTAGCGATGTCTTACGAAAAAACAAAGCAAAGCATCGCGAAGAAATTATCTTCGACCATTAAGAGGCGATCATCGTCACCCGAGGAAATAACTCTGGCACCTTTAGAAGTGGAAACGAAGGTGGGGTCAATGAATCACGTACACCACTGTCATGTCCTCGCCCGTCATGTTCTGTCACAAATATCTTTCTATCACGCTACTGTCGTGTGATAACGGATTTGTTTATGTCCATGATAATTTTAATGCATCGTTAACGATGGCAATTAAATAATTTCACACGAAAATGATACTATAGTGAATCATAGTTTTATGGGTTTCTGAGAATTGTGTTGTTTATGTTACAGAAAGGCGGTACGATGACACCGCCTACTCAGCCCATTCCAGCGCAAGTGGCCTCTGCGCCCTCTGTTTCTGACATTACAGAAAAAACCGAAGCGGAAAAGAAGGGCGATGAAGATAGCATAACGGAGGAGATCGCCGAGTTGCGGACCCCCGAAGCGAGCAAGAAAATTTCTGAATGGGTACGAATGCTACTGTTTCCTATAAGTTACTTGGTAATTTTATCTATAATTGCATTTTGTTAAGATGTGGAACAAATGAGCACTCAGTTAATTTACATCAAACGTAGAAATGTAAACAAATTATAAGTAGTTAGATACTATTATTATTGTGGATCGACCGATCGATTCGTAGTCGTCCTGGTAGAGTTACCATACTGTAGAGACGCGGCAGCCCGCACGCCACATAGCGCCTGTTTCAACGTCACCCAAAATTACTATGAAATTTGTATGTTTGATACTGAGCAGAGCCTAGACAACATCACTCTTTACGCATGAAAAACTACTACGTAATGTGATCGACATCGTTGGATCACGTGATCTCGCAAGTGTCAATCACATACCTATATTTGATTGAGTTTTGAATGCATTAAGAATTGTACTGCTTGAGTCAGTGTTGGGGGCAGCAGTGCGGCGTGTGTTGCATCCGTGGCACATGGTAACGTGTTGTCTTGGTTGTAGTCTGACGATGAGGAGGCGGGCGGGCTGCCGCGCAGCGACTCGCGCGCGTCCCGCGTGTCCCGCGTCGTGCGCCAGCTGTTCTGTTGCGGCGTGCCGTACGAGGCCCCCTCCGAGGACGACGTGTCCACCCCGCGCGGAGGCTTCGCCATTTAATCCTGCCTCACCATTCGCATCATACAACACACGACCAGCGGCGTGTTCGCGAGCCCCGATGTTACGTCAGCTGGCCATTTTCGACCGCCGCGCCCCTATCTTAGTAAGTCGTTTAGCGATTAAGCTATAAATGTTGCAACCCGTAAGTGATGTGATGAGCACAGTTAGTTCAGCGGCTAGATCAAGTGTGCACCCCGAGGCGTGTCACTGAGATGTCTGCAGGTGACAGCGGTCGAGGGTGGCCAGCTGGACTATAATAAACTTACTCCGTGAGAACATTGCGTGTGTATATAAAATTACTAATTATTATTATTTTCTTTGCTTATGAGAGCCTGAGCACCAATGGGAATTACCTACAGATTTCAGTATGTTCCACTCTTACCCTGTAATAAGTGTGACATTTAGAAAAATATTTTTTATTTGTGATATTCCTCTTGTTGATTTAACCCAAAAGGTTTAAAACACTAAAAATATATTACTAAGAATAACATACATAACTAGTATTATTTAATAAAATTAATGAAACATGTAAAATGAAAGCAAATTAAAGTTTTGATTACCAGACCAATAGATGTTTTACTAAGTATTTAGAAAAGTTTGAACATATTCCTTTGTGATTTGATGAACAACTGAGATGTTTTAGGAAAATCGTAACTTGAAATATGTTTCTGAAAATCAAGAGACTGAAGATGCAGTTCCTTTGCGAAGAAAATTAGCGAGTGAGTTCATTCAGGATATTGTAAGTGAAATGTGAACACTGTTCTTATCTTATCTATGAAATTTTGTAGCTCTAATTCACTTACCAGTCCCATACTAATTATTGTCTTTGAATAATTATCTCTAATTAGGTATAGAATAGGATTTTTTTGAGTTGGTATTATATAATTAGTTATATGGACTTTGCACGAACATTTTAACATGCATTAGGGACTTGTTGGTAAAAGTGGACCTAAAGCTGCGCGTCCACTTGGTCGGTGTCGGAGCGTACGGAGTGTGCCGCATTCATGAATTGTCCGTACATCCGTACGTCCGTACCTCCCCAAATAGCACACCTCTTTTGCAGTGTTGTGTTCCTAACGATGAGCATGGTCGCCAGTGCTCAGGTCGGCAACGCATTAGGGATTCCCCTGGTGTTGCACGCGTCTATAGGTTACGATAACCGCCCCCCATCAGGCGGACCGTATGCTTGTTTGTTACCCTAGTGGTATAATTAAAAAAAACTCACCGATATTTTTATAATACTAGCAAATGGCACGTTCACTCTCTATGTCGGTGTAGACAAATCCGTGAGTTAGATTTACTGCAAAATTAACGATCGCTTCTTAAATTTACAAAATTATCGAATCTGAAAAGAGAATCGAGGAATATTGGTGAAAATATTACTTAAAGATCATTCCGATTTCAGACTATTGGTGGAAATATTACAGGAAATCGTCTTCAGATACACAGATTAGATTTCATTAAAAAACTATCGTGTTATTGAAAAAAAAGTCGTATTCGTATCGTAATTACCTCATTGTAGATGTTGGTATGGTAGACGTAAGCAAAGCCGGTAAGATGTGCTCACACAACTCCCATTATTTCAGTGTTCATAAAATATAGAAATCATGAATGTTTATAAGATTTTGGGCCGGTTTTTAGTGTGAAGCGGGTCGTAGGTCGGTGCAATTGCACTCAAAAACCGGCTATAATCACATTTCACACACGCAAAAATTTATACACCTACTTAACCAAGATTCCAAATGGTCCAGTGATCCAGTCCCATGCCCATTTAGAAATAATTAAATTAAAAATAATTAGAATTACTTACCTAAGTTATAATTTAAATGTTTTGTTACGGCAGAGATGTAATGTTCTACCTTGTCCTACATATAGATAGACCCGTATAAGGTTAAGGTTACAACTTCAAATCTCGGACTGCTCATGAATATTTCTTAAAGGAAAATCTCAATAACTTTTACCCGACCTGCATGGAGTAATCACGATGCACGCTCGTGATCGAATCAATACTCAAAGATTTAGGCAGTTAAAGAATGTTCATTGTCAATTGGAGTGATTTTTAAAGCATACTGCTCAATGGACATCGGTGAACTGTCGAAATTTTATCGATTGCGATTACGACCGTGTGTTGTGATTATCGATCTGGAAAACTAACGACCGACCGCAGTCGTCAGCCACATTTACGAGTACTAGGTCGTTTGTAAAATGATGTATTTTGCTCAAAAAACTTACTATGTATCGAACTAAAGAAATGTTAAGTGGATACAGGAAGGTCATCAAACATCCAGTATTCCCAAACTTCAACCTCCCCTAAGCCGCATACAGAAATCGCGAGGCACGCACCGCGAATGCTTTGCCACGCATGCTTCAGCCTGAGGCATGCGTGGCGAACGACATGCGACATACCTATAAAAAAATGAATTCATCCGAACGGCACTTGCTCAGGGTGAGCTCGCAAATAACGCATTATGGTCGCGTTGGGCGTGAACAATCAGTAGCAAAATGGCTTCAACAAGGCGATTGTTACAGATTGCAGCTGCGACGTATTCTACTGATTCATTCATCTAATAGTCTGAATGTTTAGAGTCCCATAACACTGTCCTTTTTATAAAGTTGGACAATTTCACGTACTGTTTCGGTCTCTATGACGCTTGCGTACTCAACATAAAAATAGTCATCCACACGGAACGCATGGCTCGCACCGAGGCAGCGCGTTTCATCGACTCACAACGTGCGATTACGACTAATGGTCGGGGTGCTTACTACAGACTGCTGTCGCACGCATGTCTGGCGATGTCGATACGCGGCTTTAGTCGCGTTACTCCTTCTTCAACGAAGCACTGACGCCCTACAGTTGGCATAATATCGACCCAATAGGAACATAGGAACATTACGCAGATTTCACTGCTAGACAACATACACACGCCACACACGCTGGACGACACGGTTAGCGTAGTGGCTAAGCGATTAGCTTTCTGCGCTACGTGCCGCGAGTTCGATCCCCGCACGGATCAAATATTTGTATGATCTACACTTCTACAGATGGTTGTTCCGGGTCTGGGTGTGTGTGCATGTGACATGTATGTTTGTAAACTGTACCCTCGGTACAGGAAAAATACTAGTGAGGGGCAACGTTTTTATAAAAAGAAAAGACATAGGCTTCTTTATACACCGGTACATCGAGGGATATTGCCTTAAGATCATTTCATTTCTTTAAAAAAAGAGATTAAGATGATTATGGCAATAGTCCTCTCTGTGGCTTCATTAACGGATTGGTGTTAGCAGGATGTTGTTATTATCAAACCAAACCATGCTGCTTCGCCACCTCTATTTAGGTACAATAAGCATGTTGTCATCGAGTACCTACCTACTTACTCATCCCAACACGATGACTTTTGTCCATGTACACCCAAGTTTTGATGCCGTTATTAAGTCCCATGTAAATGTAATTTAGGGGGCATGTATGAGCCTATTGCTATCCACCAAATTCCGGTTTGCTACTGAAAATTTCCGTACAAAATAAACCAATATTACATTGCCCGAGCTCGTTATCAAACTATGGACCTAACACTCAGCAACCGCGCCTACGACCATAAGATCACATATGGCAGCAATCTCACTTATATTATGTACCTATTTAAAAAATCGCTTGACTGTTCCGATACTTTCTGCCAGCATATTCTTCACCGTGATTAATATCCTTACGCTTGGGACGAAAACTAAGACAATAATTTCAGTTATGATTTGAGTTTGGAAACAACACAGTATGGGACTGGACGATTTGCGGGTCTACCGCGTAACTAAAATGGTAATGAACATCGACACTGGTAATAAAATTCAAATTTACGATCGTGAGAGGCTAAACTTTAAGCCACCTTGTAAAAAAATTACCGTTCATGAACACAGGAGCCCCCAGCTTCATGATTGTTAATTTATTTACAAGGAAGCTAGAAGTTTAGGTTCTCACAATCGTATTGGAATTGATTTACCAGAGTCGATGTTCAGTACCATTTTAGTTACGTGGTAGAACCCCTGATCTGAGTTATTGGTGTCTTTAGATTTGTAAATACTTTCGCAAATATTATAAGTCCCAAAAACACATATGTATATGTTTTAGGATATCGAAACAGAAAAAAGGAAAGATGATACGATACTTCGAGAAATCGAAGACACGGTTCCTTTACAAAGAAAGTTAGGAAATGAGCTCTTAAATGAAGTAAGTAAACTTTGACACAAAGCGTGTAGTTTTACACGAGATTTAACGCTTTTATAATGATTGTAGACTTTAAAAGGACACCCTAATCGAAATAGGTACAAACTTAAAATGTTTTTTCTGACGGAAAACTATAAAATTCCATTACTTTTGTAATTTATGATTATAGAACAGCGTAACTTTATCGACTAGTGTAATGCATGTGATGTCCTATAGGAAAAATAACCTAAATAAAACTGCTGTTAGTAAGGAGATAAATAACAGGCATGAGATTTTTCAGATCACTAGTACTCATGAATTAAAGAAGAAAGAAATATCATGGAGCGACGCGACATATCTGGACAAGGTTTCTTTACAGGTATTTCTAACTAAAATAGCTTATTTAAGACAGTAGTTCAACATACACATAATGTACCGACCCTCAATAAAATGGAATTACGACAGGATGATGATGCTGATGTGAAGAAAATTGCAAAAAATTGGTCTGCGCTCAAGTATTTATTTATTTATTAAGGACCTCCAACAAGGGACATACACTTAAAATCACAAAACATCACAAATAGTATTACATCTGCCGCCTAGCTCCGCGTATATTTTTTTTCCAGTAGTCATTTCTCTCAATCGGCTTTTCCACAAATTCTATTATATATTTTCTTTTCTCAGATAGTGTGGAGGAACTTATGAACTGATATTTGAACATTAATCACTAAAATATCGCATAAATCTGTTTGTAGCAGTTGCAGAACTTAGGTTGCACCTCTAAGTAGCAAAATGCTTGATTATAGAGATTTTATCCTGAATTACATAGGCACACACATACGTCTATTTTTTTTCTTGTATTTTCCAGGGTCTGAGGGCCCGAAGCGCATCATGGATGTTGGAGCGAAAAACATCGGTAGGGCCTTGTTATAGAAAAGGCATGCCTTTCGGAGAGCCTTCAGGAATTACTATCTGCTTACCAAAGGTTACATTAGACTGCTAAATTAAAGAAAACTATTTTATTAACTATGGTCTTTATCTTATGCATTTTATATCTTTCCAGAAATCTTTGAAAAACATCAATGATCCTATCAATCCGATAAAATCAGGGATAAGCATCACTGTGTCCAAGGTATGTTATGTTATTATTTAAAACCTTTTTTAAAGCATCGATGTTTCTACAATGATCACACAGAGAGTCTAAAAAGGCCGCTTTAAATGAATCAGATTACAAATGTCAAAATATCCACTTAATTGATGACTCTTAATGTTAATCGCGTATTATACCTAAGGTTCATATTCAGCAATCATCTGTTTGACAGTTACCTGGCCTTTTTAGGCCTCCAGTTCAATCATTTCTTACATTACTCTAAATCATTTTACAGTCGCCATGCCCGAAAGTATTATAATCATCATCATGCAGTTCCACAGTATTTTTCATATTACAAAAAAAGAGTAATCCACTTTTTCTATGATATACCTCCTCGCGAGTCCCTTAGAGTATTTTTTTTGAACATTGATATACCTCACTATGCCTTCATTTTACATATTTGAAAATATTATGTTTGTTCGTAAAAACTTGCAAACATTTAATGTAGTAAGCGATGTTTTTAACATAAATACCAGAAATAAACTAGTTGTTCCTAAATTTAGATTAGCCAAATCAAATAAATAGTTTCTAGGAAATTGTGTACATTTATATTACTAAAAGGTTTGTTCTTTTTCTATCAAAAAACATATTTATTATTATTGTACATAAGTACACCTTTTAGTATTTATCTCACCCCACGTTGTTCTCTGATATTGTCCTACATAAATGTAATATGCCTACAAAATTTTAACAACTTTTTATTATTTATTTATTTATAGGACTTCCAACAAAGGCTACACAGACACATGACATGTTAAACAATTTCATTTGTTGGTATTAATTGTGCACCTTTAATAATTATAGGAGACCACAGCATGCACTTACTAGGCACTAGGTGAAACCAAAAGCACAGGACCAACTTTTTTAGAACCGTTCACCTAGGTCCTAGAGTATTTAACGTTTTAAAATTGCTTAAATTTGATTTATTTGAAGTGAAAACATCTATTCTATTCATTCAGTCTTCAGCATTAAGTACCTACTTGGTACAACAATAATTGGTGTTTGGTCATTGAATGCATTTTAAAACAGTAATATTTACTTTATTGCTACGACCATGCTACGACATAGATGACGCTATATAGTTACGCTAGGTACGCTTTCGGGGCCAATAAACATTCGCTAATCGCCGAGACTTCCCTTGGATTGGAACTTATAGTTCTTATAATTTATTTATTATAACGGATATTTTTTTATGTAGTGCGCATAATTTGTAGAGTGATTCAGTCTCTGTTCCTAAATGCAACCGCAGTATTGGGATACACTTTAAAACAAAACAAAAATTCGACTTAGTATGGGGGACACGCATAATTTAGTAGCGCATGCCATACAAAATCTTTTTTGTTTTTTTGTTTTCGAGTGCATTTTAGTGTTGCAGTTGCATTTAGGAACGGACACTGAATCACACTGGAAATTCTGCGCACTACATAAAAAAATATCCTGTAGGTATTATATCTTTACTGTGCTTCGGAAGCGGAGTTTTTAAGGAATAGTTTTAGACGATATTATCATCTCTTATGATTTTACACCATGTAATTAACCTTACTCTGTACTCATGAACGCACATTATTCGCAATCAATTCAAAAATTATAACTTTATCGATATTTCTTCCAGAGATGCTTCGACAGTAAATCGAGATCACCAATGGATTTTGAACTGGACAACACAGATGACCGTCTGAATTTGCCCATGAAAGAGAAAAAGGTAGAATTAAAGGTAACTATCGAGAAATAATTTTAATGTTCACAATTTTGCTTTCAGAAACTGGTTATGATCTAATTTTGAAAATGCAGGATTGAATAAGACTAAGTTGACCTAGGATCTTATGCTCTAAGAATCTTCTTGAAACCACTTACTTATTTAGTTAAAGCCTTCACAATACTTCCAGCCAACGCTCCCAGGGGCCTTATTCTCTATGACAATAACGTGTCTTGTAACGGTTAAACGCGGTTAAACCACGCTGATCTGCGTTATTCTGATACAAAATTTTACAGATCGTAACAAGAAAAAATGAAGGTTGTTTCTTATAGAGAATAAGGACCTAGTTATCTAAACTGTAGCTTAAATGGTTTTGAGTGTTGACATCGTGACATTATCATAAAACATCTTCGTCGCGTCGACGCTAACTTCCTTGCAAATGAGAATGTTGACTTTGCATTTTTAACCGACTTCCGAAAAAAGGAGGAGGTTCTCAATTCGAAGCGTATGTTTTACTTTTTTCAGATTGAGGAAGATAATTACCACAACTTCTTTGGAAATCTCAGAGGAAAAATTGACAACTTGTGTGGAAAAATTAAGCACGCATTGCACATATAGCGTTAATTACTTATATAAACATTATTTATTAATATGTCTTATTTATCTTATTTTGTAATACTTTATTGATCTTCGGAAAGTTTTGTTTTTAGTAAAAGAAGAATCTGTTGTGTATATTTTTTATTTATAAAAAATAAACTTAAGTATATAACTGTAAAGATCAAAACACGATTGTACATACAATAGTAAGAATTCGTTCTATCTCCATAACTGAAGGACATAAATTACACGCCTAATTTTAAGAAAGTTTAAACTTTTTGAAGCCTTTTACATAAGACTATTATAGGCAATTAATTACAATTTAATCAACAATTAACTCCAAAACTTAATAAAAAGAGAATATAATTTGTACTTCATGAAACTTCACTACATATTTTACAAATTCTGTCCCAAGAATCGTGAGCCTAACTCATATTATGTTGAATGAACGTATTGCGTATTCTAGCTGGAAGACAAAATTACGATTCATCTAGTGGTGCAGTGGTCTTGGCATATCGACAAATGAATGTCAGTTTGCACCATCTCTCCAGTTGTGCAATAAACATTCCTCCATACTGTACTAGGAGCGCACGAATCTTGCGCGATTGTTGGATACACCGTCGACAATTTATATATTATATAAACTGGTGACATGAGGTGCTGCAGCTTTTTCTACACACACATTACCTTGGCACAGGAGAGCAAGACCTCTTCTTGCGTCATCTGGCTGGTTTCCTTCTTGATGCTGACGCTTTCCTTCCTAGAGGCCCTCGCTCTAGGGTGTACCTTTGATATGTTGGTTGCATGTGCCACAGTGTTCTTCTATAATGGCTGATATAATTGGAAAAGGCCGGGGTTGACGTTTTGTATAATGTCGATGGTCCTGGATTAAATCTTGAGTGTTGAGTTTAGATATGACACTGCCAAGTTCCTTATAAAAATCTATAAGTTGGTGAAGAGTACCGGGGCTTTTGTTTGATCACCTGTTTGGTGCAGACAACCGGGCGTCCGTCTGACTCTTATTGTGTGAGTAAAATAAAATAAGGATTATTTAACTTTTTTTAAGGTTGCAAATGCTCAGTATTCTGGACTCGGAGCCTTATCTGTCTTGATCGCCATCTGATTTCAGATAGACATATGACACATTGTCATGTTCTTTGTTCTACATGTTGGTAAAGCAAGGATCCCGGGCTTTCTCCCTGATCTCCTGTTCCATGCGGACGCTCCTGGGGATCCTGCACACCCCGCAGGTTGGGCTCTTGTTGGGTATTTGATGCGTGAGGTTGGCAGCGCGCGCAGCATCATAGTCAACCTCGCGAGGACGCCAGCACAGCTCCGTGCCACCGCATTTGCATGTCATATCTCGACAGATCTGTGGGGAAAAGTTGAGATTTGCAAATGGAGATTTTTTATTAAGTCTCCCTTAATGCTTTGGGGGCTTTATTGAGAGTAGGTTTTCGCGGTAAGTCTAAAAAGCGCTGGATTGGAGGTCAATATGACAGCCCACAAACTAAGCCACGAAAATGCTAAAAGTGAGAGAAGTGAAGAACTGCTGTGAGGCGGACCCTGGCAGTAGGCCGAGATAACGCTAGAAGAGAAGAAGAAAGATATGAAGGCGGTACGCACTGCACGGGAGGCGTGTTACACTGAGTGTAGCATATCATGCAACATGTTCAAGTTATACTGACCGACGCGAGATACTCGTCCCTGCAGGCGTCTGGACAGTCGCAGGTCCAGTTGGTGGGAGGCACGCACGGCGTCACGGGAGGCGTGTAACACGTGTTCGGGTGCGCGTAGCATGATGCGCAGCAACACTGCTGGCACATCGTGTACACCTGTAACAGAACACATGTATCGTTACATTTAAAAAAAAATATATTGATGTAAGACTGCTAGTTCCAAACGGTAAGGTTTAGATTATGAAAAAATTACATGAGATAGTGTTTCTACATTTTTAATTCGCCATTCACAATCATTACTTTGATAAGAGTTTGCCTTTATAAAGTTCAATAAAATTATTATTTATTATTATTATTATTTTTTTATGTTATTTTGATGACTTTTTGTACTAGCCAGTATCAAACGTCACCAAAATAATGTTTCATTCTTTACCATTCGACCTTATAGAATATTGTTATTATTATTTATGTAAGTAAATTACTTGATGCGAAAAAGAAAATTTATCTTACCAGCCACACGGCTCGTGCTATCTCATTCCTTATGTAGGGGAGACAGTTGCACAGAAGACAGTTTTCAAACTTAGACAGCTCTGGTATTCCCAAGTTCTTCTCCACCCCAGACGGACCCAGTACTACCTGGATTATGTTACAATAGCACCGTTAATAGCATCTAATTGAACACTGAAAATTCAATTAATAAATTCGTTTCATCCAGGCAGGGCTGCGTTGGTGAACAACACGTGATTAGCTATCCACACTCGTGCGCTTTCATCTTCATATTACGTCTTCAACTTACAATTATTCATCTTGCGTCTAGTGCATGCATTAGTTATATGCTTTCAAGCCGTCTTGTAGTGCGGTTAATACAAATACAAGTATATTTTATTCGCAGCGTAAATAGGGTTTCTTTTACGGTGCCTCTTGAACTGCTCGAATCGTATCTTTTTATTTTCAGGGAAGATAAACTAACGACTACATAAAAATTGGTTGTCAACATGACCTAAAAAATTATAAAGCTTGCTTTTAAATAGAAATTTAATGTCATCTTTATGATAATTTTTTTTGAGCCCATTACTGATTATGATCCACGTTTCTGTCTTCACAGCACTTGACCATTATTTGTTTGAAGAGGTAGGGTACTAACCCCCTGTGTCACTGTGACCTGCGATTTTGATAAAATGATTATTTTTTGCGCAATATTTACATTGGTTAGATTTAGACAGGTTCATTTTTTTTAATTAGCTACTCCTTCCTCACCTTAAGACGCATGCAGCACACCACAGTACACTCATGCGCAAGGCGCAACTGTAGACGGGTCAATATTTATTACGATAGATGAATTTAAACTTATAGCAATTTTTATCTTCCGCCAACTTGCTTCATAAACCGAACGGATTATTGCATGCGGATGCACCAGCACAGGATCAATTAGTTGTGACGCATACTCTTTGGCACTCCACGCATGCGTCACGGGAAGACATAGACGAAAATGTAGGTAAAAGCGCACGAGTCCGAACATAACTATGAGTTATGGTCTACTAATAGATTACCTTAATTTTTACCAAATCAAAGCTTGAGCGAAGTGGATTGATATAATTGGTAAAATAAACCCATTTAGGTTATTGACCCACTTTGATTGTAAAACTTTAATCAGAGTAGCAAATGTAGCAATGTACGTTGTTACCATCCTGGATTAATGCGTTGGCAATCATAGAGCTAGCCCTTGCATAAAGATAACACTGCTTATATTGAGACTGTCCGATTGGAAGGCTACCTTGCCATCTACCAAAAAACTGAAGAAGAAAAAACAAAAGGACACAAACTCACATCACTGGCAAAGAACTGGCAGTCCGGCGCGCATGTGTTCAGGCTGTCCACGTACGCGCACTGCGTGATCTTCTTCCCCTGCAATGCCTTCACTACGTTGATAGTGTTGCGGGCTATTGCGTACGCACCGGCGAGGCAGGCCGTCGCCGTGCTGCAACCCTTAGCTGCGCACACCGCCTCGTTGCCACTCATTATGCAAGATGTTACGCATTCGACCTGTCAATTATCATTATAACTCAAATATAGTAAAAATGTGACAAAAATCATTCTCCCATACAAACGTGTCAAGGTGATCCGATCATTTTGGATGGAAATATGTTTTATGACGTCACATTTTTTACGGTCTGTTATTTTGAAGGTGATTGATGATGGTTGTATTGCAATAGCATAATTGTACTCATACCCTTCACAGGCTGGGATAAACTTACCTTCAGAATATTGCACCTAATAGTTATGTGATGGCCACAAACCAAGTTCTCGATGGGTCGCAAAGCCTGAAAGTTGGACTAAAGATTCAATTATAATAACTTACCTGTTCTTGAGTCATAACGCAGGGATGTACAGCGGAGGACAACACCGGCACCATGGTGCAGGGCGTGGCTCCGCCGATCACGGGGACCCGCACGGCCTCAGGGGGGATCCTCAGGAAGTCCGCCAGCACCGTGTTGCCTCGTACGCAGTTCAGCTCCACGCAACCTAGCAGAGCCCGCGGGTTATACACCCCTCGAAGACGCTGGATCTCACCCACTAGCGGCACCATGCTCTCGACAGGTTCCGTTGCGACTATTGTAAACGCCTGAATATTAACAAAAACATATGGTAATGTTCTGTGTTATAAGATGTTATAGTACAACAAGCGTTACTGTCGACTTGTTATCAGTGAACTTCACAATACCCAAGGATTCGTTTAGAATTGACGAACATTAGGTAGTAACGTAATAAAAATGGAGCTATGTACAAAATTCTGGAATTTGAACTTATGCACAAGTAGTTATATATATCTAACTATTACATCTTCGATCCTTTAACCAGCCCACGTGGGCGAGGATTCGTAGTTTCTTGTTATGAGGAATAAGCCAATTCTATGCAGAATAGGTACTATATTTTCAAATTCACATGCATTGCATCTACAGAACAGTTAATTATTAAGGGAAATATTACATTTTGTTGAAACTTATGAAAAAAATATGATTCACTCAGTTTTTACAGCCGATAATCATCTAGTGGAATTTAAAAATTTAACAACTTACCGACGGACATGTGTTACAAATCTGTAGCGCAATTTCAGTAATGACGGGTGCACTCTGCTCGAACGTGTCCGCCTGGTTCCGAGCCACCAGAACCACTACCTTCGCACCCTAGAATTACGAATACATTTACTTTTTAATCCGTGATGGCCGGTGCACACTCGCATGAAATATTTATTGCCATTTCATGGCATAATTCTTGGAAAATACAGGGGTTAATAATATATAGAAAATATACTAATGTGTACTTTGACAAACATTTCATTTTTGTTTGTAACTTAATTTAGAATTAAGTTCGCCTTCGCTCATAATATTTCTAAAGAATGTGTATTTTGTAAGTGTGAAAGAGGATTGATGAGGGCGTCAACCGCGTAACTAAAATGGTAATGAACATCGACTGGTAAAAAGTTATCGTTTTTTTTTACAAAGCAGCTCAAAATTTAATCTCACGATCGTATTTAAGTTTATTACCACAGTCGATCAATCGCGTAGTGTAATATAACTCCTTTAATAATAAGGAGTCCATAAGATTTTCTTTATTTATCGTTAGAAGTTCCCAAGACGGCATTTCGAATTGAACTGACAAGCAAAATAGGCAGATTTTGAAAGGCATTTGAAGTCAGAATATTTTTGAAGACACCCTTAGGTGTCGACGTGGCTAAGTTCCATGCCTTAGCCGCAAGTAGTGCACATGTCGTACAGCGCTATCTCGTTTAACAATGAACAAAGTTATATAATAAACGCACTAGCAGCGCATCGCACAGCATGTGTCGTCCGGAGAACGATGACACCTTGCACTTGGTGTCGACGTGGCTCAGCTCCATGCCGTAGCCGCAAGTAGCGCACATGTCGTACAGCGCTATCTCGTCCAGCAATGGACATTGTTTCAGTAATAGGGCTAGAGGCTGACCTGTGGAAAAGTGAAAACAGGAATCATACTAACTGCATCATAATATCACTGCTGGTCATAGGTCTTCATATACTATAATATTTTTTATAGTAGGTGTTATCTAAACAATTAATAAAATTCTAGCTTATGTCAAACTAAGTATGTATTAGAAATTCTTTCATAAAACTGAAGACGATTATAAATATAGATATGCTTGAACATGATCCAAGCAGATTATGGAAGTGCCGTGTGACCTACCCGTGCAACCAGCAGCTCCGCAGATGGTGACCTTCATCCCGGCAGGACAGGTACTGTATTTTCGTTTGACCCGTCGACCATAGAATTTTTCGCAGCATAATGCTTTACATGGCGTGTTCAATAACTGCAGCCCATCTCCACAGCATCGGCACCCTCTAAAAAGGGATCTCCAAATGTTCATATTTTTTTGATACTTTTTTAGAAAACTTTAATTTTATCACTATTTTACATGACTTAAAATTTAAAGTTTTTGAAGTAACACTTTTCTTTTTAATCTCCTGTCTATGTCAAGGTGCCTTTAGATGAAAAAGTATCCTTTGAAATATTCTAGACTATGACATCGTACAAATTGATATTTCATCTTTATGTTAAAGTCATGTTTTTGTATCCTAGCCATAAAGTTATTATTTTACCACTAGTAATAATAACTTTATGATCCTAGCTTAGCGGAATTCTTAATAAGCCACATAGCCTTACGTACTGAACCGACACCGTCATACTCAACCATTGTCAGTCAAGGTACTTTTTCTTTCGTGACATAAAGCAGACTCATTGTTTTCGTTCCATAGAGATAATACATAGTACCTATAACTAGAGAGCTTACTGCTATAATTAGTTGTACGAAATTTTGTGCCCACATGAAAGTCACCTGAGATTTAGCGGTGTCCCTCTCGCACACATGGCCATTACTCATCAACTTAGTAATCTACTAAATTGGTATTTTCAGAATCGTTTTTACATACATATTAGAACTAATGAAACTTCTACCCACGGCTATCAAAATAAACATAATAAAAATTATAATTGACGTGCTTTAAATATTATATTAAATATTATTATTTCCATACGTTATTCAATAAGATTGATTATTACAATATTTGGATACCAGTAGTTAAAGAAGTTTGCATGCGGGAAACACTACATCATTCAAAATGGCTTACATTGTCAACTTAGTTGTCAACCTATTGTCAACATTCGTGGTTTTCATAGTTCAGAAATAAACGTGATCAAACATTATTTTTGTGCCTAGAATAATTTTTTGGCGACAAGATGGTAAATACTTGAGTTATGATTGGGTGCAAGCGAGAATATTATCCTGGTTGTGGAATATCGTTCCATAGGTAAGTTTCATTGAGTAGTGTGACAATATATTTTTATTTTGTGGGATATAGTTGCTCCAAGTACTTATTTTAGATCGTTTCACATAACATACAGTCCACTAAGTTAAATAATTTACGTAATTTAATAAATTTGGATTTGTTTTTCCATAATCTGTAATGCGTAGCATATTTTCGATGCATTTATTGTTTTGTATAATTTGAGTGATTCCAAGTATAGTATAAGTATACATACAGGGTTATTTGTAAAACACCGGCAACGCTTTAAGGGGTGAAACTACTCATCAATATGAACAACTTTTACTATGGGAACAACAATGAAATCGCGAAAAAAAAATCAAACTTTTCATACAAAAGATTAACCTTGCTCCATCAAAATGTATGAAAAGTTTGAATTTTTTTTCGCGATTTCATGGTTGGTCCCGTAGTAAAAGTTGTTCATATTGATGAGTAGTTGCACCCCTTAAAGCATTGCCGGTGTTTTACAAATAACCCTGTATATAGTTTAAGTTAATTTGTTGAAATCATTTGTTGTTTGTTGTGCCGAATAGATAATAATGTTTTTTTGTATCTCTTATAAAATGATAGACTTTATTAAAATTCCATGTTTGTTTTTTTCAGGATTCCAGCTGATAATAAGCAGAGGGTGTTATGGATAACAGCCACGAACCTTGACATTAGTGTGTAAAAGTTCGCATGTGTTTGTGGCGTAAATTTTAAAGATAATGAATTATTTAACAGCAGCAAAAATAAAATTAAAACCTGAAGCAGTTCCTTCAATATTACCATAGGTACTATTGTAATATGTTTAATAATTATCAGTTGTTGTATGTGTCTGTTGTATAATGTTGTGTGTAATTGTCTGGTCTGTAATAGTTTATACTAATATAAAGTATAACACATTGCACAAACTTAAGATTCACACACTTTGCTTATTGTTTATTTGTGTTTAATATTTTCCTATTAGTATAGTTAGATGGATTAAACTTTTACTGGATTGGATATTGTACTTAGATATTGTGCCATAATGAAGATCATTTTTGACATTACAGATAGCCACAAAAAGAAAAAAAACTGTACGTGCAAAATAAATTGTACGTGCAGGAACATCTGGTGAATCAGGGCATGTAGGATTTTGTAGTAAATGGGAAGATGTTGCAGTTTCCAGTGAACCACCAAATAAGAAAGTAAAGCAAGAGGAAACAAGCACATAAACCCAAAATACAACTATAATGCCAACACAATTAAAATTACAATCAACCATTAAGTTTCTAGCCGGTCTCTTCTCCATAGAACCCGGCCCACTTTGGAACCGTGCATCTAGAATCTCAACGTTTTGACGAAACGACGACGACCTTTTTATGCCGATTTGAAATTAAAAAAAGTTTTGCTTTGACTTTCATTCATTGTGTTTTATTGCTTAATGTTGTGAATGATGATTATACTTGAGTTTGCCAAACAAGAATATTATAATAAGTGATATTCGATTCTGCAGCACTAAGCATGGGTTACCCTTTCTGCTATAATAGGAAAGATCTCATAAAGAAAGGTCGTAGGATGGTCGCAAAGCTAAAAGAGAAAAAGAAAAAAGAAAGAAAAAGTAGAAGAGGAATTAAATTTGTATCTTAAAATGTTAAAATCTAATGTTTCCTATGACTAGAGCTGCCAGATGTCCGGAATATTCACGCATGACATTTTATTATACACGTAATCTGTGTATAAGAAAATGTCCGGATTTTTCCGCAATGTCCGAAATTTTCTCTAAATTTTCTTTTTTATTATATAGTAACCTTGCATATGCCTATTTATATATTATGCCTTGCCTGTGACTCTAATTATAACCAAAAGGGTGTATGTATATTTGTAAGAACGTTTAGATACACTGTATGGACCGTATATTTCACTATTTACTAGGAAAAAAACAATTCTTACTATTCGATATCAGTAGTTAATTACCTGATAACTATTCTCATAACATAATTAAATATTTCTATCATGTCCTACTTTTAACTAAAATGTATGGTTACCCTATTAGACAAGGACACGGTTACCACAAAGTATTCTCCCTCATACCGGCTTTACGGCACTATTAAGCGTTCCAGTACTTGTACTATTTCTATGTTTCGTTCTCATTCGTCTCTACGAGGTGCCTAATGTTCTGGGCAGTTCCAGACACGCGAGACGGGTTTTTGACAGAATTTTGATCAGCCACTCAACAGCCATGTATACTTTACATACAGTGAAATTAACGTAACCTTATATTTTCTATCGTGCATTAAATTCAAAATAATTATATACCTAGTACGAGTAAACGGGTAATTTTCCATCTAATTGTTACCTATAGATACTTACTATTCGAGTAGCTATGAGACCATGGTAAGCCTTATAGCCTATAGCGATTATAAGATTTGAGATTACACAATCAGCGAAAAGGTTTGTATCGTTGATAGACATTTAAATACCACGTTGTGCATTTAGACATTGTACCTACTCCTCAATGAATAAATAATGTAGGTATATAAAGATACTATCGCATCACTTTGTTAGTAATTGTATTTTACAATAATTCGTTGGCAATGTGCTAATGCATTCGTATACGAGGTGTTATCAGGGAAGCACCACCTTTATTATACAATGTTTTCGAATATTAAAAAACATTTCTATACAAATTCCAATGAGGATATCAATATTCGACATATTTTTAAACCTCTATACCTCGTGTTAACACTGTTCGGTCTATTTCCATACAGCATTAAATTCAATAATAACAAACGCGGTTTAACGATCATTAAGAAGTCGATATACATTAATTCATTGTGTGCTGTTTCATACTTATTGCTCCTGTTCTCATTTTTAGCGTTACACGTTCAGTATGTTTACGACTCTATTGGCGATACCAACATGACCAGGGAGATTATGACACAAATGAACTATATTTTAGAACTAATTATTTTTATAATTTTTTGCGTATCTGCATACTTCTGTGCATTTAGTAACCGTTGTGCATACGTCAATATAATTAACAATATAGCGAATCTAATTGGACCACCTAACATGAACAAGAATAGTGCTATGAAGCATTTTCGGTTTCAAGTGAATACCGTTATGTCTTTTCTACTAATAGCGATGCTGCTGCAAATATTTGTGAACTTCTCTCGAGATTCTACATTTTGGAAAATGATTTTAGTCTGTATGTCGTTCCTGTTACCTCAGATGATACAGTTCACAGTGGTGGGATTTTATTATGTGATGATATTAATGCTGGTGGTACTACTGAAAAATATTAGGGAACATATCGCAAACCTAACAAAAGATAGAACTAATATTATGGATTGTTATGTTAATGCGGAAACAAAAATATTAACGCTGCAATATGTGGAATCTTTGTACGCAAAAGCTTTCGAAGTAAAGAGAGAGATTGGCGAAGCTTTTCAAGCACCCTTGTTGATCACAACGGTGCAATGTTTTCACTCCATGGTCAGCGAGGCTCACATCATTTACCACGGTTTGGTCATGGAAAGAGATTTCTCCATACATCCCATCATCAATTGTTCAATTTGGATAATTTACCAGATCATTAAAATTTATGTTATGGCGAGGTCAGGAAATTTGTTGAAGCGAGAGGTGAGTAAGTGAATTGAATAAGTATTATTATTTAATTATTAGTTAACTGCTCTCATAATAATATAAGCGTCTTCCAGGTAATGCAAATAGGACAAGCCCTGCACAATATTCCAACAGAAAAACACGACATAAGATTGTTGTTGGAGGTAATAACATTATTCTAAGTATTATATAAGCACATGCTCTTATAATATCCAAGAAATATTACTTGTGGAAAATATAATACGTTTGGTCATTTTCAGATACAACACTTTTCGTCGTTAATGTCGTATCAAAGTGACGATATAACAGTGTATGGATTATTTTCGCTTGACGCCGCTCTACTGTCCAAGGTAAGAAATAATTTTACTTAATAAAGTAGCCCGTAGACGACCAATAAAACATGGTCCTCTAAATTGTGCCTTGTTGGCCAATAGAATTAAGCCAAGCCATTCCTTTTCTGGTTTACACCTAAGTATTTGCTTCCTAGGCAACGAAATATACCACTACATTGAACGGTCGTCAAAATATTGCCTTAATTATCGATTTTATTACCAGTCCACTGATTTTTTAATTTCGTTTCACAGATCATTGCATCTTCAGCTATGTACTTAACCATTCTGGTGCAGTTTGATAAGAAATAAAACAGTGAAGATAATAATAATCATCATTTAAAACACTAAAAGACACGTTTGGAATTATATTTGTTATAGGCTTTATTAAATGTTCGCCATCCCTGCCAAAGTCTACTCTAATTGAATGAATATAGGTATCATATCTTGGTCTGATGAAAATGTGGCCAGATGCTCTCAGAGATGAAACCAATGTTTCCATTGACAGGACCTTTCTCTAGATCCATATTAGATAGAAACATAATCTTGGCACCTTCGAAAATTCTCAGTTTGCTTGGGAGTCCGCCAGTTTGCTTACGGCTCCATCATCTGAACTTCGTTACCAAGTGTACGGGAAAGTAAAAATGAAATGAATATTATTATTTTGCTAGAATTGTAGTACGTTACAGATCGACTCGGACTCGTCAAAGCAAATTAAATGAGCGCAAAATAAAGGGGTTTATTAGTAGCAATTGAGAAGTAACACCATCTTCCGCCTGGCTCCATCAACAGACCTTCGTCACCAAGTGGACGGAACTCGTTAAAACAAACCAAATGAGCCCAAACTCGAGAGGTTCACTGGTAGTAATTGAAGAGTTTCACTATCTACCTCCTGGCTCCATTATCAGGTCAGTCCGGTGGTACCAAATTATTGTATTGTCATCCGGATTACAATACTTATACAAATCGATATAACAATTAGAAGTAGGTTAAAATCGAATTCCAAGATTTGTTACATAGTTTGTTAGTTATAAGAGAAGCCTAATACGTGAATAGAAAAACTTTTACCCCCTTTTAAGCATATTGCGCACACGGAGGTGTGTGAGATTTGGCATAGTTAAAGTTTATATAGAGAAGGGGTGCAGAAAGCTAAAATTATGGTCGAATTTCGACCTATAGACGACCACTAGTTATAATAAAAAATTAAGTTAAAAAACTAAAACCCGACTACTGAAAAGGAATGAAACAAGAACATATTCACAATTTTCAGAGCCGCGAGTGTCTGCTATCAATATATTATATATTTTTGAAATGTGCTTATTAAGCCCTTTCATTTGAAAATCAACACGGCATTACCTATTAATCAAACAAAAAATTTGTATTCATTACTTGATGTCCTTTATCGGGTGCCATATTAAATTTCATGTGACGCCACATAGCCTATAACCAGCAGACAATCAAGACGCTTCCAACAATACCTCATTTGTCCAATTATGAGAAGTAGTTTAGAAGTTATGAGAGAACAGATGAACATACATACACACATACATACCGGTCAAACATTATAACCCTCTCCGTTTTCGGGTAAAAAGCATGTGAATAAAAATACAAGTTTTATGTAAGTAAGTACGTTATACTCGTAGTTAGGTTAGGTATTCAAATTATTTATTGCCTAATTTAAATGCCAGCATACTTTTATACTACCTTCTATCTATTCTATAAAGTCTGTACATACATATATTTTCTAGACTCACTAGAAATAAGCAAAGCTTTTCTGTTACCTCACATGGGAAAACGGCCGAATCGATTTAAATGAAACTTTTCAGTTATATAGTTCGTAGTGTAACTTAACCAATTTAAAAATGAATTAGTGATAATCTACTCCAAAAATGAAAGAGCGAGTGGTGGTATCCACTCGCTAAGCAAGTCAAGTACTCTACGCCTGAGCAATACTGAAACTCATGTTAAAATTAAAATAATGTGCATATCATGTTTGCCTGTAATTGATTGTACATTTAGTTTTAAGTTTTTATTGCAATCAATTTTCCTTTTATTCATTTTTTATACATATTATTTATATTTTTAAATATTTTTACAAAATTATATTAAAAAACATTTAAAAATATGAAAAAATAGTAGCCCACCGGTATCTAGGTATATCTAGGTATCAATCAATTTTATTATTATGTTTTATAGCTTTATAAATAAATAAATAAATGATGATGATGACATTCACACGCTCATCTCACAGTACTCCAGGCATACCGACATAAGTGACTTACATTTGTCCGCAAGCACATCACAGCCAGGCTTTGCTAAAAGAGGGCGTTTAGCGCGGAGTGTACGCGGAACGGGCGAGTGGGCTTTCGAAATGATGTTGATGTGGTGCGCCACGGGGGCAAGAGGCAAGCAATCGTGTCCAGTCCTAGACACGCCACCATCGTTTTTACTGCTTATAATAATAATATCAATACAGTCGTTACAGCCAATGGTTTAATTAATAGGAAAGAGCCTCGACCGAGGCCAGAGGGCGGTACTCCTGGATACGGCGCGTATTGTGAGGAGGTTCCTCTCTCTGCGTCCCTCATCACCGGTCTTTGAGTATCTAGAACGTAGCTTGGACCCTGTCTCGATACCGTTGGGTTACTTGTTATAGTTTTAAATGCTTTTTATTTACTTTATGGAATTATTTCAAAACATAAATTTGTGTGTTTTATTCATGAATAAATGAATATAATAAACTATATAATTACCTGGTGTACTTATCTGCTTTTTATATCTTTAAATATTGTTTGTTTTGTTTTTGTGAAATGTTTTGTATGTAAAATGATTAAAGAGATATCAATACCTGCTCTGTTTTTTCTTATTTGCTTATTTAGTAGATAAAAAATCTTCACACAACTCATTAATGAAATAATTATTTATAAAATACATCAAATCGTTTACCATGTATTACAGATTTGGTAAAAAGTGAATATAAAAAGACATGATTTTCATATTTTAAATAACGTTTTTCGTAAACAGGACAAGTAAGAAAAACAGAGTACCTATGCTTTAATTGTCCCTGCTATCCCCTTCAACAGAATTAATAATTATATCTCAATGGATCTCGCGAATAGTTATGAATCCCTTGTGGCCGAGCTGTGACTATCTCGGTACCTACAGCCCGGCCACAAGGAAACCTTATTTCGCGAGATCTATTGAGGTAGGTACAATTAATTAGCTAGGACGCTACTCAATAATTATGATATTCAATAAAATATCTATATAACATATTTAACATAAATATAATATACGTGCTTTATCCCTTTTTCTAAGCATTTTCATTTACCTATTAGGTATACTTCATTTGAAATAAGATTAGAAATTGTAATAAACCTTTTTTACAGTTCGTTCCACCGATTTTGACTACTATTCCGTTGGCATAAGGATGGCATTAAAAGCAAAAACATGGTTACAATACCAACTATTTGCTGCAGCTGCCATTTGTCATGCCACTAACGCAATAGAAGTCAAAATCGGTTGAATGGACTGTAAAAAAGGTTTATTTAAATTTCTGATCTTATTTCAAATGGAGTATAGATAGGTACATATTGAATTAGGCAAGTCGACAATCTACAATCACTAGAATAGAATCGCCATTCGCCATTATATTGTAATCTTTGGCATTGACCTTTGAGTACTTTGAGCTTAGAATAAGTAGCTTTACATAATCTAAGACTTTGAGTATTGGTTTCTCTGTCTACGTTTGAGTATCAAAGGCATTGACTTATTAATAGTCACGTGATTATTACATTATAGGAGAAGTAGATAGATAGTACCTCTCTGGTTTCGAACACAGTGGACAAAATCGCGAGAAATTACCAAATGTAACTATTTCTGATACCCATGAAAAAGTATAAGACATATGCCTACCTATGTCGTAGGAATATTGTCAAACCAGTGATATTATAATTATTTCACCAGTGAAATTATAATTGCACGACACTTTGTCAACCGCCTCCATTTCTCGCAATTTCACGGGCTCATTTCAGTGACATTATAATTCCACTGGACCGACGCGGCGACGGCGACGCGACGCGGACGCAGTGATATTACAAGGCAGCAAGGCAGTAATATTTTGACAATTTCACTGTATGTGCAAGGCCGTTAAATTGTGAGACGGTCAATGATTGGTCTTAGCTTAGTTAACATTTTTTTGTTTTACGTGTTGAGAACCCATCATAGGGCTGTCCTCCGCCTGGGGGGGGCGGAGGGGTGTGCCGGTCTCCTACCGGCTAAACCCACCACGGTGGTCCACTTCGGCACCTACAGGTGGGCTTCGGGTACTCTTAGAAGACCGCGCCGAAGCCCACCTCGGTGCCACGCCTGTTAGGGCACTTCCCGGGGAGGGAGACTGTAAAGAGGTCTCCCTCCCAGGCACGTCCCGGGGGAGACTGTAAAGTGGTCCCCCCGGTACCCTCGCTGTGCGGTGCACGGCGCGCAGGACCGACCAGTGCGCGCCGTCTTCTCGGGGGTCGCTTCGGTGAGAGCGCCACAGAGTCCCCACTCTGTGGGCCCGCGACCCCGGAGGCCCCCCGCCAGATTATGTCCAGCGGGGGGTTAAGGCGTACGCGCCGAGGCGGTTGCTCCTCGGCGCCTTCTTCTCCGAGCGGGATCGGCCCTCTCTCGATCCCGCTCTGCGGTCTCTTTCTGGAGCATAACGGCTTCACAGAAAGAGACCACAGCTTAGTTAACCTAACCTAACCTAACTCATTGTAAGTTAACATTGAAATATGCATTGAAAACATTCATTCAATTCATTCATTTGAAATCATACATTTTTGTTCCCATGGTAAAAGTTGTTCATAATGATGAGTATATATTATTAACCCTATAAAGGGATCAAAACTAGAGTATAGGACCTTATACAGAGTGTACATAAGTGATATCGTAACGAAATCCTATACTATGGATTCAGTACATGATACTAGCATTAGTATATTACGTCGGTCTCAAGTCGGTCTATTCAAAAAAATTACGATACTGCATCCAGGACATCCATGATCCATGGTATCAGTTTTTGTTACAATATCACTTACACCTATATTAACTGGAAACAAAGGCTTCTTTGGTCATTGCTGGAAACCTCCAATACAATGACTAAAGAATCCATTGCTCCAATACCTATTTGGGTAGGTACCATATAATAAAACCAAAATAAAACTGAAGGTAATTCAAAATAAATAGTTGAAAACTGTAAACCCGATATTCATCGGTGTTTTGTGTAAATAAATGAAAGAGGATTCTTGAGTCATTAAATAAATGGCAATCTTCCGTACCAAACCTGAAATCTTGAAAAAAAAACCCATACTTTTCAAACAAAAGATCAACCTTGCTCGTTTAAAACGTATGAAAAGTTTGAATAAATTTTTCGCAATTTCAGTGTTGGTTTTTTTTTATAATACATCCAAAGTTCCAACCCAAGCAATGTTGGTGAATTACAAAAATCTCTGTACCTACCTGTAGCTGTGTGATAAGTAGCTTTGAGTATGCTTTGAGTGTATAGTATATGAGATATTGTACTCTTTGTATTTATAATATACCTACTCAAAGATAATTTAGGTAACGCTATAATTAGAGTTGAAAACTGCGGAAAGTTTCAGAAACTTTGGAAGTTTTCCGGAAGTGTACCGGAAATATTCCCGAAAACTTCCAAAACTGAAACAAATTAAAGTATTAGAAGGTACCTAGTTTAAAAAATGCGTTTTATAGCTTAAGTACGAGATAGCTCTGCTAACTTTTTAATAATGTACCTAATAAATTATTATATTGTGAGAACGCGAGTGGATATTTTACCAATGACTAAAGAATCCTCTTTGATAATTACATAATTCCTCAGAGAGGCTTCTTACGTCATTGAATTCCTCCGAGGATTAAAGTATGTACCCGTTAGCACAGGCTTCTTTGGTCATTGGTTAGCACATTGACAAAAAAGATCGCCGAGCTTTAAATTCGAATCGTGCACTTACTCCTACGTTTATCACCCACTTTATGTAAGCGTTTACTCAAACAAGCGTTCAGCTGTTCAGAGTCTTTATCGTAGTTCGAGTTTTTATCATGTGCTTCCTTTGCGAGTGTGACGTCGTCAATGACGTAAGAAGCCTGACGTCGTACACCCATTCGTACACCATACCAGTGACGTTAGGAAAAGAGAGGCTTCTTACGTCATTGCACCATACGTAGTATCTCGTGAGTATCTCTAAGTAGTCTGTGCGTACACCACACTAGAAGCCAGCATCTGGGAGGCCACCTAATATCAAAATCCCTCCAGCCCAAGACTATTGTCAATTTTATTGTATTATTGACTTACGGCTAGAGGGAGTGCTGGTACTACAAAAGAGGCGTCACAATAGATCTTCGCAGGTCGCATTGACAAAGGGGCTTAGAATAGAAACCTACCTCTTCTAAAATAATAATACACTCGTCGTAATAATTATGTGCGTCGCGCTTCTCGTTCGTATTTACGCTCCGCTCCCGGCTATTGAAATAGAACAAGCCCTTACCTGATACGTCGCGTGAATTGTGATCGCGTCAAGTGGATATGCGCACAACGCGGCGTTGCGCTCGCTGCGACGCGCCGTACTTCTGAGGTAGGACAACGGGTACCTACCTCAGTTACTTACTACCAATGACTAAAGAATCTGCTTACAGTACAGGCGCTACGCGGAAACTTCAATATCCGGAAATAGGTAGGTATCATAATGTTACAACTTACAAACATAGAGCAACAATAAATTGCAAGAAATAAAAATCTTTAATTTAGTAACGAAAGTTACCATACCATATAGAATTTTCCTGTTATTCGGGGAAATTTAGTACATCGTGGACTCGTAGATTACGATTTGTAATTTTAAAGCTAATATACCCTTCAAGCAACGTAAAGAAGACTGACGTAGCTTGATGAATTATTAATTATCTCTAATTATACGGAAGCTCGAATTTAGTTTTTTGAAAATACATGTTTCCAATTACTTTATACTTATTTATTTATTTATTACTTAGTGCAAAAAAAAAACTAGGTATATGAAATACAAAAAGATTTTGTATTTAGGCCGGATTCAAAACTCGATACCACGAATGTATTTGACTTATCGTAACGTTAAATCCATGATAGGTATTTTTTGGAAATACATGCAGTATTTTTAGATTTTCGTGAAACAAGCGTGTATGTTGCGTAAAATTAAACAAAAATGCAATTATTGTACTTTTCATTTTGCTTAAGTTAACGCTACGATACGTAAAAAACGTTTGTGGTATGCCCCCTGTTATCCTACATTCTATATTAGGCTACATAACTACAGTGCCACAATCTTATCTGAACCGGTGACCAAAATTGGAACTAACGTAGACACAGAACAAAAATGACTTCAAAATGTATTTTTTGTATAGAGAAGCGTTTGAAGCAACGGCAGCGACTGCAGCGACGCCATTACCGGGTCAGATAAGTTTTTGACACTGTAGTGTTCGCTACGGATCTTTGTCTGTGAAATTATGAAATAATAAATCAACCTAACACGTCGGAGCGAGAAGCACGATCCATGATTGAACACGATTGCCGCGGCATTCGTAGCAACTTCTCGGACACAAAGATCTGTGGCAATTTTAATAAATTGAAAATCTATCAGGCAGTTCCCCTTTAGATATAGCGTAATGTTTATTAAAACAAATTAATATCAACCTGATTTTGAATTGTTTAAATCATATTTTTCATAAAAATCTATCATAGCACATAAATAATTACACTTGTAATTTATTCTACTACCCTATAAGTCCATAAATTGACTATCATTTACTTTTTATTTTCTAATATACAACACATATTATGTATATTAGAAAATAAAAAGTTATATATAAATAGCTATGAACTAGGTACCTATATACTACGCACAGCTGGGAGTTTTAAATTTTCACTCTGACAACCGGTACATCGAATTATTATAATTTTCTAGTCGAAGCGGCTTAGGCAGCTTTTTGTGGTTAGTATTAAATTTGCAATAAATTTATTATTGTATTAATTACATATTTATTGCGAATAAATGATCGTTACAAATATTATTTTTTCAGTATCGTTTCACTAGGAAGTTGCTTCAGCAGAGCAGGGAACTAGTAAAATGGTAAGTCGATGAATCTCGTAATTTAATTTTACCATCTAATAAACTAGGGTTGAATTTTATAATATGTAGAATCAAATTTTATAGTGTATATCGAATCAGACGAAATAGAGTTTGTTATGAATATGTGCCGGATGCCGGCATGCGGTGTAGCCATTTTGAGTCATTGTAATGGCTGGCGGCCGCCATGTCACAAAACTGAAAGCACACGTAAAGTTCGCACACCCGTGAAATTCTTAACTACCCAGTGTATTTATATAAAGTGTATGCGAAATATAGTTTTAGTTTTCATTACAAACAAGCAATTACTACTTGTAAACGTATTGTTAGTCTTGCGTTATCGTGGGAGTGGTGATACCAATACGGATTTCGTGATATTGTACCTACCATGTATGTTCTTAGGACTCAGGTACGTTATTCATTAGATAGGTACTTTTTGACCTGATAATACAATTAATCTAGCCATAGGTTGGGCCACGTTTTGCTGCGATAGTGATATTAGTCAATTTTCGTAATTTGATCGCCTTATCAGACTGCATTGCCGTGGTTGTTTTGCAATGGTGATTGATAGATGACAAATGTTGCATAGATGGACGGGAACGTAGTGCACCCGCATCCGGGAGTGGTGCCGGGCGGAATACCGGGCGTGGTGCACGGCATGGCGGTGCACGGCGCCGGCCCTGACGGTGAGCACGCGCCGCACGGTCCTCGCCGCCGGTACCAAAACCGGCCGAAGCCCCCTAACAACTTGGAACGTTTGCCGCTCGATGAAGCCGCTAAGAGAGTAAGTAATGTGTTCATTGTGTCATAAACCAGCATATTCAGTATGTCCTTTTGTGGTGAAATATTTGTACATACCTATGCAATGAAAATTTATGTTAGCAACAAAAAATCTTCATTGTTTACATTTCGTTTTTTCAATAGGATATAGTGCATTACCTTTATCATTTTCTTCTTCGATCATAAGTCTGAAGAAGAAGATAACATTACTTTGTCTTATCTGTGTGCAATGCATCCAATAACCGTGTTTCTTGCAAATCTACAAATTTCTATTTCTTAAGATTTATCTATAAATAACTAGTAATTGGGACCCAGATGCATAGTGGACAAAAGAAATTGACTAGAATAAAAATATATTTTTTTATTTCTTTGAAGGGTATCTAATAAATAAAATTGTGGTAGTTTAGGTCCCATATAAAACAGGGTAGGTGGGGCTAACATTTATGATTATTAAATATATTGGTTGCAGGAAATGGAGTCTCTTCCATTGAAAACTCCTGTATCGGTGCTACAAGAATTATTGGCACGTCGTGGTACGGTGCCTAAATATGAATTGGTGCAGATAGAAGGCATGATACATGAACCAACCTTCCGTTACCGAGTAACAGTGGCTGATCTAGTTGGTAAGCACTTGGAAGTGAGCATTATGCTATGTATACATTTACAACAATGTAATAACAGATGTATTTACAGCTATGGGTACTGGACGCTCCAAGAAGGAAGCCAAGCATTCTGCAGCTAAGGCTTTACTTGATAAGTTGACTGGTGCTGCACCTGCTGATCAGTCTACCAATGGCAATGTGCCTGAGACGTAAGGCTTACTAGAATATACATAACTTTTTGATGTTATTTATGGCTGGTGCTCACCAATGGAACGGCACAGCAAAGTATTTATTTCTAACAACTCAAAATAAACATTTTGGAATGGACTTGAACTTTAATCAGTTTAGCAGACCACGCAATGCCGCGGTATGGGTTTATTTTGAGTTGTTAGAAATAAATACTTTGTGGAGCGCCGGCTATTACACTTATGTTTCTCAGATAAAAACTTTTGTGTTTACAGTGGAACTGTGGTGTCATCCTTTGAAGATAAACTGATGGGTAATCCTGTTGGTTGGTTGCAAGAGCTTTGCATGTCACGTTTCTGGCCACCACCTTCATACCATGCTGAGAATGATGACAATGTCAACAGGCGTAAGTTTATTTGATCAATTTTCTTTTATTGATTAAGCTGTTGTGTTAGAACATTAAAAAGAAAGTTAATCTACCTAATTTATTAATAGTTAACACGTGTGCATTAGGTTTGCCCCATGAGCGTCAGTTTACCATCGTGTGCACTCTGCTGAAACGCCGTGAAGTAGGGACTGGCAAGTCTAAGAAGCTTGCTAAACGCCAGGCAGCTTATAAGATGTGGCAAGCTCTTCAGGACAACCCCCCAGAATCATTCCAGCCTGAGGAAGAGGTAAAGTGCATTTTATACTATCTATAAACATTTAAACTTTAAAAAAAATGAGCATTAACATCTAGCCATGGAATGCCGATTAAAATATGATTACTAACTTAATTTTTACACAAATAATTTAAACTGCTCATTGTTCATAATATTAATCTATTAATACTGATAACATTCCATTTTAATTGGATTTCTTGTGCCTTTTCTTTACCCCCACAATTTATTAACAGATCACTAGAGTAGCAACAGACATCTGAGTGGCTATTTTGTATCATTCTCCGAGAGGGTTGCTCGCACTTGGCCAGGTGTTTTACTATCTTTCGGTCGGGCACGAATGGACAAGAGAGTCACTCGCGATAAAATTTAAGTACTTGATTTTATATTTCGTGTTATGTTCTAGGGCGGAGTCGCAGCCCGTTACGCCGACTTGAAAGATAGTAAAATCTCCACTCTGACAACAAGTCACAGCCACAAGGTGTCGCAGTTTCACAAACATCTCAAACAGTCTGTCGGCCCTAACCTGGCCAAGTTGCAGGTATGCTATATTTTGAATTATTATGCATGGATGTGTTTTTATTGGTGGAAATAAACTAAATTTAAGTAGATTGACACAATGGACATTGAATGCTTGAAAGTGAATGTATGTAAATTATACAGTTGGTTGTAGTACTAATCCATACAAAAATTATGAGGATTGAAATTCTAATGACTATTTTTCGTGCAACAGGTGACTCCGCTGAACAACAAAGACTTCAACTTTGTGCAGTTTTTGCAAGAGATTGCATCGGAGCAGGCATTTGAAGTGACTTATGTTGATATTGAAGAGAAGTCTATGACTGGTCGTTCCCAGTGCCTTGTGCAGCTTTCTACTTTGCCAGTGGCTGTTTGCTATGGATCAGGACTCACTAGCAAGGATGCTCAGTCTTCTGCAGCTCAGAATGCTCTTGAGTACCTCAAGATCATGACCAAAAAGTGAATGCCTCATTATCTTGCGACATCAGCACCACTTGCCGGGTGCTCCACAGTACCCATATAATTTTAAATGAGTTATTTTTGCAGATAACTTTAGCGGTGAACTCATGGCACTTGAGCTGGTGATTGATGTCGCTAGGTTTTGAGCCTATACTTATCTTTATCACCACTTCCCATTTGAATATGGCATTATGCCTGTGTGCCAACAGCACTTCGGGCTATGCTTTATAACTGGCATGTTTGCAGTATCTTACTTGTGATTATTTTCTCCATTATTTTCAATTAGCACTTGCCATCTTACAGTGCATTTGTCAATTACTAATGTTTTAGTTTCTTTTTTACACTTAATCTAACACCAGCAAGTGATTCCTCACTTGTACTATTACTGCCAACGTGCGAGGATAAATGGCATAGCCCGTAAATTTAAATGAACAAAGTATGGAGTGGTAATTTAAAAAAAATACAAGCTATACTTTGCATAGAACTAGTGTAATTTTCCCAGCGTGGAAATTACTTAAAAAATATTTAAAAAATACACAAAAAAATTATAAAAATAAATAAAAAAGAAAAAAAAAGTGTGGATATTTCCAGTTTAATATTCAGCATTATTTAGGCATGATTTTTGCATTCATATTAATAAAAAATGTATACTTATCAGACAAAAGTTAAAGTCTTAGCTTTTAATGTATTATATAATCATGGCATAGCCAGTCATATTTTTTCATTTTGTAAAACCAGATATATACTTATTTTACATAAATTTAGTTAAGTGTCGTGTGTTAAGAAGCTATCTAACATGCTGAGCATTAAACGGAAAAAATATTCTCAGCTAGTATTGTCTTGTTGACGAACTGCCCGACCTTTGCTTTGTAACAAGCTCCAACATTGCGGTCAACTTGAACTTAAAATTAATACCATACGCAAGGGTTGGAATTTGTGGATGAATCATGTGAGGCAGGATTGCAGGGTGTTTTTATTTAAATTTGAACCAGTGACTCTAGGTTTTCTTTTGAATACAAGATGGATAACTTTGCAGGGAAGCTGAGAACTACGTGCTAGAGTGAATATATCACTGGAATTAGTGGTTGCGAAGTTAGGATCCCTTGCCTGTGAAAATGGGCATTATTTTAATGCAAAGTATAGAGGTTGTAACAATTTCTAACTGTACAGTGTCGTCGTCGGTGCTTTGCCTTTATATGCCGGGCAAAGACGAGGATCCTGCACGCACCAAGTTTCTTTTAAATTGAATGGTGTGAGTTCAACCTGCCCTTGTAAAACATCGCACTGTTCAAGTTAGAAAAGACTACTCGAGTAAAGGATTGGAGTTCCGTTCAACCAAGACCAACTAAATAAAATTATAATGTCCGACCGTCGTGGCATTGAAGTTCATGTATTATTTTTATGTTTAGTGAGTCTTGGTTTTACATGTTCTTGTGATTAATCTCAAGATAATAAAATAGTAATAAATTGTAGATAATTGTCATCTTTGTGGACATCTATCACACTTCTGACCTAGGTATTTATGTGAAACGGTTTTTTTAAATGTACTAGACTAACTTTAATTTTTGCTATGAATTATTTCTGCGCTAATTTAAATAAATTTGATGTTGCTTATCGAGTTATTTTTCTTTTAGTTATAATGTCCCAAAATAATCACCTTAGATCTTTTTTTACTGCAATCAGAAGACATAATATATTGTCTAGAGGTGGCTTAGGCGTAGAACGTTCATTTCCCAAGAATTAGGATGTTATATTTTCAGAGAATGTTTTGTATGCAGTAAGCGCATAAGAATAATAAATAATACTTACTTCCTAATATAAGCAACAAGTGTAGCGACACCTAGCGCTACAATAAAAAACTACTTAGTAGTAATAATGACTAATCATAATTTTAATAGCGACATCCTATGGTTAGAGGTACACAATAATATTTTATAGAATAGGCAAAACATATTATAATTTTTAAGGTTCTGTAATTTATTGTCCAGGCCTAATAAATAACAATTTATTGGCAGCCGAGTAATATTGGAAGGATGAATCTTAGCCGAGTTTTTTTTAACCATAGAAATAATAAGTAGGGCTAGTTATTAAGTCTATGTTTTTAACTAAACGAGTGTGACATTATGTGACAAGGGGTAAGAGCGTAGACAGAGTGAGAGGGGTCCAGTTACGTGACGTCACATTTCAAAATCAGTAATTTCAATGGAAATAAAACTAATTTCGGAATTTTCTACATGTAAAATTGCAAAATATGTGACGTCACACTAAGCAGGGGGGGTGTCTCACATCTGCCATGTACCAGAGGCCTTAGGCTTACATTCAGAGACGACAGAAACGAGTCTAAGCTTAGATTATTTAAACCTAAGTCTAAGCGTGAACTTACGCTTCCATCTGTCAAAATTTGTTCGTAAAATTGACATATGGAAGCGTAAGTTCACGCTTAGACTCGTTTCTGTCGTCTCTGAATGTAAGCCTTAGTGTAAGTTTCTTTTAACATAGGTACTCGATTTTACGCAGTGACCGCGTTCGGCGCTCCGATGAACCCGCTGCGAGCTCTTCATCAATCGGAGCGCCGAACGCGGTCGACGCGTAAAATCGAGAGATTGTTAATTCCTGGGAAATGAACGTTCTACGCCTAAGCCACCTCTAGACAATAATGTCTTCTGACTAGTTTTATTTATTAATAAGGCGGTCAGGAACTCGTGGATTCGTAGTCTGTTCCAAAATACTTTTCAGGATGTGCTTGATTAGGTATAATACCTACTTGGAAAGTTAAGTAATTGAAAATGAAACAATTAATTATTAATAGCTAATATGGATTATTTATTAAAAATAAACAATGAGGTAACCTACCTGGTACCTGAGGTACCTACGAATTTTTATTTCTGTAATCTAAATTTATGTTTTTGACGGTATCTAAATTTTCCCAACTTAACTTGTCTGGATATCCCACTATTTTGCGGAAAACTGTAGTCATTAACAATATTTTTGCGCATCATCGTGAAAGATTTGACCGGACTTAAACTTATTGAATGGCGAGGTTCCTCGCTATCCTCTCTAGATAAATTCCAAGTTTCTATTTCTCTTGAAGGGGTTAGGTCCGTAGCACAGGCATCGTCGAATATACTCTCATTGTATTCTATATATTTTTCTGTACAAGTTTGATGCTGATGTTCTTTGTAACACTGACTATCATTATCACCTATAGTAGCTTCGGCATCATCACAGTCAGATGAGTATGTAATGCCGTCACAAAACTCTGGAGGCGGAGGAACTATTTCATCGCTATCATTAACCGCACATTGTAAAAGTGTTTTCGGATCAAACATTGACTGGTCTATTTTAAAGTCTTTGGAAGGTTCTATATCGACATTGGTTGGTAAATCAATCAGTTCGAAATCTAGATTAGAGATAGATTCATATTTCGAAACGGTTTCTTCTATTGGCCTCATTTGGGTACATTGTAGGTATTGACTGCAAGCCAAATCTTCTGGTTCCTTTTCTGTTTCAACACCATTAATAATTGAGAGGTGAATTTTATTTTCCGCTTCGGGTTTATGATCTACTACTATATCCTTTGGTAGAGTTGCATGTAATTTGTGAATATCACTTATTTTGAATGGTTTCTTAGATTTGATCATGGGTTGTTTGTTACAAGTTGCACTTCTATTGATACTGGAACAACTTGATGTTACATAATTGGTGGCATTTTTTCTGGAAACAAACAGAATCGTCTTATTATAAAAAAATACTAGTTTTAGAAAAATGTATCATAAATCATAATAGGATGTTTCTACGAAATAATGAAATAAGGTACCTACCTAACTACATTTATACTGTTCAATAATCTGTATGGAAAATGATGATTGAATGCTTGATGGAATGATTATTTAAAATGAGAATGGAATCCTTAATTCCAATCGGAGTATTCGTATGTTCTCACTAGTTCGATTCGATTCATAAGTGTATGTAAAATATGTATTAAGTATAGCTATTAAAACTTTGACTGCCACGCAGTAGACACAATAGAAAATAGTTTGTTTGTCCGTCAACTGTTGTGTGACCCGGTTTTTAACGTTTTCAGTAAGCAAAGTAATATGAGTGAAATAATCCTTATTTACATAATAATAAAACCAATACCTACATACCTTAATATTTTGCCGTATTTTTGTAATATATTTTTTATTTTATTATGATTATTTACTTGACTGTCCTCAGATTCTGTTTCTTTTAACTTTTGAATCTTGTTTTCGAGGGTAACTTTTCGATTTTCTTGTTCTTTAATATCATTGTTTGGTATTATTACATGGCTTTGATTTTCACGAGAATTTTGCTTTGGTTGATTTTTATTTTCATTGGAAATACATGATCCAAGTTTATCGTTTTTGTATGTAAGTGGATGATTAGCTCGTTTATTTCCCTGTGACATTATGCTTTTATTTAGTGTTTTAACTATATTTTCAGCCTCCGAAATTTCGGATCTTAACAATCTAGTGGATCTCAATTTGTTTTGTGAATCGTAATCGTTTTCAAATTCATAGTTTCCGTAAACTATGGATTCATTCGCGTCTCGAGTAGTATTTTGAGAAGCGTTATGACTTGCTCTTGAGATTTCATTATATTTTGCTTCTTCTTTATTTTTAGGTGTTTCTTCGTATTCTGAATTACTATTCTGAAAGGAATTATGTTTTCGGGACACTATTGCAGTTATGTCTAGGTCCATTTTAACTTTTTTTATAACTTGCACATAATATTCAGGGGTTTGTTTAGTGCAAACATCAATTTTGCTAGTGGAATACGTATATTTCTTTACATATTCAGATTTACGTTTACATGTAACATCTAAAGAGTGCCTTGCAAGGTTTTGAGTATCATTTATAAAACCAGAGAATGGAATCCTATTACAGTTATTTATGGATGGATTGCAAGGGCTTATATTGCACGGACCTTGATTATAATTAATGTTATTACCAATATCTTCTATAATTAAAATATCATTATGTGGCATTTTGTTATTTTCGACTAACGAATAACTGTTGTTTGTAACCGTATTGGAGCAAGAGACTTGTGCTGAAGTATTCATTTTAGTGAGCTCGTACACTTTAGCAATTTCTGTGTTATTAAGCAGGTATGGATTAATGTTTATTTTGGGAACAGTACACATTTTACCCAAGCTATTATTATTATTATCTTGACATAGGTTAACAACTCTTATGCAGTCTTGTCTATTTATACACAGTTCATTTGAGTGGGTGTCATTCGTTTTACAGCATTCATTACTTAATTCACTGGAACGAATTATGTTATAATTATCTAATTTTAAATTATTTAAATTCAATTCACTGCATGCAATGCTATCTTTTCTGGAATTATTATCATCTATACTAGAAATTTGATTGGACGACTTGTTTTCATTTATTTCGTTACACGTATTTAGAACTCTATCATTATTTTTCTCATCTGTACACATTTTAGTAGCACTACTCGTTTCAAGACTTTTAGATTTTGTCTCATCGACACTTAATCTACTTGGATTACTTTCTTCCGCTTCTTGATATTTATTTCTGTTGTTTGTAAAATCTTTGCTGTCTAATATTGTAGTATGTGCATTGTGCAATGATTTGAACGCTCGGATTGCTTTTATATTTGAATCATAATGACAAATTTTAACTTTATTTAATTTATGTTGTTTTTCAATGTTATCTATATTTTTCATATTGCAAAGTTTAAGATCTTCATTGCAGATTGAATTCTGATTATGTTTGTCTTCTGTACGTTGACTATTTCTATTAAGTTCGACTGAATCATCACCACCTAAAATTTCCGTTATTTCATAACGAGGACATGGGTTAAAAGTAGGGTTCGTAGAATATTTCCAATCTGGATTCATTAGTATTGTATTATTAATCATTACATCCTCATTCACCAGTTCATTTTCAGGGTTTTCGAAAAGTATATCTACGTTTTTGTCTGGTATATTTGCTTTTTTACGTGTTTTCGATAAATACTTTTGTATTTCACTTTTAATAGTTTCTGAAAACCCGTTTTCTTTCTGTGGAGTATCAGTTTTATCATCGTCGTCGCTAAGGCTTAAATTCCTTTCTAATAAATCAATGAAACTATAGTTAGATTTTGCGATTATAGGTTTGCGCTTTCTGGCATCACCGATTGTTTTGTAACTGCTAGGTATTGTATTACAGTTCTGAACTCTCACATTTCTGGGGGCATCTGATTTGAATTTTGTAGGAATGGGATTTTGATCTATGAGATTTTCTTGACGGGAACACAAATAGTTCCTGTTTAAAGATTTTATTGTATTGTCTGAGCCTGCTTTACTCATTTCATTTTCAATATCATTTAGTATGCTATCAATCTTTTCGTCGTCTATAAACTCATCGCTATCAGTATTTTCACTACATTTATATTGATTATCCGCCTCTGTTGGATTTGTGTTTATTACGTATGGCTCATTGCTATTTGAATTACATGGCATGGCACGTGTATCTGTTTTACTATTTAAGGGTATTTCAGTTTGTTTACTTCGTTGATACCCATGTGGATTACAATTTTTAGATGCTGTTTCAAATGATTGTTTGAGATATTTAAAATTTTCAATAATAGCATTGTCTTTTTTCTTCTTTTCTTTTGACTGTGTTTTATCTATAGCATCCGTATTTTTTCTTTTTCGTTCCTTAAACGTGTCCGTTATGCAAGTTTGCCTCTCTACTGCTTTTTTAATTGGTATGACATTTTTAGGATTTGTTTCTGGACCTCCAAAAATCTTGTCTAAATCATAAAACAAATATTCCGATTGCACATCGATACCCACTGGAAAGAAAAATTTGAATAAGTAATTAGGTAAGTATTATAGTATCACTATGTATGTGTATTACATGATTTATTATTGCAGAAAATTGACTAACCGAAACTGGAACTGATGCAATGAGCAAACATTTTATGTTCGAAATTATGTTTGCGACGGACTTCATACGTTATGGTACCATCAAATACACTTATTAAATCTTTGTCCCTGTAACATAAGTAGCATATATCTACCTACATACTATTGATAAAAATGTAAGTTAAAAAATTATGATTGTGTGCACGTAATCTAGATTCTAAATTAATGTATCCGAATAATATATAGTAATCTGCTGAGCATTTTTTATAAGTGTAGATATAAATTCTTCATTAAAATGACACGAATTTATAATGTGATTGTTATGTTAGTGCGCCAAGAACTTACTTGAAAGCCGCTAGGAGTAAAATATGATTGTCGGAATCGCCCACAATGATATAACTTTTGTGACTGTCCCCCGCAGTCAAATTCTCCATGTTATCAGACAAGAAGGCTTGGTTGAGTAACACCAGTTGAACGGTCACAGTCTTTTCGTCTACTGGTATCATGGTCAGCTGGTATTTTGGAAGCAAACTTACTTGTTTGCGGAGAACATTTCCAGCAGGAGCTCCTTTATTCATTATCTATGGAAATTAAAACTTAATGTAGGTATACCAAGGACTTATCTGGACTGGAATAAAATTATATTAGATGCAAATAATGAATATGCTGAACTTATAGATAAGTACCGAGGCGGCAACGTGAATGTGATTGAAAATGAAAATTTAATAATGTCGATGATTTGTTTTCACATCTATCCGATGAGAACACGAAAAAACACGAAAAAAAAATGGATTTCAACATGATACTTCATAAAAGAGGAACAGTACCTACAGATGCAATGAAGACGCAAGTGTTTCCCTAATGAAATCACGAAGCGAGTCGGCCCCAAATATTGATTAGGTACCTAAGTATATCTACAATAAGCATGACCGTGACTTGTATAAAACTACTACTGCCTAGTAATTCGGTCTACAACTTGTAAAACACGTCAATATCAAGAATTTATACAAAATAAAAATCTTACCCTTTCCAAGTCCCTCGGATGACTTTCCTCAAGCAGCATAAAGTTGACTTTGCCCGCTGACGCGAGCAACGTACTGAATGTAGGTCCTATACCCTTTAGTTGCTTGCTGACGAACGGCGAGTTCTCCCACAGATGGGCTGATATACACTTCGCTAGGATAACAGAGTTTTGAACAGCTGAGAAGAATTGTCGCTGACGGGATATAAGGTCCGGCCGAGTGACGTATGTTACTAAGCCTGCGAAATGTTGAAAATGGAAAAAAAAATCAGGCAAAGCTTTTTTCCTGTAGGTATGTGCGTGTATTACTATAATATTATATAAGTAGTAGGTACTTTGATTGTAAGCTTAAAAATCATCTTCAATTTTATCTGTAGTAGGTACCTACCTACAGTCCTGTTTCTTTTTTAACCATGCTGTACCTACACATGTTTAGGAATACTGTTTTGTTCGAAACTCGCTACCTTTTTTATATTTATGTATTATTGACTGCAGGTGTTGTGTGCCAATAAATAAATTATAATAAATATTACACAGAGAATAGCATAATGTGTTGTCCTCTTCTATCGTGATTGCATTCCCAAACTAGGTATAGGAAGAGAGAGGGGTACATTTTTATTCAAAGGTTTTATTCCAGGTACCTAGTTAAATGGTGAATGCAGATCTTTTAAATTTTCTATTTAATGGTATTCAGTTAACTAAATCTTTAATACTAGATGTTTCGTGAACACGATTAGTACCTATTCGTCCAATCAATACTGTAAATTTGCACAAAGATTATGTCAAAACCAATAATGAAGGTCGTCGTAAGTAATAATGTCGATTACCTAGACGAGCACAAATCGCAGCAGCATTTTGTTATCTCTAAACAAGTTAGACAACGTTTTATTCCCTCTTCAAAACATCATCATCATTTATGTGGTCGATGATACTAATCTTGTCACGTTAAATTAAACTGATTTTATAGACAGTTTTACGAACTTAGTCTTGGACTTAGTTTACAAATCTAATAGCTAAAAATAGAGTTAAGGGTTACCAGATGACAGGAATTGTACTGACATGTCAGGAATTAAGGTCATCTGTTAGGAAATCAGGAGAAACTTGAATTTGTCAGGAGTTTTTGAAAGAAAAGGAATAAATAATATTAATATATATAATAAAAAAAACTGCTGTTCCATATAAATAATTCTATATTACTCGACTAAATGTATGCAACAGCTGATTTCTTAGATATTGCTTTCAGCATTATCATAATAAGTCAAGAAAATTGCTGAATAATGAGGGATTTTGTCAGGAAATCTTATTTTTGGATCTGGTAACCTTGGTTAGGTATCTAAGTAAATAGGTAGGGTACTAACATTTACAAACTCTGTCTGCAATTCTCATAATCTTCATGGCCTCTTGATTGAGGGACGGATCGGGAATTGAAAGGCACCCAAGAACAGCTTGAATTACGCTGCAAAAAAATTTCATGAAAATAGATAGATACTTAATTATAGCAAAGTAACTGAGTAGGTACCTACCTATGATAAAAAGAAGGGCACAATAGGCACAATCATACAAAAGATCTTATTATTGTTATTATCCTTGTTAACAACATGAAACTAGTTATATAGTTATAGTAATAAGTTACGACAATCAAACTCAGAAACGAAAAAGGCCGTAATACTTGGGAGTATTGCGATATTCACGACTCCTGGCAACTAAATCTCTGATACCAGTATGTTGTAAAAAATTACAACTCACCAATTAAGTTTCATCTGTCGTGTACTGATCTTGCCCTTCATCGGGAACCGAATGGTGGCCCCGGCGTTGTTCCTATTGAGAGAGTTCAGACACCGTCGCTCATCTACCCGCAAGTGCATGTCGGCAAGCTCGTGGCTCTCGCAAATCAGAACGAGAAGACGTTCCAGGGATTCCGTGCCTTCTATCTGATAATGGTGAAGGTAATGCTTACATAAATTCCAGAACTACAGGTAGGTACGCGTAGGGAACAAATGGGTTATATCTAAAAACGGACCCGCGAGTCTACCGCGCAACAAAAATGGTATTGAACATCGACTCTGGTAATAAACTTCAATACGATCGTAAGAGAATAAGCTGTGAGCTACCTTGTAAAAAAAATCCGATCATGAAGATAGGAGTCCCAACTTCAGGCGTTCCAAAATCTTGGATCCATGCTTCATGATGGCGAATAAAGAATAAATGAACTTGACGCTTGAAGTCGTATAAAAAATAGGTATGAGAATATAAAGTACCTATAAGGTCCTACCGTTTAGTCCCGGTTCGGGTTATTCTCCTCATCATTATGGACAACGTCAATCGAATAATATTGAATTATTTGTATGGCACAGTAGTAGGTATTTTTCAGGATTTCAGGGTTGGTCCCGTATTAAAAGTTGTTCATACTGATAAGTAGTAGAATAAACCCTTAAAGATATCGGGACTTGAAAGGTAACACCTTGTATACCCATTCCCAATGCATCTGTCGGTGCCTGACGTGTAGAATTTCTAAATTCAGATAAGATCGTCAATAACTATATAAGAATATGACTTTTCCGATGCCAGTTTTACCTAAGTTATGCAGGTATGTACTTCATTATTCTTCAATTAAGCCCAAGAGCTCATTTCGACCTTTTGCAAAAAGGTCAATTAAACTTCACATGATGACACTTCTAATACTGAACTTCACAATATGAAGGTGTATAATGATAACGATGTTTTTTTTTTAAGATTTTTCCGTAATTGGATACTAACAAGTTTAATCGATGTTAGAAAAGCTTGAGGGTTTGACGACGCCCGTTAGCCCGTGCGTCGCCACCGTTGCCTCGGAGCTTCGCAACAACCTAATTCTTCCATTGACCTTTACCTACGATCTGCACGAGATGTCGAACCGAAGCTTTTAATTCACTTGCACCTGTTCCACCACAGTTTACGAATCTCAGTGTCAAAAAGACCAAATTCCTATCAACTTATCGCAGTCCTCACAAATTTAGGGTTGGTGGGCGTAGAGCCGGTCTCTCTTCGATAAAGTTGCTCTCCGTGACAAATAGGTATATACAGGATGGCAATTTTGTTGGATATTTCGCCATCTCTCAAGGCTTGATCATTGGCATTATTGTTGAGAGGTAGTTTTAGATGAAACTTCTTGGCTACAAAAGATATGTAGGTACTCTCTCTTCCCTAAAAACACTTAAGAGAAATTTACCTTCATAATTAGCTTCATAGTTTCCAAATCCAAATAAAAGATGGACATGAGACGACCGGCCTCAGTTGATTCTATACAGCAGGCTTCGTCCATCGTTATTAGGCCCGAAGAAGCTAAGCCGTTCATCGCTTTAACACATAGTTCTGTAAAACGTAAAGGGTGATATTTGCACAAGATTTTGATCAAGTGTGTTGATAACATTGTATTTAAAGTTAAGGGCACATTATGGCATATAGACTAAGTATAGCTAGTAGGTAATCAAAACATTTGTCATAAAGTGTGATTTAAATTTTAAAGTTCAATTGCCAAGTTTATTAGTCACGAGATAATTAAATGCTTAATCCATCATACGTTTCTTAAAGGATAACAAATTGAAATATCTAGCATGTATATGGTGCGAAGATGCATCATGTGCCTTTTAACTTTTCCAGATAAGGACAGCACTGAAGAATGACAACGTAGATATGGAGAATAAGATATAATAATAATAATTGCTGTTTTGACCCTTGATTGTAACTAAAGTGAAGATGAATAAACATAATTGCCATTCCAATGACGTGATATTTACAAACATTTACTACGATTTAGCACACACACACTCATTAAGTGTCTTCGACGACATCAGAAATAGCTTTACGTTTAAAGTTCATAATAACTGCACTTTAAGCTAGAAGCACTCAGCGTATATGTATAGTATTTTGTGAGTCAAGTGATATTTAATAAATTGTCTTATTCGTCGATCACATTGTAATGATGACATGTAAATTCAATTATTATATTGGTACGATTATTTACCATATAAAATAACACTAGACATAACTAAGCATACGACTGATAAATTAGCCGTTTTTGAAGTAAAAGCTATCTTCTTCTTGTATCTTGTAACAATGTAAAATCTATATCACGCCTGGCAATCGGATCGGTAATCTCAGCATGTTATTACATTTAGGCACATGATGATGCTCCTGTTTACTTAACCTCTTGACTGAATCTCTGAGTGGCAAATTCATTACATAGGTATGCGTGAAAAAAGTTAATACACTCGAACACAAATATAATTTCCATGTCTTTCAGGCGGATAGTATGATTGTTTGCAACATAAGTGTAATAAAAAAAATCTGATGTAATATTTCAATTTAATTTCCATAATATGTAACCGCATCCTTAATATTTTGACGCATTCGCCCTTCACTTGTACCAAGGATGAGAGGATCGCGTGCATCGACAAATGCTAAGGATTACCTACTGCGAGTCGCCAAGACTCATGCATCAATCACGATCCGGAACTCAAGCGCGGTCGTTCGGGATCAGGGATAGAGAACTCAATTGACACGCTATATTACTGAATAGAAAGAGGACTCAAGGTCGCATACAGACATAGATTATCTAACAGAATACAAATACAATAAATCTATATAGAAGTTGCGTTTTTGCTTTTGTGCATATTCATATACCTACCTATAATATGTAGATTACAGAAGTTGTTAGTAAATTAACGATGATGGTGAAACTGCAATGGTTGGACCTAGGTTGGCCTATCTATCGAAACACTTGTTAGCTGATACTAACAAAGACTTCTCAAAGCATGCAAGAGAAAGAAAGAGAGAAAAGCCTAAAACTATGATAAATAACGTACTACTTACATAATACTTAATAGAAAATTGTTGTATAAACCAACAATAGGGACGAGGATGACTTCAGAAGGGCTTTATCGAATGATATAATATCAATATATCAAACAATTTAGGGTACAATAAGCAACTACCAAAAATAACTCTCTATTTAATGTCTATGCGTTCTGAAGGGCACAGATACAATAACAACATAAGCGAAGCCTTGGAAAGGCATTCAATTAGCTGGTTGCAGAACATGATTAGATACGGTGATGTTACAACTAGAAATTTTTATACGCACGCGTGCTATGGATTCGTAAGCCAGCACAAAATGTTTTTATTGATGATGACACCAAATAGCTTTCAGATGATAAGAGAAAAAGTAAATTAACAGTTGAATGATATAAAATTTAAATAATAAAGTGTAACGGATGTGTGATTTGACCTAACAATGCGTATACAGTAGGTTGACGCAATAATGAGTACCTAGATTACCTTTATTTTTTGTAATAATATAATGTAGCAATTATACGGTGATTATGATGCCACTGGATTCTTGCCGCTTATGGTATAAGCAGAGCAGTTATGAATTTATTAAAATGTAGATAATACAGATAGCAGATAAGTTAGTAATGAATATTTCATCAGATCATCTATAAAATGCCGAGAGTTAATAAATTGCTCATATTATAACCTTATTGATGCTATAAAATGCTTAAATGCGTATATAACAAATATTTTTTTCTAGAAAATATTATTCATTTTTATATGTTAATGAGTTAAATGTATGGACCTTCAAACATTATTTTAATTTGAATGGCCTATGTTTTTTGCGCAATAAAAATATTGTTATCGTAACAATTATGTTTATAAATTTTCCTTTGATGAGTTGTTCCGACAAAACTAATGATTCGAAACTTGTTTCAACTGACTACGCATACAAATAAAGCAGTGTTTCTGAAGATACAAGGTTGTAACTGATTCTTTTGCCAAAGACCTCTTTTGAAGCAAGCCTTTTTTCTCACAAACTTTTTTTTTAATTAATTTTTTTGTGGAGCCTTCCGTTCGTCTTGGCGATTATGCCAGCCTCGTAAGGTCAGAGGTTCGCACTTGAAAATGCATCACAGTAGATAGAATATAGAATAGAATAGAATATAATATCTTTATTTCTCATCATCACAGAATCATACATTAATAGAAATACACGTAAAATAGAGACTGATGTCTGATGTAGGTAGAACCTGTATTACAGATCACCAGGCTAATCCTCCATGGAGACACATATAAATTTAAAAATTTTTTTTTTTTTTTTTTAGATCACAGTACACAATGTTTATGAATCCTATCGATACCTTTAGGTATCTACGCGCATGCATACTCGGTATACATCATCACTCATCTTACCGATTCTCAGCTTTTATTCCCATCAAGAAGCCACGCAGTCATAATCAGTCATTTTCGCGACTGTCAACTGAGGCTCCAAACATAGCAGTTTTTTATATTTCCTAAGCAGCAATCGGAAATGTGTTCGTAACGGGTTAGCGGCGATCTAGATTAAAAGCTTAATTTGAAACAAATTAGTGACAGAAATAGGTTAGAAACGCAGTGATCTCTATAGGGGTATTAAAAAAAAATTGTATCTTAAAAATACTTAGGACTTCTCCAAAAATAAGTCTCAGTTCTAGAAAATATGTGAAAATTATAAAATACAGGAATTAATATATTTTTTTTTTATAAATCACGTTTACACAATAAGTATCATGCAGATTTTTGTATCTGTGTTAATCATTTTCATTATTCCTAGGAAATGAAATTTTCTGAGGGGATTAAGTACCTGCATTCCGAGTTACGGGTTACCGGACAGTTTACCACCTAGTTCGGATGTAGATTCACGTGGTGTTAAGAAGTACTATTAAAACACGAGTGTTTTAATACCTAATTATGTGCAGTTTCATACATTACTTTATCTATACTCATGCAATGGGTAGTTAAAACATTAATAATTTAAATGTAAACATTAATAAATAAACAAAAATGGCGCTGAAACTCGGCAGATATCGCGCATGCGCCCTAACCGCGCCACCGTAGACAATGAGCGGCTGCTATAAAAATTGAATTGGAAACTCCTTAGTGTACTACTTTAAAATGTACAATAGAAAAAAAATATTTTATAGCATTGTTATGTTAGGAAAGCTGTATCGTAATAAAACTTTTTACTTTTATTATAGTTGCATATGTGCATAAAATCTAAGTACTATTTTTGAATTCATAATTAGATCTTTACGATATGTGTGTAATCCTACATAGAAATAGTAGGTATGTACTATATATTATCTCTATGGTGTAATATTATTACAATAATTAAGAATATTTAATATGACAGCACGGTTAGCGAATAGCTACACTTAACTTTCTGCGCTGTGTCAGAATCCCCGCATGGACCGAATATGTGTAGGTATCCTATGGCCTACAGATAGTTGTTCCAGGCCTTGGTGTGTGTATGTGAAAGGTATGTTTGTGAACCGTACCCACGATACAGAAGAAATCATATTGTGAGGGTTTAAAAAAACTTACTTATTTATCTACTATACCCACACTATACCTATCTGATAACTGTGTCTGTGTTTACGCCCCAGAAGACCATTTACATTAGTCGTGCCGGGCGTGGCGGTTTTTTATAATTTATTTAATTGAGTAAATGTCTACTCCATTATACAAGAGTAATTTTAACTTTATTCCACCAATTATAACGAATAAGTATAAGATTAGTTTATTTCACGTAATAGATCTCATGTGGGACAAAAAACATCAATAACCATTCTTAGTTCATGGGTCGAGTAATTATGTTTAATTAAATTGGTGCTATTAGTCTATTACAAATGCGGAGATAACATCAAAAACATTACAATAGAGATAAATAGCGCGATTATCTTGTCGCGCTAGAAATAAAGGCATAACAGATAATGTCAATGTTTCAGTACATTTGCATTGTAATTTTATTTATGGTTAGGTATACTGTGAAGGCATCGTTAGTATAGCCATAAAATTATAGATGTGATGGAAGATCAGCTACGTTATAACCACGGATATCTATGGTTATAACTATGAAAATCACGGAGAATTATTCATAAAAAAAGAATGATAGATACATATTTACGTGCAATTTAATAACGAAACATAATCACGTGTAAAAATAATGAACAAGAGAAACATACCCTCGATTTTCTTAGAGATGAGATGCTGCGGGGAATTTTGTGGCAATCCAAGATATCTGTAATTTTAACATGATCAAATTACTCAGGTTATAAATGTATATAGATGACTTGACACAGCCTCCTTAATAAGAAAAATGTAGAGTACCATGATCACGACATTGATATGCAGGATAGGGATTCGTACCTACAACCTAATATTTCTATAATAGATGAACGTACCGTACGGGTTTTCTGAACTAACTTCTTTATATCCTTTAGCCACCCATTATGACATCTAGAAGAAGCAACCTGAGTTACGGCCTACGAAGCCCCCTATTCGTAGGCTGTTGCTGTGATACCACGGTAAACAAGCCACGGTTTTTATTTTAAGTAACTTTAACAAAGATTGGTTCTCGACAAGGACAGATCATAATCTTCCTGCGAGGTAGGTACCATAAAAGGTGACTAAGGAAATGTCAAGATGGCAGCAGCAACCATCACAGTTGTGATAATGTCAATATTTTTCACGATCGTTCGGTGTAAGGGTCAATTAGAAGGTCTATGTTTAGCAGTGTATGTAACACACTGAAACTGAATTATACAAAGTATCTAAGGGCTGATATGCTGATGCCATAGATAAAGTAAGACTTCCTTTATCTACGGTTGATGTAACTATAGTACTTACTTCTTTGGATCGCGAGCTGCGCGTACATAGAGGAAAGTAGACCGTAGCCACTGAACACACTGAGCAACATCGCCCACAGTACCTAATGCCGCCTCGCTGTTCAGATTCTCTGCTAAGCGCTTGTGCAAAAAGCTTTGCAATGGCTCGCATCCACCCACCAACGCTTGATAACGGGGCTGTTATAAAAATATTACCAATTATTGTGATTTATATTATCTTTATTCCTCGAAGGTAGTCAAAGGGCACAAAAAGTTTTAAAAATATTACACTGCGCGCATTACTAGGAGGTTTCTCTCTCTAGAGCTCTGACTACCCGCTAGCTTGGAGCCTGTTCCCGATGCTGCCGGTGGCCTACTACTCTTTTATATTTTTTAAATCAAATCCTTTCAAATCAAATCCTTTATTTGCTGAAGTAGGTATGAAAGGTGACAATTACTTAAAAAAGTTCCATACATTCAACCAAAATTGGCATGCAAATATAAAAAGTAGCACAAGTAGTATTAGTATTATAGTTAGTTTAATGTACTTTGTTCTTTTTTTTAAATTGTAAAATTATTTAAAAATATCTAAAAGTATGTAAACAATTTAATAAAGGGGATATAAAACAATAACTATAAACAAACTAATAAATATTACTTAATAACAATTTTATTGTAAACTGTGTGTGTGTGTTATAGGTAAATCCTCTAATTATAAACAAGAACTGCAGGTCTACCGCGTAACTAAAATGGTAATGAACATCGCCACTGGTAATAAACTTCAATACGTTCGTGAGAACTGCTTTACATAGTATAGAATAAAGTCGCTTTCCGCATCTGTCTGTAATATCTGCTAACTCCTCCTAAATCACGCAACGGATTTTGATGCGGTTTTCACAATCAGTTAGATAATTTTTCAGTAATAATAACTTTATGGACTAAACTGTAAGCTAACTTGTAAAAAAAATCCCGATCATGAAGATAGGAGTCTGGACTTCATGATTGGTAATTTTTTTACAAGGTAGCTCGAAGTTTAGCCTCTCACGATCGTATTAAAGTTGAATACCAGTGTCGATGTTCATTACCATTTTAGTTACGCGGTAGGCCCGCTGATCCTCATGTATATTCCATTTACACTTAGAGGTAATGACAAACCAATACTCTAAGCGTTTACAGTTTATGTTTATTCCGTTTACACTCGTTTACAGCACATTACTTAGACATTTGGTCATTTGCCATCCGAAAGTTATAGGTAATACCTAGTGGTTATAATGTCGAAGACAAAAACAACGATTACTTTATGGTTTAGTAGCTGTTGCCCGCGGTTTCACTCGTGCGTGTTATTGTTATCAAAATAAAATATAGCCTATTTCAATCAGGGATACTGTAAGTAGCTTTCTGTTAATGCAAGAATTATTAAAATCAGTCCAGTAGTTTTTGAGTTTATTCATTACAAACAAAAATACAAATCCTTTCTCTTTATTATTAAAAAACTTAATGTGACTGTCCACGTGTTAAGTACTTTTAAGGCTGTCCATTGAATGTGAAATATTTTACGTTTTCTATCACTGAGCTCTACTTAGGTCCAAATTCACCGACAACTTTACAGACGATAAGAGCAAAACTAGCCGTTTATACATAAATTTTTATATGGATAATCGGCCGATTTTATTTAAAAATTGTTATTTTGTCGGTGAAAATGGCCCTTGGTATAAGACTTAAGTCTATGATCTTAAATGTATATTAGACCTCAGAGTCCAACACATGAGTGGTCTTTCACTTCATACCCACTGGGCTGAATTATAAATATGGTAATAATACCTTAGAGTATTTAATACCGCAAAGGGTAATACCGGGTAAGACAATAATACCTCAAAGGATGAAAAAAAAAATGTGCATTTAATATTGACGTTTATGACGTTGAATTAGAATTGCGTTTTTCAAAGTGACAGCACCGGCGTCGATGTTGACTTGAGTATTTTGTATAGATTTGGATTTATTTAAAAATACATAAAACACAGCAAAAATGGGGTTGACTAAAGAAGAGAAGAAGGCAAAAAAAGAGGCAAAGAAACTAGAAAAGTTGAAACAAGAGATTGAGACACGGAAACAATTAAAACGTGAAGAGCTCCAACGCGAAATTGCAGCACAAGCCCTGAGACGTGGCGAACTAGACAAGAGCTGGCGCGCGATGATGCTCAAAATAAAGGAACCTGTCTTTAGACAGGACATTGAAGTAATGTGGCATGTCTTCGAAAGGGTATATGATAAAAAAGATTATATAATTTCCTATACTATGAAACTCATGGATGTTGCCGATGACCAATTCCAGCGAACTGTTTCTAGCTTCTGTGATACAATAGATAGAATGATAAACAAATTTTTATCTGACTTGGAAGAAATGTCACTAGAAAATCATCGTAGAACGAGTGAATTATTAAAAAGGTCTGATGATGAGACAGCTCATATTATGGCTGACCACACCGCAGCGGAAACTCATTTACAACTACTACTATATCATGCACATAACACTTCCGATACTTTAGCGTGGACTACGAGAGGTGAGAATATGGTAAAAGCAGACGAAGAGCGAAATAAATACGCCGACGAGCGTGAAAATTTGCGCTCGTTCCTCGAAAACAATTATAACGCAATGTGGGATGAGTATAAAGCTGTCCTTAGAGCCTACGTCCTAGGTACCGCTGAAAATCAAAAAGCAGTACGTAAGTTACGGCGTAAAGAAAATTTGATGGCTGATATAATCGCTTCCCAAGGCAAGAAAATAGCTAATAGTGACGGGTTACTTAGACGACTGCGCACAGAATTACAAGCATATGAATCTGGTACAAAACAGGCTGTTTTCCGAGACCGTCGTAACAGGCATCGGGACGCTTGTTACAGGTTGAAAAATCTTATGTACAATGGAGTTGCTACAGACGTAAAACAGCTAGCGATATTGGTGAAAGTGTCTGATGAAACTGTAGAATGGTTGGAAGCGGCATTTAAAAAAGTTGATAAAATTCTACGTATGGCTGGACTATGTCGAAAATTTGAGACGCGACGTGAAAAGGTTCTACCTTTTGGTTCCTGTATGCCTCATTCCCCAACACAAGCGAAGATAAACATTCGGAATCAGCAGGCGGATGATTCACTTGTTTTACACGCTATATCAGCAACAAGTGGATTGACAAGACTATGGCACAGAATATCTAAAGCCGAATTAACGAAGAGAGCATTGTACCGCGAAAAAATATTGCTGGAAGAAGAAAATGCTCTTATATTACGTCGCGTTAAAGATTTCAATGAGAAAAAAATTGTTATGGATCCGCAAAAATGTACATGTATAAAACCTCGGGAAGAGAGACATTCTCAACAAAAATCTTCTGTACTACCACATCCCGTAGCAATAGATGGAGTTGTAGAAATTAGTAAATTTAATCTCCAATGTAATACCAATTTTTAATGGACACAACCGTCGGTTGGTTCCGTATATTTTTGGTTTTTAAATATTATTATTTCATATTCAACCTTGAATTATTTTCGTGTTGATGGATCACGATGCTCATTGAAGCTCTTCCGTCACATGTAAATATGACATAACATATTACAGTTTCACAGGGGTTCTATGTGACGTTTGGGATTATTTCGTCAATCACGGGCCACGGCGCGGCACAAGCGCGAGCGTCGCACGCGTATTTCCCAATGACAGTACAAGATCCTCGCGACCCGCCAGGCGCAAACAATGACACTTTGACATTACCCACTTCGTATATTGTGGCACATTTAGGGATAGATGAGCGAAAACGTTAAAAGTTACCCAGGCAATAAAACTAAAATCATGTAACTTAAGCTTAGGAAACAGGTACCTATTGACTATATATATAAAGCTCGATTACCACTGACTGACTCACTCACTGACTGATTGACATAATTGTTCTCCCAGAAGGAGCCGTGGGGGGTTAAAGTCATGTATGGGAGTCGTAAACCTTGAGGTCCAGTGAGTCCGGGAAAAATCCGAAATGACATATTTTCCATACAAAAAAAAATGGCTGCCATACAAAATCAAAAATCTTATTTTTTTTAAGTTATGTTATAAGCACCACCTAAAAAGCCCTCGCGGGCCGCATGCGGCCCGCGCACCCGCGCGACCTCTAGTCTACTTATATTATTACTGCTTCACGTTATTAAAAACTAATTGACAAAATGTCATGTCATTATATTTTTGATGTAATTAGAACATGGATTTTCAAATTAGTGATATTGAAATAAAATAATTCAGAAATTAATTTGATTTTTTTAAATATCTGGGTACCTAGTGTATTGCTGGCTACTCTTATAACGTGCACTGCCTTTTTCCTTTGATCTTTAAATTAAGATAATTAGATTTCATACTGTTTAAGTGAGCTTTAAGCAGCGATTTTAGGGTTTTAAAGTTAAAAGAAATATAAATATCTATTACAAGTCCACAACCTTGCACTTCGTGTGTGGTCATGTAATATAATAAGTAGGTGAACTAAACGTCTATTGTGATAAAGAATCACTTTCGCACGGGTAACTATATATAAATTGTTTAGACTGTTTCGCAAGCATATAGGTACCATCTAATTAATCTCACCACTAGCAATTTCAAGGTAGATTTAATATATCGTGATATTTATATAGCAAAAAGGAATAGGTACTTAGATACTCTCAACTAGTAATTGAATGCCAAAAACAGATACTGCGTTTATGATTACATATTTTGATTGTGTGATTCTCTGTTCTTATACACCAGTCGCTTCGCAAATTCGCGATTGCCCCAAGTTGTATGAATACATAAATTAAGACCTGCGTCTTTATTATAGCGCTATTATGGGATTATCAAGAATGAAATGCATAAGTCTTAGAACAATAAAATTACAATTGATCATTGATAACTATCCATGATGAAGACGACGTTGCCTACATATTCCGCAAGATGAGGTCTATACTTATAAAATATTAGCCGTGCCAGCGTCTCCGTCCGGGTGGGTTAGAACGAAGTGAATTTTGAAAAGAAAAAGCCAATGTCCTTAATTATTCCTTTATATCAAGATCGGTTCAGCCCACGAGTATGCCCCGAGCGCAATCTAAGTGTCATCATACATGCAGTTATGTATATTGACAGTGATGCGGAGGAGTACTTTGACGCCTAAGTGCTCAGCTTTATAGCGACACCTTCCTAGAGAAAAAAGGAAATTGAAAAAAAAAAATGTATTTGTCTTTCCTCATGATGCACACTATTTCGTTTTCAAGTTTCATGAAGATTAGTTAGTTATTAGATTAGCCGTGAAAGGTAGCAAATGGAGTCAGAGTTACTTGCGCATTGAATATATGTTTTAGTGTGATTAGTCCGTTGATATTTGAAAAAGCGTGCTAGAGAACGCAATAAGGCATACACATATGGTCCATTTCCTCATCATGAGCGTTTGACAGATAGTCGCTTTCACCGGTTGATGCAGCAAGGATAGCTACGAGGAAGAAGCTTTGCCCTACTTAGTATAATGAACTATATTGTATTCTTTAGACATCGTGTACCCGTATTGTAAACCACACTAAGTCGTATTTCCACTATTTTAGAACTGTAGGTATAGTGCTGTTATGTACACTCTCGTGACACGCCTTGTGATAGGTACAAAGATTTGAAGATGTTACGACAGTTCCCTTGTTAAAATTGAGATAAAATCGATAGAACTACACGCTGCTTCTGGTTTTTACATACTTTAACAGCAGCACAATTTTAATGAATGTAAGATGACACATCTGTCTACTGTTATGACTCTATTATGAGAAATACACGGCTTATTTGTATCTTAAGTCAGTGAAGTTTGTGCCATTAAAAAAGATGAAATTAAAAGAAAAAAATAGACAGAAAATAAGATATATTTATTAAAAGTGTTAATAACAGTTTTATATATTATCAAACCGCTCCGTATAGTATCTACGATCATAATGCACCACCTGGATAAGCGGAATATACAAGGATTACGGAGGTCTCGACACTTTCGAGTCGCTGACTTACTGCCACGTTTCTGTTTATCCCGGATCTAGAACTAGGCTTATGTTTGAGCCATATCTCGCTTAGGACGCGATCGATAATGATGGCTCTAAGCTTGATACATACTTGAATATGAACAATACCACCGGATTTATGTAGTAGGGTATCGCGAAGAAATGATTTTTGTAAATTCGCCTTTGAGGTGCAAAGCGGGATGAGCCCAGATGAACTCATACCTGCAGGGGCGGACTAAGTCGCAAGCTAGTGTAGATAACATAATTAATAACATAGACATGGTCCTCCTAATGCAATGACAAGACCCGCCCTGCAAGTCGTCAGTTCAGGAACATTCAGGGACTTGAATCTAGCATTCTAATATAGCGAAACAAGGACCCGTAGGACCCACGCAATAGAGCCTTAAAATAATTAAAATAAAGGTTCACGGTCACTTAATTTGGTATTTTAATTGGTTTATAACCAAGAAGGCAGACACAAAAGTCATCACATTATGAAATAATTACCGGTACAATGCCAACAAAAGGCAAAAATACACGTGTTACGAAAACTTTGCGTTTGGTAAAATTTGATCACGCGATGGAATTAAGCTCATTGATGCATGGGTGTATTGGGTAGATGTTCTGGGGCTCGTTTAACCAGCAATGTACAAGGCTACTAGTAGCGTCACGTCAATCGTGTGTGAATTGATGGATACGTAGGTGGATACGGTGATCTTTAGTCATGGTTATCGATGTACTATCGGAGGTAAGATCCGTACGTATGGAGGGACATCCATCACGATAGGGCGACATTGCGGCATCTTCACTGCGTCGGGGAGCCGTGGGGTGCGTATATAAGACGCGGACGAGGCCGGGGCGCGCCACCAGTCAGCTTTGCACGCTAAACAACGATCATTGTCACCGGTACCGATTGTTACAAGTTGTGTACAGTGTCGTGCTATTTGAGTGTACCTACGTGCCTTCTAAGGTGAGTTTGCATCTAATGTGTATGGGGTTTCGTTGTTATAACTCTACTTTCAACCCTGCCTGCTGCGGTTTACACTGCTGGATATAGGCCACTTCTAAGGAAGGTGTAATTATCTCGTGGAGTTAATTATATTCGATTTTTAAGCAGCAAATTATAAATTAACGCCATCCACGGTTTTAATTAGGTAGGTATGTGATTTTTAGAAAGAACAGTCACTCAAAATTATTTCAATAGACAATGAATAAATTGTTTGTCACTATTTTCAATATTGCGTTAAAAATATTTTTATGTTAAGTACCAAATTATGACTAGGGTTCTTCTTTGTTATCATATGAACAAACATTACGTTTACGAATTTTCTTAGTATTCATTCACCTCATGTAGTTAGTTGAATACAATTATACATTAGTTAAAATATTCAAATGGTATTCTAGTTATGCACAAAACTAAATTCCTGGTTTCTCCAAAAATAGTTGTATCTCATTCTTCAACTTCATTCATTGATCTATTGTCAATCTTAATTAGTATCGATTATCTTAAAATGTGATCAGTTGCGCATTGACATGAAAATCGATTGTTCAGGTGCGTAAAAACGTGTGAGTTTAAATATGTTGTTACATTATTGATTTATTGCATACCATTACCATTGGTAACTCAGCAAGCAACTGCGAAAATGCAATGTCGTCACCTTTGCCATTTCTTCCTAGCATAGAGGCTGAAGGGCCATGATACAGTAGCATTTCCCACGGTAATACCGGAGTATAAAGAGCGTTAATTGTAAAAAAAAAACTGTAGACAACTGATGGATTGACAATTAAAAGATTAGGATTATCGTCGTTATAATGATATAATGACGCATATGATGATTTTATGTTCTTCATCATCGTCACTCAGACTATAGCAGTTCACTATTAGCCATACACTTCTCCCAATTTGCGCCACAAAAGTGCTTACAGGAGCTAATTACCTATTCAATAATCCAAAGATTTGTTATTTTATTGTTTTATTCGTTAAGGTAGAGAATCAACAGGTTCCTACGTTGCGGCATTCCAAACATCGAATAAGGTATTTCGATAAGATATTTTCTTGGGATTTTGTTAGATAAAACATTCTAATATGATGTCACATGGACATTCATATTCGTAAATAATGTAGGTACTAGGTTCTTCCCAAATTACACGTTTTAAATGGTAAATTACATTGTACACTTCGCTAGTAAACCAAAATTACGCTCGAAGCATTGTAAACGATACATTCGCACGCGCTTGACATCGTAAACCTACAAACAGTAAGAATGACATTTTGTTTGTCGCCATCGACTGATTAAAAATGTGATAATAAGATTCTGGTTCATGGGATTTTTTTATTAATATTGTTTATGGAGAGCAAGGACTGCCAAATACAGTTAACGAGTCAGACTATGAGAAAGAATGCTTACAATTTTCGGAACAAAACTTAAATGGAATTTTTATGTGTATGAGATTTCACGACTTAAAGGTCGTGAAATACATAAAAGTTTATCTCTATTGTGATGTGAGCTGCTTGATATAATCAGCTGAAGTGGTTTGTGTTGAGCCTAAATTATAGCTCAATATTACTTTCATGTAAAATCTTTTTTTTTAGAATACGAATATTTTATTAATACGTTAATTATTATTACACAACAACTTATCCGATCCACATTGTACGGCATACGGCCTACGGCACAGGCACACGTTTTTTATAAGAAGATTACAAAGTTCTCCTTGGTACCGTTTGTAGTCATGGATGTTATACGTCTGTTATAGGTCTTCTCCAGGACCAACCCACTTGGAACCGTGCACCTAGAATCACGACGTTTTGAAAGTGCCTGCAAAGGCCCAGTTGAAATAAAAACCTTTCGACTTTGACTTTGAATAGGTATTAATACCCTACATACAACAATATTTTGGAGTTTATGAGAATCTAGAATTTAGATTCCGTTTCCATATATTCTAGGTATACAGTGTGGAACAAATAGTCACGCCCAAAGAATTTTTTTCATTCCTTTTACCCAGTGATACTTACTCGAAAATACACTGATCCATGATTTATAGTAGTTTTCGAGATATGATTTTGAGATGAATTTTTCCCCGGAACGGCTTTTAAGTTTCTATAAATTTTTTGAGTGGGGTTTTTTTATTCATTCTTTGTTTGTGTCCTATTCTAATAAGGCTGGATTTAAAATGTTATAGTAAACTGTTTAATTATCTGCATGAGGTAATTCTTCTTCTATTCTTCCTTAAGGTAATTATTAAAAAAAAGAAAACCGAAACTTGTCACGTATTTTGTCACATTCCCATGAACTAAAAAATGATTCAATCATTCTCACATTATATTAACTCAGCAAATGAAATTATCTTAGTCGCTGTGTATTTTCCTTGGCTTTTCATTAACAAAAACCGCCGAATAAGTGCGCAATCACACGTCCGCAAGCAAGATTGCAACGCGACAAGACAAAACAATTCCCCACAGGAATCGATCACGCGAGGCCAGACAAATCTCAATTATTGGCATACCTGCCTCAATGTTTTATGCAGATTGCCGCCAATGTTTCCTATCAGGTATTGTTTATGGTAATTAGCCTTTTTGTCAATGCCTAATTAAGGATTTTTTAATATGAAGTGAAAGATATCTTAGTAAAGTTATCGTTGGATATTAGTAGGTATTGGTTTTATTTTACAAACACTACTCCGTTACATCAATTTAGTATTATTATTATAGACTATATACCGCTAGTATTTTAAACTGTCTGTAACATGCAACATGCAGCCATGCAACATGCAGCAGTGGTTTACGTAAGAGCAGTCTTATAGCCTGCATATGCAATTATGCTCAGAAAGTCAAGGTATCCATGGTATATTATAAAAATATATAATAATATAATATATTTTGGTCGTGGTTTTAAATAAACTTATGCCTTTATTGTCCTCGAATCGAAATCCTCTTTTTAATTCGAAAAATATAGAGGAAAATTACCATAATAACGACGTACTTAAATATTTATTTATTTTTCATAATAACTAAGTAATTTAATAAAAAGGCGGTCAAGAGCGATTCAAGGACTTGCCTTCCCCCGATCTCTATCATTGGCGGTTTGTCTCTATTCATTATTGAAGCCGTCAAGTACATCGCGTGCCATCATCTGCATGGTCTAACATCGTTCCGTATTTCGTGTGGGTCCACGATGTCATTGTTTTTGCACATAAGCTTTTTGGTATGCGTAGACATGGCACACTCAGCTCAACTTTGTTAGAGCTATGTCAACTGATTATTTTTCTCACTCTATCAGTTAAAGCATACTGCGCTAGCTCCATGACTCACTGAGGCTGACAAACCTTAATTTTAGTATGGATGTCAAAGATCAAGTCTGAACTCCGTAGGTGAGTACAGGATGAATATTTGCACATATCCATGAGTCGACGTTTATTCTGATAGGGAGATCGCCTTTCATTAAGTCTTCCATAGACCAATACCTAAGTGTTTCAAGCATGTTCATCTGTCTATCGACTTCCTTATCTTGATGGGCCTGGAAAGAGACATTTTGCCCCAAATAATGGAGGTACTCATGGACATATGCTAATAGTTTTACATCTACTCTATCCTACTTTATAAGCTCTTTGTCATACGGCTTGTTCGTCGAAATATTCATCTTCAAGCCAATCTCAAGGCTCGTCGAGCGTACCTCTTGCAGCAGTTGACGGGGAAAACACAAAGGCCTCAACAGAATGAAAGCCGGTATACCCATATGGGTGATCACTAGATTTTAAGATGGAAACAACTTCATAGTGGTGGTCACTTTAACAATAAAAACAAAGAGATAAGTAGTTTCTTAATTCTTAGTAGTGTGAGAAAGGCCATGTTAAGTGTGCGTGTTACAAAAACATAAAACTGAAGATAATTACCGTAATTGTCACTCCATAGTTGTGTCGATAATGAGCTGTTTATTTTCTAGCTATGTCATCGATATTTTTTCAATGACCTGTTTTTATTCCTGTGTCACATGTCCTTATTATTTTACATGACATTAGTTAAAAACTGGACTTTCCACAACCGATAAAAATAGTTTTGAAGTAGGTAACGTAGGTCACTACCTATTGATATGTAATGAGGTATGTAGAAATTAAATAAATACCTTATGTGCATGTGGTACACACGGGGTGTGTGTGTGAGATTGACAACAATTTACAAGAGTATAGGTAGACCAAGATAGGAGACCTAAAACAGGTGGACAGACTGATGCATGCATGTATTATAGAGCAAAGTCGTGTAGAAAAATAACAAAGGCTGATCCACCACCATGTGAGATCAAACGTCAGGATGAGAAACGAGAAAGATAAATAATACCACGGAACTTAGATCGGTGACAGGAATGTAAAAATACAATCTTATGGACTTATAAAGAGAAAAATAATTCCAAAGAGATTCATTAGTAAGGCATTCCTAGACTGGCAGTTTAACCTTTAGTTCCGTAGATAACACAATGTTTTATCAGTTTTGATTTACAATCTGAATTCCCCAGAGAATTTGGGTAGGTATGTATCTTGATTCTTGAGAGTGACACGTTTAAATTTTACGTATACTATTGTATGGATGATGCCTAGGTATAGCAATAGCACTGGATTGGGCTCAACGGCATAGTTACTAAGTATAAAGTATATATTGAGTAAGGCTGCTGGCTGCTGAGCTTAGGGATGTGGGATTTATTCGACAAAAGAATGAGGGCTCACAACATCGTTGCTTCTTAAAATAAACAACGATAGATTTATGTACTAAAAATTGAGCGTTGACATTCTTTACCCACATTAGCTTATTAATTGCTTATTGTTTTAATTGAAGAAGAATCCACGGAAATGATAAATGCTCAAGAAACTGAACATCGTACAAGGAATTCAAATTAATCATTGTAATATTAAAATAATACACGTTACACGACTGTGATGGTATATAACGGCAATTATCGTACTTCAAGTAAATGATTTAATTTGTGGAGATAATTACGCAAGTTGTTTGGTTGTTTTATTATGAAGATGACAAGATTAAATAATGCTGGTGCTTACTGAATTTCACGATTTTACCAATAACCTTTGTGTTAAGATTGATAATGGATCTAGCCAAAAAAAATCTTGAAACTTGTGATGAATAATGTAAAACGTGACATTGTCTCTACATTTATTAGATTCTTATTAAAAGAAAAAAGAAGGACGATGAAGAAACACAAAAGTCACAATATACGATGCCAACGAGGTTGAGATTTAAAAGCTCTTAAATTTATTAGGGATGCATCTGCCCGATAAAGCATTAAAAGGCCACCGCAGTATTGATTTTGTTGTGGTCATTATGTCACTGTCTCAAAAGATATGCGTAAAATTAGATTAGTGTCGCGATAAAGCAAACGTTCGAAACATTTTATGCATATCCTTCCTTACGAAGAATCCTCCTTCGCTCTTCAGATAATTTCGTTAAAGATGTTTGGTACTCCAGGTTCAAGGTAGCCAAAGTGATGTTTTACAATCATTTTATTATAATCTACCGCCTCATTTATGGCTGCAGATAAAGACGTCAATGCTATTGCCAAGCGTACCTAATTGGGTTTTGTGATAAGACGTAGTTACAGCCTGGGTTGGATCACATAGCGCCCTAATGTTTATTTTATTTATTTATCTCACCACAAAGAGAGTGAATGAGTGTCTCGATTTTCGATACAAGTAGTAAGGTAGATTCAAGCCTAAGACTTAACATTTATCTTACGAAAAGTACAGGCGTTACGGTGATCGTAAATGATATTATAAAATACTGTATAAAGTGGTTGCATACATAGGTTGCCTAGAGGAAACAACGACCTGCCTTCAGAAAACTGGTTCGGATTGACCACTAAACAGATTTATGAACGAATTAGCATTGGATATTATATATATATATAATATATAGATATATCATATAGATATAGATATATCACAGATTATTTTTTGTGTTTTATTCTAATACATAGGTAACTTTTATTTATTGTAAAAATAAAAGGAGATACATATTCGAAAAATAATATGTAGATCAGGTTTCCAACGATTTAAAGTTGTCAATATAAATAAAACAAAAGCTTAATGCTACAATCATGTTAATGCCAAATGTTTATTATTGTGTTGTTGGTATTTGTTTGTTTTGAAAATAAAGGCTTTGATATAGGTACCTACTATAATTCATAAACGATAACGACTGAAAATGAAACATAAAAAGTAATAAGCATACGATGCAAGGTCCTTTTCAAATGATGAATAAAACTTTTTCTGATTACACAACAGCCTTAGAAAACCTACATAAATAATAGGTACTTTATAAGTATACTCAACGTAAAATGGTAGGTAGTATCCATAGGATCGATCAGCAATCTCCGGTTTTCTTTACGACCCTAATGTTGATATTTTCTAAAACAATACCTAATGCCTCTGCCTCAGATGCCTGCACCAAAGAATACTGATTCCTGCGCTAAAGTAAAATATTTTAGCCGCGGGCGTAAGGACCTATAATTCGCTTTTTGATTACCTCCGTCAATCAAATTCTGTGAACTTTGATCTTGTCTAACAATAAATAACTATTGTTTTTCCCTAGATGTCGTCAACAAAGTGGATGGTTTGCGCGCTCGTGGTGGTGTGTGTGAGTGTGCGGCAAGGAACCGCTGCGCCTGCGCCGCAGGAGCAAGAGTACCCGCCTATGCCAGTAAGTTCACACGTATAAGTATTTCCAATATATTTGAAAAATAATATAAGCTAACAGGGAGCCTGATAGGCCAGCGCTAATGAGCTGCTCTGCTGATTCTTCCCTCAACATTGGAAATAGGGACGAAGCAAATAAATAAAAATTAACGGATCTTGAGTTGTCTGGACCCTGTACCTATTGTTATTGTTTATTGTTATATCACAATTATATGAGTAGGTAGCTTTATTCAATGCTATTTAAAATAAACTTAATAGCTTGCTGAGTATAATTAATTATGTTTAAATGTTAAGTTAGGTTCAATTATAGGTACGCTCATTACTCAAGCAAAGTAAACAGGGACGCACTCAAAGAATTGAGAATCTGTTCTTAAGTTAGAAAAAAACTCATCCGTTCAATTAATGCTTGGTTTGGATCATTAAAATCTTGGAAGAGTTATATTTTTCAGCTTCAGCTGTCAGATACGTAAACCTTGTTGTGCTGCTGTTAATAGATTTGATATGGAAAATAAATCAATTTCCATATAATTGTAATTTACATTATTGTTGATAACCTTTAGTAGTATGTTGATTACCTATTAAAGTGTGAAAATGCCTAATGTAATGTAATGTAAATGCCTAGTGTGAAAATACCTATTTCAGTGTGAAAATGTTCATCATAATTTAAATTACATAAAAGGAATAGACAATAAAATATTTGTCCGTAATAGTAGAACATTCACTCTACATAGTCTACATACTATAAGAATGCAATTTAAATAATTATCGAACAAATATTATCCATAGGTACGTCAGGTCTCGTGCCCTTTAAAATGACAATGAGAGAACATTCTTTATATTATCAGCTATTTATAGGATTGATGTCCTAGATGATTCTAAGAATATTGCGAAGTTAGCTTTGGTTTTCAAATAAAACAGCAATTACTCCTGTAAATTTAAACTCTTTTATATTATTATTATTTGGTTTTTGAAGGCTGTTTTGTCTAAAACTTAGAATTATACAAAATATCCCCACCTTTTCCAGCTAACAAAGTTGTTAGTTTGGAAATAACTGGTGATTTATTATCTACGTCTTATTATTTTTGATAGTAGGTAACGGTTAATAATAGGTAAATTTTACTAAGAATTTAAGAACGTTTAATTATCCTACAGTATTATCCATTCATATCGATATGATCAAGGGCAAAATCCATAAACCGTGCAATTATCTACTCTTAGCTCCGCGGGTCAAAGGCTGAATGATGCGTGAAAACATTTTACTGATTTACCATTCGCGCACCAATTTGTCTGCTTGTTACCGTGTAATTAAAATGTGTTATTAAAAGTACATTAATAACATACTATAATCGTTTTTATACAACTAAAAGTTGTCTGCCTTAACATATAAGCGAGACGCTGCAAGGATGCTCGTACGTTGGCAATAATTTAAACAAAACGTGAATACCTTTGACCTACGGCATTACGACTATAGCAAGTTTAAGTCAGCTAGATGTTAAATTACAACATATTCAAGCTAACAATAAACTCTAAATAACATGAATGATGCGTCAATGTTACAAGGTAGGTATTTGCTAATGCATAATGAGCTTCACAGGTAACTATCTGAGAGGGTATAAATGATTAGGAGGCCATGTAAACATTTTCGTTTTGAGAGTCAAAAGTTCATTAAAATAAGATAAACAGCCATTAGTATTACAAAGTACGTAACCTTAATTTATAAACGTTGAATAATGAGAGACAATTGTTATTTCATAGAAATGCGATCGTTTATATATATAATGCCTTCAGTAATGATTAATTATAGAAGGAAATTTAAAATTTCTATAAAAATAGATCTAACATTTTCTAATCCTTTCTGTCATAAGACACCTACCGAGACCCGAGTTCCCAAAAAAAAATTCGTGAATTCGAGCAGCTTTGACGTTAAAAGTTTAATAAAACTGCGTGGTTATAGCAGTGGTAAAGGGTTGACTATTGGACCGTGAACTGTTAGGCGATGCTATAGTGGTGTCGATTCTGCAGTCCATTTTGACAGTAGATACTAAACTAAACGCATCTTTCACTTTCTTTTTCTATTGAAACAGAAAGGGACCACCACCCTTAGCTTAATTTAGTCCTCTTAAAGAGCGCCACCTAACCATCGTGATTCTTAAATTTTTTAGGGTGGTAGGTATTAATCTTTTAGATTTTAAAGTTCATTTTCAGATAGATTCATCTAGTTTTACGAAGCTTAGATACTCCTAATTCTAACAACTCGAAAAATATTTAAATGCTTGTTGTTTTTTACTAAGCTTAAATTAACGTAACGATTTGGATTCACAAGGACGCCAAATGTAATGATAACGTCAAGATCGTAATATTTGATTATAATATGTTACCTTTTTAGTTTAATAGGTAAATGCGTCTGTGAAACTGTTTTTAATCGTTAATTTATGTTTTTCGGACGGATTCTGGCTTTTAGTTTTACCTTTAATTGTTTGTGAAATTACAAATATATAAACTGTTAGGTACCTACTGTAAGAGTTCACGCATACTTTCATTTTCTTTTTGGTAATATGAATAAAAGGTTACATAGGTACAGCGCACATAATCGCCTTAACGAATGTTGACGTGACACGTTAGTTAAGGCGATTATGTGCGCTGTTTCGTCTTCAAATTGTAGTTATTGCGCTATACCCACATCGAAACAGTTAATTTGATGTTTGTGCGTCTTACTGCTATCAAGGTAACCCATGCTTACATTTCTCACTTAACCATATTCATATACTTTTGCCCTTATCCCATCGATATTGTTCGTCTGCAGTGAAGTATACCAGCACGTCCGGCGTCCGTGCATTATCGGATGCATCTTGCGAACGATTATGTTAACGATGTGAACATTTGCAACGCAAACTCTACTAATTGGACATTATTGCGTTTAACCGGCTTTGTGAGCGTTATACGGCTTATCTCGATTAATTGCAAACACTACACAATAAAACCTAACTGAATCACGTGCATGTATTCGCACTAAAGAATAAAGCAAACTCAAAAATTCAAATTTTATTCTCATAGTGTGTATTTTATAATCGTTATTGTGTCTACTAGGTGCAGTTTAATTAAGTATTCCATATTTCAAGCACTTTGTCTTTGCATAAGAAATAAGCTTGCAAAACTACTTATGCGATGTCATGCTCGGTCATAATGAATGTGAAATTTTATTTAGCATAAAACATATTTATTAAATATTTTGTAACAACGCCCGTTTAAAAGAAGTGGTAGTACAGATTGTGTGCTGTATTGTGAATGTATAATGTACAATTTTTAAAATAAATAATATTTAAATGCTTTATGTAGATACTTTTTGCATAAATTATTGTTCGACACAGTAACATCAATATTGAGAAGGACATAGTTATTATATCAATTAGCTATAATTAAAGTTGATATTACCTATAAGCTTGACATTTAAAGTTCTAGCCATGGCATATTAAAAATTATTGTCGATTTCTGAAAACATTGAAACGAAAAGATAAATATCCCAAGTTGTTCCTAATCTCCCATCCATATCATATTAAATTATTGTTGTTATAATTTTTAGCATCAGTCTCATCAGAAACTTATCACGCAATGAGGCAAACAGAAATGTCTACAGTAGCACATAGACCGTCTTATTAGACATATTACAATTGAACAACCCTATCGAAATTATTGGTGAATAATAATTAAATTACAAGTATTCGATTCTAAAATCACGTGACTTAAAATTGGAACTTTGCAATAGAAAGTAAACGGGTGCATAACGGGTGCACCCATTTACTTTAATAATGTCACAAATTAAATTATAATAACTACAGAAATGCAGACGTTTTATGATGTCGATCTACATAACAGATTGTCTGTTCGTTATGCGTTTGCACTGTCTGACTACCTTACTTCTGTATAGTTTATCTTCATCACAACCCATTAAAAAGTATAATATATAATATAATATATTTAAGTAGAATTAAACTTATTAAGTATGTCTTGAATTTTAAATACGCCCTAGTTTTTTTTTTTGCCATTTCTAGGTACTATTATTATGTCTCTTTTTGCTCATGTAGGTACTTTAGATGGTTCTCTATTCAGTTTATGATTAAAAATATATACAGGGCATCCTAGATGGCCATTGGCCATCCACTTAAAAATTAATGAACTTGGGTACCTAATGAATGTTTTGACAAAAATTTCAATCATCCGTTTCTAGCCTTGTTTACTGGCGCAAATTACTTTGCAATCGGTTGTTTTGATCTTCCCAAGCATATACCATGCAAATATTATGTATTCAATCACAAAAGCTCGTAAATGTCTACTCTCTTATTGGACTTCTCCAAAATCTGAAACAACTAATGGCTATATTAGCCTCACTTTGCTGATTGTAAAAGGTAACGATGACTTAATCAGTAAATTTCCACATTATTTGCCACTTGACTTCTACTCACTACTTCTACAGTTTTTACTCATTATTTAAGGTACCTTCCGGAATTGATTTACTAGAGTAATTTTGCGCCAACGAACGGTTACAATTATTGCACTAATATAACTCGCTTTTATCCATAGTACGAATACAAATACGACGTGGAAGACCAAGAGAAGGCTCTCTACTTCGGAGCCAACGAAGCAGGAGACGCCCAAGGCAAGGTCATCGGAGGATATCGAGTGCTACTTCCCGACGGTCGCCTCATGACCGTCGAGTACAGCGTGGAAGGAGACAGTGGCTTCGTGCCCAAGATCAGCTTCGAAAACAACGCAAGCCCCTTCGGCAAAGGAAAGTAGACCGAATATTGATTCCCACAAGACTGGTTTCGCGATGAACATTTGATTAATAGTTCAAATACCTACTAACCCTTTGACTTTTGCATTTCTTATTGAGAATATTATGCTATAAATTTTTTTTATTACTTTGGTAAGAAATTTAACCATTACTATTAATTTCGGTAAAAGGCAAAAACTATTAACTTGATGTAATAGAATAATCCGCTTGTTAGTTTAAACTAATGAGAATTAAAAGTATGGAATGCAGAAGTCGAAATACAGAAGAAAGTTGCTTTCGTTTTCCATAGCATATAATTATAGTACCTAGATTTAAAGTGTGAATAGCTTAACTATCAGGGATCCAAAACATAGATTATTAAAATTATGATATAATTTGTGTACGTAATACCTATTGTAGTCGAAAATTATTTAAATTATAATTGTAATTAATTATTAAAAAAATGGTTTCTAAAAGAAAACACCAGTAACTTTTTTCAACTTCGTATTCTATAAGTATAACTTCAGTATATCAATTCTTTTCTTAATTAAGTTTTTTTTAATATTTAGTCTAGATGTAGTCGAAACTCATTCGCCAGTAGGTTATGTACAGTCAGCGATCTCTGCGTTAATTGGTGTACCGCAACTATCGTTACCGATACTGTGATCAATTAGAACGATTTTAATATAGGCCATGTTCAACATTTAACTTAATAAAATTGTAACGTAGATTATATTTTGTACGTGTATCGATTAGTACTTAAATCCGTGTAGATTTTGATAAATAATAATTTTTATAAATATTTTTGTATTGAAATATTTAATGATGTTTTATTTAACTCGCTATTAATGTACTTACTAGAGAAAATAATTGCCCTATTAAGTACAAATATATCCGAAAAACTTTTCAACAGATAATACCGTTACCTACGTCGAATTCATACAAGATAACGAATAACATAAAACCTTCCGAACTGATGCAAAATGTATACCATCCCCACGTATCTCCACAACATAATATCTCCAAAGTCCAAAGACCTTAATTTGTAGCATCTATGAAGATAAATTAGGAGTCCTGGGTTATTTTTGAGTTTATAGCAAGAAGCATGCTACTAAGTTTGTATGTATTGTTTGTATGTATTTATATGTGTAGAACTCATCCCGCCAATGCTGACACGACAGAAGAAGAACTTAGAATATTACACACAACTGTTGCGCATTATACCTGTACGCAATATGTCGAAAAAATTAGTCATTATTAAGATTTAAATATTCATTATTTACGTGCAGTTCTTTGGACTTAAAGAGCCCGTAAACATTATGTAAGTTATGTAAGTCTAAATTATGAATATTCAGAATTCCATTGAACATTAGGAACAATTTTTTAACAAGGATGCGGCAGTTTGTTCTGAAGTATTGTATAATATTACATTATATTAAAATAGACTGGCCTTGCCCGCGAGGCGTGTCGTTAGGACCGCGGTCGCTTCAGTCCACCACAAGAGACCTAGCTTAAAAATATTTATGTAAATATGTAAGTAATCTGAATTCCAGTGTTATGTAGCAATATTTTTTTACATGTATTTAGCAATTGGCATTTCAGTATTGTATCAAGATCAACGGCATAATTATCGAAGTCAACTGTTGGATATAGATCCGCCTGAAGAAGCCTTTATGGCTCCATGCCTCGAAGTCCACGAATACCTATGACAGTTGTTACTTCAGGCAAGGCAAGGCATTCCAAAAGTTTGATAACTAGGCATACTAAGAATGCACCTAGAGTGCACCTAGAGTCTCGACATTTCATAAGTGCCGTATCTGGTTTACATGAAATAAAGATCTATTCTATTCTATTCTAATGGCTACCGCTTCGTGTAAAATACTGGTATTCAGCCGTAATTGAGATTAGTTGGAGACGGTCATGCTGAGAAGTCACTTATTGCGGCAATTGGGTTCCTGGGGAGTAACCCGTCTCACATCAATGACGCTGCTATTCAGGTTGGCGAGTTGGGTATATATATAAGGTGTTAAAAAATTTACCCTTAGAATTTCGTGAAGTTGTTGTACTCATCATTATGAACAACTTTTACTAAAGGACGAACCGCATAAAAAAAATATGCTGTTCCATACATTTGGTCGAGTAATATTGAATAATTTGTACTGAACAGTTGATTTTATTTTCGAGATTTCGGTGTTCGTCCCATTAGTAAAAGTAAAAAGTACAACAACTTCACGAAATTCTTAGAGTAAATTTTTTAACACCTCATATATCTGACCTTCGATCATCGAAGCCTTGTCATTCAGTGGCAGGATGCACCTTGTTGTGACCTTCCCCATTTCCACCCAAGGCTTCATCTTCCCGACTGCCAGGACACCAAGTTATAGTAATATGGTATAGTATAAATATAGACTGACCTTGTCGACGAGCCGCGTCATGATGACCGCGGTCGCTTCAGTGTCGAACTGCGGTCGGCCCGCGCGGCCCACCATCTGTAGTACTGTGCTTATACTGTACTCCTGTATCACAACAAGCATCACATAAAAACATAGCAAAATCAGGAATAGATAGAAGTACCTAATTACCTATAGGTTTGATGAAGTCTCCTCTACGACTGCTCTGACGGTAAATAAAAACAATAAGTACCCTAGTGATGGGCAAACTACGGCCCGCGAATGGTTTTGATCTGGCCTGCCAACATCCGTAGTTGTGGTTCACAAACTTCAAAAATATATGTAAACACCTATCTTTATGAACATCTCGCATAAACTTAATAACAGGACCTGTGTATATAACTAGAGCCTGTTCACAGCTCCGTTATTAAGTTATCGTATGTCAATTCATCAAATATCAACCGACAATTAGGAGTGAGATGCAAATCGAGATGCGAGATGTTCTTACAGAATAACTATGCTGCATTGTCCCTATTTGCGTCGCACAAATCAATGTAAAGACAAATCAATGCAATGTTACTGAGAAAACTACAGTGTAAAAAATCTGGCCCCATAAGATTTCCTAGGCTTTTCTTTGCCCCTGATGGTAAAAGAATACACAATATAACGAAAAAATCTAAGCCATATGGCCACCAATCCGCACGACCCAGTGGCTCACAAAGAGAAGGACTGAGTCCCACCCCACACATACGTACACACATATGTTTGCACATTATTGCTTGGCAGATTGGTAATTTCTTATAACTTTTAAGCTCTTAATAATGACAGTTACCTGATAAGCTCCATTGACATATTGCTGTGTATTTTTCACGATCACAAGATGAGCAGGGAGATTGACACCCATTGCTGAAACAAACAATACGGCGATACGAAAACGATCAACTTCCAAAGTCAAAATCAAAATTGATACACTGTAGCAGCGAAGCTTAGTAAAATAAGCAGCATATATAGCATATAGAATAGATATAGCAAATCAATAGACAGCTTTTACTAGGCTTCCATTAAAATATCAAAATGTAAAGTTACTACAACAATGACACTTACCCAAAGTCGTTGTGGTGATCAGTATTGGCAAGTCTCTATTCCTGAAGGCAAATTCTATGTTCTGTCTCTCTTCATACAGCAGGCCGGCGTGGTGGCACCCCACACCGCTCATAACTAGAGCCTGTAGAAGAGACAGGATAGAAGTAGCCACTATCTGATAGTAAAGTAGAGATACGGGCCTCGGAATGGGATAAACGCTACCCTTCTGGAATAGATTTACACCCCACTTTTTTATTAATGGCACTAGGTACCTCTGAAATCTATAAAAAGAAAGAGCTGTTCCATACAAAATGTGGATACCTATTACCTAAGTGGGTCAAAATGTATGGAGCAGTCGAATTTTACACGATTGCAGTGTTAGTTATAATAAAACTTCTGTAGCATTTTTTTATTTTTTTTAAACCACTATTTTGGCTATAGGTCTTACGGCTCGCCTGATGGTAAGCGGTATCGTTTGCAACACCAGGTGCATCACTTTTCCACTAGGAGTATCTAAACACGGGGTGAGGTATACATCTCATAAATAGATTTTGTCAATACAAAAAGCTTTACACCAAATTAAAAGCATTTTACCTGCAATTTCTTGTTCTTGATAGAGGAGGCTAAAGCAGTTAACTTCGCCTTTTGTTCAGCGTTGAAGCCTACTGTTAGCTCCCGGGATAAAGTCTCCGCTGTCAATATTACGCTTTTACGAGTGTTGCAGAATATCTGGACGCGGAGAAATGAGCATTGAAGTAATTAAGGCAAATGTTCTGGAGAATTAAATAAATTGCTTTTGTGAAGGAATTGCACACATCAATTATATTCTAGAATAATTAGTTTGATGATATGATGTTGTAGCCACCGATGTCACAAGAGACAACACGGAGGATTTATTAGGTGGATGGCAACGCCTTAAGAATTTTTTGAAATTTTTGTTCACGTGGTAGATACTACTCAACCCCCAAACTTGAAATTTTAAGCAATTGATTAAGAAACCTTTTGTCTGATCGTATTCGGGTTCTACAGTAGCAAATGTTAATTTCATCATAATGGCCACCAGATTGCGAAAACAGACCCAGAATATTATTATTAGCGCAGATGTAAATACTAGACGCTAGTCTTAAGAGCAGCCTAACTGACAATCTTACCAGAGAGTAGGATATCCTGAATGATACGCTAAGTAAAGACTAACCAAAACTTATTTGATTTTAAAATTATGTCGAACATGATTAAGACCCCTATTCAATATTTGTAAAAATCTAAGACACATGTGGGTAATTAATTAACCAGCTAAGTACTCATATTCTTACCAAAGTTGGTTTCCCGGAGTGATACTTCTGTATGATAGGCCACAACTTGTAATTGAGGATGATGTCGAACTTGAATATGCTGGTGCCCTCAGTACACGGGTAGCCTTCAACAATGCGCTTTAACTTCACTGGACGACATTCGTCACCAAACCTAATTTACAGGAGACCTTTAGGTTCTAAATATTCATCCTGCGACTCTAAAGTAACAAAGCCAAAAGTCCAAAAATGTTTATAAGACAAAGTCTGCAAACGAAATTAACTTTATCTTAAGTCCATTGGTGATATCAGGGTGGCGGCCAAAGGGCAACAATCAACAACACTAAACTGCCTTGAATTCTCCCCTATATTGAAACCTACCAATGTAGTATTCTTAAGGCCTCTGCAAATTCTGAAAACACTGCAGTTTATCAACAATTTAAAGCATGTATTATATTGTTTATAAAAGTGTTAAAGTATTTCAAATTAATATCAAATAAGGGAGCAAAATATTTTACTTATAATGTCAAGCCTACCCCACCAGGGGAAAAAAGGTATATATTGATATTGGATAGATATTATTTAATATTAATGACCCTATATCAAACGTAAATAAAACACTTACTTAAAAAACACGGCGGGCTTATCACTAGTCCCGAGCCAGTTGGCGACGTCTTCAGGATTGCTCACGGTAGCTGATACGGCGACGAATCTGATCCGAGGCGCTGATTTGTTCGATACTGTTTGACCTTGAATCTCTTTCTGTAGTTGTTCTATACGATGGACAGATTGCGCTGAACTCTAGGAAGTCGTAAGTTAATTGGATTAGCAAAGGTGTTACAATGAGTACAATTCAAATTTTCCCAGACATGGCTTTCACAGCTAGGTTGCATTTAAAATGGGGCTGTGGCTTCGGTAGCGTGTTTGTGGACTTGGACTTCCACTTACTTCAATAGTCTTCATCCTGCTCACCACAGCTTCCAGCACGGGTCCGCGCAGTTCATCGTTAAGTATGTGCACCTCATCTATCAGGAACAACTTGATAACTTCCACAAGACTTCTGTGGTCGCGCCACCGACGAGTCAGCATGTCCCATTTCTCTGGAGTCGTTATTATTATTCTGTGGAACGAATATTGGACACTTGATGCTTTCTTTGACGTGGAACTAAATTCCGTCAACGATAGGACAATAAGAATAAGAGTAGTGCAGAAATCCAAACGCTTCGCTATTGAGCCAATCGGATAGTTAAATTATATTCATGCAGAAACATGACTGACTGAAAACTAGAAGACTTATAGGGACAGCGACGGAATATCGTTTTAAAATATGATTAGCCTTAAAATAAGATATCTTGTGTTGCTATCTACGGATATGCTGTAGTGTTCTACTTCTTGACATTTAACGCAAAGTGGATGAGATATTGGTATTATTTCCCGCGATGTCTTTGTGCGGCGTAACTCCAAGATTAAAAAACTTACTTGTATGGCTTCAACTGTGTGAAGTCAACATCCGTGTCTCCCGTAACTTCGATACACAACAATCCCAGCTTCGTGAACTTAGAGTACCATTCCGTCAACCTTTCCGTGCACAGTGCTTTTACGGGAGCCACTAGAAGTGAAAACGTAAACATTAGTACCTATAATTTTCCTCGGCTGTGATAATAATGACCATTATAATGACTTATATTACTTTATGAAACGCCTGAACGTAGATCAAAAGGCATCAGATACTAGCTATTATGTTGCTGGCAAAATTATTGTAGGAACTGCGCATAAGAAATCGCAAATGTGAAATGATTCTAACGAATTCATTTATGACCACGTGAAATTGTACTGCTGAACACGGGCCTCGTAATTTTCTACTGATAGGAACGGTCGTTATAAATGCTTTTGTCACCGGGCTTAGCTAATCCAATCCATTAGTCCTTCCATTGATTAGATCCATCCATTGATGACGACAGGAGTACCTACCTATGTTGTAAGTAGGTACTTTATAACTATAGGAACATAAAAATGAGAGAGATTCTTTCAATATGACCCTTAGTCGCCTGTACGACACGCCAGGAAGAAAGGAAGTGGCCTATTTTTTATCGAAGAGTTCAAGGTTAACTCCGATAACATTTAGAGTGTCTTCCGACTGCCCCGTAAACGTCTGTCTTAAGTTTTGAAATCGCCACCTAGGCACGAGGGGTCTCGTTTTTAAGAACAGTCATCTTATCCAAGACATGGTCGTGACTCGTGGCAAGCGCTCTCAGTACCTACCTACCTATTTAGCTCCAATCCTCTACTTTAATCTCTAAATATATTGTAAGGTAATTACTGTATATAATTTTGAAATCTTCAGTATATTGTTTGTCTTCTAACTCCATCAATAACTGCACTATAGCCATTTCAAATACAACTGTTTTCCCAGATCCTGTAGGCGCACATACCACTATCGATTTGTCTGGAATAAAATCAGTATATTGTTGAACCCTCAAAATCAGCTAAATATGCTTGGGCCCATGGCCATGTCAATAGTACGACATGTGGGGCTTGAACTTACTACCTCTCTCTCGTCAGTCCTTACACCTTAGCCGTTGTATTACTGCCGCTCAAATTGAGTTTTGTAGGCACAGTTATAGGTACAAGGTCCTGCCTTTCTAGTCCCGATCCCGATTTTTATTGTATTCGTCATTATAAACAACTTTTACTATGGGTCCAAATGAGAAATTGCGAAAATAAATCGGCTGTTCCATACAATAGTCGAATAATTCCTTTATAATTGGGGTATGAACCAAAAAGCTTATTTTAGCTTATTTTTAATATACAAAAATTTATTTATATGTAAATTTATTAAAAACGTATTGAATTATTTGTATGGAACAGCTGTTTTTTTATCGCGATTTCAGGATTGACCCCATGAAGGGATCGGGACTAGAAAGGTAGTAAGTAGGTAGACTAGGTAGGCCCTTAAATGATATAAAAAACTTGAGACTTGGAGTATACACTCACCTGAATATACCGCATCTTCAATGACATTTGATTGCACAAGATTGAAATATGGATATGCAAAAACATCGCGGTATTTCGGATCTGCAAAATAATTTGAATATATTATGTAAATACGTAGGTACCTACTCTACTAAATCCACCTTGTATACTTTTAAGGGTTTTTTTTATTTATTTAAAGTAAATAGAACAATACAAATACCACTTACACTATTCAATAAAAGAAACTTAAACATTCAGTAAATTACGCTCTCTATGGAAATATCTGGAAATATCGTTCATTCATCTCTTTCGCAGAATATCGACAAACTCCGAACAGTCGCATATCACACTCTGGATTAGAATCCAGGAATAAACCTATAAACCCCTGTATACCTCAAAGGTAGCATAATTGGTGGGTACCCTAAAGGTTGTTAGGGAATATTGCCATAATCACCAAATTGCACAAACGGATTGGTAATGGCAGTAAATATTATGTTTTTATCATCAAACTAAAACTACAGCTGCTGTTCACCCTCTTAGAATACTTTACGACGACGCCCGGGAACAGCCTTTCTTTTGTGAGATATTCTTTGATAGTAACATCCCAAGGATATTCCATTAAACGCTGATGATATAGGTACCTATTTAACACCCTGGCGATAATATATCTAAACACAAACACGTCATAACCCTATTATTATGTCAAAAAAATAAGTAGATCTATATTTCATGTAAACCAGATACAGGCACGAAATATCGAGACTATGTGCGCGGTTCCAAATAGTAGACCCTATGGAGAAGATCTGGCAATAAAATCCATAGAAACACTTTTAAAATTACTTATAGTTCAATAAAAATCAATCAATTAGTTCAATGTTGTGGTAAGAGCTGCGAGAATAATGTACCTAATATAATGTTAATAAATAAAATATAACAAGTGGATAATAATATTAATAATTAATTTGGCTCTAAATAAGATTGCCATGACAGTTACAAGCTGGTCCAATCCAGTCAATAGAAGTATACCTACACACTATAATAATAATGTAACAATACCTATTTCCTCTGTACTCCGAAACTGCCCACACTGCCCAGTACCTTTAGGTGGACGTTTGATAACTCTCGCATCGGTAATAATAGGATTGTTTGTAAATGACGCAGATCTACTTTCAAAAGAAGAAGGGAGCGACATCGGTTGAGAGTTGCATATTTCATCGGCCAGAACATCTGTGAAGCTTGCACTAAAATAATAATTTTGTATAGGTAGGTAAGTAGCTATTTTCCACTTTTCTGACGACAATCTTAGAGACATACATGACTAGGTATGTGGGCCATGCATTCAAATTAAATTAGGTAGATAGTTACGTAAGCTTAAAAATAAACATGCAATGAGATGGGTAGTAGGTATAATATTATAATTTACGCTTAATCTTTCGCGCTAAGTGGTCGCTCCAACGTTACGTTACTGCAATATTTTATAATTACATATAATTACATTACTATGTAGGTATGTGACTACGTAACTACTACTAAATACCTAGTTACATTATTATTCCAAAAATAACATAATTACTCACAGAGTAGTCGTATTCATTGCAGTTATTACCCTTATTGAAAATGAGAAATATATAATTCCGATAATACGCAGTCTGGTCTGTGGATAATGTGATTAATATTTTTAGCCTTTATAACAAACTTTTGTTTTATTTTTTGCATATCCCGCCAAAACAATTCAAATCACAGACTACTTAGAGATACTACGTATCAGACGGGAATCTCCGAAGAGCCAATAACGGAAAGGTAGTTTTGAGTTTGACATTTAGTTTTTTTTTAAATTATTCTACATTCTAGTACTTACAAGCAAAGGTATTAAATATATTGATCGTTGTCAATACACACGGATACCTTTTTATTTTTTTATTTTGGTGTTATTTACTTGGGAGGAAATAAAACTTAGATTACTTATTAAATCCTTTTATTTTTAAGTATTTTCTGATATTTATATAAAGCTTTCATATCGAGAGGTGCAGTCGTGCAGTCCTTGCCATATTTGTCGACGAATCTCAACTGCTCCAATTGTTTGATGGCATTTTGCCAAAAATCCTTATGTTTAGATTTTTTTGTGACTGCTTGTCTGAATGGTTTTCCATTATTTTTGCCACTCAGTGTTGCTCCATTGCATGAATCGAATAAATCGTCAAAAACGAAACTGTTTCCTCAGTGTTTCACTAACTTTACTCCCATCAGCATAGTGAGCTGTGAAATAAAAAAGAAACCTAAAAATAATGACAATAACATATAGAATAGAAATAGATTTACAGGATTAAAGATCAAAATAATTATATAATACTAGCGACCAGTCCCCGGCTTCGCACGGATGGAATTTCTCAAATATCCTTACATTAAATATGAAAGTATTTTATTTTATTATACATATAAAACTTCCTCTTGAATCACTCTTATCGATTAAAAAAAACCGCATCAAAATCCGTTGCGTAGTTTTAAAGATATAAGCATACATAGGGACAGACAGCGAGAAGCGACTTTGTTTTATACTATGTAGTGATAACAAATTATTTTATTATTAGACTTATTATTTGAACATAATTATTCAGCTTTGTTTTAAATGTAGTATGTAGTGTAAATCCAGCCAGCAGTTACAGTATAAAAGTAATTTGGTAACAGTCAAATTTATGGTTTAAAAAATAGGTGAAATACTCACAAAATTGTGCAGTGTAAGATAAGGCCACGGCAACCATCTTACTTAAAACACGAGTGCAGTTTTTTGCCTAAAAATAAATGTTTGGTTATTAATATCATAGGCAGTCCCAAAATTCCACCGTCATCAGCCAGATAAAGCCCACAGCTAAACATGGGTATCGTACTGACATGTACAACAAATGGTTGTTTAATGTGCACATTGTTTTCCATTAATTTCAAGACACAAGAGCATGTACTTAGCCATCATTTTAGTTAGAGGCCCTCAACAATATTGTATCACGTACTGATATTCTGTTTCTGACTGTGCTGATATTCAACCACATTTAGTTAGACTGGAAGCTGTTCGAGTCTATCTAAATGTGGTTGATTAACAGCACCTAGACTACCATCTGATTGCTGAACTAAATTATTGGAGCATACTAACTAGGTTGTTACACTTTAGGCCTGCAAATGGCATAGGTGCTTATGATAACTAATGTTGATAGCATAACATTAGCATTATCTGTATTAAAATAAAATTAATAAGAACTGCATAAATTACTTACTTTCATTTTTTTATTTTCTCAGGTGTGACATGTTCGTTATTTAGTTTAGGTAACAAACACATTTCCGTATGCTTGCAATCTGTTTTAGAGACATCAATGCTACCAGTCCATTTGGATATATTTTCTTTGTATATAATACTTTTATTTAAACAATTATTGTTCCTGATGCCTTTAATAAGGTGAGGTGGATCATATACCACATTAATTTCAACATCTTCAATTATGATTGTGTCATCTGAAATGAAAAATAATAAGAATGGAAAAACAATACTTATGACCTCTTATGACATATAACCTTATAGGGTGATAAAATATATCATTTTATAATGGCAAAATACTTCTCCCTCATTCAAAAGATAAGACAATAATTAAAGGTAAATAGGCAAAGAACATTATAATGACCAGTAATAGGGAGAACAACTTCAACTTACCAATCTTTTTGTCAGCCAGTATTTGGTGCCTTCTTGCATTTTTTTTACAGCAGACTGAAAAGCTGCCCCTTGATCACATACCAGGAGCTACAGGTATTAGTCCAGTTTCAATTACTTTGGATAATACTTCCGTTAAAATATTTTTCAGAATTATTGCAGAAGTAGCACAGACAAAAATCATAGACAAAAATAAAGATTACCAAGTTGACAGTGACACTGACAGAAAACACCGAAGCTGGGACCGAGGGGGACAAGAAGCGGGTTGAAGGGGCTGAGGGAAATGTCAAATGCATAACTGCCCGTGTTTGTCTATGACTACAAATTTGATCTATAATTTTTGTTCTAAGATTCAATGCCGTGATTCAAATTATTTTGACATTTGAGGCTTCATCGTCGAGGTCATAGAGCTTTTTTTTTTTGGTTCTTTTGTCCCTCTTTGGGACAGGCAAAGGGAGCTGAGCCCATACAGCCAAGAGGTCATAGAGTATAGAAGTAATATAGAGTAGGTAGGTAATGAAAGGAATCATTCTTGAATCATTCTTTAATACTATCATAGAGATAATACATAGTGTACTATTTCTGAATACTATAGTCAAAGACCAGCAGGGTAATCACGATACACACTCGCCATCGGAATCGATTCAATTTTGACAGTCCAACAAACTACATTGCGCGGTATGCTTTTAAAACTACTACGCCCTACAATTTGAGCAACGCAATGAACACTGTTGTTGTGTCAAAATTGAGTCGATTCCGTTTACGAGCGTGCATCGTGATTAGGTAGCGGATTCTAGAAATGAGTCGGATTAGGTAAAAACGATACCTGTTCCACGTAACCCTAATATTTTATAATACTTAATCCTAAATTATATTATATGAAGTATGGCCGTTCTGTTACCCGGATAACGATAGTATTTATTCTATGTAGATTAGTTAGGAAGTATTTCGCTCGATATCAAGTACGAACAACACATGGACGGTCCATTTCTAATATTAAGTAGATTTTTATCAAGAAATTATTATTAACGTTTTTTTTTTGGTGAAGTTAATATGACTATAATAAAATAGGAGATCGAGAGGTCGAAAAATCTGTACATACAATTTCTTTTTCTTGGATTAGCTGCGGTCTAGTATCTAATAATACCTAATCCAAATTCCAATATTTATGCCTCAGCTGATTGTCAAAGCTAGTCAAACACATTTTTGCATTATTGTAAACTTTTCCTCAAATGTCTAGGGATGTTCCGATGACCATAAGGTATCGATATCTACTCATATAAGTAGTACTCAAATCATTTTTCGATACTACTCATATGAGTACACCTAAAGTATCAATACTCATACTCATATCGATACTTTTTAGTTTTTTTTATGAGACTTGTATACTAGGAAAATATTCTTGGGAGTATTCGTTATTCTGTTTATTTTTAACATAATAATATAACATAATAATACCCACACATTAAATATCTAAAAGTAAGTAAAAGTATTAAATGAATCATCTTTTATTAATTTCTAAGTAACTCTGTTGAATCCAGATTTCCCAAAAACAGTAACTACTCGGTATTTTTGGGGCAGTCTGTTCCTTGCTTGGGATATCGTTACTCAGGCTTTGGAAAATAAGTACTCGCTTGGGACCGGTTTTGCGACAATTAAATACCGTAAAGTAACATTCGTTCAGTCTGATTCGATTCGATACAAAGTAGGTACTTTCGTTTCGTTACCGTGTGAGTCTTGCGTGTGAGTATCGCAAGATTGATTCGATGCTAAAATTACTTGGCATCGATACGAAAGTATCGAGTACTTCCTCGTATTTACTTTTATCGGAACGACCCTACAAATGTCTTGCTTTGCTTGTCAAGTTTGTCCACAGACCACTTCGATGGTAAATGCATAGATTAAAATACGGTAAATGTTAAATGTAAATGTAAATGGTAATGCCATGCCAGTCATAACAATCCATGAATTAAAAATAAATGAGTGAAGTCATTCATCAATTAATAGAAGGTGTAAAAGTGTACCTATTCAATTGTTAAATTACGAAACAAAACAAAATATGTAAGTTTTAATTAGCACGTCGAGTCCTAGTTATTCTTGTCTTTCGTATTCGTAAGTCCTAAAAAATTATCGCTCTCACCTTATTATTACAGGGAAGTTCATAATGATTATGAGGATGCTGATACCATCAGTGTAGATACATTGGCTTTAGAAGAAATGGTACAGCAGGAAAGAGCTAGAGAGATAACACAATTACATTCTTTGAGTAAGAAAGTTAGTTTCCTGCACACAGATTTGATATACTATCGAAATCCAAAATCTGCCATGGGTTCAGCATGCTATCAGTTGTGGAAAACCCTGTTGAAGAAAGTTGGAGGTACTCCTAATGGATGGAGGGACCTTGGCTACTCTTTAGGCGTTGTACAGGATGATTTGAATGTGAGTATTATCTTCAAAATTATTTACCTACTGATAAACCAACATTTGATAATGTCCATAATATAAGTAAGTATATAAAAATGAGTCATTTTGAAAAAAAGTTGTATATAAATTTATTGTTACAATACTTTGTTTGCAATTGTAAGGTATATTAATACATGTTTTGATTTTTCTCCAGTACATAATGCACTCTGTGAAGGAAGATCCTGTAGATATGGTGCTAAAAGTATTCAGACAAAATGAGAATGCAACTATTGACAAAATATTGGATGCTTTTATAAAACAGAAAAGATATGACATATTGAAATCAATAGAAGAACCACTTTGTGAAATAGCTCAGTACTTCAACAAGGATGACAGTGGTTATCAGAGCAAAAGTACTGGACAGAGAGAAATAGTTAGCCTTAAAAATCTCCCCAATGACTTACCAGCACCTTTAAATAAAAACGTTGTTATTAAAGATAAAGATCCTATGAAGCCAAAACAACCATCATTGAGACCACCCGTAACTACAAATGAACCCATAGCAAATGATAGCCCAATTTTGTTTTTGACCTATACACAAGATGGGTTTCCAACAGCCATAAATATACAAGAGTATGTTCAGAACTGGATAGATGTGCCAAATGTTAAGGTTGTCACTTTGAACAATAAAAAAGAAGAATTGTACCAGAATCCAGAGAAGTTTATAAGAGAATACTTTGAAAAAGTAAGTGTATGGATATTACATGCCAGAGTATCTATACCTGTGTATGATTATATGCTCAAAATTAAGACCTGTGGGCCGAGCACGAATGTTTTGACGTATAGTAACGTAAACGTAACCAAAAATACACGTTTAATCCATGATATTTTTTTGGAAATACACATGCATTATTTTTACATTTTCATGAAGCAAGTGCGGTGGTTGCATAAAATTGAACAAAAATGCGATAGATTCATCGTATTTTATACTCAAAATTTGCTTACGTTTACGTTACTATACGTCAAAACATTCGTGCTCGGCCCACTGAGAAAATAAAAAACCAAGCTCATTTGAATAAAACAATCCAATAAAACTATATTTTTTGTTCACAGGCTGACATTATCATACCTATCATAACATCTGGCTATCTAGAAGAAATAAGGTCACATAATCCAACTGTTCCTAACACATCTGATAACTTAGACCATAAATATGTTAATTTTATTTATAATTTGATAGTAAATCATTACATTCACGCTACAGGCTGCCTCAACAAGAAAGTTAGGAGTGTGTTGCCACAAAATGCAGATGTCGATTTATTTAGGCGTATTACTATGTATCCAGATTTGATGCCATGGACATATGAAATATATTTTGATGAGCAATTCAAGGCATTTCTGAAGTACTCATGACTAACTTTTTATATTTGCATTATTGTCACTTTATACATGTGGCATTTACAAAAAAAAATGTTTTTAGGTGTGTAATACTGTGCTATATTTAACGGAACTGTACCTGATATTTTTGGCAATAAATAAACTAATATTTTTTCATGGAAATAGTAATTTTATTTTGCTCCTGATAAGTACAAAATGACATTTATATTAGTACAAAAAATAGTAAACATTACAATATGATTAAATCTATGTAAGGCAATGCTAATCTTATCATTAAGATTGATCCTTTAATTCTAATGAAAAATAATTATTAATAACAATATTACACGTGAATTTAATACATAAAAAACTTCTGGAAAAATAACAGCAGAATGGTGTAAAGTATTATGCTACTATTGGACATGTTTTTAATAGAGAATATAATAAAACAGTAGTATCAGTGCATTTATTAATAAAGACGAAAATAATGCATTATATTAGTATCATAAATAATAAAGGTAGCGTGCTCTTGTATTGCATAGGAACAAGTATATGATTTGTACTTATTACACACTAATTATTAACTCACAAGAGATGAAAATATAATTAAGTGGATGTATTGTGTAGAATTATCTCTTTAGAATGCTACTTGTGTTTGGCAAAGTGAAGGATGCTCTTATGCCTAGCTTTGACAGGCAAGATATTAATTTAAACACTTGTATTTTAAAGAGTTTTTATCAACAAGAGGTATAAGAAAACATTTGGTATGAGTTGTTATCTGACATAATACTGAGTACTAAGCTCTTAAGGACAGATTTATTCTTGCTGGGCAGTCTTGTCCTCAATGTCGTCAGTAGTCTCGTCTGCAGTGCTGACGTCATTCACATCAATGCCAGTGTCATTGTTGCTGCTGTTGGCAAGTTCCTCCTGCAAACATACAAGATAACATGCTAATAAAACTATCTTTTCACCTCTCATGCTCTGAAATTGTGCAATTGATTGCATAAAAAATGGACCAAAAGAAACTTTATGGCAGACTATTTCGAAATTTGAATCAATATTTTTCAAATGTTTACTCTGGCTATTAATTAATACTTGTTCTTAAATCCTCAAATCATCATAATCAAATAATTTATTTCGTAAAACATGGGTACAATAGGACTTTCAAATATGTAATTAATCAGTAACACCATGATTGCATGCCTGTAAAGGTAAAATCTTTTACAGGCATGCGAAATATCAATATAATTTACATTATTTGTATTCTAAATATTAATTAATACTGTAGAAGCAGCATACAACAACCATTTAGACAAATACTTTTAAAAAAAATATTGTGATTGGCTATTTATTAAAAAAAAATATACACATAATGTAACAGGTTTTTGCAAGTGAAAACCTTATAATTTTTGTAAAACTCCTAATATATTACACAGTATTTCTACTTTCCTCACATTTTTGATTAAAAGCAATGTTTTAACAATGTCAGGTAAAGGTATAAATTTTACATTCAAATTGAAACTTGTCCTGTTTGAAATTGATCTTTTTCAACAAAGTTTTCAATCTGGTGTTGTGGAGCACAAAAAGATAAGAATGGTATGTGATGCCAATTTTGTGTAAACAAAAGTCCAAAAGTATGACAAAACCAGTAGAGTCTTCTCTTCCAGCTGTTACGGATAATAAATGTTAATATACTTGCCTTGATCACTTCAACAAAACTGTTAGCCTCATCCAACATTTGTTTGAAAACAGAATTTTCTTCTTTGAGGTCTTCAATTATTTTGCGTAGCTTTTCGTTCTCATCCAAAGCATCATGTAAAGCAACCCTGAAAATTTGTAGTATTGGTTTAAGAGCTAGGGAACAATACCATTGTCTTAACTAAGAGAACCATAACTAGGTTTTGTCTGAAAAATGAGTTAATACTTAATTTAGAATCAGCATGATGTTCTATAAAGTTTTCTTTATCATAAATTAATATTATTGAAGATAATATTAGATATGAGCACCGTAGCTGTCTATTTTTATAACCAAATATACCAAACCATATTTCTTGTAGTTGTTTTAGGAGGGCAGAGTACATGAGATTGCAACACAAAAGGTAAAGAAAAATATTAATGTCTTGCTAAGTAATGTCATAGCCTGCAGATCCAAATATAAAGTAGAGATTAGACAACTTACGCAGGCATAGCATTAATATCATTATGAACACAGGGAAATGTTTGATTTACCAAAAGAAATGGATTGCCAAAGAGCTTATGGATGTGCAAGATATTTTGCTCTCTTTGAATAATTCCATGAGGAAAACAAAAAGTTTTAAAATGTATGTAATCTAGATTTAATACGTAATAGTAAATAATGAGGGTAAAATATAAAGTTTACTTACTGACGCTTCTCTGCTAAAAGTTGCCAATACTTTTCTGATGGTCCCTCAGGGTTAGTGAGATCATCAGCAGTTATTTTCGTGTCTAGGTTGGCTTGAGTTTCTTTGGTGGACAAGTTCTTCCGTTTAACCTCAACATCACTGAAACAAAACAACAATAACATAGGCCAAATTTTGAAATAGGGAACGTTTCACTTTTCATTCGACGGATATTACTTTATTCTTACACTGGGGACTCCTGGCTAAGTTGGTGCTTTAAACTTTTTGAAGGTCTACCCACTAAATTTTCCCTATCAGAAGCAGTGTGTTGAAGGGTTTTGAGAGATCTCCTCGTGACTCTTGTCGTCTCCTACAACAGAAACAAAAATTATAGCAGTTAAAAGATGAAAATATACGGATTCAGATCAAAATACGTAAACCGGTAACCATAGAATTATGACCTCAAAAAGAAAGGACAACATATACTTTTACCTGAAGATCTTGACTGCTCATGATGAAGATTAAGTATATAATCGGTTTGTCTATTTGTAAGTTGACTTCCAGTTATAGAAAATAAACAAAAATAACTTTTCTGGCTTATAGCAGCAGACGCTCGTCGATTGACATTTGTTTGATTGACAGCTCTCTTTGACAGCGTTATTTCCCGCCAAATGGAAGTTTTTTTTTTTAATTGTGCATTTTTAGTAAAACTGGCTACGTTCAGTAATTCTGATTCATTTATCGGATGAAAGTCACTCTTGCGAATGTCGCTCGCTTATCAGGGAATAATTGAACGGCTTCGAGCAATCCACAACTGCGTTAAGCGAGTGACCAATCAAACGACCTCAAATTATCTGCTGTATCCTATGACTACAGTCGGCCCTCTTTATATTAGGCGAATAGAGGCAACTATTCTAGTCATAGGATACAGCAGATTTTTTTTTCAGATTGGTCTCTCTGGTCTCTCTCGTAACGCAGCTGTGGATTGATCGAAGCCGTTCAATTATTCCCGATGAGCGAGCGACAATCGCACGAGTGACTTTCATACCGAAAAATGAATTACTGGGCTACGTTCAGTAATTCAGTTTTTGGTGCGAAAGTCACTCGGGCGAATGTCGCTCACTTATCGGGAATGATTGAACGATCCACAACTGCGTTACGCGAGTGACCAATCCGGACCAATCGAACGATCTCAAATTATCTGCTGCTGTATCCTATGACTACAGTCATTGGTCGGTTGTTAGCAGTGCGACCGACTGTGACTTTCACCCTACTATTTCACGGAGTGACCAGAGCGATCGTCCGACGACGCTCGCTCAAATAACTGAACGGTTTAGTGGTCATTTAGTGTGATCGCCCGTGGCCCGCGTCGTCGAGCGTCGTCCGGCGTAATAACTGAACCAGTGACGTTAGGAAGAGGCTTCTTACGTCATTGAACTGAACACACCCCTAAACGTAGCCATTGGCTACGTTCAGTAATTCAGTTTTCGGTGCGAAAGTCACTCGGGCGAATGTCGCTCGCTCATCGGGAATAATTGAACGATCCACAACTGCGTTACGCGAGTGAACAATCCGCACCAATCGAACGATCTCAAATTATCTGCTGCTGTATCCTATGACTACAGTCATTGGTCGGTGGTTAGCAGTGCGACCGAGTGCGACTTTCACCCTCCTATTTCACGGAGTGACCAGAGCGATCGTCCGACGACGCTCGCTCAAATAACTCTGGACGATCGCTCTGGTCACTCCGTGAAATAGGAGGGTGAAAGTCGCACTCGGTCGCACTGCTAACAAGCGACCAATGACTGTAGTCATAGGATACAGCAGCAGATAATTTCAGATCGTTCGATTGGTCCGGATTGGTCACTCGCGTAACGCAGTTGTGGATCGTTCAATTATTCCCGATGAGCGAGCGACATTCGCCCGAGTGACTTTCGCACCGAAAACTGAATTACTGAACGTAGCCAGTGTAGTTTGACACTTGAGTTGAGTGAATGACATCTGTCATTAGTAACTGTCATGTCATTTCGTGTCATTTATTTGCGTTCGGTGGGGGAACGAGTGTAGAGTTGTTTTCTAAATATTTAATTGATTTCTTACTTATTTCGCGACTATAATAACGGTGGCCTGTGATAATGTTTGTAAAAAACCATTTATAATAACGTCATTGAAAGTATCAACATGGTGTAATGTAATATAGTGTCGTGATAAGTATTTTCATGTAATTAATTTATTCGATTCATATCTTATCTAAACCTGAAGTACATTTTTATCTAACGTGTTAGTGTACAGATTCCCACCAAGGTTTTGTAGGATATAGTGTGAAATTGAGATCATGGATACTCTAAGGTAAGTACTGTAGGTAGACAAGTTACCTATACGTAGGTGTCATAGTACCTACGTAAAGTACGTGCGTCAAAAGGAGTCAAGGTTACGTTTATTATACGCTAATAATATGTTGTTATGAAATTTTCAGGTATTATTTTGTCACATGGAATGTGGCAACCAAGAATCCAGGGCAAGACCTAAATGCCTTATTAGATTTTCCATCGCAGTTTAATAAAAATAAGCCATTACCAGATTTTTTTGTGATTGGGTAAGTAGTTCATGAGTACTTGCATAATTTTGCAGTATCCTACATAATTTGTAGGTCAATGTGATACTTTAGCAATCATATGGACAGAAAACAGTTGTTTATTTATTTACAACTTTATTTATACTTTTGATCTCATAACTTACTGGCCTCTTTATTTATGAAAATTGAAATTGATAATTAATTCTGATAAGTAAAGTAACATTACTTGATTACATTTTTACTTAATCTATCTTTAATTATATCTTGTGTATATTTAATTACCAGTTATGTGTTATGTTAGTTATGTAGTTTTCATTTGATATTGTTATTATTTCCTCATTTCATCTATATTCAGGAAAACATATTATTCATATAGTAAATAGTAGTACTAAGAGGAAATGTTATATTGCTAACACATGTCACAAATAATACTGTCAACATAAATAATTTTAAAAACATAAAAATATATATTAAATTACTCGTAACCCGGCGAACTTCGTACCGCTAATAAAATAACTGTGCACTTACCTATCCACCTACCTACCCTACCTACCCTACCTACCCTACCTACCCTACCTACCCTACCTACCCTACCTACCCTACCTACCCTACCTACCCTACCTACCCTACCTACCCTACCTACCCTACCTACCCTACCTACCCTACCTACCCTACCTACCCTACCTACCCTACCTACCCTACCTACCCTACCTACCCTACCTACCCTACCTACCCTACCTACCCTACCTACCCTACCTACCCTACCTACCCTACCTACCCTACCTACCCTACCTACCCTACCTACCCTACCTACCCTACCTACCCTACCTACCCTACCTACCCTACCTACCCTACCTACCCTACCTACCCTACCTACCCTACCTACCCTACCTACCCACCCTAACTACCCACCTACCCTACCTACCTACCATAGCCTATCTACCATACCTACCATATCTACTATACCTACCCTATCTACCATACCTACCCTATCTACCATACCTACCCTACTATCATCTACCCTATCTACTATACCTTCCCTATCTACTATACCTACCCTACCTACCTACCCTATCTTATCTCTTATCTCTTACCTACCCTATCTACTATACCTACCCTATCTACGATACCTACCCTATCTACCATACCTACCCTATCTACCATACCTACCCTATCTACCTTATTATTGTTATTTAGAAGTGGTAGGGTCCTAAGCCGTATCTACCCTATCTACCATACCTACCTTCTCCTTACAATTATAACAAACAACAAAAAAAGAATTAGCGAAATTGGTCCACCCGTTCACGCGTGATGGAGTGACCAAGGGAAATAGAGATTCATTTTTACATAATTATAAAGATAAGTTTCTCACAGTAACTCCTCATTAAATGGGTTTTTTGTACGACAGCTAGTTTTTTGTAATGACTTATATCCAAGGTCAAGTTAATAAGCACTTATAAGTCATACTAAGAATCGACGTCAAAACGATGAAGCCATAAACATAAAAAACAAAAATATATCATACTAATATTCTAGAAGTACGTTAGGGATTAGAGATTTTTGAATTTACTATACGACTTCAAAATAATGAATCCTAATAACACATTCCAGGACAACAACTACTATAATTGAACAACTATATACAACATGTCTCAAAATTCAACGATAAATGGGCACCAGAGGGTGGACCTGCTCATGAACATTCATGAAAAAAAAAGAATAATTTTTTTTAGGATTTATTACAAACAAAATTGAAATCCTTCGAAAATGGACACCTGTTAAGATATTTTATAATAATCTCTCTTATATTATATATATATAATCTCTCTCTAAAAATATAAAAATTTTGGTCATGGTAATTAAAAATATCTTAAGGGGTGTCAATTTTTGAAGGATTTCAATTTTTTTATGCTTTTTCTTAAAAATTGAGTTTTTTTTTTCTCGAGTTTTCATGAGAAAGTCAACCCTCTGGTGCCCAATTATCGTTGAATTTGTGTTCATAATGATGTGTACAATAATCCTTAGGGACTAGGAAGCACAATACGACGACGAAGACTACGATGAAGACGTGATAGCAATAAAACTTTTACTATGTCTCATTGTGTGTCCTGCAAAGTGTTAAACAATTACATGTCTATTTATAGTTAAGTTATTACATGACTATTAATAGATGATAGATGCTTGGCAATATAACATTTTCAAAATAATAGGTCTAACATTATAGAAAATTAAGGTCTTATATTGATGTCTAAAAGTAATATTTTTGAATAAATTTATAATTTTTTGTTAGGGATTCTTTAATGAATAATTATTTAATGGGAGCTTAACTTTTCTTGTGGAAAGACTGTTTTAATTTATCCCAAGGAATCTGTTATCTAAATTGTCTAATTGAAATATGATTGCATAATTCACAGGCATACTTGTGGAATTTAATATTCTTGCTACAGATATTACATGAAAATAAAATAAGTTTCCTAGAATTAGAAATTTATAGGTGATGATGAATATAATATCCATTAGGAATCCATGCAATATATGGAGTTATTATTTAGTTGGTAATGTATTTTATTACAGGCTACAAGAAGTTAAGTCTCAACCACAGAATTTGGTAATGGACTCACTTTTCACTGATGCATGGACATCATCATTTAACAAAATACTTTGCCGGCAAGGATACATCATTGCCAAAAGCACTAGACTGCAAGGAATATTATTGTTAGTGTATACCCAGATGAAACATGTCACTCATCTCAGGGATATTGAGGCACAGTATACCAAGACAGGATTGGGAGGAATGTGGGTAAGTCTAGAAATTGAAGATATTATTTAATTCCTATACTTTCTTTATTGATGAAGATTGGGTGACGAAACTTGACTCCAAAGTAGAAGTTTCTAGGCCATCTTGGTGGCTACCAAGATGGCCTAGAAACTCCTACTTTGGAGTCAGGTGCTGAAGAGAAATTTCTGCTTCTTCAAATTATTATATCTATCTTCTAAAATTATAAAGAGAAAATATTTAATTTTTATCTCAATAATACTCTTTTTATAATTACTGGCATTGTATGAGAAACCAGAAATTGATTGTACAGATTGTTTTTAAATTTTTGCTGCATAATTTAATTCTATCATGGGTTTTTTTAAAGTTATAAACTGGTTTATGCTTATCATGAGATAATCGTTAAGTTTTACTACTTTTATACTTTGCGTCTAAGACAGGTAGGTACTTAATCATTAGAGATTTAGATTCTAGTTATTTAAATTAACTTCTCAAATCGCAACCGGCCGCCAGTTGCCTTTAATAATATCTAGTAATGTCTGTGATTCGTCACTACGTCACGTCACAATAGGTGAAATAACAACATTTGAAAAGTGAAAGAAATCACGATAACTATAAAGCCTATAATAAGTCTTCATTGTTCGAATTCTACATTCCTAGATAGGCTAAAGGCGGCTTATGGGTGGAAATTTTCGTCCAAGAAATCGATACCGCAGTCTTGCTTGAATGATTTCGTTTGAACTAGCATTTACCTACTCAAAGTAACAGCAGGTACCTAGGTAACTTTACTAATTATAGAAATACGGACACGATATACTTAGTTAATAATGTCGCGATCAAGTATGCATATGATCAATATATTTTATGATATGCATTTATACATGTATCGGAAATGCGTGGTCATATTAAAATTTAAGGGTGTGGATCAGACCATCAAACTGAACAACTTTATGGTACCAACATAGTAGGTAATTGCGAAAAAATTATGGACTGTCCCTGCGGGTCTACCGCGTAACTCAAATGGTTATGAACATCGACTCTGGTAATAAACTTCAATACAATCATGGGAGGCAAACTTTGAGCTAACCTGTAAAAAAATTACTGATCGTGAGTCCCAACGGTATGATCGATAAAAGTTGTACAAGGTAGCTCGAAGTTTAGCTTCTCTCGATCGCATTGAAGTTTATTACCAGAGTCGATGTTCATTATTATACTATTTTAGTTACGTGGTAGACCCGCTGGGTACGTTTGGGTCCAGTAGGTATTGAAGTTTTGTATCCAGGGATAGCTGATTATTTTTGTTATACCAATATAATCAAAATAATCAACTGTCCCATAAAAAACTTCAATCCAATCCAACCAATTCAGACCAATCAGCGGGTCTACCGCGTAACAAAATGGTAATAAAGATCAGACACTGGTAATAAAGTTCAATACGATCGTGAGAGACTAAACTGTGAGCTAACTTGTAATTTTTTTACCGATCATGAAGATAGGAGTCCCAACTTCATGATTGGTAATTTTTTATAAGGTAGCTCAAAGTTTAGTCTCTCACGATCATATTAAAGTTTATTATCAGAGTCGATGTTCATTACCATTTTAGTTACGCGGTAGACCCGCTGATCCACTATAACCTAATATATGACCACGCATTTCTGATTCACGTTGTATAGCATGATTATGTGATAGCATATTTGTGTCTGTACCAAACCAATCTACTATTATGGCGATATTGTATAAAATCGCATTGCATTGCTAATTGAGGCGAGGCCCCAGTCAGCAGAACGACATCGAATTATCTAGTACGTTATTCCGCGGAATCAGTCTCTTAATTAGGACTAAACAATCGGAATTTTCCCGTACGATGCATAGGTAGGTAGTTGGTTGTGACCATGTCACAAGGAAAACATTAAAGCGCGTAGGTTGTTTGTAATTTTACACTAGTGTTATTAGTGTAATGGTTAGCAACGGATTAAGTAGCAAGAAGGCGTTTATAAAAATAAAATATTACGTGATCGCCATTACCGACATTTAATTGAAAGAAATCACTGTAACAATTTTTTCTCAAAACGAATCATTTATTTATATTCATATCGTTTATTTCTTTATCAAAACGGATGCTCTTAACATCGAAGAGGCTTTAATTTAAAAAAAAAAACATTTAGTTTTCTATAATAGCAGACTGTTAGGACCTGAGTAATAATAGAGTTTCATAACTAAGTATGTATTCTCTGATCTTTAACCTACCACTGCTCAATAAAAGTGGCTTAGTGTCAACGTAATTAATGTTGATAACGCTTGCAGTTTTCTGTACCTATTAAACAAATTGACCATGAAGCTATAAAATATACTTAGGTAAATACATTTGCTTTATTTCTTTAAAGAAATGAAAAGTCAAGAAATTTTAATGCCATTACCTACTATAAGTCAAAAACATCCTTTTGTAAGCTCATAAAAATAGAGGCCCTGCCTCATCAGCATGCTACGCAGGGTGTGCCGAACGAAGTATCAATTTAAAATGTTGCCTCTCGATTTGTTGCTCCAAACAATCCGTAGGTCTAAATGACAATAAGGAATTTAATTCTTCGCCATCTACATGCAGTCTACTTAAAATGTCTTCTCTAGGTCATCAATCAATTGTACGATGATTACAATAGAGATAGCTTAGGATCCTTACTATCTTTATTCTTGTTCCAGGGAAACAAAGGGGCTGTTAGTATAAGGTTCAACATATATGGATGTTCAGTGTGCCTCGTGAATTGCCATCTGACTGCCCACGAGCATCTGTTGGCGGACCGCATTAACGACTACAACACGATAATAAAACAACACATGTATCATGTTAGTGAGACTACTAACATTTTGTACCATGAGTAAGTTTATTTTTCTTATCATATACTTACGTATAAGTTAGCGCAATATATTTTTCTTAGAAACGGAAGATTGAAACAATCATCTGTCTTTCTTTTTAAGATGATGTCATGGTAGGTATTTGACGATTGTAATATTTCATTTAACTGTTTTTAACTTCGTACATATAAACTTTTACCTCTTATATACTAACTGGTACTTCAGATAAAAGCAGATTGACTACTAAAATATTCAGTAACGAATGGAATAGCCCTCTAGACATAGCACTGGATCGATACACGTCTATTTCTATACTAAAATTACACGTTTCAAATGTGCTAGTTTGGCAAAACAAAGCGTATTGACCTGTAGTTTTTAGCTTTTCTGAAAACCTAGCTACCTAAAAGTCTAATCACTCGAAATGATTAACTATAAAATATATAGATATAAACATGGGCTACACAGAAGCCATTATGTATCTGTTGATTAGATAATATTACACAATGTTAGCCAGTAATTTGAAATAAAAAAACATCTTTTAAAATCGTAATAGGTTGATCTATCCAATATAATCATAATATACTTAAGGTAAATTTTGTAGATAGATAATATAATATCGTTAACAGTTGGTTAGATACACACAGATAATTTGAATGACTAATCGATGATCTACATTGATTATCATCCAATACCAACATGTGATGACGTACGTCAATACAGTCAATAATCTGATAATGATACAGAGTTTTAGAAGATAACAGGAATACCCGATAACCGATCTTATCATCGAAGATGTCTTAGTTCTGTGAACAAAAAGACAACTCTTCCTTTCCCTAAAGCTACGTTAATGGATGACTAATTTAGACCTGTCGATCACAAACGGTTTAATGTTGTAACGACAGATATAGCTTCTATTATAAATCCTTTTGGGGGATGCACATAGGTACAATGGGCTGCAGAAAATGATAACCAATGTTTTGGACAACTTCTTTGAACCAACTAAAATAATGTATAAGTTAACACATGAAAATGGCTCTTATTGTTTCGAGATGCACAAGCAACGATTTAGCTTAGGGTCATCAATACTTTCTGAAGCCTACAGTACACAATGAATCTATGTCCAGAGAACAGTTGAGTTACTCTTGAAAATAATTTCAATGTCAATCCAATGCCAGTGTCATCTATGTAGATAAACTATCTATATCAGCTGATCCGCTAAATATTGAACAAATGTGGGGCTACTGAAGGTTCAAACTGACGGCATAGGTAACCAATCGATCGGAATTACTTTCAAGAGCAAGGCCTCGGGGGCGAAACTGCGTGTGACGGAGGTATCGATGCAATTTGTGCTACTTTCGTATCTTTCCATTTTACATGGAGTTATATTACTTTTTACTTACTCTATTATGAAGTTTTTTATGTCAGCTTGTATATAACGTGACCTTGTTTTGATATTAGCTAGGTATTTTGTTTTATATATCTTATGTTTAAAAAAGTCGCCTGCAGACACTTATTCTCTAACCTAACCTAATGTTTTAAATTATGTACAGTCAATATCATAACACCTTTCTTTTCAGCTACGTGATCTGGATCGGTGACCTAAACTTCCGTACGGACCATCCAACGGGCAGTAGTCCCACAGCAGAAGAGATCGTTGCCACACTACAGAAGATAGAGAAGGACAAGTACGCGGCGTTACTGAGACACGACCAGCTGATCGCCGTCATGGACTCGGGGGATGCGTTCTCAGAGTTCACCGAGCATGATATACGGTTCCCGCCGACGTACAAGTTCTCTATCGGCGGTGATGAGTATGATATTAAGTACGTATGTTGGATTTTTGTGAATATAATAATTTATTTATTTTTATTAAAAAATAATGTTGACCCGCACTAGGATTCCTCCTGTATCGTGGACCGGGTACAGTATACAGACACATCTCATAAACAAACATGCCCGCTTAGTAAATAGTACGTGTATTTTATTATTTATTGGGAGAGGATTACTCTTAACAGAAAATCTGTGGAGTCCTTCACGTAGGAATTTAACTCTAAACCTCTCGCTTGCGCCCACGAAACGAATGAAGTTGTCCGGTTAGATATCTAAAGTATCGAATGTTTAATTTACGCAAGTTTATTTGCCAAGATAAGGTAATCAGAGCAGAAAACGTATGCTCTGCGATCTAGTGCATTACAAAATTGCCTATTGAATGAATGCAATATTAATTTCAACTCAAAGTAATTTTTTTTTGGTTATTATGTTTAAAATTTTAAGTCTTAGAACTTATGCCTAAAATTAGGTATTTTTAAACATTAGGCATATTAAAATTAGGTAATTTGTCAACCTTTACAAGATAATTATCAATCCTAGGAAGTTGCAAGCATAAGCATAAAACCAATTTAATTGAAAATAATGTTTATCACGCTCTAGCCTTAGCTCATGCCTATTGTTTACGTTTTTCGCACGATTGTATTGCGTCAAGTATACATTTTATAGATTTCAAGAATCTTTATTCTCATGATAATACAGTTTATTTACCTACATGAGATAAATTTAAATATTTATAAATATGCGTCTTTTTAATAAACAACTTAGCAGTGTATCAAAAAACTCATTCTGTATAGTGTTATTAATTCATCCACAATTATTATTATTAATTACTGCGCGAAGAGGATCTTGACCTCCGACGACAAGGCTTCATTCGTCCCTGTCTTTTAGTATTATGTAGTATTCAAATACTTTTTACAGGCCTTTAACATGTCACAATCTGTTACCCTTCTACGATAGGTCCGTTTAGAACCACAAGGCTTTTTTAGTTTATGAGTGAAATCCAAATTTAACATCTATCATAATTAATTCGTTGCAGTCGTATGGTTCTTGGCAAACAAGTAGCCAGTTGTCTTCTCGTGGGTCATTGACTTAGAAACACATGGACTTCGGGTCAGCGTTCAAATATAGAATGTCCTAACCGAATATACATAGACAAAAACGCAAAAAGAAGACTAATCGCGCGTCACTCTTTATTTGGGCGAGCGAGCAACTCAATGTCGTTCTATGTTGTGAGATCGTGTAAAAACTACACAAGTAAACTGAAAAAAGAAATATTGTAGTATACGATTGTTTTTCCATTTTAAAGTATAATAATTTAATATGATATAAATATAATACTTGATCACCAGGAGAAAACCATCATGGACTGACAGGATTCTATACAAAGTGAATGCCAATAACTACGAGAACGTCACACTGAGGGCTGAAGTGGTGTCATATAACCACATACCTCACTACACAGTCAGCGACCACAAGCCCGTGGTCGCGCAAGTCAACATAAAGGTCAGTAGGTCATTGAATATCGCATGACGTATGCTGTAGAATAGTTCACTCATTCGTTGTAGTAGCCTAATTTCCGACCTAGTTAATTATTTACTGTGTATTTGTATTTGACAAACAAACGTTTTGTAGCTGTATCGTTAGTGTAACCTTTGCCTACTTTTAAAAGATTTTGTTGAGCGTACACACATGTAGGTTTACTTAATTTGATAATAGTTATCATGTTAAAACTATTTATTTCTGATACCATTTGAAAATTAATCCAATGCTACCCAGTGTGTCCCAATCTGATTTCCCTTGTAAAATGATGTAGTTACAATAAAGTATTGCCCCTTACTAATAAACGATATCTAAGTTAAACTTTGTGATAAGCTCCGTCAAAAATGTATGGTTAAAATGGCGGTATTCATGTCTTAACTTAATACATCGTTTATTAATGGGAGTTTGTTTTTATTATGCTGTGCATGATGCTAGAGTTTTTTTGGTTTTACAGTCTAAGATAAAAGAGAAGAGGAAAGGGATAATTTGTCCTATAATGACGAAGGTATCACTTAAAGACTATATGGGTCTTGCCACAAAAAAGCCAAAAACAAGATGAACACGTGTTTATATAAAAAACCCTAATAAATGTGTTTTTATTTTTCTTCTGTGGTAAGACCGTAATACACCATAAACATAAAATTCTTCAATCAAAGACAAATATTTATCAACTTTTCTTAAGATAGGTCGGAAATTAGATGCATTCACAATTTGTTAGCACCCTATTCATGCACGTTTATAACATTATTCTACGTCTACAAATTCGGTTGTTTGTTTATAAGAGAATTGTTATTGTTGTGCCCTGTAGCGATCGCTTAATTTGTATGACGGGTTAGTGTTAATTAAATTATGTATTAGAAAAGAATGAACAGGCGTGGGTCTCTATAACGGTTAAAGTATATTAAGAGTTAATTGATCTTTTGTTAAACGCAGTCAGGTACTAAAGGAAACATGAATTTAACTTCGACCGTTTTCTCAAAGATACAATTTGTTGTATGAACTATGTCTTAATAACCAATATATTATTATGTTTAATGAAAGACATATTTATCATTACCTAAGTGGATTTTGAGTACCATTATTTATTATTCATGATTTTTTAAGTACCTATAAATCAGAGTCACTGGCGCAAAATTAGCTTCGACGCCATAATATATTTTGTTTGTGCATTAACAAAGTGAATTGGTTATTTCATTATCAAAGACAACAAACGGTACTTGCAATAACAAGCCATTGTTGCCTGCATTTTACGATGACGTGTAATTTCAATTTGAATCTTATTATAAGTATCATAAAAGTCACACCATGCGTCTTCATGAAATGCAACAGCTATAACGAGTCACTCCACGCCCCCTCGCCCAGATAAGTCGCCCGTTAAATTAATATAGTGTGCACACATATACACACGTTTTGCGAACGTTACTGCGGGCGCGCGGGTCAAGTGTGGGACGCTAAGTGACTCGCTATAGTAGTCGAGTAGTAGCTAAGACTAACCTCACAATTTTTGCACGCTTGCATGGTAGATTCGCCACAGCTTCGCACGCACAATAATGGCCGAACCAGCTAGTGTGATGTCCACAATTCGGATGCGTTCAATGGTCATACCGAATGACGTCGCGGAAGAAGGACAAGCTCTCACCGGTACTATTTCACACTTGCCGGTAGTGACTGGTACTTCCACTGACAGTCACGTTGCTAGTCTTATGTCTGCAATTCATGAAACAGTGGTTAAGGATGGTGGGGACGAAACGGATATGGTAAGTATTTTTACTGCTTGCGTTTTTGTAGGATAGAATGATAGATTTTAACTTAGTTGCACTGATAGTTGATGCATGTTTAACTAACCTGAACATCTACTTATCTATACTAAAGTTATGATAACAGGATTTTTTGAATTATCGTGTGATTAAATATATCAAATTAGATGTAAGCCGATCTTGCAATTAAAAATCTTTAGATTATAGAATATACAACATGTAACAGGAATGTCGTACGCCCTCAAACACCCCAATTACACTGAAATTTTACTTTTATGTGCTGAAATATTGTTTATTTAAGAAATTAGTTATACTCACAATCTCATTGTGGCCTGTGGGTGTATAGTACGGACACGTTACAATTCTACGCATGCACACAGTCACACACGACAAAAAGCCTTTTTGTCTTGACTTAAATTTTATTTTCGTTTGTTTCGACTCTTCAACGAAGGCGGGACTGTAATTTACTTCGTTTTAATTGTTTTTAGGATAAAATTCGATTAAAAATGGCTGAAATTGATTCAGTAGCCGATTCTTAACAAAATACTCACATGGTGTGCGTTTATTAATTCCGTGCGTAATATTTTGTAGATTAAATACAAATTATATCAGCACTGTGATGCGACTATATTCTATTGTTGGCTGAGTTTTCGTGAAAGTTTACTGTTGCACATGGTCCTCTGATCCTCTTAATAGCCGCTAACGTTTGGCAGGTGGATTAGTTATCTCGGTATGTTGTCATTGGTACAACGGTGGACGCTGTTGCCCATCTACTCCCGTTACTAATTTCGTCTCTATTTACGGTGACAAAGTATTATAGCAGGTGCGAACAGTACACTAATAAACTGGTTTGATTTAGTACTCCAAATAACATAATATTTGTTCTCCAGGCATTCTCCAACTACACAGAGAAGACTGTGGAGTTCGCGCCAATCACTCGGATCTGGTACATAGGAGATGCTGACTTTAGAACCCAGTGCACACTCACGCCTGATGTGCAAGTGAACTCCAACGACTGGATTGGCATATATGATGTGAGTATCAAGTTCTTGACCATCAACAGTCTATAGGGTGCATGAAAATGACATTCGGCGCAAAAGGGGTAGTCGGCCCCGTTACAAATTTTTGCTGAATGGAAAGAAAAAAAGAAGATCTATCTTTTTCTCTCTTGCTCGCTGACATGACATCAGATTCAGTCCGAAATACTTTCGTTATACTACTAGAGATAAATTATGATAACATGGTGCGCCCCTCCAAATTACTGTTTCAATATTTCTAGTCACATCTCCTTACCGAGCAAAAAATCCTTGGATTTATTTTTGTTTGTCGGCCGTCTCAGTAAGCACACATGCTTTGTGAGTCTTGGTGGCGCTTTGTAAATACTTTCAAACGTTTTGAATTTTGGAGGGGCGCGCCATGTTATCGTAGTTTATCTCTATCTACATTATTCATCATACTTACTATGACTTGGGATCCTGGTCAAACGCTTTTTACCAATAATAGTACTTCCATCAATCTGATCGATTCATCTTCTTTGCAGGCCAATTTCCACAACCTAGACGACTACATAGCGTACGAGTACCTGGCTAAAGTCAGCCTGCCTCATACCCCGACCACGAGCGGTCAGCCGCAGACCATCACGTTGAGCTTCCCCGTCGGCAGCGGCGTCAGGACGCCCGGCTTCTATCGGTTCATCTACTTCAGTCAGCCCAACAACGAAGTCAAAAGCGTTTTGGGTAAGTCATTGTTTTTATCCACAGAACACAGAAGTGTTTTTATCACTTGACGGTTTCTCCGACCACGAGCAGTTAGCCGCGGGCCATCACAGAATGACTTATGAGTTTTCCTATATGGAGCGGCATTAGAACACCTGGCTTCGATTGTTCATCTACTTTACTCAGAAGCTGTATTATTGATTTGAATTGATTGATTTAGTTGGTTAAAAATATAACATCTACGAAAAAATGATTGCGAGACTGATAGATGCAGCTGGTATGGCATCGAAATATACACAGTACGTGTCCATATTAAATAAATTGTTAGTTGATAAAAATATTCTCAAATTTCACATATAAGTGAAAATAAACCTTATTCCAATCACTGAAGTTCTGTTTTCTTTCACAGGTATATCCGAACCTTTCGAGGTAAGCAGCAAAGAGGACAGGTTAGTGGCGATAGATCCTTGCGAGCAAGCCTGCAGTAGTACTTCACCGAGCCGGTCGAAACCCTCCACCGCTACCACCGACATATTCACAGACTTCACCGGCCTCGACGTCGCTAAGCTCTCGCGACACTTCTCCAACGATCTCAGCATCGATTGACTAAAGTCCTACCTGCCTGGGTCCCCGGCAAACGTGAGGAAGAATGATAATAGCGTCTAATTCGGTGTTCTGTTAGCTTTAAGTATAATGTACAGTCGAAAGGTTGACTTCGAAACCTTTTTATGAATGAACTTTTGTGGGTCGAAATTAACACTCACATACGTCTGTATGCAATATCGTCACAAAATAGTATTGTTATGAATATATAGGCCTACACGCGACATTATAAATTAAATTGTTCGATTTTAAATTGCTAAATCATTAGAAGTTCTCGGTAAATGCCTTTCCAATAAAAAACTAAATAATATGACACATTAAATAGTTTTACCGACTGTTATAGGTAATCTATACATTGGAAATTTATGGTTTTTGTTTTAGATTAATTTTTAAATTAAGAAATTGAATTATACTATTTAGCATTTTATTTAGAAACTCGTATTGACTGTCTAGTCGCTGGTGTACGGTAGGTCTAATCGTTAGAGCATTGGAGCTGCTTGTAGTGCTGCTCTCTAAGTATTAATTTGTTGCACATTCGTAAGTAACGCCATGATTGTTGTTCAAAATATATTTAATATTGCATTTTACTGTAGTTGAATAACAGCTTTTGTCATTCATTACTGGATAGAAATTGAGGTGTAGGTTATTTGTTATGGACGATCGAATGTGGGCCAATGCCTACAAAGTTCGTAAGTATTGTTAGAAGGAACATAATTATCTTCCGAGTCGGTGATGTGTAAATCGGCTTTACGCGACCAATATTACCTAATTAACACGTATCAGGAATTGATATAATAATGTATGTAAAATTGTAAATATAAACTTTTTCGTTGTGTGATTATATTAGTACAATTTGTAATTTTTATATAATTGTATAGTTCACTGGTTAATCGTTGTATATCATAATAATAAATAAAATATATACATAAATGTTAATCTACAGTTTGGGGATACAGGATGATGACAACATTACGACATTAAAAGAAACCACGTATTTGATATCACGTACACAAAATCAACGATTATCACGCATGTTATTTTTGCATAATATTTCACTCTAGTCTCATTCATCTAGGTGAAGGGACATCAAAGTGGAAACTTATGTCATCTTTATCTATTCTATACGTGTAAATAAATATTATTTTGGTAAGAACGGGTTAGACTTTTCAAATTTCGCCCAGAGATCGTGATGTGTAAAATTAAGAAAATATAGTTCCTGTGGCTATACTACTGATTGATTTTTTGTGTACGGTAATAGAACGTGATACCAAATACTTGGTACTGGTTACTGTCGTAATATCTTCACCCCCTGTATAATATTAAGGTATTTGGAGTGTCGGTAAGCAGTATTACTAATGTCGTTTATAAAATATAATATTGATACGTATAATCCATGACCCTTCTGTTAATTTTTCCAAATAACATTCCTGCTATAATGTACTATATGAAATTAATTGTGATGTTTTCAGTATATTAAAAATAATAATTATAAATATATATTTTATAGTCTATTGCGGTTAATAAAAGCCGTTTACTTAATTTACTAATAATCTTCTTAGTCGCGTATTTGTATGTAAAGGAACACAATATCAAAGTCAGAAAAAAGGAAAAACTGTACGACAATAATTTTCTTTGGTTTTCACAGTTGTATTGCATTTTCTAGATGCGTCCAAAAGGCTTTTTATTTTTTTATTACCAATTTTGAGTGCGTTTGGTAGCACCTCACCAAAGGTTAGCTATTTTAAATCATCCATACAGAAGTTAATAGAATATTAAAGTAGGTATTTGAAGTGTTGGGGCTCAATATTAGCTCAGTCTAAAAGGACAATAAACTTGCTAGTTAAGTGTTGTGATTCAAATATTGCCATTATTTTTTATAACTAGCTGTAGCCCGTCTTCCTTTCATCTTTTTTAACCTTCAGCCTGCTCAATGAAAACTTTCATAATTTTAAATACTTAAGGTTTTTTGAGAACTGGTTTCTTAAATGTACCTAAATAAAAATATTTCAACTAATTTTCAACGGTTTGTATAGAAACAAAATTATGTTTTAAATTAATATATTCGGGCACAGCAATTAAAATCTATTTATAATTAGCATTATTGTTACAAAAAATAATAATTACTTAAAGAACCTGTTTAAAAAACCACCGATTTTAATTACAATGATAACTATTAACCTTTTTACTTTTTGAACTGTTACTTTAAACAACTAACTGTGTATTAACTCTAAATAACGTATAGTGAATTTTATAACCTACTTAAGAGTATTTTCTGTAAAAAAAAAAATATATACCTACATTGATGATAAAATACATTTGTAGGTACTCACGGGACAAGCTTTTACATGCTTTTAATGGTAGACAAAAATATGTATATGAATGGATTATATTTGTTACATGCATCTGCATCGTAGTGAATTTGTGGCTACTACCACTTTTTGTAGTAAGGCCCGGCTGCTGGATTACGTACCATAAATATGATAGTTGATGTCGCATATAAACGTCCTATTCCGTATCCTATTAAGAAAACATCTAAGTGAGAAAGGGATGCATTGTTTGTCTGTCTGATTTTTCTTACGTAATCAAGGTTAGGGACTACGATTCCGAATTCCGATTCGATAGTCTGATCAGACTGCATGACCATCACAAAAGTTAGATAGTTTACTTCAGACTTTTTTCATCTGTACGGACATTCGATACAAAAGTCTGGTCGGAAGTGTGTCTAGTTTGCCATGATCACAAAACCTGTATTTCGAATTTCGAATACGAGCCCATACTGAACCAATCTAGCAGTTAAATCACAAAAAATATCCGATTCGATAGTCTGCTCAGACTATAATTATCGGAACGGAAATCTGAAAAATTGGCCTAGCCTTAATTGCACATTTTTGGTACCAATTGTATTTAACCGATTAATGATGAATGTACCTCTTGAGTATATCTTTTAACAATATGATATGCGTTTGCTTGTATGAATTAGTCTGGTGTTGAGGTATTTACCTGGCATATTTCAATAAGGTGTACTTATCATAATATTGTAGGGTTGTATTTTAAATGTTTCTGCAATAAATATTCGTCGTACAGATTTTTTGAGGCAACGCCCGTAGTACCGGTCATGCCGCGAACGGACCGGCCCGTTTTGAAAACAAATAAAAATCTACTTTATACAGATCATTTTAGAGTTCAATTTAGATGATGATCCTATTTTTTTGTCTGATACGCTACTACACGTCTACTACCGTCATGGTATGTTACGGATAAGGGGTAAATAAACACCTTAATGCGATAAAATAATAAGCACATTCACTTAAGACGTTTTGTGCATTGGTTCCGTATATGTTTAAACAATTTTTCTTCAAAGGGCATATTTTTAAAACTAGGGTTTCAATACCTTTTCACTTTCAAAACGTCCTGATTCTAGATGCACGGTTCCAAGTGGGTTGGTCCTGGAGAAGATATCGTTACGAAACTTCATGGATACTCTTTTCATAAAACAAATTGATTTGATTTGGGTTATAAAATAATACTTAGGTATAGAGATTATTAGTGTTCAGTTCATTAACATTTTATAAGATACCTCTGTTTGCTTGCCATTGTACGATTCAAAAGGTACTTACTTGTTAGGTTTAGGGTCAATACATACATAGAAAATAACATTGTAAGTTACTGCTAAAGTTGGAATGTACTAAGAGACGTTAAAGAATTAACATTCTACTTGCAAATTCATCAGTTTCTCCTGTTAGCATGTGCATGGGTAATTCTTTAAATTATCAACTAATCTATCGTTTAGCCGTTTTGTCATTAGAAATTATCAAATCGTGAGATCAATACTCTAATTTTAGTTAAGGACACTGGCCGTTATTGCTAACTAAAAAACTTTTTAACTCTATCAATAACGATGATATGACATAGTTAGCATTAACGCAAGCCATCTGGTATAAAAATAAAACAAGTTCTACACCAGTAGAGTTCTGAAATTCCTACTTTAGTGGTAACATAATACATATCACGGCAAAGCCAAATGAGTTTTGTTTATCACGCGTAGAAAATTGTGAATACGGATATTATTTTTCGGTTGAGTGTATTTTTTCCTCGGTTATGTGTATAGCTAATAGAATACTAGCACTGAATTGTTAACATTTTTGGCATTCTGCTCTTTATTTCTATAAGTGTAAAGCTAGCTACAGATGTTACGATAAATCGTACAAACTGATTTGTTGCTTCATTGATCCGATGTTCGTCGTTATCAATATCGCTTGTCGAGACAGTTAAATTGATTAGCTGGCATTATTAAACCTCACGATCTATCGCCACGTGTGTAGCGCGCTTATCATTGTTGTGGTACAATTAGGAAGGTGTGGGCATGTCTTATTCTAACCTTTGTATGTAACACGGTAATTGTACCTATACTATCTTATCTAGATATCTGTTAGCTACAGTGATATTGTTTCATAATAATTTAAGAATATGATGAAATTCCATTTCTCGTGATCATGTTATCAGGTAGTTACCCAATTTTCCGTATAAATGTATCGTGATTCGCTGCATTTCAAATGCTATAAAGATTGTAGTACAAAATGATTAATTTGTATCTAGTTGTCACAAAAGTTGTGTTAAATTATGGGAATAGAATTTATTTAGTTGGAACAATTTGTTTTATTTACTCTTTTTCTTTGGTAATTGCGTGTCGTAATCGCTGTCAGAGCGCGACACGATAGGTGTAATGTTTGCCCTTATCAAATTAATCACATCGCGATAAAGACTACGCGATACGTAGCGCGGTGAGGGAGGCGCGGCGTTGATGTCGAATGCGTGCAACTCGTAGTACTTTAGCTCGTAGCGTTATCGGGAAAGCGCGGGAAAATCGCGGCGGCGAGCGCTCGCTTCAGTAGGCTCGCGGCCGCCGACAGACATGGACGGGTCCGCGCGCGCGATCTTTCTCGCACTCGCGCTCATCGTGCTCGCGTCCGCGCGCGCCCACATTCGCTCCCACGACAACATCCTCAGAATACAGTTGTGGGATGCTGAGGGCCTCAGTAGAGATCCCATCACCACGCCGGCTCCCACTACCACGTCGGCTCCACGCACCACCAGGCGCCACAAGTTGAAAGTTAACTTGGACTCCCTGTACGACGCTATGCTGGAGGAAGGTCGAGGTGGAGGGTTCAGCAGGTTCACGCGACACAAAGTACGGCACAAGCGGCGTCGGCCCCGGCAGACGGACTCCGACCTGCCGTGGAGGTTCCATGCTGGCGAACAGGTCATGAACGTGGCTGAGTACAACGACGATGTGCCGTGGGAAGTGATCGAGGCTAACAATACCGGGACGATGGTGAATGGCAGTGCAGTGAGTGAGAGTGCCAGTTCCCCAGTGAATGGGTTGCGGGACGTGGGGCCCCCCATGCTGCTGCGTCAGCTCGAGGACGAGGTAATGAGTGTGGACAAACACCGTATACATTAATGTAACGCCGCCTTTCATCGTTATCGTCGCCCCGAGGTGGTTAATAGCCATTCACAGTACTGATAGCCTGCCGGCGTTGCCGTAGGGATTTCTATTCACCGCTCCTTTTCAGGATAACCCCTCGGGCGACGATGCGTTGATAAAAGTGAATACCCTTCATTGTTTTTAAAATATTTTCTCGCCGGCTGTATGTAGATCGTATCATGAGGCGCGGACGAGAGCGAAAAATAATTTTCAAGGGGAGATTGGCTCACACAGTACCTTATCAGTAGATATATTTTGCAGATTATCTGTTTGTTGTTATGGGTGCTTACGTTCGTATCTGCTGATATTTATTTAATAATACGCTCTGAATATCTTTATTATCAGTTAAAGATGTTCATACTTACTTTGTTAGATACCTGTTTGTGTAATTAGCTAATAATTAGGTAACGGTACCAGAACTACAATTACGCAGACCTAATTGGATTTCCATTAGTAATTCCGTCAATTAATCCACTTAAATAAAACTTAGGTATAAATAAGTACTTATACTTAATTAGCAATTGCCAAGATTGGCCAGTAAAAGACTATTGTTTCTTAGGCTGCCCATATACCTACGTAAAACAAACTTTCGAATAGTTCAACACGGAATTTAAGCCGGAGGTGTTAAAGTTAAAAAATACTTAACATGCCAATTCTTGACATTTACGACTGTATGCTTAGTAAAACTTAAATGTTCCACATATAAACATAAGCCCGTAAAGTAGGTACCTACCCACCTAAGCATACGTGTCCCCAGAGAAGTAAATTACGCGCAAACATGACTGGTTTTTAGTGTTCGACCTTTAGATTGTTAACCTTTCGCGAAACACTGGGGGTCATGCAAACGGCAGAGGGTTGCTACCCCGCACTATTATACTTTCACATTTATTCACTCGCATCCTGTTTTACATGGACGACTCATTTAACTGTGCTCGCTTTGCTACAGGTAGTTCACGTCATTTAATTTTCATAAGCCCCACAATGGAACAGCCTGATATATTTTGGCACAAACAAACACATCTTAATTCACATTATTCTTCAACTTTAAATACTATCTACTATAAATACTTAAATCCTACAAAATTAAATTAGAGTTCAAATTCAAGCGACGAACATTTCAAATTCAGTCTATAATCGATGTTGTAGATATATTCATAGGGATTTCCAATAAGTCGCTATCGAATCGCACGTCACCTATCTCGTTTCGTCGGAGTTATCGTTCACCTGTGCTAAGTTACAGCCCTGACCGCGTATACGCCCGCTGCCCGCAGCCGGGCTGGCGCCAATCAACCGGAAATTAGGCACAAATCAATAATTTCCCAGCCATGCTGTCCACTACATGATGGCGTTAATAGTGTCTGATTGACTCGTCCACCGTCCATCTAGTGGAGTGATGTGAAATTTCAATCAAAATTCGTGATATTATGGAGAGATTGAAATTTTCGTTTCACTTTAAGAATTTTCAATGTTTATGTCACGTCTAATCCCCTATACCTATCTAATCTATACATAACATCCCAACGGAAATAAATATAACTTATGAAGTAGAATAATAATTTAAAATGTTAAATAAATTTAAGGATTGGTTGGTAGTTTTATAAACGATGCGTTACATAACCGCTAGTTATTATCTGTAATTTAAACTCAAGTCTAGACTAACAATGTTCATAAAGGAATTATAACTACTCAATTATAATGAAACTGAGTTGCGGTAATAGCTAGATATACTTGGACCTACTTCTCTAATTAAAATAATAATTAGTTATCTGATGAGCGAAGATGATTTCATAACAAGAGGTTGGATATTACTAAATTACTAAAGACTATCTGCTTAAACTTCACACTTCTGTTCTAGTACTAACTTCATAATGTACAAATTCATCATGCAAACGTTAATTAATTTATTAAAGTAGGGATCAGGTGTGTAATTAAGTATACCGCATTGCACCTCACGGACACATTTAGACCCCACATATTATTGTGCCGTTGTAAACTCACCCCTCGTCTTCATTAGACTAGAATACGAATTTAATACTTGCCAAGTGTAATTTCTTCGTGTAACTCGGTTGTAAAGACTTCATTATGCGTACAGAATTCTAATAACGAAAGTATGCGGGATAATTTAAGTAAAAACCGTAAAATAAACGTTAAAAAAGTTTCTCCATTAGACTATTTGAATTTCAAGTTATTTCAGCATGTAACTCATTTTGAATTTGTTCTTACCGCTGTCTGTCCTCAACATAACGACCCATAGCCGCTTAGAAGTTAATTATCCTCCTTAAATTTATTATTCCTATAAAAATCTTTATGAAACGTAGACGGTAGACAGCCGTAAGAAAACCGTAACAAAAAGTAATAATAATGACGTTCCCCTTTGTGATGGCATTATAAAAAGGGAAGACGTAATTCCATAGTGAATCAAACATCTGCCTTTGAAATATTGTCAGCCGTCAAGCAAATAATTATCTGTTTCTCTCCCCCGATCGTTAAGTGCGATGAGGCGAGTATTTTAGCGAAAATCGATGGCTTAACTTCCGTATGCCGTAGTAGGTACTCCAATATTGCACCTGAGACAACGCAAACATGTTTTTTGAGTAAGAACAATATCGTGAGAGCCTCGAATGTTTCACAACCTGTAGGAAAATGGAAAAGGAAAACTTTTTCCTGGTATTTTACGTAATAAATGTAATATTCCTTGGAACTAAGAAAACTAAAGGCACTTAGGTGAATTCGATTTTTTACATGTCGACCGCTAAAATAATATTGTTCAAAGTTGTTTGTCATTCTGTGTAAACTATAGTGTTATTATGTTGTTATGTCGATTTACGTTATTACACTATGTAATCTTAAACCTAAGCTAAACTAATATGCATTATTATCTACGTGTTAGTCCACTAGAAAAGGTACCTTATGGCCGTGTAAAACCCAGGTTTTAAGATAACCCTGTCTCTTTATGTTATATGACGTAGAAAGTGACGGATATATTTAAAACCTGGGTTTTACTAGATTTGCTCTAAATCATCTTTTGTAATAAGGGAGATTGTCTTTAGCGTAAACTAAGTATTTCCCAAATAGGTAGAGACTTCACACACTGAAATACCGTAATGACTAGAAATAAACAAGTTATTGCTACTTACAACCGAATAATTTGGTTCGGATAGAGCCTGCAAAGTCGTCTTTCCGTCCAGTTTGTATTGAAAATATTCACGCTTTCAGGGTGGAACATGGGACGTCCCCATACACCATTAAGATAGGAAAGAGCTACTTTAATTACAAGCTTGACATGCGGATTTATTTGGAAATGCTCCTAATATCGTCCCTTCTGGCCTGAAAGACCTACCGGAAATGGTTAACTCTATTTATCTACTATAATGTTAATTTCTATTACAAGCGTTCCTCTTAGATAACTTCCCACTTTTTATTATCAATTAGCGGTTGCCAGCTATTCGGACGTTGATCGATAGATTACTAGATAAACGAGCACTGATTGAAAGGTTCCGAGGTCTGACCACATTTTGCACTCAACGGCTTTACGAGGATCAGTAGTTTAAGAGTAAAACCGAGGGATAATGTTAATTATTTGGAAAGTGCTTTTAATTTTAATTTATGTACCTACCAGGAAAACCATGAGATAAATTTCGTGTTGTTTTTCCTGAAAACCTGGGTAGAATCGTAAGCGATACGATTGGATATTACACAAATTAGCACTAGCTTTTAACCATAAAAGCCAAATAAAGGTTTTCCTAAATCAATTGGTTTAGAATATAGCATTTGTAGATTTTAGCGTACGATTGATTGGTGGTCGTTTTCGGTCGTCAACCCGCCTGTAAAGTGAATATGATATTTTATGAAATTGGCTGGCGCTTTATTCATTGTGGAAATGTGGACCCTTTCGCGCCTATATAAGGTGTTAATAAATTTACTCTAAGAATTTCGTGAAGTTGTACTCATCATTATGAACAACTTTTACTAAGGGACGAAATGACGTGTAATCGCGAAAAAATAATCTTATGTTCCATATAATATTGAATAATTTGTATTGAACAGCAGATTTTTTTTTCGCGATTTCCGGTTTCGTCCTATAGTAAAAGTGATTCATAATGATGATTAGGTACAACAGTTTTACAAAATTCTTAGAGTTATTTTTTTAACACCTCGTATAGCTGCAGTTCACGGGCGATATTTTAAAGATAGATATCTACATAAAAGAAGCTATAGAAACAATATGACGAAAGATTCATGTTATCGCTTTATCAGAATTAGTGATGCTTATTGCGCGTATCGTAAATCAGAGCGATGACATTTATCGCTTAATTTATCTTTATCCAATGTGTTCGGCCGAACGTTTCGTAAAGGAAAGTACTTATGTTTCGTGTTCGATATTTTTATATTGGGGTGGATTCGTGGATTGGGTGATTGTAAGTGTTGTAAGTTCAAGTGTAAGGTACCTATATTTTAATTTTCACAAAGCCACAGATGCGACTTTGTTTTAAAATAAACAGTCTTCTTTTGTCGTGTCGACACGAGCTTTCACATGGTGATTGCTCATGCCGTAGTGGAAATATTAGCCAGTCAGAAATGGTAGCATTGATTGGGGCGGATTGCCTATATAGTACACCAGACGAACTCAGAATTCGTCACTCGTGAAGGCTACAAATAAACACGAAAAATAAATTGACAAAAATTTAATGGATTTAACGGAAAAACAAAACTAAATAAATACCTTTGAGAAATGAGATACTTTTACCTTACTAAAATATGAAAGGTTCATCATAATTTCCGAATCGGACATACAACATTTATAGGTAAATAATTCCTAACATTCTTATTCAGTTACTATAATAATAATACTTATTTTTTACCGTTTCATCTTCAATATTGCATACATGTTTTATTATAATATCTTCCTGCTTATCGAAGTTATCGACAGGGGGATACACACTTCGAAAACCAGATAAAAGGCATCTTTATACAATATCAAAAGCGATACGAGATTCTGATGAAACTGTCGGTTACACGTTTGGGGATTATCGCGGAAGACGGCTAATATACTCCTTCCTAAGTCGTGCATCAAGGCAAGATCGCTGAGATTTATGTATGAAGAAACGCTTAAGTGATTGGCTGTATCACGTACGTACCTACATGTAGAGTAGGTGTGTATGTTAGGTGAGATTAGGCTAGAAGGGAAGCGAAGGCATCGTGAGCTTGGTACAATACCACACGACACGTAGTGCGAAGTCGGTACTTAGATAACGTGTATCAGAAATATAAAACTTCAATACTTTCATATAGGTATGTTATATATAATATTCAACTATGAACGTATGGGACAGCTGATATTTTTTTCGCGATTACGATGTTCGTCTGATCCACACCCTTAAATATGACCACGCATTTCTGATAGTTGTAGAGATTTCGATTAAACAAAGTCCAATTAAAATTGTTGTGTATTTATATGATTACCCTTTTATCACCAAAGGATAAGGCAGAAGTGTCCTGTGGTACACAGTTGATGATGGAATTATGTAATATGGGGCGAAGATATTGCCATTTATTGTACCTACACAATTTTATACCCGGGCCATATATTTCAAACAATAGAACTCGATGACAGTCTGTCTGACTTGGGTATCATATCCAAGACCTCAAACACAGCAGCCGCGCTTGAGCTTACTTATAAAACAAAGAGTTGGTACTGAAAAACAGGCATAGGATAAAATAATAAACTCTGTTGGTAGTTCCGGAAATTCAAAGCCATGTAAACGTGTTTTGTTTAATTTTAGCAGTAGGTAATGTTACTTTGTCACAGGGTCGGCTATAAAATATGGGTAACACAGTTAACAAACAGTTGATTACATAAAGGACAGACCCCAACTATGTTATTTGCTTTTACTTACACATGAGCGCATAAAATGTATAAAATGGCGATGGTTCTGCAAGGCGCGGGCGGTTAAAAAATTAATTTCATTAAAATATGCGTCTTTTACTAATAGTCAAAATAAGAACCAGACGAAAGAAAATTCAGAACTGTTAAAGTATTTAATGTGTAGAACTGAAACTTCTGTGATGTTGTCTAAATTATGGATGTTTAGTTAGTCTAAGTTTGACAGCTGTACAATTTACTTGCGTTTGATTTGACGGAATGTTTCTCACTCTATTTAGTCGGTCCCTTACAGAATCGTCGCCTGTATTCTGTGTCCACTTTAATGTCTTTATCAGCCCATTGTGTGGGAAGTACCGCGGTCATGTTAACATGGTACAAACAATGCCCTGGGCCTACGCAATTCTGTAATATGAATTTTAATAGAATACCGTATTTTATAGGTTTTAAATGTCATTTATTTTTACGAACGGCAGTTTGATATTGATATGATATCCAATACCCATGGAAGAAAAAATCTTTTAAATTATGAAATTTTAAATAAAATTGAAATTAGAAAACATAACACTATTTTTTAAATGTATTATTTTAATTTGGAGAATCAGACATGCTACATATAAATTAATTGATCTCTGGATGCGTTCGGCGCGTTTACTAATGACATTAATTTGTTTTAATATTACGTTAAAGTTAACAACACACGTAAACTATTAAAGTAAAGTGTTTTAAAAGCTAAGTAAAAATGATTAAGTTATTAAAATCATCAGAGAAGTTGTATTGGAAACCTGTTCTGAAAATGATGTATTTTACGGGGAATATTGGGAATGGTTTTTATAATAGGGTTGTCAGAAGATAACATTAATTATACCGCTCAAATGGTTAAATTGTACAAATGGAATATGGCATTTAACAACCGCTGCGGAATACAAATTATCCTTTACATGACTCAAGAAGTTATTGTTTTTTTTATTTCATGGAATGATGAAATCTAGCAAAATTCACCTTTTACGTCTACACTGTTCTACCATTATCTTCACCAATAATGTACAAATGTTCTGTATAGGGCGTAAAAATGAAAGCATAACATATTGCTCTACAAGCTTTTGCATTTATATTATGTCGCAATGATATACATTTCCGCTATGAACTAGTATTTCTTTATGTAAAGTACCTAATTATTCAATGTTATCTTGATAATTATGTTTATATTATACTTTTACTTCCATAAATTAGAACTGTCTTTATGGTAAAGTTGTTTTATGCTACGATTTAAGTTATTACCTACATACCTAATAATTATATCTCTTTCTGCGAAATATTACTGTTAATAAGGCCTTGCATTCATAGAAATTCTATCGTAAATGCGTAAACTACAAAGTATAAACATCAAGTAGGTTTATAGTTCGTAAACACTGTTAAGTTATTACCATGTACCGAGACCTCTTGTCACTACTTGTTTCCGTATTCGACTTCTACTACCGCAGGATTATAATCAGGAAGCCGATTACGTTTCACTATCGCATCACTGTCGACAATATCTATGCACTACGCAAATATGAGCTCTTCGAACGTTTTCCTACCGTATTTTCAGTAACGGATGAAGTGCCTATTGTGATCGGAGATAATAAAGCACCCACGCACATGAAGTAACTGTGTCAGTAGTGAATACAATAAATGTAGTTTCTGTGCAGCTTTTTAGCACATTTTTAGTGTCGTTATCACAAAAGTGACGCTCATCAAAGAAAATAAAGTCTTTGTCACGATAATTAAATTTATTAAATGTATGATATTTTGATCTTGTCAAAGTTGAATCACGTAGTGTAAAATGTATGTTTTTTCCAATCGATGTGGCAGCCCTGGTTATTATAGCAATATTAGCGTACGTTAATGTGGGGTTAGTAAATAACGCTCGTTATAGAGATAGGGATCAGCCAGGATGTGGGAATGATCCTAAAGGAACCAGTATCGGTTGATATTATCTTAAGTTCTTGCACTAGTTTGATCTTGCGTGTTTATTATTGGAAATATTAACGTTTTAATAGTTCACCTGGCGTCAATTGATAGCTTCTCGTATTATTTTCTTGCATTTGCATTTTTATGGGTTGACAAATAGGTAGTTTTAATACCAAGTAGGTACCTATGTAAGCGCTGTTCAGAGGCACATATAAAATAAAAATAAACCCTTTAAAAATATCTTTCGTTTTGTGGTACCCAACGGAGGTACTTTACCGTTTTCAAATATTAAAAAAAATGTGACACGGTTTTAAGTCACAGCTTGGTGTAAATGTGCACTATCTTTTTTATTCTTAAACAAATTAAAGTGACAGAAGTAGAGTTCCATGTAGGATCATCCATAGATCGTTAATGCTAGGATCTTGTTTAATTATGGCCCTTTTAGTGTAATTATTACGACAACTATGACGTTAGAATGAGTTTTCTTGTCAATCTTAGTGTTGTTTTTGCTTATTGCTAAGCTTCATCTTGATCACTTTGTTCATATAAACATTCATAAGTCAATAGTAAAGTGAATAGTAGTACTAGTTGTGTATATACAACAATATTTTTAGTATACGTAAAAGCCGAAAGGGGGTTATTGTACTCATCATCATGAACAACTTTGAGTACTTATGGGTAAAACACTGAAATCGCGAAAAAAAGAATCTGCTGTTTCATACATTTAGTCGAGTAATATTGAATTATTTGTACCTATAGAACGACAGATTTTTTTCGCGATTTCATGCTTGGTTCGATATAAAAAATTGTTCATAATGATGAGTACAATAACCCACTTTCGACTTTTGCGTTAACTAAAAATAACGTTGTATAAGTACAGCCTATTCGGTTTTCTCTTTGATTTTTATGTAATTTCCGGATTGTAGCCGTAAATAATATAAACCAAGCAACATAATATTCTCTGCTATAAAGACATGCCACGACCATGTGAATGGTACTTTCTTTCATGTTATCGTAGCCGTCTGTATCCTCGAAATGTCAGAATTCCCGACATTTCAATCGTGGGCTGCTTCCGCATCACGCGACTCAAAGTCATAACTACCGGTTGGAACATCTTAATACAGTTGTATTGTGCGCCCCCTTGTAGTGAGGTTTCTAGGGTTGATTATATATAAAGTAATTACTTATTTATAAAGTCTCTTTTATACCACTAACATGGCAAACAAGCTTTCGGCCCGCCTGATGGTTAGCGGTTACCGTAATCTATGGAAGCTTGCAATATCTGGGGCATCACTCGCTGGTTGCCGACCTTACTACTACTTCCCCAAGGTACACTGGCGACCTTGCTCACCGTCAGGAACACAACACAGCAAGACAGCAGTGTTATTTGGCTACGATATTCTGCAAGGTGGAGGTACTTCCCCAGTCGGACAGCTACAGTTTAGAGCGGAGAGTCAAGCTATGGCCTACCTCTTTTTATAATTTAAAATTCCTTCTTTATACTCCGATAGGATATAGGGGCCGCTTTCAAACTAAGTCTGGCTGCATTACATATAATTTGTAACTTCAAAATCAAAACTAGGTAGGTACTGAGCATAGCCGCAAAATTGGCCGGAAATGTTTATGTTTAGGGTCCAGAATGGACGTGAAGGACGAAGTCAAAGTCCATGTATACATTGGACTTAAGTCTCGTACCGATCACGTGACTATGTATCCTTAACACTTAAGTGTGATGCGTTACCACTTATAAAGTCAGTATTTTTTTAATCATAAATATTCTTAAGAATATAAGAACTTATGCATGTAATTTAAACTTGGATTATAATTTAAGTTAAAGATAAACTGTCTCCAACGACGAAGTAACTCTAACTCTATAAATTAACGTCGTCATCCCACCTTACTTGACCAACTTACAATCTAATTATACAATATCAGTTTACTCATTACAAGATTTACCTCCATTCTAATCTCATAAATTTTAATTCAATATAAAAATAAATTTACTTTTTACGGTAATAAGTTAGAAGCCGAAGTGATATATGAATGTTTCGTAATTATTTCTACTTCATTTGTGGCGGTGCATTCATCTTGTTTTGAAATAGTTATCGACTACGGAGGTATACATTATAGTGCACAATCAGAATTGTCTGTCAGACAATAAATAACATTCAGGGACTCGTTGAGAAGCAACTAATTAAGTTCTTGTGAGTTTGGACGTCGCGTGGGCGACTGATATCCCATCTTAACGATCCAGGAATTTATTGTCACAGGGAAATCAAACTTTATTACTTTGTCTATAAGAGTTCTATTTGATTGCAATGCGCCGAACTTATAAATTTCTTATGCAAATTCATAATATTTAGTGACTCTATTTTAATAATTGATAATGCTAATGAAAAGTCTGGTATGAAATATGTTCTCTAATGATGCCGTATGTAGGTATATATCTTGGATTATTCCTTGAAGAATAATAAATTTATTGGGGCAGGTAGACTTCATCTTAATGAACAGAATAAAAGTATTCTTTATTCAAAAATAAATGAATAATTCACGTCATTCGGTAAGTGATATTTTTGTTACTGTATATTGGTACTCAAAACAAATTAATATAAACTCGGGTATAATATTTTTGATTTTAGTACTTACGTACACAATATCTCAGTACCTATATTTTGTGAAACTGCATCAGATATTGGACCTCCACGAAGTCCACACTAACGATCTTAAATCATAGTGGTCGATTCATAGCGGCCATGCGAGAGAGCACTGCTCTATATTCATATTAAATTATTCAATGCACTTATACTTGCATCTTAAATTTGTAAGACACTAGAAACACAGTATAATACTTGATGATTAACAACACATAACATAGTAAGAAGACTTCTACCTATTGTTTCAATATCGTCTACACGATCCGAACGATCTGACGAATTCGGGTTATAAAAAAAGCTAAAGACATTTATTTCTGTGAATAATATCAACTTTATAACATACCACTAATTCTACTTAGCCAATTTTGGAATTATATATTTATAATAGATCTTTATTTTATGTAATCCAGGTACAGGCACCTATGAATTGTGGAGACTCTAGGTGCGCAGTTTCAAATAGTAGGTCTAGGAGAAGAACCGGCAAGAAACTCCATAGAAACGTATAATGTTGTGGTAAGAGCTGCGAGATTAATGTAATTTAATGTAGAGTTATTTGACACGTATAGAAGTATTTTAAATTCTTTAATTGTGAAAATAATATGGCACATGGCTTTAAGGTGGCTTTAAGGCTGGACGACACGGTTGGCGCAGTGGCTAAGTGATTAGCTTTCTGCGCTACGTGCCGCGGGTTCGATCCCCGCACGGAACAAATATTTGTATGATCTACAGACTACAGATAGTTGTTTCGGGTCTGGTTGTGTGTGCGTGTGACATGTATGTTTGTAAACTGTACCCTCGATACAGGAGAAATCCTAGTGAGGGGCAATGTTTTAAAAAATAAAGAAAAAAAAGTTGTCTTATAATTTATTTCAAACAAAATCCATATAAGTGTTAATAATTATATTTTAAGATCTATGTTAGTAATACAATAAATAAAACAACTTCAACTTTTTTATTTTCCCCGTAACGATTTCTATCCAGGTTGTCTGTACCTATGATAGGACAATCGTTACAAGATGAAATCATTTGCAAAATTCTGTTCGTGCCACCACGCTGTCTTTGGAACAGTGATGCCACTTAGGTATGTTAGAGATCATACCGACACGAAAGAAGAAAAAGAATACTTTCCAATGAAATAAACATGCTATTACCTATATATGTAAATATTTAACTAACAATACTTACCAATAATAACGATAACCGTATTCATAGGTGGCCCATCCATAACAGTTCTATCGTAAACGGACTTAATTACCGGACCTCCGCCAACGCATCTTAAATCACAGTGATCAATTCTATGTCTACAAGGAACAATGTACAAACGTCCGCACTATTTTGTTACCAAACAATGCGCTGAGCGAACAATTTGTCAAACTTGTGTTCTTACCTGTCCTGTTTGTTACCGTTGTTTACTTAACACGATTTATGTATGTAATAACTGGTCATTGACCATGTTGTAGGAGCGTTTGAACAAGAAATAGAACAAATATTTTGCTTTTGAGTTCGAGTGATTGTAAGATGATCAATTACCGTTGTTTGTATGAATATTGGATTCTCACCTTGGATTATTTTGCGGTTTACAAACAATTTTAAGTCTAAGTCATGAAATATATCAAATCTCTTGATAACTTTATATTATTTGCCGGTACTTAGCCGTCACTTACTAGCTTAAAGAGTGATCGTGATACCTTTTGGTTGGAAGCTCCCAGTGAGTTAATACTCGTACAATCGACTTATCATGAAATCTCAGTAATTAAATCTTCTTTATACAAGTAGGTATTCGCAAAGGATTTTCCAAAATTCGACTTGTTAGGGGGTGAAATGAGCCTTCTACGCCAGTGATTCCCAACCTTTTTTTTACCAATAGAACTTTTTATTTCCCGGCAGGGAACATAATGATAAAAAAATGAGGGTTTAAAAATAAACTATAATCATAACTTTTGGTTAAACAATAAACTTAGAATACTTTATAATTACTTGAAAATATTTTTTACAATAGAGATAGAGAATTTTTAATTATAAAATCAATGTGATTTTTGATCCGCTAGGCCAGCGTATATATTAATTTATTATGGACCACCGGTTGGGAACCAGTGTTTTACGCAAGCAGTGTTGCGGACATAGGTAGTTTCTAATAAAAGTATGATAAACACAGATCAAACTAGTTACATAACTTATAGAAAGAAAAGCACATAATGTTCATTTATCATTGTGCCTTACATAAGACCGTAAGCTTTAATGGACAAGATGTAGATTAAAATGATGTCGTTTGTATTCACTATTGTTTCGAATGATTGGAACAAGGTGACGTAACTCGATAATATGATTTATTATTCGATTTAGAATGCTTGGTCTCCTCTCCAATGTTATGACATAAAGAATGGTCGTAATGTAACAAGTGACTGTTTTGATTTATGTCTTTTAAATTACGCGACCTAAGGATGCTATCTCACTGGTGTAACGCAATTTTTTTTTCAATTTTTTTTAACTATGACTATATGATGCAGTGTTCATTATATTATATTTATTATATTCGACGTCGATTTAGATAATCTACTTCTGTCGTGTCAGCATAAGTTAACGAATGATCATCCCTTATGCCATAGTGGAAAGATTGCTAGTCAGCATTGGTGGTATTGAGGGTGACTATCCAGGGTGAACTCCATTTTACACCATGTACATTTTGGATAGAGATTTAATTTCGAATTCAATAAAGGTTTCCAACTATGAGGTTTCTAGTTTTATACCTAATGCAAAAAAGGATAGTAGGTAGCTTTAGGCGCCGCCCACACCGCCGCGGGATGCGGTGGCGGACAGTTGTAATGTCGTATCTTGTTTGGGATGTACTGCAAATACGCGGTGGATGGCGGTACGATACAAATGAAATCATACCACCACCGCAGCGGTGTGGGCGCTTTAATGCGTAATTAACGAAACTTTATCATATCTCCTAAAGCGTCCGAAAGATAATTTATGTAAGGGATGAAAACTTCTTAATGAATCAACCCATGTATTATACCAGTCTCAATAGTACAATGTCATCGAATATGTTGATACACCATTTTGGTCCCAATTCCATTTTGTTCTCGATAGGCTCATAGAATGTCATCATCATCGAAAGTATAATATAAATTATACTTCGTATCTCTCCCGAAGATGATTACCGTTTACATGCAGCAGCACGCGAGATGATGCTGTCCTAATCACACTTTTAAAGCTAAAAAATGCTTTTAAAATGTATTTTTAAGTAATTTTTTATAAAAGAGTAGTGTTATTGACTCATTTCCCCTACCACATTACAGCCCGCCATCATACTGTGCACTCTTGCTTGTCATTACGTGATTTCGTGTTGTCCGAGTCACACGTAAACTCATTCCTCTATAGTTATAATCTTGATTGCGATCAATAATGGGAAAAAGAAAGCGATCCCATAAGGAAGATAGTAACTCCGTCGAAAAACTTCTTAAAAAAGTTAAAGCACTAGTGAAAAAGCGGAGAAGAATTTCGTCATCATCATCTGACGATGAAGCAGCCTTATCTCCAGTGCGTACACTACAGTTTGATTCAGTCAGTGATCTAGAACCCCAAGGTAAGCGTGTTATGTAAAATCAAACTACTTTCATGTACCTTCTTGTGTAACTAATTTTATTAAATACACGCAAAGACTGAAAAATTACTACCTTCACTACGAATAATAAAATGCTATTCCGACGTATATCGTGTGTGGATGCCAAAAAGTGTCATAAAATGATTTTATTCATTGTGATATCCCGACGCTTGTCGTGTGTGGGTACTATGATAACTAATTCTAATTATACAGTGCGTACAACGCCACTTTTATTATCCCGACGTAATTACGTGTGTGGATAATGTACATACATACAACCGTATCATTGTAGTTTTCGTCATTACAGGCGAGATCCCTATTATTGAGGCACCATTAGGCGGCGAAGATACGGCTGATGACAATGATGAACTTGACCCAGATATTTTGCAATTACTGGGCTCAGACCCTACGCAAAACAAATCATTTGGTGATAACTTACACAAAGATTTGGCATCAAGGTGGAAACATATTTTGATTAACGGTCTGCCTAAAGATGACAAAATTGATCTCCTAAAACAGTACCTACCTGCTGAGAACTGTACATACATGAAGGCACCGATACTAAATCCAGAAATAAAATCAGCACTTTCCGAAATCAATGTTAAGAAAGATTCATACAGTGAACAGAAACAGAACCAAATGTCCAGTTGTATCTCAGCAATTGGAAAGTCTCTGAATTTGGCGTTGTCACAATCTGAAAACATTCCTCAAGAAATTATAAAATCATTGAGTGATGCAGGTCGGTTGTTGTGCGATACGCACTACAGGGAGTCTCTTTCAAGGAGATTTGCTATTATGAATTCTCTAAATAAACAAAAACGAGAAATGTTAAAAAACACTAAAATAGACGATCATTTATTCGGTTCTAACTTGTCCGAATACCTGAAATCAAATAAAGCCATATCAATGTCAGCTTCAGAGCTGAGGTTCAGCATGAACAATGGGAAAACTAATCAAGCACAGCGTGTGCAACCAAGTACGTCTACGCCCCGTCACACTGGAGCTTTAAACGCACGGGGGGCACCGCGGGCACCAGCCGCCGAGCCGCGAGTGTACCCGAGCCAGACTCGGCGCCCACCACCGCCTCCGCCACGCGACAATCGCCGCGCGCCGATGACGACACGCCCGCGGACCAACTACCCACCTCGGCGACGCTAACTACCTCACCACAGGTATATTATAACATTAGCGTACCAATAGCCGGCAGACTTCAGCATTATCTTGATGAATGGATACACATCACAAACGACAAAACTATCTTGTCTTGGATTAAAGGATATCGCATACCATTTCATTGCGAGCCTTACCAAACTAGCATAAATAAAAATAGGTCATATACGCCCACAGAAAATAAGATAATTGATGGGTGTATTTCTGAACTATTACAATCAGGTTTTATTTCTCACTGCAGTCCATGTGAAAAACAATTCATTTCACCAATATTTACAGTTCTTAAACCTAATGGGAAACATCGATTTATCCTTAATTTAAAAGAACTAAATAGATTCATTCAGGTTAATCATTTTAAAATGGAAGATTTTCGAACAGCTTTAAAATTAATTGATCAAGACTATTATATGGCAACCTTAGATCTAAAAGATGCGTATTTCTTGCTGTCAATTGCAGAAAGTGACAGAAAATACCTCCGATTTACCTGGGATTCAGAACTGTTCAACAATCAATTGTTTGAGTTCAACGTTCTGCCGTTTGGACTTTGTACTGCACCCTATGTATTCACAAAATTACTAAAACCTGTACTACAACATTTACGATTATTAGGTCACTTGTCAGTTAATTATATAGATGATTTTTTATGTATCGGTAATTCGTTTAACAGTTGCCAAAATAATATTGAAATGACAAAAGAATTATTATTAAAGTTAGGTTTTTTAATCAATGATGCTAAAAGTCAAATTTATCCAAAGAAAAAGTGCCTATTTCTAGGTTTTATATTCGATTCAGTTAACATGTGTTTAACATTACCAATTGATAAGAAAAAACGAATAAAAATATTTACAAATAATCTATTAAATACAAAGAAGTGTAAAATTAGAGATTTCGCCCGTTACCTAGGTCTATTGACATCAGCGTGTCCTGCTGTCAAATATGGGTGGGTATACACAAAGTTGTTTGAAAGAGAAAAGTTCTTGGCACTTAACTATTCTAATAACTATAATAGATACATGACTTTACCAGAACACTTAAACAATGATTTTATGTGGTGGAGAGATCATATTGATTCTTCATTTTGTTCCTTTCAAACTAATGATTATACTCTTGTAATATATAGCGACGCATCTACTACAGGCTGGGGCGTAGCTTGCAATAACCAAACCGCTCGTGGACACTGGAATTATTCGCAATTGTCGTTGCACATAAATACTCTTGAATTATTGGCAGCTTTTTACGGTCTCAAGGTCTTTTCAACACATCTCAAAAATTGTAATATCTTACTTAAAATAGACAATACGACAGCCATTGCTTATATTAATAAAATGGGTGGTATACAATACCCACACTTAAATGACATTGCGCGTGACATATGGCAATGGTGCGAAAAACGCAATATATACTTATTTGCATCTTATATCCAGTCCAGTCAGAATGTAGTCGCAGATTTTGAATCTCGTCAGGCATCTAATGTTGACATTGAATGGGAACTAGCAGATTACGCATTTCATCAAATAAGATTCACATTCGGTACTCCGGAATTTGACTTATTCGCAAGCATTCAAAACCATAAATGTCAAAGATATGCTTCATGGAAGCTAGACCCAAATTCCGAAGTTATTGATGCATTTACTTTCAACTGGAAAAATATTAAGTTTTATGCCTTTCCACCCTTTAGTCTCATGTCTAAAGTTTTACACAAAATAAAATGTGACAAAGCAGAAGGGATTGTAGTGGCGCCATATTGGCCCACACAACCGTGGTACCCGGTATGGTCAAATTTGCTTACTTCGAAAGTACTATTTTTCGAACCTAACAAAGATCTGTTATTTTCCCCTTTCAGGGAGGTGCATCCCCTCCATGCGGATCTTATCCTGATGGCAGGAAAATTATCAGGCAGTCGCTGCTGAGACGCGGAATCCCCAATGCCTCACTTGAAATAATGATGGCCTCTTTCTCTTCAAACACGTTAAACCAATATAACACCTCACTAAAATTATGGTGGCTATACTGTAATAACAAAGGGTTAGATTATTGTAATTCCAATACTACACAATTATTAGAATTCCTGACAGAAAAGTTTAATTCTGGTGCTAGTTATAGTACTCTTAACGGTTACCGTTCAGCATTGTCTATATTATTAGGTCAGGAAGTCACTTGTAATGATTGTATTAAAAGATTTTTTAAAGGTGTTTACCGTATAAAGCCACCCACACCAAAATACAACAGTACCTGGAATCCCAGTCTAGTAATATCTTACTTAACCAATTATCCCAACGATTCGATTACACTAAAAGATTTATCTCATAAAACTGTAACTCTTTTAGCGTTAGCATCAGCACAAAGAATGCAAACGTTAGGCTTAATAAAATTAAAAAATATTACCATTGATTTAGATAAGATTCATATCAAAATCGAAGATTTAATTAAAACCTCAAGGCCAGGTAGTTATCAACCATTGATTATTCTGCCATATATTAAAGAAAATCCTTCAATCTGCCCAGCGTTAACTCTTAAGTACTATATAGAAAAAACTTCTTGCTTACGCCGTCAAGAAGAATCCCTTTTCATAAGTTATCAAAAACCACACAAAAAAGTAGGACCTCAAACCTTATCTCACTGGGTAAAATCAATTTTAGAAAAAAGTGGCATAGACATACAAATGTATAGTGCTCACAGTACAAGACATGCGTCGACGTCCGCGGCCCACAGAGCAGGTGTCAACCTGGAAGTTATTAGAAAAGCTGCGGGCTGGACTGAATCGTCTCATGTATTTCTAAAATATTATAATAAAGAAACCGTCTCTGCAGGAACCGAATTTGCAGATGCATTGTTTAAATGACTGTTTGATTAAGGTGCAATTATATTAAAAACATTAATATTGTAGACAATGTTAATTATAAAATACAAAATTTATTGATCGCTTCAATGTTTAATTTTTTCGATGCTCTAAACATCTGCATGTAAACGGTAATCATCTTCGGGAGAGATACGAAGTATAATTCAGAATCAAACGAACTTACCTAGTGAAGTTTGATGTCTAATTATACGAGTGTCTTGACCGAAGATGATTACACTCCCACCCTCCCTTGAATGTCCCGAAATCTATCGAAAAAATTCAGGCTCTGAAAAATGACAAGCAAGAGTGCACAGTATGATGGCGGGCTGTAATGTGGTAGGGGAAATGAGTCAATAACACTACTCTTTTATAAAAAATTACTTAAAAATACATTTTAAAAGCATTTTTTAGCTTTAAAAGTGTGATTAGGACAGCATCATCTCGCGTGCTGCTGCATGTAAACGGTAATCATCTTCGGTCAAGACACTCGTATAATTAGACATCAAACTTCACTAGGTAAGTTCGTTTGATTCTGAATTATTGTATGTAAATTTATACGTGTTGGAGTGGTTTTCATACAAGTATATTGTCTATATTTTTACCTATCTAAAGTATACACAACATCCTGCTTTTTCGGTACAATTTTAGCGAGTTAGAATAGATTTTTCCAAGCGTGGTCGACAATGTTGAAATTAGGTTTAACATTGCACCCTAATTATGTATCGCAAGTCGCAATCTTTATTAAGAATAAACGATAAAGTTTGACTTTTTGAACCCTACCGATAGCGTTCAAAAGGCGCCAGTGATTTCGATCAGGTTACGTAATCGGGTCGCAGGATTTATGTCTGACCTTTATGGAGTTTTACGATCTATTTCGGTCGCTGTGCGGTGTTAAACAGTGGTTATACTGATTTGCTGTTTAAGGTTTCAGTTTTTCACGAAAAAATTCTTCAACAAAAAGGCGATGTTACCCAGAAAGTTTAAAAATACGTCTAGAAAGAAAGCTCTTTGGGGAGTTGAATCTTTTTATGTAGGTGTGAACCGTGTGAAGTATAGAATATAGGTAAAAATATGAATTTGAAAATTTCACTTATATTTTATTCCATTTTTGCAAACATATCCATTTTGTTTGATCCATATTTCCAACGCATAAAAACATGTAAGTATTTGAATATTTCACTCATATTTATATTAAATAGACACATAATTATCCTACATAAAAATGTATTTATTTAAATATTTCACTCATATTTTATTCAATTTTTGCAAACATATCCATTTTGTTTGATCCATTTGTGTAACGCACATGTCATACGTCATTTTATTATTTTCGCTGCTAGGCTTAAATTCCTTTTCTCGTAACACTACAGCTACACAACAGAGTTAAATATTACTAGCAGGATAAAGCCATTCGTGCAACAAAACGTAAAAATACAGAACAAAAATTGAGAGGCAAAAACAATGGGTAACAAAACCTGCCGCCGTTTGTTGTCACTAAACTAACAATTTATGCATGGAGTCTAATGGCCCCCCCATCAGTCCTTGTTTGCGAAGCTTTCTATGAAATTTTATTCGGTAATAGCGCGTATACGCTTCCACGTCTTACCTCAATATCACACTGTCAATATAACTTGATGGTAAGTGATTTTGAGAAGTTTCACATTACCCCTTTTTTACTAAGCCGTGTTTGTCTACTGTTTCTTTAGTTAGATCCAAGTAAATCTTTTGCATAATTCAGTAGGTTTTGTGGATGTGTTCTTGTATTTATTTGGTCATGAGAAATATTATGTAGAAGGTTTTGGGAATGAGTTTAGTCTGTTTTATACATTTTGCTTATTTTTGGAACTAGTTTTATCGCAATATCATCTTCAGGGCTAGCATGCACAAAAGGGAGAGAGATAAACCGGGGATAAAACCATATCTTAACCATTATCTCTCTCGATTTTTCGTTTTAACTTCTGTCATAGACAAAGGTGGGAGAAAACGGATTTGTCAGGGCTATCACGCCAAAAAAGGGAGAAAAAAATCAGGGACAAAACCATCTCTTTCTCGTTTTGTCTCTCTTTTCAGCTAGCATGGTGACGGGCAATAGGAATAGGTATCTTTCGTTTTGTCTTCTTGCTGGGAATAAAATAGGAGATGATTTATTCGTATATTCAATTAGATCGAAAACCTAAAGTGTCGCACACCGATACTTATATTCCGATACAAAACGTTTTCGGAATTAAATAATCAGAAGTAGGTATGAGTGTCTATGTTACAGTATTGATAACTAAATAATTATCGATAGCGTTCGGAATTCATATTGTGACAACTTAATGCTCTTATTACCTACTTTTCCCTCCAAGTATGTTTTATGAAAGCAATATCGTGTAAGACTTTTGGTATTTCTAGTAACATGACAATAATCATTTTTATGACATTGATAAGTTAGTGTTCCACGTATACTTACGTCACTAATTGTATTTCCCACAAAGTTACGTTACATTAATATCATAACGTCAGCCAAAACAATGAGAATTTGATAAAAGATAATGGAATTAGTGTTCTAAAAAAGGCTGCATGGTAACTCTAAATCATTTCTAATTGAGTAGGTGTATTCAAATCCAGCTCTGAGTCATCATCATTATCTGCCTAGCCTTTTCCCAACCATGTTGGGGTCAGCGCCCAATCTAACCAGATGCGGCTGAATATCAGTATTTTACACGCAGCGACTGCCACTACCATCTGACCTCCGTCACCCAATTACTGGGAGACACCGATTGATACCTTAGTATATTATACCCCATTCCATTTTATCCATGACTTTTTGATGACGAAGGTTAAGGATTTTCAGCAATTCTAGAACTGCGATTTATCTCGTAGAAGGTTCTCTAAATAATATTGTATATCCAAGGATGTTTGAGAAAATTAAATTTATCATCATCATCACAGTCGATAAAACTGCTCAAAAAAGAGGATGCAATTACATACCTCAAATTATTTCTACCTTTACATTACAAACACTAATATTAAAATAGAATGTCTAACAATTCCTACATAATATAACCAGAGTGGTTGAATATGCACCGTGTAACAAGCAGGAGACAAGAACATTCGAGAGGTCGGAATGCGTTGAATAGAATTCTTCCAGTTTCGTTATTGGTTCTCGCGATCCAGACATCTATTCGCCTGAGTTCGGTCACTATTGAAAATTCCTTTTTATTTCTTACAAAAACGCTCCCAAAGTAACTGTCAAAGTTCCCTATTTAGAGGGATACCTGATCACTAGTTTACCAATTTTATGTAAGGGATTTTTATGTTTATCGTTTCAATTTGTTTTGGGGGAAGATATAAAGAAAATTTGAAATTTATGAATGTGTGCGCTCATCTATACCAATATTATCTACCTATTCCATCCGTATAACCCATTCTTATAATTTATTTATAACACAATTTCAGCCATAGGCTTAATTTTATTCGTATAAAAACACCATTCTTTAAATATCAGCATTTTAATTCTTACTTGCCAGTCAACATTCTAAACCGAACGTTGAAAACTTTGACGTGTATGCGTGTATGAGCACAACATAATTGCAGCAATAAATACATGCACACATCTGAATACGTAATGGTTTTCCGCAAAATGGATTACATAAAGCATTCGTTCATGAGAAGGTTTTTCGTATTACATAACGACGTTCCGTTTGAGCATATTTAGGTAATATTTATAGATAATATTACCGTGGTTTGAGTGACGTATTTGTATGAGTTGGCAGATTCAAATCTACGAGTATGTTCAAGCACAGTCCGAACCACAGTAAATATGTACATACTGTGTTTGTAAATAGTGTAGTAATTTACTGCGTCCAAGCTCACTGCTGAGCGTTGTTCTGTAAATACAGACCTTACTGTAGGTATATCATTATGCTATCTATCGTCTTCATTGCTAATCTGATAAAGCTGAGTGATGGTTGACGTGGTATACATTATTCCTTAATAGTCCAGATGCATGTGATTGACATAATTATGTTACTGATCGTTAGGGAACTGTTGATACGAAGGCAGTTCGTGAATATCTTGAACAAGATAGTCTGCAGTAATTTTTTGTTCACGGTGATAGAAATTATAGAAGATGGCGTTTTTCGGCAATGTTTCCAGGTAGATTTAAGTTTCTATTGATGTAGGTAGATTTTATCTTTTTTAGTCAATAGTAACCTTCCATGTGGCCTAAGATTGAAATTGTTTCTTTGAATGCCTTGAAATGTTCTCTCAAAAAACGTGCCTGAAGCTATGATTAAATCGATAAGTATGTAGATCATAAATTGCTCTTACAAGCTCTTACACTCATTTATCGTACACCTACTTAATATATGTATATGCGGAATTTAATTAGAATATTAATATTATGACTTCGTCTCAAGCTTGAAACGTTTTCGTTTTATGATGTAATGTTTTTCACGTCTGCATATCGAATAGGATGCAACATTGTAGTTTGCATGAAAATAATGACATCATTCAGTCATTAGGAACGTGGTGATTGATGGCATTCGGAAGGATGACAAACAGCTATCTGATGATATAAATATAAATTGCCAGGATTAAATGATCCATTGGCCAAACCAGTGACGTATTAATTACAATATTGTTACTCACTTTAATAATCTTGGGAAATTCCAATAATAACGATATTAATAAGTTGGGTATTTTATGTTATCTTATGAGAATTTTAACCGTCATATAGAATTGAAAAAAAAAAAAGAATCCCAAGAAGATACACGACTGAGGAAAAAATAATTAATTTACTATTTGCGTGTGCATGATTTTTGATTATCATGAACATTGACGTCAGTAATATAGATTTATAAAACGAACCCCAAGACCGGATAAAATTAGAATTATCTTCCAAGTACCATTACCTTTAAAAACTCAAACATGAAAACGTCAACGGCACATGAAACCGGCCCGTGGTCCTATTGTTTTAGCAGATATCCGCAGTCCCGGGGGACGAGCTGGCCTTATTGTGTGTTGGACATGCTGGATCATTGGACAAGCCGACTCGATTAGTTTCTGAACTCAATGGACCCAGATAGTGAGGGTTTCAAAGACGCGATTAGAACCGGTAAACAAGTTTGTTAGCGTAGGATGATAATAAACTAATGATTTCCTTGTCCCAATAATATGCTCATTCTTATAGTTATATTTGGAAAATTATCGGAATTGCGTGGGCGAGAATTGTGATGGACAGATATTATTTTCGGTTCCTATTATTTCGGTTCTATACAGATAGTGATGGGAAATACCTGTCTTAAATCCTTGATATTTTGGGACGAAGCGATTAATCATTTATTATTTCACATCAACTTACATTCTGTGGAATGTGTTATTATTCGTTTTCCTCTACACCTACTCGACAACAACCTGAGCGGGAAGATACTTAATAGAGTAACACGTACAACCAGTTTTTTCACTATTGTGTCAATAAGGAAACTTTATAAAAAATACATGTAATTAGCTGCAAAGTTATTATAGTTTACAATGGTCCTTTTTTGCTCTCAGACTTTCAAATTCCAAACTGTTAAGTAGACCATACACGCCTTGAATTATCATGGCCACGACGAAATCTACATAATGGACGTTTATTATATTTATCAATATTTGTCGCATGATTTGTGCTGTTGTATATATAGCACGTGCACTATAACAAAATTTCCAAACACCTAACAGGGAAGTCTGATTTTTCAGTTGTGTCAGAATGGTTTCGCAATGACATCACAATTGCACATTTTGACAGGTTTACCATACAAAATCTGTCAAAATGTGCAATTATGAAATCATTGTGAAACTATTCTCACAAAATTGAAATAGCAGACTTGGGGTAAAAGGTAGGTGCCAACCTTAGCTATACATCTTTCCGCATCCTGTTTCGTTACCATTAAAAGTCCGCCAACTGAAATGGATGTAGGCGAATAATTTATCGACGATGGTAGCGCCCATCTTGTAATGTGTCGTGAGTAATTTGTTAGTAATTGGCCCTGTCTCCTAATTACGTACTTAGACGCTTATTGGAAGAAAAGAAATACGACGGACCAGATTTATTGGGTAATGTTTATTGTAGTGTTTCGTGAGAAAGCAACGGCATGACACAAGTTTATGCTGTGACATAAATATTACAGTAATAAGTATTTTACTTGTGTTATTTGTAATTAGAAGCTAATTATGTACTCGCGGTAACAGTGCCGTGTTTTACTTTACATTTATTAGACCTTGTTATTTATATTGCTATGTTTACCTACAAAATAAGCGTTGTTTCGTAAAAGTACACTAATTGGCTACAAAGGTTCATGTGGTAAAGTAAATTTAGATTTCCTATAATTCAATCAGATGTTATTAGACGCCAAAATTCAAGGGTACGTATGGTTGAAATGGTGAAATCGCATATCAGTTCGAAACATGTCCAATAATGAAACTCCTATTGTTAATCCCACTCTCCTCATTTTAACCCACGGCCATCGCTGGTCAAACATGTAAGTAATGTCATAAAAAAACATGTTACCAAAATGAAAATATGTGTTTTTACTTCACGCGCATTTAAATATGTACGTTACAAGAAACATACTGATCAAGTATAATCTAACCAACATTAAGCTAGAACTTGAAGGCGGTGTAATTTGCCTCACAAATGTTCGCTGTTTTGGGGTCGTTATGTAAGAACTCTGATGAGATATTTATTATACAACGGTTTTTATGAAGCCTGGCTTAGGAAGGTAGGGTGTGTGTTGATTACTCTATTTAGTATAAAATATGACGAGTTATGACAACGAATTTGTATACTAAGGACCTTTATATTTTGTAGCGTGGACATTCCGCTCTCAGGCTGACAGCGCATTCAGAGACGACAGAAACGAGTCTAAGCGTGAACTTACGCTTCCACCTGTCAAACTTACGAACAAATTTTCATAGATGGAAGCGTAAGTTCACGCTTAGACTCGTTTCTGTCGTCGTCTCTGAATGTCAGCCTTAGTGCCGATGTAAAAACGAGTCGTCCGTCCGTAATCCGTAAAATTTCCTGTAGTGCTTATGCAGCCTAAGATTGTAGTATTCTTGCATAGGTTTAACTTAACTTAGTGTTAGGGAAATACACGCTCTAGATAGATTTTAAAAAAGATGTCTGATTATTTCAGATGCGCATTTGTTTCTGAGAAATAATACCTATTTCAGGCATTCATTTACACTTGGTGGTATAAAAGACGAACAATTCATGAGACACTTCGTTCAATATTTCGCATCTGTTAGGATAAACCCTCTGTCTGTTCTGTAAATTACGGCTAGAGGGCATGTCATAGAGGGTTATACAGGGTGTAAGTGACAGCGTAACGAAAACTGATACCATGGATTAAATATTAGATTCTGTAGTCTTCAGGGATATAACAAAAAGAAGGGCTTTTAAAAAAAATATGATTTTGTTTGTACGTTTTTATTAAGTTATAAAAAATGTAAACAAAATCGTAAATTTAAAAAATAGACTGTGGTCTAGAATCATAATATACTGAATCCATGGACCCGTTTTCATTACGATGTCGCTTGCACCCTGTATAATATTAACAAACTCGTGAAAGATGGCGTGACATTCAAGAAAACAGTTTCGCGTTCATACAAGCTTATGTTTTATGAATATTTCATGATTATTAATTATGCCCCTATTTAGTATAAGTATAGAACGAGGGGTGAAGCGTAACAATATGATTAACATAATTATTAATAGTGTATTATGCTTTGGTTAGGGAAAGTGGATCAATCATAGACTTAGAATAGGTATTTTCGCTGGGATCAATCATCTAACTACCTAAGTGCAATGAATGTGGGTCTAGACGCCATAGATAAGGTACAAAAGAATTCCGTTTGAGCCTCAATTTATTCAGTTCGTATAAAGAGTTTTTGCCTATTTTGAAAGGATTTATTTCGTGCGATTAGATTCTTATGTACATTTGTAGATAACATGCAAGCTTAAGATGTGTTTAATTTAGTTTTAGTGTAATAGCTGTAATCTGTATTCAAATTTCCCAATTAAAACACTCTAATTCTTGGTTAACTCACATACAAAAACGTTCTCAATTTAAATAATGTGTTTGAAAGCAAACGAAGGATTTTAGAAACCTGGTCGACGTCAGAATTTAACAAAGATTTTTTTACTAACAACGAATTCCGCTTAAGAAAATATACCTAAGTAAAACAGAATGCCTAAATGTGAATAAGCAGGACTTTTCTCATTATGGGAATCTAAAGAATAGGACCGACGAAAGGGAAGAGGCCAAATTAAGGAAATTAACTTTTTATAATAAAAGCTGAGCTTCCACTTGGCCATTGCAAATGACGTACCATTAATTATGTGATGTAATTAAGGCTGGAAACAAATATAAGAGTCGAGTAGTGGATTCTTCCTTTTTTACTAGCGTAACACGTTTGAATGCTGTTTTGTTAACAATTAATAGTGCACTTAGACCATTTGCTGCACTGTGGTTAAGTAAGATTTAGGGTGCAAGTCAGGCGTGCGACTGCTGGCTGTGACTTATGTTTTATCTCTGTAATTCTTTAGAACTGTTTCGAGTTTATGTTTACTTTGTTTTAGTTTTGTATGAGGAGACCGTATACATCTTTTATTGTCTTTATATTAAGACGTGAAGAGAAATTTTTGTACCCCTTTTTAAGCATATTGCGTGCACGGAGGAGTGTGAGATCTGGCGTAGTTAAAGTTTATATGGAGAAGGAGTGCAGAAAGCTAAAATTACAGGCGAATTTCAAACACTGGGCGACCACTAGTTTACTTAAATTCTAGAATACGATAAGCCATAGGAATTATGACGCAGCGTTGCAGCGTATAACAGTCCTCTATTGGGTTTAGATGTGTAAGCCACAGACAATACAATAGTTACTACTTTTACGCATAGCTTCCAATTTTTGAATCCAGGAAACAATCTGTAGGTACGTTTTAATCTAGCTCTGACGTGCACAAGTCATTTGGCAAACATCACAAACACATTGCTATTATGCACAGTTATGATTCATTTGTTTTCAAAGTTCAATAACCCCGGGCATAGCTCACCTGTGTCAGCAAATAAGGTTAATTAAGCGTAATTAATGGTTCCTTTATAGAACAATCATAATACCTACGCCAACCTACGCGCACTTTATAGCGAATTCCTCGCAGTGAACTTTTGATCCTATAAGTGGTTCTGTTGACAGATAATGACAAATAGTTGATTCTTTAAAAAAATGCTCGTAATGGAACAATTTTTATATGCTTAATTGTTTGTTCATTGTGCGTTCGTGGAACTTTCTGAATCTTTCTGTCACGGGTAAGGTGTAAACAGCTTAAAATGGCAGAAAATATAAAAAAATGATAGCCAAATATCATCATCTGCCTAGCCTTTTCCCAACTACGTTTCTATGTTGGGGTCGGCTCCCATTCTAACCACATACGGCCGATATCAGTATTTTATACAGAGCAACTACCATTTGACCTACACCGCCCAATTACTGGAAGACACTGATACCTAAAGTTCCCCTAACGATTGCCATGGGTATTCGTATGACAGCCGGGACCAACTGTATAACGTTTTTTCCAAGGCATGGAGGGGTCTCGATGTTCGAAACGGTCACCCATCCAAGGATTGATCGCGGCAAGCGCTGCCTAATTTCGGTTATGGACTGATCTCCGCGGTTGGTAGCTGTGAGCCCCTCAAGTACACGGAGAAAAATATTGTGATAACAATACTACTAGAAAGCTTAGTAAATTGCATCAACTACACGTTAGTACTCGATAATGAACATTCTATTTATAAATACAAAGTTGGTGAGAACGAAACAAAAAAGAGAATTGTGCAACAGCAAGGTAAAGTATACTAATTACAATTTTTGTAATTATAACGCGATTTATCTTCTTTTTCTTTCTTTTTTTTCTATTTCTCTTTGTAGCCAAATAATATCTGTAAGAATACAATAATATATTTGTCGTGTGACACTGTGTTTTTGTTTTCCTGATAGTGCCGGTTTACGACATTAACTAAGTCTTGTGACAGTCTACAATAAAATTTCCGTCGTTTTAATTACAAATACGACAGTCGCATACTTCATACTCTAGTCGTGTGTAGACACGGCGGCGCTGTGTCATTTCTCTTAGATAATAATACTAGATAGTAATAACTGAGTAATAATATCACCTCAAAGTTATTGAAAATTGAACGGGTTTATATGAGGTTTAAGGGCCGAAACACATACCTAACCACGTTGCGACGCCGCAACGCTAAAATTGGCAGTGGCGTCAGTGCCCATTTTAGAATAATAATGCTAATTCCAGCGGTATGTGGTTCGGCCCTAAGAAATGCCTTATCTTTGATTAATCAGATGTTGCCTAACCGACTCTTCGAAAGATATTATTGTAAGAAATTTTGCTGTCCATGATTATTTGCCCGCAAACAAGTTGCCTTATTAAATATTATCTGGAAGATATCATGAATATTCTAATCGTAATTCTTCGCAAATAAAAGCAACTTTCCGTGGGAAATAATTAAGGTAGCTGGCATACTTTTTTCATTTGTCTGTATTTAAACTTAGATTACTTGACCAATTCGCAAGTAATCCGTGATGAATTAATTATTAAATTTCATTTCATTTTTTGTTTTCTTATATTTAATATATTATTTTGATTCTTTGTTTTATGTAAATGATTACCTTCACTATTTTATTACTAATAATTATAACCTAACCGTCATAAACACTCAACTCAAACTAGAAAAAGAGCTGTAACTTTTGAACGGCTGAACAGATTTTCATGAAACATAGCTAAAATGATATCCAATTAAACTAGCTTTCAATTAAAAAAACTGCATTGAAATCGGTCCATCCGTTTGGGAGCTACAATGCCACAGACAGATACACAGATCCACAGATACACACTGCAAAGTTATAACACCCCTCTTTTTGGTCGGGGGTTAAAAATAGATGTTAAGTTAGACACCAAGGTGCGGTGCGTCTTTGAAGTGTCCATGTAAAGATACATACATTATTTTATCTGTCTCCACGGACGGTTACCCTGATGATCTGTAGACTGTAATACAATGGTAATTTACAGGTTCCACTTACGTCAGATAACATTCTCTATTTTAGATATATTTCTGTTATTAAATTAAATATCTCAAAACTAACTCAATGTGAGTTGGATCCTTTTCGTTTAGCTACGTCCAATTAAAGTAGATACATAAATGCTTATGAAAGTGGAAATTCCATTAAGTCGTCTCATAAAGGCGTCTTGAAACCTGTTTAAAACATTCAAAGTAACATGCAAATAGCGTTCCTATATCAAAGTTATAATTACTTGCGTATAAACTTGGAGATAAAAGCTCAAATGATATCCAGTACCTACATAAAGTCGTCAGTCGTTGTTAGGGACTAAATACGTTTGAACTGACCGAAAACCCTCAGAATACGTAAAATCCGTTAAACGCTACAAAACTAGAGTAAATAAGATTTTTTGTTATATGACAGTCGTTATTATAAGAATAATAATCTGAGTTAGCCTTTATAACGTTATTCCTCGAAAAGCAATCCGGCTCGAAGGAGCAAATTTTTACTAAGCAAATGTAGTGACAGCAAGTCGTTGAAGTATTAGTTTCTTGTCTTTAATGTCTTTAATGTCATTAAGTTATTCATTAAGGCTTATCCGTAGAAATGTGTTTAGTCTCTTAATAGCTTGTTAGCGATAAAAAATTAAACAGCTATCGATTGACATTCTCGCCACGCAACCGACATTCATAATCGAATTCGTTTTATTACACATTTCTTGTTTCACTCGATATTTCCCATAGATAAAGTGTAATAACTATGCAATAAAGTTATTATCGGAGTAATCTATCGTTTGTATAAAGGTGTGATAAAAGTTTGTTGCTGCCAGTTGCTGCTATAATAGTTTTTTTATACGCATGCGGTTACCAAATATCTTTTCCACGGTTGCATTTGTCAGAATAGGATAACACTTGAGCTAACATTAAATATAAAATTACATTTGTACTTAAAACTTTAGAAAAACATAAATTTAAATATGTATGGAAACAGGAAAATACCAGTTTTCGTCGCCCAGCAGTGAAAACCTCACAAATGTATAACACCAAATTTTACAGGAGGATCAATCTAAACAACAAATGAAAAGTTTTTGAAGAAAATCGGATTAACAGGGGGTTCAATGAAGGGCGACGGTTCATAAAAAAAATCTACATAGACAGTAGACCTAGACAATACCTACATATCCTGATGTGGCACGGGCCTGAAACATCTAATAAAAGAAAACTTATTCCTGAGCCTAGGAGGAAAAAGTCGAGCTGTGGACTGCGTCAGGCCGCGATGATGATTGATTGACGATGAGGACAATATAGGTCACGTTTGTTTTTTCCACAATATCTTCGTATTTTACTTTTTATTGTTTGATGTGGCAAGGGAGTGAGGATGTGTCACAAAACACCCTTTTATAAGCCGTGACCCGTGTGTTTATGACGGATCAAAACAACTCTGATATTTAACATGAAAAAAGCTTGTAGATACAAAAAGTGTTATTCGATTCGGAATAAAACTGAAATTACAAATCGGTGATAAAATAAATTAACCAACATACGTTTATGTGAATGCGATTATTATTTCTCGTTGAAAAGAAGCAGGATATAATCACAGAAACAAGGTTCTGTGACCTGATAACCTATTGCACTGTCAATTGGCCCAGACTATGTCAATGTTTTGACGTTTCTAAACGTCATAAATCATAATATATTTATTCCCCATACTGTCAGCGTACGGTGAAAATTCTGAGTGCCTGCACTTAAGACTTATTCATACTTTAAGGTCATACCAAAATCTAAAGGCATTTATTTTTCATTAACCAGGCATAACTCAGGAAATTAGATACAGAATTATGATATACCTAGTCTGCTATCGTCTGGCCCTTTATATAAGCCCAGCTTACCCACGGAAATGAAAAGGCTTATTTCTTAGCTGAGAATTACATTGCAACTGCAACTAGTTCTATTTTTTAATGATAAGCTGGTTACACGTATTTCATCATTGCAAGATAACTGCTCTGCTATCTTTAACTGAACGGAATGTTATATTTTCTAAGTTATTTCGTATTCCGTTTGATTTATCGTACGTTATTCGTTTTCTTTATGATATACTGAACGAAGAAACTTTCTATCATCTGAAAATATAACGCTATTAACATGAAATATCCGTTTTAGTTTAGTGAGACTTACCTACTGAACATTTCATTTATCGAAAGGAAAACTGAAATGAATTCAGTTATGTAAAAAAAATTGAAATGAAAACAAACGTTTTCATTTTTTTTTTTAATAGTAACTAGAATCTTTTTAATCCTATTTATTTATTGCAAAGCGTACTGTAATAAACTTTAATTATGACGAAATAACTTTCAAACATTCGCACACGTACTATGCATAAAGGACCAAGAGCACTAATCAAATTCATTGAGCTCTCTAAATTCAATACCAACGTTTGCCGCCAACATTGGCACGCAATATTCCGAACATAATGCATTCCATACGACAATAACTCATACCATAAACAAGCACTAAGCCTCCTGCCCCATAAATTATGAAGCGGTGACATTCGAATCGGAATAAAGGCATTTAGACAGGGCTCAAGGGACAAAGGGCCTAACACTCAGATTCGTCCTAAATTAAGATGGTATTAACTTATTGTTTGCGTGTATTTGTTGTGGTTGACTGTATTTATTTATGATGAATAATATTTACGTTGTGTCTTTTATTTAAATTAATTATTCATTATATTTTGTTTACCTATATTGTTGGCAAATTGGATTGCAATTCTTTAAAAGAGAACTTCTTCCATTACTTGTCGAAATGAAATGAATAATGATGTTGATTTTTTATTCGTTTTTGGAATACCCCAACTACTTCTTAATTATGCGTTGTCTATTGTTTTAGCAGTCATTATATAATTAGCATACCTACTAACTTCATACTTATCTATTTTTGAATTATAGTAGGTACCTATTCATAACTAAGTTTTGAATTAGTTATAATAATGATCATTTTAAACTTCGTTTAAGTTTATCAGTTGTTTCTAAGTTTTACAATGTAATTAATCCCAAGTTGGCATTTAGTGATTGAGGACTTAAAATAATAATTAAGTCAAGTAAAGTTTAAATAAAGTCCATTTAGAGTAGGCTGATTGAATGTATCGATTATTTTAGTAACTGTACGTGAACTGTAGGTACTCATGAATATTCAAATGTCAATTTTAATAAACCCAGATTTACAAATTGTTGACTTATTTCAATAAAATTGACATTCAAACAAAACTTCAGAGGCAAGTATAAATTAATATACGCTTGTTAGAATCTTATCGAAAAGCCTAATTATTTTTTAATGAGGTATCTTTTCTTTTTTAAAGTGTAGAACCAATTAAAACAAAACCTTGTTTAGCGTGCTTAAAGGCAATATAACATTGTTATTGTTTCAACAAGTTTAAAGTCAAAATACATCACGTCACGTAAAATAAAAATTAATTTATCTAACTTTAGTAGATACCTACCTAAAGTAAAACCCGCAGTGTTGTTTTTTCCGCCAAAGACACCATTCTTACCAAAGAGGCGCAGTTGGAAGTGGCAAAGATGTCAAATTCCACAGAAATAGGCCATGTCAAGTTGAAGTTAAGAGTCCCAATGCCCCGCAGCGGTGACGATTATGTAACCAGAGACCACCCGACGCTGTAGGGTTGACTACATTGAACATTTTATATTCCGAAAGAGTTTGTGTTCATTTTGCACGATTTTTTGTGGAAAAAATCGTGCAAAATTAACACAAACTCTTTCTTTCTTCTTCTTTCTCTTTCGAGTTACAATATAACGATATTCTCATTAAACGACCACTCGTTTAATGAGAATATCGTTTATATTGTAGGTAACTAAGTTTAGTATTAGTGTGTTATAAAAATGTTGTGTTAATCATTTCAGTTACTCAAATATTTAAAGTTATCTTATGTATGGACAAATCATAAATAAAAATAAAAACTATCGGCGACTTGATTCAATCGTAATTTTATTATTTCCCATAATAGGAATCCATTTTCACCTTTTACGAGTATTTTTCTTCAACATTTTGTCTAAGTTCGTGTCAGCCCTACGACAGACGTAGCTCGGCGGCCCGGAATGAAAGCGCTGTGACGACCCTCGTCATCTGAAGGAGTGCGTCGCGACCGCTCCACATTTTGTGCGAACAACCGCTACACAATCTGATGACGTCAAACTCCGCTCAAACTAAATCATTCCTCACTATTTGATGTGTATTTAACTATTTATACGGGACGAGAGTAAATATTATTTGTAGAAAAAGTGAAAGGTTTCCTTGGATTAATTTAGTACTTAGTTGCTTTTTGTTTTGGAGGAGTGTGTCGCGACCTTTGCACATTTTGTGCGAATAACCACTAATATAAAATTGTGTAGTGGTTGTTTGTACAAAATTGGAACAGTTAGAGCGGAGTTTGGTGCCATTACACTTTTTCAGAATTTTAATTAAAATCCAGCAGAGTAGGACTCCATTTTTTATTTTTCCTTTTTTTCTTCTCTATAAATATGTCTTAATACTCAAGTAATGTCAGAGTAAATTTTAATTTAAATATTTCTTTTTTCTCTTTACTCCAACAGTCAGGCAAGTTAGTGCAATAAATTCATAGTATATATCGATGTGAATGTCCGGTAACTCTCACTGCATTTGATTTATGAAACATCTCGTTGCAGATATCAGAATCCCATACTGTGGCAACATTTCTCATACTGTGGCAACATTTCTCAATATTTCTCAAGGGTATCGTATGTTAAGATGAAGCACTGTAAGTGCATTCGAACTAGTTTTCAAGCAATATTTTCTTGTGATTAACCCTAGAATACATTGTGATAAATGGTATCTTCGAGCATTTTAGTCCATAACTTACGTTTTGCCCATTAGGAATTACGCTTCGGAAGTTCTTAAAAACTTTGTTTTGGTCTACTGAGGCTATGTTGCGAATAAACATGTCTTTAATGCACCGTGAGAATGAACAGTAGATATCATCAAAAAAAAAAATATGTTTGCTTTACTTTGTTTAGTACTTTATCGTGATACAGTTTACTAACACATTTCACATGCACACACATCCAAACCAACTATCTGTAGGTCATACAAAAATTCGTTCTGTGCGGGGTTCGAACGCGCGACACGTAGTGCATAAAGCCTACTGATTAGCTAATGCGCCAAAACCGTGTCATTAACGGCGTTGTTGTGCTGTGTTTGTGAGCATTCTCTTCTTCTTAGTGTAAATAATTTCGTCTTTTTGCTTGCCTTGACCGTCCTTCAGACATGCATGTTTCATCTGAACTCTAACTGTAACGTTGTTATTACATCACTTTCCTAGAACAACCGTTAGAAAATTATTTCCAGGAATTTTAACAAAGCAAAATAACTGTTCAAATTAATTAACTAATTGCTACGAAGAACTACGTGTAGCTTAATGTAACGTGGGGTTGAACTTGAAGTTTGTTTTAATTTTAGTATGTTGTGACAGGCTGCCAACCACTTACCTAGTAGGTAATAACACGTTAACCTTTCATGAAAAGGTTGCGAAAATGATTTACTGATTCATACCATATTATTCTTTAATTTCTATATATGGATAGAAAAATATAGCTACATTCTGTAGCTTCGGAAATATCGTCACAATTCGGTGAAATCTCGAGGAAGGTACCCCAGATATATCAGAATCCGGTGCGGACGGAAAAAATACTGCTTATGGAAATTCGAAAATCCCGATACCGACACAAACTAGGATTACTTGTCGTAAGGTCCGAATAAATGACTCCGTAAATAGTGCTAAGGCGATTCAATTTGCTCAGAGGATCCAAATGTTGCATATTTTATAAGGATTTTGATAAAAGTATGTTAAATGCCTTTTATGTGAATGCAAGTCATCGATGTGTTGTAATAAATCGTATTTTATGGATAGACAAAGTCGAAGGGCGTGTTAGTTTAAGTATTTGTTTAGTCTTCGATCCAATCTTATTGTGGTATGACTTACTGGGTGAACAATATTTCAGGAATATTTTGAACAAATCTTGAAACCATATGCGGCTTAGAAACATCCTCACAGTAAAGTTGAAACAAATGAATAGCAAAGATAGGTACTCTTAAGTACATATTTATAATAGGGAAGCTGCATGTACTTTTATTTTTAGTTTATAGTATAGATAAATTAGCTTAAGCTTAATAAATATAGTAAAACAAAAAAAAATTGCACGAATACCTAATTAAAATGTTACAAATGAAAATATGACTTTCAGTCAGACAGACATAGTCATGTGATATGACGTCATTGCATAGCTCGTTCATAGCATTTGAATATGGTTACCAAGGAAACACGAAGGAGAGACGTCATAAACTCGATGATGGTGTTTGATGGTGTTTTGTTGTTGCGTGTTGGCGGTGAAAGAGAATAATAAACCAGATGCGATATAGTCGCAATTGAATGGAACAGCGTAATGAAGTACGGTGTCTCCTCTAGTACAGTCTGCGCGCTAGCTCCCGAGGAATCGGGAGCTTAGGAAGCGGGCACTGTGCCCTGCGCCCGATCGTCTCTTATACCCTGCACTCTTCCAGTACCAGTACCGAGACACTGGTATTGGGAGAGGTGTGAGGTATGGCCAAATATTTACAGATAACCATTAAAAAAACGGATAGGTAACACAGAATTGGGTAAATATTTGATACACACCCACACACGGTCTGTTGAGCACCGTTTATTTATACGAATATAAACGGTACCTAATTGATAACATTTCCACCCGTGCGTACTCGCCCTCTGTTGGATGAAAGGATTTCAAAGCGTATAACAACCATATTTCGTTTGTCTCATTTTCTTATGAAGGATATGTAGCAATTTATATTGGGTCAAAAACAATACGACTGTTTTCAGAAAGGGTTGAGGTCAATGACATAGTAAATAATCAAAATAGTTACAGGTGACAATGTTAGTAGGTATCTATGTAGTTATAGATACCTACTGAAAATACAATACCGAAAACTGTTAAAAGAGAGAAAGAAAAATTCTTTATTCGGTAGCCGGGATACCACAGTAAAAAAACAAAACCGGAAAATAAAACATAGGTATAATCAGTGGGCCTCACGGAGTCACGGCTGCACCAAAAAGGTTCAGTTCAGTGTAATACAAGACATCAATGCGTGGCGCTAATTTAAACTGAACCAGTTAGTGACTCTATTATATATGTATATAAATTATATTCTAAACATATTATATTAGGTACATTAATAAAATAAATAGATACTAATAATAATAATTATAATAGGGTAGAAACTACCTACTAATATACTGTTTATAAATTGATGTTGGATTAACTTTCCTTTTCATTTTTATGTTTTGGATTTAATCGAACAGTAAAAGAGACAACAATTTTAACTCTAACTGTTCCCTTATGGTATTTGTTGTCCCCGATTTGTAGACACTATTATAGTAAGTTAATGATGCTTGTATAATATGGATAAACATGTTAGCTATGGAAGCCATCATGCAAATATTGAGCCTTGCAAATATAACACCTCTGGACCACGACACGACCTGTTGTACTATTAAAAGGACAATATTGTAAATACACAAAGCTTGAATAATTTATTCAATTGAGAAGGCCACCATATTCATCGAACATGATGACTATTTTAAAGACAATACTTTAATAATGTTTTATGATCTTAGGTCAATAAAAAAATTATAGCTGCAATCAAAAAGCAAAATGAATATGCAAAGCGGAGTTCAAAGTCATAAAGAGATATTTTGTGGTTTAATAATGGCCATTAAAGATAAGATAGGGGAGACATAGAATTGAGTGTAAACTGTAGAAGCAGGATTAGTTAAAGCTGTTTAATCATCCGATTTGCCAGCTAATGTATGGTTTCCACTAATTAGGCAGATTAATGCGTCGTTCATTCAATGCTTGTTTACAAAGAACGTTTAGCGGTTTCTACATTACGACTTGTGTAATTCTGAGGAAATTATAATGACTAATGGATTTGGAAGGTTTCAGTGGTTTGGGTTTTGTAGGTGAATAAACCAAAAAATTTACTTGTTTTCCTAATTCATTTTGCAATTGTTGATCCAAATGTGGTAAAATAAAATGTGTGTCTTAGAATATTTTATATTCATGTTAATAATGAAGATTTAATTGCGATAAGAGGTAAACGCATGCTGTTATAGGTAAGTAGGGTATGCATGCATGTGTTGTTTATAAAATAATACTTAGTAAGTACCTATTCTTTTAAGATTTGTTATAAATAAACGGCATAAATTACTATATTAATCTCTATTTTTATAAGATTTTAAATTATATTTTACTGATAAGGTGGAGGCTTGTCCAGCATTTGGACGTAACTGATTGTAGCAATTTTCCCATTTCAATCAAAGTTCGGAACCAAAACATGATAAAAAAAGACAATACAATGATGTCATTTATAGCGTCGCGTCGTTGGCAAAAGATACAAAATGATTCACCGAACATCATTGTTGTTGTTCCAATTTTGAATTGCTACTTCTAAGAATTTCGTTATAAAAAACTATAGGACTGTTTTGGTTACAAAACTGGTTTTAAAAGTGTCCTCATTTGAACGATTTGTGCATTTTTGTACAATAAGGCCGAATTGGTATTGTTGGTCTCGAGTGACCTTGAAGAAACAAGTTTCACCCGAATTCCAATGTGCGAAGCAATGAATGAAAAAAATAATTATGTAAATTAGGTATTTTTATTATAAGAGTTTCAATTACATATCAGCGCAGTTCTTTGTTTTTGTATTACCATTTTTTATTATTCTGGGGTTTCACTAGAATCCTAGGGAAACTTATTCATAAACTTATTAAAAGTATCCTATGTGTTAATCAGGGACATGGTATATCTGTGTGTCATATTTCATAAAAATCCTATAAGCCGTTTAGGCGTGATTTAAGCATCTAAAAATACAAACATCCCCACAAACTTTCACATTTATAATATTAGTAGTTATATACCTAATTACTGGTATCGCATTGTTGTCCACACTCGGAGTGAACAATATTTTAAAAGGTCACTGGGAATTTCCAAAGTGAATATAGTGTCATTATAAATTCTCGGTTGGCGGTTAGTGACTTTGAGTTGTAGTCATGGTTGTAGTAAACCTTGAGCTTGACTAAGACCGAGATCTATAGAGGGTACTTAGACTTTGCTCAGACTTTGCTTTGGAATTTGGTACTTTCTTTATTGACTTATATCGTTGTTTATTGACTTCCTCGGTCTTAGCGTATGCCATAAACTTATTATACTTTACCACTAGTATGATAAGTTTATGGCGTATCTTCAGAACAAAAAAAATCAGCTAAGCATATAAATAAGCTTAGCAAAGTTTTAGTTAAGTCTGAGCTAAGTCAATATGCATTATAGATCTCAGCCTAATTTACTTTATTACCTACCATAGTGTAAACAAAAGGCAGTTAATATAATTTATGAAAGAATCATTGTTTACAACATAATATCTCGTGTTTTATCACTATTGGTTAATTTAATGTATTATTTTGTCTTGTTTCAGGTACATTATAACTACATGTTTATCTTTCTAACTTCACACGTATTTTCCTCGAACGGTAAGCTGATCTAATATTTTGTAACTGTTTGAAGTTACGCATAAAATGTGCAGGTGAATTTTTTTCCGGTTGACCATCCTAAAGGCTAATATTGTTTGCGCCCGGCGTCCAAACGCAGAGTTACTAACTCTAAGCGGGCCGCAGTCGTTCAAAGCATTTTATTTGCGAAATGTATCACCGCGAAGTATCGTGACTGGTACGTACGAGTTAAGGATAAAACTACATAATTTTATATTGTAAGTAACTAACACCTTACAAAAAATTCTTAATCTCGAATCACTCTCAATTTCCTGGAAGACAAAATCTTTTTCAGACTTTCTAAAATAATTATTTATTATTTAATAAATAGTGCAATAATTTAATATACTTAATAACAGACAATACTAAATTACAAGTAAAAAATTTAATAGTGCAATAATTTAACCATTGGAATACACAAAATATTTATTAAAAATGATAAGATCAAAAAAAAAAACTAAATAATTTATTGACAAAATACCCGACAGTAAAAATAATAATATTGAATTGTAATTAAACATTAAGAACTAAGCGCTCATATTCTCTGCTACTTAACTGTGTTGTGGCCTGTGCCCGACAGGGTCCATAATAATAATTATTATGATTGATCCCACAGGATCCCACCTGTTTGAACAATAAGGAATACCATAAAGAATTGAGTATTGAAAAAATAAAGTATCGTTGTTATTTGCGTAAGCTTTCTAAAACCTAATATTAAATCTGCTATAATTAATCGATTGGATTTTCAAGCAACTTTCTACATACCTTCTTACCAACAAGTTGAAACAACAACACCTAAACAACATGTTTTTAGAGGAAAACTTGCAATTACGCACAGAAATGTGGCTCTACGTGATAGTGGTAATTTGACGTCAAACGCGTTCAAATTACGTCAATCACGTAAGGGTTAGGTCTAATCGGGCGACGTGACGCATGCCAAATACCCTGTGTATGTATTTACACATTGTCTACGAATATTAGCTGCTGCCTTTCTGAAGGGCTAGCAAGTCAAAAAATGGGAGAAAAAAACGGGAGACAAAATCATTTCATAAACATAGTCACTACGGTGAACAGAAGCCTCAATAAACATTTAAAAAAAAAAAAAAAGATTTTTCCCTCATTTTTTTCAGTTTCGACTTTGACTGACACACACGCGATCAATTATTTTATTTTGTATAATACTTTCTTTTATTTCAAAGTCATAGTTAATAAGTATTTGTAAAATCTTAACAATTATTGTATTCAACGAATTTGTTTAATGACGGGAAAATCATCAACATTTGTGGTATGGTTGTACCGTAGGGCACGTTTTACACGTAGATATTCATTAGTAAGAACATAAGGATGACTAGATCTAAGTCGATTAATTTAACAAGTTTAGCTTTAGAATGTTCCAAGGGATTCTCCCAATATACTTCATCTACAAATTAGAATAACTATTTTTGAACTATTAGAATAACTATTAGGTACTAATTATACATTAGAATAACGAAACTTTACAGTTCCAAACAGGTTTCATAATTATTTGTGTTTATCAAAAGCGTTACTTACTACATGTCATAAGCCGTTGAGATTAGAGCCATAGCATACTACTTGCTTTCTGCAGCTGAATCGTGTATTTACGCGTTCGTTATTCACTTTTTGTAAGCAAAAGGCAGTCAACGAACAAGAAAACGCGCGATTTTAGTCTGCTGTGCTATCGCACATCGGCGATCGGTATGTTTTACCACCCTACATTTTCTATGTTTCATTTCATAATAAAATTATCTTACCATAGTAATTTTAAACTTAGCACTTTATTGCCACATCATTTAGAAAAAGAGCGCCTCTGAGGCCATTCAAATTCGTTCATTAAGATTCTTTATAAAAAACTCAACATGTAACTTAAACTGGGCTATTACGTCATTACTTTCCGAACATACACACCTATTATCTAACGTCCATTTTACCTAGAGCTCTGACGTTTAAAAAATCTTAGTCATTTGTTTGCGTGTTACCTTAATGGTAGCGACGACGTAGGTCGTATAACGCTGGTTGGTTTCTGTGAACAAATGCGGTTCAAATCGTTGTTCGTAGAACTGTGCGCCTGATAAATTGGCTCGTCCGTCGAGCGCCGACGCACCTTCGATAGTACGTTCGCTAGATAGATGGGTGCGTTTTACACTTACGAGATAGAACACGCATGTTTTATTTTGATAATAATTATTATAAAAGCAGTATTTTTGCTTTGTTATATACAGGGTGACAGGATGAATGAGGGAAAAATTGAATTGAATTATTGTACTCATCATTATGAACAACTTTTATTATGGGACGAAACCTGAAATAGCGAACAGAAAATCAGCTATTCCATACATTTAGTTGAGTAATATTGAATTATATAAATGTAACAGATTTTTTTTAATGCAATTTAGACTATTGTTCACATGTTGTGTTTATAGGCTAATGTGGAAACAATATCAGCTTATATCTTAGTATCCTAACTTAATATTATAAAAACATTACAAGGCTGGACAGGGCAACTATATTCCATATTCTTTTGAATTAAGTAATTCCCTAGGGATATAGAATAAATATTGTAAATGCCAAGAAAAGCTGCGAAAAAAATTGGCATTCAAATTGTACTTTTAATTCGTAAACTGCTATTTTACTGCCCTTAGGATAGATCGCTCGTGATATTAATTTATGATGTAGTCAGCGGTTATAATATCTCATTATATTTTAATGAGCCAATTTTAATCAGGCGGTAGCTAGATTATTAATAATCTAACTATGGAGGTTGATTACCATGCATTTAATTAATTTACAATCGTTGTAATATGTAGATATTCTAATTAACTAATAAGTACTAACTAAGTATTGAATATGCATGTATGTATATTTTAGTTATAGTATATTGCTATTTTTTGGATGTATACCTGTTTAAATTTTGTTGTGCACTTGATTCTGTTCTCTGAACCTATTTATATATAGACTTTTATCACTCGGTTTGCTGTAAGAAAACTTAATTTTGTGTTACGCTCGCCTATGTAAATAAATTTTCCTTAAATGTATTTTATTTGTGTTTATATGTGCAATAAAAAATAAAAGAATATTTGTTAAAAAGCGCAACATGTTTGAGAGAACGCCGTTTACTTATAGCGTATTTACTTCGTCATGTTTTTTCGTTTAAGTAATGTTAGTACCTTCTTGGTTATTGACACCAACAGGTGCAGCTATCAAATTAGTTAATAGCCCTCGGGTTTGGTTGCGGCAGTAAAACTGGTGGCTTATCGACCGGGGATCTTGTACGATCTATTAGTCTTAATTATGTTTATATTTCGGGTTAAGCTTCGACCGGAGTGTGCTATAAATCTTATATATTTTTAATTTAAATATTAGTAGTGCGTAATGAGGGAAAACAGACAAATTAAATAAATTATACTGGATTTAAGTGGCTAGTTGTCACTGTAGACAGTCATTTATTTCATAGACCGTCGTTCTTAAGTGCTATGTGGTGCTACCGGAACCGAAGAATTAATTTGATTCGTGTTTGGGTCTCATAAGAGGTTTAAATGCAGCATTTGAAAAAATCTACGTTTAAATTGTTGTAACAGCATAAACATCAATTAACAATGAGAGGTCCTCTAAGTTTGACAGTAAGTCAGTGTACTGTGTAAATTTATTTTCGTCCAATATTATCTTCTATGACATGTTCGCCTATTGAAGGAGAAAACACGAGATAATGCTTACGATCCTCTAGAAGGTTTGTTGACAGAAAAAAAAAGAAGTAAACTAACCTCCAGTTTCTAAAAGGCTGGTCAAATTTCTAATCATGTTAAATCCCATTTAAGCTATTGTGATTTGTTGACCAACATAAACAATTAATTCAATAACTAATCAATAATCATATCACTTGACATAAGATTTGATGGCTTGTTAAGTTTGATCAACCTTTGAGTAACTGGATGTGAATCTAATTCTCATTTCTGATTAGGATTCATATCACAGGTTCAAATCACATCAATGACATCACTCTTAAAATATTCAAATGCATCCAAAACATCTTTCGAGAATATTACGAAATCAAATTAGGAAGTGATCAATCGTGCAAAAATATCCACCCGAGGATTGTTTACTGAATTCGATTGGATTATAAGGATCCGCGTTCGCAGAAAATAATTTCATTTCCGTCTTCAAGAGGAGATGAAGTAGATACATCAATGTCACTGCGAAGATTCTTGGAGAAGAATTACTTTTATAACCTGTTACCTGTTAGTTAAGAGTAATAGCACAACTGACTGACTCAGAGGTACATTTCCAAGAGAGCTGATTCATCGGCAGGGTCAAATTTGATGGTCTAATGACTTGTGATGTGAGTTGTGACCTAGGTATTACGAAATATTTCTTGATTTCAGCGAAATGGTTGCATGTTTTTGTGGCAACGACTTTGGTATTACAAGGTTGACCATATTATTAGGCATGGCTTAATTTACAGTTAGCTTTTTGTAACCAGGTCATCAATGGTACGAGTATAACAATAATTTCTGTAGCACGTTTCATTTTAAAACTTCTTTTTATAAAATTCCTAATTGATACTGAATCTTTTCTTTTGAAAAAGTAACTATCATCTGATTTTACTTCATTTTTTCTTTTACCTTCTACAATAGACTTGTGTTTTGTTTTATTATCTCATTAAATCAACATAAAACTATAGCAGGGAGTGCTGCGTGATGTCCATTAGGAAAATCACAAGAAAGATTTTGATACATTGAACGGTTAAATCATTAGCTGATGAGGTCATAAAATTAGGGCAATTGGGAGTTTGTTCCTTGAGTATAAAGGGAATATGGGACTACGCCAACTTTAAAAACACCAGGATAACCGAGGCTTATCCAAATCAGGACTAGGTAACACACTTTCCAATCAATAGTCAAAGACAAAGAGCAGTAGTCCTAATTGGAAGAAAAATATTCAGAGTAGTTATTAAGTTATATAGACGACTTATTAAGAGGCTGATAAAAATTGATTAAAAAGAAAAACGCTTTCATTTTTTCTTATGTAGCATCTTGTAGCATGTATAGTGCCACAAACTTATCTGACCCGGTGACCAAAATTGGAACTAACATCGCTATGGAACAAAAATGCATAGAGATAATACATAGTATGTATTATTTCTATGCAAAAATGACATCAAAATGTCATTTTTGTACGTAGATGACATTGGTAAAAGCGACGGCAGCGACGCCACGACCGGTCAGATAAGTTTCTGGCACTATAGCGGATTTTAACTCCTTGTGTGACAGGCGGTGACAGCTGTCAATCATTACATATTTTTCATCGTTATTAGCGTAATGGCGTATCGTTGGAATTTTCCCTTTCGTACAGTACAAAACAATCAAACTAAAAGTATTTTATTATTTAGTACTGGACAGTTTATCAAATGTTTACATAAATGATAAGTATGTTTGTATGCCTACGATAAAAATATCTTTGCTATGAGTAACGCAATGTTTGTCATCCTATGAAGTTTTTTTGTGTATGTTAGTTATTTAGTTAAGTGGAGTTTTTATGTTTGCTATCGTTTTCTTTCATGACGCGCAAATATTCTTTGCTGACTAATAACAGTATCTCATACCTATTGGCAGCTGGTTTTGATTCATTAGAAGAATTATTCATAACAACAGATAGTTCGTGTTCAGTAAGACTGAATAATGGCTTCTTTTAAAAATGTTCGGAATTCATAAATACAAAAGGATTTGTAAATAGGTATCATTTGCATATTTTACCAAAGTTGTAAAGTAGGATTTTGTTGTAAGATATTTCGCAAAACCGGATTCCCAATCCATCCATTATGTCGTCAATAAAAGAGATTTAAAACACTCAGCTGAAATAAATGCGTGCTTATTGTTACGATAAAATATTAAGCAATTTAATAATCAATAAAATAAAATGTATACTCGACCCATTAAAGGCAAACTCTTAAAAATACCAATCGTTTTTTTTGCCCAAGAATATCATTGGACATAATGGCGGAAAATAGGATCGAACTTGAGGCAATTACGTAAAAAGATAAGGTACAGAGGAGGAAACAATAATGTGGAAGATAAATACCTTTTATTGTTTTCAATCACTTGATAAGATTAATAAAAATACGGGTTACATCATTTTACCGTTGTATCACAACTGAATTGGATATAATGTAATTTGAATTTAAGGGTGGCGTTATACCTAAAGGTGTTTTAAAAAAAAATACTATCGTGGCTAGAGAATTGACACCAGTAATGTTGTTACTTCAAAACCTTACCGAGCCCCTTTTATAAGAGAAAGAGTGGCGGTTCAAATCTTAACGAAATCCATGCTATATTCAAGATTATCCTCATTTTGTAGACATACGTAGAAATTAGAAGTTTTATGTTATGTTTTTTTTTACTCTTATGGTGGCAAACAAGTATGGCGCGCCTGGTGGCTCGCGGTTACCGGAACCTATGTACGCTTGCAACACCAGGGGCATCACTCCTGCGTTGTTCACCCTACTGCCAAAACGACGCTTCCCCACGAAGCACTGGCGGTCTTGCTCACCGTTAGGAATACGACACTGCAAAAGAGCAGTTTTTTTTTGGCTACTATATTCTGCTAGGTGGAGGTACTTCCCCAGTCGGGCAGCTCCAATTTTGAGCGGAAAGTCTCGCTATTATACCTCTCTTAATGTAGGTAACTGTAAAGTTAAGGAATAAGGACTTTTCGTTTGAATAGTGGCCACATTACTAATTTTCTTACGAATTTGGAGCTATCTCTAACCCCTGAGAAATGCCTAGGTTTAGATAAGAAAAGGACATTACAAAAGGACATTTGACAGAAATGGTCCTTTCTCTATTGTTTTTCTTTTCTGGTTTTACCTCTTTGATTTACATTGTTTAATTAAAAATTGATGTAAAAATATCTTTATTAAAGGACTTCCGAGAAGCACTTACGATAAATCAATGGAAACGGTTGATTTCATTATGAGAAAACATTTTTAGATTCCGTAGCTGAAGAGCCCATCTACATGTCTCTCTGTTTGCTTCTACGTTTGTTTATCATAGAATGTATCAAACCCTGCACTCTTCTCAACCATCGATCATCATGTAAGCGTCTGTGGTTGATATTGGGCTTCTGGATATTGGACATCGCTGACACGCGCTTATTAGGATTTTTTAAGTATTTCGGTGGTCTATTATTTCATACTATCAGGATAACACTGGTCTACTTTATGCTCCGACAAGTGGTGAGATTCAAACCAATGATCAAATAAAATAATACACAGTTAGTCAGAAAACGTAGGTACACCAAAGACCAAAGGGTGTCATCATTCTCTCTCTCTCTTCCTGACTGTCAATCCCGCATGGTGGTGGGGTCAGCCTTCCTTCCTTCCTTATTAGAAAGAAAGAAAGAAAAATACTTTATTTGGTTGCAAAATTAGAGATATTAGATAGAGCAGATAGAGATTTCAGAGTTGGTCCCATAGTAAAACTTGGAATAGGTATTAGCAATTTTTCATGGAAACATTAATGAATCTTCCTTATCTAATATTGCACTGAACGAGTATACCTCTTTGTACGAGATATTTTCCTGGTACACAATGATGTATAGGGTAGGGAAGTGTACCGACCTCGGATCATAGAAATAAGAAAGATGTGGTCGATTGGTTCTCCGTAAGTACTTATATAAAATATATCTGTGTACAACGTGAATCAGAAATATGTGCTCATTTTAAAGGTGTGGATCAGATCATGAAACTGAACAACTTTATGTATGGGACCAACATCGTAGGTACTATAGAAAAATAAATATGCTGTCCCATACAAAACTTCAATACCTATTCGACCCAAATATGGTACCTATAGCTAATTAAATTATTTTTTCGCGCTTACGATGTTGGTCCCATAGAGAAAGCTGTTCAGTTTGATGGTCTGATCCACACCCTTAAATTTTCTTCCATTACCATTACAAATACAAAAACATTTACAACATTTCGGACATGGTTAATAAAAGTTCTTTTCTGTAAGCCATAAAAATATGGGTCTTCGAAATTTTTAACCAGTGAACGATCGCACCATGTGTAAGAAGACAAGTGAAGTGAACAAACAACAATGTTTAATGGATAAGTCGTGTTACTGAAAGGAGTTCCGGGCTCTTAGTTATTTTCTACTAAGACATGCACCACGATATAGTAGCGTTGAACATTTTGCAGCGTGCCGTGTTCGGCATATCGCCGTTGTTTCCGTGCTCCGTGGTACGGGCACAGGGCACGCGAACAGCTAACACAATTAGCGCTAATGGAGCGACTTGTTTGTTTGTTCTTACAACTAACGCCAAAACATCGCCATACCTTGTTCTAAACTCTAACTTCCATTTCTTGTGGATCCTTTTTAAAGGCTTACACGCTGTTTGTTCTAGTTTGTGGTGTTATTTTAATCTGTATTTTTGTTGTCGTTGCATGCCAGTATCAGTATTTTAAAGCACATTTTTTTTAAATAGTTCTTTCTGGTTCTCAATCTTAAATCCCATTTCTTGTAGATTCTCTTTGAAGGCTTACAATACATGTCGTTTGGTTCTAGTTTGTGGTATTCTTCTTACCTGTATTTTAGAGAAGGTAACCTACATTAAATAATACCCATTTCGAAGATAAACGACAGTATGAGCTGGTCGAATGTTCTAGCGATCTATAAAAAATGTTACATAGCAAAAATAACATTTCTTAAGAAAAAGGTGCCCCGCCCTTATTTTTCTCGTATCGTGGTTGCGTCTACACTTACAAATCTTACAAGTACACCCAGACCCGAAACAATTTATCTGTATGGGTCACGACCCGTAATGCAGAAAGCTAATCGCTTGGACACTGCGCAACAGTACCGTCGGCGTTGACGGTATGACCCACACCCTTAAAATATGACCACGCATTTCTGATACACTTGTACCTATAATTAGATTATTTTAGATAAGCAAATTTAATATTTAAGGCGATATTACACGGATCAACGAAATTGAAGCAATTCCATTGAAAAGAATTGAACATTGCACATTGAACGACTTTACCTATACACACGAAATCATTTAAATATTTAGATGTCTCAATGCCATTGAAGCAATCCAATTGAAATTGAAAGCAATATTAAACCGAAATTGAATCATGTACCTAATATCAGCTTTACAGTTGAATATAACGTGACTAATCGCTATTAGCGGTCGTTCACACTCGATACTTTTAGCAGCAGAACCGCGCGTTTTCGCGCTTTGGCTGCCTTTTGTTTACAAAAAGTGAATAAGGAACGCGATTCTGCTGCTAAACGTATCGAGTGTGGATGGGCCCATAATAAAAGTCACGCTGTATCACACCGTGATTTGGAGTAATTATGTCTCTGAAAATTCATGTAGGTGTTGGCAATGCCTGAAGTATATGAGATTGCTGAGCGTGAGGTCCTGGGTTCGATTCCCGGGTCGGCTAAAGTGATATTGGGTTTTTATAACATTATAGTAATATCTACTTAATAGTCTAAGTTCGGAATTGTGCCTGGTAGATGGCAATAGCTCGCCCCTTATACCAAAGGAGTCAATAGCTTGATAGCTATACATTTTCAGTATAACCTAACCTCTCATTGTACGGAAAACCTGTACAATGCGAGGACACCTTATACTGGAAATGTACAGCTTGATGTGTAGCCGTGTGTACAAGTTGACTCTGCCCAAGTCTTCGAGGAATACTGGCGTGATGCTATGTTATGTCATCCAAATTCCAATTCCTGTTTAGTATTTTGACTTTGCCAAATGTCAAAATACTGTCAGTTTATTGTGAAAATACCTGAAAATACTGAATGTGTCTAGAGTGTTACTTGTTTCAATAACGCTCTAAATACGCTGCATGATATTATATTTAGTTGCGCGATTTATTATAGTTGACAGAATGTTGAACGCAAATAACATTAGAATAAAAGTTTCATCTCGATGAAAAGCGTAGTTTTTGCAAAATATTCATCACTTGCTACATCCGATCTTAATAATATATTTCGGTCCGTTATCCGAAAGAAGTCGGGTTGACACTGTTTTTTATGTAAACGGTACATTCTGTCCGATCAAACGTAACAAAAAATTGTAATTATGTACACTATTGAACAAAATTTGAATATGTCGTCTAGAAATCTAGCTATTGAGGTTAATCTCCCTCAAAAACATCGGGGCTATAAATAAGGCACTGTCAACCTTACCTTGGGAAAATCCATTTAGATAATCCACTTTAATGTGAATCTATAACAAACAAAAACTTGTTTCATTCTCTATTATAATGTCTACATCAATTTGAATATGTAGATAGGTCTCTCGTCCGCTTTTAAAATAATTATCGGAATAGTAAGGTGACGCGTATTCGTTACAAAATTCTTTTTCAAAAGTATTGTCACTTGCGCAAGTTCCGGAACAAATTGCTTAATTTTCGCCGCTGTTAGTTTGAACGCCGTGTTTGTTCACCTCTTCAAACATAGTATTATCTGTTTGCAGTATTTGCTAAACTTGCTCCTGTGCCGACTTCTTGATATTCCGAATTATTTGATTACCAGCTGTTTGGTGACGTATATATTGTGTTAACGACCTCTATGAATTAATTTAGTTTTGTTATTGTATTGGTTTGCAGCAAATATTTGTGGTAGCCGCTGCAATGTCTGTTTTAGGAATTTGTTAATTTATATAATAATTTTGATGCACGTTAATTACTCCATGTTTATTTGATGGTATTAAAATTAATTGCGGTGTATTCCATGTATCGTTGATAGTAACTACCAAACGATAAATTCCATAAATTGTATGCATACGTTTGAAAACCAGCCAGACCATTACACGCTTGGGAGCAAATTTGCAATAACCCAATATCGCGTTTCCTTTTACCCTCAAGGCTATACGGCTAAGCTTTGAAATGTACGATCGATTTTCGTTCATTGGTACCCCAGTACCTACTGTCAATGGTTAAGAGGAGTTTCCCCGCAGACTGCGCGACCACGCTAGGTTATTCATAATATTGTTAACGTCGACTCGAACGCCATCAGCCCGCGCACGCACTGCTGAGATAGCACTCATTTTGTATCGAATTGACGATTTAAAAAAATATATGTAGTAGATAATGTGGATAAATTTTTGAATGCAGAATATTCATAATATTTTCTGTCGATGGTTTTTTTTGTCTTGGAACATTAGGGTGAAGTTGATCTATTTTGATCGTAAATTAAAAATCTTTGAGCTACAGTAACTTTGTAACTTCTACTACTTACTCTCTTTTTTACTTCTTACTTTGTAATTTTCTGTCAAACCACAGACACAGATATCAGTTTCTAGATCGTGTTTACTAAATTTTATTGATATTACTTAATTGGTTTATATTCAAAATAAGATTAAGCTATGCTTGTACGAAGCGCACTAGGCAGAAACTTCTTCTAATTAAAAGGTTTTGCTTTTCACACAACAAGACAGTAGATCTTCTGTTTTGGGACCTATTCACGCAATACCACTCCTGAGACTTTTATAAGCGATTCGATGATCTACAATCTACAACTATCATAAATATATAATCAAGCTGTGATGTTTGGCGTGTCCTAGGATACAGAACTGTGTCTGAACCAGCCTAAAGCTCGAAGATTATAAATTATAAGCAAAGCGGTATAGACAGAAAAGAACCGTGGGTCGTAGATACAACACACATACACAATGAACAGTTGATCGTCTGCGTGGCCCTATTCAATATCAATTATGTTCACAGTTGCTCTAAGAAAACATAATACTAAACTGGTAGGACTACTTACAATGTTACAACAGTCAACCAAACATTGTCACGGTAGTTCTATGCACGAACAACCGTAGACCATTCAGAGGCGTTCCGTACTGTTTGACAATGCCCACTATGCTACTAAACAACAATAAAATATGTACAAAAGTACAATAGCACTGGCTTATTTGACGTTCATAAGGCCCCTTAAATGAATAAATGATGTCTGATTTAAATATGAATTGACTACAGCCGAATGAGAATAAAAAGTGAAATCTTATGTGATTTTAATGTGGAGTTCACAGTGTGTGCGATAAATTTTGTATTGATGTTGAACAGTTGACGTCAAAACGTAGTCGTATTAGGTTATTACTGGTGCCACACACGACGTCATTTTGGGTTTGAGAGGTGTGATGTTTATTAATAAGTGTATTGATGTTTGTTTATTGTCATGGCATAATATGTTGGCATGGCATTGTAACTCTTATTTTAGTTTAAAATCTTCATCTTGTTTTATCAGCGTAGAAACTGTTAGTCATTATTTTCAAAGCTAAGTTTTGTTGTTATTACTAAGCAAGGATCTATCGTCTCCAAGCAAAGTTTAATACTTCTAATCATTATCATAGCAAAATTCTGGATCATTTACTACCGCTTTGTTCTCAATAAGAATAACCCTGAGAGTGACTTATCCCAGTAGACTAGATAGTATGACGGGGCCCCCCTGTAGAGGGCCGAAGCCTGCCGGGGTCGCGGGACTTATCTCATTACCGTGACCCCGGAACGTAAAGGGCTATTGAAGGAACACCGTGGATTTTAGTCAGTACAAGTCTGACAGTCCCTCCCGCCCTGCCCGGGGTGGGAGGACACTTTTGATGATTTTACCACGCTAAAAAAATAAAGTAAAAAGTAGACTAGATATATAAAGGTAGGTAGTATAAATATTCATTGTCACGTTTCATTTCGAAACAGATTCGATATAGGGAGGACCTATGAACAAGTTGACTTTACCGCCTATTTACTTGATACTAGTACTCGTCCAGTGGTCGAAATTCGACCATAATTTTAGCTTCCTGCACTCCTTCTCCATATAAACTTTAACTACACCAAATCTCACATTCCTCCGTGCACGCAATATGTTTAAAAAGGGGTACAAAGTTTTCTCTTCACGTATTAATATATAGATAATCGCCTTTACGACGCTCACAAGATGAAATCGGTTGGCCAACCCTTAACTGAAAAATGTAGGTACCTTACAGGAAACTAAAATAACATTTAAAAATTGCGAGGGATTTGGCAGCATGGGACCAAATCATAAAGTTATTATTACTTTACCACTAGTAATAATAACTTTATGGACCAAATATCGTCTTTGGTAAACTGTGATTGTATGACAGTTACCTTATTAATACCATTTCTGCCTTCCCCTACCCCCTGGGGCTTTAGGTGCGACGTATTTAAAAATCTTTCTTTAGATTGCTTTCTAATTTTATTTTCATGCTATACGACTCTTTAAACTATTAAGGGCCATGTGCACCGACAAAATAACAGATGTTTAAAATGAAATCGGCCGATTACCCATACAAAAATTCATGTTTTAACATCTGATGTTGCTACAATCGTTTGTTATGTAGTTGGTGAACTTGGGCCTTAGTAATCTTATTGACTGCGTAACTTCTATAAAGTAATTCTATCCTTGTTTGAGTCTCCAAGTGTTGTCACTTATCCTTTTTGCACCAATATCGCGTAGATATCCAGACAATTGCATTATCTTCGATTTTATCTACTCGAAGCTGTTATATTGTCTGAAGTACTTCGAGATAGCAGTCTGAGGGTTAACCTTATTAGTGTAGAGGTATAGGGCACTATGTTCAGTAAATCGAACTGCCTTTTTCTTGAAGGTTTCAGAATTTATCATTTAGAAACAAGAATAAGAAAGTCACTGTGTTAATAAACTTCTCTTCAAAAATGATAAATTTATTTGAGTCGCTTCACATAAATTGTTAACTTGATTTATGAAAAGAGTATCCATAGAGTTTCTTGCTGGTATCTTCTCCAGGACCAACCCACTTAGAACAGTGCACCTAGCATCACGACGTTTTGAAAGTGCTTGCAAAGGTCCAGTTGACATAAAATCATAAAATCCTTTGACTTTGACTTCCAAAATATTAACGTCATCTCATAGACATTAGTCTATGCGTCATCTCAAGTTATTAAAATCGAAGTTATAAAAAATAAGTAGAGCATTACTCTCCAAAATGAGGAGAACGAGAAAAAAAAGTGAACACCTTGTAAAACCCTCATATTTATTAATGGGTGTCCAATAAAAACTAATTCAATTTCGAGCTTTGTAAAGGGGGATTCTGACAGGCGGATAAAAAAATCTTTTAATGATTGATGAGTTCCCTGCGGACTCAAGTTCTACAGTTTGTACATTTTTATTGGATTAACGCCCTAATCTCCAATCTTTCGTGAAATTTTTCCCGCCCCTCGGTCTAAGTAATTAATTATGTTATTTGGGTATTATTGGAAGTTGGGGAAAATGCTCTTTTGTGAGGCGCTAATTTGTTTGAAATACGATAATTTGAGCGTCATTTTTACTTTTTAAGAAGTGGGATGTTTTAATGAAATCGCTCAGGGATTTATTTTTACTTTAGCTATCTCACATAAAGCCTCGTTTAATGTTATCTACCTAACATTTTACTGAGAGTTTTATTAATTTTGTTAAGTGTTTTTAATAATTATAGCCGTTTGTGAAATTCAAGACTATAATTTTATTCTGAAAATTACTAAATCTAATTTTCACTTTGAAGAAATAATTCCCTCATTGGAACCCAAAGAAACTTTTTCAAAATACTAATAATTTCTTTTACAAGCGTCTTAAGTTAATTGGTCTCATTAAAATTCAGTACCGTTATTTCAACCGGGCAGACCGCATTTAGGAGCTCTCTATCAAAACGGTAAAGCATTTGTATCACGAGGACGGGATGGATTGAAAGGAACGCCACAAACGGGAAACGTGTTGACTGTGCAAACATCATATGGGAAATGAAATGAAACGAACGAGTTCCCGAGTGTCACCCCTACGTTTAGGGCTGCCACTTGTTTCTGTGTGGTTTTTACCGACATAATGTGAAAAATAGGGCCTTTATTTCCCCACGGGTATGTTCGCAATTTCGTTGAAAACAACTAACGGAATTTAATGATTTCTTAACTGATCTTTATACTTTGGGACTGGTTTTAGGAAAAAATGCAAATAATTTAAAGTCTTAAAAATATCAGATCAACGGTTCACATGTTATGAATTCAATAAATTTTATGGTATGTGCCGAAGTTAATATCGGTATCTTCTGGTTTATCGATAGTGTTATCAGTATCCAATAACAACAGATAAGACTAAGTGTGTAATGTCTATAGTATTTGTTCTTCCGCATTTTATTTTAAAGGTTGATTAGGAAATGTACTTACGTGCACTGAGACCGAGATATGATAAGTTATGTACGTTTATATTAAATAAATATGACACGCCACACCTTTTGATATTCCCGTTTAAAAAAAGATTTTAAAATATAACTGACAATCATAAAAGCGTTTTAAGGCTCATGCGCAATTTTATGTGAATTTAGCTTTTGTTAGACCACAATAAGTTAACCCAAGAAGGATCTCTAGCTCCAATGGTCTTGTTATTCCAGAAAAGGATAATTTTGAAAAATAAAAAATAAAATCAATACAAATCGTTAAAGAAGACTTAACAGTATTTTTAGTGTAGAATTAATAATATAAAAGTAATGACCCGTCATAGAGATTTTTTTTTTGAAATTTAGGTTAAAGTGGGCTCAATTAAGATATTTTTTACAATGATTGGGTATGGGATTTATTTAATTAATAATTTATGTACACACAAGAAGACACAGAGTACATAAAATAGCAGGACAAAGTACAAAGGTAGTGCTTATTTCATAAAAGAAATCATCACTTCCAGCAGACCTGCGAGAGGAGAATTTAAATTATGAAATGTAGACAGCGATGTATAAGAATAAAATGAAACTACAAATTAAATATAATAATAATAAACATAAATAAAAAAATGTAATGTTTTTTTAATCGATACAATGATTGTGTATAACATATATTTTTAATATAGCTAAGGCACTCAAGGATTCATCAACAAACTTATTTAACATACAGTAGGGCCATGTTGTCCCCTTAAATAAATTAAAAAGCTATGGTAGAGGCGTGTGTTGTGTCGCCAACCTAAGCAAATGTTTACCTTCTATTTATCTTTCACGCCATCTGCGAGTTGGAGTGTCGATTACTTTGCCTCTTACAGTCACGTACCTCTCTTTATAGACTTGGTCATCGCTTTTCTATTGAAAAATGCAATTTTTCTTAACTGGCAATACAAAGTGTTTCGAACGTTGAAAATGTAAGTGATATTTTAAACGTTTATCTTAAACCGAGTAAATTTCACCGTTGCATTTAACTTTTTTGCTTGCTACTGGAATTTTGCGCTCGTCTGGATTTTAACTAGACTCAATTTCCCTGGAAAAGTTTTATAGGTCAACATAGATACAAAATTCTTAACGTTATTATGCGAAAAAACGCCTCTATTTAAGAACAGCGATGTTATTTTTGAAGCTCACTTGACTTTTAGATTTTACTACAAGGGCGCCACGCAATATATAAATTTCTTGTTTTTATACACCGACGTAATTTATAACAACGGCTGATTTAGTTTGTCTTAAGCTCGGATCCTTGTTTTCTCATTTCCATGATAAATATTTTCTCAATTTCAACCCGACGTAAACCAATTATGTTTAATCTACATTTACAACCTCAAGACTGTTCGTCCGTGCCGAAGTTTATTTTGTTTAGGCTAATATAGTTTCGAGTTCGAGTGGGCGGGATCGTTTAAAGGCTGGTCACACCAAATGTAGCGCGTGTGAAGCAATGCGTTACGTTATTTTAAGGGCGCGCACCATATTGCCATTGCTTACGTCTGTACTTGACACAGTGGACTAAGGGCTATTTTCACCAACAAAAAGTTAGAAAGGTTCTTAACTGTTCTGATAGCACACGGTGCGTTGTGCCGCACGTAGTAATAGGCCGACCACAGATCATCGACCGCTGTTATAAGCGCGGCACTCCCGATGGTTTGCGGCACGCGGGGCAGCTAGTGTGCACGGGTATACACGGTATTGAGATAATGCCCTGTATCTTGAGATTAATTTCCGCATGCTATTGTAAAATTGAAACTGTGATAGGTATATAGTGATTTTAATACTATAATTTAAACATTATATTGTTGTCTTTATTACAATGGAAAGCCTTTGTAGGGCCGCGCTTACAACGATTGAGTTATATGTATGGTCACTTGGGAATGCTCTTTAATTAGACCCCACGTGTGATGTAGGCCAGCCTATAAATTGTAAACGAGAATCTAGTGGATCAATTGCCTACGCGATATATCGTTTGCGTTTACAGAAATATAAAGCGGAGCTGCAGACATGCACTACACATACCCACGTGCTGGGTTCGGTGTGACGCAGCTTTACGGGCGCTATGCATTAAATAAGTGGTTCTCGACCTTTATTTGACCAGGGTCCACTAGCACTTGGTGTGGTCCAGAGACCCCAATTTTTACCTACCTACATTGGAAAGATATTGGAATATTTTTTTTATAATTATTGAGAACTTTTTGTAGAAAATACGAAATATTAATTTGTTATGGATTAATGACTTTGTTTCACGGATCTTAATTTAGTTCTCGCGGTTTAGTTTCCCAGCTAGGATAATACGCGCCGCGACAAAGTTTTGTCGTCATAATATAAAGACGAGTTAATACCTTTAAAAATCGTCTCCGCACGTGATAATGCGACTAATAAATAATGTCGCAGCGTTTATGTTAGCCCGCTTGGTAGTCCGCGGACCATCAGTTGGGAACCACTGCTTTAAACAGATCGAGAATTCTCGTTTCTCAGCCGCAGGGGTGATCATGTGGGCAATCTGTGCACCGATCAAAACGTTATTGAATTCTCTAAAAGCCCTACAGCTAGGTTAGAGTTTAACCGATTGTAAATGCGTTATGAATGTATTGTTATTGGAATATTACATTTTCAGATTGTGTATCTTTGTGTTGTATTACTTTGTAATAGATCATAAGAGACAAGACGATTTCAAATCAAATAAAAGTAATTTTTATTTGGGAACATAGGTAGGTGTCTATGGTGTTATAATAAAAACTGAATTTCGAACAAGACTTAATTGTTTTAAGTTGTAATCTACACTAATATTATAATGAGAAAAGATTTATATTTTTGTTTGTAATGAATAAACTAAAAAACCACTAGATAGATTTAAAAAATTCTTTGACCAGTAACATGTTATATTATCACTGATAAACATAGGCTATATTATTTTCAAAAAAAATAGGGATTCCTACGAAAACCCCAATAATGTAACCCAAGGTGTAATAAAATTATCTATAAAATTCCTTACATCGCGTGCGCTGCGAAAATTATTGATGATAGAACAAAATAATGTACTACAGTTCTAAAACTGTATGAATGTGTTCTCTAAATAACATATTCATATTTTTAAGGCTTTTAAAGTCCACCCGTGTGAAGCCGGGACTGGCCGCTAGTACTTGATATTTTAATATTTCGTATTCAAGAAACATAGTGCCTGTGAAGTTACGTAAGGTAATTTAAGGTATATGAATACAATATTAAATTCATGAAAATTGTGAAAGTTTCAAAACTATGATTGGATTGGAGACTTATATTTTTAGTACCTCTCAACCTTATTACTTGGTTACTAAAGTAGAATGTAACACAACGTACCTATTTCCATTCAGTTTGAGACAGGTCATAAATTCTATCTATCGTGACATACCTACTTACTACTAAACGTATTATTGTAACCGAAACACGTAACGTAGATAAGCTATTGCGTAGAAATTCACACATTTTAGACAAATATTCGATACCGAACTAATCTTATATTCCTTATCGGTCCTAATACATGTATGTATTAGAGATTACCTTGAAATCTACATGACTATCGCGGCTTATCCGGCGTTTAGAATTTGTTAGGAAGATATCATTTACAAACGGCCCGTAATGTTGATAAGCTGGTAATTTTAAAGACGTTTTAGTTAAGATTGTAACTCGCTTTGTAACTATCTCCTTGTCTTTTACCAGTAAATTCTCTTTTTATCTCTTAACAGAAACTTGAAACCTTTAAACACATTATCGTCGATACGCAACGAGTAAAAGTAATTTAGGTGCTTTATTCCCTATGGTAATAAAATGTCCTACCTTACTAGTCCTGATCCCTTTAAGGGCTTATTGTACTCATCATTATGAACAACTTTTATTATGGGACCAACCATGAAATTGCGATAAATAAAAACAGGTGTTTCATACAAATAATTCAATTTTACGCGACTAAATGTACAGAACAGCTGATATTTTTTGCGATTTCTGTTTTGGACCTATATTAACAGTTGTTCATAATGGTAAGCACAATAAACCCTTAAAGGGATCGGGACTATAAAGGACCTTAATTAATAACTCTCTGATCTACGTCATTCTCCAACAAAATTTGACAGATCTTAGCAAGATACGAGCGTGGTTGTCATAGAGAATAAAAACTCAAAAATAAACCAAGATCAGGTTTAAACCTATTATAAAGTTTTCTTATTATTATAATTATAATTTCATTCAGTTGTAAGTAATTTTCTCAAATTTCACACCACAACCACTACCCTAATCTAATACCAAAAATGTTTGTAGTACTTAGTTTATCAAATTATAAATATTATCTCAACATGTCACATGACATCACAGAAATAGATGTCAAACGTCAAAACTTCATTTCTTTGAGAAAAAAAGTAAAAGACGGGTGTCACATCTTGAGGTTCATTTATTTATGTAGTGGGCCAGTTCTGACGTGGAGAGCTTATAAATAAGATTCGTTAGGGCTGGCCCTCGTCTGTGTAAACACAATTTTATAAGTACAGAGTGCTGATATAAGTGATAGGCTTGGGAGAAAAAATTGTACTACAAAATTTGACATTAAAAAAAACTAAGCATGGATTTTGTGTAGGTAGGTACTTAGAATTCTATATCGGGAAGAGAGTAAACAAGAAAGTAGAAAATTCTGATCATCATCATTCTCCTGCTCTTATCCCATTTTATTGGGTGTCGGCGCAATATGTCTTTTTCTTCCATTCATCTCTATCAGACGTCATTTCCAGATTCATGTCATGTTACACACAATCCATCCATCTTTTCTTCGGTCTGCCTCTTCTCTGATAGCCATCAACATTCATACTTACAACTCTCCTTATAACGTGATTTTCATGTCTCCGCATTACATGTCCATACCACGACAATCGGTTTCTTTGCAGCTGTTCTGTAACTGGTGCCACTTTGATACTTCCTCTAATATATTATTCATTACTCATTTAGAAAATTCTAAGATAAAATCTGTGAAAATAAGGAATGAAGAATTTTTTTCATACTCCATCATGATATAGGGTCAATAACGAAGTGTGGGCGTGCTACATAATCTTCCCAACTCTTAAGGTATCACAGCTGTGAAGTGAAGGGTATCTTAAGTATACATTAGTGTAGTAAGTTATTGCTGATAGACCTTTGAGAAGGTTGTTACTTGGCGCGCAAACACGACTGAGGAGATAATCCTGCAACATTACAAAGCCTTAACTGACACGGAGATGGCTTGTTCTGTACAGGCCTGATCGTGCGCATAATTATGAGGTTTATTTATACTCCAGTCATTGCTGCAGTTCTGAGTAGTGATGTCAAGACCTTTATTATGTATTGTCAGTTAATAAAATAATACGTATTTACAGTTTGGATAAGGCAATGTAATCAGTTAATAAGTACGAGTAGATATAATTATTTAATAAGTCGATAAAAAAAACATTTGCCATTAATTGAGTAATAAGCTATAAATTATACGGCTCCGTTTATTCTTCCTTTAATAAAGGGAAAGATACAATACTGGCAATAGAAAATGTTGCTTCACTGAATCCATTAGAAGAATATGTTTTAAGGGTTTCAAATATAATTTAGCCTTCTAATTTTTTTTGCGCTGAAACAGTTTAGTTTAGAAGTTTCAGTAATGTGAATGCTATTACCGAAAGCAGTGGAAATGGTCGATAATATTTATAACATTAAACGTAGGACCACGACAAATAAACTTCACACAAAACATTTTAGAAACAAAAAAAAACTAATCATCTTATCGCAATTTAGGAATAACTTTCTACTAAACGTAGAAAGGTCTCTATTTTCTTACTGTTAACAAAACATTTCAATAATATTCCAAGTGTCAATTAAAGGAATAGTGTTATTTCGACGCTCATTACGGCATTGGCTGTCGCCTGTCAATTATATTAAACTATTGTGTTAATAAAACTAATGGCTTCTTTACTATGAACGGAGGTATAACTCACTATCGTACAGTTGGCCAAAGAATTGGTCTGCCACCCTAATGTTAAAATTAGTTTGTACGCCGTAAAATAATATCTATAAAAATATATTCTCTTGTCAAAATAATGAAGTTTCAACTTTATTGCCATTTTCATTTGATATGAAGTTCCGTTAAAATTGATAGACCACTTTTTTGGCCGACCGTACATTGACATAAAATTAATACTTTATAACTTAACCGTTAAAAACCCACGACTCCAACTAGAAAAAGACCTGTACTTTTGAACGGCTGAACAGATTTTCATGAACATAGCAAAGATAAGCTAGATTTAAATATTAAAAAAAAATATGCACTGATATTGGTCCATTCCTTTTTGGAGTTACGATGCCACAGACAGACACACAGATATACAGATACACACTACAAACTGATAACACCCCTCTTTTTTTGTCGGTGGTTAAAAATAGTAGTGACGTGACGTTCGCCTGAAATTGTAGAAATCGAACCCCCATATAAAAGTTGTATTCAGTTATACAAAGTTTAAGGTTAAAATGCCGATAATCATAACGTAACATTATACAATATTATTTGTAAGAGGGTAAGTCCTTGTGTACGGAATTTACCAAAAACTTAATTCTACAAGCTTTAAGGAGAATATATTAAATTTGTTTTAATATTATAAAGAAAGTAGAAACTATTTCAAGGATTCGTTGACTGTATTTTAGAGTTCCGTCTCTAAAATGTTAAAACGAAGCAATGTCGTTTGTCGTTCTGCGTCGCTGTCTGAGCTTATTTTCTCAAGGACTATTTGGCACAGGAATTTGTTAGTTTCGTTCGTATGAAGAGCTGACTTAAAAAGCAGATTCTTCCGTTTGGATTGAAAAACGTATAGTGAGGATTTTAACATGAATTCAAATAATATATTATTTTTCTATTTTAGGCCTGCGAAATATCTACTTATTAATACGTGAAGAGAAAACTTTGTTCACCTTTTTAAGCATATTGCTCGCACGGAGGACTGTGATATTTGGCATAGATAAAGTTTATATGGAGAAGCAGTGCAGAATGCTAAAATTACGGTCGAATTTCGATCACTGGGCGACCACTAGTACATTATAAATACTTATAAGTTAATCTCAAAATCCTAATATATTAAAAATATTTATACAATTTATGCATTCATCTATTCACACACCTTCAAAACATAAAGCTTTTAACCGAAAACTAATTTACCGCCATTACCAAAACCTTACGCTACTAATTTATAAACCGATAAATAATTAAAACAGATAACATTTTATCGATTCAAATTAAGTTATCCGGAATTCCGAATAATATTATGGACAAATTTTTAGAATTAAAATAAATTGTACATTAATTTATTTCGTAGTGTTGGGGAGTTGATTTATAAAGGTTTGTTGGTCTGTAACGGCGTTTGTCGTGTGGGTGTACGGTATCTTATCTTCCGCTGTCAGTGGCTGCTACTGTCGCCAGTCGACGTCGTGTCGGAGTTGCCAGTGCATCGATATCTTACTCGTCATGTCTCAGATAAGCTGTACACGCTATTAAATACACGTTTTATGAGACCCTTTTGAGACGTTTAAAAGTTAAGAGACGAGTATCGTTACATTCGTTACCCAAAGTTTAGTTTGAAATATAAGATAGCTTTTAGTAAAATCATTATTAGGTTCAAGTTAAGTTTGTTTCGAAAGATTATTAATTATTTCAGCAAGTTTGTAATCTCTTATCTTATTATAAAAGTTGACATTCATATTTATGTATGTTTTTATTAGATGGAGCAAATATCTATCCAAACTCTTTACGAATAGAGCTTTATCGGTGTTAGCAGAAATACACGAGTCTTAATCTTAAGCTCGCATATTTGCAGAGCTGCATTTAGTTGAAGTAAATTAATTTCCCTAGTCCGTTAATCAAGAAAGCGTCTAGGTTCATTATCCAGCTATTTTGTTTGCGTCCCGATCACGGCACTTCTCAACGCTCCTGAGACATCTTCACTGACCTAAAAACTGGGGCACTATCTCAGTAAATTCTTGTTTATTATAGTGCTAAATTAAAATGGGAAGGTATTAGAAAAGACTTCCAAAGAATAAAATAATTTTGTTTCAAAAAAAGTAGCCCTTAGTTACTGCTTATAACATAAGCTATCTGCTACTGAAGGTCCCGTCATGATCGGTCCAGCTATTTCAGAGATTAGCTGGAACAAACAGACAGACAATTTTTTGTTATGATTACCGTAGGTACCTATATACTTTCATAATATTATGTATTTAGTAAAAAGCTGTTATTTTGACATTACAAACAGACACTTGAATTTTATTTATTTGTATCGAGATGTTTAAGTTAATTTTGTGAATAGTTACTCCAACAATGATAAGATGAATTTATAGTGGCATGCTTTCCGAATATTCGAAATATAAATGGAGTAACAAAAAATAACATCGTTTAGATGCGTAGGATTCAAGTAAAGACTTACGAGCACCAAGAAAAATAACAAGGAAATTGCGCAACTTCCTGACCACATAAACAAAATGGGCACGACGAAATGTTCCCGGTTTGTATAACAAAATAACAACAAAGTTAGTTTGGTATCATTTTTCAGTACAAGCGGCTCCACCCACGTTTCGTTATTCCACGGTCTTATTATGGGCTTAACCATAGCCCGTTTATACTGCAGCGATGATCTAACCCGATTACCTCAATTTGATACAGTCTAGTTTTATAGCTACTTCATACGTTTTTGAACTGTACACAGTGATAAAATAATTTTGCTAGGCATAATTTTTATTGCGATGTCTTGCTCTAAATTCACAGCTCATTTTAACTACCTATTTAGCGCAGTGACTGTTGTGTTGTGTTGATTGTAGTATTTCAAAAAGTCAGTACCTAATACCAAAATAAAAATTATTTCTGCAGCAAATTTACTAATTAAGTACCTACTCAAAATCAGTAAGTGCCCTATACTTGTTTGTCACTTTATTCCATGCAATGGTTGCCTAGAAGAAATCGCTTTATGCGATAAGGCCGCCCATTGTACTTTAATATTGTAATCTCCGTACTTACAAAATTGTTATATTATTATTATTATTCTTTTTATATTGTTATTGTAGTCTGAGCGAATTCACACAGGCCGCCTTTTTTTTCAATTACCGTTATTATGTAATATAAGTAACCTCAAAACTATAACTATTGTATTAGGGAAACCTGTAATGATAGTTGTATGTGTTTTAAATAAATAAATATTCAGGTGTACACTAAAGTATATAATAAATAATAAATAAGTGATAATCATGACGAGAAGTTTATCCATCTGTCGAGAAAGAAAGTCATTCTAATCCGCTTTTATTAGAACTTAATTAGAGTTCAACTACTTATAGTTATACCTACTCTTACGATTTGAATGCGAGATATCGCGGCTGGAAATGTTAGTGTGTTACTACCTTAGTTGTTTTATTTCTAGCAGTCGGCACCGATAAGTGGATGAGTAGGATGGGATTGTTGATCGCTTCCTAGTGTGTTTCGAATCGAAGTGTTCGGCTTTAACGACGGTCACTCCTCGGCCTTATCTGGACACTCACGGAGGCTTTAACAGCTCAATGGAAAAGTTTAAATGTATTTAATGCGATGTGATATCTATTAGTGTTGTGACATAGTTTCTTAAATAAACAAAGGGGTTTACTCTCCTAAAACTAACGTAGGTATTTCTTTTATCATTTAGAAAATAGCTAAATCAGAAATTCATTCACACCAAAAACGCAAACGAATTCATAATGTACGTAGGTACGTATATGTCTAGCCGGAAAATAAATAATGTATGCTTTTATTCATTACGTATCGCGCGTGTTTACGCGAGATGTGGTCCAGTTGTAGCGTAAAATACAGATCAAACATAAACGTGTGTGGCGAGTGATGGTTGGACAGTCGAACTAAGTAAATGTGGGTGGTAGACCTACTTGTTGTGAGTCTATTTGCATGTACTTTTGTCGGTAGTAAAAGCATATTGATATATTGAGTTTTTTTACGTTAGACAACGGAAATCCCACGATACAGGAGACATAAGAGAGGGGCAAAGAATAAAAAAATAATAATAATAAAAAGTACCTGTTGGCAAGCGATCACAGCTGCCCACGAACATCCGCAACGATTAGGGCTGCGTTGCCGATCTAAGGTTTTTGGAATGCCTTGTGGGAGTCACAATATACCAAGAGGAAGGGGGGGGGGGGGTGTAGTAGCGTCTGCCTGATTATTTTTTTGATTTGTGATTATTTTTTATACGTCACCCATAATGCGTCTGTAATAGGGAACTACCATCTAAATTAACAATGAACAGGATTATAGATGAATAGATGAATGCGTAGAGGTAATAACTCCTAGCACACTGATAAATCCATCCAGCAAAATCCTGGCTTCCTCTAGACCACCAGACGCTTTAAGGTAAACGCGCACCTACACGCGAAGAACTCGACAATGCGCAGAGCCACACGCGGCGCAGGAATCAAATTTTAGTATTCTTTGTGTGAAATTATGTGCAATCTCGCCCACCGAACGTCTCCGTACGATTCTGATGACGTCATCCGCATTCTGCCCCAAAAATTTTGCGATACGAACACGTGTACGGCGCGTACGGCGCGTTCGATGTGGACAGGCGCATGAGACCATCAGCAAATTAGATTTGTGCGGCATATTATGTGGCGCGTTCGTCGAGTGTTGGTGCGCGTTCATCTTTTCAGGACTATGTCAAAGATAAAATATTGTCTAATGAGAACTCGACTAAATCTTAAGAATCTAGTAAAGCGCGAAAAGCGCGAAAAGCTCTAGAAAGTAAATAAAAGAATAAAGAAAATAGAGGTAGCTACGTAATTTTTTTTAAATAAGTCGCTCTCACCTAATTTCTTTGTAGCGTTCACGACAAAGCAAATTGTATTTCGCATGACTTACAGCAAATTGTTCAGGAAAAACTTAATTGTACGACCTTGGAAGTCTTTTGAGAATTAGGTGACGGCTGCATGCAGAACGGCTAACAAATTGTAACAATATAATGCAAGTTACATGAAGGACACCGCATGCGCACCGAGCCTTGGGCTATGGCAATGTGCGAGTATAAATAACTAATAAACCTCGATAAGGCAAAGTCTCCACGCAGCTCAGGCACAAAGAAAGAAAATGGCAGAAGTTTAGGCGAACAATGTGGATCTTTTCAGCAAGAAACGCACACTACGGGTTTAGGTGTGCCTTGAAACATTCTTTTAGATTTTTATCAGAGAGAAAATGAAATGTCATCACGCCAAGGGCTGGGCGGAGGTGTACCTATGTACTGGAGTTTATGCGAGCGTTTTTGGACTCTATATATGAATATACGTCAAGAGAAAACTTTGTACCCCCTTTTAAGCACATTCCGCGTACGGAGGAATGTGAGATTTGTCATAATTAAAGTTTATATGGAGAAGGAGTGCAGAAAGCTAAAAGTTATACAATGTGGGGATGACGATACAACAATAAATGAAAACACTGGTAATACTAGCTCATAGGAATATTTTGAAACTATCAAATAAATCCTAGGACCGAAATTAAAAAAAAAATATTTTCAAACAAACTAAATAGCTTAAAAATGTAAACAAAACAGAACACCATTTTTAAATATTGGTTCACTAACCTGTGAGAAGAGCGGCAACAGCGCGGGGTAATGTATCGGTGGTGCGTCGACGTGATTTTTTGCGCCATATTTATTTTTATGAATGCAAAAACAATTACACAGAATCACAAATTATTAACTGAATAGTCACAGTCACCCACGTGTAATTATTAATTACAATCACTGTTTAATCAGTTAATCACTTATCGTACATATTCAGACTTAGTATCCATTAAATTTTTAAATTTTCAATATGTCCGCCATGAACCCGAACACACAAATTACATCGTCTTAAAAGATTATTTCTTACTCTTGATAAGAGGTCGCCATTAGCGGCCATTTGTTTTAATTTATTAAAAGATATTATAATTCGGCTCCTTAAATCATCAACGGTATCAACGTCTGTTGAATAAACTTCATTTTTGACATGACCGACGACCGAAACGATTAGATAACACACAATGACAGGCGTCTAATTTCGCACAATTCACATAACAATTAAACTACCTAGGTACCTATTACTACGTTGTTTGTGTCTTATTACTAAATAAAGCGTCTAATTTCACACAATTCACTTAACAATTTAACTAGGTACCTATTACTACGTTGTGTCCTGTCACTAATTAAATAAAGCGTCTAATTTCACACAATTCACTTAACAATTTAACTAGGTACCTATTACTACGTTGTGTCCTGTCACTAATTAAATAAAGCGTCTAATTTCGCACAATTCACACTAAATCGTCTTAAGATAATCAAAATTTCATAAACAAACGAGCGGCGGGCGCTTCAAAGGCAGTGAAACCGGAACACCTGCGCTTGCGATACGAAACAATGACGTGTACGACGTCATAGGATCACGGCGACACACTGACCTACACCAATTTTTGCAGGTTTCGGCAAGAAAGCGAAGTAGAAATAAACAAACTATCTAATCTATCCCTTTCGCACATACTTAATTTACGATTGACATGAGTGCGTAACAAGTAGTAATAACTTCCGCATGCATTATTTTCATATCTAATTTTCTTCACATGCTTTATGACTCTTATGCCTCAGAGATAAGGTATAATATGCATTAATTCTCATCGAGAAGTAAAATTTAAGGACAATTTTGGCGAAGGTTATTGAAGTAGCGAGCTGGCAACATGTTTTGTTTATACCAATATTACCGTTGCAGATTATTGCCGATGTCGTTAACCTTTCGGCGCTGGCTTATTGTTAGATACATCATGTAGAAAATCTTAAAAATGTAAAATAATGTCCTGTGACTAAACTATTGGATATATTTGATTGAATTTTTGTATGCAGACTGGGAACAGCATTAGGTATACGAAGTTTAATTTATTGTTGTATTGTCGTCTCCACATTGTATATCGGTCGAATTTCGACCACTGGGCGACCAATAGTTATAAATGTTATAATTAATGTATTCACTTAGTGGTAGAAAGTTAACTGTTAAGTTCCTAGTACATACTAATAACATTCTTAACCGTGACCTTGATTTACCAGAAGACTTACGATCGTTCTTCGATTATTTCTTTCAGATACCAAAGCTACCCTTTATTGTAACAATCACGTCTCGAAGGACTCCGAGATCAATGTTATTGCTGATTTACATTACTGCCTCCTGCCTGTAAAGTGGCAAAGGCCACTTAAAGAGATTGCTTCGAGACTCCACGCACCACATTCATTCTCCCAAGATAGGATTCAGTTAATATGAGCATTCTTTGCAAAAAATATACTGCCCCTAGTGCCGAAATAAATATTGTTAAGTACCGTAAGGCCGTCTGTTGCAGAGATGTCCTGTATATCTTTGTTGAGGAGATAATGCCGTGTGATAAGAAAAGGGGATCCTTAATGTGGCCTTCAACGGCTGGATTAAATACAAATTGATGGTATTTTGATTGGTTTATTAACTGCTGTTAAATCGACTGTAATTGTGAACTTAGTTTTATTACATAGCACAACGATTAACACACAGTCGCTCGCTATGACTAACTGTCTCTTATCAATTTTATGATTATTTTAAGAAGGATGACACACACTTGATCACATGTTTTTTTTTATTTTAGTTTATCACGAATATAAGTGATACGTATTTGTTTAGCATCCCGTTTATTACAATTGACAATGCACAGTATGCTGCCCATAGATTAAGTATGTATTAAGCAAAATTCTAAGTCAATGATACCGTTAACACATTGACAGTCTATTGATGTTTCTATATGTTTTGACGGTTAGAAACTCACTCGTCAAAATATTTTGAAAATGTTGACACACTCTGGGCAGCTTTTGATCATCTAGGACAAGGAGCCGTGTTTCGTGTTTCAACTTTTTGTATAGAATACTAAAATTAAGCAAATACTCTCCAGCTATTTAATCATCTAAATTGATTGCAATTTAATCGCCCTTTAATTGGTTTATCTTCAAGAGGCCTAAGAGTTTCTACTAATCTAGTTTTAATGAATAACTAATCTACTGACACGATAATTGAAGATCATAAAACAACATTCTTACCTTTACATTAATCAAAACACTTGCCTCAATAACTGTAGGTACTTATTTTTACTAAGGTCTCGTAATCGCACTTGAATCGGTTAAGTGCAGACTGCGTTATTTTTAACGCTTCTCGTGATAATCTTTTGTTTTTATTTTATTATGTCTTCGCACAACCAACTTCTTACGATTTTTAATAAGTACTTAATTTGTCCAATCCTTCAGTAGTGCGAAAACAGTACATAATTCTAGACGTATAAAGAAACACGGTCCGCGCAGGCGACAGTTCAAAGCTATAGAAATATGAATATTAAATGCTCGCTAAGATAATTTGATACAAAATCCGTGACATATCTTGATACAGCATGCTAGGATGTGACTAAAATAAGTATTTGTCGAGTCAATTTGCTCATTTTCTCGTGTCACTCACTGTAGCCGGCAGCGCGGGCTAGTTGAGAAAATATTTACTTTCTATTACCTGCCGCAAGGCGGTGGCGACGCGAAATGGCCCTCTGAATAATTCTCAAGTGATACCCTACGTCTTCGTGCCCGGTTCAAAAAAGTATAAGAAAACGAACGGTAGGAAATATTGTTTCAAAAACAATATTTCCTACCGTTCGTTTTCGTTCCGTTCGTTTGTAGACAATATACAAAATAATAGAAATTCTATTGTATTTTTCCTCACTGGTGACTGACATGGCGCTCATAGAAACAAGAATTTTTGACATTAAAATATTATAGAGCTGTTCATGGTTCATAATAAAAATTATATGTACGGACTGCACAGATCTGACCCGCATACTTTTATTGGATGTCAATAATATATCAATCTGTTTCAATGAAATATTTAACGCTCAATAAGCGACGATAGCTGAACAGCTGAGGCGTTAACTGGTAACTGAAATAGTACTGTTTGTCTATTGAATAAGTTTATTTTTCCTAACCGTTACCATAATAGCAAGTTTGGCCGTTTCAGGGAATCTGCCGCTGACTGTATACAACCTTACCGAGTATTTTTCCTTTACGAGGTTAAGAGGAATCCAGGCACCGCCAACATGAGGTGTCAACAGCTCTTTAGCAACGTTAAGTTTTAGTGCGGACAGCATAGATAGCAGTTTCTACAGGAGCCTTGCATTTTATCTTTTCATTATAAAAAGTGAATCATTTTTGTTGACTTTCGGGATCGGTTGGCATTGAAACAATGATAATTTTTATCGCTTATACTGTATGCTTTTAGATAATGTCGTTACAAGTATTATTAAAATTCAATATTATTCCATTATTTTTTTAAATTCATATAGGTAATTTATTTCGTAAAACATGGGTAGGTACAATTGGATGTTTAAATATGTAATTAAGTTGTTACCTACACCATAATCTACCTTGAGAGGCATGCGAAATATCTATATAAGTTTAACACAAACTATTGCAATACGTTCGGTGTTTGTACCTACGAGTATGTTATGATCACTCATGAAATTTCAATTTATCTTTTGTGCATGTTATAGTAAATAATGATTGAAATTAAAAGTTTTAAATACCAACGAATAGATTACAGCTAGTGGCGAATGAATTTTATTACTTTTCCTCTCTTCAACGTGTATAGGTTAAATGTGTTGAAGAAAGAAAGAAAGAAAAACGATTTATTCTTTACACAAATTACGACACACAAAAAGTAAAAAAATTAAAACAAATAAAAAAAGAAGTAACAAATGAAGACAACAAATAAAAAGTAAAAAATTAAAAACACGATCCAAAAAAATATAATAACTGAAGATATTTTACAATCTCCTACTCAATACTTATCAACATATTATCAATACTTATTATCATAACCAGTCAAATAGAATATGTAGGAGGTTTCCCAGACGTATTTACTTTCCCGTTGTCCTAGTTATTACGCGGAACGAATACGTGCCTCGCGTGGATGAAATGTTTTTACGCCTATTACCTGTCTGCGTGCTATGTCGTCCTGGTATCTGATAGCTTTTCCTTTATGAATTTCATTTTGAAACTTGTCAAGAAAATGTCATTCTGTTATAAATGGAATTATCTATTTTTTTGTAGGTTATTGTTTCATCCATAATTTTTATCATTTTTCCACTTTCCGACTAAATATTCTACCCTTCTTTTTGCATTGAAACAGAAAGAGACAAACGCCCTTAGTTTAGTTACCAGTCACAATGCGCCACAGAATCGACACCGCTGACATTCGTTTCCACAACACTAAAAGCCAGGTTCTTTTCAAAACAAAAGATTTTACGAATTCTTATATAAAGTAACTATATAGTAAAAGAAGATGTCAAACCGACAATCGGTTGCTTCAAAAAGTATTTGACTCTTTGAGTAATTTCGTTTGAACTCGTAACGATAAGTATAAAGTATGCGTATAATGTAATAGTATATCGTAATGAAGTTTAAATAAACCAGCTGAATGAAAGGCTGAATGTCAATATTTGTATCTACTTATTTATTCGGTAATTTTCCATGTGCAAACAACCAGTTTCGCCTGTTTTGGCAGAGAATAACAAAATTGCAATTAATTAAATAAAGGTAGACATAAAAAAATTAAAATTAGTTGGTAGGTATTTGCCACAACTTGTTTCGAGATACACTAAATATTTTATTTTGTTCTTGGTTTTATTCCTGGATTAGCAGCTTAATCTGCCTATTTACTATAGGATTATGTATACCTATGTGAATTTTCAACAACTGAATTAAGTATTCAAATGATTTAGGTTCCGTTTTCATTCAACTTCACCTCACTTAAATTATCTTTTCTATAAGCTTTATCATGCAAATCCTGCCAGATAAGATTTCACATTAATCAGCAGGCAATAAACTGCACTTTAAACATTATCTAATATTTATATTGATTCATTCAACTACGACTTCGATCGAATTGACAAATTTCCGACTCTATCAAAGATAGTGAGGTGCTGTGACGTAGATGATAAAAAATTTCGTGATAAGTGCCAAGAAATGTTTCAATTCTAAGAAAAAGTCTAGAAACATATTTAAATAATACTCGTGGGATCAATAATTTTAGAAACGATTTATTTTCCGTATTCATCCTATGATGTCTCAGTCTCATCCCATAATTTTTGATAATGCTTGTGGCTATGTAATGTAAAAAGTGTTTTAAAACTGATTGAATCTTTTTTATTTTTAACCACAACAACAAAATTGTAAAGTGGGTTTTTCAATACATTTGATCCATAATTTTTATGTGTAAAACTGGAATTGTTCTAATATAATTAATCATCAATATAATCTATACCTATATTAATACGTGAAGAGAAACCTTTGTATCCACATTTTGCGCGCACGAAGGCGTTTGAGATTTGGCATAGTTAAAATTCTTATAGAGAAGGAGTGCAGAAAGCGAAAATTACGGTGACATTTCGACCACTGAGCAACCACTAGTATATTATAATACCTAACCGTTTTCTTCGTTAGCTATGTGGGACGGCGACGAGTTTTTCTTGAAAGTTCCGAAAATATACCTGTATGGTCTGACAACTCTAAAAATTTCAGTTAATACTACGGTTAATACCTAGGTAATCTTTGAAAATGTTTCTGAGAATTCTGTCTGCGGTAGGTACCTACTTGGCTAGCTGCCTTGGATAACAATATTTCAACAAGTATAGGTACTTGTAGTGCTATTATAAAAGACAGACTGATAGTTTTATTTGAAGTATTTATGTAGTCTAATTATTCAAAGATGTTTTTTATCGCGTTGGGTGGTAAGTGGTGCACATTGGACAATGAGTTCTCAAATTAAGATTCTTCGTCTTTTATTTGCTTGATAGTCTTATTGGAATGCTCTGGCTTACTAGCGACCCGTCCCCGGCTTCGCATGAATGCAATTTCTCTACTATCCTTACATTAAATATGAAAGTATTATATATATATATAAACATTCCGGAAGAAATACTCATAATGATGGTGAAAACCGCATCAAAATCCGTTGCGTGGTTTAGGAGGAATTCGCGGATACACAGACAGACAGACGCAGAAAGTGACTTGATTTTATACTATGTAAAGAAGAAGAAGATAAAGAAGATCATTATTATTATTTTTTATTTGGTTATTTCTGTACTGACGATGTGTCCTTTATCGAATAAATATTTTCTATTCTATTCTATTCTAAGATTCCATTCCACAAGAACATGACGGCACGGTTGGCGCAGTGGGTAAGCGATTGGCTTTGTGCAATACGTGTCGCGGGTTCAATCCCCGCACAGAACAAATATTTTTATGGCCTACCAGTGAGTGTGTATGCATGTGAGATGTATGTTTGTAAACTGTACCCACAATACATGAGAAATCCTAGAGCGGGCCAAAGAGTATATAAAAAAAATATATATCTTAAAAATCAAGATGACTTACAATATCATTGCATTAAACGCCATCCAGATAATGCTTCTTATTTTCCGCGGGATATTTTGCTCGTACCTATACGTTTTCAATGTGGAGCACATTAGCGATACCATTGATCTAGGTCACAGTTTAACCCAATCGAACCATCTTAAGCGGTGGATACATTTGCAGTTTGTTTTCCTAATGTTTACGCCATTGCTCTTATTTTTATTATCAGTCTTACGGACAGAGGGTCATCGCCCCAAGAAACAACCTTTCCGTTAAAAAGGGCTCCTGAATAAACATGAACTTAGTTTTAATTTCAAATGTAATGCGACATCTTTTTTGCCACTGTATAACCCTACATACATCTAAAATCCTTTTTGTAATTACCTACCAACCCGAAATATTTTTAGAAAAGAAAAAAGAAAACTCTTTTTAGTATTTTTTAAGGTTTCCTTTGCAAATATTTCGCGGAAGTTGACGGTGTCGTCACGGCTCCCAGTCCCGGGATATTTCCATAAAGAAGCCTTAAAAAACAAATTGTTTTAACATTTAGCAATTCGCGAAGTTTGGGACTTAGACGGGCCTCTAGGCTTTTGTTTTAGGAATAAAGTTGTTTTTTGTTCGTAATTTTTATTTAGGCACATAACCTACAGCTTTGGTAGGTACTTTATTTAACCAACTCGTAGTATATTTTATATTCGGTTGATCAAAGAACTTAATGGATATAAAGGAGCTTTACATAGCGAGAGATATCTTTTGAAGATCAATGATCTTTAAAGTAAGGAAAAGAAATACCAAACCAAGTAAGCATAAAGCAATAAGAAATAGTTCAAATTAGTTTCCGTTCAAAGCATTCTTCAATTGTTTAAGTATTCTCACATTAAAGTTTCTTTGCAGGGTAAATAAACAAGAGAGATTTAAGTGCCAGTCATTTTGACGAATGTTTGACAGAACGTTTAAAACCATCGACTGAACGGACTGAACTATAGTTTGACCAAAAGCGATCATATGTTTCAAAGTTTACGTTGCCTTGGGATTCGAGTTATACTCAATGTCAGGCGTAGGTAATGACGCTACTACATTCGTTCTTACAAACATAATCTGTAATTTATTCAACCATTATTATTTGTCCTACTTACTATCTCCTTCTCCTATTTACTCCTCGAGGGGCTCTTAGCTACGTAGCTACCAGGTTAAGCAGCGCTTGCCACGGTCAGTCCTTGGATGGGTGACCGTTTCTTCGAACATCGAAACCCCTCCATGTCTGTTGGTCCCGGTTTTCATGTGAATACCTATGACAGTAGTTACGGGAGTCAGCAGCGCAAAAACTGACAACTCGTTTAACCTTAGGATATTAGTGTCTCCCAGTAATTGGGTTGCAGTTGTCAGATAACCTGGTTGCCATTCCCATCATTTGGATGCAAATGTTGCTGTCGGTTTATCAACACCGTAACTGCAGTTGGTTTGACTACGTGCTAACTGTACCCAAACTGCATCAGATTTTGCAGTCAGTTCGCAATTGAAACCAGTCTGTCTATAAATACGCTTTTGAAAAATTATTAAAATTTTGCCAAATTAGAAGTAAACCTCAACTTCGTGAATGCAGAGCGATAGGTTGGTTTAAAAAGAGTTAAGTAAGTAATCATGGTACCAAAACCACACATAATGTATTACGCAAGTAGTTACGGTACTAAACCGGCCCTATGTCGCGTGAGGTCCGACCTCCACAAACTGTTAGTGCAAACATCCCTATGTTCCTAATCTGCTACGTACGCGTGTTTACAAGAAAAATCACTACTTTCCCTAAATACACATGAATTACAAACATTGTTTCATGATCGCCCACTTAGACACAAGTGTCTTAAATTATTATCAAACAATAGATGGTTATTTGGACTTTTATATCGAGGCTCTTTTGGTATGTTACGGGCTTACCTTCTTGTCAGAAAAAGAAAAGATTTGTTGTACTTCGTCCCTAGGTGGGGCGTAACACAACTATTTGTGCTACATGGGGATCCATCAGATTTATATCTGAAACTCTATGGAGAATACTGATGTCCTAGAATATCGATATTTACTAAACAATTTGGGATTCGGAGAAAGACTTCAGTCGATCCGTGTAAAATATTTATACTCAGCGGTTGGAAGGTGACCCCTGAGAAAAAACTAGGCAGATGAGTGTTTAAATTCGTTCATATTTGGAGGTATTAATAATTTATAACGAAACCCTAGGAAGTGCGCCAGAAGGAATTGCTAATATCAATATATACGAAAAATCTAAAGAGAAAATCAGAGCGTTTGTCAATCTTCTGAAGGTATTTAAAATACTCTTACTCGTTACATTAGCTCGTGCAAAGCTAGTCTTAAAAAGAGGATGCCGACGATAGGCTTAGCAGTCTACCTAAAGAATAAAGAGTGTACTCCACAGAACAAAACCTAGCCGTCAAAAACCCCTCACTCCAACTGGAAAAAGAGCTGTAACTTTGGAACGCCTCAACAGATTTTCATGAAACATAGCTAAGATGATACCCGATTAAACTAGCTTTTAATAAAAAAAACTGCATTCAAATCGGTCCATCCCTTTTGGAGCTACGATGCCACAGACAGATACACAGGTACACAGATATACACTACAAAATTATAACACCGCTCTTTTTTATCGGGGTTAAAAAGAGAGTAAATGTAATTACTCTCTATATGCTGTGATGTAACCTACCATTTAACAAAATCAAAGTAGATGGATTTTTCAACCAAACATACGTCATAAAGTCCACCTTAGAATCGACTGACTCAATTTCTTTATCCATAATTCTCTTCCCTTGATAATACCCCGTATTTTTGAAACCTCCCTACGAAATCCATTATCGTTCGGATCGGCGTGCATTACATAGAAGCCCATGTCATCAGTTGTCTCATTACCGTCGCGGGCACGTCCCTAACAAGACACGTGACGGACGTGGCGCCGCTGATATTGAGCTTCTTATGCACAAAGCTGAACAAAAAGCATATAAAGTACTAACCTATCGCTTTGCAGCACGTAGGTGATCTTAGGGAGGATAGATTTGTCGTTATTAGGAGGAACTGTGTATGCTTTGTTGTGAGCCGACTTGCTTACAGATTTATTTTCTTTCCTGTGTATAAACGTGGATATATTAGAGATCTTATTATTATTTATTCTCTGTGCATTGTGCTGTCTAGTCCAAATAAATGTACTTTCTATTCTTTAGATCTTATTTGTATGCTTCATCATCCATACAAGTCTGTTAATGTCCACCAAGCAGAAGCCTGCTCCATTCATAGCCGTCGGGGAATGCCGTAGTAAATACTAAACTTGGTTCAAGGATTGGTGATCACAGTATGATGTTAGAAGTGCAATGGAGGATGCGAGAAAGACATTGTGTCTCATTGTGCACCTAGTCGTCTTGATACAGTCTGTGTCAAGGGAAGAGAAAGGTTGGCATCTTTTAAGCCGAAAACTATATACGGTGAAAGCTTCCAATGACAAAATGTTGTCTACAGATTTTGAAATATTATAATTTTATGTAGATACTTATTGCATACGGATAAGCGAAGATCAACGTCATAATATCGTCATGATATAATTATGTTTCTAGCAACAAAAAAATAACCCAGGTTTGACGGCCATTTAAATTATCTGAAATTACCCATTCATTCGGATTTACCCCAAGGCAGTTATACTAAGGCTGACATGTATAATGCGATATATAAACTTTACTAAGCTTATTTAAATGCGTAGGTTATAGTTTGATTTAGAATGTATAGTCATAATGCACTGAAATTGTTCTAAGCATAGGCTAAGACCGACGAAGGCAATAAACAAAGTACAAAAAAAAGTACAAAGCAAAGTCTAAGTACACTCTATAGATCTCAGCCTAAGAGCTAGTTAACTCTACATTTTCCTTTATTAAGTAAGTAAGTAGTAAGTTGATTCTTACAGACAAAGTGAAACTTGAAGTAATGAGGAAAATTGCTCCTCAGTTAACCGGGGAATTTTATGTGGTCGGAACCTATTGATTAACGTGCTTTAAGAAAATGTTGAAAGTTGAAATGCAATGAAGGATCTCTTGTATCGTGCTAAAAACAAGTGCCTGTTGTTGTTATATAAGTGCCTGTATCTGGTTTACATGATATACAGAGTTCTATTTGAAAAGAGTTTCCATGGAGTTTCTTGCCGGTTCTTCTCCATAGGATCTACTATTTGGAACCGTGCACCTAGAGTCTCGACATTTCATAAGTGCCTGTATCTGGTTTACATGAAATAAAGATCTATTCTATTCTATTCTATTCTATTCTATTCCAAGGCATTCCATGTCTTTTGACAGAAGTATGCCGTATACTGTATACCGTATGTCCTGTGAATAAATATTTTTATATTTCTATTTTCTATTTACTGCGATCTAGACACTTCATTCGTACCTCACATGTATAGTCAGGATATAGCCTAATTCTTTATCGGAGTCTCGCTCGCTATTATCATTAAATAACGATAACAATGTGAAAGTTTCAACCGAATACTTCCAAGGTTAACACTTACTAGACTTTAGTAACTTCTGACAGACGGTGGACTCGGTAACAGCTCAATAGGTATTCACTATACGTCAAGAACATTAGTGAGTCATTTGGATATAGATAATCATGCTTTCGTAGAAAAGCAACATTATCTATGCCGTGACCTCAGTTCATAGTTTCCTATCAATAAACAAAATGGCATTTAACATTCCAAAGTGTACGTAATTCACTGAATGTTGGACTTTGGTTCTTACTATTTTTACTAGTAATTGTTATTACATTTGGCATACACGTGGCATCTGTAGGTACAATGTACTTAGACTTATTTTTATCAGCATATTACGTTGGTACAAAATCCCTCTTTATTTTTAGTTTTCTGAGTTTCTGAGTAAATTGTGAAACAGGGTATGGTTTGGATGTAAATAACAATGAATAATGTATGGAATGTTGTTTATAGTATTGAAACTTGTGCCCGTATAGGTCATAAAAAGGATTTTTGTTTTGCATATTTCTTTCATATAAAATGTTCGATTAAAATATTTTCCAGAATCTACAAGTAAATATTTTTCACAATGTTTACTTCGTTCTTTTCTCCATTTTTATTTTTTATTTAATTACGTTGTTGTTTTAAATTGTGGGACAGCCGGTTTTCTTCAAATAAGTACACTTACTTATTTATTGCGACATATTTTTAATAACCCTTATAATGGGAAAGTCATAAAATCTATGTGTTCTCGTTTCAAGCTTCTAGCTTAGGTAGGTGGTTTGAGGGGCGTTATTGTATGTCACTCAGTTAAAAATCTTTTAAGTTTAGATACAAGATTTACGTAGGTATTTATTTTCACGGCAAAATGGATGTAACTCCGTTTTAAGTGAATATCAATGATATTCACGATGAGATTCAATATGAGAGAGTCAAGTGAACTTTTTCTTACTCTAATTTTAATATTGCCTCATAGGCCGACTAATTTGATAACATTACCTATTCACAAAGACGTGACCAAATGAACAAATTACGTCAACAACCTCAGTCAAATTTCTTTTATGTACGTCAAAGTTCAAATACTCAAGTTGAATTTTGATGGGGCTCAGCCATACAGACTGCAATTTATCATCGTTTGAATGACATCCATAATTAACCTGTCCTTACCTTGTGTTTGTGGCGTGACCTAATTTTAAATATAACGTCACGTCTTAGAAAAATATGTGACTAAACTCGGCTTCGGTGAATTGCAAATAAATTGAACTCTTTTTGAGTAGGGTCTTTGCTGGATGTAATTTAGTTTAGGTAATCACGGTTTTATAATGAACCTGGCTAAAGTTTATAATAAAATGTTTCGTTGAATTTATTTTTATACTAGGTGGAGATGATAAATATGACAAAAAATTATACCAAGGTTTCTAGGATTCATATTGTGTATCATTCGAAGATCCCATCGTTTACTATGGGGTTTTTTATTTTTATATTAATACTGGCTTGCTTTAGGGAAACATCGTGAGGAAACCTGCACATCTGAGAGGGCATCATAAAGTTCTCGATAGTGTGTCTAGTCCGCCAACCCGTACTAGGCCAGCGTGGTGGACTAAGGCCACCCTACTCATTCTGAGAAGAGGCCCGAGCCCAGCAGTGGGAGTAATGGGCTAGATTTATTTATTTATAAGCCTATACTATACCTTTATTAAAGTATATGCCTATTAATTAAATAGTAATAATATTTTTTGAAACGTTTAATAATGTTTATTTTTGTAAAGGCATTTGCTCGTGAATTGGCTACTCTGTACCAATTTGGGTATTTTTACCCCAACTCGAATAAACTTTATTGTACATTGGTGTTGGTAGCCAATTCACCTGACATTTATTTTCATAATTTACTTTTCTTTGATACCTTCTTCCTCTTTGAAATTATTATGTATTTTTATTTTTCGTTGGAAGTTATAATTTATAGAAATTCAATTTAACCATACAATTTACCTGTATTTATTGGAATTTCAAACTTAATTAGGTATAACTCGCAAATCTTTATGAGCCCTGAACTGAGCTCTGAACTCTCTCTCTCTCTCCCTCTAGCACCTATCATAAGCGTACTATTATAGGTGCTAGAGGGAGAGAGGGAGAGAGTTCGAGGGCTCATAAAGATTTGCGCGTACTATAGTTGTCTTATTTTTTTTTACTATAGAACGACAACACACTTTCTTATTTCGATCTGTATTACAAATCAATCTCTTGCCTACAGGAAGAAGAAGCAAAAGAGCTGCCTGTGGTCCCGAAATGCTGTCCAAGTGGGCAGAACCTGACAGTCACGATAGAAGACGGCAACATCAAGACCGTCTGCAGCCGGTCCTCACTGACCTTCCAGCCGATCTTCCACGAAGCCAACGAGACCCATTTCGCCAAATACGACAGCAATGTATACGAGACCATCGTCGGAAGTCCGTGCCGTTACGAAAAGTAAATATAATATTTATTTTTGTGATATTTATGTATAAAAAAATTATTATACTATGTTTTCATTTGTCGCTGTTGCATAAAATGCAGTTAGTGGGGCAAGCTCTATGAGTCATATGTTCTAACCTGGTAGTCCAGGCAAGCGCGCACTGAATTAGATTTATTTGGAATAATATATTATTTAATTAATAGATACCTATAGTTAAAATTTATAAAAAGCCTTATTTATAAACATCCATCATCAGGTTCTAAAAAACTTCATCTACATCTGATGACCCTGTATCTCATTTAATAAAGATCATTTTATCCTATTTTGTCATTCATAGTATACATTTCATAGTATAGTATAATATACTAATGTTTAATTTGAAAATATACGTTTTTCCTTCATTCAAATAGGTACTTGTAAATAATGATTTGTTATTTGATTTCAAGCATTTTTTTATATAGATTAACTTAATTTATTTCTTAGGATTTTTTTGTTTTAGCTTATTTAAATACTTAACTTTTAATATCTTGAATCTCATCTTTTCTTATGCTTCTGCGCAATTCCTTTATATTCAACTGGACTCGACAACGATTTTGAAATATCACTCTGAAGAATGACAATGAGAGCATTGTATCATTACGGCATACAAGGATCGGGCATTCTATGCATTCCGTTCATAAACAGAAATATGGTCTAGCTTTTAAGTTTTTCAACAATATCTAATTATGTTGACATCTACATAACGTTTACAACATTGTCCACAGATACAAGCTACAGCCAGACGTCTATAGTCAAGACGAGTTCTACCTCTTAGTAAACGGGTCCCTCTTCGTTCCTTACTTCCAGCCTCCAATGCTGGGGACAAAAGATTATTGCATGGAGACTTTCTGGAACGAATCTGTGCCAGCAGGCATTACGTTACCAGTCGTTTGCTTTACTACTCCCTTGGAGGACACTAAGACGTCATCGACGCTTATTGCTTATGCTACAGGTTGGTATTGGTATTTGGTGAAAGTCCATCAGTGAATCAATCCACTATTAAGATGCCTGTATGGCTGATGTTAGCTATTCTTCGAAGATAATTCGAGAAGTAGGTACTAAAAAGTACTCTCTTGAAGGTTTGTAGGCAAAACTAGAAGACCGATTTGGGTCCTGTTTAAAATAATTAAATGAACTTCTAATCTGGTACTATTTACTAGATGATTTAGGATAGAGGAATTTTAATCTGTAGAATTCCAAATCCTATGGATTTCTTTTCTTTTATAATCAATAAAATAATTTTCGTAAATAATATAATAATAATAAATTCGTTTGTTATCAATATCAATTTACTCGTATGAAAATAAATCCCAAATAAAATATACTCCGAGTTATTTAGCATGTAAACATCAAATAACCAATTTATTATATCGAGTCCCGTGGGAAAGTACCCAACTGTATGTTTTTCGTCCAAAGTAAATTACTAACTCAGTTGATCATTAATTAATTCCACTTTTTGTTGTTGGTAACAAGTAACAAATTGTTAACTTTGTTACGGAGTCTAGTTACCGAGTTACTTAACTATTTGATCGCTCTTCTAGTCTCCAAAAGATTTTGAGAAGTTTCTACAGTCTTTTTAATAAAACATTTATTTCGGACAGAAATCCATAATTTTGTAGCGAAGTTATTTTCAAAGATGATATTATAAAAGCTTTTATTAAAGGCTTTGAAGCTTTTACGGTTCAGATACCTGATCGTATAATTCGATTCATTTGTAATTTAATGGTACTGTGATCATCGCAGAAATCAGAAATAAGCTTTGCCTACTTAATTCAACTGCTATAGGACTACATTCGACAGTGTGTTTAGCTTTTAATAAAGAATTATAAACGGCCATAGATCGTAACATGTAGCGGGGTCTGAGGGAATGTTCCGTAGTTAGAATACATCAACACATGAAGCTTCAACGCTAAAAACGGCCTTTGTAAATGCACCATCTATTGAACTTTCCAAAGCTAAAGCCAACTCTTATTTTTTAGGGCTCCTAATATCGGTTCCGTTCCTGCTGGCGACGGCCTGTGTGTACCTATTCATTACGGAGCTGCGGGACACACACGGCAAGGCGCTTGCTTGCCACACAGTGTGTTTGGCTCTCGCATTCACTTGTTTGGCGGCCACACAACTCGCGGGACACGCCTTCCCTTCTGTAGCGTGCACTATTATGGGTAAGTTGATGATGTTTTGGTGACATTATATTACTTTTTAGATGTATACGAGAAGTAAATGGTGCCAGTAGATAATATTTGCCATCTTATTTACCTAAAGCATTCGATACGATTTAGAACTGCCCCACTAGAAGAATAAAGACACTTAGCATAGCTAATGCTGCATCACAGTCTATATCTTTTGTTGGATGTAATTTTTCATCCAAATGAAAAGGAATCTTTTGTGACGTTAAAAGAAATTCGATATTACAAGTTACATTAACGTAAAATTTTATTTCAGCGTATCTGATCCAGTTTTCGTTCGTCTCCTGCTTCTTCTGGCTGAACGTGATGTGTTTCGATATATTCTTGAACGTTCGGTAAGTGCGTCTTAAATGTTACGCTTAAATGTATCGTTATTACATTTATTACTCGTACGTACACAAGCTTTTTGATCGTCGCTTTTAGCGTTTATTATGTTAAACATTTACGTGTGAAGAGTACGTAATTTTATGATTCAGAAATCGTGTCTCATAATATATCTAATTTTGTATGAGGCGTTACTTAAATTGCTTTCTTTAGAGGCAGACTTTTGCGTAGGCGCTCCTCATGAGCTTATACTATATTTTCACTTGAAAACAAAGTTAATTGGTTGAAAAAAATGTTGAGATTTGCAGATTTATTGCTAAAAAAGATAAAATGACTTACATAGCATTTTTTTTTTTTTTTTTTTTTCATTGATTTTATTCTATAACTATTAAACACCTACTCTATGAATTGCTTTATCATCTAGTCGTCGCTAGAGATGAAACTTTTTTCACTGTTTATAAAACCATAAAATATTTTTATTTGACAGGAGATACATAAACGCCTCTGTAACAAGACGCAGTATGAGACGAAGGTTCGCGTGGTATTGCGTTTACGCAGTACTGTTCCCAATACTTCTGCTAGTGGTCACTATTACTATGGATCTGTCTCCGGCAGTACCTAGCACTTATCTGAAGCCTAATTTTGGAGTAAAAGGGTGCTGGTTTAAAAGTAAGTTATTCTACAGTTTCCTTGTTTAAGTAATCTTCATCTATTCATCTAATCTTTATTTATATTAAAAAGACTCAAAGTAAATATTACTAATGATCAGGGGGCCTAAAAAGGTCACATTTAGCATTTCATCTAATGATCTGCTTAGTAACTGTCAAACAGGTGATTGCTGAATATGAACCTTGCGGATGACATTAAGAGTCGTCAATTAAGTAGATATTTTGACATTCGTAATATGAATCATATTATGATTCATCTAAAGCGGCCTTTTTAGCCCCCCAGAGCCAAAAAAAACACCAAATCAAAAAATCCTTCCCGCCAACCATATTTACTAATAATGCTCAGGATTCTCTAAGTTAACCTTTTGTTTTTTTTTTTTTATATTCCTGCCATTTTAAATGACAAATCAGCATTTCAATGGTCTTTTTTTATTTCAATAATATACACTGATGCCCGAAAGTTTGCTCTATTATAAAGACATACTCTATTATCAAATTATTAATAGTTATATATATTTTGTTCACAGCGGATCAGGCAGCCCTGCCGTATTTCTACGGGCCGGTGGCGCTGATCCTCTTCAGCAATCTTTGTATATTTTTCTTCACCTCACGAGCCATCGCTACACATTACGATAAACTTAAGGATGTCACACGTAAGTTATAAATTTTATATTTGAAACCTTTATTAGATCTTCTTCATTATCTTTTCTTTCTTCAACTCTATTAGCTCTCTTATGATCTTAGGTATTATATTTGCTGCACTATTTGTTTTATTATTTTTAAGTTGTTTGCGGTCGTCATGACTCATGCTATAGTTAAATTACTGTCGAAACGTAGGGTCATTGAAACAGCAAATGAAATAAACATAAAAATAATTTCATCCTTAAAATAAATCCATTGTATAGCGTATCTTGTCGAGGTATGACAACCATCAAAGTGATTATATTTATATGTACTTTTTACGATTCATAAAACTATTGTCGTAAAGTTTTATTGGTCATTAAATGATAGATACTCATGTCATAGGACAATGCAAGCCGATTCTTTGGTTAATTATTTATGAACAATCATATTCGTATGTGCACACTGCAATGTTTTGCAATACCTTGTCCTTCGAGATAAGCTGTAGGATTAGAGTTATGTTTTTCTAGATAAAACATTGAACTTAACATAAACAGTAATAATAAAGGCGGATTTATCTCAATTTTATTGTGTAATCATTGAAGGTTTCATAATATTTTGTATGTATGACCACGTTTTAAGCTCTTTGTTACCCTTTGAGCGCCATGCCAGTCATCCGTGAAGACAAACAATACATTTTCTATTGCAACTGCTGCATAAATGTGCTATAGACATTATTATTTTGCAGAATTTTAAGTCTGTTTTAGTCTTCAATTTATTTCAATATAAGCAATTAGTAAACGTATTCATTTTCAATAAACAATGGAATTTTAATTTGATAAAAGATTTTTCATAAATAAATATAAAATCAATTTCTTTTTGTTTTTTTTTTATTCTTAAAATACTTTATATCCAACCATAGGTCATTGTCCTCATCCATAGTTTGATTCCTCATTGCTGAGGATCGTGACTCGAGAGTTAATGTTCTGCTTTAACATGCAATCTTTGGCTCTAAGTTGTGCAATCCTGTGCCAGCCTTTTCAATAAGCTTTTGGGTTTTATACAAAAACATAACAATTACAATTATTGTAATCTCCCGATGATTCATTCATGAATTAAAGACAAGGCATATGATGTGTTTCACTTACCAATAACTCGGGGATATCCCTAGGTTTAAACTGCGAAACCATTATTTTTATTTTCAACATGGTTTTCTCTGTAATCATGTCACGTAAACATCTCCTGGTAAACATGGTTTTCCCCAACTGCTATAAGGAAAAATATATAAATACCATAATCACCGCGTTTGACAGACAGATTGGTGAACCTAGTTACATGAAGAACCAAAAGACCCTGCTTTTCATCTTATTGACGTAATCCTTGACTCATCTTTACAACACTGACTTCTTTGTCGGGAATCACATGACTAATCTTCAAATCGTACTATTGTATCAGCTTTATTGGAATCCATTTGTTTTGTATCAGAATCTTTCGTTTACACATTGAGTCATACCAGTATCTTAACATTAACCTTGTCCAACAGCACTAGACCTGACACACTCAGACTTCAGTACGTCAGACGACTGGGTGCGGCTGGGCACTGTGCTGGGGCAGCCTCTACCTGTGCACGAGCCCACGTCATCACCGCCCCGGGAGGCGCCCACAAACTTCAACCAGAGGCTCAAGAAGTACAAGAAGTTGTAAGTTTATTGCACTAATTAGTATGTATAGGGAATAATTTAAGGGTGACTGGAACTTCTGTTATATAAATTTAAAAAACTAAACAAGTTAAAGCAATCCTACCCTCTACCTTCAATTCCTATTGTGAGACAGTGACATACTGACAGTTTAAAGAAGCGGCGTCCGGAAAAGGTCACTCTTAAGGCTCGTTCCAGTATGAATTTTCTAAAAGGTTAGTAGAGGATATACGTACACCTACAGTTACACCAATAGTTCGCTGGTATCATTCAAATCGATATAAAACAAATACATTACTTTAAACGTGTGTATAAAAGTGTATGGATACGTGTCAACTTAATACACGAGAGTCGTTTATTTGTAGGGCACTTTACACACGAATATCCAAATTCACATCAAACGCTACGTTCACTTGTCACAATCATGATTGTGAATTTTAAAAATAAGTTCGACAGCGTTACTACGAGTATAAATAATACCGAATTTCGGTTCAGAAGAAAGTAGGTAGATTGGTAAATTTTTACAATTTTCAAAGCAACTTCTGAACACGGTGATACTGTACGCCAGACGGGATACCGCCGCGGGGTCACAGAGCTCTGATAGAAATTCCGGCTCCGCTCCATTAGCGTCCCGTCCGAGCGTTACTAAATTCTGTCCGTAGCAGCACATGGTACATATCACGCCATTCCGAAAAATATTATACCCAATTATTCTATTTTGAAATGTTTTTCAGGTTAAAACTTTGATAAATAATGTTATTATTATTTGATAAATTATGATCATAAAAAGCTTACGAAGCTTCAAAGCTCAAAGCGTCAAGTCAACATACAAAAACATAATTGGTCGGGGGAACCTATTTCCGATATAAAGCTGATTCGATAATATAAAAAATCTGTATTACAAAATTCAGACAGTCGTATCAGGCTTTCAGACTAGTCAATGCTGTCTAGTTTTCCTGCTTTAACAAAAGAAAATCATCGTGAGGAAATCAAAAAGTTTTAAGATCTGTGATATGAATGGAATCCAGTTTGTTTCTCAGAAATGAGGCTAGACTCCCGGCAAAATAATCCTTTTGTTCCTAATAGGCTGATGATGATGTCTTTTGCCACCAGATTCCGTATGTGTTGCCTCCTGTCCTTCATCATGGGTCTGTCGTGGGTGCTGGAGGTGGTGTCGTGGGCAGTGGGTGCGGGCTCCGACGTGGTTTCCGTGTGGTCGGTGTTCGATCTCATCAACGCGCTGCAAGGAGTCGTCATCTTCGCCATCTTTGTTTTGCAACAACCCGTCCGTTCTCTTGTTAAGGTATGTTGGTTAATATATATTTTTTGGTACATATTTTACTCAATTAAAGTTAGTCTCATGATTATTCATAAAATTCTCTCTAAGTATGATTTTACGAAAATAAATTTAGAATAAATAAAAGCATTTATTTATTAACCAATCGAAACAAATAAATCTACAAATTATATGAAATTCTAATTTTACAGTTTAAAATCTTCATAACCTACTTACATACAATAAAAAAGAAGTAACACAAAATAAACTCTCTTCTAAACAAACAAAATGTTTGCCAACAGGCCTCAAGACTGTTCCAGTCGTGTAAAAGGAAAAAGGACGGCTCAGAAGTGTCAGTGGTAAGTGAAAGAAATAGCATCATAGGAGCGGGCAGGAGAGACTATGTGTAGTGCAGTGAAATGAGTGGAAATGAGGATACAATATTAAGTGAATGACAATGATGTTAATGATCAATTGAATGACAATGAACGACACTCTGTTGATGAACAACTTGTAATGATTCAAAGTAATGCGCTCGAGACTGATAATGGTAACAGTATTAATGGCTTTGAAGATTATGTGACGAGTGGTGCTTCTATGGAAATTAATTCGAATCTGGTAAATGTATAACAAATGAATATTATATTATAAGCAATCACGATCTAATTAACCAAAAACGATATTTTAATAAATTTCAAGCGAATAATACCTCAGTAGTACCAACGATAACTGCGACAGTAGCTGAATTTTAATCAGATGAAATGTAGCTTTTAGAATGAAGTGACTGAATGCGCTTTTGCCAAACCGAGATAAGAATTTGCTTCCGAACCACTCACATTAAAATCTTCAAAGCAGCATCGCGGAGCAACTTTGAAAGGTGTATGAACTTCATTCATGATTTCATTCCTGTGATAGCGCCTTAAACTTGTTTATAATATTATTTTGCAAAAGTTCTATCGTCTTATTGTTTTGCTAGGATTGTTTGATATTATAATTAGCTTAAAGTTGAACTATAAAGTAACAAACTGTTTAAGATTATTTTAAAAGTTTAAGTTACCGTTTCTATAGGCTGGGTGCTCTTGTACACAACGATACAATAGGCTTCTTTAATAATTTAGGTTATATATTTTTATGCAATTGTTATATTGATTATATGAGTTTATTCGGAGCATGTTATCGACAGCCGTGGCTAGGATATCTGCCTTACCCCAGCCTAACTGCTTGTTAAATGTATGGTTGTTAATACTTAGTATAAGAAAATTGAATATTTTTGTAAAGTACATGACCAAGTTAATGATTTTATCTAAGCATTAGCTGATGTGACCTCAGCATCGGAACCTACATTCTTGATAGACGAAAATGTGTAGTGCCATACGATAAAAAATAGTGAACTAAAAAGTGGTGCATTTTATTTCCTTTACGAGAGCTAGTCATAATGTATAATTAATGAATGTTATAAGCAAATAGGTTATTTAATTTATTTTCGTAATTATAGTTAAGATGAACAATTTTGGACGTGTACAGTTTTGTATAAAATTCTTTGGTTCGGCTGGCAAGAATTCGTAACATAATTTGAGAAATGACATCAACTGTTTTGTGCAATGACGATTTCTGCTCACATCTCGTATTTCTGGGATCTACAAAAGTAAAACGTCCCATCTACAAAAAATATATCAAATCATTAATTCCAGTTCCCTTTGAATCCGAACAAGGTTTAAAAGGATACTAGAAGCTAGAATAGAACTGGAATTATTTTTATTTTAAAGAAAACTTGCCTGCATTAAGTGGTGTTCATAACATCGGTGGTTAGTATGAATTCCATTATCACTTCTAGAAACGACAAATATTTTATTAATAAATTCTTAATTATTATGAATGAGGAAAACATGCTTTGTTTATTACTTAAAATGCGTAAAGCGTGTCATAGTTTCACTCAACGCAGACGCAGTTTTAGTGTCACCTTCGGGGATTACCAAGACGTCTCACAGAAGCAGGTACAAGTGATATAAATGGATACAAAGAATTCCAATTAAGGATAAATAAAAATTCTCACTAAATATAGTTCTACAAGGACAACAAGTATTACGAGAAATGTCTAGTAGTATTTTGTTTGGTTCGATATTAAAAACTTGCTAAGCATCATAATTTATTGAGTGACCTTTGATCACATTATTAACGATCAATTACTGTATAAATGTCACTTAATTTGAATCAATTGTTATATTAGAGCTGTTACTAAACTTTAAAACAGTTGATGTTATTTTTATAAAGTCGAGGGTCTGTCACGACAGAGAGTGGAACAAATATAGAGTAAATGTTTTGAATCCAGCGAAATTAGAAAGTGTTCACACTCAACTCACTAATGGGATTCCGGATTTATTTCTAACTGACGGAATTCACTTATCGAATAAACTTTTCTACCCATACATTGTTTATTGACCCGGAACTAATTTGCAAACGTTATCGGTACTAAATTAAAATAATATTCTGGATAAGACTGGTCGTATGAATAATGAAACGGGAATACGTAATAAAGTTATTAATGTACCATTACGTGTAGATAAGGACAGTAAATGTAAGGCTTGATGAAGAATGTTGAAGGAAGAGATATAAATCGTGTTCGGGTGGGACCAAATGATGTGCGTCATTATGACACGTTCATTTTCGGTAAACATCATAACGTTACACTGTATGATCGACTCTGTATATTTCTTTGTAGTTTAATTTTTTTAAATGGAATTTGTCTTTACATCCCCTCAAATTTACTCCAACCAAGTACTTACATAATATTTCGCGAAGTTGGAGTTTCTAATAGCGATGTTATTAATGTGCATTACACGTAGCAAGTGTTCTTTTAAACTGCTTTTCGTGTTTGTAACAACCCATAAATGAAAGAAAAACACGAGTTTGACATCGAAAAAATTGATATAAATTGCCTCGAATAACCCCTATAAATACGATATAGTATTTATAGAGGCACACGCAACTTTTAGTTCTACGCCGAATACGATTACACCCTCTCGCTATGTTTGATTTTTGTTAGCTTTGCTTTCGCTTATCAAAACTTTTCGTGTGGAATAAAATTGAATCAAAATTTAAGGACCCACGACAATAATTAGTGTTGTAACTTTAAGTATTTTTTATTTCTTTATAAACCTTCTGTTATGTTCAATTAAGAAATATTGAATCTTTATTAACAGTAAATGAATATAATTATGTAATTAATAAAGTAATGAGTTTGTAAAAATTGTATTTATCTTAAAGGTAAAAAATACGTACGTTACAAGACGAACTTGCCTGTGAACTGATTTATTTGTACTGAAAAAATGCATTTTATACGAAAATGTTTCCCTAATAAACCGATGTAAGCGATTTTATTAATTGAAATTTGCAGTTCATAAGGCAGTGCGTGACGCAACGTTTTGTAACGTATGCTAAATGTGTTTTTGCGTTAAAGTTAGCGTGTATGCGTGTGTAACTATGTATTATATTAATTGTTAAATGTTGATGCGGAATTTTTAAGTGAAATGACAATTTAAAAGTGTATATTTGTCTATTTTGCAAAACATGACGTTAATAAACAAGCTTTATATAAAAAGTATATTTCATTCTTTAAATCCTATTTTATATAATCATCAATTATACCTATTACTAGTAATTCTAGAAATATATTACCTATATATCAATCCAAAGAAGACTTCAACATCGTTAAATTTTCTACCATAAAGCTACGCCAATAAATATCGTAAACAATCCCTAAAACAAACTTACCCAATTTGGTCGAAGTTTACTGTTTGTATGGATTATTTCTGCATCGCAATTAGTTAGGGTCCATTGTTTGATCTGTCGTCTCAATTGGCATTTGTAATAATAACGGACCACAATAAGGGGAATGAGGGCAATGGGGTGGGTAGAATGGTGGTGCTTCCTCCCCGTAGACGTTAATCTTGCGGAATTCCGAGCAAATGCGGATAGATCCATCGTCGCTATCCTCCTCTCGATTCCGTTTCGAATAGCTCCGAATTATTTTTCGCATTACGAAATCGACTAGGATTTGTGGAGCGATATTGTTAAAAAGTCGACCAGTGTTAACTTTTAGATGTAACCAATCGGTTTGAAGATACTTTTTCAATGTTTCAATGAAAAAGAAAGAAATATGAAAATGAATTTATACAGCTAGTAGATAATAAATAATGTTGTAATTATTATGTTTATAGCGGTAAAGAGTATTTCCATTCTATAAAAAAAAGTTATAAAAACATTGAATGCAAGTAAATTGATAAAAGCTAGGTTGACATAAACAGAGTATTGTCATTTTTTTAACTGGCAATTATTTAGGCACGCCTTCAAAGTATGTTTCATTGTTTTGTTTGTTCAGTGAAATAGATATTGGCTGAAAAAATAATGGATTCTGTGTTCAATGATATCTGGATTCGCTTGAAAGCTCAGTGATGGATTTCCTGTTTTAAAAACTTCCTGCGAATGGTGAGAACTAAGGTACAGTGCGACTTTCATGTTAAAGAGCCTCTGACTGCAATTACAATTTTAATAATTAATTACAAGATTCTTATAGCAGTGATAGCCTAGCAGTTTAACGCTCGCCTTTAATGGAGGAGGGTCTGAGTTCGAACGCAGCCCGCACCTCTGGCTTTTCGAATTCATGTGCGGTTCAGAATTTTAGATCAGATTATCATTTGCGCTAACGGTGAAGAAAAACATCATGAGGAAACTTATACATCTGAGAGGGCCTCATAAAGTTTTTAAGGGTGTGTGTAGTTCACCAACCCGCATCAGGCGAGGCGTGGTGGAATAAGACGTAACCCTTCTCATTCAGAAGCGGCACATGCCCAGTAGTGGGACAGTAATGAGCTGGATTTATTTATTTCCAAGATTCCATTTCTTCGGCACAAGCTGTCTCATCGGAATCGTTCATACTTAGGAAGGATGGTATCGAGACTAACTGTCCAAGGTACGCCAGGTACTATTACATTATTACAGATTTCGTCAGTCGTTCAGGCTCTTTCCTTGCATAGCTAGCGAAGCCAGCTCGATTCATCATCATCATCATTATGGTGGCCTTTTCAAAATCCAATCTTGGATATAGGCCTCTTCCCTTCTCCGCCATTCCTAGCGATCTTGTGCCCGACACATCCAGTCATGACCTCCGTGTCGTCTAATGGCTGGCTGGCTAGCGAAGCCAGCTCGATTACTGGTTATTTTACACCCATGATGGCAGCATCATCACTAGCGTGATAGGTATGTATCTGCTTTAGTCATGTCGCTTACCAAGCCTCCTAACTTTAGGCAATGTTGTACCTACTGAATATAAAAACTAGACAAAATAGAATCTCTGACAGAACTTAGAATCACGTTCGCTTCAAAAGCCAGGCAATATGATACCACGATTAACATATCTGAGCTACATACGCCGTGAGAGAGACACAAACATTCCATAGATTTATATATTACTCATATATTACGTTGCTAGGATATTGCCACTAGAATTTCTGTAGAGTTGGCTCCGGTATGCGGCAGACAGTTTCAGAGCACTCCTCTGGAAAGTCCCACAATATTCTGCGTTGTAGATGATATGACACACTTCTTTATGCTTTCTGATATTGAAATGAAATTTTGTGAATTTAAAATTGCTGGGAAATGGAAGAAAACCTTACTACATTTTTCGCTTTATCGTATTCATATTGCAAATGCATTTCCATCTCAACGTAAGCGGGTTCTTCATCTGATTACAATAATGGTTATTGTTTTAAAAATTGAATTCGAGGGTATTATTTGAGCAGTGGCCAGATAAGCAAGTAATAAAAAAATGTAATGTTATTTATGCTTATCCCAAATCAAATATTTGTGCAAGTTTTCCCCGGAATCATGGAACAAAATGAAATAACAAGTATCAGGATATTCACACCTATGTTATATTTTCAGCAATCTGTACTCATCTGCTTAGAGGGATAAGTATAAAACATCCAAAACCAATTTCACACTCCACTTTTCTATAACATCAAAAGAATCTGCTACCTCGCTCACATAATAAACATACCATGAAATATTGCTTCCAAAGGTTTCCACCCAAGAAGGGTAGCTGTTGCTCTGTTTATAGCAAAGTGTGATTGATGGGCTCTTATCTGCAGGTGCACATTGCCCCTTCCCACCTTGAAATATGGGCCATGCATATTTGGGGGATTAAGGAATAAAAATAGTGAGTGGTGTGCATTAGCTGATATTGGGTTCGCACTCTGCTTTTATGGACTTACACAAATATATATACGTAAGCATAAATATGCCAGTTCGTGAATATTGTGTACATACATTTCAGTACACGGTAAGGGTTTTAAAGGTTATTGAATATTTATTTGTGTCGAGTGGATTTTTTTTTATTGGGACACGTACATTATAACGCTATTATGGTACCTACTATGTTAAATATTGGAAAAATATTAAGCCTGTGTAGCGAATTCATATTTTTTGTGGAAAGAAAAATTCGACCTCGTGACTCGAACCTGTGACCTCCTGGGTAGGTACACCAGCCATTTTTGCCAATCGAGTTACCGCGACCTCTGTTCACAGATTCATATTTCTCCACATTTACCGTCTCATGGTGACGGTGGTGACATTGACCAGGACGGTGTCGGTGTCCAGTCGCTATTCGTTTATCATAAAGTACGTGAACACCTTCGCACCAAATTGGCAGAATCATCTCCGCTTTCCTATTACTTATAGTAGTATATATTCGTTTATTTATGTACTAATATGGTATGTATAATATTATTAATATAGTGTATATATCTAGTGTATATTATATCGATTCCTATGTATAAATAGTTATAAGTAACTATGCTTATTTTAGTTTAATTATCTTGCCTCTGCACCTACCATCCTTAGTTCTCTGCATCACCTTTAGGTTGACTGGTAGAAAATGCCTTAAAGCAGTCCACCTCTGTACAAGTGTACATAGTGTTGTTAAGCCAATTAATAGCCAATATTGTTAGGCAATTTAATAGTAGATTACATAATAATAATATACTAATTATATTATAGTTCTTAGTCAGATTACCCCAATGATACCACTGAAATATCTATGACTGACTGAAATGATTCTTGAACACTTCGTGCGCGTAAAATGATCTAATTTTAAGCTCACTTCTCATTTAACCCGTCAATTGATAAGTGGATCATTTGGATCACTTGAGAGCCCTTCGAGATAGCTCTAATATCACAGATTTGTTCTCGTTCACTACATTAGCGATGTAAGCAAGCAGCTGTCGTTTGAGATTAGTGCCCGTACTATGAGAGAGATGAGTTGGAGTTATGCGATTTGGTCGTAGTTTTTATAGACTACTGTTAACTGGATGATTTTGATAGTTTACATATTTTGAAACATGCAAATGTTAAATCGCAGCAGCATTAATAAGAGGGCCTTGCTAGGTTCACCCGATGGGACCGACTGTGAAATGTTGTTTATTAAAGTTAGGAAGAAGAGCTGAAAATCCGGATAAGGAGCTTCTTCTCTTTCTGTCGTGGCATAATGCATCAAATGGAAACAGTGGCGTGCACAAACATTTCTTACAGGATAGGTAAAAACAACTTTCGTGTTGTATTGTCAGGTTAAATGATGTTGGTGTTTGGCCACTTCACCATATTACAGACATTAACGTTTGTATTATTTAATACTTAATTTATTAAGGTAGGCAGTGTCTTTTTTTGTCTTTATGGAGTGCACGCCACCGAATGGAAAGCAATGGTGGCATCGAAGCTGACTGTCCACAGTGCGCCAGAAGATTTCTTTCGTCACTCGTGGCGGCTCTTTTCTTGGATCCAGAACTGAAGAATTTTGATACCAGCTTCACTTCAACATAATAATATTTACGTTTATAAATTTTAATCGTATTCAGTCAGAATGTTACTTAGTGCTAGATTTGTTATGTGCTTGTTTACATGAGTGTTAGTACCAGCGCCATGATGACCGAATTTCAAATTGATAAATATATAAATAAATGTATTAGGTACTTCGTATTCAAAAGATTGCTCTCGTTGCTCTATATGTATGATTAATAAGATCGAATTAAAGCAGTAAGCGGTTAATCCATCATCAGTGGTAGGGGCTTCGAACGTGACTTATCTCTGTATTTCGCCAGCATCCCTCATCCGCATCGATTCGTTTCGCTTCGCTACATAAAACGTGATCGACGGAACACACGAGAAATTCGCTTTCGAAACATTGCATCCGAGAGCTTCTTGTATTTGATATGGGGATCTCGGTCGGGTTGTTTCTACTAATCTAGGGAGGTAAGAATCTTTATTGAATTAAATTCTTGTATGACAAAGTTTTGCAAGGCGTAGTTTTGACTGATGGAGTAAGGCTGTGGCCGAGTGGCGGCCAAGGACTGGAAGTAGGAATGTCGCTCGTACGGCGGCGAGATGGGCGGATGACATTATTGCCATCGCGGATCGAACCTGGATGAGACTAGCGCGGGAACGTGGAGACCGGCACAATCAAAGAGAGGCTGTGTCGAGATGTGGATGATGACGATGATGCTAAAACGAAACGGCGTTATCAGACCAAACGAGTCGGTCGCAGCCTTTTCTGAATTATAGGCTGCGATCACTAATTCGTTTAGTCAGCGTAGTAAATTCAGGTGCGATGCGATGAAGGATGGGCGACGCTGTCTTTTTTTTCAACTTGCTCGCCTATTTCGAATAAAATATTTTTACTTCTACTTTATTTCAACTTTAGCTGCTACTTCTATTTTTGAAAAAAGCCAAATTGTAGCATTCATAGATTTAGGATGGAAGCTAAAATATTCTAAGTTAATGGTAGCATTGGAATCCTGGGGTCTAAAAGGGGAAACAAAGAAGGCATCACAAAAACTAAAAAACTGGAAGTTTGATAATTATTTATAAAACCAGTAAAAGAAGCCAAAAATCATAAATTTTTGCTCTTGTGTAAGGTAAGGTGTACCATTTAGTTGTGATATATATAAGTGAGAGTTAATAAAGGTACTTCGCAGTAACTTTAAATCAGGCAGCTTCTTGGAGTTTCAACAGCTGGTCTCGAAGCGTCGGGAAATGTAAATAAAACTAGTTGGACGTAGTGATCAGAGAAAGTAAGCAAATAATTGACTTCGTACGAAAGTGGACTCCAGACGACTAGGATAAGAATGTTGCTATATTTTTATGTTAGGGAAAATCTATATGGCACACATACGTTATGAAGCGATAAGACCGCCCACTGTGCATAGATTTACACACTGATTTTTTTGTAAGTTTTATTATTAGCAGATTAGGCTATTACTGTCCCACCACTAGGCAAGGGTTTCTCAGGATGAGAAGGTTTAGGCCTTAGTCCTTCGTCTACAGAACGTCACCTATGATTCTTAGACCACGGCCTCGACCACAGCACGGCACGAGACGAAAGCGGTGGGGCGTGGCTCCATACAAATACGCAACCAGTGGCAAACATTTGTATAGAGTCACCCGCCCCGCCGCGGCCGTCGCTGTTAGGCTCGATCCCCGTTATGGTCGCGGCCTTGCATATTTCTTTTGCTTCATCCACATTCATACATATTTTCATACATGCGCCTCCCGTTTGCGACTTTTTACGCATCTGATCATTTTCAATGTGGCACACTTACGATTATAATCGGTGTGGTACATTTTGAGCTACTTGACTAATGATGAGGTTGATTTATTCCCATTTTGCCAAAACCGAATTAGGAGCCGAGTTTTCTCAGACTCTTGTTTCGCCGAATTGGTCTTATTAGAAACCGTGAATTTTAATGGCTTTCTGTCTCGTCAGTTTTGATATGCCTTTGTGTCTGGTTGTGTCGGGCACAGATCTCTTGCTAATTAACAACTCGGTTTCAATTACTATGTGCTCATCATCTTAACTGACAATGAAACTAAATCACAATAGAAGCAATCAAAATTATTTGACATTGTAATTTTGATTTCAATTACAGCTCCTAAAATTATTGAGCTACTTGTATCATTTTGATTGGTAAGATGATCACATCAATGATAGTAGTTACACGTGTGACCTTAATTCGGCAAATCAATTTCAATCATAATAACCTAACCATCAAAAACCCCCGACTCCAACAAGAAAAAAAGCTGTAACTTTTGAACGGCTGAACAGATTTTCATGAAACATAGTTAGATTACTGATTAAACTAGCTTTTTACTAAACAAACTGCATTGAAATCGGTCTACTAAACTACGATACCACAGACAGATACACAGATACGCAGATGCACAGATACACACTACAAACTTATAACACCCCTCTTTTTTGTCGGGGGTTAAAAACAGTTGAGTGTCAGTCGGTCATTACTGAAAGTGTGCGGATAGAGCCACGAATATCTAGTACTTACAGCCTTTTTCCTGTCATGTGGATTTGCGCCCGCGTGCGTGTCCCACCCGCATCCTATCGTTTCATACATACTTTTCTTGTCGTACGTGTGGAACGTAGTGCGCTAACTCACGCATGCGGGCTAGATTCTATAAATCATCTAGGCCAAACACGCATATATTCTCCATAAATATTTATCCCGATATGTAGTGCTTAGAATAGGCTTTCCGATATCTTGTGACTTCGAGAGAGTCATAAGTAGCATCTACGGCATTATGTCAGGACGACCGAGTACGGATTTCAACCTGCACCCTGTTAATGTGGGGATTATGGTATTATCCTCTAAGATAGTTTCGTTGTAGAGGTCGTATGGGGAATTTCACCTCTTGCAACGAATGTTAAAGCCGGGCTTCCACTGGCAGCGGAGCGGGCTCCGTACGGACTCCGTTTGGCGCGCAACGGTAAACTTAGTAGAATTGCTTCCACCAACAAAGAGCGGAGAGGACTGATCGAGTAAAATTAGGTAATAACGTAGGTACTCTTTCTTCATTTCTCTTTTGCAGTGGAAGACAATTGTCAAAACTCTTTGTTAATAGAAGGTAAAACCTATTTTAGCCATTTGGGGTCCGTTCCGTCCAGCTATTACTTGTTCATTACCCTTTCGCAGTGGAAGCCCGGCTTAAGGCCTGTGTTCAATACAAAACATTAAAAACTAATTCATTTAAATTGCAACATTTGTCTATTAAATGTTTATATTCTTATACTGGCAACATTTGTCATGTATTTCCGTTTCGTTTCACTTACCAAAAAAAAAATGTCTACTGCGGGCTATGGCCGTCAGACTAAAATCAGTGTAATTCAGTTTTAAGGTTCAATAAACCAATTCTATACAGTTATTGCCGTTTTATTAAACAGGCAAAGTGGTCCTTCGAGTGGATTGTGCGGTGTTTCTCCGTAAGAAGTCGGAAAAAAGTTCTAAATTCCATATATTTGGAGCATTTGGACGGCATGGGAAGAAATACCTTCGAGTGAAGCTGTGGAGTGTTTCTCCGAGAGACGTCAAACAGAGTTCCAAATTCCATACATTTGGAGTATTTGGACGGCTTTGGAAGAAATACTACCTACCAAACGTGGTTGTGTGTTCCCTTCGCCGGCCTTCACGTCGCGGCTAGAAGCAGCACGGCAAAGAAGAATCCTGTATTTCGTTCTATAAACGGAAAAAGGAGTGAAAAGGGTTTCATTATCATCGATTTCAACCTATATTTGTAGAATTCTGGGAAGATTGTGAAGAAAATTTGCCGCCATATTTACTTCGAGTTGAAGAAGTAGGTATCTTTGAAACGCTTTGAAATGATAAAGCAGTTTGAACATCGTGCAGTCGTATAATATCGTCAAGTTGGCAGACCTGTCGCGCATTAGAGCGGCCATCTTTCGGTGCGAACTTAGCGTAGACAGAGGAACCAATCGGATCGTCGAACGCAAGATCCAAGATCAATCAAACGTCAAAGTGACAAGTGGAAAGTAAACAAAAACAAAAAGTTATTCAAAAGTTTCTGTTCGAGTTGTTTGTGAAAAGTGCTTTACAGGTATTTCATTATAAGTTATTAGTGTTATTACCAGTATGGAAGAATTAAAACGTTTGAAAATAAAACGCGGTCACTTGAAAGGTACTATGACCCGTATCGAAAACTATATAAATAATCCGTCAGCACTGGCTTCGGCAAGTGTTGACATGCTCCAAGCCCGACTGGATAAACTTGTAAGTACTTTAAAAGAATACGAAGACGTTAATTTTGATATCTTATCTCTTGATGACAGTGATAAAGAAGACTTATCTGAGTTCGAGTCTAAATATTTTGTCATTTTAGCTAAATTGAAAGAATCTATGAGAGTATTGAAGAAGAGTGAAGTGTCAGAAAGTAGTAGTATATCTAATTCTAAACTTCCCAACATTGAAATTTCAACCTTTGATGGTAAAGACTTTACCAAATACAAACCTTTCATGGACTTATTCAATGCTCTTATAGATAACAATAAATCTTTGTCAAATGTTCAGAAAATGTTTTACCTACGTAAATATTTAGATGGTGATGCACTCGCAGTTATTGTTAACTTGCCAATTATAAACGATTCGTACCCTGAAGCCATACAACTATTAAGGAAACGATATGAAAATCAAGCTAGAATTGTTTCAAACCATATACATTTGCTTTTGGACTTGCCACAAATGCAAAAGGGTACTGCACAAGCTCTAAGATCATTTATATCCAATGTCAATCAGCAATTATATGCACTTAAAAATCTGGAGCAACCTGTAGAGAAGTGGGATATGCTATTAATAGCGATATTGTCACGTAAATTAGATGACTACACTAATAGGGCTTATCATTTAGATAGAACTAGTCTAGACACTTTGCCGACTATTGATGAATTTTTGACGTTCTTAGAGTATAGAGCAACTGCCTTAGAGGATAGTTCTCCAGGAAAAAACTCCTGCCAGGAGGGTAATAAATTTAAAGTAAATACTAGCAACAAAGTATCTAATATTGCTACAAATTCAAGTAAAAAACATAATAATTGTTCCTTTTGCAATAGTAATCACCTTTTATTTATGTGCCCAAAATTTAAAATGGCTACAATTAATGATCGTCAAAAGTTTGTTGACACTAATAAGTTATGTCCTACATGTTTAAGAAGTCATAAAGAAAAATGTAAATTCAGTTTCAAATGTCAGGTTTGCAAAGAAAATCATAATACTCTTTTGCATCAGGACAAGCCAAAGGAAGAGAATGCAATCACATTGCATTCTAACACTTATTCATATTCAGATATTCTATTACCTACCATTAAATTAAAATTAAATGACAAATATGGTCATGAAATTTGTGTGAAGGCCCTGCTCGATAGTGGGAGCCAAGCATCCATTGTTTTGAAATCCCTTGTGGATAAGTTACAACTGAGTCCATATACTCAGAATACCAACATAATTGGAGTTGGTAATATTTCAAATAAAGTTAATGAATCCGTTGATATATTATTGCAGTCATCAATTTATGATGTCAAATTCAATGTGAAGTGTCATGTTGTGGATTCAATAACCACACCGTTGCCACAAAATTATATTGATAAATTAGATTTCATTATTCCCAAAAGTATTAAACTTGCTGATACAGATTTCAATGTACCATCTGAAATTTCTATTTTACTAGGTGCTGATTTTTACTTTAAAATTATGCTAGATGGGCATGTACAGCTAAGTAATGGAATAACTTTACAAAACACTTTATTTGGTTATGTTGTTGGAGGTTCATTTGCATGCAACCCAACTTATTTTTCAAAATATGTTAACTTAGTGTCAAATAAAGTTGTTGTCAAAGATAATTTTAATGATTTAAAGAATGTTATGGAAAAGTTTTGGTTATCAGAAAAATTACCAGAAACAAAAAATGTTCAAAAGTTAGAGTTTGAAAAGGCTGAGCATTGTTTTAAACAGTCTGTAAAATTACAAAATAATTGTTTTTCGGTTGATATACCTCTTAAGTGTGCATTGGAAGAGATAACTATTGGCGATTCCTTTTCACTTGCATTACAAAGATTTCATGCATTAGAGAAGAAATTTCAGCGTAATCCTCATTTCTTTACTCAATATAAAAATTTCATTAATGAGTATATAAGGTTGGGACATGCCAGACTTGTTGACATCGGCAAGTATAATGTATATGACGATGCAGTTTATTTTCTTGCACATCATGCTGTTCTTAATGAAAGTAGCAAAACTACGAAGTTGCGTGTTGTGTTTACAGGTAACATGAAATCCAAAAATGGCCTTTCTGTAAATGACATCATGTTAAATGGACCCATAGTCCAAAATGAACTATTCAACATACTTATTTTGTTTCGTACATATCGTCACACACTGATGTGTGACATTGAAAAAATGTTTCGATGTTGCTATATAAATGAAAAATTCCGGCCATTGCAGAACATATTGTGGAGGGAAAATACGAGTAGCCCTATTACCTGTTTACAGCTGCAGACAGTAACTTATGGTCTTAAATCTTCAACTTTTTTAAGTACCAGATGCCTTCTTGAGCTTGCTCACTTACATGGTGATAAGTATCCACGTGCTGCAAAAGCCATAAGGTTAAATACTTACGTTGATGATGTAATCTGCGGTGAAGATGATGAAGACCAGCTTCAGATTCTGAAAAAAGAACTTATAGAATTAATGAAGTTAGGTAGTTTTAATTTACACAAGTGGTGCTCCAGCTCTCCTGATATTCTGAATGATGTACCTGCAGACAAAAAATATTTTGATCAGATTGATTTTAATAAAGATAACATAATAAAAACTTTGGGTATAAAGTATAATGTACTTACCGATTCATTAAATTTCACTAGTCCTATGGCTGATGAAAACAAACTCCAAACTAAAAGAAATATTTTAAGCTTTATTGGGAAAATATATGACCCTTTGGGCTTGATAGGTCCCATTGTAGTAAAGGCAAAGTTATTTATGCAAGAATTGTGGAGTCTAAAAATAAATTGGGATACTTCATTGCCTTCTAACCAGTTAGAATATTGGAAAAAGTTCTTAAAAGAAATAAATGATATGGGAATCATTCAGATCCCAAGAATTGTAACAGGAATAAATATGAAAGCAGTGGAGCTCGTAGGATATTGTGATGCATCATTCAATGCTATAGGTTGTTGTCTATACCTTCGGGTCATCCATGATGATGGTCAGGTAGCAGTCAATCTTCTCTGCTCAAAATCACGTGTTGCACCATTAAATAAAACACTCACCATTCCAAATTTGGAGCTCAACGGTGCAGCACTTCTTGCCCAATTAGCTTCTAAACTTTTCCAAACTCTTGAGGCTAGATATCCAGATATTATTAAAGTACACTTATATAGCGACTCTCAAGTAGTCCTATCTTGGTTAATTTCAAGCAACTTGAGAGGAGTTTATGTCTCCAATAGAGTTAGGGATATTAAAGCTCTAACTAAAGACTTTCAATGGTCTTATGTTAGAAGTGAAGATAATCCCGCTGACCTCTTATCAAGGGGTATAGCCCCACAAAAATTAGAAGGCAACCAACTATGGTGGCACGGTCCTACCTACTTGAAAAATAAAGATTTTAAACATTCAATTTTCCCACATCTTGATGTCCATTTAAAATCAGAAGACTTAGTGGAGCCCATGTCTCCTGCTTGCAGTACCAATGTATGCAATTCAATAGAATTGGTGGGCAATAACCAATATGAGATATATAATAGATATTCTGATTACAATAAACTTCAAAGAATTATAGCTTTAATTTTACGGTTTCGACATAATTGTCTTAAAACAAATAATAAAACTTATGGTGGTTTGACCCCACAAGAGTTACAGTATGCTAACCTAGTAATTATCAGACACATTCAAAAACAAGCATTTACAAAAGAGATACAGTTGTTGAGTAAAGGTAATAATATACAAGGTAATATTAGTAGTTTGCATCCTTTTTTAGATAGCTATAACATTCTTAGAGTGGGTGGTCGTCTCCAGAATGCAACTACTATCAGTTTCGATAAAAAACACCCAATAATCTTACCTAAATCAAATAACATCACACATATGATAATCAGGAAAGAGCATCTTAGGCTGTTACATGCTGGTGCAAAGTTAGTTTTAAGTTCATTGTCTCAGAAATATTGGCTACTGAATGGAATCAGAGAGGTCAAGAAAGTTGTGCATAAGTGCATAAAATGTTTTCGTATAAAGGCTACAGTTGCTAAGCAGTTAATGGGCTCTCTTCCTTCTACAAGAGTGGAGATATCAAGACCCTTTCAAATTACTGGTATTGATTTTTGTGGCCCATTTGATATAAAGGTTGCAAGAGTTAGGAAACCTTTCAAAGTCAAAGTCAAAGTCAAAGATTTTTATTTCAACTGGGCCTTTGCAGGCACTTTCAAAACGTCGTGATTCTAGGCGCACGATGATTTCTTTAACAAAGAAATCCTATATAGCTGTATTTGTATGCTTTGCCACAAAGGCTATACATGTAGAGCTGGTGAGTGATATGACCACTCCAGCATTTCTGGCATGTCTCCAACGCTTTATTGCTAGACGTGGACTACCAACTCAAATTTACTGTGATAACGCGAAAACATTCAAAGGAGCCTCCAATCAGTTAAAAGAGCTTTATGATTTGTACACATCTGTGTCTCATTTAAATTCAGTAGAAAATTTTTGTTCTACCCATTTGGTTAAATTCAAATTTATACCTAGTTATTCTCCCGAGTTTGGTGGCCTCTGGGAGGCTGGTGTAAAAAGTGTAAAATACCACTTAAAGAGAGTGGTCGGTAATATTATTTTAACCTTTGAGGAATTGTACACCATTATTACTCAAATTGAAGCAATTTTAAATTCTAGGCCATTACTTGCATTCACCAGAGATTCTTCAGATTTAAATTATTTGACACCGGGTCATTTCCTCATCGGTGCTTCATTGACTAGTTATCCTGAAATAGACCTTTCAGAAAAGAATATTAACCGATTAAAGTTTTGGGAGATATGCTCTAAATTGAAACAAGATTTCTGGAAGGTCTGGTCCAGTGATTATTTAACACTGCTTCAAAATAGACCAAAGTGGAAGCATGAACAGGTTAATATTAAAGAGGGTGACTTAGTCATCGTAAGATGTAAAGATGTTGTACCTTTTCATTGGCCCATGGGTCGTATTGTCAAAACGTTCCCTGGTCCTGATGGTAAGGTAAGAGTGGCCGAGGTCAGAATGGGAAAAAATAATAAGATTTATATTCGTTCATATAAAAATTTGTGTCCATTACCTTTTAGTGAAGAAGTAAATTCAAATAATTAAGCATTGTATAATTTAAGAAAAACATTTTAAGATAGTTTGTACTTGTATTCAATTTGTTCCCCGGCCCAACTTATGTTCAATACAGAACATTAAAAACTAATTCATTTAAATTGCAACATTTGTCTATTAAATGTTTATATTCTTATACTGGCAACATTTGTCATGTATTTCCGTTTCCTTTCACTTACCAAAAAAAAAATGTCTACTGCGGGCTATGGCCGTCAGACTAAAATCAGTGTAATTCAGTTTTAAGGTTCAATAAACCAATTCTATACAGTTATTGCCGTTTTATTAAACAGCCTGTAATGCAAGGACTTTAATGTCTTGATACCATAAGAAATGATGGAAAGTCTTATATTAGTACTCTCCACCTGAACGTCATGATTGCCCTGAAATAAAGCATAGCATAGCTGGATCGAGCGAGTTTTTACAACAAAACTAGTAATTTTAGAGAGATTTTTTCTAAAAGGAATTATAATGTCGAGTTGCAATTTTAATTATATTTTAGGTCAAAACTGTAGATATATTTTTAAAATTTTACCCTTTTTTTCAATTTCCCTTTTTTGAGTAAATTGTCCTCGAAATGACTCTACATTCTGTGATCCACACCCTCGTTTTTAGCCAAGCTCTGTCTGAGTATTTCCTTTTTGTGTATATAATTTATGAGATGTTTATACATTAAATATTTAGTGTTATTTTTTATCTACTACCAATGTAAATTTATCCTTATTCTTTCATATTATATTCGAAAAACGTTCCATAATTAAAACACTCACTTCATAAAACACACATATATCAACAGGTATGCAAATGTTGCCAGCGTTCAAGCGCGTTCTCCTTAATATCAGCAATAATTCCCCGGAGAAGGGCGAACGTCGGGTATCTGTGATGACACGCCATCCATCTTGCTCATTTTTACTTCCGAAGCCCGTCCGTACCGATACACAGTTAGATTTTGATTGGATGCCGCTCCACTGAATAAAAAGTAAAAGGAACTGTGAAATTGTTTTTTGAAGCCGTATGAAGCTGTCGCCAATTTTCCGGCTTTTAATTTTTTGTGTGTTTTTTGTTGAGTGTTTGTAGAAGTCTGTGTATCCTTTGAGGTAGCTAAGTTACTTTTTCGTGTTTTGGTAACTAATGAATTGGGTATTGGATGGTTCAGTTGAGAATTTAGGACTGAAGATCGTAACATTTTAGTGGTTTCTTATATTTGCATTGAAATTTTTATTTTAGTCAGAGTGTCTTAGCATGTCGTCCGCGGCACCGTGGCTTACGTAGAGTGTTGAATGCACACGAGTAATTTATTAACATAGAATAACACAATAGTTTAAAAAAAAAACTTATCTAATTCTACACCATTAATGTAGACAAGATTGTTAATAGGCTGTCATCGCCTTTTTATACAATGGAAGTGGATGAACTAAAACATTGATACTTAATTAGACAGTTTTATTGTACTTATGTCTACTATACTAAATAAAGGAAGAGATAGCATTCACGCTATCCAAACTGCTCCAATTACGTCACAACTTATTCCAGAAAAAGTACCGATAGGTCAAACTTTTGCCACCGTGCTGTCTCACGCGTATTTTTTTTCCAGCCCAACGCCCTGTCGACTTACGGCCTGAAAATAGGCTAATGAGATTAAACCCGACATGTTGGAGCTTGTAACTTCATTGCGTCCAGGATCAACAAATGTAATCAACTCTGATTTAATTGATGGCCAATGAAGTCCGGACTACGGCATGGAAAATGCAAACAAAAACTGATATTAACGTTTTGTAAATATGGATACTTATCGCGAAAACGAATCCCACTTGTTTGTTGCACCATTGACGTGAATACATGCTTAGCACAAGCAGGATGAGGGATTCCCAGGCATAGAAATAATTAGCAACCAGTGCCTTACGGAATTGCTAAAAAATATTACAGCGCAAATCACGAAACACCGCATCCACGTTAGTGAGGCAAACGGTAATGGGCGTTTTTACATAAGCCGCAGACGATACCGACGTATCGGTGGCAGTAACGAAAATAATTAAAAATATCAGTGTTGGCGACGACAGTATAAAAGCTGTAAGAGATTGTAAGAGATTGTATGAACACCGATGTTGTTAGCCGCAGTGTATCGGTAAGTAGATATCGGTATTCGGCGCCATGTCACGTCTTCACCTACTGCTTGAATATCATAACAGAATGGCTTGCTGGCGACCATTTAGTTGAAACGGCCCCAAGGTCACCACTGTCGGGCCTGGGTTGCCAACCGTGTAGCAGGTACTGAGATGTAGAACGTCGACATGTCGATCTTCCGTTTGTCGCACTAGCATTCATTCGAAAATGGGCATGTTGGGAACTCGCCCACGAGCGATATTCGCTGAGCGATTATTTTATCGCCGAATATAAAACATTCAGAGTTCAATACTGAAACACCCACCTGCTACAAAACTTCGCTCCTAAACAAAACGCCGAAAAACTAGCTGCGATTATCAGAGCTACAAAAAGTAGTACGTGGGCGAGGTCCCTTAATAAGATTTGTTTATATTGGTAACAAATGCTGTAGGTATAAGGCTTTTCGTAATTTCTAAGAACCTCTTAGCATCAGTCACAACAATTAATTTTAAAACGTTTGAAATTCGTTGAAGCCTTGATGAATTTTCTTTGACTTGATATCAAAGTGAAACTTTATACTTTAATTAATTAATTCCTAGAGAGATTAGAGAAATAAGTCTATTAATATTGTACTTCGATAACGAATAAATAGACCGTGGAAAGCTAAGGCCATGCTCTGATTTTCTTCATGTTTTGATGCCTAAACATCGCGAACTGAGATGTAACACATTTGTGTAATTAAACATTATCAAAATAAACTTTCATCGTTTTTTTTTAAATAAATCCCGATTTTACCTTATCTTCTGTATTGTAAGTACAGTTTACATACATAAATCTCACAAGCACATACACCCAGACCCGGAACAACTATCTTTAGGCCATACAAATATTTGTTCTGTGTGGGATTCGAACCCGCAACACGCAGCGCAGACAGCCAATCGCTTAGCCACTGCGTCAATCGTGTGTCTACATGTCCTTTACCTTAAATACTTTGCACTGTTATAATGTCTCTAAATTGCCGTAAGGTTTGGGGTTCATGGAAAAACCCTCATCGAGTGCTGATACCTCAGTACGTCCAGTCACTATGGGCTATCAACCACGTGTTGCTGACCACCTAATCCATCACCACGGCATAAGAAATTCCCAGCATGAAAATACCTTATGCTTATGGGACAGACGGGAAGGGAGGGGGGTATTCTACTATTATTTGGTGTATACACGTAACCGTGTATTCACCAAATAATACGAAACGTCGAAAAGGATATATGTACTAACCCAAAAGTGGGTTATTGTACTCATCATTATCAACAACTTTTACTAAAAGATTAATCTTGAGACTCGCAAAAAAAGGTGCTGTTCCATACATTTCGTCGAGTAGGTAATGTTGAATTGTTTGTCTGAAACAACAGATTTTTTTTCGAAATTTCAGGGTTTCCATTTCCTTTTCAACTAGCGTTGTATATTAACGTGAAAAAAACCATGTAAGTACCTAGAATTATTACCATCGCACGTCAATCACAATGTTGGCTATAACAAATATTTTCCAAGCGTATTACGATCATGCAAATAGGCTTGTGAAATTAGTCATTAACTGCAATCGCGATACCGACCGATTGCTATCGACCGTCATCAGTTGTTGTAATTAGCCGTTAATCTAATCGAGCTTGATTGAAGTGTTGGCTTTTACTATTTTCTTGGAAGTTTAGCTTGGTTGGTGTAGTAGAACTTTTTGTAAAAGGTGCTCTATTTGTAATTTTTAAATTCTTTTTGTTCGGTTACTGAGTGTTGCCACTTAATTAATATAAGATAAGATAAGATAATGTTTTATTTTCTCACCACAATATTACATAGGGTACATAAGATATGATGAATATGATTATGTTTTGTTTAGCAGAACAATGATTTAGTATTAAGGTGTCTTGGTGTAAGGTTTTAGTTAAGTTTTGTGTATCATACTGAGCGTAAAAATAAAAACGTTTTCTTTCTTTCTAGTGACGATTTATAAGATAGTACGGTCGAACAAAAAGATTAATAGGTACAGGGTTACCAAAAAGTAAATAAAAAATTAAGTTAAATTAAGTTTTCTCAGGAAATTAAGGATGCGTTCCAGTAATATATTATTTAACTAATAGGCGTTGAACAATAATAACTCCAAATGTATATAATACCGTAGTGACCAACCTACTTGGAACCGTGCACCTACAATCACGAGTCCTTCATAGGAAAATTTGAAATAAAAATCTTTGAATTTGATACATACACAACACGACAGAGAATGCTTGTGTCCTTCTAGAGCAAGAAGCGTGTATAAAAACAGCAAATCATCAAATCAATCTATTTCGTTTCCAACGAACGCGTCCATTTCACAAGGTTATTATAAAAATGAATGCGTCCAGTGTCGCTGGCGATTATGTACCGGATGTTGTTCCGGGGCAGGGCGCTGACGTCAATTTCCGGCGCGGGCGCTCGTGCCGGAAACTGCGAAAAACACTTCACTATCCATACGATTATAATGCAGTGACTGGAAACCGGAATGACGTAAGGGTAAATACATAACTTTCTGTTAGTTTTTAATAATTTAAAGTCATCAGAAGAAAATATGTAGATTGAGCCCATATAAAAAAAAATTGAAAAGTATTGGCATTCATTTTCTATTGAAAAAATATACAGCTTTTAATGGTATACTTAGGTGAGTTGCTCCTTCAATTAATTTAAGATTTAATTTATCTGATATTCAGTGTTTATCTACAGCACAGTTATAAATAATGTATTTAGCTTGCTTGTTCCCTGCCAATAAGTACCTATACATTTAATATCAAGAGTGCTACGCTAGAATTCTCCACACTGTGGATGCTACGAACGAGTGCTACGCAGCAATATTATACCTACGAAGGCACAGATTCATCGAAACGGAACATTTTACCCTATAGAGGTAGGAAAATAAATATGAGTGTATAAATTGTGGGTATTTATAGTTGAGTAAGTAAGTACTTGTGTGTTAATATTTTTATTTGACTAAGACTATTTTTTCTCTTTATTATAATCAAATAATAGTAATATCATTATTATTAGGTATATTAAGATGTTATTATTGGAGTATAATACGATATATAAAATAAATAAAGGCACATAATGTGACATAGATGGATCTCTTTCAAAATAAAATACAATTTTGAAGGTACTCGTATAGAACGGACTTTTACATGGAGTGGGAGGTCGCATGTGATTGATATATTTTCTGGTAGGTTATTTCTTTTTATTTTAATAATGTTTTATTTTAAGGTGAATTTTTACGTAGACAGGTAATTTAATGTTTTTAATATGTATTGTATGTAACATAAACTTAATTATTTTTCAAACGTATATTATAATAAATAATGTTATTTTATACTTAGTTTTCAGCTGTGTAACAGTAAGCAAGGGGTAGGATTTTATAATTTTATTTAATCGAGTAAAACTCATTACATACCTATACTAGAAAGTGTTACTGGTACTAGTAAAAATACAGTTTTAATGTGCCAATTAAGTCAAATTATAAAGGTGACTTACAACAGCTGTTGTTAGTGTTTTCAAACTTTAATATCTAAAATGGTTTGTTTTGTTATCGTCCATTGTAAGTGTTGAAAATTAGGGTTCGTCAGGCAATCCAAACATATGCCTGAGTTTATACAAAACCTGGATGCAATGCAGGTCATAGCATAGAAAGGGACGAGACAACATGGATGTCTTTAAAATAACTCAATGTAGTGATACTAGGACTGCGGCATTCAAGTATTTAAGCTCTTATTATAATATATTAATACGTGAAGAGAAAACTTTGTACTCCTTTTAAGCATATTGCGGGCACGGAGCATTGTGAGATTTGGCATAGTTCAAATTTATATGAAGAAGTGCAGAAAGCTAAAATTACGGTCGAATTTCGACCACTGGGCGAGCACTAGTTTTGGTTATAATTTAAATAGAGTAAGTAGGTACGAAGGAGAAAAATATTGTAATAACAAGACTACCAGAACGCTCAGTAAGTTGCATCAAATAAACGTTAGTAACCCATACTGAATATTCTATTTAGAATACATGCATTGCGTTAATTTTACAAAAAATATTAGTATACTTTATGCTTCTTGTTGTCACATATTTCTTTGTGTAGGTACTAACTGAAAGATTTTCCATAAGAGAGACCTTCTAAATCAAAGACTCGTTAGGTTGTGCATAAATTAAAATACGCTTTTCGCCTTGCTTGGTACCAACGTCCTACCTCTGTCATTTGACTCTCACAGCTTTAGAATAATGAGGAATAGTTAATACCCTAAATGCTTTCCTTTTATACCCAGATTAGCATGCAAATAGGAAGTAGGTTTCTACTTAGTAGGTGGAACATACATGTCGATTGAGCAATTTTTAAAATTTAAATTCATTGTACAGTACACGATCAGAAATGCATGAGCATACTAAAGACTGTATTCGTTTGCGACGCGATGGTGCGTACGAGCTGTTTGTGTGAGTTATACACACAACGTAATGAGACATCACCACATTTACCACACACACTAAGAAGTTAAATAAAATGAAAGAAAGTATATTGCCGTCGCATAGATTAATAATCTAGCGTGAGCGAAGTTGTAAATCTATTTGCCGTCGCTTGTCAATACGAGTATATGCATGACCTTGGTGACATTCATTCATCGATGTCATTGTATTGCTTTATTTCAAGTAATTCTAACAATCACCGATAGCTATGATGCATAGTGCATAGGATTGTGATTAACTTAGCGTAGGATCGAGTCTTAGGGAAGACTGTTATATTTTTGTTTAGATATTTATTATCCTTTTTTTATTAATAGGTGGATTCGTTCAATGATAAATATTAAAGTAAGTTATTATTTTCTGGGTTATCTTTACAAAATTGGTAACAAAAACAACAACAACAATAACAAAACAAAAACGTTTATTTGTTTTAATTTCAAATCTTTATAGAACAAAACAGTTACACTTATTAGATATTAAGTTTATAGCTTATTCATTTTCTTGACGAAAAGAGGATTGAAACTAGACCAACTTTAATTCTTGAACTACCGACCTACCTATATGTAATATGGCCAGCAATTACAACTTAAATATTATACCTATAAACGATGAGCAGACAGTAAATAACATATGGTTATGTTTATTGTAATCTCTTTTCTTTGATATGAAAATGACAATGAGTGAACAAAAATTACAAGCTTTTATTAGTAAGGGATATAACATTTTAAAATTACCAATATTTATTGTAACTTCCACAGCTGTTCTCAATACAGTCAAGTGACTGTCGACACATTATACAGTAGGTAACACTTTTAGATATTGAGGTTATAGTTTAAGTATTCGTTTTCTTGACGAAAAGAGGATTGAAACTAAACCTCAAACGTTATAACTTAAATCTTTTACCCCTTACGAATAAACCATGAGTGATTAACTAACTCAAGTAAGTGTCGACACGTTTAGTAGAAGACTATAACATTTTGGTTCTCGCCCGGTGAATCGGACAATTATCCTGGACAGAAGATATCTCTAAACTATTCAGCTGGATAAACGATGAGCACAGTAGGCAGCATGACATATTATCATATAATACTTCCACATAACTATGTTTTATTCACTACAGCGTGTGTTATCCTTACACCATAAATGAAGTCTTCCCTTTTGGCTAGATTGAACATTATTCCATCTGAAGATATAGTAGTGTCCCAGTTGAAGTAATTATAAATAACTATTCTCGTGTGAACCGTTCTTGTTTACGTCTTTCTGTCAAAAAGGGTTTTTAGGTGGTCTTCAGTGATGGAAACCTTCAGCGTGGAGTGCATGGCGAACAGTTAGTAATGAAATGTCGAATAATTCTGCAAAATGTTTCGTTGTTATGTAACTACTTGTTTCATATTCGTTCACCATCGACTACCAGGGCTACTTTCGTCCTCATTCGTGGTCTTAACCCACCGGCTCGCAGTATTTCTCTAGAACAAAAAAAAAAAAACATCTATAAACAAAATAATAAAACTAATTACTATATAATTATAGTATAATATATATCTATATAATATATAAATATTATACGTATCTATATATTACTTATATCTATATAGTATTAAACACATGTTTATTATACTTCTATATATTAATTAAGAAACCAAACAATAATAAGAATATATTTATTAGAATAATTATTCATCATTATTATTATCATTAATCTAAATAAATAAACATTAAAATGATTTATCTTTTTCTTTAGTTTTATATAAAGATCATGAATAACACTCACAGTCAGTCCGGTTTCATTAGATATATGTATTGTAATCATATCGTCCACTTTTAGGCAGTGCAATAATATTCCCCCCTCGCTTCGATTATATTAGCCTTCATTTTGAATATTATAACTACAACCAACGCTAATAGATTTAATCACACATTACTAACCAATAATAACAACACTAACAACGTTCTATTCGATCTAAATGACTTGATTCGTAACTTGTCTACCTCACAGAAATCTAAATAGTTTATTCATATTTCTGTTGTCTACCTACTAACTTTTCATTTTATAATAACAAGACTAATCGGAACGAGACATCGCTTATTCAACTACTACGTTAAACATTGATGAATAAATGCCTCAAGATTTATGAGTATTATTAAAACTTAAAAAAAACTATGACTGTCCGTGAGGTTTGAACCTACGATTCACCAATTAATACCAGGGAACGTTATCAACTTAGCTGGCTTGAGATATTCTAGCAGTATTGAAATTATGGAATACAATCAGTTGCAGACAACGGTGCATGTGTGTGAGTGTCTATAGTATAGAAATAGAAACTACTTCGTAAAAGAAGGTCGTAAGTCAACCCATTAGCGTCAATCTATTGCTTTGTGAGACTGCTCATGCATTTCTGATCCCTACCGTACATATGTTTTGAAATAGTAAATCTTCAGGATTAATTCACTCAGATGTTTTTTCTTTCTGTAATTAATCATTTGTTGTTTCTTTTTTGTAATTAAAACTGCAACTTACTTTAGTCTCTCATTTATATTCAAAATCGAGTAGAATTTAACCTGATCATTTTACTCGTTTTATGTTGCTTTTTTCATTCCTACCTACGAAAATCTCCAACAATGTCTAACTTTTAATAGCACTAGAATTGACTTCAAGCCGACATTTTCTCAAATGTCAAATGAATCTTCACAAAGACAAAAATTGCAACGGAACGAAGCGAAGGAGGAACTTCCCTAAATGCGAGCGAACGTCACTTGACGTGCGACTCGAATGTCAAGTGAGTTAATGCCATTTCCGAATAACGCCTCAGGTACGACCACGAAGGGTTAAGTAAATGGAGAGCTGATACCTGTGCGTATTTCTCATCGAGTAACAATCGCTGAATTTAATGATATGCGTGTCGGTTGGGTCAAACGGCGCATTTTCGATTAGCAATTAATTCTCGCACCCCACGTTCCACGTTCCTCCACGTTCTCTGCTTAACATAGTCAGCTCTATAATAGAAGCCTTAAGTCGTTACAGTCATATTACAATTCTTGTACATATTCTGGCACATATTATTAGCAACTTTAATAATATTCGACCCATCAAGTGACGGAACGTAGACATTCGTATTGTTCTGGCCGCAGGAGGCCTCTCGCTACTTAGTGAATTAATAAATTTGTATTAAAAACTGACGCGAGACGTATAGTATTATTAGTATCGTTTGTGCCTTGGTGTGGACAATGAACGGTTGTAAGAGAACAATCACATTACTACTAAACTTGACAAATGGAATGGCGATTGCAGTATTGTCATTAGATAGAAGGTTGTCTGCTCCGATACTTTTGACATAGGTACCTAATCAGTGACTGGTGCGGAGATAAACGCATTGCTGAAACTGCTGTCCATCGCACCGTATGCCCGCGAGTTATTACTTCACATGCTTGCTACTCCGTGGCTACAACGGCTTACGTCTGAGCCGGTTTTAGGCCACCGCCAGATTTGCGTATGAAAATTATAAAGGAAAAGTGGCTATAAGCCACTGGCTTATTTTAGGGTGGCGAATATTGTTGTGGGTTTAGAAATTTTCCTTATTATCGCATCTGGATGTAGTTTGATTTTATAATTTTCTAAGAATGAGCTTAAGCGGAGCTTAAAGCCGAATTTACATAACGAAACTAGTCTCACGAAACAGTAACTTGACTACTGTAAATTTGACCTTCATTAAGATCGTATTTGGAGCTTATTCTTTGCATCACGCCTCAATGTGTTGGTAGGTTAAGGTCATGGACTATTAAGCCACCGAGATGGATAGGACACAGATGGCTTGCCCTTAAACATCTCTTAGTATCTTCGTTATAACGTCCAACTTAATATGGCTTTTCCCAATTACCTGAAAACTTCAACTATGTCAAATCATAATTAAATTACGCTCTTCCTCAATTATGTGAAATATTTTCCGTTATTTAAATTATTAGGTCAAGCTACTGTTCTGATCGACCTTGCGATAGACACTGATGACGTAATGACGTATCGGTAAAAGCATTGAACATGATGAACAAATTGAGGTGAAATCACTTTGATGAGGTGCCGCCACGCCATTAGTGAATGAATTCAAATCAAATCAAAAAGCGGAAAGACTGGACACTGGGCAGGTACTATTAAAATAAATTCACAGTTTGCCAATTAATGTATTGTGTATAAATGGAAAGGATTACAAATCTCAATTTTACTTAACTGGAGGACCAGGTGGCCTTTTTTACGTGGGTGTTGTAAAAAGACATGCCTTGTTGGTCTGGTGGCACGACTGCTGAGCATGAGGTCCGGGTTCAATTCCCGGGTCGGGCAGCGTTATTTGTTTTTATTAGGAAATTCTCAGTAGCAGCCCAGAGTTTGGAATTGTGACCGGTATATGGCAATAGGCTCGCCCCCTACGTTATCGGCAAAATGTGGATGTACCATAGTACACTTGTGCCTAACTATTGGGGAATACAGACATGATATCATGTGTTCAAGGCAATCAAGGAATTTAAATGTCAACAGATGCCAACTATCTGTTTGTCAAAATCATAATCATAATAATTTATTGGTAAATATTTACTTACACGCATAGACTTAATAACTAGGAGCCCTACTTTTTATTTCTATGCTTACACGTCAAAACAGTTGCATAATGAGCATTCGTAAATAGAAGTATGTCAATTTAAATATTATAAAAATGTCATAATAAAAATAGGATTACGATGCGTAATAATGTCGGGAAATAAAATTTGGCAAATATTCACCTACACGTCAAAAATCACTTATTGAGTATTCATAAATAGAAGTATCTCAATGTAATAATAATTTTAAAAAAAACTGCAAAAATCAAACAATTACGAGATCATTCTGCCACAATTGAAATAGCAGACTTGGGGCTCTGGTATTTTGTTCGACGATACGATGACTTGCACTGCTGAAAGTAGCTGAAGGTCTGCAAACTGCAAGTCATCTACATTCTAACATTTACATTTCACTACAGCAAACTGGTCAATTAGTTTTGACGACAAAATTAATATATTTTGGTTTTCGTCTTGTATATTTCAATTTATATCAGCCTACTCTATCTACAAAAAGAAAAACCATTCTAGGTAATAGGTTAACAGGTACACGAAAGTAAAGCCGTTACGTTGTATTCTTGTTTTTTACTTTTTTTTTCAAATTTTTATTTAGGCTAATGTTGTATTTATAATCTGCAAAAAGGGGCTTATAAGAAACGATGGTCTCAAAATATGAAAATGACGGGAGTGTGCCTCGGGCGTAAATTCAGTAGGTAATGGATTGGTACTATTTAAACTGAAAAATTATGAATATAAAAATGGAAAGCTTCAAATTTTTTCACTCTAATCACTTACGACAACAATATCACCTTATAATTGCCGACCTCCTGATTACGACACTGTCACTAATACAATAAACTTAATGGGTCACTTAGATCGATATCAGGTACGGTGATTTTAGATTACTTGCTTAGTAAGGTATTTTTTCTTGGAAAATGTATGGGAAACTAAGTTCGTCGGTTATTTGGAGGAAACATTCCTATTAGGAAATAGAGTCGATTGAGCTACACTTATGGTTTTTGAGAATTGAAAATTTTCTCGCGACTACCTTTTTAAAAAGAAACTAATAATGGGGTTTTTATTATCTTCAAAATTCACCTTAAGTTTCCTAAGACCAGAACTCTCTAACTATAGCAGAAAGGGCCACCTTTAGTGCTCCAAAATTGTGCACCCATCCTGTATAAAGTGGATGGGTATTGTACTTTTCATTATGAACAACTTTTACTATGGGACCAACACTGAAATCGCGAAAAAATATCTGCTTCTACATACAAATAATTAATATTACTATGTATGGAACAGTAGATTTTTTGTTCGCGATTTCTTGTTTCGATGCACTGTTTGTTGGTTGTTATGACTGTCAGGTTTTTCTTACGTAATCAAGGCGCCAGAACTACATTCACCTCGTTCTGGATAGTTTTGTTTCAAAACCAACATCGATATCGACCTTCAAAGCACAATATAGTTATAGGTAGTTCCATTTAAAAAGTTCTCGTAAGCCGACCGGATCGTGTGTAGTGGAGCGTGATAACACCGAACGTGTCTCGTATTACGTATCGGATTGACGACTAATTGTTGGATAATCGCTTTCGATTTTACTATAGGTATCGATTACGTGTTAACTGGGTTGGTGAATTTAAGTGTTTATCAAACAGTCAATTAATAAAAATATATCTACAGGTTTATTGGTACTTATCTACATGTGCTTTAACCCTTATTGTAATCATCATTATAAACAACCTTATATAATGGAAGAACACTGAAATCGCGGAATGAAAAATCTGCTGTTCCATATAAATAAATTCAATATTACTCGACTAAAATAATGGAACAGCTATTTTTGTTTCCGCGACTTCAGCGTTGTTCCCATAGTAAAAGCTTTTAAAAATCATGAGTACAATAATCCCATAAAGCAATTCTAGTTAATTACCAATAACCCTGTACATAGCCATCCAATCCATGATGGGTTTTTTGTACTTAAAAATAGTTAACTCTGGCAAAGAAATATTTCAGATAGGATTTATGTTTTGAAAGTGTATTTATATGACGATAAAACTAAACAAATCATAATTTTTTTATTACGAAGCTTCCGGTTATCAATTAGCTTGCTGTTGAACAATAACTAAGTACTTTTGTAGTAAAATGTTGTTTAAAAGTAAAATACATGCTTCTCTTTGCATCTTCTATTACCTCTTTAAGGGAGTGCTACGAGGAATTGTTCGATTTAATTCCAACCGCTGATTTTAACTACCGTACCATCATGTTTCAAATCCAGATTCCACCCCCTACCGTACGATTCACGCGTCAGTTTTTGGCACGTACCAGGAAACTGTGGAAGCTACTACCATCAGAGGTTTTCCTTAACACATACGACATGGAGAACTTCAAGAAAAGAGCCTACATCATTCTATTATGTCGGCACCGCTTCGGTGACTCCTCTGGTGTTGCGGATGTTTTTGAGCGGCGGTGATAACCTACCATCAGGTGAACCGCAAGATTGTTTGTCCGGAAGTGGGCGTCAATGCGTCACACAGGTCATCGTTGAAAAACAGCGCTGGGGGCGTTGGAACGCGTCAGTCGCTTTCCAATACATCAGCAATATGCTGAACGATGTCCTATTTGTTGCACAAATGCGACGCTTAATGAATTTAAAGAGTGCTATTCATTGAGTCCACAGATATTTAATATTAGTAATTTTTATTTAATATTATTATTTTTTGGAACGTGTTTTTAATATTTTTTGTCTTCATTTTTAAATTTTTCTTGTTTTAATTTTTTACTTTTTTGTGTCGTAATTTGTGTAAAAATAAATTGCTTTTCTTTCTTTCTTTCTTTAAAAAATACACACCTATAAACGAACCCTATATAAATACTTAATTGGACGTTTAACTTCGAATGTCAAGTCCAAGTAGCTAAAAGAGTAGGGATCACCTGTCCCTCATAAATATGCGGAGGTAAATCACGAGTACTCTGGTACTAGGCGCGTGCGCGGAATTTGTTATCTTTACTATCCGTGGCCCTTGTTAACTGCCTGCTGTTTTGAATTGTCTTGGCCTGAACGATGCTTGCTGGATTGTACGTGGATGGCATCCTACTTTGTTGCTTTTGTTTCTTTTACTTTCTTTTGGGTATTTTATTTCCTTCATCTTCCTAGTTTTTTATGAAGTTGGTTGTGTTTGCCTTTTTTCTTCTATCGCCGCCGTGACGGCATGATCTACTCCCATGTGAGAGTTGTGAAAAGATTAATCAAGTTTTTAATAGGGCTGACTGCTCAGTACCCGTGTACCAAGTTCTTCTCGACCTAGACCGTAGTTACTGAAAAAACAAAAATTAAAGAAAACAGTGTGCGCGCGATTTCGTTGCATGTTCACTCAAATGCCCGCACGCAGTTTCATTTATATTTTTGGCTTGACCTATGGTTGAGGTTGAGAGAAACTCCAGGATGCGCTGGACTTCCCAGCTAAGCTATAGATAAGATAAGGTATTTGCTTCTTTGTATGCTTGTTACTGGACCGCAAACTACCCTTTTTCTATTTCCTCCAAGTCATGTCCATCTATCTGGAAGACATCGGTTTTAGCGATAAGACCACCCATTGTACATGTTTATTTTTATAAATAATGTATCTTTTGTATTTCGGGTGTACAATAAAGTTTATTATATTGTATTGTATTGTTACTGGTCACATTTAGACCAAATAAACGATTCTTAGAATCATCTAATGCTGTTGTAGAGAACTCGCATTTGCTTTCATTTTGTTAGCAAATCTACCATTAAAGCTATTACTTAGCTACATTTCGTTCTATCTACATCTGAAATAAACTTGTAGGTACTATATAAAACATTTGTAGCAGTAAAGGCTCCGTATTTACTTCCAAATAAAAGTCTTAAGTAGTGTTTTCAGTGAGCGCTATCTAAACCGTCTCCGAATTTATTTAGAATAGTTGCGATTGAATGGGCACTTTTGATACAGATGTTTCTAGTCTAGAAGCTTTTAGTCTGTGAATTTCGATTCAGAATTTGTTCCATTAGGATTATTTTCTATAAAAGCCGCGCGTTCTGAATAAACACGTTTATTCATTTAAAATGATTAGGTACGTGTCTACGAATGTTATTTCTCCAGACGAATTTATAGTAAAATGATTTTTAAATTATATCTAAGGTATTTTCGATTGCTGCACGAATAATCGAATACTCCATACGTCTAACAAAAAAAGCCCTAAAATCATTTTGCATTTTAGCCAAAATATCGTACAACTTCTCCATAACTGAACTCTATGCATCAAAAACAGCTAAACACGTTTTAATCCAAACTCCACTAACATACACTAACGTACCAAAATTCCACAATGTTCTACATAGAGCCCATTCATGCACCCAGTTCGTACAGGCTTTTCACGTAAAGTTGGGCCAAACTTTATCTGAGAAGCCGTGCGTACCCTCAACTAAATTTCCCTCTTGTGCTCATTTGCCCAAACTACACCATTGTCTTGTAACCCTCATTTCTATTCGTGAAATAACTCTAAGGTTGTTTAAAGAGAAGCTCTTGTTTGGGGCCAATGTTTGGCTAATGATTGGAGTGTTCGTGGTCGTTTGTTTTTACTCATTCAAGTACTTGAAGTGTTTGTTTAGACGTCTTTGTTTGTTTAGTAAGTATTTGTGTATATTGTTTATCAACTACATATGCACATACGTAGGTATCTCCAATAGTGTCAGTGTCGGCATCGTAAATATCAAGAGTTATAAATGTTTTCAAGTTTTCGGTCATCATTCACAACCATTATTTTAAATAATTTATGTATTGTTTCGTTCATCACATCGTTACTACTAATTCTCATTTCCAACTACAAGTTTTTCAGCCATGAAAAGTCATTCGTCTCAACATACTCCTTGGTCACTATTATGGGGGCCAACATTGGTAATTTGGTACCAACTTCCAACACGTGGAGTAGACGTTAAGACGCTGGTGAATTGTAACTTGGAATTGTTTAGTCCAATGCTCTGGATGTTTCTGTTTATTTGTGTAACTGACCTCGGGACGGACATTTTTGAATTAAATTAGTGTCTTGAAAATTTTACGGAGGAATGAAGTCGGGCTTGTTATATAATTATGGCGAATTTCTTCATATTATGTTCTTCAGAGCTAGACAAATGCAATTGTTTGTGATATTGTGTTGGTTATAAAATGTACGTAGGCAACTTATTAACGGATTAATTAAGGAGATAGTGGGAGCTATCAAAAATTTCTTCATAAATACTCGCTGCTCGGCTTATTTATCTCTATGAAATTTTTTATTTTTCGCAGAACAGACAGAACAGAATGGGTACCTACTTTAACCTATAAATTATAGCCCTGAAAAAAATTCCATGGGGTTTCTTGCCGGTTCTTCTCCATAGGACCTACTATTTGTAACCGCGCACCTAGAGTCTCGACATTTCATAAGTGCCTGTATTTGGTTTACATGAAATAAAGATCTATTCTATTCTATTCTTAATTAATTTTAAACTTATTTATTTGACACTTTTTATGTAAACATGTTAACAACACATTCACACGCTGATCAATAACAATTAAAACTTGTCAATTGAAATGGATTTCATAAGTTCATACCAGCAAGTCAAGTTGAAAGTTGTGCAAGGAGGGCGAACTAACTTTGTGACATGTTCTGGCAGCCTTCTAGCGTGGGTATAGTTTCACTACCGAGAATACACAGTTTAAGTACCACAGTAGTTTTAAACACAAACATAAGCCATTCTCTTGCTGTCATAACAGAGGTTACAATTGATCAACTGATCCAGCACAGTGAACCAGTGCAAATATGGCCGATGTTGATTGGTTATCCATACCACCATATACCTACTGTAGGTACTCATATTTGCAAAATAAAATTTCAAATTTCGATTTACTAAACAATGTCCAGCTTGTGCGCAAATTATTTTTTTAATAAACTAATATACTAATAATAACTTTAAAAACTTGTAACAGTCTATAGCATGTGGTGTTTGCCTAGAATTTACCCATTCATTTCGCTTGTAAGTCTAGTCGGGGCATGTAAACCTAATTACTTATTTATGAACAGGTTCAGGGATATTTCTTTGTCTCATGTGTAAATAAATTATTAAAATATAAAACAATTGCACATTAATATTTTATTTATTATTATTATTTATTTAAACAATTGATCCATCCAACAAAACACAACACAAACACGGTCACACACAAACACAGTTAAACAGTTAACAGTTTAAACAGTTGGCCATCCTAAATAATAAATATATCAAGGAGAAAAAGTGGGGTGCACTGGATGCGGAAAGTGGAGCACTAAGCGTTGTGCTACTTGCGATAGGCCTAAGCCTAACACTGGAGTGCCATATAATCTTTTGATTGATTGCTTGATTGCTTCCCATGGGCGTCGCAGTTATATCAGGAGGATTTTTCATTGTACCAGCGCAGCGTGAGCGTTAGCGTCAACGCACATGTAAACAGGCCCTTATTTGACACTATTTGAACCAGGAAAAAACAAGATTTACAAAAGCATCTAATTAAACTTCGCCTGTCAGGGGATTCATTCTTCGTAAACGAGTGACTCGAAGCGAGACTGGACTAAGTTGAACTACTGTTTATAATCCCACTGTGTTAAAGATCTGTCTTGTACAGAGTGGATTCTTGTAAGACTGAGCCGGTGATAACTCAACTTGGCTGCGGCTCGGATTGGTTGGATTATCATCGACTTAACGACAGCACTGATACTGTAGACGGTTTAATTAGCCACCCTTGCAGTACCAAGTCTTCATTTAATGTCTTTTTGAACGTTAGAATTAAAAGTGTGTGTTTTAAGATTACTGTAACTCATTCTTTTGAAATTATAATGGGCTGTCTGGTGGGCTATTCTCACACATGCGAATTTTAAATATAGACGTAAAATATTCATTGATTGGACATTTGTCTCATAAAATCCAATTTAATTAAGCCATCAATTGGAACGACATTGATAGAATTTCATCAGACATTAAAATTTTCGTTAGAATTCATTTTATTTTTTGTATTAGACTTATAATCAACACGCTTGGGAAATTTTCTTTTGTCATATCCTACAAGGCCTATATGAAGAAGGTTTTCTCCTCCGGGACTGGGAAGAGCAGGCCAAACATAGGATGTAATAAAAAAAAACAAATTATTCGACGCACCTACCAGATGTGAAATGGGCTTTCAGAAATCCAGAAATTTTCCCCTGAAGTTACGATTTACACTTTCACCTCTCTGAGAAGGGTTGGTAACGCCCTGGTAATGTCTCTGGTATTGCAGAGGACCATGGACGGTGGAGACTACTTATTATCCAGATAATATTGTAAACTTGGTTTATGAAAAGAGTATCCATGGAGTTTCTTGCCGGTATCTTCTCCAGGACCAACCCACTTGGAACCGTGCAACTAGAATCACGACGTTTTGAAAGTGCCTGCACAGGCCCAGTTGACATAAAGATCTTTGAATTTGAGTTTTGACTTTATCAGGAACGCAATTCTGGTTTTCTGCGAGATCATCTCGGAATCGAGTTTGGATTTCGAGCATTGTTTGGCGTTTATACATTCGAATTCGAAATGTACATTTCGACGGTATCGACCAGTCGAAGCAATTCGAGCGGCTTTCCTTCGAGAAATGTCACTCTCGTCTTTTCCAAAATATGTAGATCAACTTTATTACCACTCGAGAAAAGTTCGAATATGACCCTTTTCTTGAGAGATTCGACACAATTCTCACGCAATCGAAGTCGATTGCGTGAGAATTGCCATCCGGGCTACTTAGTGGTTGCTGACTTTTAATATTATTAAAAAAAACATAGGTACAGCTCTCACAAACTATTTTCCAATTAGTAATATTTCATTGATCAATTTCCTTCTGTCCGGGTCCAGGCAGGTTATTAAAACAAGTTTGTTTTTAATTATTACGCACCTAATTATAATTTCCATTTAATTGAATAAGAGTTAATTAAATTATAACGAATGTACGTGACAATGGGATTGTGATAAAATTATATTTCGAAAAGCGAACGCGCTCAACTAAATTAGCTGACGTCACAATGTAAACACGCTGTCACACGTATTCCACTGTAATGTACTGGTAATAGTGTTATTCATACTCAACTTACACGGAAATTTAAGCTGTATTTTATAGGTAATAAAGATGGATATGCTTTGGTTTGTTTTTCAAACGTGATGTTAATTTGTCGCTCTCGTACGAACTTAAAGCAGTTAGTAGGTAGATACGTAGTCACTATGTATTTTCATTTCAAAAATTACTTGGTGATTGAGAAAATGTGCCATTAATCGGTATTACAATTTTAATGTAATGGGTAATTAAAAGTCGACTTGGCTTTCTTTATAAAAAAAAATGTCAAAATCAGAGTAGGACAACAACAACACAAACATCACACACATTACAACATTACAACAACAAACATTATTATTTAAAAATTATGGAGTTCTGTGGACTAAAAAAGCCTAAAAAAAAAAACACAAAAAAAAATGCCTAAAAAAGGAGTACCTATGGGTATTACAAAAATCTAGGTTTCTACTAATCCATTGAAAAATGGACATCTGCAGTTTGGTAGATTTACTGACATGCATTTTCAAAATAAGAAACAAAAAAAACAAATAGTAACAAACAAAGAAAATGTTTTATATTAGACTCGCACAGGAAATTACATTAGCAAAATACAAAAAAAAAACACAAAAAATCGAATCAACCTGTATAAGACCAAAAATTGCCCCGAACTCAGCATAATACCTATTGCTACTTTTGGAAAATATCAAGCTCAAGATAATTTAAAAATAAAATCATCCTTTGTCTATCTATACCGTTCCAGTTTCCCTAACGCTAAACCAGCAAACATTTACCGACAATCCAACAAAACAGACTACGAGACAATAATCCCGTCCAAAACTCCGTACAACGTACTTATTATAAACTCATGACTCATCATACGAAAATCCGGGAGCGTACTGCACTAACAGCCGACCGCGTGGGCCAAAAATGGTACGGGCCGTATTATCCGCGACAACGCAACAGTGAAATTGAAACCAATAAAATGCTGGTAAAAGTAAAACGTTTTTCGTGTCGCCGTCAGGGCTGTGGCACCACTATTTGACGAGGGTTGTCATAAGTCTTCCCTGGTACACGCGTTTGCCGCCCCGACTATTTTGAGACACTTGACAAGCAAGACGTGACGTATATTGGTTTCGGTAGTCTGATATTTTGTGGGATTAATTCGAGTCTGTGTTGATATGTCTCGAATTTGTGTTAAGCCGTATCGAAATGAATAAAAAAGAAATGATCGAAATAAAGCTTTGCATAGATGTGATACGCAATGTATTCTTTGATTTTGTATTCGACAATGCAGTCGGACTAAACATCGTGTACGGATGAAATCAATTCTATGAAAATCAATACAAAATAAACCGAAATTCGTTTCATGCTGTTTGTGTGCGTGCGTAGTACACGCCAGGGTCCCAAGTCTGTTAATTTCTGTTATCTCAATCGTGTCAGAATGGTCGTCTCATAATTGTTGGGTTTTACAATGTCGTTCAACTGATTTTGTCTTCTATTGCGTAGGAAATAGTAGTCAAAATCTAAAAAGCGAAACTTAATAATTGGCAAATAACCGACTTTTACTTCTAGTACCCACGCAATAGCAGTCAAAATAGATTGAACGATACTGCAAAAACCAATAATTCCGAGATCATTCTGGCACGATTGAGATAGCAGAAATTAGCAGACTTGAGGCCCAGGACACATGTTGTAACCAATGACGGGATCCCGCATCATTGATATTTTCAGTGGCATGAATCATAGCGTGGTGTGTAGCATCACTAGTGTGTAGTTCACGACTGCCAGTGCGACCACAGCCTACGTGACCAAGAACAGCGAAATCGATATATCGAATGTCAAGCACACCACTATGATTGACATTGATTGACTCGGCTAAGTATCTGTCTAGCCAAGCAGACATAATTAACGGAGCGTGTAATGTTCTGTGGGGCTGTAGGGGCACATAAACGTAAAGATTACTTTTCAGATATACGAGTAGGTATGTTCCGTTTTCCTCTTATGCGGTATTTAAACAGTTCCGTGAATTATATCGCTCTCCTTTAGATTTCCGTTTGAGATGGAATTGTATTGAGAATAGAATAGAAATACAAGGTATTTATTTTTATAGGTGTACAATAAATATATTGTACACCTGATGAAAAAGGAGCAATTAACATAATAATTACAACTAATCATTTTAAGATTGTACAATGGGCGATATTTTGAGATTGTGTACGAAAGTGGCTAAATGTAACGAGAATCATAGAGAAGGCTCATAGAGAAGGCATGTTTGAAAACACTGGAGGTGGTATTACGAACTTGTTGGTTATACTGTTTTGTTTATACAAGAAGAGTTACAAAAGCATTACTAGTATACCTATCGTTATTAGAGTAAATATGGTAGGCTTCTTTAGTTAAATAATGATAACCAAAGAAATTTCCTTAGTGATCTTCTTCGTTTACTTTAACTTTACATTCTAACAATAACTAATAAATCGCTGAGTACATTTGTTTATAAATTTGATATGTAACAACACGAACTGTTAATTATACCAACCAATATTGATTTAGAAGTTCATCTCAATCAGAACCGTAATCCTTCATGAAGCTTGTTATTAAAAGCGAATTAAATTCACATTATGATATACCCATTAATGGATCACAAAATACAGACGTTGATTTATTCTCTCTATTATCTTCAAATCTAGGTTGTCGATGGTAAAATATTACGATGTAATTGGGAATTTACATGTATTTTGATTTTAAAATTTCGCGCCAAAATATGCAGTCACGTGACATGACGTCATTGCATTGCTCGTTCATAACGTGTGAATATGGTTACGAAGGAAACACGAAGGAGTGACGTCATCATTTCGATGATAGTGTTTGAATTAATGTTCCGTTTTTCGTAATTTATAATAAAAAAAAAGATGTTATTTTTGAACAAATCCACCATTAAAACATCTTTTACAACTTTTATTATTGATTTTTTTTACATAATTTCTCATTACATAGCAGCACTACTACATCAGCAATTTGCTGTGTGAAATTTTATGAAAAATATTATAATAATTTAGATGCAATATCCCTATAGGGCTGGAGTACCTATAGTAATTTAAACAAGGTTTTTAAATATTAGTCTATGGACCGACAGCTGAGACCCAAGTGCGAGCTTTCCTCGACCTCGTAATTACACCAAGCCTCGTAATTACCTCAAGCCTGGTAGTTACTTAAATGCGCGCGCACATGGTTTTCATACATTTACACACCGACGGACAATTATTACATGACTGCCCAAAAACGGGTGCAATGTTCTCATGGTTTATGTATTTTATAGTTTATAACTTACACTCGATTCACAGGCCTCGAGAGAGAAGGATCGGGCGGATTTATTGTCAATAAGATTCGGTTAATTTGATAAAAAGTAAATTGAAGAAAGAAGAAAAAATCTACACTAAACGACGACGCTTAGGTATATTTAAGTAATACATACTGAAGAATAAAAAAATGGCGGGCAACTAAAATTAATCTTCATAGACGTACGTAATATACAAACTAAACTTGAACTGGCTATACTGGTATTTTTTTTAATCTATGGAAGTTATCTATTTATTTGATTGCAGTGCATCCAACCATGGTAATAATAAGTAGGTACTTCCGAAGTATTCAACATAAAAAAATAACAGATTATAATTTTATGATATCATTAAATGCTTGCATATTTCTATTTCTTTTCTTTTTATTTCTTCTTGTTTCTTTAAAATTGTGCGTCGTATTTGTGCAGAAAATACGTTAATTGAGCACAATTATTTGATTTAAGTACGTCGATACTTTCATTTAGCTTTCCACTTTATTTGCTCTCTACCATTTTACATTTCTGTTTTGCTTTATAATTTTATGTAAATAATGAAACTCAATTCACCGCTTGTACGCCAGAACTTAAATTTAATTAATCCTTTGCCATCATATCGGTTAATAAGGTATCTGTTGCAAGCGCCAGTTTATAATTATGGTGTTATTGAATATAATGCGGAACGCTTTGATAACGGCTCATAGTTAATTAAAATATTAAGGCGTAGGTATGTTGCTGTTTTGAACGTGTAGGTTGTCTTAAATCCCGCATTCGAGAAATATCGCATAAGTGCCGTATGATCATACATAGTACATCTTCATACAAAGTTCTTTGCCACTGATATACCTATTTGAGGAAATATTGTGTACAGTGTGCGGGAACACTTTCATCATGTAAACTAGGCCTGATGACGCGTAGGCATTGGCAAATTCCCGCACAAAACGCAAATCGTGCGTTTTTCGACAAAATGTTTTTACAAATAGATGCACCGTGCCAATGCTACTCGTATTTAGACAAGGCCCGCAAGCTACAAAACGTGCACGTAAACGCCAATGAAAACGTCCCCAAATACTAAGCATGCACCTGGAATATCATGATGCTACATATTTCCGAATTGCTTGTATTAACTAAAGTATAATTAATTGTAATTAATGAAGGATCAATTATTATCCAGTTAGGTATGGAGACTATACCATCATCAGCTTAGAATCGCCTATTTCTAACCAATGTGACTGGATATCAGAATTTAACACAAAACGATTTCCGCGACTTTTGACCCTCTTCTTCTATCTGCTGGAAATCGAATTGAAACCAGGATGGGAACGAATTTTAGGGTAGATTGGTTATCAGATATTCGGGTTTCTGACTGTATTATTTTAACGATAGTACTAGGTATCGTATAAAACCAGGGCCGACAGCTTAACGTGGGGAGGATAAGCCAATATTGACAGAAAATTAATGCGGTCCATTCTTTCCACTGAACCAATTAATCTCTTATTCCTCAAGGGAAATAAGCTTGACAATATATCACTTGTCTTTTTCAGGGTTCATCGGTAGCTCATAAAATATTATTGGTAAAACTGTCTCCCTCGCAAAATACATAAGCATATAATACAAAATATACCTACTTGGGTAGAATCTGCCCACATCAGCTGAATATAAGGCTCTGTCGTAGACCATATTCGGGGGACTTTGGGGGATACAATAATAATCCAACCGCCTTGCAGACGCACTGGTGTATGGTTATCGTATTACTTCGGTATAAGTGTATTAATATGAAGGCGATAGTTGGTCTACACTAGTCTTAGGAAAAAGTAGACATACTAATCACAAAATAACACTACCTAATGCTGCACCAAAAGGAACGAATTGGACACTGAAAAGAAAATTCGAAAATAAAAGTCCGTGCAATTTAATTTGAGCTTAATAATAAAAATAAGCGTCGCGGATTGGAAGCTAACAAGAAGCGATGAGAGCAGAACAATCTTCTTAAGAGACTCTTGTCCTCTCCGTGATTGAGTCGAGGGCTAAGATATCGACAGATTTCAAGAGACCAACTTTGTAAAGTAGGTACCTACCTTACGTTTCACATTGTCACAGACATTGTGCAGTATTTTATACCGTCGCATTTTGTTTTAATGCATTTTTGAACTTAAAGTGACGTAGTGAATTTTGGGTGGTGACGGGTGAAATGTTTACGTAGCTTAATGTATTATTAATTTTCAACTACATTTGCATTTTACATGTTTTTGTTTTCAGATCCTTTTACAATATCCGTTTTCAGCATACATTTTATGCAGGGTAATTTATTCATAATCATAATACTCCTGAGAACTCTTATTAGTTAAATTAAAATAGGTATTTTATTCAATAATTGTAATTAACATAGATTTAAATATATCATGGATTTTTCGTTATTTAGTTTATTAGGTTATTTTATTATACCTGCATTTAAGCTAATAGGAAATTATGTGAGGTAGATCATAGCATCTGCCAAAAACATGTGCATATTGTGGTATTGTTAAAATTTTATTATATTTTCTAAACGTCCAATACTCTACAGCGCAGCGGACGCACCACAGTGACGACACGAAACAGAATGTGGCTTGCTTTATAATAGATTATCATAGAATATGCCAGTGTTCACCATCCATACGCTCAGGTAGGACTGTCGGCATTTTGAAACAAAGCAAATTAATCCGTTGCGAGCGGGATCTGCGTGCGGACAAGTAGATGCGTAGCTTTAGGAAAGCTTAATTTTACGAGCATTGTGTCGAGCATGTGGGTCTGTCTCATAATCAGCTGCTGTGTGTACCTGTCCTACTTACCAAAATACGCGCCATATTTATGTTGAAGTTCATTATCTAGTATCCAAGGAGCAAATAGCGGAATATATCCCACCGAAACGGGCGAGCTACAGTGAATAACATCAGAATATTCAGTATATTTAGACATCTAGTATATATAGATCCGTCGCAATTTACTAGTATTTTGTGTAGACCAAACACTGTAGATGTAAAGCTTACAATAGAAATTTCGAGATTTAATTATCGGACTAATTATTTGAGGATTTAGCATATAATTTTAGTATTGTTTAGTTATATAGGTATTATGTATATTATTATTAGGTATCTCATGTATCTCATATATTTATTAAATATATAACTAAGCGTCCGCCCAAATAATTTTTCAGAATTTGAGTATTTTTCTTAACTGCTCATTTTATCAGACATCGATAACCGTTTCATCATCAGCTGGAGATAGGCTAGCTCCATCATCGGCTATTCTATTTACGATATAACCGATTAACTTGATGAATTTGTAAAGACGTATTTTTGTTTTATTTACAAAAAGCTGTTGCTATTATATTATGAGAATCATAACCGCTAGAGATTTCCCTAATCCCAAAAAATCATGGTGTTTATATTATGACAATTAACTTCAAAACTTAAACAACGGTTTCACTAAGTTAAATCCACATTGCGTTAAATTTCACACCTAGCTTTGGGAGTGATAACACGAATTCCGAGTCAGTGTTTACATAGCCAAGTTGTCTGACGTCTAACTTGAAGCTCGCATGACTTGGCGCGCGGTGACGCGGAGCTAACATAAGTTAGGAATTTAGGATCGTAGATATATGCGAGGTATGTATATCGCTTTTTCTATATCTTTTGAAAGTGAGGTTATACGTGCATCTTTTTACAATATCTACCTAGAACAAACTGGAATAAAAGTATTTTTCCAAAGAATTTAAGACTTAAAGATTTTTGTCTAAACTAATATTATAGAGAAAAGATTTGATTGATTGTATGTTTGTTTATTTGTAATAGATAAATTCTAAAAATACAGGACCTATTTTAAAAACTCTTTCACCAGCAGTATGCTATATTATCACTGAATAACATAGGCTATAATTTATAAAGATATCACGCGGGCGAAGCCGCTGGCAGAAATTAGTGTATTATAAAACTAAAAATATGAAGGAAAAATAAATTATTAAAGTATAAAGCATTATCGTGTGGTAATAAAAGCGTTAATCTTCAAAGATTATTTATGCCAGTTCATAATATTTGGGTCCAAATAAGGTCGAGAAGATTGCAAATCTGTTTGTCATGGGTCTTCTACATGATATTCCGTTTTTTTGTACTACTACGGTGGCAGACAAGCATACGGCCCGCCTGATGGTATGCGGTTACAGTGACATTAAACGTTCGCAACACCAGTAGTAGATATATATTTATTACTCGCGCGTTGCTGACCCTACTACTCGCCTCATTCGACGTTCGACGCTTCCCTAAGGAGCACAGGCGACCTTGCTCACCGCTAGAACACTAGCTACACAACACTGCAAAACAGCTGTTAATTGGCTACGATATTCTGCAAGGTGGAGGTACTGCTCCAGTCGGGCAGCTCCAATTTTGAACGGAAGGTTCTACTATGCCCTACCTTCCTTAGATTCTCTTATTGCTTTATGCAAGCAAGTGGCGCAACCTTCCCGACAGACTTACAAGAAAGACGTCGAAGGGCTACATCTTTTTTAAAACTGGCTTAGCTTAATCCTAAAGATATTTTTGTCGACATATCAAACGTCGAACTATTCCGAATTTCTCTCGTCTTTTTGTACAGTCAGGATACTTTACGATGATACATTTCGCAAACAGTAGGCTAATTCACGTAACTAAAGAAGTACAGTTGCCGCGCAGTTGCAATAAAATATTGATCAAAACAACACATTTGGTAATCTTCTTCTTCTTTTTTCGTTATGGCAATTGAGCCGATGTCGACTATTCTGCCATTTGGTATCCTCTGAGCTTCAGTGACATACGCTCGCGTCAAGTTCGAGCGTCACTGCAATACGATCGGCGCGTCTTAAAATTACGTGAATTAGCCCTCAGAACGCTTTGAACGACTGCGGCCCACTTGGAGTTAGTATCTCTGCGTTTGGCGCAAATTATTTTAGCCTTAAGGATGGTCGACCGGAATAATTGCCAATTGTACATACAAGACTGGTACATATCAATATTCATATTATTATACCATCATATCACACTATTCAATAGTTCTCATCCTACCCTTCGAAACGTCACGAACTCCTACAAGCAATGTGACATGGGTTATCTTCAAGTTTTACCCTAATTTTAAGTGTCTTGTTAATAATTATGTCCAAAGTTCCCGTTACTCCCCTGTGGCGACCGTATTCAGGGCCGCGTTACAGGATTTTCGTTCCGTTAATTATTTATTTTGATGTGGGTGTCGGATATCTTGGGTAGATTTTATACATTATCATTAAAACTGAAGGCTTTGTAGGTATAGTTCTTAGGCCTAGGTTGAAATAAGTTCGTATTCAGGAAACTACACAAGCGTGTCTCGCCTAGAATTCAGTGTCTTGAATTCTTTGCCAGTTATCAAACGGTACTAGTACGTGATCATATTTCCTAATACCTGTTGGTTTCATAACAAAGCTCAATCACTGTCAATGAATATTGAAACAGGTTAAGATGAATAAAAAAGAGCGGATGCCTCGCCATTTAATACAAAATTTAAGCACCTAAAAGATGCTGGGTCCACTTGCATACACAAATTCACATTAAGGGCACCTCTTAATTAACCACCATTTCGCAGTAAAATCGCACACATTCATTCTGGGACTTAACTTATGTTTGACGGAGTTTTTTTAAAACGTGAATGAGAAACTCTGTAGAAGAACCAGAATCACTGGAAATTTTCCAGATAATGTATGTATGTCTTTACCAGAAACTTTGAAGGAATTCATAGACTGAGAAAACATCGAAGGGATAAAGAATCCCTCATTCATACAAACTAATAAACATGTAATCAAACTTTTAAATAATTAACGTTCAGCTTCTAGATGGAAGATAATTTATGCACATAAATGAATTTTCAACTAAAAACATGAAATTGTAGTCTGACAACATTCTGTATTCCGTACGGCTTTGTGAATAGGTATGTAATGAGCGACTAAGTTGAGACTTTGTTAAGCTTCATAAATATGATATTTATGTACGTATGTGAACTCTGATGTTACTTCCGTTGCAAGGTTTTCTTAGCTCCTAACTAGGATTTCATTTGATAATATATTTTTAGGTGGAATTTCTTGCCGATATCTATGGGGTTTCTTGCCGGTATCTTCTCCAGGACCAACCCACTTGGAACCGTGCACTTAGAATTACGACGTTTTGAAAGTGCCTGCAAAGGCCCAATTGAAATAAAAAAACTTTGACTTTGACTTTGAGATGTATTGCGAAATATAAATTTACCCGACGCCAGTCTTTACGGGTATCAGCAGCCCAAAAAGTCTGACAACCGGACTAACTTTAGGGTACCAGTGTCTCAAAGTAATTGGGTTGCGGAGGTCAGATAGCAGTCGCTTTGTGTAAAATACTGATATTCAGTCGCATCTGGTTAGACTGCAAAGCAGACCCTAACATACTTGGGAAAAGACTAGGCAGATGATGATAGCGAAGCGTTAAAGATTATCATGATTTTGACGACGGTCACGAAGTGTGATGAAGATATTGTTCCAGTATAAGTATAAGCAGAAAAGAAAGAAAGATTTTTTTTAAAGCATAATACTATCATGCGCAAAAGGTTTGCCTCCATACTGCGTAGGGTGCGCGACAGTCCCAACAGCATTCTGTGCACTATAGCAGACATACCACAACGGCGTAGTAGTATTTTGTGTTGTTCTAGCGTAAGTACTAACATTAGTTTGTGTAAGTGTTTGTATACTAACAAATATGGACTTGTATTGTCTGATAATTAAATGATTATTATTATTATAATAACTGCACAACAATAGTTAACCGATTTACAAAAAGCAAAATATACTGCTAATTAAAATGTACTGTCAAGCACCGAAAAGGTTATGCCAGTGAGGAGTAGTGAGTTCAGTCGATTGTAGTTGACAATTCGACATATTATTATATCGATAGGTGAAAGAAATAGCATGCTTACGAAAATACATGCTATAGCTAATGATATTCTAAGCCCATAATGTTCTACACAATAATAATAAACAAAGCAATTGTTAGCGTACCGGTACTGCGAACACGTACAACTATAATTGTATTGGATTTAGAGATTACAAGCTAGCGGGTAGCAAACAGCACCGTTGCTGTAACAGCATTATCTAAATAGTACATAGCTAGCTGTCACTCTGTAATTTGTGAGTAATTTTGTATTTTGACACAGCGCGAGCGAGCAGTAAGCAAAAGTATTTTTTATTCAGCGAAAGTGCAAATCCTTACCTTTTCATCTGTTTCATTGTTGATCATCACGTTTCTGATCGGAAAGTTAATTTTTTTCTTTCTCTTCACCAACTGAAAGAAAAGAAGTTTCAACGTAATGCAAACAGAGAGAGATGTTAGACGTTTAAGAGAAGTAGGGCATAGCGGGACTTACCGCTCAAAACTCGAGCTGCCCGAATGGCGAAGTACCTCCACCTAGCAGAATATAATCGTAGCTAAATAACACTGCTCTTTTGCAGTGTTGTGTTCCTAACGGTGAACAAGATCGCCAGTTTGCCTTGGGTAAGGATCCGTACTGGCAACTGTACTAGTAGTGAGGTCAACATCGCGCGAGTGATGCCCCTGGGTGTTGCAAGCGTCCATAGGTTACGGTAACCGCTTACCATCAGGCGGGCCGAATGCTTGTTTGTCACCTTAGTAGTGTAAATAAGGTTTAAAAAAAAACAGGTAAAGCTGTGGCTTCTGTTTGAAGATCTACAATAGATAAAATAGCTAAGAAACCTGCAATTTTACATTATGAATACTCGAAACTCAACAAATTCGAATTTTGACTACGAATCACCACAATCGTAATGTATACGCGTTCCGTGCGATCATTATGTTAAACCGGCCAAATAGCAAACGGGAAGTTCCATAGCTTATCGTTCGTATCTACATATAGGTAATGTGGTCTAATTCGGTACACTTATGAGTGGGCTACAACAAAGCAGGCGTAGTGTTCGTAAGTGGTTGATACGCTGAAATTGAAAATGGCCGAGATTGCGGTGGAATTAACATAGAATTTTAGTTCATTGTTATAGAATGAAATATGTTGATGTATACACTGAAAATAAATATGAAATCTTCATACTAGACTTTGTTAGGCTTTTGTTTAAGTCCACTTTTAAAATGGTAGAGCTTCACTGTAAACCAGTTTTTGAATCTGGTGAGCTATTCTGTAAGAACATCTCACATCTCGATTCGAATCTCACTCTTATTGTCATATTTTGCCCTACCCGGGACTCGAACCCAGGACTTCACGCTCAGCAGCCACGCTTGAGATCAACAAAGCAATGAGGCAGTCGATTGTTTAAAATATTATGATAAAAAGATTTATAGATCCTACAGGTATAAGAAAGGCCAAAAAAGAAAAAAAAATTAAGAAAAATAATGAAGATTTGATTTTTTAAAAATATAATTCATACCTTTCGTTCTTAATTCTTTATTGTACACGAAATGAGATAATAAAACAAATACAATTGAGATGGTATGGTACACAGGCGAGCTTAGAGTTTTCTACCTGCAAACCTTTGAGTGATAGAGAAAATATGATGGTAAATGAGGGTACAGTCAAGTGCACAACTATATATGTATACCTATTACAAATATTTTATATAATTATATCTAGTAAATAATACCTAAATATAAATACAATGACCTAAACATAAATACAAATACGTTATTCGTTCGTACGAAGTTATGGACAAAAACAATCGAATGAAATGAATTTTTATATGGGCCAGCCGTTTTTATTATAAGGTCTGTTACTTTCTCACCAGACATAACCCTTACAAACGATTTACGTCTTAGTTGCCTAGTTTTAAATGGATTTACAAACAGAGCTTTGTCTACCTCAAAACGTAACTCTTAAATTACTGAATAGGGTTAACGTTCCCAAGTGGCCTCCACAGGGTTCGCATTGGGAAAACTAATTTAAAAGTTCTTGATTGCAAATCGGTCGTCTTAAATAAGGTCAAAGGTTCAAGGACTGAGTTAAAATTACGAAGAAGGTGTTATTACAGATTTCCTGACGTGTTTTGCCATCTTATTCTTCGAGGAGTAAGAGAAAAACAATAAATGTAACTAACACAATAAGTCTTGATACTTGAAATAAATTTATTTATTTTTGAACGTTGCTACGTAGTTATTTCATGATAGCACTAGATGTCGCTACAAACCAATTCTAAATCGTAAAATCCTAAGTTTTGTTTCCAATTCGAGTAAGCGGCTCTTGCAACCACTAGATCAAGGAAGTGGCTATATTTATATTATATAAACTTAATTAATGTACTAGAAAACGAAGAACCAAATGTCGCTTGTTTTGTCGTAAGTTAGAACTAACGAAGACACTGCATCGAGAGGTCGTAACTAAAGATACTACGATAGGTCGATAACAAGCCATCGCCTTCAGATTACTTATTTTATTCCGTAGCAACAAAATGGCAACAAATTTTATATTTTATTGTGGTCAACAATGTGCGATTCTTCGCCGGGAATTGGCCTCCCTGTTTCTTCCTGGAGGTATCTTTAAAGACGACATAAGGGCCAAGTTTGGACAGCAGCATCACTATTACTACCATTCCACCACATTCCTGTATTGCCCTACTGTACTCTGTACTGTACTGTGGTACCTACTGTCAGTATTACTATTGCCAGAATACTGCGAACACCAAACTATTTACCAAACATGGTGATTATGGCAACATCTCGTTCATTCTAGTAGAGTCCCATGCTTAGTTGTGACGTTTACATAATAATAATTATGGAGAAGACGCGTCGCGTCGTAGCAAGGCGAAATTGATGAGTTCGTAGCCAAATTGCTACGGCGTAGGTTGCTTGGTTAGTAGAAGGGAATCCTTTGGGCCCTCTTGGGAATAAAAGCAGATTATCTGAACACTTATAACATCATATAGATCAACAACCCCCTCGTCAAGCGTGGTTGCCAACGACATTATCTTTCGAAGATGTTCGATGCTAAAGTACGCGTCGTGCTCGTGAAGGGGTGCCATTTGTTTGGACTGATCCACTTGTAACTGCCATGGCAATATAGGTGCAAATATATGAAATGTTGAGACTCTAACTCATGAAGTTTTCAATGGTGTGTGTAGTCCACCATCCCGCACCAGGCCAGCGTGGTGGACTAAGGCCTAAGCCTTGTCGTCCTGAGAAAAGGCCCGTGTCCAGTAGTGGGAGAATAATGTGTAGGTTTTTTATTTTTTATTTGTAGAAGATTGAAAGCGGCGTCCTAAACAACAAAATTATGTGTTATAATCACCAATCCGTTTACCGATCAACAATTTGTGTTGGTGATTCTGACAATATTCTGGGTGTAGCCGTCTATTAGTACGCCCAGAGTGTTCAGTTATTAGTGGACGTTCAGATTGAGGATAATGATTGTTCAATTAGAGAAGATAAATATTAAGCAGTAGACCTAAACATACGAGGTCTTATGTATTGTAAATTAGGAATGTATGGCCATGAATCGTACTAATCTAGTGGTACCTAATAAATAACAAGGTAATCCCGTAAGGGATGTCTCTATGCGAGTATCGATTTTATAAACATTTAGGTAAAAGTGTATCGTTGAATTCAGGTAATGGAGTTTTTTTTGTATAAAAGCACTTTTTGTAAATAGATTCTTCTTTGATCTATCCAAAGAGTCTAATGTTGGCCAATATGTAATTAGAAATACGGGAACGCCAAATTTAACGCCCAGTGATCGAAATTCGACCACATATAATAATCCTATACAATTTAGTACTCCTTCACGAGTACTAAACTTTTACCACTCATTAAAAACAACAACTTTAACAACTTTAACGATGCCCAAATCTCACACGTCCTGTCTATGCGCGCAATATCTTTTAAAAAGGGTACTTATAAAGTTTTCCTTTAACGTTTTATTATCTATACATATAGAAATATAATACTTTGGATGTTTCCACGATAATTTAGAGAATCTACAACGATTGGAAAGGTATCGAAAATAAAAAAATGATTTAGATTTTTGATCAAGTAGAAGTAGATTAACTTCATACATTTTACGCGTCAAATAAAGATTGAAACCAAATTCAACTGTTCGGTGCCACAGAAGCTTTGCCATCCAAAACTCCCTAATGTTTCTAATGTACCTGTCGCTCACTATAATGTGTCACACCATTTGCATACGTCGTAGTAACCAGAATCCCAAGAGAATAAACCATTCTTATGGAATGGTTTACAAGTACACATCTGTAGGGATCCAAATTGTTGAGAATCTTTCCTGTTTGGCTGTCAATGGTTCGACTATCATTTAATTTAGATATCATCAGCCCAAGTCGTTGAATTGACGGGCGAAATGGTCGTGAGTCCAAACCATAAAGTTATTATTACTTTACCACTAATAATAACTTTATGGTCCAAACCCCGTCTTTTGGACTATTAACGTGGATCCAGTCCTACCACAAGCATATTTAGCATAGAATAAAAAAAAACAACTATTCCTAAAATAAGTACCGTAAAACCCACATAACATTGTTATTATCTTAAAAAAACTGCTATCTTTGCAAAAACCTTATACTGCGATTTCTGATCCAATTTCCAGCTGAACAAAGCTCTTTAAACGATAAATAAAACTTTTTATCACTCGTTACTTAAAGATTATGTTTACATATCACCCTAAATAACAAAGGATACCCTTAAACAATTCGTCGGCACCCAATCGTATAGATCGCAGGCAATATATCAACAATTTAGCGAGGCAATTTTCATAATTCACACAATATCAAGTTACCCGCGGGAGAATAAAGAAAAATCCAATTTCCTTAGGTTGCATTACTTGTAGGGACGGATGAAGGTTTGTTATCCTGCGTTCACACTGGGACCATTCAGATGATATCATGTTGTACTATGAAATGTAAATCTGGGTGAAGTGATGAAGGTAATATGGGTCGTAGGGCACGGCTCGGAAACTTTATGACTACATTCATGTTTTATGTAGACGGTACAGTCTATTTTGCGCTTCTTTCGTGGGAATTAAAGTCAAACTTATATCAACGTTGCGCTAGTTATACCTACTGCTTTCTAACTTTAATAACTTCCACGGTTGCATTGTTTGTATCTTCTTAGTCGTTCACTCTTGGCAAAGTGGTCGTGGTCATTCCGGGTCACAATTCTTGAGTAGCAGCCCTATTTTTGGCGTTGCGAGAACATTTAGTTAGAGTGAAGTGCGTGATATTCTTGATGAGATCTGACTAACGCATTCTATTAGAGAACGTCCGCCGGTTCTTTCTTCCATCATCATTGTTTGTTTATGTAATAGTAATAATGGAATGCCTATAGGCGTCATGTTATAATGCCAATTGGTAGGATGATTTCTTTCTCCATAGTAGATTTTCTAGTTTATGGAGACGTTATCCTGAATTAGACGAGTAGATTTAAAAAAATTGTAGGTACCAAGTGACACTGCCACGCATTCTCAAATTCTCGAACACTAATCGTGTTATACTGACCAGACGGGGCGGTTCTCGCGCGTCGTTTCACGTGCGTATACGTACGAATGTTGCGCTGCGTGACGCGTGATACACCCAAAAATTATCCAAGACCATCATACGAAATTCAGATACTGCCCCAGTCTCCATTATGAACATTAAGTAGTTTTATAACTTAAAACATTCTACTAACATATTTTAAATGTACATTAGACAAGGTTAAATGGGTCTTCAACTTAAAATATCTTTATAAAAGCTTTTTAGTTATTCTAAAAGGTATTTTAACTTGGTGAACGCTATGTTCACAATCCCTAGAATTCAAAAATTGTATTACTAACCCGAATATTAAACAAATAACTTTAACATTCTCAAAGAATAACCTTCTTGGTACTTATCGAAAAATCTGGATTTTGTTGAACGAAAACTTAAATGTAATGAAGTGTTCTTTGAGAGAATTATCCAAGGACAGACGCTCTCATCAATAACTAAGTTAATCAAGTTAAGAGCTCTTACTTAAGTGTGTCGTTCTCGGCTTAAAAAGGCTAATGTTAATTCGGTTCAGTGCTAGCTATTTGGCTAGTTGCTATTGTTTGAATTATTTCGTAGGATAGTGGTGTAATGACTATGTTAATAGTGTTTATCTTGTGTTATTGGGCTTGGAATAGCCGACTTCAATACATTTAGGGCCATTTTCACCAACAATATACCCAGACGATTAAGACAAAAAATGCTGTTTTTTTAAACGGCTGATTTCATTTTAAACGTCTGTTGTTTCGTTGGTTAATATGGTCCTTAGTAGATGGCTTGAGCTCGTAATGATTTTTATGGAGGTTAAGGTGCGTTTCTATTTCATTAGTTAGATAATTAGGTATAAAAAAATTATTATAGTTTAGAAAAAAAACTAAAGAAAACTCTTTTGTCATCCAAACTAAACGTGTATGCAAAATTTCAGCTAAATCGGAAACCGGGAAGTTGGTCAAATTTAACTTCCAAGATTTTATTACATAGTTAGTTACAAGTAAAGCTAATAAAAGCGTTTTAAAAAAAGCAAACTCATGTATGTACGTCTATGTTCTGCGACTTGAAACCGTTGAAAAAGTAAGTAGGCCGCAGAATTTCAGAATCTACATAAACCTTATACTTGTAAATGTTACTCCACCGACGCAAAATTAATCCATAATTAGTAACAAAACATGCGGGAAGCATCAATTTATTAAACATGCGGTCCCAAGTGTGACCGCGTCCCTAGGAAGGTGTTTCGGATATGAGCGATTATTCAGGGCCACGATAACAATGGGGTAATAAATTATGATTGATGAATGCCCTCGGGAGCGCGCACCTCTATACGGGAACAATAACAATATTTATATTTGTTGCGACGGGAACAATTTTGGGGTAATTACAGAAAACGTGGGTGCTTAAGAATCTGTGTTGGAAATGTTGGAATGTTGCCGTGCCACCGGATTTTGTGGAATAGCAGACGAAGAAATGTACAATGTTTCTAATAATTACCAGAATATTTTATGTAAGGTTTACATTAATGTTACTGAACGTTATAAAGGGACGAAAATATTTTGTTATTGTATATTTTATTTTTGTTTTTTCTGTAAATATTATCTTTTACTTTATGACCCAATTAGCAGAAGCTGGTAATATACCATTAACAAGCTGGTTGTACAAATTTTCTGACTGACGTAGGTACTCAAAAATCATTTAAAAATAAACCCTATACCTATTGGCCAACATGTCTACAGCCCGCCTGATGGTAAGTTGTAACCGTAACTTATGGACGCTTGCAACGCCACGGGCATTACTGGCGCATTGCCGATCCTACTACTAGCGTCGTGTTTCGACAACACAGTGACATACGACATAACACGAGGCTTCCCCAAGGGGCAAGGAGTACTGGCGACCTTGCTCACCGCTGCTCTTTTGAAGAGTTGTGTTCTCTATAACTCTGCAAAAGAGCAGTGTTTATTGGCTACGATATTCAACAAGGTGGAGGTACTTCCCCGGTCGGCTAGCTAAAAGTTTTAGTGGAAAGTCCCACTATGCCCTACCTCTTTTAAAATATCATATATTGTAATCTACACACTGGACATATTAAGCCTCTCCCAAGTTGTGCCACATCACCTGGTTTTACGATTTCTAATAAAGTTGCTCCCAGCTGCTTTTTTCAGCTCCCTGGACCATCTACGTCCCGCACTACGTCTTCACATACTGCGATATAGGTAAAATGACTCGGAGTAGAGAAGTTTGCCAAAGTACAGTCACGATACGTTGCGGTGATACCTACATTTCGCAAACAAAATGCTTTGAACGATTGCGTCGAAAACCGAGCGCAAATGATGGTCGGCTGGAAAATTTGCCGATTGTACTTCATCAGCAACTTGGTTAAACATAATTGGTTCTTACTAAACTATTAATTACGATTGCTTTCCTTTACCATTACAGTGTTTTCAATAATCCCATCAAAGCACTTTCCTTTAATAGTGTTCTCTCAAAAGCTTTCAATTTCACTAGAACTAAACTCAGCAGACACCTACTTAGTTCAAGATAACAAACTCTCGTACAGATAGTTGCTATTAATCAAAGTCGCCTATTGAAAGTAAACAATAAAGTGAAAACCGGAACGAACCCTGGACCATTTCAGTTTGAACAAACAACATTAGTCATCTGTCACACCGCACCCTTGCCGACAAAGACAAACATTTTATGGACGTTGGTTCAAATGGAAATATTACTTTTCAAGCACATACGGATAGCTGCAGAAATATGTACAAACAAGAGTTATGACGGTGGGAATAGGTTTTAGAATAGACATTTTTTTATATAAACCTCTTCTAACTTCTCTATAAGGGACTAGTACTTGTTCGATCGTGTCAGCACGGGAATTAAGATCGTTCAAGATCAAAACTTTTTATGTACTCGTAGGTAATGTAAAAATATAATTTGGATATAGGGAAATGTAATGCGGAAGTCTTATTTCGTTGAATTTACGTGTTTGGATTTATAATTCGATATCCTTTGATCAGCGGTAGTGGTGCGTTAGACTTAGTTTGATCTCTTAAGTTTAATCTTATTCTGAGAAGGAAACGTGGAAATATTGAGACAGAATTAAGCAAGGACTTCGTTCATTAGTTTGAGTATCGATTTCGGTGAATCTTTTTAGGTCTTGATGTTTAGAATTCCATTCTACTAAAAGTAATATAGCTACCGAGAAAGCAGGTGACGTTGGCTTCAGCTTTTTTGGCATCCATAACTACCACTGTCAAGCGACGCAAAGGGAACAACAAAAAATCTACTGTTTGCACGCGCCGGCGGCGCCCGGTGAATTAAGATGCTTTTGTCTTGGGCAACTAAAATTTACAAGTTGTGCCTATACCTATCAGCCAATTTTGATGTTACGGCTACGATATGACGCTACATTAGGCTACCGACATAAGGGTCAATTAGTCACACTGAAATCTCGTCCGAAAATACTCGAGGACCCGCGGATTAGTGGCTCCCTCTGAACACAGAAGTTGCTCCATTTTGTTTGGTCATCGTCCCCGGGAAATACTTGCTGTAAAAAATTCCCAATTAAAAAAGCTTAAGAAATTCAAAAGAAGACTGAATATTGGAGTATAAAAATAACGATACTACAATTTTGCCTAAGTAGTATCTACCTAGTACTACACACCATATTTCATCAAAATCGGTACCCAAAGAAAACTTATCGTGTTAAACGGCGTTTAAAAATTGTAAGTAAAGAAACTTCCTCAAAGCCATTATGAAAAGCAGCAGCTAACCTCGATATGGTGAAAGTATTTCAGTCTAATGCGTGCCTCTAAACTTTCAGGTATAAGGATGTTGTATACCGTTAACGGCTTCGGCTTCGAAACTTCGCCAAAATGTGGTGGCAACAACAATATTGTTTTAAAAATATGATGTTGCTGTTTAAGCCAGAAATTTGTGCTTTCTAAATACATAAGTTTGTTTTAGCCTCTTGTTTGTTCGGATTTTTATTTGGCTTTTTTATAGTCTATAGCATCTTTTAGGTTATTGTTAATTCGCTCAGAATTAACCCGTCGTCGTCCACTGCTCAATTTAGGCTTCAGAATACTTCAATATAATACAACGGTCGTGATATTTTGCTATAATTATCACGTTTGTCAAACGACAGCTGTTAGTACCTACCTAAATTAACAGATGATACTGCCTTTTTCTTCACGGAACAGAGGAGGTAGCGTTTTCTATGCCAGTAATCATGACACACATGTCTAAGTAAGAAATAATTATCAAACTATTGTTTTATTTCGTTTCTTACCACTACAGGTTTTTCCATGACATTTCCTACCACGGTTACTTTATCCATTATTCTCTCACCGACATACAGTGTTGATTCATTATATTCTCTGTAAGTTCTGACGCAACGCATACATAATGTAACTTGTTAGTAGTCTCGCAATTCGGCATCCCACGCGCGAGGCCTAGGCGAACTTCATAAACTTCCTCGGGCGTTTCTCCCACAGATTTTTAAAGAAAAAAAAAAAACTAATTGAAATTATGTTGGCCACAAGACTCCCGACTAAGTTTGAGTCGGTGAGAGCTGCAATACGGAGTTTTATTATCTTAATAAAAAGCGGAGAACTTTGGGTTATTTTTAACGGCAATATTCCGCGGTTTCCTGAGTGTCTCTGGTCGGATTTAAGTTTGGTAATTAAAAGTTGCGGTTCGTTAGCACCGTGCGGTTAATACTCCGAGTGTCGAGCCAATTTGCTGCGCGCATGGTCTGTTGGTTGACGCTTTTGGTGTTTAAAGTTAAAACGTCGGCGTTGCCTTTTTGACGGATTTTGATGTGGTAACAAAGCATTAAATTCGTCAGTCAACTATTCTTTTACAAAATGTAGGATCATTTGACAAAATGTATTAAGGTTATTCTTCACTGAAACACAATTTTTTTTTTTAGCATTTCTGTCATTCACCTGTCTATACTTACTGGGCCCACAAGGTGTATCGCTCTTCTATAAGTCCCTCTAGAGAAGAGGCCCAGCTGTGGGAATATTAATAGGTTGATGATGAAGACAAATAAACAGCATAGCTATTCTGTAAGAACATCACGATGTCGATTCCAATTTCACTCATATTGTCGGTTTACATTTGACGAATTGACGTGCAATAACTTAACGACGGAGCTGTGAACATGCTCTAGTCATATTGACAGCTCTTGTTATTAAGTTTAACGTTTATTATCGTTCAAAATAGACGCCTCAAGAATTGAAAATTCATAAAAGTAAAATTCATATATAGTCTAGTCTATTCATCATTCTTTCTAAAAAACTGTTTTTATTTTATAGGTACGTCTGTTTATTTCTGCACAACCTTTGCTCTTAGTCAAATAATTCTAGAATTATCTTGCTATTACAAATTGTTTTTCAAGAAGCTCGTTATATTTTTTACTGAACTTCAGAGCATAAAAGAAATAGAATTCTTGTCCAATGCACTTGAATAATACTCTCATGTTAAAAGGAATTTAGTAAAAAAAACTTAGGTTCTGAAGTCTGTCGACGACGTAGGTCTGTATGTAATTAATTTACTTTTTATGATGCTACTTTATTTGTTGTGACATAATGAATTATTTTAAAAGACGTTTTTATTTTTCTGCCCTGTTTGCTTGGCTGTTATAAATACAAAAGATAACAATTAATACAGATCATTATTTATAGTAGAATAATTATTTATCATAGAGATAGTTAGATATATTTTCTTACACAATCCTTAGTCTATTTAGTACTAGCTGTGCTTGCGATTCCGTCTACGGGGATATCGGATGAAGGGATTAAAAAAAAACTTATATGTCCTGTCTCGTGATGCACACTATTTCCTTTTCAAATTTCATCAAGATCGGTTTAGCCGTTTAGTCGTGAAAAGTTAACTAACAGACAGAAACAGAGTCACTTTCACATTTTTTATTATTTACGATTATAATGGAGGCAAACCTGGTTGGTCACCTATTGGTAAGCGATCACAACGCCCTAAACATTACTAAATTTTTAGGGGCCTACCAGTGTCAAATAGCATACGATTCGTTTCATGTTATTTTGTTATACCTATAGTATTCACTTCGTACTAGGAAGTCTCTAAAGCTTCACCAGCTTACATAATATTATGTTATTATGGCGGGGGACTCCAGTGTGAGCGACGCCATCCATGCTGCAGGGAACAGGGCAAAATGGCGGAGTATAGTCCAGAAGAAGGTGATCATACATAGAGGTCACGACCCTCATCAGTGAGGAAAACGACTCATGGAGGAGGAGGATTATGGCGGGTGAAATACCTGTTCGGGTAAATAGACTGTACCTACCCTCAGTTGAGCCTATAACTTCAATTTTACTACCTGAACCTAATATTAGTACGCTCTGTTCGCTATACTCAAACAAAGAAAGTAACTACTCATTCCTGTTTTGTTTCTTATTTGTATTTTGGGCAGGTAGCACACGGGTCATCCGCTAAAATATTCAATAGTTCGGCATAGTTCAACGTCTGTCAAGGCATATTATATTGTCATGTAGCGATCTAAGCCGTGGCCTCGAAGTGCGCTGAACCTGAAATATCAGGAAAGAAAATAAATAATTTTGAAAGAAAGGTGCAAAAACGATTCTTTGAATTCAAACAACCTTTGTTTTTGTGTTTTTTCCGCACGGAATAAATATTTGTATGATATACAGATACTTGTTTCGGGTGGGACCCCGCCACGCTCCTACCTGAGAGGCTAACATGCGTGCCGCGACTTGTTTCTCGTCATGACAAGACGAGATAATGCCTCTAAAAACCTGTTTCCGCACGAGATAATGCGACGACAAAAATATGTCGAGGCGCTCATGTTAGCCCGGCTGGACTCCCAAGTTCATGATTGGTAACTTTTTACAAGGTAGCTCAAAGCTACGATCGTATCGAAGTTTATGACCAGAGTCGATGTTCATTACCATTTTAGTTAGGAGGTAGGCCCGCTGGTCGGAGGCCGCGGCGGGGCTACTACTCCTCAAACCTACTCAATACGCCGAGTAGATTTGCCGTGATTAAATGACAGTCAATCCATGTAGTTTAGACGGGAAGCTAGGTTTTATGATGTAATAATATAATTATCTATATTCCATTATCGCATAGTACAATCAGTAACAAAAGTAAATTACCTATCTAAATTGTATCTACTTAAAAATATTTAATTTTCATTCGACGACACGGTTGGCGCCTTGGCTTCTGCGCTACGTGCCGCGGGTTCAATCCCCGCACGGAACAAATATTTGTATGATCTACAGATAGTTGTTTCGGGTCTGGTTGTGTGTGCATGTGACATGTACGTTTCCGTAGACTCGTCTTCGGCCGTAGGTAGGTAAGGGTCACACTAGCTACATTTTGCAGCAGAATCGCGCGTTTTCGCGTTTGTTATTCACTTTTTGTATGCAAAAGGCAATCAATAAATGTGCTATGGCCTTTAGACGTACCTATTAGATATTCTTTTTAAAATGCACGGTAATAAAGCTTGATATTTGAAAGGGAACTGTTAGTCAACTTTGGTTGCTGAAAGCACCAACGTGTAACTCTCAAAGGAGATAATTTGTTTACGTCAATTTTGTAATAATTATGTCTTTCATCTACAATTAAGATTTGATATAATATAGGTAAGTACCTACATAAAATTGATGTTCACGTTCATATAGCTTCGTTAAAGGCAGTCAATCTTACACGTGTGCGGAGTGCTGATACGGTAATTTTGTGTAGAGATAATAGTAAATCGAAAGTTCATCGGTTCTAACCACCATTATGGATGAAGATTCTGTCAATGAACTATGTAGAGCAATCATACCTACTCAACTTGTGGCCTGCCAAACCTTTATTAATCGCCCGGACAAATGGCCGGCCCCCTAATTACCGATGTAGCAGACAGTTTGCGACAGGCGTAAATTGCGCGGTAGCTGCTGTCAAACATCACTTTGTATTACGTATTTGCCGATAGCGACGCGACAGCCACCGCTTAAGGGTTCGCCCTCTGGCGGACAATTAACGAACTAAAAAGTGCATACTTGGCGCTGCAAACGCCACAAGTAGCCACAGGCGAACGAATGCCGTACTTATTACGAATTGATTTGACAGTTCGCGACCGGTCGCGCTCCGTCTGCTGTCGCGTGGCTGTCAGATGATTTTTACGTAATCAGGGTGGGACAGTAGGTAAAAGAAAATAACAAGTCGTGGTTGCTTTTTGCTCAAAATATTCAAAATCTCGCGGATATAATCTGTCAATCTGTGGGCAATTGGCGCGACGACGACGGTGCATACGGTACGGCGCGAATGCTTCGATTATATAGTTTAAGTACTGAACGCCTATCGTTCGATGGCACAAATTAATTTTGTCAACTAGCTAAAGTTATGAGGAAGTGGGAAAATGCATTCGCAAACACAATTGTTACAGAGCGCTCACTATTTCAGAGGTCTCACTAAAACTAATAAAATATAACGAATTATTTATGCACATTTTTTTGGATAACACACCATCGAGAGCATTTTGGATTTCTCGCAGCTGTCCAGGTATCCTCAAGATGTTTTTCTTTACCGTTTAAAAAACTTACGATATTTTAGTTAAAAAAATGTCATAACTCAACTCTGTTGTTTTACCAACCTATTATCTCGGCAAGCTATGCATTATGCAAAGAGCTTATAAACAAAACCTGCGTGGTGATATAGAATGAAAAATATTTTATTTTCACACAAATAACGATACACTAGAAATAAAAAGAAACACATTTAATAAAATAACAATATAATAAAAAAATAAAATTTAGAGAAACATTAAATCGAGTAGTGTGAAAATAACCGGCCAGGTAGGGGTTCATACTTTTTTAACAAGCAATGTAACGTTAATTAAGCTGCTACAGCAGTTATTACGTATTCCCCAATAAAATCATAACGCCGCCGCCTTCCAAGCCTGATCGATACAATTCGCGTGACAAGACCCTATCTGACAGCACGACCACTAAGGGCGCGTTCAGACGACACGCGGCGACCACGCACAGGCGTTGTGCCCGCCTATGCGCTCGGCACGCGCAAATTCAGCGTATAATACTCGTATAGCAAAATAGCGCAAGGCGTACGGGGTGGGTGGATGCAACACGTGTGCGCCGTGCGGTGGACGCGGGGTTGGCATTTGGCGGGCGCGAGGCGGGCGCGTGGCGTGTGCGTTGGACTTCGATAAATGCAATATGAGATCTATTGATGTGTCATAAGACTCAAATTATATACAAAAAAATTCAAAGCGAGTTAGACGCGGGTGCTGACGCGCGTGGTGTGCGCTAAGCGGGCACGTGTCGTCTGTACGCAGCCTAAAAATGTACGAATATTGCCGAGCTCCCAACTTTCTGTCAAGTCACATAGGCTAAAATAGGCACTTAACCTTAATGGGGAATGCCATTAATTTTTCGCGAGATGCCTTAATGCTTCTGTCGTTGAAAAAAGCCAGTGAATAGGTGAGGGTCGACCGCTGGGGTCACTTGTTTCTTTTAAACTAATTCCCTGTAAAAGCTTAACGCGCGGAGATGAATGAGTAAGCAAATTGTGGAGGAGGTTGTTATAAAAAAATGTTAACGCTACGAACCTTGTATTGCCTGAGTTAATAACTGTGTACTTTTGAAAAAATGTTGATTGTTTTTTTTGATGGCTTTGGATTTTGATATTGATTCATCATAGCCTTTTTATAGCTTTCAAAAGCATGAAAACTTTGATGGATGGTCACATATAAGGCAGAAAATATTTGTGAACAACTGGTGAAATCAATTAAAATTAGCCTTATTGAGTAACGACAACAATTTAAAGTGAAACTTATACAAACTCGAATATAAAAAGTCGATGAGTAGGTAGATAAGACCGCAGAGGATTTTTGGGTATAACATTTATTTCTTATTTTTCAAACAACGTTTATTAAAACAATAAGCGACCCACGGGTAAACTTTATGGTCCTTTTTCATTGGTTTCTTTCTTTGGTTGGCAACAATTATAGCCGTAGTAACTACTATGAGATTTTTAACCACTTTTTGCTCTTTCGTTTTTGGTACATTTATTTAGAAAAAGTTCATTATTAGTTCATAAGAAAGATAAAGACCGCACATGCAAATACCACCCAAAGAGTACTTAGAGTCGAAATCTGCGATGTCTTAATCCGTCAAGTACCGAAACGTAGACATTAGTATTGTTCTGGCCGCAGAAGGCCTCCCGCCGTTTAGTGAATCTAGAAAGAAAGAAAGAAAGAAAGAAAAATAATTGATTTCTGCAAAAATCTGCATCTCAAGTTCATCCTTAATAAAACAAAGAAAAACAATAAAATCTACATTCCGAACCTTTCTTATGTACTTATGACTAAGTTGGACACATAGATAGGTACGGTCGGCCAAAAAAGTGGTCTATCAATTTTAACAGAACTTCCTATCAAATGCAAAAATCACTAAAGTTGACACTTCATTATATTTGACAAGAGAATAAAGACCTTTTTATTTTATGACGTACAAACAAATTGTAACCTTAGGGTGGTAGACCAATTCTTTGCCTGACTGTACATACAAAACCTCTAGGTAGGCCTTCAGTTTTATTTCACCGTTCCTTCTCTTCATGTCTGTTCGATTGGAAAATTATTCATCAAATCAGTACGATAGGCAGGCTCTCGTAAGGGACCGTTTCCGATAAAACCCAGTAATTGGCCCCTTTATATAAAGAAGTAACAATCGTTCCTGGATTTTTTCATGTTTATTTTTTTCTTCGTTGCCTTTTATTAGTATTTCTTTTAAATTAGTAACAAGGGCTACTGTAGTGGGTTGATTCGTTGGTGAGTTCGAGCGTCGTATGAGATTTTTTACTGTAGAATTCTACTCCTGAAAATGGGTGTCCTCCCCGAGGCAGTTTTTGAGGATAGCGCAAATCCTTCCTTGGTTTGATAATTACGGGAAGGATTTTTTTGATAACCATGGATCTGATTATGGGGTAGGCAGAGAGGTGAACCGGACTCCTACCGACTAAACTCACCATTATGGATCCGCTTTCGCACCTTATGGTGGATTTCGGGAACTTTTAAAGACCGCGCCGAAGCCCACCACAGTGCCACGCCTGTGAGGGCACATCTTGGGGGGGAAAAGTTGTACCTACTATCAACCATCCTTGAATAAACTTGCCTTGTACGACTCACTCCCAAGTGCCTTGGCAAAAAGGTCTAATTTTAGTGGAGCGGGGCCTACATAAGTACCTACTATAAAGTCATAAAATTATTTTATATATTTCTTGTTACAAAAAAGTTGGTACTTAAAACACGGCAACATTTAATTCAGTTTCCAACCCAATTAGACGAGAGTTATTGCGACACGAGAAAACAACAAAATTTTCCCCAAAAAATGTGAACCAAAAACTAGGTTAATGCAAGCATTAGTCAAACAAAACACTGTATAGTGTATACATAACAGAAACAAAACTGCATACGAAACGGACGAAAAATTCGTTTACAATCGTCGCTCGGTTTGGTCTAATTAAGAAGTTGGTCCCATCGTTACTATCTAGTTAAGTCGAGTTCGTTAGCGAAACTCGGTTACCGCCCGTTACCCGTTGATTGTCGGCGAAAGTGAGAACGCGAGAATGTTCCCCGTAACTTACTTATACTCCCCGAAGAAGTGTGCTCACTTACAAATTGTCTATTAAAGCAAGGTGTGCACGTGTGTTTCACGATGATTGTGAAGGGATGTGGTTTAGAATTATCAGCAATTTTTATTTTCGTTTTATTTTTCTTTTATGTCTAGCAGAAGCTGTCACGTCATAGTGATCGCTCATGACGTAGTAGATAGATCAGACAGCATTGGCAATTTTCCTTGAACTTATTTTTTGACGAATTTAAATACTTTTTACTTAATCATCAAAATATATTTAACTGTTTCGACTTCAATATTGGGAACTTTAATGCTATTATGAACACACAGATTTCCAATGAAGGTGTTTAATATAATGTGGATCCAACCGTAACGAAAAAAATTAAAGCTCTCGGATACCTATGAACGATTAAACTCTTGGCTAAAATGAAAAACCTAATCGTAACATAAAAGGTAAAGTATTGGTAATTAAAATCCCAGGCTTTATAGTACATAATTTACCCAAACTTGCACTTTTGCACTATTGCGTCAGCATCAATTATTTTCAACTCCTGTGAATTTAACAATTGAATCCCTCATTTAAATAAATAAACATCAACAAAGGGATAATTCATAGAACAAAACCGGTTGCTATCAATTGATACAATTGATAACCTGTCACTACTACCTACGCCCGCTGTCAACCTGCCACTGTATTTGTGTGCACTGATGAGATTTTAAATGTTATTTGTCGCTGTTGTAAATTTATCAATTGACGTATGTTCAACGGTGAGCTGTGATAGGCTGACGCTTTAAATAAATAAATCTTTAAGTAGTCTACACCCACAAAAATTTACAAAGATCAAAGGGAAATTGAGACTCCGACATGTATCTGTGACAGAATAGAATTGGATTACCTATGGAGAACGATAAAGTATCTGTGAAGTTAGTTATCTACGATTCATACCAATTTATAATGAATATCATCTACACCATCATCTTCATCATCACTAACAGCCGTTAGTCATCCTTTGGTGAGTAGAAACTTCTTCCTTCTGAGACTTATTTCCCTGGTCTAAAGTAAGCACGCAAATAAATAAAAAAACAAAATTATGATAATAATTTGTATGTTTAGTTTGTGTATTTTTGAATTTATTTTTGTTCTTCTCTCAAAATTTTAATTAATAATAAGATTTTTTTGTAACGTTTGATATTTTTTTTAAATATGCATGCTGTTGTCTCCTTTAACTGAGGAAGAACAGGGCTCGAAGATTTTTATTTATTGTGAACTTTTGATGTATTGTGTATTTTTAGTTGAAGATCCTAATAAAATAAACAAATTAATAAATCTACATGATCAGCATTACTATACAGAAATTATTCAAGCAGTCTATAAAATTCACATATAAGAGATATCTCTAAAATTCAAATATTCATATCCACCCAAATCTTACAATCTCTGTTAACATTTTTAGTCAACTTATCTGGGATTAACTCACACTTCGCATACATAACACATCCGAATGCTAATTACGGTTTGCTAAGTGTTAGTACTGTACTAACTTGGATACAAGTACGGCATACAAATGAATCGGGGTTATCGTTAAAACCACAGGTGTTATCGTCACTCGTATCGTTAAGCGGTTACCGTGGCGCCCGTTCAATTCGAATAATCGTTATTTATTTTACAGTACGAATATCGAGGTTTATGTTATGATATCGGTAACGGTTTAATATGAACGTTCTTGAAATTAGTTCGGGGAAGGTTTTCCTGGTTTAGATTTAGAATAGTTTTGCGCGTTTTAAAAGTATGAGACTTACCTATATCCATGTTTAAGTTTAGTTTGGTTCATAAGCCGGATAAACGTCGTAATTTTTTTCTGATAAGTCCATACAAAAACTGACCCAATTTCAGAGTATCAGCTAGATTTATTTTACCAGGCCATTGAAAAATCAGACCTTAGAAAAATACTTGAAAAATATACTGATACAATAAATACTTCATAGTACGTTTGAGATTTTATGAAGCGATAAATATTTATATCGAGTTTGAGTCGAACTAAACACGATAGTGAATTGCTCAGTAAAATCTCAACTGTAGTTTTATTTTGTCCCACAATACAAGGCATGCTTTATAAATGATTTACAAACTTAATATTCTGTCTTAAATCGTATTAAATTTAATTCTCAAGTGGAATCAGTTTCATGAGGTAAAAACGTGGGTTTGTAGTTTTTCATAGCGAGTTTCCACGGGGACTCGAAAACTCTTATTATGAACAAATGAGATTTTAGTAGATACAATAAAAAACATAGCTTATTTTTTTTTAAGAAATGTCTTTTTTATTGTAACAGACATTACATGATCTTACTTTGATTTTGATGTTATATATGTATTAATCGTCCCAATTTATTTAAAATTTTCACATTAGTGACTTCTAATTGAATCTTGGTTTGTGTTCTTATTTAATCTATATATTGATACGTGAAGAGAAAACTTTGTACCCCTTTTTAAGCATATTGTGCGCACGGAGGAATGTGATAAGTATAATATTTGGCATAGTTCAAGTTTATACCTATGAAGAAGGAGATCAGAATGCTAAAATTACGGTCGAATTTCGACCACTGGGCGACCACTAGTCAATTTAATTACACGTTACGTTCCCATCTTAATAAGTTTAAAAAGGAAACAAAAATACATTCACACACACATTTCTTTGCAATCTAGATAAAAGTTATTTATGACCCTCGGTTATACTTCAACGGAAGATGATGGTTTCATCTAGATAACGCCATGATAAATACATCACATTGCCTTCCTCACTTACCGTACCATTTTTTCTCATCCCGTTTTCACTTACATGAGTGATAATAAAGGTACAAACATTATACAGTTATATCAAACATATGAAGGAAGGAATTTATAGTAACTAGTGGTCGCCCAGCGGTCGAAATTCGACCTTAATTTTAACTTTCTGCACTCCTTCTTAAACTTTAACTATGCCAAACCTCACACTCCTCCGTACGCAGAATATGTTCAAAAAGGAGTACAAAGTTTTCTCTTCACGTATTAATATATAGATTTAAATGTTTCATGGCATTTATCATCACTTGATGAAACGAAATGTTCAGTTCCGGAAATTCTTGTAAATTAAGATGAGGAGTTTGTGCTCTTCGTTAATATACTGAGCATACTGACCAAAACCTCCAACGTAATCCTTTATGTAAAGCAAAGTGCAAGTTTTAATCGAATAGGATATTAGATTAAGGTAAAAGCAATATGAAATAGTGTGAACCAATTTACGAGTATTATAAGAGCACGTAAATGAAAAAGACAAGTCAAGTAGCACAACAGGACGTAAAGTGTCAACACAAACAAAGAAACTATAAAAACATATTGCCAGAGGTTTAATTACAACATGGGATTGTGGTTAAAGAGCAATAGAAGCCTATATGAAGTGGGTCATGAGGTTATTACTAATGTAATAATAGGATATCATAGCATTAATACCAAATCTCGAATTATATGCCTAGGGTCCTCGAGTGTCAAGTGGCGAGAGTCGGCAAAGGTAATTAACGTAGTCGTGTCAGATGCCCACAGTCGGCACGCGTGCCGCGTCGCCTTGCATTCTCGAACCAACACCACCACACCTGAACCTCATATCTCATATCTGAAGTAAAAACACATTTGTACATAGTTTCTGCAATACATTATGTTTGTCTTTATTTCCAAACTATTTATTAATCTCATTGATGAATCAGAAATATAATTGAATTACATAATCGTTGAAATTATGATTGCAATGAAAACCAAGAAAACTTGCTTATGCTATGGCTTGGTGTTGAAAGGAAAAAACGAAAATACAATTTCCGCTATAGCAAAGAAAAACTCACATCATCTGCATATTGAATTTCTTAAATAGTGTTAGATACGTACAATACTTTCGTTCACTGAAAGTATCAACGCGTCCGGGAAATTTATTTCCGGTCACGTTCAGACTTCCGGTTTGTGATTCGGTGCCGATGGAATAAACTATCTCACTATAAATATTTGTAAAGATTTTTTTTTCGTGTCGATACGTCCTGTAACGTTAGAATCGCTCATGTCGTAGTGGGAAGATGAGTTAGCCAGCAACGTGTCGAGGCTGACTGCCCAAGGTGCGCAAGACGATCTCAGGATTCATCACTCGTGGAGGCTGTTTCTTTGTACTCGTTAAGAAATAGATCATAGAAAGACATCGCTTTTAGCGATAATACCGCCCATTGAACATGTTTATATTTATAAATAATAAATCTTTTTGTTTTTCTGGTGTACAATAAAGTTTGTTGTACTGTTTTGTATTATATTGTATCATACCCAAAAGTACGTTTAAGACAACAATTAGTGAACAGACATTTAAAAGTTGGTTTTGATTGCAGGGTTACATACCATCAATTACACACCATCAATTATTGTTTTATAAGAGACTGTCCTAAATAAAATTACTTTTCTTTCTTTCTTTCTCAATGCGGCCTTTTTAGGCCCCCTGAGTACGTCCAGCATGCCCTGGGCAGTCAGCCCCGGCACGAGCCTTATTGACTGACCAATCCTTCCCACACGGGATGAGCAAATCTGAGAGTTCGTGTCGACAAGAGAGAATTGGAAGCTATCTGCTACAATCGTCAAGTATTTTTTCACATGATAAAATGATCCATAGAAATGTCTCCCTAAAAAATATCATCCGTTCTAAGCATCACGAGGGGACCTTAAAATACATGCGGCCTTTGACTTACCACTTTCGATCTTCACTTTTACATCGTGCCTAATAAAAATATGAGAAATCTCTACACTTGAACGATATATTACTGCCTGCGGAAACATAAAAACTATGGCGGAAGCACGGATTTAGGGGACGGGTTGCAAGGGGTCTGGATTAAATTTGTTTTTAAAGAATTTGCCTACGTATCTCGGGAATTTATCATTTTAATGTGACATTTTGGAGACAGAATGCAAGCATAAATATGTATAGTAATTTATAGTGGTTTGAGCAAGCCTCGTGCTTCCCAATTTGTAGTTACAATTGTCAAAGGAATTGTTACATTAATAAATAATAAACGTTTCATTTTCTGCCACCCAATTCAGAGGATATGTCCATTCTCCGGCAAACAGATAGTAACGTGTAAGGCGAGCTTTAAATTAAATAAATCTATGATAATGCGTCCAAAATGTACTAAACAGATATTTGCGATATTATCGACCGATAATAACGCGACTGTGTGGAGGGCCTTTATTCATTAAATATTATCACTAAAATAAAGATCTACATGTATTTGTACTTAGTTATCTATACTTCTTTTCTTTGTCATGTGTTGGTATGTACATAAATGTGGCTAGCGAAATTCATGAGAATCAAACAAACACTTTTTTTTGCAGTCCTGTACTAAGTACCAAACTTACATTATAAATATAATTATGTATAATATATATTTATATTTACGTGTATTTGTTTTAGGTATTTTATTTATGTTTATATTATTATATTTTATTTTTTGTTCTGTTATATTCTTGTACAATGTACCTACATCGTGTCTAAATTTCGTGTATAAAATTCCCTTCTCACAGATCTACTGAAGAGTTTTTTTTGTGAAATAAGCGGTACCTTTGTACTTTGTCCTCCTATTTCTATTTCTTCTCATGTATGTAAATAAATTATAAAATAATTAAATAAAAATAATTAAAAACCTTCCGAACTGACTTCCAAATCCGTACCTGCATCACAGGCCGTTATTCTGGCATCACTCGCAATAGGGGCGCGTTGTTAACAGGATGTTTACTTTCCTCCCGTAGATAAATGTGCAGCCGAGGTTACAGGGGTTAAGTATCCCTTTCTTCCTATTTAACCGAGATAGTGCGTAAATATCTTCATGTCTATATTATCTTGATAGATGGGATGAGATTAATCGAATGCGAGTATGATAAATAGTCATAGGTATCGACACTACAAAAAAGTTGAAGTACAGATTTGATAGAAAGTCTAAAAGGCCTAAGGATTTGCCTTCACGGATTAAAAAAACCGTAATAAGAAAATTATTTTTATTTTCAAACATTTTTAGCTCTCGTGGAAATCGAAACTCCTGGCGACTAACATCTACTTTTAAATCTGTTTAGAACGCCGCAGAATTCTACGGAGTTTTTAGTTGTCTATCCATAAATAACAGTTCAATTTATTGAAAGGAAATAAAGGATTGGATGAACTTGAACAGGAAGTACCTACTCAAGATTAAACAAATTGCTACAATGATTAACCTTTTTTTTTTTCTTAAATCTTTGCCCCTCACTAGGATTTCTCCTGTATCGAGGGTACAGTTTACAAACAAACATGTCACATGCACACACAACCAGACCCGAAACAACTATCTATAAATATTTGTTCCGTGCGGGGATCGAACCCGCGGCACGTAGCGCAGAAAGCTAATCGCTTAGCCACTGCGCCAACCGTGTCGTCAACCAACAAACCAATTCAACCAACCAACCAATTCGTATCGAATCCAACTACATCCTACAATATATTTTCCGATTCTACAAGATCTTCACTTTGTTTAGCAAAACCGAGTCGACGGTTAGATTTGTTAGTGTCGGTCTTGATGGAACTGAAACAAAGTTGCTAGGTTCAAATTACAAATTAGAGTTTATTTCAAAGACATTGTAAATTCAACTTCTATAATGTTTAACTAGCTTTTGACTTCGGGGAGCATTTTGAATTAATTATTTCGTTTCACATAATTGGTTTAAAGAAGTTCTTCGTTAAGTAAAATTTAATTTATAATTAGATTTTGGTTCTAATGCGATGGTTAAGTGATAAAACAAAGATAAGGTAATAAAATTGGCTAATTTGCACAAAACTAGCCATATTTTATTTCTTAAATAACCATGAATAATTATTTTTAACAATTTATGTACACAGAATGAAGACTAAATACAATTAAATCGGAAAGACAACACAACGGTACGGAAGGTGCTGCTCATTTCTCTTGAAATCTCTTCTAGCAGACCTGCTACAAGAGAGTTGGAAAAAAACAAATGTAGCCTTTAGTTTGTGAAGAATTAATGTAAAAGGATACTTATATAAAACTATTGACATTTATATATTATTATATATTTATTTATTGTTATTATATAATAAATCGCAGTCGCACGTCTGCTGGCAGAAAATAAGCAGTACCTTTGTACTTAAGTGTTCCTCATTCTATTTATATTTAGTTTTTTTTGTAATGTGTAGGTACTATAATAAAATAAATAAATGATATAAATGTTTCAATTTAGGTAGGTACCTACCGATGACATAGTAATAATAAACAACTCTCTAATAACTAACTATGCCTAATCATGACGCTAATGATTTTCACCGCCCATTCAATTTGTAAACAGATAACAATAGACATGTTTGCGTAGAGCCTAACCAATTTGTACAACCTAGTAAATGGATTTTGAAATTCCAAAATTACACAATACGGGGACATGTTACAGTAACTAGGTAGTGTAGGTATTTGTCAAGGGTTTGTTAATTTTTTTTTTTGTAAAAGCATCCATTTTACTGATAAAAAAAATACAGTCTAACCCTATTGTTGTTGTACACATTAATGTCCACTTTGTCGTACAAGCGCGCATTCGGACTTTCATGATTCGCTCTCTCGATACTTGTCGCACAATCGAAATTCACACGTCTCACTTACGTATGGCACCGAAATACAACTTTGATCAGATTAATCAACAAATGAATTAATCATACTAGCATACGTTAAATCAGAATTTGCAAACCAAATCGAGCGCTTTAAGAATACATGTCCAATTGTTTTTATGACTCTTTGTTTGTTTGTTAAACAAATTCGTCTCATCTCCCATAAGGGTTCAGCCATAAACATTTTTATGTTGACATCATAATATTGTTTTATTGTTAGAATATTTACGATCATCCCCTCTGTGGTTTGTGTGTGAGCTCTCATGTCGCTTGCGAATAATCTGCGACTGATTTGTGCGTTTGTTTCGAGAGTGTAAAACGATTTGATAAGCAGACTATATATAATAATTATTACTAGAGGTAGCCAACTGGTCGAAATTCGACCGTAATTTTAGCTTTCTGCACTCCTTCTCCATATAAACTTTAACTATGCCAAATCTCACACTCCTCCGTGCCCGCAATATGCTTAAAAATGGGTACAAAGTTTTCTCTTCACGTATTAATATATGATGTGGATGTGATGTCCCAGTGCAGGGCCTAAAGTAAGTAAGTAAGTAAGTGCAAGGCCTAACCCCTCTTTCCATTTTTCCCGGTCCATTACGATCTGGGGCCAATCCTTTAAGTATCTAAGTGTCCAGTTCATCGCGTCCGTCATCTCCTTTTAGGCATGCCGGCGCTGTCGTTTCGAATAAACGTAATGAAGTTTCTTTAGTGATATTTTCATTCGATTTTTTGCCGACTGTAAATTGTGTTATAAATTTTCTAGTTTTCGATGACTACTGCTCTAATCATAATGAATGGTGGGCTAAAGGTCGAGATTCCAACTAACAGTCGCAGTCATGGATTTGAATCTATGTGGCTCTGTCTCCTCAATAAGGGCAGATGTTTTTAATTACCTCCTTTACCTCTACTGTGGCAATTGCATCCCTTCCGTCGGTTTGGTTTAGTTTACTCACTTAGCTAAAACCAGCTCTCGTATGTGTATTGTTTGTAAGCAGTGCATGCAGCAGGTACTGTAACTTATATTATTATGGTACATAATATTGTTATGGTTTCCAGTGCACGTTTCATGTTGGTTGGTACTACGGATTGCTTGTATTCTCGTGTTAGCATTCAACAATGTAGCCGCAAAGCTATTACTGTAATAAGCGAACTATTTCATTGGTGTAGTGGTTGTAAGCGTGGCTGCTGATCGTGAGGTTTTGGTTTTGATACCCGGATCGGGCGGTGTTTTGGGATTTTCTGTAAGGAAATTCTGAGTCAGCCTGGACTACATTGGACTTAATAAAGGCATCAGCGAAATGCGGGTGTATGTCCATGTCTGTCTAACACTTCGAGGAATACAGGGTGTATGTGACAATGTGATGCAAACTGATACCATGGAATCAGTAGGTACATGATTCCATATAGGTAAGTACCACAGTTTAAAAAAATTGCGTTGATTTTTTCCAAACATTTTACGACTCTTAATTAGTTACCTACAGACGTGAAAACTCAATATTGTATTTTTTTAGTACCTACGCGGTTTTTAACAATATTAGTTAAGCGTTATTGTATAATCAACGACGATAAGTCATAATAGGCGAGATAATAAAAGAGTGCGGTATGTTATGCCAAACGACGTACAAATGTTTACGTAATCAAAATCTAAATCAGAAATTGGTTGATGTTAATAAAATAAGGTAAAAAGAAAAAGTTTAACAATAATAAATGTCAAATATTCCTATATCACTATAGAGCATTATTTTTTTCGATTGAGTAAAGAAAGAAAGATCAATTTATTTGTCAAAATATAGTACGAGATTATTTGACACTGGGAAATTCAGCCTATTTTGAGATTATGACGTTTTCTTGTATAAGCTCAGTACAACTTTATTTTACGTTTCTCGTATAAAACGAACCAAAGAAATAATAAGTAGGGCTTACTTAGATAATAAGTCTATAAAATGAACTACGCAAAACACAGTTAGGAACTTACCTATATTTTCCCCAAACATCTAGGTTACTTTTACAGCACAATAACTGTCACAGTGCTCACGCGCACAAAAACATAAAATTCGACAATTAGGAGGAAAACAATAAACCTTGGAGCATTGTGATATTTTTACAAGCAAATTTACTGTTGGGAAAGATAGAGCGGTCCCTCCAAAATGAAATACTAGATTTTTATGGCCTGTTTACGAGCCAACTCTTTACCGAATGCGGACAACGATGTTTGTGTTTTTATTGTACACTTCCGCGCCATAAAAAGTTTGGAAGGATTTGTTTTATTTCCATTGTATGTAGGTACCTAATCAGATTATCCAGATTTTTTGAGTGTAACTAACAATATTAAAATTAAAAGGCTCTTTGACAACATTTTCGAGCTAAGCCTGAATTTGATTTGTAACACAAATATGGCTTCCAGACATACGTGAGCTTCCGGCTTGTGTATTTTTAGCGCAACCCGAAAAACATTATACAACAAATCACAATATTGCCTCCAGCATTACTTATGAAAAACAAATTTGGTAAAAAGCTCAAGATTGTACTCTAAAGAAAAATTATTGAAGAATGAGGAAAAAATTACCGGAATATTTTTTTACGTAGTATCAAATTCGCAATGTCATAAAAATTCTAGAGGTCGGCGGGGTACTTATAAATATTCAAATTTATACAAGCTAGGCCAGGTGGGCAGGTTTGCATAAGTAAACTTACGAAGGGTGCGGACACGAAGCACAATAATCCGGCTTCGGTTCGATAGAAAAAGCAAAATCAAAATTCATTCCGTTGACCCGAGCCCCGGTCGTAATTCCACGACAGGGCCGGAAACTATTTCTATTCGGAGGGGATTCAACCCCAAGGCAGCCCGCCTCCTTGTTTCCAAATATTTTCCTCTCCTGCGTTAATGCAGCACAATCGTAATTTAAAACATGTTCCCTCGTTTTAAATTAACGCACGCTCGGTTTCTGCCGCCAGATTTGTGGATGGAATGTGTTAATTGTTTCGTTTCATACGAGCGCTGTGGTCGCGATACACTGATATGCTCTCGCTTGACCATGTTATGGAACGGGTTTAATGGGCAGAATTAATGAGTGGCTACCGAATTTAGAATTTCAGAGACTTACGGTGCCCGTAATAAAAGTTCGAAGTAATAGAGTTGTTGTAATCTCGGCGGCGATATACATCGTGGAGGGCGTGTTATCGCCGGTGGAACGGTAATGACGAGGCGATAAGATCGGTCGGTGAGGAAGCGGGGGCGAATCGACTGATCTTAGACTGTGGCCAGATTAAATCTCTGTAGGAACTGCCCGCAACATTAACTAATGACACTCCGGAGATGGGACGAACTCCGATAGCCCCCGATCCACTCGACACCGACTCGTTTCAGTTCATTTAGGGGAGTCGTCTGGGTAATCAGCATTCAAGAGCTCATCGCCGAAGATAAGACAAGTTCGTGACGGCTGTTTCTGAGTCCGATTGACTTGTTTGATTATCATACGGATATTTGATGTCGTGATACGTGACTCAATATTTTATCACATAATTTGGGTAGAGTGAATTTGGTATCTTGGGAACCGTGTTCATTAGTATTTCGTTACTCGGCATTTACCACAACGTTTACCGCATTCGAGGCCTCCATTAGTAAGGGCAACATTACAAAATGTCTGCCTACCTGCCAGCTGTAAATAAATAAACGCTTTTCTGTAAATAAATATTTCACTTTTCCCCTGTATTATTCCGTCGAATTGTTATAAATAGCTGTTGCAAATTGGTAATAAATGAGCTACAAAAAACAGTCCTTTTTTCCAGTCTCCCCTTCGAATCCGACAATAGGGAAATTCGATATCGCACAGAAGAGTCCCATTAAGTTCAAGAAGCCATCGAGATTGCGATAAGTATGTATATTTTCTTGTTACTCGAGTTCTGGAGATTCTAAGTACCTATGAAATATAATAATTGTAGTATGTATCTGTGTATCTGTCTGTGGCATCGTAGCTCCAAAATGGATGGACCGATTGTAATTTAGTTTTCTTTAATCGAAAGCTAGTTTAATCGGGTATCATCTTAGCTATGTTTTATGAAAGTCTGTTCAGCCGTTCAAAAGTTGAAGCTCTTTTTCTAGTTGGAGTCGGGGGTTTTTGACGGTTAGGTTATTGTTATAAATAATAGTAAACTCCTGTTCATAAATCAATATTTAATGGCTATTGGCTAGTACAAGTAAGATTTTCGTTATTGTCATTTTTGTCACTGCAAGGGTGCCAACTGAAAACTAGGGCTGGGTGTTCTTATGCCTAGCCATAGAAATAATAAGTAGGGCTCCCCTACATGCCTAGCAAATGCGTACTTGGTTAGTTGGCAACCCATTCGGAACTACCATGCCGACAGCACTTGTTTTTTTTTCTCTTTTTTACCAACCTTTTTTGTGAATTTTGTTATCTAGTGTCTAGTCCAAATAGGTAAATGTATTTTCTTCCTTTCTTATTCTGTTAATTGTAAATATCTAAAAATGTACACTTTTGTTCGGTTAAACCTAATAATGGTTTGTATAGTACGATACAACTAAGAAGTCGCATCGGCAGACTACGTAAATCCGATCACTTCTGAACTAAGTGCGACTTTAAGACCACGAATGTTTATTAGTACTGTAGTAAAACATGATCTTTACGTTGACGCAATAAGTTGTAAAATTATCTAAGCGAGTGATTGGTTGTTTGATCAGGGGGGCTAAAAACGCCACATTGAGCAATTCATCTACAAATCTCCATAGCAATCGTCAAACGGATGATTACTGAGTATGCGCAAACCATAATAAGAGTCATCAATTAAGTGGCCATTTGGTTTATTGTAATGTGAATCATATATTATTAAGATAAAATGGCCTTTTTAGACCCCCAGGTACATCGATGTTACTTCTTAGTTGTGTCGTACTATATCTACTTGCAGTTTTATCTTATGTTCAGTATAGTGTAGTTTTACGATGTAAAACAAACTTCATCGATCTTTAGTTCTTTGATTTACATGATATTGCGACATAAAAACACCGTAAAACATCAGTTTATGGTACAATAATGGACTCTTTATCTTTGGTGTCGATTCTGTTGCGCATTTTGACTGTAACTAAATTAGATTAAACGTATCTGTCACTGTATTTTTCTAATAAAACAGAAAAAGAAAAAAGTAGCCCTTAGTTTAGTTAAGTGCTCTTAAAGTGCACTTCAGAATCGACACCAGTGTAATGAGTTTGATAGAACATGAAATGTTGCTGTACCTAAAGTAAGAAAGAAGAGAGCTATCGATTTTCTGTGTGAGATTTATGTATGTAAATTGTACCCATGTCACAGGAGAAACAGGTTTGAGCTGACCTGTCCCAACTGACGGCACGCATGCATCAGCCATCGTGGAGCTCAACCCTATTTTAGAGCTCCTCAACCCGGTACTGCTGTGGTACCTAGTCATTACTTCGGATTATTTAATCATCAACGAACCTTATCCGTTATGCTATGCACTATGATTATTCATTTACCTGCCCATAAGCCATTTTATCTAAGGCCGGTGCAATAGGTTTTCGTGGCGTTATATCCTGTGCATATAAGTCACAAACTTTTCACTACCTTGGGGCTGTCGGGCTAATTTGCACCGGTATTGTTTGCATGCCATTTGATGTCCGATGTTTAGAGCTGCCGTCCGGATCTTCATTGTCTCGGACAATGCCTGCGTAAGCGCTTAGAACAATAGAACACCGCTTCCTCGCCAAAGTGTTATGAAGCTATCGCTTAATGTTTGAGAATGTCTTAATTTACGTTTTTAACGGATTTTTTGTAGTAATTTCTAAGATGTTTTGTTGGTGGTAACGTGAAACGGGTTGTTTTCCTTATGATAAGATTCGCTACTTCAATTTTATTTCTTTGCGGCTTCAATTTCTGCATAAAATAAATTAATATTTGTATGATCTAAGTTTTTAGCGTTAGTTGACTGTGAACAAGGTGAACTACAACAAACAAATTAACATACAAACTAACAACTCAAGGGCGGATCATCCAGGATTTTTTTTTTATCTTTTGCACGCACCCTCAGATCCGGAACAACTTGTATATCATACAAATAATTGCTCCGTGTGGGGATCAAAACCGTGGCACGTAGCGTAGAAAGCTAAGCGCTTAGCCACTGCGTCAACTGTATTGTTAATTTCCTTCCTTGTTTTATTTGAACTGTCTCTGTCTTGTCTTGCCCCTGTGCCCCTGGATCCGGCCTTGCCTGTACTAATATAGGAAAAATCTTAGCTTGGGGACACGGTGGATAGAGTAATCGGAAACAAAGTTTAGCTAAGTAAGTAGTTATTATAGTTTTGCTTGTGTAAGGTACCCTACGGTTGTTAATGGAACGGGTCTGACAACATCGATTGTTACAGGCAAGCATGAGGGAAAAGATTAATGAATCTGGAAGACGCAAAATTGAGTGGCGTACGGTGGTCTCGTCGTCTGGATTTTATTATTTGTTTTTGAAACTCTCGGACTTTTTATGAGATTTTAATGTTTTATTTGTAGCTCTCGTGACATATTCGTGACATATTTAGGCCCATGTTCACCGACGACATAACAGATGTTTAAACTGACATTAGCCGTTTATTAGTACAAAAAATCACTGTAAACGACCGATTTTGTCTTAATCGTCTGTTACCTTGTCGGTGAAAATGGCCCTTAGTGTATGATAGTATGATTAACTATGAGAGGTGCTTGTCATTGGGTCTTATTTCCAGCACCCGTAGCATGACTATTTCTATTTCTATTCTTCCAAGAATGGACAAAGCTCTTTCTATCCATTTCGACGTCTAGACTCGCGTTTCTACGTAGACAAAGACAAAAAAGTATATCCATAGCAACAGGGAAGCAGTTATTCTACCAGTCTATACTCTAAGATTCTACCGAAGAGTCGAAATATTTCTAAAATCTGTCATTTTGTCTATTCTTCCGTAGACAAAACCCGTTTCTACGGTGGTCATGCTACGCCTAGGTATGTTTTATTACGTAAATCTTGGTGGACAGTTTTACTAACTACTAATCATGGACAGTGTGCATACATTTTGCATAATATAGATAGGTACAGCCAGAAACAGAAAATTAAAGCTTTGATTATGGAACCTATTTATAGGTAAAAATGTAAGACAAAGCTATAAATAAAAGCTTCAAAACTTAACAACAAAAAACCATCACGTAAAAATAGACTTAATTAGAGTTCGTAAAACCACAGAAACGTTAATTAACAATGAATTCGAAAGTTAATTAAATCATTTCATCTCAATTAATATGCTAATTAATTATTGTTAGGTAAATAAGACCGCATACCTTCGCTTTTCACGAAGTTCAGTAATATTATTAATTTTTTCCTGTAATAATTTTGTATCATTCGTGTTTTTAAATACCGTTTTATAAAAATTGGTGTAGGTAAGTATTTGTTTTCTGTACCTACAAAGAATTTAAGAAATTACTTATGTATGAATTTTGACAGATAAGTTTCACTGGTTTCACTATCTGCGCTAATTAGTCAGATTTTTCTTACGTAGGTAATAAAGGCGCTGATTGTCACAGGGTTTGGCTCATATACATATATTGTAATAATGTTTTATTTTCACATGCGTAAAAACGGTTCCGGATTGTTAAAATTGGTTGAAATAGCGCTTAGAACAAAAAAGAGTCTCTTTACGATTACAAGTATATTTTTTAGTGTGAATTCTTATTAGAATCAAAACAAAATCACCTGGAAACAATTAACATACAAAATCTATACTTATAATAAAATCGTAACGAGGCGAAAACTGTACATTGAATATTTTTCAAAAAAAATGATTGCTGCGTGTACTAGGAACGATACTGAAGCCAAATCAGATGTTTTTAGAATTTTTGTCTGTTTGTCTGTTTGTCTGTATGTCCGTTTGTCTGTTTATTTGTCCGAGCTTCACGCCTATACTACTGGACAGATTTAGTAAAGTGCATTATGCCTGTTTACTATTATGAGCAACCACTTCATTATTAAGAGCCGAATCTTAATGAAATATTGTCTTATTATAATTCATAGGTCCGGTCAAAATATGTAATATAAATCATCACCCTATTCGTCTAGGGGGCTAAGCAAAATTAATCTTCGTTTTAGTTTCACAGTTCCTGTGTTCATTTTAACTCCTCACTTGATCCAGTTCTTAAATTAGTAAAATGGTATATTTAGTAATGCCCAGTATTTTTTTTTTACTGATAAACGTTCTTTCTTTGGCATCTTACTTTAAGGTACGTATTTCACTGACTGCTATGTTCCAAAAGGTGAAGCGTGATGAAAGCATACGACATAATACCTTACTCACGAGATAATTACTTTTTTAAATGCGCTATTTCGACGTAACTTTGATTTCATTATTTTTTTATTACATTTTTCTGAAACTAGATGGCGTTAACAGACTTTTTAACCAAAACCAAGTTTTTGTATTTCCAGTAAATATTGAGATAAGATAATTATTAACATTTTATTAGGATTGGGTAGATTTTTTTTTTATCCATAGAATTTATCGGAAACCTGTAGTAGGATGGGCTTTTTTAATTTTTAATCTAATAGGTAATTAGGAATTTAAAAGCCTTATTGGCAGTATTAAAATGCCGTGTGCTTGCTGTTTACTGCTACCATTGCAAATTGATAAGGGCTAACATCGTTTGCATTCTGGAGAACAGCAAATTAGGTTCATACAACATTCTTTTTACAACATAGTCTTTTGCCTGATGCACGGCAGCTGAAAATTCATTGACTTGAGGATGACTAGAATGATCTGTCGACTACCAATTTCTCAGTGAAAATATTAAAATAATTATTACCTATTTTTTATTTTTTTCAGCACACACAAAACATAATAATTAAATATTATTGTGTTTCTTTAAATTTGTCTTCAGTCTCCCTAGATACCGTTGGGATCGAAATATTTGTTCTTTTAATTGGGTTTATGTGTTTAGGAAAATGTGAAGTTTATAATTTGGATGTTTTCTCCAAGTATTTTAAATAGCTACTATTGCTAGATTCATATAAAATCATTACAAAGGGCAGTAACAGTTACCGAATTCTCACCGACTACGTCGTTGTCGTTGTTAGTCGTTAGTAGAGTGTAGGCAAAATAAAGGTATCGCTAGATCACCTACTTTGTATTTATGGGATGAAAGTCTGAGAGCCAACAAAAAAAAAGAAGTTACCCCATCTCAGGAAAACAGTGAAAAATATTTCAATGAAACTTTACAGTAATTGTATAGATAATAGTCTAACTTAACAACTTTCATTTGCAACAGTTGACTAGATCTTTAGATACAGCTTGATCGCTCTATTCTATATCTAGCAGTCCCATACAAAGCAGAGGTCACGATTGATTGGTTATACAAAATAATGTTGTATTGGTCCTACTTTGATGCGACTTTCATTGTAGTTTAATTTATTAGGGATCGAGATGTTATAGTAAACATATTTCATCGCACTATCACTCATAGGAGTCGAGCAATGTAACATATTTTGTGTATAATGTATGATGGATATGAAACGTAAGAATTTAACAATTTCGATAGGACTTTCACAGTAGCGCTACTAAGGGACCGACTTTTTAACATAAATATGTATCATCACGCTACGCTACGCTCACAGGAACTGAACAGTGTAACTTTTTTTTTTTTGTATACACACGGCTACTGTCAAGCTATACATTTCCAGTAAAAGCTGACCACGTATTGTATTGGCTTCCCTTACAATAAGAGGTCAGCTTATTTTACTGAAAATTTATAGCTCGATATGTATCCGTGGATACTATGGTCGATAGTTAAGCAATTTGTGATTTAAACGAGTTTATTTGACATGTTCGGTAAAAAACCATTACGACAAATTACTATACATATGAAGGAAACTAGATAGTTTTTCAGCATTAGAAATGTTTATTTCGACACCCATCGTAACTAGCTAAGTGGAGCGGTAAATAGTTGAATAAAAGCCGTCAAAATTATATCAGGTTCAAATCCGGTTCCCGTGTTTTTACTTTTTGTATTTAATACTAATTGATAACATTTTATGTTATTAGAAACATGTATTTTCAAAACAATTCGAGCACCCCTACACCACGCGAACGAAGTCGCGGGCACAGCTAGTAAACAAATAAAAATGACTTTATCGAATCCATACCCTAACATTTCGTGAACCGGAATCCTCTAAACAAAGTTTAATCAAATCACATTAGGAATCATTGACCATTGCTGATCCCGAAATAGGGCCGATCTTCGGTCGTTATAGTAAATGGGGGGCGAATCGTGTGAATTAATTAATTCGTATGGCGAGACCCGCTAATGGACTTTTGTTGTGATTCAGACGAGCTGTTACCGAACGGTCGGTGTTCTTGTAATGGTCTGTAATTAGGGATGATAAGAAACGTCAGATTGATCGAAGGATCGATCCTTTGTTCATAAAAGATGATTGTTAGGGTTCCAGCAGACGGCCAACTGTTCAACGTTATTACAGTTTAGCCGCAATGAAAATCTTTGGCCTATTGGGTTGGTGTCATGTGCGCACTTTTCAATGCTTGACATTAAGCTGATCTGCCAGTCTACCGCGTAACTAAAATGGTAATGAACATCAACTCTGGTAATTAACTTCAATACGATCGTGAAATACAAAGCTACTTTGTAAAAAAAATAACGAACTTGAAAATAGGAGTCCCCAACTTCATGATTAATCTGTTTTTTATAAGGTAGCTCGAAGTTCAGTCTCTCACGATCGTATTGAAATTTATTACCAGAGTCGAATTTCATTACCATTGCAGCTAGTATGATATGAAATCTATTCATTAATATGATATAGATTCATACCCATTCATACCCCAGACAATTTAACGACACCCATAAACACTAGATATTGAGACAACTATAATATAGGAGTTCTCATTAGGCGCACACGCATGATTCCCACTGATTTATACGATATCACTTGCAATACCAACATGTTCAGTGCCGCCCCCTGTCGGCGTCTTCATGAATATTCGCGTAGGATGGGTAATAAATATGTAATGTTGGATCGATTTCCAAGGTGCTTGTAGATTTTGAAATGAAGTGGTAACAATGTTCATGCTGATAATAGCTAAGTTGGTTATAGTTTATAATAATTTAGAAAGAAAAAAGGATGATTCTTAGATACAAGGCTAACGGTTGAATGAAAAATAATAAATTTAAAGTTGTCATCGTTATTTATTTATTTATTATAAATTATACTTTATTGTACATCTGAATGTATAAAGTTATCCTCAGATAGAAGTCCAATTGCTAAGCTGTCTTATTATTTTAAATAAGACCACTTACCTACGCTGAATTAATTTGAGTTACCTAATAGCACAGTCACTTTAGACTACTTAAGCTGTTTTTAACAACTAGAAGCAAGAAGTTCAGTTTGTAATACTATTTCTTATACCACCAAGAGTCTTTAACTAATAATTCAGACTGTTGGTTGTTCCAACAACGCATTAAAATATTCATTTTATTTTTGTATTGACAACACTACATAAAAATTGTATGTGTCGCTCTACCACGATATTTCTCATGATAAGCTCCATCCATGTTTATTTATTTATATAAGCCTTTATTGCTGAAGATACATGTTTTCTTATCCTAATTTCTAACATTAGCCGGTTTCACATCTTCAACTTGTCCTGTGACAAAGGCCTCCTCTAATGTCTTCCACTGTTTCCTGTCTCTGGTGAGTCTCGTCCATTGTGCCCCCACAACCTTTCTAATATCCTCGTCCCAGCGTTTAAGCGGTCTACCTCGCTTTCGTTTTCCTGTTCTCGGATACCATTCTGTCACCAATTTTGACCATTTTTATGCATCCATCCATGTAACATGGGCTTAATTACCTAGTATTCTGTGTAGTTTCTATTCAACTCGCTACACCACAGCTCTACATGCATAGAACCACGATTCGTAGCGTACACAGACCAATAAAGTATTAATTATACTCTTACTGTTACTGTTAACCTACATCATCCCACTGCTGGGCAAAGGCCTCCCCCCATGATTTCCAGGCTTTTCGGTCTAGAGCCAGCGTGAACCATTCTTTGTTAGTGTTATCAAGATCGTCCCACCATCTCTTTCGTGGTCTGCCGCGTCGCCTTCTCGTCATATCAGGGCTCCACTTAGTGGTTATACTCAATTATAATATTATACTCAAAAATAAAAATACAGCAAAATACCTACTTAAAAACAAGTAACAGTGAAGACTATTTCAGTACTAACAAAGCACACTACATTCTCATTCATTTTAGTCCAAGTAAAAGACTGTAAAAAGTACAATCACCAAAACAAACAACCAAGTCGCTGTCCACGCTATCTTTAGGGTGCGCCCATACCGCTGCGATTAAAATTGTTTACGTTGCTAATGAAACGCCATAACGTGACGCGGCGAATATGCCACGACTACGACATAATTAAAATTCCGCTAAAAACCGTAGGGTGCGTCAATGTATTAGCTAAAAGATTTTTAGTAATTAAATTCTGCTATAAATTAAACTTACCCGTAGTACTTTTGAAGTATTGAAGCTCCCAAGGGTGATATGATGGTGTATTAATAGCCATAATTGTTTTTGCTAGCGAAAAATTCGCTTTTAATTGGAGTTCATTGTGTTGGAAAATAGAGGTATAGATATATACAACATGACGTTTAAGTTTCGTTGTCAAAATAAGTATTGAAAGAATTTGACAGGCTTCTATCGTGTGTGTAACACTAGCACATGGGAATTGCTGAAGCCGTTTGTGGAACAATTAGCCAGTCAGAAATAGGCGTAGGTAACGCACAAAAAATGGTACAAATGCGAGCTTACAACTTTTTGATTTTAATTGTGGTTGACTGGCCCAAATGTTTTCAAAAAATATACCACTTTACTACTTGCAGAACAAGTGGAGCATAAGTGGCCCACACCACTTCTACAGGTTTAAATTGTACTTTTTTTAATATTAAACACTAGTTTCATGATTTCTGTATGCGCTGTCCTATACTAATTTCTCCATCACATAGCTCTTGACCGCGACCATCAAATTTTCTTTGCGTGTAAATAGTTTCTGGCCTTTTCTCGAGCCTGTAATAAAATCGTTTGTGTTATTAAAATACAAATACGATAAAAACGGTAATAGGGGACAAGGATGAAGGGGAGATACTTATACAACATCAATTTTGCGGAGCAAGCGCCTATCCTAATACAATTTCGGGTAAGGTAGCTTATGATTGGCATTTGATATCGAATCAAATACACGCTGCGTCAAAACATGCCACATTTGACAGGTGACGTTGCCTATGTATACGTACTTACGTAGGCGTACAGTTTATAAATTAATACATGTTATGAAATTAATAACTATTTGATTACAGGTTCAGAATTTCTGAAATATATACATACTGCCAACTAAACTTAACTATGTATTGTACACTACCTAATTATTTAAAAAATCGAATCATAATTAAAATACTAATATAAAACTGAGCACTTAGACGTCAAAGTACTCCTCCTCGTCGCTGTCAATTGGCAGCGTGCCCAGAAGACTGGCAGTATTGCCGCGTTGAATGGCAATGCTTATTCTTTGACCAAAGAATAGGCCAGTCCGTGGGTCACGCGTAGCGTCGGCCAACCGTTTTGAAATGTCTAAATAGGAGAGTAAATTCGGACCCCATGACCCGAGCGTTTCGACGCCAAACGGCTCAAATGCATACATAAACATGGTTGTTAGAAATTATGCTCATGATCCTCAAGTGTTTGTCAAGACATTATTGCGCAGATCCTAAACATAATGGTAAGTGCCTGCCCGTATCCCATTTTGACCCATTCTTCTGAGAATAATGACCATAGATATCCTCCGTGATAATGACTCTCAAGTAATTGGCAGTAGTCTCCGAAAATAAAATGTAGCCAATCAGAACAGGCCAAACTGCTCCAATTCAGAATTCCGTTTTAGCATTTCAGTCGCTTTGGCTGTAAATCACGAACCGCTCGAGACAACAATCTTCCATACACGGTAAGAAGTTTGATACTGTCAGGCAAACTTGAAGCTGATTGAATAAATAAGAATTATAGAATTTTTCTGCGAAACAAGCATACGAGCCACCTGATAGTAAGCGGTTACCGTAACCTATGGATGCTTGTGTAGGTTGCTTGGGTAGTTGTCGACCTAGCTCCACAAAAAGAAACTACGTATAGTACGCGAAAATCTTTTTGAGCCCTCGAACTCTCTCCCTCTCTCCCTCTAGAGTCTAGCACCTATAATAGTACGCTTATTTTAGGTGCTAGAGGGAGAGAGAGAGAGTTCAGAGTTCAGTTCAGGGCTCATAAAGAATTGTGAGTACTATAGCAAGCTAACTACAATGGTCGTCAACGACTGTATATAATACGAATTCGACCAAGTTATACGAAGCGTCACGCAAGGAAAACAATTATCGTATCTAACACACACAACTGTCCAACAACAACCATTGGACTTCGTCCCGCCAGGTAATATCACCTCGCCTGGTGAGAGGATCCTCCCTTATCAACGGAGGAACACCATACTTCATTTCTCCACACTTGCAACACTAGGGGCCATCACTTGAGCGTTGCCAACAATGCCAAAATCTTATTTTATTTTAACACTCGAAATGGTTATCCTTAAAACTTGAGAAGTTTCAAGGTTGAGGAGCTCGAAATAAGCCGAATTATTTACGTTGTTCTAAACACGAAAACATTTATTGCAACTTTTATAAGAAGACAAACTTCTTACCAAGGATAAGCAACTTGAATAAGTATTTACAATACGTTAGCACGTGTACGAACGAATATGAACGATTGTTTTGCCAGTTCTCGACGCGTAGTATTAAAATTGATGAATAAGTACCTATACATTCAGACTTTACTGATATGAAAGAAAACAGATAGGTCTGTTGTTTATAAAAAAAATGTTTTGTAGGTTTAGGCTATTAGGTTTTTCGTTTACGATAAGATTAAAGGTATGTTTGAAATAAGTCAAATAAATTAAAATTGGTAATTATTTACTCCGACTTGGGTCTAACTAAGAATTGAGCAAATTTTTCGTTCGTTTGCTCGAATTTACGTTGTAAAATAGGTTGTGTCAGGCTATACATGGTGTAACAACTCTATTGATTATTATGAACAACTTTTATTATGGGACCAATCTTGAAAACGCAAAAATGTATGGAGCAACGGATTTGTTTTCGCGAATTTAGCGTTGGTCCCATAATAAAAGTTGTTCATATTAAGCGGTAGAACGCGTGGTAGAAGGGATTAACACTATTTTTGTTACACCTTGTATAGGTTGACCTGTTAATTATTTTGACATTAAATAGCCACATCTAATACCTAACCTTCTTGCTATATAGCATTACAGAAGGTACGTCATATTCATGAAAATACACAATTAACGTATGTAAATACCTACTCATAGACATACTCCACAATATAAATTAAAACAAGTTAACAACTTGAAGCTTGAGGCAAACTTATTCATGTTATATCTAGACATAAAATTTCACGATTATTCTGAAATGTTCAAACTTATTCGTTAACACATCGTAGACTCACTTCTTAAGTGCTTGCCCTTAACGAAATTCAATAAGAACAAAGCCTTCGCACATAACACTAGACTTTTGTTCTCAAATATTAACAAACATCTTAAACTACGTTAACACATCTCGCAATTTGTTTTCTTATATTAAAATGTTTGAACATTGAGCTCGAATTATTCACGAAGAAACTTTCCGTTTGTTTGCTTTTTTTTGCTAAGAGAAAACAAAACAGGGCTAAAAGACGTGACCTTTCTTAATCAGGCTATTATCATTCGAGCCAGCCGTCTGCCCCCTCGGTGCTGGGAAATAAGTGCTCACGTCGATAAAGGCATTCAGATATGGAGCGAGTCGCAAAGGCAGCGTAATGAAGATAGCGGCAATCAAGATGCTAATAATTCGTCTCTTCACTACGCTGAGAAAGGTCTTGTATGAGATGTGAAAAGTTGCTGTCTCGTTAATTTTGTGGTCGCGGACTGCGATCCTGGGGCTCTTGAGTTCATTCGAGTGTAACTGAGCTTCTCTGTTGGACCTCTATCCGCTAAAAAGAAGATCAGTGGAGTAGACAGGAGATGACTCGTAAATAGCCAAAACGATTTCGTTATTTTCACGTCTGGTTCATATCGGGAGGAATACACGTTTTTAGTAAGCGCATGTGAGAAGAAATAATTGGCTTGGTGTACGGCGACTGGAATGGAACTGAAATGAAATGTGAGCGGTATGCATCAATTCTGGTAAGCAGCTTCTCATGCCTCACCACACAGTTTAAAGATCAAGAGCGGATCTGTTGAATAAACATAGGCAGCACTCATTGAACTATTATTTACTCCGCATTTCATTACGCTGTCCCATTCAATTGCGGCTATATCGCCGCACTTCATGCATCTGTTTTACTATTCTCTTTCACCCCACCACACTCCTCCTTCCTGCGTGTAGCGCATGATGTTTTTTTGTCATGTCGCCTGTATAGTACGACACAACTAAGAAATCGCATCGGCAAACTTCGTAAATCCGATAAGTTCCCAACTGAACGATTAACAAGTGAACTGTCATTGGTTGTTCGATCAGGTACATCGGATAATGGCAGCACTATTTGAATCTATGTTATTTGTAGCAGTACCTACTGGTGGTTTTAGGGGTTTATTCAAACGTGTCTGATCAGTATAGGCAGCTAAGCACCTAGTGAATATACTATGACAACATAAATAATATAACCCAGGCCTGTGTCATGGATCTCTTTACGGTAAGTGTACCGATGAAAATTTTCAGACTCGGAGAGGATCGGCTTAAACGTCATGCCGTGAAAATATAAGAACTCGCTTCGCATTTATAAAATTACAAACGAAATGGACTTTCAAAGAGATAAAAAAAATTAAAAGCGTTATAAAAACGGCGAGTCGGAAAGTATCATCTTATAAGGATTAATTGCTAATGGAAAGAGATTTTGTGTAATCTCTGACTTTATGTTGTGGCTACTTATTGGATGGAAATCCGTAATTTATTATTTCCTTTCCTCTCGATCTTTTGTGCGCAATGAAAAAGAAAAAGTAATCACTCAAAGAAATGCGTATTTGTTAATAGATATAGATGTTTTCTATCATTTCCTTTGTGGGATTTCATTGTTCTATGGTGTAAAGTTTCTCTGCAAATCATGAAGTCTTCCTAGATGCGATCACCAGTTCCGGAAAAGTGTCTGTCTTACTTAAATTTTCATCAGTAGGTAAATAGAGTTTTATTATGCCTAAACTCATGAAGCCTAATATTGAAATCGTAGAATTGTTTTTGTGCGGCAATCAATGCAGAATTTTATTTTTTGTCATACGTTTGAATTGATTAGGTTCTGAAGTTTTGTATGGGAGAGCTGATAATTTTTTCGCGATTACGATATTGGTCCCATAGAGAAAGTTGTTCAGTTTGATGGTCTGATCCACACTCTTAAATATGACCACGTATTTCTGATACATGTTATATGTTAGTATAGTATCAGCTACAACCCGTACTTTGGGCAAACGAGGATTTACAATGTTAGGTAACATAACTAATATACACTGTATGAAGTTTAGATATGATATGAATAACTACATTTTAATAATACATTTTTTATGCATAAACTTGAAGTAATTTTATTCAGCCTTTGTAGATATAGAGAGGTCAATGTGTACAGAGGCGAAGAATTTAGGATAATAATGTAAGAGTTTTTAATAATAATCCAATTTAGTAAAAGCCTTTTGCAAATTGCCTTTTGCAAGTTAAAATTATTAAATTTTCTCTTGTTTTCCAAAAATATAGACACGAAAATATTTATACTAAAAGGTTACCAGAATTTTAGATGTTTGTTTAAATGAATTAAATATTAACCGTTTAATTAATATAATTGGTTGAATATGATGAAATTTAATTAATATAAGTCGAGTTATTGAAACTTGTTCATAAATATTTTACTTCAAATTACTAGTTGAAATTTTTCACTCTGAATTTCTATTCGAAAGGCTTGAAATACCTAAGCTTTCACTTCGTTATTTTATTTTTTGTAATTATATATTATTTGTAAGTCACTGTCAATATTTGCAAAGCTTCTTCTGTCGCTCTTCTGTAGAGAAGAGACTCCCCCATAAATACGAAACCTAATCCTCTTTTAGATTAAATCGGACAATTTATAATTAACACATTTGGCCAACGAAAGTGGCACATAAAATATTAATTAATGCTGCAATATGCTGAAAACCTTCGATATGATAGGTACACACGCCTTAATGGTAATGGGAAAAGCCGCTGAAGGATTAAAAGTATATGAGTACCCTTTAATACAAATAAGGGTAGGGGTTAATACGAAAATAAACAATATAAAAGATTCAAAACAATGCGGTATCTGCGCGCTAACAAAGGTTAACGAACCGAACGAATTGTGACAGTGTGCTGTGTGGCACGGTTATTTTAATTTTTGATAAGTATTATTTTATTGTTATGTATCCGCTAGGGTTATCTGTTTATCTAAAATAATATCATAAAGCACTACCTACGTGTGTTGTCAATTTGAGATAATACTATAAACCACAAAACTGATTTTGGAAATTTCCACTATATGTAATAAACAATGCGTATCAAAAATGTGTGGTTATTATTTTAAGGGTTGATTTTCGAAAATATCAGATTATCAAACTGAACAAGTTTCTTTATGGGACCATTATCGTACTTGCGAAAAAATAATCAGCTGATATTACGTTTGGATCGAGTAGGTATTGAAGTGTTGAATGGGACAGCAAATAATAATTTTTGCGAGATTATGATGTTGGTCGCATAGAGAAAGTTGTTCAGTTTGATGGTCTGATTCACACCCTTAAATATGACCACGCATTTCTTATACAAGTTGTATTATAGATCACAGTCCTGCAGGCTAATCCTCGATGTAACATAGGCTAAATTAATTTAGAAAATCAACCCATTACTAAGGGGTGTTCGCATGGGAAAATTTTAAATGTAATTGTGAATATTACTGTCATTCTGATCTCTAGAGTTTTTGGGATAGCAATTGTGTGTGGGAAAATTTGATTCATCAAGTGACGTAACGCAGACATTACCTAGTGTTGTTCAAGGCCTCATATCCCTGGTTTTGCACTGTTGCGAACGTAAGAAAAATGTCTTTACTGCCTATACATCCTGTCCTCTTCTTATTACCTAAGTTTATCATTCTAGTGTGTCTTGTTTTGGTGCAAATAAATATTGCTTTCTTTCTGGTTGTGATTAGGAAGGCTACAAGATTATAGTTGACAAGCTTCCGCCAGTGGCTTCGCCCGCCTGATATCTTTATACATTAGGTATACTGCTGGTGAAAGAACTTTTTAAATTAAAGTTTATCCATTGCAAACAAACATACAAAAATCAAATTTTTTCTCTTTATAATATTTATAGTACCTACCTATAGACTACTTTCATATTTGAATCTATTCAAATGAATAAAGTGTGCTGTGTGTACAACCAGTGTGCGAATTTGTGAACAGGAATTTGTCTGTTATGTAGCGAAACCATAGATATAGCGAAACTATCCTTGGCGTAAACACATTTGGATAAGTTGGACGTTGGGTTAGTTAGGCGTATGGCTAACTAGCTGCAGCCTAACTAGGCTACTCGGGAACTCTATAAATTTAGCTTATATGTATCATCAGCTTGTAGATATATATGTAATCAAGGATTATCCACGGAAAAAAATAAGTAGGTAGTTTTCGGAATTATGTCTTTTTTGAAGACTGAAGTTATACTACACATAGTTTAACGACACATTGACTGACTGCCGACGCAGCAGACACAATGGGGAATGTTACACTATCAATACCGTATCGTGATCCTACGATAAACCGGATCGCGATATTGCGTATCGCGTGATCTGACTCGACAGAAGAAGCACGGCATGGGCAATTATAATTCCAACACGACAGAAGACTGGCAACTGTATGGCAAATAGATGAACCCGAGGCAGTCGCTCAACACGAAACGAGCGACGCGACATTAAATACTAATAAAGGATTGGGTCATACGCTTGCGTTAATAAAAGGTTAGGTTGACGCAATAGATAACATCCGTAAGCATATATCTATGCCCGTAAGTCATACATCGACACAAGTAAATCATCGACAAACTTCGTAAAACCGATCGCTTCCGAACTGAGTGCGACTTCAAGACCACAAATGTTTAATAGTACTGCAGAAAAACATAATCTTTACGCTGTAAAATAATCTAAGCGAGCCATTGATTGGTTGTTCGATCAGGTATATCGATGTAACTTCTTAGTTGTGCCGTACTATACAGTAGATACGCTTCAAAGTTAATAATACATGTTTTCCTGTCAGAAAAACATATTTCGTTAAGTTAGCTGCCATCGAATGGCCGAAGTTGGGCTATGGTCGGTGCTATATCGTCTGTAAAGAACACGACAGTCGATGCTCAATAATCTCTGATTTATTTTATTGCATTGAAAGTTTCGTAGTTTCGATAGTATGATACATTTATCGGAGAACCATTTTTTATATTTGATTTAATATCGATCGTATTAGATTGTTGTGTTGTTTATGAAAAATCATATTACTAGCTAGTTGCGTTAATTGCATTTAAACCCTGCAATTAAACAAAATAAAGTAATTTTAATGAAATATAGCAAACATAAAAATGCTATGAATTACTTTGAAGTTTATTGGATAAAATAGATAATATTTTTAGGGTTTGAACGATCTGGAACGATCTAATGTATACTTCGGAGGACACAACATTACATAACGAACTATAAAAGAATTATAAAAGCAATATCATCAGACCAACGCGACGTAGATAGTACGAAGAATATTTAAAAAAAAAACGAAAAAGAAAATTCTTGAGATGATTGATTCTCGAACTATTTTTGCTTACCTCGTAAAACTTAAAATTTAACTTTCAAATAATACTTTAAGCAAAACTGTCTTGAGTAATCCTGACAGTTTCCAAACAGTTTTCAACTTATAAAAAGCCATTGTCATTGATTTATGTATTTATCTACCAAAAACAGTTCGTTACTTTACGAGTCTACGAATATTTTAGTAGGTAGGCATAATACCTATTAGTCTCTAGACAACTTACCCTTAAAGTTGGAATTACAACACTTGGCAAGCGGATTGCCGATAGATATTGTCTATAGCTATTTTACAATTTACTGGACAAAGCGATGGAAAGAGAGGTGTGGAAGGCTATGTGGGGGACCTTTGCCCTGCAGTGGGACAGAATAGGTAAGGAAAAAATTAAAACCGTCAAATACCCCCGACACCAACTGGAAAAAGAGCTGTAATGTTTGAACGGCTGAACAGATTTCCATGAAACTTAGCTAAGATGATACCCGATAAAACGAAATTTCAATTAAAAAAAATTGCATTGAAATCGGTCTATCCGTTTTGGAGTTACGATGCCACAGACAGATACACACTACAAACTTTTAATACCCCTCTTTTTTGTCGGGTGTTAAAAATACAATTCATTTGTAGTAGCAAGCCTTTGAGCTTAAACATTTATTGCATATATTCACAATTTATTCTCAAGTGGTAACATTCAACTATGAGATCAATCGTGGACTTTGCTGGGCACGTGTAAAGTAGGAGAGAGAGAGAGAACATTATTAAATCTAGCTTAAAATATATTCTATAATAAAGTGTAAAAATATAAATTACAAGGATTTGTTGTTTAGATATTCATTGATACTGTAATAATCATAAACTTATTATATTAGTGGTAACTAATAGGTACAATAAATATTATTATTTAGTAGTATATACATATATTTATATGTACCTATAAAATACTGATATTCAGCCGCATCTGGTTAGACTGGAAGCCGACCCCAACACATAATGATGGTACTGTAGTAATATTTGATGAGAAGTAGTTTAAAAAAAGGCAAACAAATCTATACCTGTTTAGCTACCTAACCGACGGACGTCAAACCATTAGTACCTTTTGTATGAACTGATACTCTCAAATCTGATTCTAAGGAAAAATATCAATGTCCTCGCTCACTGACAAGCTCTTAGTGTTGAAAATTTATAATGGTAGTTTCCATTACCCGAAGTGCTCTCCCGTCTGATGCATGACGCACTTGCGAGAAAATATTAATATGGAATCATGTAGTGTGTGCGCTTATGACATTGGGACCAGCTTAGCATATGAATTAGCTTTGTTCACGAGTTATGTACTAGGCTATCATAACATTAAGCTTGCCGTTTTTAACTCTTTGACCTTTAACTTTTGTTCCTGGAAATCTATTATGTTATCAAATTAATCGGACCTTAAACGAGCGGAGAGGTTGAGTGTAGCATAAACATTGTAGATGAGTTTGGAATAATAAAGAAAAAACCGACTTCAAAAATTCACTGAAACAATATTCAAAAAATCTATAGGTATATTAATACGAGTAGGTACGTGAAGAGAAAACTTTGTACCCCTTTTTATGAATATTGCGCGCACGGAGGAGTGTGAGATTTGGCATACCTAGTTAATTTCTATATGGAGAAGGAGTGTAGGAATCAAAAAAAATTGTATGTATAATATTACGGTCGAATTTCGAGCACTGGGTAACCACTAGTAATTAAATAATAACCAAAACAAACAAAGTCTGCGCCGGGCGTCCACACCTGCATCGAAGCATTGATGTGAAACCGATTTCATACGAAACATCTTCGGGTTGTTCAAGAAGTGTGTTTTTAATTTAGTTTTTATATTTCCTCCTAAATAAAACATACATCTAAATCTAAACATAAATCTATTATTATTAATACCGTTTTGAGTAGTCTTCTATTAGTTTTTTGCAGTGTTTGAATATTGTGAGATATTTCATTTTGTAATTTTTATTGAAACTGTTCCTTTTTATGATATAAGAATAATAATGATTATAAAAAAGTATCTATCGAATAAGAATAATTTATGCAAAATTAATAGATTACGTCTATTCACTCGAGTGTTTGCACAAATTGAATTTAAGTATAAGTTAAGTTTTGTGATTTATTGTTTATGAGTAACTTTACGAGGTTGGCACACTCAAGAAATTAAAAACAAAATTGCGCTTCTGGCTTGGCAGTACAAAATCGAGATTATAAACCAAAAGACATCGTAATGAAAATCGGTACTCATAAATTCATAACATAATCGACGTGGTTAGGTATTTCCCTTTCAGTATTGTCCATTGTCCGTCATTGCGGAAAATTATGAACAAGATGGCGCCACTTACCGTGGTCCTCAGACCATGACAACTCGGAGACCATGACACGAGTTCGCACTGTATTATTATCGTAGATTCCGACCTGTTTCTCTGTATAAACGGTCGGATCTGTAATGGTTGTGTAGAAACCACTAATTGTTGCAAACTGCCTGTCTCTTTTAACCTGCAAATCTGTCCATCCTAAGGTTGTCTGGTAGAAATCGTCAGTGCGATAAGACCGCCCTTTGTACCTACATTTCTTTTTCTAATTATTGTATCATTTCTTCAATTCTGGTGTGCAATAAAGTGTATTGTATTGTATTGTTGAGGTATAATTTTGGAAAAATTACTATCCAGTTGGTCTTCTGTGCTACGTGTCGTGGGGATTCCTGTAGGGACACCTAATATTTGTATGGCTTACAGATAGTTGTTCCAGGTGTGAAACCGTTTCAATTTTCCCATAAAACGCGAGTTATAAACCTGCATAGCAGCTATTCTGTAAGAACATCTGGCCTCTCGAGACGAATCTCACGCTATTATCAATTGATATTTTGACGAATTTACATACGATAACTTAATAACAGAGCCATAGAGTAATGCTTGTCAATACTCCAAGAACGCAGCTGTGAACATACTCTAGTCATGTTCACAGCTCCTGTTATTAAGTTACACGTTTAATATCGTATGTCAATATTCGTCAAATATCAACCGACATTAAGAGTGAGATTCGAATCGAGATGCGAGATGTTCTTACAGAATAATTCTCGTGACTTATCTATAAAACTCATAACAACAATAAATTATTTTTCCTTCAGCATGAATTAATGATAATAAATATATAGCGTTTAGCAAACAGACGTACCATCAAGAATCATCTTTAACATAATTTATCATAGTACAGCTGGAGATCAAAATCTAGTCTATACGAAGCACATTCGAGGAGCAATACCATGTTGCCGTGGTTTATTCCTTTTGCGACTGTTACCTTATGTAAATATTAAAAGTAATATCCGACTAATTTTGTGAATTGCGCATTACTTAACGTCGCTGTCCAGTGAAAACGTCGTAAAACTCTAATTTGTTGTTTTTCTTTTATTTTTTGTTGGGTAGAAAACCTTGTCACGCGTAAGAACGAATGTACACAGCTCTAAGATGCGTCTAACGCCATCTATTGATGATAATGGGAACATAAGGGTATCCATAGAGTTTCTTGCCAGTATCATCTCGAGGACCAACCCACTTGGAACCGTGCACCTAGAATCAGGACGTTTTGAAAGTGCCTGCAAAGGCCCAGTTGAAATAAAACTCTTTGACTTTGACTTTGAAGAATTACATTTACACTTCTTTTTTATCTTCTCCTGTAAAATGACGTTGTATGCAATTATGAAGTTTTCCTGAACGGCGATATTACCTACCTAATATACGATAGGAATTCATAATTTAAATGGCATATAGGTAATGCTTCTAATGACTAATTCTCTTAAATACCAGATTCTAAAAATGCCCACGCTTATCCACAACTACATTTGTAACGATTCAATTATTACTGTTCCAATTTCAAATTACATTGGAACTTACTATACTGGTTACAAGAGGAATTCCCTCCATCGTATCGCTGATTTGTATTTAATCCGAACCAAAGCATTTGAGAACGTTAAGCGATATCGGGTAGTTACGTATGAGTTGCAAACCGTGCGAGCATGTTTGTACAGTTCTGTTGGTCGAATTGAAAGTTTAATTATTGCTTCAGTTTACACTCTATTGAGTGGGGCGCATCATTAGTTCGTGTTCTGTGGTTTGGTGGGCAGAGTGAATGGACCCGGATAAATACAGCAAACACTCAGGTTTAGCTGAATAATCTATAGATATAGAATCTATAGTTTATACTCAAACATCAAAGGGGACGGAAATCCGAGGAGTTACCAGTAATTATTATTAGCAATTGACTCTTATAGCTTTTGACCTATAGGTATAAATAGGCTGAGAAATGTATAGGCAATGGCAGATTTTGATAGCCAATTATATTTTGTATTGCTATGTATGCTAGCTGCCTCATTATCAAAAACTTCTTAATTTACCAAAGTTGTGTCATAATTTTGCTAAATTAAAAAGATTTTGATAATGGTTAATGATTGCATGTGATAAAATTTCGACATAAAAGACAAGTCGACGATCTAATAAAATGTATGAAACCAAAATATCCGAATTTACAGTACTTAATCAACTATATGATAGCATTACAACTTTTAATGCTTTTTTTGTAGTGGAGGTAAAATTGTAAATATATTTACAAAAAATAAAAAAATTGTCGGTCTCATGTCGTTATTCGCAATAAAATATATCTTCCATTCTTAATTCCATATTATATACGATACCTTCTCTATCAGCTCAAATTATTCTCAATTCAAATTCGTAAATGGAATTGTCCGCCATATTGCAATATCTAGTGGAAGTTCATAACGTGCGGTTTCGTATCCATTATTCTGGGCAAAGTTGTAAGTGGTCGGTACCCTTTGGGCCAAAGAGACCCTGATTCAATTCACCTGCTAGGCCCTTTGACAGTCGACTGCACGTCGGATAGACCATATCGACAGGGTTGCTTTGATGCCGAATTTTGTATGTATAATAATGTTGGTTTGATTGAAGACGGAATAAGGAAGTTAGTTAGTTGTGAAATGTCTAAGATTTGCTTAATTTATCGAGTTAAGTACCTATATAAATGTTTTATTTAGATACAAAAAAAAAAGATTGTTGCTATTCTGTGGAAAACAGACATTGTAATTTTATTAAAACACGCATTTTGTGTACAGTCATGAGAACAAATTTGTAAATTTACATGAACATTACCTACTCATAAACATATTATAATAGACTTAATAATTATACTAGGCCCTACTTAATCTTAATTATTATTTGTTTTTACTGTTTATTTCTATTTCCATTCTACTTACAGAATTAATAAATATAATTATACAAATCTGCAAAATCAGAGATCGTTGTTACTCCCAAAAATTGCGTTAGAGTAAAACAATAATTATTATTACCAGACTCTATCTCTGTTGTTCCATTAATTTAAATTCATATAATGATTATGACATAATACTAATTTCCCGGTCAGTATCTAAGTTTATAACGACATCTCCATCTGAAGGCGCTTCGGGTATAATCGTCCAGGAAATTGCGGCTGGCTAGGCCGGATGGGCCAAATTACTTCCCCGAAATTAATTACAACCGTTTTATGAACTAAAATAATTTTTGAATTATATAATTCCGTTACTATTTAGCGTAGAGAATTATCTTTGTTATGTAACAAATATTTCATATTGATGTCTACAGCAATTTTTTTTAGAAAAATATATAATCTTCTTAAGTTTGGACGGTTTATTTAGAAAATAAGAAATAGGTACAGCTAAAAATATCAACATAAAGTTTACAATCTATTGTGGTTGTTTGTAAGTAAGACATTTAAGAGAACACAGTTCCATTATTAACTTTTTTTAGTTTCTTTGCAGGTGCGTGATGTAGAGACTTTTGAACGGATTTGAAATAATTTTCAATGTCTAGACTTTTGGGGCTTAGACTTAGATTAAAAGTTAAATTACTTTTTCTGTTTATTTCGTCTAAGAAGGATTTCGATCTTAACTATTTATCGTTCAGAAAAATCTCCGACAGGTTGATATTTTCGTCAAAACTGCGACACCTACGGTAAATTCATCGTCATTGTTGTACAATTCAATTCTTTTACCAATATTCGTCAATCTACAGATTTAATCTTATCTACGCCATATAAATAACGTACACAATACAAAACTTTTGAACGCACACATACATATTCATGCTCCTAAATAAAATCCGATTCTTTCAGAGATTTAAAGCAATAAGACAAAGGTATAAACCAATTTCACCCTTCTCCCGTTTTCCAATACCCGCATTGTTTGGCCTCCGATAAGTTAAATGAAAAGCAACTTTTGATTGTTCAGGGCACCGTGAACAATGAACGAATAGAAAAATCTACGAGTCCGTTTTACAGATCACGCAAAAACTGTGGGTGAGGGCAATTTTTGAAGCTTTGGAAAGCGCAAACAAGTTTCGAAATAGTTTTAGTGAAATTGTAGCACTTTTTTTAACGTAACTATATTGTAGTGAGCTTGTTATTCTCGTTTATTCAATTTATTTTGATTGGGCTTTGTTATTTTTAATTGGTTCCGATTTCGTAAAAAAATGTGGTAAGATTACGTATAATATAATGATAATTCTTGCACTCAAAGCAATGTCAAGCAGACAGGTGTTGGCTATAAAAATTGTATTAGAGTTTGCTTTTCATTTTATAAAGAGAGAGGTCACTAAGCTGACATTCCTTCTGATCTTATAATCATCAGAATACACTTATGAGACGTATCGGTTTTCGGTTTTCTTCTCTGTGCGTCCTAAACAAATACTTCTTAGTTATTTATTCAGGCGTTCAGTTAAGAGTTCTTTACTTGGCAAACAATTTTCCAACTACGGCTTGTAGGTAATTAAAAATATTGTTGGACATAAAAACGAAATTCTTTTTTCTTGAAACGAAATATAATACCTCTTTCATTATAATAATGAATACCAAGAACCCTCTTATACCTACTCGAGTAACAATAACCAAAATTGTCCGAACACCAACAAAAATGTTACGCGTCCATTTTCCCACTTTTTATCGGCAATATCATGAAATAAACTCTTAAAGTGCGGATTATATCCAACTTTAGTATCATATTAAAACGAGTTGAAGGAAAACTTCGAGCAACAGGACCAGAATATTTAAGCAGATCGGTGGCAAGTGACAACCATGGAATTATAAGCGAATGGAGTCCCAAAAAGCATATTTTTTATCATCGTATCGGCCTTATAGTTCAATGTAAATTATGGGCTTCCTCATAGTCTTTGTGCTCATAGTGTGTGTTCCTCTTAGTCTTGATTACTCGTGAGGTGGCAATAATCATTAGGTACGCTAGTAAATGGATTGGTGACCGCAGTATGTATGTAATAATATTCACACAGAAATATTTTGTTGCCCAACCTCGTAATATTATCGTTCACCTTTACGGGCAACCACAGAAAGAGAGGTGATTATCTATTCTTTGCAAGTAATCATATTATGACATTTTTTCATTAGAATCAAACTCGGTTGATGGACGCATTGTAGTATCCCATGTGATAGCTAATGCGTAGCATGACAGAACAGAACAGAAGTGTGGAAGAAGAAAAACGGGACAGCTCGTATTGGACAAATTCTGTCCTCGCTTAATTCGTCTAAGATATAATTATGCTAGAGTCTGCTCCAGAAAAGTAGGCAGTGTGTGCATTTGCCATTTCTACAGTTCGCCCGCACCATCACTTCATTAACTAAGTTCTCCGTGGTAAGATTCGAGGGTACATATTATTGTGTCAAGTCAGCTCATGTATTCAGTTCGTGTTATGTCTGTCTATGGCATCATACGAGTAATTATGGTTCCGAAAATTCTTTGTTACTAGATATTATTTCTGGCAAAGAAAACGGTTTTGCCCTATTCTTTTGTTAGGCGTTGGTACACCTACTTCTAGTAATAAAGTATCAAAACTTAGATAATAAAGTTCTAATATTTACTCTCGCAACTGGTTTATCAGGAATTAAGGACAGAAAAAATCAAGAGTTTCATCAAATAAATGGTGTTAAAACTAACGAATAAATCATAAATAATCCTGCTGCCAGAAACACACCAAATAGTTTATAAAAAAATCGAGTCTGTAGCTAAAAATAGATACATACATTTTTGCTTCTTAAACCTAATATTCATAAGCAGATTGACAAATAATTCAAATGAACAAAAAACAAAAGAGAGATCTCCTATCTAAATATAGAAAAAAGATGGTTCGGGGGATACTGACCTATCTCGATTAAATTGAACGTATGATTCCAGCAGGCGGGCCAAGTATCCCAAATGGCTGTACGTGCATAAAAGAACCCGGATAGGCCAAACTCCTACCCCGGGTATATTTACGACAGCCCTGGGCGGGCTTATTTCTTATGAAACATGGTGTGAAATATGTATGTTTGTAATCTAATTATGAAATGAAGTACGCTGTACGTGTCAGGAAACTCCAAATTTGACGACACGGTTGGCGCAGTGGCTAAGCGATTAGCTTTCTGCGCTATGTGCCGCGGGTTCGATCCCCGCACGGACAAATATTTGTATGATCTACAGATAGTTGTTTCGGGTCTGGTTGTATGTGCATGTGACATGTATGTTTGTAAACTGTACCCTCGATACAGGAGAAATCCTAGTGAGGGGCAAAGTTTAAAAAAAAAAATAGGAATATGTTATTGTTTACCTCCCCTTAGTTGTACCCTCAAGGCTGAGGCTTATGCCACTCTACATTAGGTTTCTGCCCAAATTGTCCTGCACCGAGGGGTCTAAAAAGGCCACTTTAAATGAATCATATGATTCATATTACAATTGTCAAAATATCAACTTTATTGATGACTCTTAATATCATATGCTTAAGGCTCATATTCAGCAATCATCTGTTTAACAGTTACCATGGAGATTCGTAGGTAAGTTGCTAAATGTGGCCTTTTTAGGCCTCCTGGTGTCACGGTCTATCGCCCATCCATAGAAATAGTACAAGGTATCTAATATAATTATATACTATCTCCATGCGCCCATCTCATCGTAACATAAATTGACATCGATTTTTTTTCCATAAGCTGCACTTTCATTTGTCTAAAACATTGCAGCATCTTCCGTTTACTCATGTAGGAACTGATGAATGATCTTTACTAACATACTCAAAAAAAATTAGCTCTTCCAAGCCAAATATTGATGTCACGTTTGGCACAGTGGCTAAGCGATATCATTCTGAGCAACGTGTCGTAGATTCGATTTCCGAACAGAACAAATATTAGTATATTCTACAGATATATTGTAAACTGTAGATACCCACGATTCAGGAGAAAGATTAGAGAGGGGCAAAGTATAAAAAATAATCGCAATGTTACTGAATGAAACTGAACATACTTTCAGCCTGAAAGAAATCCCACGCTGTCGTCTGTTAAAAGCCATAGTTACATCGAGGAATAATAAAAGATTAATTCTAGCGTGTCATAAACCCCGCCTTGATTGCAACGTTTCTTCTACGAAAGACTTCGCTTTATTTATGAGTCTCGGATATTCTGATCACGACGTTCCCATGAATATCTAATAAGAATCGATAAATGCTCATTGACCATCGACTGTAAATGAAAAAGTTTTTTTTTTTTTAAATGACACCTCTTTTTTGTTTTTACTGAATGTTTTGTAGCAGCTTATTGCGTTTATCAATCAATCGTCCAGCCTGTTACAGTCCACAGCCATAAGAATAATATATAATACTCGTATTATTTATTAAATCCAAGTCACCAGTAGATTTAAATGACAGATGTTCTTCAAAAAGGGAGTGAAATGATTTTTACAGGGTCGGCAACGCACGAATCATGCCCCTGGTGTTGCAAGCTTCCAGCTACTGTAATCACATACCATCAGGCGGGCTGTATGCTGCTTTGCCACCTTAATGGTGTAAAAAAAAGTTCCTAGCCCTTCCTTAAATATAAAATACATACCGGTCAAACATATAACCCTCACCGTAGTCGGGTAAAAATATAGTATACGTACGTTGTATCTTTCACTTGTCAAATCAGTAAATGAGGGAAAAACATTGACTTGTTTCATACTTCAGTGGGGAAAAACCGCCATTGCCTAAATAATGTCCTTTGGTTTAAAATAAGAGCTGTATAAAAAAACGATTAAACTTGTATTTTACAGAGAGACAAAAATCAAAATTTCCAACAGAAATAAAACTTACTTTGAATTCCACTCCTCAACTTTGTTTAATATTTTACTTTTTAGAACTGGCAACGTTAAAAATGCTCTTACATTGAACGCACCCCATTCGCAGTGGTGAGACGGACGTCCGGGACGTGAAATACGTCTCTGTTTATGTGTTGGTTACTTTAATAGTTGACTGTATCGGCAGGGAAAGTCAACGTATCAAATATTTGGGAAACTGGAAGAGTCCTCATATAACTTGTTACTTAGTCTCGATAATGTATATCTGTTTATCCATCGTAATTTTTAATAACTGAAGACAATGTATTCATACTATCATACCATTTTAGTATTAATAGTGTGTTGATGTCCAAACGAACTTATTGTGGTTCATAGCACAGCTCCTAGCTGTGCTATGAACCACAATTGTTTCGTTTAGGTTGCCCTCAAATTGCGCCACTAAACTTGGTCCCGAGTCATTCACGTCGAGACCGACGAAAGTAGATTCCTTTATTCGACTGTATATTTATTCATAAAGCCTTATTTTATTAACCTATTATTAGTTCAAAAGTTACCTCTTGGCTTTTTCATATATTTTCGTCCTGTCATTTATCCATTTACTGCTTACCCACTACGCAAAACTTCGTATTCCATTTTTCTGGTGTTGTCTAGGAAAACAGGATAGTTTTAATAGTTTCCTTCAAGTTTTCTTCTCACAAAATTTATTTAAAAATCAGAGCTTCCAATCATAAAGTACAACATATAATTAAATTGTATTCTCGACACCTAAATAAATTTGAATTTGCGTGGAGAATTTAATTAATATGTAATTTTATACTTGTGTTTGGGTGTTTTAATCTCATTTGAAAAGGGTCTAATATTTTTGTCCAACTTTGTTATTTGTGTATTCACTGTTATTTAAATACATTGTGAATGTATAAAGGGGTTGTTTTTGACCGAGGCTTGTTGTTGGACTACTTCTTAGAGTGTAAGTCTTGGAACAAACGTATGTCTACTAGTGGCCTGAGATAAACTTCTTCACCGAACTTAAAAAATAAAATAAAAGGTTAATTCCAAAAATAAAAAAATATCATAAATATTTAAAAGCTTTTATCCTATTTCTCCACTTCTAGATTTGTTATTCATGCACGAATTGCCACAAAATCCTGGACTCCTCAAACTCAACGTAGATTTTCAACTTATCCGCGGGTAATGTGCCTTGCTACTTTCAACTCCTCGACATATCCCGGCTATAAATTGTGGCCAACTCTCACCTCCGACCGAATCGTGGCCGCCATTTAGCGACGGAAGCCGGAGATCGCCACAAACTTGCTAAGCTCTAAGTTCCACCTCGATTGGGTTCGATCCTGAAATCGGTCTTTCTATTTAGAACTTTCCTGCCTTGGTTTATGCACTCTAATGTAGCCGTCGAATATTTTATTTGGTCAAATTGAAAAGTATTTTTGGTGAAAGAATTCTGGATGTCTCGGGAGTTGAGGATGGATAAAATGTGGTTGTGCTTTTTAGTTATTTGGTTTCGCAAATTATATTCAACTTGTAGGTTAAGTTAGGTTTTTATCAAAGCCTGAATAAGCCAGTAAATGAGTTACTCTTTAATAAACCATGAAGATTGTTGTGGGTAGTTTATTAATAATAAAGTCGTCTAGGAAGAAGTTCCCCAAAACAATATTGATGGAACTTATAATATTATAGCAAAACCAAGAGAAACATTTGTAGGTTTAGACCTTACAATAAAAAAATAGATTTTATCGAAACGAATTGTAAGGCTATAGGTACTTGGGATCCCGAAAAAAAAAGAATAAAAATAATATTCGACTTAAAATTGAAGTCAATCAAAGTACGGTATAGGTAAATAGTGCAAATAGTAATATTATTAAGGCTTAAATACAATCGACAATGTAAACTAATATTGTCAACGGTAAATCTATTAAGGAATATAAACAAAGAAAAACGGTCTTCAAATATGTCCCAGAATGTTTAACCAAAATTACTCAAACCCAAATCCACAAATTTGGAAGCAACGTTTCCTGTTAGAACCAAGTTTGCGACCCTAAAGTTACCGAAGACAGCGGATGTACGACCACGGATGTCAACCAACTTCGATTTTAACATTTAAACTTTAAGATTTTCTTTTAGTTTCTCCCTAACTATGGCCAGTTTCCAACTATAAAGGCCAAGTATTAAAGTCGTGATCGTTAAGACAGTAGTAAGTATATTACTTCCAATTTTACTGCTATCGTGATTTAAAGAAACTTTTTATATAACTTCTATTAAAATTTCTTCTGTAGTAGGTACAGCCATTTTCATTTCATTATTATGTTCTGTAAGCTCGCACTTCAAACTGCTTTTCTTAAAGAAATCAGCATCTGCAAGCACGCAATCCTTAACTTTTTCTATGAAATTATGAGTACTAATCTATAATAATCTTAAAATAATGCAATTATTTTATTAAAATTTAACTTAACTTGGATTCAAATTTTTTCTAATTTATAAATTATCGTGTATCTAAATACCATTCCACATTATAGAAACTTCTTTCCTTGAATGAAGATTTAGGCCCAAGTTTACCGACAACATAACAGATGATTAGAGCAAAATCTGCCGTTTAAACTTTAATTTTTGTATGGGTATTGGGTAATCGGCCGATTTAATTTTAAACATTTGTTATATTGTTGGTAAACATAGCCCTTAGTCGCAGAATGGTGGTAAGTGATAGTTAACATTTGTCGGCGCCCCGCTACCACGCTTAATCGTCTCCATATGTTTTATGCGACCTATAAATTGAGCTTTAAAATTTTTGAAACGCTCCGTTAGTCGCCTTCTTATACTTTAATGGTGCGAGGAGTGGAAATTCGTTCCGATTGCTTATGTAAGGGGAATGTGTGAGCTGTTTTTTTTTTTAATACTTTTTTTATTATGTTTTCCTACTGTTTTATACCTACACTTTTTCATTTACAAGAATAATAAACACAGTTAAAATAAACACCACATCATCATTTTTGATCTCATTTTTATTTTTTGTCTATAATATTTGTATTTAGTACATGATAATTAAAACATTGATAATCTCAATAGGTGCAGTTAGTATCTTCAGAGGATAGCCTTGTGATCTGTAACACAGGTTTTATCTATCACAGACACCAGTTTCTATTTAAGTTATTATTTAATGTGCTCTGTAATGTAATGATAAGAAAATAAACATTTACTTTAGGTACTTTTAACACTTGTACAAAAAACTAAAAGACAGTTGACATCAGAGCTTACTGCACAGTATATGAGAGATAGTATCTACTCAAGCATATGCGTACACGTTTCGGTTCTATTTTTATAAAGATTGCTATGATCACTATTTTTGAGAAAATCTGTTATAGATAATTATCATATATAAGTCTTTATACATAATTACATAGGGTACCATAGAAGACCTTCCCGTCAAGAGTATTCTCAGGTTAAATCGCGGCTTCGATGACACTTATGAAACCTAAACGATGGTATTACAAAAGACAGTTTAAAGCAAGTCTTGTAAAATCCAGGTTTTAAGATAGCACCGTCTCTTTTTGTTATTATGACGTTAGAAAGTGACGGATAGTATTAAAAACCTGGGTTTTACAAGACTTGCTGTAAACAATCCTTTGTAATAAGACAGAAAGTGTTTGTTGGGGTGGTCAATTCCAGACAAGACCGATACGATCTAAAATAATATGATTTATAAACGTATTTTCTTTATCCAAACGCATTCTCAGATTGAATGAAGTCACAACAGTTAAATCAATGCATTTATCCAACATTTATTTGTGACACAAACATAAAATGTTAATTATGGGACCGGACCAGCTTTTATGACAGAACGCTTTTACGCTAAATTGAAAACAACTCATGACTTATTCACAACACGCGTATCACCAACCAACATACATAGAGCCCTGTGACATAACCAAACTGGAATAAATTTTCAAATTGTGCGGGTCAAATTATATTAGTCGTTAGTCTATCAACTGGACTGCATTGACTTTGGTATATACCGTTTAATTCTGATGTAGTGTTTTTAATTCATTAGCTCAGATCATTTCGTGTGTTTGAAATTCAAAGGGGTATTTGATTCGTTTGGTCCTGTTGTTGCATTGATGAAATATCCAATATCCACGCCAATGTGGGTATGAAAGGAAAAGAGGGTTTACAGGGAATTGATTTTCTATGGTCCTTTTATGGGCCGGCAAGCGATGGGAAGCAGTGGTATGATAAAATTTGTACTTTTGATCCGGAAGAGGCGCGGAAAACGATTTCTATTTGATAAAATCGTGAATGATTGTGCCTTTCACGATTTTATCAAATATTAATCTTCAAAAATTTTAATGGCGCTGTTTTCAATTATAATTATTTTAAATTTGATTAAATCTCATTCGTTACGAACTTTTTGATTGCTACGGTTTTAAAGGTTTAGAGTCTGATTCGTTCATTTCTTATCAGTCCTATGCACGCTAAGAGTATCTGCATGGCCTCACCCCTTTTTAAGCATATTATATGCTTAATAACTTTTCCCTTTCACGTATTAATATATAGATAATATATTAACAGCTGCAAATACTTTTTGCTTCAGAGTACGATACGAGCGTCCAACTCAACAACATTAAATCGTAAGCGAAAGCCATTTCAGCGGACGTGGGTTAAAAAAAAGAAGAAACGGTCTCAAAACAATACGAGAGCAAGAGTTAACCCCACAAAGTGCTCGGGTATTCCGGTGTACAACATTGCGATACTGCAGCTTAGCCGCACAGAATAGAAAAATTTATCGCTTTGCTACAATGGAAACGGTTAATCCAATTCAACGGGCTCAAGTGATTTCATTTTGTTGGTTCATATGAGATCTTGAATACACAAAAGTGTATTTTAAAACAGTAAAAGGTAAATTGGGAGTAAGTGTTATGTGTGGTTGGGGAACTGACGTTTATGTAGTGCTAGTCATGGGATTAATAGTACAAGGAAGTCTTGTATTAAATTCTTCTTATTTCACAGAGTGAGTTAGAAAATTTGTTTTGTTGTGTTCAAGATCCGATTCAGTTACGTCAACTACAAATAGCTTATAAAAAATAAGCTATTTGTAGGTGACATCAGTAAAAACACGCGCGTTTGATTAACGCATTTCAATCGTTATAAAGTTTATGGAGGTCGTTTATTGTCTATATTGTAAATTCTAATAACTAAAAATATATATATAGATAGTTTCAACGAACACTTCACAAAGCTATAATAATTATCGTTCTTACTACAAACACGAAACGGTTGCTGTCGCTGATATTGTCACTAAGATCGCAGGTTACGCGCAACCGAAACTTTCGTCTACAATCTACGCGTGCGCAATAACCGAAGGACATAGGTAGGTACAAAGACAAACGTCATCAAGTGCCGAAACTGCAGCGAACGAATACGACAGCGAAGAACGTTGACGGAGTACTGCTGCGACCGGGGGCCAAGCAAAAATTGAAATTATCAAAACAAATGTCATTTCGATACGATCAAGAATCATGTCTAACTACCCACATTAGATCACCTTATTTTATTAAAGTACTTACTAAATAATAGGTACCTAGTTTTAAGTTGTTTTTCTTATTAGATTCCATCATAAAGAGCGTCCTGGTTTTGTGCAAAAATATAAATAATTATTTTTCTGTTATGGCGACGCAGTGATAAACATTCACATTTTACAAAACCGGGCGCGAGTTAGGTTGTGCGTATTGCGTTAAAAACGTATTTGTCGACCTCTCCGGTCGATTAAGGTCCGATTAAATTGTGAACATAATAGATTTCTCAGAATTGGAGCTCAAAGGGAAGACTATCGTTACTGTTACTGATAGCCTGTATCATCCCCTGCTGGGCAAAGGCCTCCCCCCTTGATTTCAATGCTGTACTATCCTGTGTCAGTGATGACCAGTCCTTGCTACCTAGACTATCGTTAATTTTATAAAATACAATTAGGTACCATATTGAAGTGTGTTTAGACTAGTCTATATAAGAAATTAAGAGGTTCTCGGTCTCGTTTCCCTGTAAAATGAAAATCTGTGTTTTTAAAGAGTAGTTTTTGATATTTTGTTCTAATGAATTAAAGCAATTACCAAAATAATGTCAAAGACAATATGATAAATTAACTATTTATATAACAAATCCGAATGATATTTTATTGCTGAGAATAATTGAGATCCTACCGCCAACATTTTTAACTCGTCGCCTTAAATATTTACTTAATTACACACAAAATTACTCTTTGGATACTTTTTAGTTTCCAGCCAGTAGTGAGACAGGGTTCTGTTAACTGGTTTTCCCAAACCCTGGCGCGCGATAGTAAACAGACATTTCTGTTTTTCATTTGGCATGAAAAGTGCAAAAACTGTACCAAATAACTTTTACCAAATGTCACTTTTATCAAAACTTTTTGCGGTTTGCAACATAAACATAACTAACGAGACATCTGTTCAAGTAATTTGTGTATTACGGTGACTTTGATCAGCACTTCAAAGTTTCAGAAACATCAATTACAGGATATCGGATTAATGTTTAAACTTTTCTATCATTATTTTGATCTTGATGAATTGCCTTGTTATTCTAACCAGGGGGCAATCTGTAACGGTATTATGGGGTCAAAGATATTTTGATGTCGTTTTGGTTATGGTAACTCTATATCTATAGTAGATAATATTATAAAGAGGTTTTGTATGTAGAAGGTAATCTGGCCCTACTGAACCGATTATAATAATGTAACCGTCAAAAATCCCCGACTCCAACTTGAATAAGAGCTGTAACTTTTGAACGGCTAAACAAATTGTCATGAAACATAGCTAAGATGATACCTGATTAAACTAGCTTTCAAATAAAAAAACTGCATTGAAATCGGTCCAACCAGTTTGGAGCTACGATGCTACAGACAGATACACACTGTAAACTTATAACACTCCTCTTTTTTGCCGGGGGTTAAAAATTCACCCACTAATAGAAAGGTACACTATAGAGGTCTCAGGAGTGATATAGGATATATTTTATTTCGATAAAAATAACTGGTGATACCGCGGGTAAGCTCTCTTAAAGCAGGTAAAACCATTTTTATCACAATGAATATTGATAGGAACCTATGAATACTTAGGACGTGTCAAAAACAAATTAAAGTAACAATATTCTAAGTGACTATCGGTTAATGCCAGTTCGTCTGTCAATTAACTATCTACGGAACCAATATAAGTTGTTGGGACTGATGCCCGCTTTGTTTTGGTTAGATTGTTCGGGGATGTAATTTATTGGTTTTCTATTTGCGTAAAAACCTATATAGGTAAGGCAGTTTTTTACATTAGTCATGTCAGTCGGGGCCTTTAATTCTTCAATACACTTTAGCTTCGCAGTGCCACCGATTTCAGAAGCTGTTAAGTTTAAAAAAAAAAAAATTATACGTTTTAGTTTTTCGAAGTTGGTTTTAAATCTTATTTCTGTTTTATTAGTTTTAGTTTTGAAATCTTATTTCGGTTTTCTTCTTCTTCTTGTTTATTCCTGACGTCACATCGGGCCGCGCGGCGAACGACGCTTTAAACCGGTGCAGAACGCTGTCCTCACCATGGGCTTGTCGGACCAGTGGCCAACGCCTAACCACTCGCTCGCCCATACACTAACTTGCGGACGTACCTATCGGAAATCTATTTTTATTGTAATCAGCTTACCTACGTAATATATTTATAGAGCTATTATCGAAGATTAGTAGTTTTACTAAGGTGTCAAGACCACCAGCAATACACCTGGTGCTTGGCACTCAAACATTGTTTCTTTTCCTTTCAAATGATCAACCTAATTAATTACTCAACTGTTTTCCATGTACATCATAATACTTTCATACCATCCGATAAATCTACCGCACATGACAGATTACGAAAGTAAACACAAAAAAATGCTTTTATAAAAATATAAATGAAATGTGCAAGGGTCATGTTTCGTCATTTAGGAAGGAGTAAGTTCATCAATCACGGGCTCGAAATGTCAATCGATACTGACCAGTCATCAGGCGTATTATTTATATAAAATATACTGTTTACAGATTTCCCTTTGAACATTTTTGGCTGCATGTGTGAAGGGTACTTCATTCTTGATATATGATACGTTCGAGTAGGGAAATGCTTTAATATTCTGATTTCAGTTTATTTTTATTTGCGTAGGATAATAGAATTTCAGATAGTAAATCGATTTTAGATTTTGAATCAAGAACTTCTTCGTTTTTCTTTGAAAGAAAGGTAAACATATTTTAATTTAGTTAAAGTATTTTGATTTTGTTCAGGGATTAGAAATCCCTTTAAGAAATCAAGAAAACAAAAAAAATCCTCTCACCCAAAAATCTTGGTCGTTTATTTAAAAAATACGGGATAGACAAAAATAAACGTATTGACTTTCATATTTCGGTCAGTACACATCCCGCAGAATCCCACTGTATTCAATACGGTCAAAATTCTTCACAAAAATCGGTAATTAATATTTGGACACGAACTCGACTGTGATAAGGCCTACCAATTGGGCAGAGTGCACTGCATGGATTAAAATGCATTTTGTCGAGAGCAGCGAAACATAAAAATAGAAGAGGCAGAGTGATTGAAATCGCCATCACGTAGTGTTGACACATCGGCCGTATCCGACATGCCGGAATAATTTGTAAATTTACAACCAAATACAACGGATTTTTTTTATTTTTTTGTACCGGGTAAACCTGTGCTTGTTGTCAGATTTTTGGAAAGCGTTGTCACGGCTATTTGTTCGAACTTTTTTTACTACCTATGGCTTTTAATCAAACTGTGTCTAAAAATCAATAAATTTTTGTAACTAAATGAATTATTAGTCCTTGTTTTGTAGTCATAAGCGAGTACTACAGATATAGGGTACTTTTAATTTAAGGCTCAAGTTTTTGTTCTATCTAATTGTGACTTGTGACATATAAGTTTGTATGTTTGTTTTTAGGGGGGCTGTAGGTACATTGCTTAACAGTATTAGTCAAATGAAACTTCTTATATTAATCTATATCTACTTAAATCAGTGTCTTTGTTATAGTTGAAGTTATTGCACTCATTCGTTGGGCTGCTAAAATTCATAATGTTAAAATAAACAGAATTGATGTTCTTTCAAATAGATTTTATCAATGAGGCGGTTTTGTAATAATGGTGATTGCAAATATAACATAAATGACAAAAATTGATTAATACCATTGAACCAAGTTTCCATTGATTATATTATTTTTCATGTTTTATTTACGTATTATATCACTTTATCCATTAGTTCAGTAAATTTGTGATTTTATTTCCACAATAGGTACACATTTATACAATGAAATCTACCTTTCTAAATTACATAAAAGTCTACGGAAGTAGTCTATATGCTCTAAGCCGAGCCAACGATTTCAAAATCGTCACGTTATCGTTACGATCGTGGGTAAGTGTATTGCAGGCCAAGCTGAATAGTTACAATTTGACAGAATTGCTAGTTTCCACGCATAACATACAATGATATGAATACCACTTATAGAGAGGAGATGATGGGTTTTCCTTTCTATTAAAACAGAGTTAAAATATAATAACATCAAACTAATGATCACTTAATTATTTTCAATTATGATTCAGAATGAACCATTCGATACACATCGCTACTGCTTTATACAAGAATGTAAAAAGATCTGATTCAATTTATCTGAATAAACAATTTCAAATCGGCCCTAACTCAAAAATAACGGCCCTTTCAAAAGAAGAATTAGATCAAGACTTCGCTGGCGATATTTCAAGCTTATATCGACGCATGGAAGTAATATAAACGTACGTACGTGACATCCAAGTGGCGATGGAAAAAATATTTTCGCGTTTTTTGTTCGACTCAATGTTGAGAGAAAACTTGGCAAAAAGCGCGTCATAAACATGTGACGCTGCGAAATTTTGCAAGACACGTCCAGCGCGTCCGTACATGTAGTTACTGGGGAATTTTTGGTGTAAATTGCGCTTTTCAAAGTACGTTGAGAGATATTTAGTGTTGATATTGAGTAATTTTTGGTTTAATACTGGTAAATCGTGAAAGTTTCTGGAAGATTTGATCCATGTTTTATATCTACACTCCAAATAAGAGCCAATATGTAAGAAAATTAAGAAATTATAATAAATAGAGAAAAGTTTTGACACTGCATAATATCCTCAGAGTCAATCTCGCTGTCATAATTAACCGACGAATCAAATTGAAAGTGCATAATACATTTGTTTATATATAAGCCAATTCATTAGCCTTAGCTAACCCGCACCAGGCCAGCGTGGCGGACTAAGGCCTAACCCTTCTCATCATAAGAGGCCCGTGCCCAGCACTAAGTCAGTAAAATGAGCTAAATTATTATTTATTAGCCATTTACAAACACCATACTCGTAACTGCATCATTATGTCTAATGATGGTACTAATTTCTCGATTATTACTAATTATATCATCAACACTTGCACATAACTCTTTTATGATTATCACCAATGAATGCATTTTCAATCCCCAACTCTCAACCATCATGTAACATAAGAATTCATTAGTATTATTTGACAATGTTTCTGCACAGTGAGTGCTCTATATTGTTGGCTATTGTGTGTCAATAGGGGCTGGAAAATTAGGGTTCTATTGAATTTCCTCCCGACGGCTTTCCTAACTTGGCTCGGAACAATTCAGTTTGCTAATACGGTCACATTTTGTTCCGCACCGATATGGGACATACGGCTATCTGGATAATGCCTCTCATATCTAGCTATGTGTTTGAGTGGGACAGCGATAGTTTGAGTATATGCTTTTGTAAATGTTGCGTTATTATCCTGGGATGGACATGTGTTTGGTGTTCCGATGTTATTATTCTTCAAAATATTTGGAGCGTGCTCTACCCTTTTATGAAGTATCTGGGGTATTTTGTTGTTGTTGTTTGTATAGTTAGATGGATGAGTTTTGAGACTCTAGTTTCCTATAAACAAACTTAGATTAATTTGAACTACTATATCTACATACTATATAACTACCTACACCTCCAATATGAGGCACTGTGTCCCTAATTTGTCAGCGAAAATAATCATTTATTAAGGTGTTGTAGAGGAGTTCCACAATCCTGGTTCATTCAGTTCATCTTTGAAGATGTTATGTGAACTGATAGCCTAAATTAATGAAATCTTCTTTCTTAAAAATAACTGTCACTTCAAAGAAATTTCTTGTATTTTCTCTCATTCCACTGTTCACATAATTAATACAATAAAAAAAGTAAGAGTTCATAACATAGAGAATATCTGTATCAACCAGATTGCTCGATACAAATATGCAAAACTTTACAATTTGTATGCAAGACCGCCGCAACTAATCAAGCTTCCCTACTACAAAGGACATTACTTTTCATGTTCATTTGCGAACTTATATTAAAACCTATTGAATATAGTGATTTATCTCCGCCGTAGTTCGATGGGAAATGAGATTGCCTCCGTCTTATCCGATGCTCTTAAATTTAAGCTCCGTTTTTTGTTACAATATTGTAGGGGAAGAATACGGGTATTTTTCTGAAGGTAATAAAGCCGGATTGTATCTGCACTTTATGTATGATCTGTCTTTTGGGTACTAATGTATTGGTTGGGTTTGATACACTTGGCTGTTTTAACAAATACTTTTTCATCCGCAATTTCAAAGTATATTTTTGTGTTATTCAAATCGTAAATACTTAGAAAATTTTCATTTAAATGTTTTAGGAATTGATTGCGAGATTAGTGGTTTTCACGAAGGATTTTCTGGATTATTTAACATTTTGCCGTTTATATTTTCATTTCAATAATTCATTTACCTAATTTACAAAACCATCAGACGTGTGCACCAAATATAGAAGGGATGTTTTTACCTCAACGATATCCAAGGCGTGAAACTCAAGACAAACTAATAAGTATACATTGTACAAGTCATGAGATTCTAAACCTATGTCCCTATATAACTTCCCATGTAGCATTAAAATTTTGATGCCAATTTGTATGAAAACGGATAATAAAATGACAGGATTTTAAAAATAATTTTATTCATGAAAAAAGTCTATATTTTCCGTTACCTCATTATTTTGATTCATCTTTTAAAACTGTGCATTATATTAATCGGACGATAAATTGTTCAAAAGTGAGAGAATTTGATGGCGAATTCCCAAAAAATGTATCCTTCGCGCGGCATGACCATGAAAATGGCCAAGAATACAAATATTTTCACAATAAATCATATCTTAACGGCGAAAAGAAGATACTTTTTAACAAAAAAGCAAAAAATTCGTCTGCAAAAATACTTGAACTGATCTAAACGAACGCCAGGAAAAGGAGCCAAAATGCAAATTCTTGATACTGCAATATTATAACAACAAGCTCATGAATACGATCCGTAGTTAAGATTTCCGCACTCCCGTCTTATTCTTATCAATTTTCCACCAAAGTACTAAGTTTGCTAGTTGTTAGCTGGAGGCAATGTACACAGAGAGAATTCTTGAGTGGCTCTTAGCCGACAAAACGTAGTTTATGAGCAAATTTTCGAATAGAATGTCGCCATTACACGTTCGGTCCGTTCGTTCGTATTCGAATAGATTTGAATGAAATGAACAGTTAAGCTTTTGAGACTTAGAAATGATGAGAATCCTAAACTCGGTTCAGATAAGTTGAATGTATAATTTTCAACTTCATAATGCCGTTTCGAAATTGCTGGGATTTTCAAGGTGAAGGTTACATACACAAGAAGGTTAGAGAAGGTTATATGTAGTGTTACAACACGTAACACATAGCAGTAATTTAGAATTTCAGTACTAAAAAAGCTGGTATAACACGCAATTACGAGTTGTTAAATTATATAGTGTTTCATATAAAAATCTAGGCGTTCTTTTCAATGCTATTCGTGATTAAAGAAACAAGCTTTTAATAATATTATGTTAAAAATAAAAATGGTGTAAGTATTGTGAACTACATACCTATAAGTCAATATAATAAATAATTAAAGGTCTTACCAATTTTCCTTAAAATTAAATAAACAAAACGATACTAAAGTTTCTTCTTTATAAAGACTATCTAAAAGAACAATCGTAGGCGGGCTCTTCAATGTGTTTTGTGCAAGCGCCATCGACAACATTTGAAGTATTAAATCTTTATCTGAACTCAAGTCCTGCCCGCTTTCTATTAACTCGCTAGAAACAAACTTGTCGTTTTAAGGCCCGAGTAATATAAATTATTTTTAGAAAGAAAGAATATAGTTTTATTCCAAACAATGAATAAAGATGTAGGTAATGTATTTTTTCTTGTATTTTAATTTTACCTTTTGTTATTATGTCCAGCGGAAAATTGGTACTTTTTTCACTCATGATTGCACTTCTATGTATTTAGTCCGTTGTAACATACATCATGCTTGAGAAAATCCAACAGATTTATACAAACACTAGCGGCCCGTCCCCCGCTTCGCACGGGTGCAATTTCTCTACTATCCTTACATTCAATATCAAATTATTATACATAATATAAACCTTCCGGAAGAAATGCTCCAAATGAAGGTGAAAACCGCATCAAAATCCGTTGCGTGGTTTAGGAGGAGTTAGCGGATACATAGACCGACAAACACACAGCTCGGAAAGAATTTTTATTTTATACTATTTATAGAAGAAGATAAAAAAAAATTAAAACAGAGACTTACGTAGGTACCTAAGTTTATATAGAAACAGAAGCTAACGTTCACGTGCTTCATAAATACACACCATATAATTATGGGTCAATAACCGGAAAGCATTGTACTGTGTACAGCATTAAGTAATAATTTTCAGAAATTGAATTCTGGCTAATGCCAGCAATTTGCATAATCAACGGTTATGATGCGATTAAAGTTTTCGCCTTTACCCGAGCCAATCCGAATTCACTTTTTACCTTTAAAGTGTAGATTAATTCTTCAAGATATCGACATAAACTGCGAAATAGCGTTATCGCTTCCGTATTTCGTATCGCGATAGGTACCAATTACGCGGAGTTTTCATTAATTTTGTAATGAGTTCTTTAAAACTTGGCTTTTAGTTTATTGATAAGAATCGGTTGTGAAGGGCAGGAATGCGGTTATGAAGCTTTCTTGTAACCATTTTTTTTTAAATTTCATTTATTTGTACCATTTTATGTAAAATTGTCTTGCGTGCTTTATCGATTGGCAAAATGCTATCTTGGAATTAAGAAGTCAATCAAAGAGCATATTATCCAAAAATCTATTTCAAATATAGAGCTGTCACCGTTATTCATTTTACGTCATAAACACACAAATTAAAAAGAGAATCCATCTGAGAAATAGCACCCTCTTTTGAAAAGTGGAGGTGACGTGAAAGTGACTCTAGCGACTAGCGAGTTTCAAATGTAAATAACTACGAGATCACATTGATGTTAAGGCAGAGGTATTAAATTATTAATTATTCATATTTTGTGCTATAACATTATAGCACAAAATATGAATCCGCGTTTGGCGCGTATAGTCGTTGTTGTAGTTGGTTGTTGTTGATATGTATAGTTTTGTTGTTGGTCGTTGTTGTTGTTGGTGTTGTGTTGTATAATTGTTGTCTAATAGTTTATAGTTATACCAACCCCTTTCTGTAACGGAAAGATAAATAGCCGAATGGTAACGGAAATACCGGGAAAAATAAATCGATTATTTTAAATGTTATTGTCGGATTTCTTTGAAGCGACATCTAGTGCTACATGAAGTAACTACTAGAAACATGGCAATAGTTGTCGTACTTCTTTTGCTGTTTATGTCTTATCCTTTCTATGTGCGTAATTGTTATTGACTTTTTCTTTTAATGAGTGTTGGTTTTTGTGTTGTCTAATAAATGTATTTTCTTTCAAATAGCCTATATACAACTGTACAACAACAACTGTCGGCCTGCCAGGCAATATCACCTCACCTGTTCGGAGGATTCTCCCTTTTCAACAACATACCTCGTTCCTCCACATCTTTATGACACCCCATAACCAATTTGCTTTTACAATAAGGTTGGTCTCAGCAAGTAAAGCACGAAATACACCAAACAACGTAATCAAAGGAGCATTTTATTCCATAAAATATATTTCCAAGGAAGTTCATTTAGTAAAAGGAATCCGATTTCGAATAATGCTACCGACCGACGTTGGCGCTAACTATATGAAAAGCCTTTTAATTACCGCTTCTTCGCTGCACTGAAACCGAAGCTATTAGATAACAAAGAGAATTGATTATTTGCACAAAAGTGAGCCTTTGATTTCCCTTATAATTAATATTATATACGAAGGTATGTGGAGATTTATCAGTCTGCGATCTTTGAATGGACGCTGGTCTTAAGATTTTCGTTCCCGTTGTCAAAAAGGTTGCTGTAATGGAATTCATTGCTATTGGAATATTTTTAAATCCTTGTCACCGCTTGAAAGCGAGCGATATCAATAGTTCCAAAATTTTAAATTTGGTAATCATTATAGGTATTTTAATTTCTCTGCTTGATTTTACTCATTTCCTCAGATTAACTTTAAGATAATGTTAACTCCAATTTAGACTTTAAACGCATTTCCGTTTTCACTTTAATTACAACGACTTTGGCTCTTAAAGGAATAACATTCAACCTTTCTGGATTTGAAGTCGTTTGAAGCATTGCGGTTTCATAATAATATGCACACACTAATCTTCTGCAACAGTGACTATAAAGGAGCTTGGATAGACTAAATACGGAATTTGGAATACTTACTGGGTGTTGTGGAACAAATTGGAAGAAACCAAGGAGTCCAGAAATTTATCGCAATAAGCAACCCTCCTTTTCTTTTTTAAACAGTGACCAAATGCGACTTATTTAAAGCAGTTATTATTTATTTTCAGCCTGTGCCGTCCCACTCCTGTGCAAGGACGGAGGCCCTGCTTGATGCCTTTAGAAAGTGGAATGAATATTTTCCAGAAATACCACTCTTTTAAACTTAAGTTTTTTGCGAGGCGTTCTATATGATATCGGTGCGTTTCACTTGTAACAGCACGAATACAGCCTCAGTAAATTGAGTAATCTACATAAAATTACTCGCGTCGTCTCCCCACGTCGTGTAATATACTAATTGTGAAATACATACTTTAATGTTGTTAATCGTGGACGTGCTCGCTTGTGAGCCGGCGCGCGCGGCGCGGGTCCTATTATTTGAGACACAATTAGAATGTATCTTTAGGCTCTTATGTTAATTGTTTTATTTTGTCGTGTTGGTACTGCAAATGACTTCACAATGTGTGTTACATAGGGCCATAGCAAACTAGCTGCTTTTTGTAGCAGAATCGCGAGTCTTCGCATTTGCTGTTCACTTTTTTAACCGCCGACAAAAAAGAGGGGTGTTATAAGTTTGTAGTGTGTACTTATCTGTGTATATATTATGTATCTGTGGACCTGTGTATCTGTCTGTGGAATTGTAGCTCCAATACGGATAGACCGATTTCAATGTAGTTTTTTTAAATGAAGTTCGTTCAATCTGGTATCATCTTAGCTATTTTTCATGAAAATCTGTTCAGCCGTTCAAAAGTTACGTACAGCTTTTTTTCTAGTTGGAGTCGGGGGTTTTTGACGGTTAGGTTATGTAACAAAAGGCAGCCGACGAACGCGAAATCACGCGGTTTATCAGTGCTGAGTTAGTAGGTAAGTGTTCTGCCAAATAAAGGTCTTTCGACAGTCTGTTATAACGATCTGTCTTGCTGATAGTACCTAAGTACATTGCTAAAACTTAGTAAAATAAAGGTAGTACCTAGTAGTAGATTCTATAGTAGATACGTGTAGGTAGAATCTGAGAATATAATTATAATACCTAATGTATTGTAATAAGGTCTAGCATGTATTGTGTGTAGTGACTATTGTATACGCTTGAGTTTCTCACTCTATATCTTAATTTCTCTTTCACCCAAAAGGTTTGCTGGAAGAAAACTTATTCTGAGTTATGCTCACCATTGTGCATTTAAACTGTATTTTTGTATAATCCATGTTTTGCGTACAATACAGATTAAGAATCATAAAATTATTACACTTGAGAACTGCCATGGCTTATACTTACTCTACCTAGGTACATTCTGAACTTGAAATAAGGGCAAGTATTTTTATAACAAATCTGCTCAAATAGGATATGGGACAAATTTTATATTTAGGATAATTTAATGTTTTTTAAAAACTAAAGCACAAGTTAAAAAAAAAAAGTATTTAAAAATATGCCTAAGTTAAGAAGCATTTTAAATTGCTAAACAGAGATGGCACTACTAACTTGTGACGTCATAAGTAAAGTACTGTCATAGAAAATTGTGACAGTTTAATACATATTTTAGTTTGCGGGAAAAGGATACGTAGTGCTTCATATAGAAATTTCAAAAGCTTATAGCTCCGGCATTTATTCACCGATTTTATCAATATTTTCAACTATGGTTTTCTTAACTTCCTACTTTATAGTAGGAAGTTAAAAATGGACTTAAATTTTATGTTCCCTTATGGGCTATAAGATATAAGTCCATTTTTACTAGCAGTCCACTGCCTATTACAAAAAAGCTTACATTTTATTCTAAATTGTGTTCAAAAATCAGCAATCAACTCGCAAGTCTTTTATCGACAGTAATATTGGAATTCCAGGCTTCACTAAAGGCGTGGGTGCCTTTAATTTATCTAACGTTCGCAAATTAGCAGGCCCACGGTAAGATTTATAGGTACAAGTATAGCCGAACTTGAACGGAGAAAGAATTTCGTATTCCCGATTTATGTATGCTGATTAAGACATCAATGGGCGCTGATTGGACGGTCCTTGAATAAATCAGACTTGAGAGCCTGTTCATAAGAGCATTAGCAAGGACAACGACGTTTAAGATGCGATTACACTGTGTATAGTTTTCATACAAAGCAGACTTCGCTGCTCATCTTATTTGTAGATCTAGTGGTTTCAGCGGCAGTAGAGAAAATATTTTTACAATCCGCTCAAATCTGTCATTTCTCATTGGCATAATTATATTTACTAGGGGTCGCCGAGTGGTCGAAATTCGACCGTAATTTTAGCTTTTTGCACTCCTTCTCCATATAAACTTTAACTATGCCAAATCTTACACTCCTCCGTGCTCGCAATATGCTTAAAAAGGGAATGGAATCCGTCAACTCTTAATTTTGTGATAAAGCTTTAAAAAACTGATCTTACAGAGTAAAAAAATTACGACTGCGTATGTCACGTCTCCGTCAAATAGGCATTCAGTTCAGCATAATGCCGGGCACCAAAGTTGCCGAGCGCTGGTTGCTTATAGCTGTGACACGCGGATATTGGACACAGTGGCTGAGCGATTGTCTTTCTGCGCTACGTGCCGCCGGTTCGATCCCTGCACGGAACAAATATTTGTGTAGCCTACAGATAGTTATACCGGATGTCTTAAGTAATAAATAAATAAATACTTTTTTTATTCTTAAGTTCTTTAATAAAACTAATAATCTGCATAACCTTCTCCCAACGATGCAGCTGAATATCATTAATTTTCACAGAGCAAGAAGCTTAGTAATGTCTGGTATTTATCTCTTCTATTACTTGTCTTTCAGTTATTTCTAGATGAAAATAAAAACTCGAAAATAACAGCTATAATCCATTACGGCATTCAATCTAGATTTTATTGGATTGCTCCGCGATATGGTACCGCACTTATCGATAGCGATTCTGAGAAGAATTCCAGTCAGTTATATCTTTCAATTCAGCGTACTATTTCAGTGTGCGTATTCCGGTATTAAGGATCTTCAAACCACGATACAACGAAGAAACAGTGGACGACCACGAAAATGTATGAAAACGCATAGCTGTATTCACGCGGACCACATTTTAACCCCCGACAAAAAAGAGGGATGTTATAAGTTTGTAGTGTATGTCTGTGTATTTGTATACTTGTGTGTTTGTGTATCTGTGTGTCTGTATATCTGTGTGTATCTGTCTGTGGCATCGTAGCTCCAAAACGAATGGACCGATTTCAATGCAGTTTTTTTAAATCTAAAGCTAGTTTAATCGGGTATCACTTTAGCTGTTTCACGAAAATCACACTTTTTCTAGTTGTAGACGGGGGTTTTTGACGGTTAGGTTATGTTAGTCGACGGCCGTCACAGCGTGTGGGCAGTTAGCCTGCTTATGCATCAAACGGAATATAACCCTCTCATTTACATCGGGTAAGCTTAACAATACCACACACCGGCAATGAGCCTCCGATGTACAGTCAAGATACATTACGGTAATACATTTCATGATTTCACAAACAAAATGCTCTGAACGACTGCGGCTCGCTTGGAGTTAGTAACTTTGCGTCTGGATGCCGGGCGCAAACGATTTTAGCGACCGGAAATATTACCGTTTGTGCAACAAATTCGGTCTAGTGTACAAGCGTCCTTACCATAACCACATGGAACCAAATAGCAAATGTGGTTTGTCACCGAAGTCCCTTTATAAGCATGATTTGCAACCACAACCGATGATGTGGTGAGACTGTTCCCACTTACCACTGTCTGCCTACTTGTGGTATGATTCGAATGTGGGAAGTCTGTTCCCGATAGGTAGGTATATCGCAATACACAAGGATAAAAAGGTCGGACTTTTATTACTTGCTCTCTAGACATTTCAGTACTTCAACTAAAATATTTATGAATGTTTTCTCTATAACACATCACATTACTGGAATGTTTTCTGTGTACAAAATACAGGCTATACGTACCCTTGACCCATGATACAATAACTTAGATATTCATCGATGATTTATTTAGTTAGTAGAGTATTTATTAGGGCTTATTACATCGTATTTCTACGTTTGTTTGAAGCCTTATTTATGAGTAAACTAAACCCATTCCTTCGTCTATTTTATGAATTAAATTCAGTCCATTACTGTCCTACTGCCTATTATGGGCATGGCCCTCTTCTCGGAATGAGAAGGGTAAGTCCTTTGTCCACCACGCTGGCTTAGGGCGGGTTTGCTCCAGATGTTTTCCTTCACCGTTAATGTAAGTGATAATCAAATTGCGAGCCGCACATACATTCAAAAAGTCAGAGGAGTCTGCTTAGTCCGTCAACCAGCACCAAGCCAGCGTGGTGAACTAAGTTCTAACCCTTCTCATTCTGAGAAGAGGACCGTGTCCAGTAGTGAAGCAGTAATGTAAAATAAATTAATGTTATAATTATGATAAAATTACGAGCTGTTTTTTTTTATTTTTTTATAGAATAAAATAAAATAAACATTTATTTAGACACAACAAAATGAGACACAACATACAGAATTAACACATAAAGAAAACACAAGAAGGAAGAGAAATACTCAATATTTTGAGTATTTCTAGAATACCATGTCAAGAGTGCCAGTTTTTTTCATTATCAATTATTCAAACTTCCAGTTTCTTTGAACCTACAATTAATGCGAAATAAAAGTAGCCAATGGGTATCTGTAGATACACTTTTTTATATTCCCACATCAATCAAAAAAGCAATATACCAGTCATTGGACTATGATTCAATATAATCTGGTCCCTTAAAAATGTCAGCCATGCCACTTAAACTATAATCCCAACGAGGCGTTAACTAATAATAAATAATGGTATTTAAGACCGTATATCCCGGAAAACCGGTTGCGGAAGGTAGTTGAACATACACACATGAAGAATAGTGCTGTAACACAGTAGATCTAGAGTTGAGAATCATTTTTACTATTACTCACTCAAGTTACTCGATTATACTTATGGCAAAAAGCAGAACAGGTAAAAAAGCCTGTGCGAATATAAACAAGATATCTATTTTAAAAGGATAAAGTAAGATTATATCGGTGGCTCGACAAAAAAATCTATTGTCAATCGTATTAAAAATATGCTCAAAAAAGAAGTGAGTTATTTAAAAAAACAACAAGTAAATGTTAGAAATTCTACCTTCAATCGATATTCCACTAATCGATATATTCTAACTTTCACACGACTCGAATACTTAAAACCACTCAAGTAGCTCTTCGGTAGACCCAGACCCAATATAATAATATGTACGGGAGCCGACTCTAATTTGTCAGAACTAACTAACGAGCCAATGTATATGATAAAATGATCCAATATAGAAAAAAAAAACTATCGATATTCGCCTAAATATTTCCACAAAATTTATACTTTGATATCATACTTATACTCTTGTAAATGAGTAATTATTCGATTTTCGAATAATCAAGTATCGTAAACTCGAGTATCTCAACTCGAGTAGGCCATAGGCCCATCACTATGCAGTATAATAACATAGCGCGGGAGCCGACTCGTTTGTCATGCTAACTAGCCCACCGCTTAATTACAGCCCATCTGTGGCTTGATTGGCGTTTCATTCGGATAATTGTTATCCAATTTAAACTTAATAACTGTGAACAGTAATTTGGATAATATGATGCTATTTTGTAGTGGGTTATAAGTGTTCTATCCTAAATTCCTAAGTGGTTTTATTAAAATGTGTTCAAAATTTATAGTTTCCGATTGTTATTGATTTGATCGGGAGTCTACAATAGTATTGTTTGGGGCTAGATTTGTAGATATGTAGGTAAACCTAGTGTCTGATCGAACTTTGTTGAATTGTATTTCTATACTAAAAGGAAAAACTATAGGAACAACAGAGTTTTCATTCGCGATTTCTGGTTTGGTCTCATAGTTAAAGTTGTTTATAATGATGAGTAGGTACATAAAAAGATAGTTGCTAATAAAGTAAAACATTATATAATATACCGACACTAGAATCAATCCTGCTACGAAAGTCGGTGGACAATTAGCTGTTACGCCATCGAGCATAGTATTTAACATATTTATTGGATACTTCCGTTAAACCCACAGCCTGTTATGAAATTGTTATGTAAAACATAGCCTCAAGACATTTGATCTATTCCATCTTGATCACTTGGAACCAGACACGTTGAATCACGATGTTTTGAAAGTGCCTGCAAAGACCCAATCGAATTAAAAAAAACTTTGACTTTGATTAAGTCTTATGATACTCGAGTACCAGATTAGTAGATGTACCTAGGTAGGTATCTATAGATGATTAAACTGCGTAATACCTACATACCTTCCTAGACATATTATAATTATATTCTGTGGTAATACGTTTAGCTGAGCAAATAGGTACATGGATCTTCTTATACCTGTCTGAGTGCGGTCTGATTATGGAAATCATGAGCGACAGCGATTATTGATTACATAATTTAGTTCACAATTTAAAATGCGTAGGTCGTACTTCAAAATTTGACTATACCATTTATAGAAAATCTTTTACTGAGCGTTTATTCTTATTCTTTATTGTACACAAAATATTGAATAATACAAAAAATAAACAATTTAAAAATATATGCACAAAGGCGAGCTTAACTCAGACTGAGTTTTCTTCCAGCAAACCTTTGGGTGAAAGAGAAATGAACATATTATAGAGTGAGAAAGTCAAGCGTACAATACAATTACATTACAACTTAGGTATCAAAAATAATTATATAACTACTTAAATAACTAATGCGTTCCATAAGTACGAACGAAGACAAACGTTTCCACGTTTGTCTTCGTCCTTGCAAATATTCTAAAATTGTGTTAATTTAGGACAAGATGTTGTTCTGTGCACTTTTAATTTACAAACACACCAGTGCTTCTTTAGTCTCAAATGTTTTGTTATAAGCTATTTATTACGCACACAATACCAATAGCAGAGGTCACCATAGTGTTATGTCTGTTCGTTAGTTGCCTGTGTACTGTATACTAAACTCTATTGCCGTGTGTACCAACAAGGGATTACTGCGATCGCTCATCTTAGTGCCAAGCGTGTTGGTTAATTATATTGTTATCTTCGTTTACACTACAGCAGCATTGTTCAATTAATTAAATAGGTAGCTTGAAGCATTTGGATTATAACTTGCACCAAACACGTAAACATAGTTCGGAAATAAGTCCACCGAACTAGCATTGAAATTGGTCCATTGTTGTGAGATCGATCAAGGGCTCGTTTACTAACAAAAGGGATAGGCCGAGTTACCCAGTTGAGGGCCATTTCAGAGCCTTAACGAGACCTATTGAAAACTAACAATGGCATCTCGATGAAACCTCAGCATTCGCGTAATAAATGCGTTTTCAATAATAACCCCCAACTATTTTCTAAACCCCCATATTTGGTCATTCAAAGCTAATTTTGAGAATTTGATCGGGTTATTAGCATTACTGTTTCTATGCTGATTTTAGTGGGAAACGAGCTTATTTAATAATCTAGCAAGAAGTCCAACTAAACGATTTAGGGAAATGCCGCTTTGCTACTAAATAGGCAAATAGTGGACTATCAACTATTACTGCAACATTGATGCTGATTCTGTAATAAAACTAAACTAATTTAGTCTCACTATCTCTCTTTCTGACAAAAACATGAGAAAAGGATGGAAGATATTTAGTCGTCTCAAATTAGTTCACTTGCTTGTTAAATTAGTTCAGTTGCCATCGCAATAGTTCGCGTCAAATTTTCTATAAATGGTAAGGGCATAGATTATGTTGACATTTATTGAAAATGAATATTTTTTGTCCCTTTTCAATTAACTTTGTAAGAAAGAGACGTAGTAAGATTAAAATTAATTTAGTGCAATGTCACAATGAGAATCGGGAAAATTATTGAATGTATTTATTAAAAAAGGTGATTTAAAAGAGTAGTCTTGTAAGCCTACCTAATCCATCAGGGTAGGGCTCATGAATATATGTGTATAAGTACCTAGAAAAAAATTACGATCAAGTAAAGCAAAAAAAATCTATCGTTTATACTTACCCAAAAGTTAACGCCAAGCAAAATTCCAGGAATTTCAAATTCAACGAAGAAAACACGAGCTTCTATTTGAAATCCAAGTTTCGTCAAAATATATCTTCAGCGACAATAACGTCTTCCAAGAAGATCACAACAAACAAACAATAATTCGTTTTTTATCAAAAGCTCGTGAAAGTTCGTAAACTGGTGATTCTTATTACATTACTGTAGGATATCAAGAAATAAACGTTTATCCTATAACTATCAGAAAATACAGCCTTTGAAATCAATTTTCCGTCTGCATTATTTGAGTGGGAATCGTTAAAGTTAAAGTCAAAGTCAATGTTTTTTATTTCAACTGGGCCTTTGCAGGCACTTTCAAAACGTCGTGATTCTAGGTGCACGGTTGCAAGTGGGTTGGTCCTGGAGAAGATACCAGCAAGAAACTCTATGGATATTCTTTTCATAAAACAAATTTACAATTATATCTGGGGCCACAGGAGCGGCCCGGCTAAAATTCGACCTGAATTTACATACCTACACGTCAAAAGGCACATGACATTATTACGGTTTGTCATATCACAGGTCAGGTAGCGTGCAATGTAGCCATCCCTTCGGTTTTGAAGACGCCATATTAAAGTCTACGAGAAGTCTAGACTAGAATTTGAAACGGGAACTCTAGAGAGATTTTCGTATAAATCACATACATTTTTTCTCTCTTTTGATCTTTACGTTTGTTGTGTTGCTTTGATATAACAATAGAGCACTCTGTATTTTATGGTTTATTTTATTATATAAGATCCTACTTTACTAGAGTCCTTTTAAGGGTTATAGTACCTACTCATCGTTATGAACACGAAAAAACATCGGCCGTTCCGTACAAATAATTTAATAATAATCGACTAAAAGTATGGAACAGTGATATTTTTTCCGTTTCTTCGTTTGGTTCATAGTAAAAGCTTGTTCATAATGATGAATACTATAAATCCCTCAAGGACCTCCGCTAATAAAGTAGGACCTTATAAATGAAATTTAAAAAACTAAACTTCGAGTCACTAAGATAAGACCTATTTTTATAAAATATATATATATATATGTACCTACTAGTGGTCGTCCAGTGGTCGAAATTCGACCGTAATATTATGTATAAATTTTACATTTATGCACTCCTTCTCCGTATAAACTTTAACTATGCTAAATCTCACATTCCTCCATGCACGCAAAATGCTTAAAAAGGGGTACAAAGTTTTCTCTTCACGTATTAATATTTTCTCTATCTCGACAAAAAAATATATAGCTATAACAATAACCAATGTTTTTCGAGATCTCTGACGACTACACAGCTAGACTGGATTGAATCAAATATTTAAAGGCCGCAAGTCTAAGAAAATTTTCTTAAACTGTACGTAACAACAAAATAAGTCTTCTGAGAATATACTAGGTAAAATATTAATGCATTAGAATATGTAAAAAAAAGATCAGATTCATGGAAGCATCCAATAGGTACAATCTAGACTAGACATTTTTGGAAATATCCTCTTACATCCAGAGTTCCTACGAAAGCGCGATACAATAACGGAAAATAGTGATGCGACTTGTGACTACTCGATTTTCGGGACCATTGGAACTACAAAACCGATACTATAGAATATAAATTCATTTGTGTTTAATTGTTTTATAATTTCTAAAGCTAATAGGTTTAAAAACTATCGCACTGCGGATTTCCCTCCTATTTTACTTATCATACTATCCATCTAAAGGTTTTCTGTAAGAAATCATCGATAGCGATAAAGACCACCTATTTTACCGTCCTAATAATTATAAGGTAAATAATGTTTATGAGTCGTACAAAACTGGTGTACAATAAATAGTATTTCTATTCTATTATATTTTTGATACTTTTACTAATCCCTATCACTAAAACCCCGAAAAACTACTCAAAGGGATATTAATATAAAATACTCAAATTAACCCACAGTTGGCTAATATTTACAAAGAAAATAATTAAGTATCGATATTAAATTGCTCCGTCTAAGAATAAAAAACAATTGAAATTGGTTTGAAATAAGGCTGATTAGTGAGCTCGTCACATGTTTACTATCGGTCAGACTGTTACACGATTAATGACTTTTTTGATTGAACACGATATAAAATATAACCCTTAACGATTACCAAACTAGTCAGACAGATTACGATATAATTATAGCGTAGCAGCGTCTATATATTTTAGATAGCTATCAATTAATATAAGCCCTAAATACCGTGTTGCTAATATCCTGACAACAGCGATATATAGCGATGCTTCATCAAGTTTGTAAGGGTTGAGGCGCACCGCACATCAACTAAGAAGCATTTACTTTTATAACTAATACGTAGTGTTAGTCGAATGGAACATCTGCACGTCTGTGAAAAGGAAGAACAACGGTTTATTATTGAAATAAAAAAAATCTAATAAGTCATAGTTTTTATAGGTCCGCTAATCGTCTACTTATTGTTTGTCGTACCTATTTCTGTAAGCCCTACTTTAAGAACACTTTTGTTAAACTAAGGATTATCATTATATTCCTATTACGCCGCTTTATAATCAGTCCGACCGTTTGTTTGTTAAACTGTCAGAGACTCGACGCGTAGCAGATCAGTTATCTGCTACGACGGCGTAGCCATATTCATAATCGGATTAGCTTACTCAGTTATGTTTATTACTTTTTTTTCTACGTAAATTAGAAATCACTATTGAAATAAACTTGTGCTTGTTTTATATGGGTTTGAAAACGACATTAAGCTTTATTTTCGAAACTAGAAAAATTATTTGATCACGCATATTCACGCATATACCAACCGTCTAACTATTACAAATGGACATCACTAAAAGCGAATAGATTTTCAGCGTACACAAAAAGATCGCGGTCCGCTTGGCTATTTCATTTAAAATATGCATGAGACTCGGGTCAGAATGTGTCCTCGCCGAAATAAAACTATATTGTTCAATATTGTAGAGCAACGGTCGCCTAGAAATAGATTTTTTATGACCATATATAAACGTTTAACTTTTTTGTTACTAACCTTGTTTTGGGTGACCTGCGTTGCAGAAAAGTCAAAGAATAAGTATCATGCTGGGCGGTGCGGGTTGGCGGACTACACACACCATCCTGTTTTTTTTATTTTATTTTTATTGTAAAATACACAATTTTTACATCAAATTGAATGTTATCATTCGTCTAAATGTAACAAAAAAGTAACACTATTTCCTAACACTTAGTACTAATATTTCCCGATACTTATATTCAGCATATCCAAAATTGGAACACAGCTAAAAGCTTCGACGTTTACCTAGTACGATCACAAATGGTTTGTCAATAGGCATATAGTCTCAAATAATTTGTGAGCGTCGAACGATCATTGAACTGAGAAAATGGATACCTAATTGCGTATGAGTTTGTTCTCGGAATAATAACATAAATAATATTTATACGTGAATTAGTTACATGGAAACTCCATTTCCGCGTAAATCGGTATATCTATATCAAATATTGGTTCCGGAGAAAAACTTCTTTAATTAAGCATTATTTCTGTCGGGTACTCGTACATATTAATGTCAAACTATATCTATTGGGAATACCAATTCAATAAAATATCTGAGTCTCCATTGGATATTGCGAAATATAAAGATTTTCGCTTCTCTTTACTTAGTTTAAAAAATACAAAATAAATATGTCGATTAAAATCCCCTTGAATCTACATTTCTCCTGTATCGTGGGTATAGTTCACAAATATATCTACATCTCACATGCACACATCCCCAGACCCGGAAAAAGTATCTCAATTCCATACCCAATGTTTGTCTATGCAGGAATCGAACCCGCGACACATAACACAGAAAACCAATCGCTTAGCCACTTCGCCAACCGTGAAACTATTCGAAACAATGTCCAAACAACACTTAAACTAAAAAAACTAATAGATACAATACACTCCTAATTCTATGTAAAACAGCTACCAGCAAGCAAATAGTGTCGTGTTTACTCGACTTGAAAGACTACGGGAGCAAAAACCCGTAAACACAGCGGTCCGGTCCGTATTTCGCGGAAAGGTGGCCGTCCCTCTAACTGATCGATGGGCACCAAACTAGCGGAATTAGAGAGGTGGAACCGTGCGGATATCTAACCTGACTGAAAAAGTGTAAAAATAGCTCTAACCTACTTTTTTATTTTTGTTTTCTCTGTTGCTGCGGTTTTTCTGCGGTAAAATCGGAATGGTAAACATTGTTAGGTGATCCTTTCAGCAAAAAGTATTAATTAGTAGAGTTTCTGTTTTGAAGTACTGAGTACTAAGATAAAGAAGAAGGAAGCTAGGGGAAATTTAATAGATATAATTAACATAAAGTTCTGTTTACTTTGTAGACTAGTTTCTACCGTACTTATAATATCTATTTTTAACCCCCGACAAAAAAGAGGGGTGTTATAAGTTTGTAGTATGTATCTGTGTGTTTGTCTGTAGCATCAATATAATGATGCATAATAGCAATCGTAGCTCCAAAACAGATGGACCGATTACAGTGAAATATGTTTTATTGGAAAGCTAGTTTAATCGGAAATCATCTTAGCTATGTTTCATGAAAATCTGTTCAGGTTTTCAAAAGTTACAGCTCTTTTTCTAGTTGGAGTCTGGGGTTTTTGCCGCTTAGGTTGTCGACTAAGTGAATAGTCGCGGGCGGCTGGTCGCGCGTGGCTATTTTATTAATACGCTTTTATTAGCTTCACCTGTTAGTAACTAACTAACAAACTAACTATGTAAGAAAATCGTGGTAGTTGAATTATTATGCAAATATACTCAATACTCATAAACCATACAGATTGACGCGACCGCGACCATTCAATAAATAGGAGCCGTCTGCAACTAGTCGCTTAGAGGAAAATAAGTCTGAGTTCTAGTTATAGTTAGGTATAAAAAAGCTTGAATAAAACAATATTCTTCATTTCGAAATAGACCATTATCGTTATAAAGCTTTTTTCTTTTTTTTATTCAAATAAACGAATGCTTATAAGGAATATAAATGAGTTTGGTTTCAGACTTTTACAAAACGGTGTGTGATTTTTAGTAGAGCATAGGCATATTTATTATTCACAAAGAAAACGGATAACTATCAAAGTTGCAGTGTAAATAAAACTGTAATGATAGTTAATTTAATCTAGAACCCGTCATTGACAAAAATATAGTCAATAACCTATTTTATTCTATTGAATAATGACTTTCTTTTACCCTTGGATAACTATCAAGTTACAAATTTGATCAAAAAGACTATCAATTTATTAAATACCGTCCAAAATTCTAAACATCAACATAACTTAAACAAAGATTCGCACATTTTGTACACAAAATGACAGGTGGCCGAACAGCGTAGACCAGACAGACTCGTCTAAATAATGTATGCCGGTAAATTGTCGCTTGCAACCCTATATTGATTCCAATTGGGTGTGTATTGGTCTTAACGTATGATGCAATATTCATAGCCAAGCCGTGCAAGCTTTACTCTTGTTAATATTCAGCTGTGCACGGATCATTTGCGCATTAAGGATTCTGTCGGACGTATTTATAGTCGAGTTGATTATTTAGTCCTGCTGGTTTGACGATAAATAACTGAATGTGTCGTAAACTTAAATTAAGGAAAAAAATATGACATATTTGGTGAACTTTTTACCACATTATTGATGCCAAAGTTGTGTGTCTGTAAAATCGACTCTTTTTGGCAAGCTACATTTGGAGTTAGGTACATTTTTTAATATAGGAACTAACTACCACCTACCTACCTACCTACCACTACCCTACCTACCACCACCACCCTACCACCTACCACCTACCTACCTACCTACCACCTACCTACCTACCTACTACTACTAACTAGATTTTTATAATTATTCCGAGACTACAAAATCAATAGGTACATAAAAATTCCATTTTAACGTTTATAATTTAAAATTAGCATATTTACGCATGAACTGGTTGTCAACAACTACAAAATGTTTTGAACGAACGTGCCAAACCAAGTACGCCATCACAAATAAAATTCAAAAATTTCGATTTCTGTGCCAGCATTATTCTCTATATTATTAAACAAATACACACAAAGTCCTATTCCAGTGCATTCAACTGCAAATGATAGTTCCACCCTACGCTTCACACCAAACAATGTCGAAAAAACGTCATCGATGTGATTAATGGTCGGTGCACATCGTTCGAACAGACATTTTGTTTTGAGTTGTCGCCTCCATCCATCTTGGCGACGTCGTCCTTGCTACAGTAATTAATTAGCCCCCGAACTTGCCTCCTCATCCCCGCCCAAATATATTGTTAGAAACTGGATGAAGTTGATGTAATTAGAACAAAACTATCTACTGAAAATGTTTCGTTTTGAAGATTGGATTTTGTCTTGATTTTATCAAATCGGGAGAAATAGAAATTCTTATGTATTATCTTCGTTGTTTTTAAAAAACTTAGACGGAACATACTGAAACAAAGAAGAAGGCTGAAGTGGTAGTACGCTACTTATGAGCACATTTAAAAGCATTGGATTTCGATACAATTCTATGGTGTAGCAAACGTGAAATGGTAAATAAAGGATAACAAAATATTTGTGTAATACAGGAATATAGGTATGTTAAAGGTATGTTATTCATAATTTAGTAGTCTAAAATATGTGGAAGTATAGGCAGCATTACTTTAAACAAAAACCATCCATATACACATACCTACTTCTGTAGACGGGATCAGTTGAAAATTATGTTTGGCATACGCTGAATCAGTTCAGCGTATACCTTTTGGTGCAACCGTGAGGCCCATTATTGTGGTACATATCCTACATACATACTTTATATAATATCTATGTGATTATCTTAAGTTCTGTTTTTTTAATTTATGTTTTTCTTGTAATTTTTATTTTTTATTTTTGCATGTGGTGCCATAATTTCTGCATCCAAATAAATTATTTTTCTTTCTTTCTTTTTTTAAGCACTTATTCCAATTTCAGCAGATTTACAGTAGTAACAAATAAATACGAGATATCTTAAGGCGCGTCAGTTAGCAAACGAATTTGTCGATTTCGCTTCCTCCACCCGCGCAACCCGCGCGACCCCCTGTAATATTACGGAAACCGCTCGGAGCATGTCAACGCGAGCATCGCGCCAGACACTAAAAAACTATATAATAAATAGAGGTGGCAATGTAAAATATATATTTGTAGATTGTTTCACTTATAGGTCTATATAGTAACAGAGTTACTACTAGAAAATGAATACCAATAACAGTGGTACAATCACTACAATGATTAATGATTTTATAAAAAAGAGAAATAAAAATTTTATGCTTCGTCAACTAGCTTCCGAGCAAAAAGTGCCCATTACACTTGCCGCGTTGTTAGATGATTGGGTATTAACTAATTATAACTTGCTCTTTTATATGAAGGATTGCTTGATTCATTTAATACTCACACATATAAATATATCACGATTATTAGATATTAATACCTAACAATAAAAAAAGTAAAAACCGACTTCAAAAAACTAAAAAGTATAAAATATTTTTCTTAAAATATTTATCAGATTCTGAAGTCGGGGCCTTTAATTCTTCAATGCACCTAGCTAGGCAGTGGCAACGACTTCAGAAGCTGATAAGATTTTTAAGAAAATTATATGTATTATACTTTTTAGTTTTTTGAAGTCAGTTTATACAATTTTTTAACGTTTATTTTATATTTCTATTTTAAAAAATTCATAATCATGCGATTACAGAACTCGCAAGTGATATGCTGTTATTCATTCAAGAGTTCCATTGTATATCTCCGAAGTTCTTCATCAAATCTTCAACAAATTTAAATGTCATCTTGAGAGTACTCTTTGAAATAAAAAAAGAATTTTCAAAATCGGTCTGCAATTGGCGGAGTAATAGCGTAACAAATATACAAAAAAAAAACATTCATTCGAATTGAGAACCTTCTTTTTTGGAAGTCGATTATAAATGGGATTAATAAACACTTACTTCATATCTTTGTTTGGTAGCAGTGTTGGTGAATAGTAATATATAAAGTATAATCGATAAGTATTAAAATAAAACTAGGTTGGTACCTACATAGTATTTATTATTATATATAGTAAAGGAATAGTATAAAGAGAAACAACAGTAGGACGACACTTTTGATCTCGCCGACAACGTCAAGACAGTATGGCGATAGTGCATGGAGGCTAGGGTTGTTACAAGTAGTGTAGTGGTTTTCTACGCTACGTGCCGTGGTTCGATACGCGCACGGAACAAATATTAGTCTGGGTGTGTGTGCATGTGAGATGTATGTCTGTAAACTCTACCCAAGATACAGGAGAAATCCTAGTGAGGTACAATGTTATATTAAAAAAAAAACAATATTTATTTATTTATTTTAGATCAACATCGTCATCAACATAATATTACTTACTATTTTAAACGTTGATTATGACAAATTATCAAATTATTAATAGAAGGTAGCTCTGAATGTTGGTCACGTAGTCACGTGGTCACGGTTTATATGAATAGACCTCACCAAAACTTGAAGTTTGAATACCAACATGATGGGACTGCGTCCCATAGTTTGGGAGATATAAGCTTTCAAAGTTTTGGTCACGTGGCCACATAGATCTCACCAAAACATGAAGTTTGAATACCAACATGATGGGACTCCGTCCCATAGTTTGGGAGATATAAGCTTTCAAACATTCGGTCACGTAGTCACATACTGAATTAGAATTTATGTTTATAGAAAACATCAAAAAGATGGTATCTATATTTTAGACGAAGTATTTTAGAAGATGAAACACAATTTGTATTGACTTGACAGATAACGTGACAGATCAGTAGACTCTATCTATATCTGATTTTACTAAAATAATAATATTTGAAATATGTACTCAAAAAAAATCAAAACATGTTTATAGAAGTACATGCCATACTACTGAGGCAAGTTATATAGGTTGCCCCCTCTACACAATATTGTGTCTAGAGAGCAAAATAAATTCTGAATTTATAAATCGAACGCGATAGCCTCGATCGACACGGGTATCACGTCCGAGAGCCAGCGGCAGACTGCCGCCCGTCGCCCGAACACGACCCTTCAGCTGAAAATTGGCACAGATTTACGTTTAAAATCAAGGAAAAATTGAAAATTGACTTTTTTTTTAATGTTAAACGTTGGACTTATAAATAAATGAATTATCTATCTATTGCTGAAAATCAGAAATAAATTAAGCTCTAAGTTCCGAAGAAGATGAAGGTTTAAATTCTGATTCAGGTGTTTTATAATCGCCAATTACTATAGTATAAACTAATTTAAAAAAAAAATTGAAACGTTGGATTTGAAGTAGAGATCTTGAACTTTAAGACTGTATTTTTGTTTTATTTGTATATGGTATAATTACGGAGGAGATGGCGATATAAAACGGCGTTTTGGTCGGGGTACTGCCTTAAGTAAAAATCTTAAACTTAGTGTAAAATCTGGACACTAAATAAACACAGCAGAAAGGCCTTTATATTTTGCACTCGGCGGAATCTTGGCTAGGTCCAAATCCGCATACAGAGCTTGTTCCAACTCTTATCTCCGGGAGGTCTTTCTCAAATACTTCATGTAATCTCTGTAGTATGTTACCCATTATTTTTTAGTACTTGACCAGACTTTATACTTAGTTTGACTGGAAGTTTTAACCCCCGACAAAAAAGAGAGGTCTTATAAGTTTGTAGTGTGTATCTGTGGATCTGTGTAGCTATGTATCTGTCTGTGGGATCGTAGCTCTAAAACGGATGCACCATTTTTTTTTTTTTTATGGAAGCTATTTCAATCGGTTATCATCTTAGCTATGTTTCATGAAAATCTGTTCAGCCGTTCAAAAGTTATGTACAGCACTTTTTCTAGTTGGAGACGGGGGTTTTTGACAGTTAGGTTATTTAAAATACTATCTACTTAGTATAAAATCTGGTATTGTTTTTCTTGTACTTACCAAAGAATTCAGGACAATTATTACTGCAATGATTGTCCGTAACAATTTGTTGGTCTTTGGCGTAGCAATTCTTATCCAGATAGAGAACACAGGAAAAGGTTGGAGCTAGGTAAGTAGTAACGTCAATTTTTTTTATTTCTTTATCATAATAATCTCATTATCCTTCACATTTACATTCTCGTTTATTCCAGCAAAAAAAAAGTTTGTAATACAAATATAAATTTTTAATTTGAAAACGTCACAAATTCCAGTTTAACAATATTGTTCCCTGATCTCTTCACCTCAAAACTTCAGACAAGCTTAAGATCAAAATATGATTTTGCTTACAGATGGCAACCATAATTACTTTACAACTTTATTATAAGAAAATTCAAAATACATCATAGATGGTAGTGAAGCGAAGTGAGCAATTCCTCGGAATCACGACTCGTTATTTACTCATTAAAACTTTGAATTGAAGGCGTTCCCAATCGAGGGGTAAAATAAACTTCTCAATGATATGGTGGATGTTTACCTTTATATTTTGTGCGGGAATTCTTTGAAGTGCTCGTAGTTTGTTTGCGTATTCTTGAAGCAGATGGTTTTGGTAAATAAGTTATTAATGCATTTTTTTATCAAATACGTACCTATTATTTTGTTTGTCGTGGTTCAGAGAAGATAGTGAAGATTTTTGAAGACTTCACCAATTTAATTGTGTTAGTATGCTAAACAATTGAGATCCAAGTATTGAACGGTTGTATGTCGTTGAAAACCTCGCAATGTAATTACTGTTAGTACAATATTTATTTATGATTCGATTTGAATATTTTATAATTAAAACAAATCAACAATGACACATTCGTTTCGTTATTTGATTCGGTTTTGTATTGAATAAAATATTTTCAGCTTGTCCCAGGGCAGGGTTACGTCCACACAGAGATTTTAGCTGTATTTTTACCCGACTTCGGAGAGGGTTATATGTTTGAACGTTATGTATGTATGTATTTCTTTTACTATTATTTATTATTCATGAATTGACATACTAAAGAGACTATCATTTCTGCTTCTTAAAGAAGAGGGATTATAAATCCTCTCTTAAAAATATTTGCTGACTTGCTTGTTACGTAAAATTTTATTAGTAGCTTAGATACCGGTAGCAAAACTACGGACAAATCCGTACCATGAACAATAAAACCATCAATCGCCATAGTTATTCAGGAAGCGTCTCATCCGCTCCACAATAGCTTTCAAATAAAAATATCGATTTCATTTTCCTTTGTGTGTTTGCGCTTAAAGTGGGCAAATAATAAAATAAGGCGCGGTTACCAAATCCAATAATGTCCAACCACAAAGGGACCCGCGATTGTGACGGATACTGCGAGCAGAATTTAATATTTTATAGCTGAAGCTAGATCTCGATATATTTCAGATTCATAGCTCTGAAATTGTTAAAGCGAATGGTTTTACTGATTTAGAATATTAGAATACATTAATCTTGGAGGCACGTAATGAAAGGGTTACAGCTGAAGAGCGACAGATAGGATACAGGGTGACTGGTAAGAACGAGGGAATCATTGAACTGGTTAGTACTCATCATTATGAACAATTTTTACTATGGTTGATTACGTGATTTCAGGTTTGGTCCCATAGTAAAAGTTGTTCATAATGATGAGTGCAATACCCTCCTTCAATGATTCCCTCGTTCTACCAGTCATCCTGTATATATTAATTTAAAAAGTGCTCAAATCAAGCCTATAGGTACCTAATTAATATTGTCGCTATTATAGATAGAATCCCCTATCACTGTAGTTAACTTAAAATGCTTTCTTTTATGTGTAGATATTGTTTGACTGTAGAGTGTAGATATCCAATATCACTGATCCTAAACCAATCCCTAAACCAATCCAATCCCTAAACCTGACACAGAAAGCTGTTCCTTAAACACAGAAAAATAACGAAATATAAGTAATTCAAACGAGTTTATGTCACAAAAATGCAATGTTTTATCCGCACAACGGGCCTATTATTTACATTACAACCATCTACAATTTTAACCCCCAAATTACAACGTAATTAAGTATCGCAAAACGCCCAAATAAACAATGGGAATGCAATTATTAAACTCTCGGACAGAAAAAATCACAGTCACAAGTGCTGTGTAAGAAATTTACGAGCCCCCTTGGTACGTGGGGCTCCCGGGATCCCCTAGGGGCCCTCTATATTAAAGGAGGGTTGTATACTTATTAAAAGTGGAAGTGCAGTGACGCAGCGGGGCATACCCAGTCAAACACCTCCAGGCTTTGTCCCTTGTCCCTTTATTGGTCACAGGCTGTTACATGGCTTGATTTGTGTAGTTTTGTTTGTTGAAAAGTTTTAGTGGAATTTAATAGACTGTAGTCGGTTGTTAGAGGGTTATAATTACCGTGGAGTAAAAAGGTCGAACACCAAATTTGGTTTATTTACCTGCTAAGTTAATGATAATAGCAGAGTAAGGTTAAAAGAGTATAAAAGTAAATCAATTAGTTGCTTTTTCAAATAAAAAAGTAATTTGTTACTTATAGTGGAAACTGCAAAATAATCATGAATGCGAAGCACGTGCTATCTAATTTTTTATTCACGTTACTCGAAATAAAATACTGTAAAAACAAAATCACTTTCAATCACAATAATAAAACAAAAAACGATATCTAAATAAAGACCTACCTCAGTATTTAGAAAACAAAAGAAAAATAAACTAGCATTCTTATTTCAAAAGAACAAAGATTTAGCGACGACGCTTGTAATGACATTGAAATTAAAAGGCAGAGAAAAACTTTTATTCTACTCGTAACATTAGACAGTTCCGGAGAATTTGTTCACGCACCCTCTTTTAAATGAATTATTCAGGGCGGCAAAATACAGGGTGAGAAGTTTAAAGAGCCAGTTGTCTATCTAGCTGTCAATAATGCTTTAATTTCTTTCGTAGTCGCGTGCATTTATCTACGAATTCAAATTAGCTATTTTAGTGGATTTTTTTAGGCTAAGGTCTACTGTTTTTCACTTTTATAGTGAATGGAACACGTAGATATTTAATTCTAAGTCTAATTTCATCCAACTAGAGCGCGCGCAAAGAGCTGTCTTAAAAGTTATGAAATTCAAACCATTTCGATATTCCACACAGCTGTTATATTCAGAATGTAAGTTATTAACTGTAAGACAGCTTTTTGTACTTCATACCATAATTCGTAAGCATCCAAGTCTGAAGTTTGATGCTAACCAGTTAAATCGACGTAATGCTTATAAGGTCTGCGAAACAGTTGCACATAGAACAAGTGCTGCCAAACGTCACTTTTATATTATGAGTAGCCATTTATACAACATCGTAAACAAACATTGCAACATTTATTCCGAAAGCAAGTACTCTTGCAAAAACAAAGTCACTGCTTGGCTTATGACTCTAAACTATGAGGAAACGGAAAATCTTTTAACATAATAAGGTTGACCTAACACACTCATACGCACACACCCCCTCTCATACACAACACACACCCTCTCATACACAACACACACCCTCACATACACAACATACTCCACACCATACATGCATGCAAATTTTAAATTAAAATTATAGTTTTTTTTTTTATTCTGTAAGTTTTATTTTTTTAAATATTACTAAGTAGGTACCCAACTTTTGTAATAATATTATGTTATATTATTTACCTACATTATTACTTATGGTTTATTTTACTACAAATGTGAAGTGCGCACTGACAACCATAACACAAGTTAAGTCTTACCATGGTTACCAGTGTCCTACTGCTATTAAATTGGATGTATGTAATGACATAATTGCTAGTTTATAAGTCTCTCCTGTACCAATTTTTTGTGCCCTTACTGTAATAAAGAATTTATTATCAAATATTAAAAAAAAAAAAAAAATTTAGCTAGCAATAGTAAAAAATTGCTTCTTGTTGAATATTCATATTTTATTAATAGGTACTTCAACTGCACTAACAAAAAGAAGAAAAATAATTTATTTGGTTGCCCAGAGGCAATAATAAAATAAAAAAAAACTGTCATCATATAACATAACTATATCCTCTTTACAAACATAGATAAAGTACCTAGGTGGGCAACACAAAAAAATTATAATAATAAAAAAATATAAACTTTTCATCCACCGCAAATAATGCAATAGAAAGGTTGTACAATTTTCACAACGTGGCCCCGAATAGAGCTTCAGTAATAACTGTAAATCTGCACTAAGCATACTTACATTTTATAACCTTGCACTTAGCTTTAATAATCTTCAATGTAAACTACACTATATAAAAGCATCATAAATTTAACCCTCAACACGTGATGTTGTAAAAATATTTACTGTCTTGAAATACACAAGTGCGAGTTACAAATGATAGTACGTGTTTTACATACTGAACACTTTTTACCGACCTCAAAAAAGGAGGAGGTGGGTTCTTAGTTCGATTTTTTTTGTACGTTTGATCAGCGATATTTTCGCCAAATGTCAACCGATTTTAATCATAATTTTTTGTTTGAAAGAGAATTTTTCCAAAATAGATATTTGGTGAAGATCTGATGACCTTCGGAGACAGAAAATGGATAACAGCAAATCACTTGCGATTGCTGTGATCGCATGTTTATGTATTGTTTATGCAACTCAAAATAAATAATAAACTTAAAAAAAAGTAAAATCTGTCTTCAAAAAATTAAAAGGTTAATAATAAGTTTCATACAAACCATAACAGCTTCAGTAGTCGGGGCATATTCGTCAATACACCTTAGTTTCGCAGTAGCACTGACTTCTGAAGCTATTAAGTTCTGTCTGAAAATAATTTTATACCTTTTAGTTTTTTGAAGTAATTTTTAATTTTTATTTGTTTTCTAATAGATAATAATTATAATGAATCTTTCATAACACATCATCGTTATCTATAACAATGTTTATTGCCACAGTCTGTCAGTCATATTTTTGTGGCGGTTTAAATTTTACTCCTACTTGCCAAAATGCCAAGGACCCTTGGCGTCTGAACGTGGCGCGTGCAGTTTATTGTCTACCCAAAAGACGGTACCTTTAGAATTTCTTTTATGCATTCAGAAAAGTAATTTGCTTTACATTCGGATTTTCTTCGACAATCTTTTTGTCCATATTTTCTCTTGAATGCGACCTTTCAATGCTTATTGTCAACATTAATCCACGTCGAGGTAAATCTTTTTGATTTTGAAATACTCCATCGTGACTACGTGAATTTAAGAATTGACATTTGGAATTTATTCTCATGAAAATAGTCTTTTCTGAATGTTTCATTTATTTATCTAAAAAAGGCGCCTCATTAAAATAATTTCTTGTCAAACAAATAAAAAATCGTGTCACTGAAATGATGACCCAAATAAATTATAACTTTGGCCCTTCGTCTCCAACCCCTTTGAAGAATGTACTTAGTAAAAGTCTTCGTACAAAAGACAAATTATTATTAATAGGGTAAACCAAATGTTTTACTACAATTTTTAACCTAAAGTAAAGTCTACGAAGACCCATAAACAACGGCACAATCTAATATGATATTAATATTCGATCAAGAAAAATTAATAAGGGTGCGACGACATCAAGAGGCGGACACGCCGTAAAATGTCCGTAAAATTTATATGAGCCTATAAAAGTGAGGGATATTAATATTTCAGCGTCTCTTTTTGAATTTGTTTTATGTACTTATTATTGGATACGACGACGAAATCATTTTATAAGGTAAATGTGTTTATAATGTTTTAATTTTTTATAAAATTCGGCGTACACCGTAATGGTAACGATATTTCTGAAATTCGAACCATTGTTGACGTTTTACTATGTTTAACAAGAAAATAATTTAAAATTGTATTTTTATTAATAAAACTTCAAAATTGCCGTCCAGTTAAATATTTTTTTATCAGGAAAATTGAAGCTCTTCTAAAAGTCTTAAGCAATAGTGTAAAAATCAATTCAATATTTAAAAATATGAATAAGATTGCATAATAAACACGAGATGAACTAGATACTTATTTAAGACGTCATAAGTAAGTATATTATGTCATAAATTGTGACACTTTCATACCTATTCCATTTTGCGGGAAAAGAATGCATAGTGCCTCATATGGCTTATAACCCCGACATATAGATACTTTAATATTTTTTTCATCTACGAGTATGGCGATCTTTAACTGCCTACTATAAGGGAATATTTATCATATTTAATAGTACCTAGTACACTACGCTATTCATAAAACAACAAAAAACAATTTAAATTAAGTACTTAAATATTTTTAATTCTATAACCGCCAACAAAGAAAACCATTAATGTTACTCAAAAATGCGTTAACTGGCAGCATTAAGCAAATGGAGTGTTTTATAGAAAATTTAAAAATACAGATTTTGCAACCCGTCCGGTGCGCACGCCCGCGCCTCGTCGAGCAAAAACGAAACGATTGTTTGATCACCATTAAAAGTTTTCGAAACATTTCATTGTTTGTTGAGGGACTGGGAACGTAAACAGATTCGCGTACTGTTAAAAGCGAATACTGAGTATTCAATTGTTTTACGGTAACAACAATAATAAGACAGGCCAACTTTTGTTAGATCGCCTTCTTGGCTGATGATGGCAATATCTTAGCTGATGAGAAATTTGTACAGTCAACTCCAAAATTACAAAACTGTAGTGTTACGAAATTTTATCCTGGTGTAAGTTACAAATTGTAATGATTATTTTTATACCAGTTGTTTTTGCAATAATAGTCAGTAAAATAGTTTGTAATCAAATACTTGAGACGTGTTTCGTAAAAAGAAGAAAGTGTTATTCAAATAAAAACAATATAAATATCTACATACGTTAAGTTTCCGAAACGATTTGGAAGTATTTGAAAATTAGGGTAGCCTCAATAATGTCCTAAATTATTCTTTCAGTAAATAAATCGTCAGACGTTGTTAAATTGACGTTGTCTCTGTTGTCTTGAAATAAAATGATTATGATTATGAAATACTTATTAGACTTCATTTGGACACTTTATTAACAAATAAAAGACTACCTTATTCTAAAAAGGAATTCTGAATTCGTTTTTTAGTTGGGCGGGGTGGTAAAAATTTTCGTGGTTTTCAACATCAATTTGTTTAACAGCATCTTTATTGGGTTAAGCTAAAGGCATAATGGCGTATAATAAGTATATTGTTTAGAAATCAAATTAACATTATAATTATCGCATGTTTTTGGTGAAGCCTTTTTCTGATAATGGTAGCGACTCTAGAGAATAATCTCTTAGAAATTTACGCACCATTGCGATAAAGCAAGGGTGCGTAATTTTCTTTGCGGTTAATAAACGCTTATTTTCTGCTGGTTACAAAAAAAAGGATGTTTTCGTTTTATTATGACTCAACTTAGGCAAATAACGTGCGCTAAAAAAATGTTATGTGCTTGAGCCATATTTTTAATACCCAAGAGCCATTTACCTACATATTTTAGTCTGCAAAAATAAAAATAAAAAATTCTCTCTTTTCATATTATATTCAAGGAAATTACCCATTATGTTCTGTATCTTACAGCATCAACGATGCCTAGTCCGTTTTTTTTTCTTAAAATGTTAAGCGGTTTACCTAAGTAAACGTTTTGCTTCCCCTACAGGAGTCACGAATGTATCCCTTTCTGGCCGATGATTAAATATTAAAATCATAGGTACCTACTTGCTCGACCAATGCATGTAATGCTCTTACGCAAATATGAATTTGGGAGCGAAGAAAAAAACACGAGCGAGTGAATAATTCAGTGAATTGGGAAAGTAAAAGCACTCTTCGGTGGAGTAGAAGGCGCGTCTGTCTATCCGACTGTCACTTACTTATGACATTACCTACAGTTGCCAGCCTAAAAATTACATAAACAAACGGAAAAAAGAAAAAAACGTCTTCTTGTTTGACGTAAGTGTTTGTGTATTTTTTATGTATGACTATCTGTGCCCTCGACTTCTTTCGCGTGGTGTAGGTCACAATTTTTGTATCTGATACTGTGGGTGTCAAAATCACAACAAGGGGTTATTTTATATTAGGTGACATAGATGTAGTGTAAATAGTTATTGCCTAGCAATTGAACGCTCGCCTTCCATGCAGGAAGGTTTGAGTTCGAAACAGGGCCTGTATCGAATTCACCTCTGACTTTTCGAATTCATGTGCGGATCATTTGATTAGCACTTGCGTTAATGGTGAAAGAAAACATCGTAAGGAAAACTGCACACCTGAGAGGGTCTCATAAAGATCTTGATGGTGTTTTTAGTCCGCTAACCCTTAGCAGTCCAGCGTGGTGGACTAATGCCTAACCCTCTGGAGAAGAGATTCGTGTCCAGCAGTGGGATAGTAATGGGCTGGATTTATTTATCATTTTAATAGACGTAGTGTAGACTCCGTTTTCAATAAAGTACGACCAATCCACTCACTATCATTCACATGTTGTATAATTATTATTTTTCGATACTTAACATTTTTCAGTTGAAGCATTGTTAAATTTACGTAATTTACAACAATCTTGTAACACATAAGCTAGTCATAAAACCTATAAATATATCTTGAAAGTGAATTTAAGTGACTGCAAATTAAATCCAAAGAATATTGGTCGTAATGACCCTCTGGAGTCTTCAGGACCCACGCCCCTTCCATGTCGAGCTACGTAATGGGATATTTGAAACTTATCCTGTGTACGTACCTATTACGTATCGTCACTATCGACTTTGGTTGAGCGTTTGTTATTGGACTCGTAATTATGGATTGCTTAGTAACGATTTACCTTTGTGCGCTTATGATTTGTGATATTGGCTTTTACGATTTCGTATAGTTTCTGTTTGAAATTGTTATTCAAACAAAAACTGTACAAAATCGTAAAGCAGCAGCAGCAGTCATTTTTTAATGTTTTATTAGATTTCTGAACTTATTTTATTTCTTACCGGAGGTAGGGAAATACATGAACCTAGATTTTTTTAACAATCATATATCAGCATTTTTCACCACCCTTTTCAGGCACTTCCAATATTTTGGCACTGTTGCAAGCGCCATGGTTACGAATAAACGAACGAACGAATGATCAATTTAATATAATTCAATTATACCTATTAATAATGCTGCCTAGTAATTTGTATGCTATTGACAATAGTTAAATAGGCCTGAACTGATTTTATTGTTGGTATACAGCTATGTAAAAATTACCCCTAATTAATGCGAATCTCTAATTACTATAAAATAAAGTCACTTTCCGCGTCTGTCTGTCTGTATATCCGCTAACTCCTCTTTAACCACGCAACGGATTTTGATGCGGTTTTCATCATCAGTCAGATAATTTTTCACGGAAGGTTTATATGTTTATTACTTTAATATTTAATGTAAGGATAGTAGAGATATTGCACCTGTGTGAAGCCGGGGACGTGTCCCTAGTAAAGTATATTTGTAATACTGTCAGCCAAGCGTTTTTACAATTTATGAAAATATAAATATGGACGTTACATTTTTGAATCCCTAAAGCCTGCACTCACGTTTGTTGGTATACTTATATAGTACAACGATATGAATGCGAACACAGAACAAACTTGTCTCCAAAGCCTCAATCAGTATGCGTGCGTTCAACACTTTGAATACTAACAGTATGAAAATGAAATAAAATCGAGTGAGTTTGAAATACGGATCGTCCATTAATCAAATGAGGCTCGAAAGGGTAAGAGGGGTTCGGAAAAAATCACGAAATATCACAATGGGGTGTAGTGAGATATCATGTGTATTTATTTTATTGTTGAACGCGCGATTTCTAACCCTTGATCTAACGCTTGATTTAGTTTATCAATTAGGTATGTCCGAATTTTAAGCGGACGAATGGACAAAAATTTGTTATTGAATACAAAGATTGATCCATGTAATACCTAATAGTTATAAAACGTATCCGGTAACTTTTCACTTTACCCGAGTCCATTATACAAAATTCATTGATCAATTACCTGTAATACCCCATAATTATGCGCTACTACCTATGGCCCGTCCTTTTAATAATAACCCCTTATCAAGTAGCAATTACTGTAATTTAGGGCATTTATGAAATATCAGTTTTTAGTCATCAATAATTACTAGAAACATTGTATTGTAACTAATTTATAATACATTTATTTTTGTATCGAATCGGAAATGGTCTATAACCTATAAGTGAATTTATCAATTTAGGATATTTATAATACTGATCATGGATTAAGAGTGATTTACGCCAGACTTATGACCAAGAGTAGCAAAGTTAGCCAAAATAATCGAAAGTTATTTCGATGGTAATACGTTTATATTACTTTGTTATTTTCATTAATAAAAAACATTGCCTCTCACTAGGATTTCTTCAGTACCGTGGGTACAGTTTACAAAAATAAATGTCACATGAACACATAATATCTTTAAGCCATACAAATATTTGTTCCGTGCGGGGATTGAACCCGCGATACGTAGCCCAGAAAACCAATCGCTTAGCCACTGCGTCAACCGTGAAATCGTTTCATAAGTACCTACCAATGTACTCAAATTGCAGCTATATAGGTTACTATAACTATTGGTGTAACATTCTACCAAGGAATTCAACTAAAGTTTCACTCAGGTTTTAGAATATATTATTAATGTAAGTCACCGTAGTTTCACCGAGAGCGATCTGAAACTAAACTGACTATACTTCAACTTACTAACTTCTGAGGTATCACTGGTTTGAGGTTGTATGTAAGTGAAGAGTTTAATTGTTTACTTTAGCAAAAATGTAGAACGCAGCTGACGTAGACTAGATTTTACGTTGGACAGAAAAGTTTTGATCATGTCTAGATTTTTTTAAGACGTTGTTCAGTATTGGTTAGGTCCTGAAACTTTATTGTACGGTAATGTATGATGATCGTGTACCTACTATAGAAATAATAATAAATCCAGCTCATTACTGTCCCACTGCTGCGCACGGGCCTCTTCTCAGAATGAGAAGTCTTTAGCCATAGACCAATTACTATAAAAAAAAATCCTTTCAACAATGCCAATAGCACCCATTCGTTTTACATCAATAAGACAACACAACTTAATCTAAAAGGAAACACAACTTAATCTGAAATGAAACACAACTTAATCTAAACGGTAAATCGAACAGCAATCGTCACAAGACACGACGAAAAATCTCAATAATAGCCCTCATTCAAACGAAAAACTGTAGTCGTCTTAGAAAGGAAAACAAACAACTATTTTCAATTGGCATACTTCACTTCCTCAGACTAAGTTTCGGGGTGGGAAACAAAAGTACAACAGTGTACTGCACACAATCGCACTGAACTGCATTTATTGAAGCGAAAAATTGGGATAGTGCCAATTTTATTTTTCAATTCCCATCCCATGGCACAACTGGTGTGTATTAGGCCGCGTTTTCATTAAAAAAGTGGGCCCATATGGCACTGCGAACTACTACGAAAGATTAGTGAAATTTCTTGTCGACTTTTATATTACAGCGGGCGTGCTTTCGAAACTATTGATATTTTGCCAAAAGATTTTATATCTATGATGGATAATTTATAGTTGGTATCTAATGGTATATTTTAAAACTTGGTCCTTCTAGAAAATATACATATAGAATGAAGTCAATAAAGTTGATAACTTTTTATTCAAATATTTTTTTCTACACATTCAAACCCATTGTTATATTATAGAGTGATCGTTGCTAATTTCTCAATTATTTTAAAAGAAAATGTATGTAAACCTTAGGTAGGAACATTCTAGTTGGGGCGATAAATGTTTTACTCCTTTTCATACATAGAAAATACGAAAAAAAATCCTCGGAATGACTTTTAATAAAATATCGCATGTGCAACTGGCACGTAAATAAATTGTAAAAATATTGTAAAATATTCGTATACATTTTGTTTTATTTAAACGGAACACTACAGGGAAATCGTTTTAGCTTTTCTCATTCAAATTTTTTCAGTGCACCTTGGTGACTATGCCAGCCTCGTAAGTTCACGCATAAAGATACCTACATTATAATTTAACAATGCTTAAAAAAAAAACACAAAATATAACAACAATACACAACACACGATACAAACACACAACATACAATACAATACAATATATACTAACTATTATATATACTTAAATGAATAACATGACAAAGCCAAAAAATGCAAAGGAGCGAGAGGAAAGCTGTCTGAGAAATCATTTGCTTATATTTTTTTATAAAAACAAAGGCGTAGATAAAATTTAGGTCAAGCGTGAACTTTCCAATGGCTAAAGTTTTTTTACACCAATCGACTCAGTTTCGAAAATGTAAGGATAAATAATATTCATTGTTCATTGTACAGTGCATTGTTTTAACTCTGCCTAAAATTTAGGAAATGCTTCCTAAGTCAGTTTTCCTGTAGGTCCTTTAGTTTATGATTTCTACATACTGTTCCAGTTAAATAAAACATACTGTACCTATATGCAATGATATTACCTATTTTAAAGCTATTATATCACCCTAAAGTATATTTTGTCATAACCTTGAGTAAATATTATGGGTTTTTAACGCCATCGTACCCCATCTGTCTGCCCATGACCCGTCGTAAGAATAACCAAGTGTCGCGGAGTCAGCGGCACAACAGCAATCAATCATACGCCGACACCAAGTGGCTGCTTCACAGATAAAACTGGATAATACGGACTTGGCTCACTGCATACTTCACAGCAATGCTGCACGCACACATCTATCTGCATAATAGGTACAATTGGATACGCTCAAATGTGCGTTTTATTCGCACATTAATATGCATGTGTGCGTAATTCACAGTCAAAATTGGGGTATTTATTATGTGTGTGTTCAGAAGATTTCTGTGAGACGTGAACTGAATAAGTTCCCCCAGTGTTTTTGCTCCCTCCATGCTGTCCAAAGCAGATGAAGTTTAAGCAAATAGCCAGACAAATGATCGCCGAGACAAATTGTTTGACGCCACAATATTGTGGCTTCGCTAATTTATTTTTGTCGCGGCTTTTTGTTATGATGAACCGTCGGGCTAATGATGGAATAATGGCCGTTAGGACTTCAGATTAATTCGCTGAGGGCAAATGGCCACGAATACGGTTTTGTAATGCTTTTAATTAATGATTATTGTTTAAATTGTGACGTATGGCGCGATATTGTGGTAATGGCGACACGGTTGGCGCAGTGACTATACGATTAGCTCTACGTGCGACGGGTTCAATCCCCGCACGGAACCAATATTTGTATAGAATAGAATAGAATAGATCTTTATTTCATGTGAACCAGATACAAAAGATAAAAGTAAGTTTAAGTTTATTTTCAGTCTTTTTCTAATAGAAATAATATATTATATTTATTAATACATCTTTATTGTAGCGGACAATTTACGTAAAATCAAAATAAAATAACGTTTTTGCACCAATGAAATGTAATAAAAATAAATGAGATTTATTTATTATTTTTGTGTTTTGTTCCTAAGTTTTTGCGAAATTTTGATGTAAAGTTTTATTCTTACGATTTCCTCGTTGGTTGCTAATAATATCAGTTGAAAGTCAACGCAAGCATGTACTATTAGCGATGAATAGGTAAACGGTATGTTAGGGAAATTTTCCATATGTGGGATTATATTGGTGAAATTATGACTGCCCTGTAACAAATTGAAATGTTAGTTAGGACTTCTCTGAATAGAAAATTAATTTGCAGAAAATATTTGTGGTTTATTAGCAGTAATATATAAAAATTCTTGCGAAAGTTTATGATAGCAAGTTCATTTTAACCCATTCCCTATCTATTGTCTGCTTCACGGATACTGAACGTATTGAAGTATTCCTCTTTGAGTATCAATTATTAGTATTATAGCTTGGTGCATTGCAAATTCAAATTATTATCAATATGTTTTTAATATTAACTCAATAAGAATAATAATGTAATAATTAAGATAGTTTAGAGTTATTAATAAAAACATATCGATAATAATTTGAATTTGCAATTTACTTTTAATTTTTTTTAATCCATATTGTGCACCAAGATAATATACTGATTGGGGGTCAAAGAGGAATACTTCAACACGTTCAGTATCCGTAGGTATACCATACGTGCTCAAACCATGGGTGCTTAAAAATTAGGTGCTCATAGAGGAATACTTCAACGTGTTAAGACTCACATTAAAATGCACTACAACACAATGTTTTTATATAAGTTTGTTTTTATGGAAAGATTACACTAAAGATAAGCAGATAAGATTACTTTCTAGAAGCAACTAGTCAAAGTAGAAGTTGATGCTTATCAATAAGTAACAATTTTCTTATCGTTTCTAAAAAAAAAAGGTATTAATTACGACTTGTCTTTACTTTTATAAAGAGTGTCTCCTTCATAATTCTTAATTATTTATTGTACACAAAATGAGAATATGATAAAACAAATACAATTGAGATGGTATGTATGGTATGTGTCTCATATAAATATTTCTAGAAAACAAAAAACGCAATATTCAGCTAAAATACTCACAACAGGGAATGGACAGGTCCAGGGTTTAGGCATTTGTTTAGCGATCATTTGACCTACGTATGGATCTTTGTATAAAAAATCACAAATCTTGTACTCCATCTTAAATGGTGAGTACACATATTTACCACTGAGACGTTCCAACATTGTCCATTTCAGCTATAATAAAATGAAATAAATGTTGAATAATAATTAAGAAAATATGGAAAAATCACAGTGCATACAAATTAATATTTATGGAAAAAATATTTTATAGGTAGGTACCATTAAAAGTAGATACCTACTTAGCGTGAGGAAGTCCGTTGTTTATTTTTAATTAATAAATATCTCAAAACTAAGGAGTCAAAATTTTACGCGATGATTTTTTCACATCGGTACAGCTAATAATTAATCTAAGGGCTCGGCAACTGGTGGTTTGTTTGCGCGTCAATCATCTCAGTAATCGGTCGTATGTTGATCAAAATATGATTGAGAGAATGGATCTATTTAATGAAATAACTAGTCTTAATTCCCCTAAAATACCACTAATAGGTTATGTTGTTAATTTATACTTATTATTAATAATCTGTAATAATACTACTATTACTGTTGTTGTATCACATTTTGATCAACATATGAGCTAATATACAGACTGCAATTAGCAATAAATGTAAGAAAATTTGAATTTCACGCTCTGTAATTTTTCTCAGCTACCCCTTTTTAAGTAGGACTCATGGAAACAACGTTGAGAGCATTAGTATTAGTTGTAATAATGATAATAATCATAAATAAATAAATAAAATAAATCATAAATAATAAATCTTTATTTCTCTCATCATCATGTTACATAACTACATAAGTATGTTCAAATCAAATAGAGAATGGTGTCTGTAGTAGGAAAACCCTGTAGTACAGATCACCATGTTCTCCACATTGTGCAGTCAAAAAGAATGAGCTTAAAAATAATAAGTAAAAAATTCCTAAATTAATGGCAGAATTATTGTAAGTAGGTATATTCTACTTAATTCTATAATAAAAACATTTAAAAAAAAGATGAAGTGGCCAGTGATGAGGGAGATTACCAGTAAAAAGGAGTGAGTAGTGAGATAAAGGAGTGGTAAAGGAGGACTTCGTCACAAGTGCCCGACATTTGTGCCGAGTATTGTACCGGTAGCATAGGTACAAGTGAAGCTTTATATAAAAGATAGCCTAACCATCAGAAACCCCCGACTCCAACTAGAAAAAGAGCTGTAACTTTTGAACGGCTGAACAGATTTCCATGAAACATAGCTAAGATGATACCCGATTAAACCAGCTTTAGATTAAAAAAACTGCATTGAAATTATATAAAATATATAATATATGTGTTCATAATGTACCTACTGTTAAGTTATTTCCAAATCCATATTTTGTGTCTGTATACAGGTCCATTTGGTATGGAGCATTACGACTATATCTTCTAAATGAAAATTTAAAAAGATTCAAATGTTTTTTGCTGTAATATTCCGTTATAACGTTTTCAGGGATAACTTCAAAAGTCTGGAACATAAATAACTTAATCAATTTTTAATATATTAGTCACACTTTGCGTAAAAATATCCAATGATGTAGTCTCCTGGCTAAGAATAGTCCTGTCGTTTCCGTCAATTGCGACAACGGGGATTGTGTTAGGTTGTTGGTAATTTCTGCCTACATCATCTGCGTACACTTATCCGCAATTTTCACGTCGATTTTGGACTCATCAATAAGATCACATTGATATACTAAGGTTCCCATTGCTTAATTTAGAATTAAACGCAAATTAAAAAAAGCCAAAAAATAATCACCGATATAAATCCGAATGCACACAAGAATAAAAACAATTTCATTATTTTAAATGAAATTCTAAATTATCATTATACAGTACTGAACTGCGGTCTACCTCTTCGCTCGATTAAGGGCCGATTAAATTGATAACATAACAGATTTCCAAGAATTGGTGTTCAAAGGGTTAAAATAAAAATGCATAAACAAAATAAACACGGGCTATTAAAATAAAGTACTGTTATCGGAAATCTGTATAATGTCGTCGCTGATAGGCCATTACCGCGTATCTAACATTGTGAAATACTGCGTATGTACAAAAAAACAACAAAATTATGTTTCCGCATCTATTAATTGCCATTTCCAATCAGCTATAACTTAAACAGACGCAAAAATGTGAAATTTCAGTGCACCTTGGTGACTATGCCAGCCTCGTAAGTTCACGCATAAAGATACCTACATTATAATTGAAGAAAGCTTAAAATATATACTAATTATTATACTTAAATGAATAACTTGACGAAACTAAAAAAACCAAAGGAGCGAGAGGAAAGCTCTCTGAGAAAACATTTGCTTATATTTTTTATAAAAACAGAAGCAAAGATAAAATTTAGGTCAAGCGTGAACTTTCCAGTGGCTAAAGTTTTTTTACACTAATCGACTCAGTTTCGAAAATGTAAGGATAAATAATATTCATTGTACAGTGAATTGTTTTAACTTTGCCTAAAATTTGGGAAATGCTTCCTAAGACAGTTTTCCTGTATGTCCTTTAGTCTAAGATTTGTCCATACTGTTCCAGTTAAATAAAACATACTGTATATGCAATGATATTACCAATTTTAACACTATTAAGTCACCCTAAAGCAGGGTTTCTTAAACTTTTTGCATTCACGGACCACTTTCACAATTTAAACAAATCCACAGACCCCTGTCAAAATGTTTTTGGAAATGAAAAAAAGCCTTATTCTTATTAATAAAAAATACTTTTTCATCCCACCATCTCGGAAAGAGTATTTTTAATCTTCAATATCTGAGTGGAAAAGCCGTTTTTATTCTCTAGAGGATAAAGTAAATTTTCATCCCACCATCTCGGAAAGAGTATTTTTAATCTTCAATATCTGAGTGGAAAAGCCGTTTTTATTCTCTAGAGGATAAAGTAAATTGAATTTAGAACATCGTGTGCACTAAGTTTGTGAATTAAACGTTTTTTTTTTGCATTTAGTCATTTCCTCGCTGAGGTGGAATGAAAAGTTACGTGTTGCACTCGAGTGCAAAGATTGTTCACCTCGTGCTCTTTTGATTCCCTCGCTAACGCTCAGGATTCTAATTTTGAATCACTCGCTGCGCTCGTGATTCAATTTTAGAATCCTTCGCTTGCTCGGTCATCAAAATTGAACACGCGGTTAAAAAGCAACTTTGCACTCTTGTATAACAAATAACTATTTCATACCACTTGCTCAAAAAAACATTCTATGCCACAAAAAGCGAACATAACAATAGTCATTTTTAATCTGTTAAAAACAGGGAAAGAAAATTGTACTGAATTTCATTCACCTCTAGGGGGAGAATGTGATTTAAATTTGGAATACTTACCGAAATTTATTCTGAACTACATCTGTGTTTACACCATTGAGTTTGTATATAAAGCATTATACATCTTTTTGAAAAAGGAATACGCATTTTACTTTTAATTGTCATTATTTTTAATAAATGCTTATCTCATATTATTATTGTGTTAATTTTTTCGCAAATGGTACGATAAGTAGAGTATTTTCCTTAGTGATAAAGCTGTTTTAGTCTTGGGTGAACTTAAATCCCTCGCTACACTCAGGACTCGTCTTAAATCCCTCGCTTCACTCGTGATTTAAGTTTTGAACACTCTCGCTACGCTCGGGAGTAAAGCTCAAGTCCTTCGTTACGCCCGCGATTTAAATCGTCACCCGCGACAGAAGACACTGCTTTATCCCCTTGGTTAATAATCTACTATTATTGGTACTTTCATTACACTTACTACAAAGTTAATGAGAAGGGTCCTGTTTGGCCTCAATGAGAACGTTAAATTGTGGGATTGTCTTCGACAAGGCAAGGCGCATGTCATCTGCCCGCGCACAGGTACCAGGTCCAGCCCCGCACCTGACCCCTGATACACATGCTACGGACCCCACTTTTGGAAACCATACCCTAAAGTATATTTTGTCATAACCTTGAGTAAATAATTATGGCTTTTTAACGCCATCGTACCCCATCTGTCTGTCCATGATCCGTTGTAAGAATAACCAAGTGTCGCGGAGTCAGCGGCACAACAGCAATCAATCATACGCCGACACCAAGTGGCTGCTTCACAGATAAAACGGACTTTATTTACTGCATGCTTCACAGCAATGCTGCACGCACACATCTATCTGCATAATACAATTGGATACGCTCAGATGTGCGTTTTATTCGCTCATTAATATGCATGTCTGCGTAATTCACAGTCAAAATTGGGGTATTTATGGTATTTATGTGTGTGTTCAGAAGATTTCTGTGAGAAGTGAACTGAATAAGTTCCCCCAATGTTTTTGCTCCCTCCATGCTGTCCAGAGCAGATGAAGTTTAAGCAAATAGCCAGACAAATGATCGCCGAGACAAATTGTTTGACGCCACAATATTGTGGCTTCGCTAATTTATTTTTGTCGCAGCTTTTTGTTATGATGAACCGTCGGGCTAATGATGGAATAATGGCCGTGAGGACTTAAGATTAATTCGCTGAGGGCAAATGGCCACGAATACGGTTTTATAATGCTTTTAATTAATGGTTATTGTTTAAATTGTGATATATGGCGCGATATTGTGGTAATGACGATAAGGTTGGCGCAGTGACTAAACGATTAGCTCTACATGCTACGGGTTCGATCCCCGCAGGGAACCAAATAATTGTATAGATTAAAATAGAACAGATCTTTATTTCATGTAAACCAGAAACAAAAGATAAAAGTAAGTTTCAGTTAATTTTCAGTCTTTTTCTAATAGAATTAATACATTATATTTATTAACACATCTTTGTTGTAGCGGACAATTTACGTAAAAACAAAATAAAATTACAACTTTGCACCAATAAAATGTAATAAATCTCAGGGAACAGACGTACATACATACCGGTAAAACATATAACCCTCTCCGTAGTCGGGGAAAAATAAATGAGATTTATTTATTATTTTTGTGAGTATTCGGTTTCCCAAGCTTTTGCGAAATTTTGACGTAAAGTTTTATTCTTACGATTTCCTCGTTGGTTGTTAATAATATCAGTCGAAAATCGACGCAAGCATGTACTATTAAAGATGAATAGGTAAACGGTATGTTAGGGAAATTGTCCAAATGTGGGACCATATTTGTGAAATTATAACTGCCCTGTAACAAATTGAAATGTTAGTAAGCACATCTATGAATAGAAAATGAATTTGGTGAAAATGTTTATAGTTTATTAAAGTAATATATAAAAATTCTTGCGAAAGAGTATCATAGCATGTTCATTTTAACCCATTCTCTATCTATTGTCTGCTTCACGGATAGTGAACGTATTGAAGTATTCCTCTTTGAGCACCAAATTTTTGAGCATCCGTGGTTGTGATTACGAAAGGTATTCCTCTTTGAGCACCAATTATTTATTAGTATTATAGCTTGGTGCTAAATATGGAACAAAAAGTTCAATTTTATTCCTCATTATGTATCTACCGTACATTGCAAATTCAAATTATTAGATATCAATATGTTTTTATTACTAAGTCTATAATAATAATAATATAATAATTAAGATAGTTTAGTTAGGTACTTATATTTGAATTTGCATTTTTTTATATTTTTTTATCCCATAATGTGCACCAAACTAATAATTTATAGGTACCTACTGATTGGTGCTTAAAGAGGAATACCTTAGGTGCTCAAACCACGAGTGCTCAAAGAGGAATACTTCAACGTGTTAAAACTTACGTCAAAATACACTACCACAGAATGTTTACATGTAAGTTAGTTTTTAAGGCAATGTTACACTAAAAATATGCAGACAAGATTAATTTCTTTAAGTAACTAATCCAAGTAGAAGTTGATACTTATCAATACGTAACAATGATTTTATCGTTATATAAAAAAGGTAATAAATAGTATAAGACAGTCTCAAATAAAAATTTCTAGAAAAAGAAAAGGTATATTCAGCTAAAATACTCACAGCAGGGAATGGACAGGTCCAAGGTTTAGGCAATTGTTCAGCGTACATTTGACCTACGTATGGATCTTTGTATAAAAAATCACACAGCTTGTACTCCATCATAAGCGGTGAGTACACATATTTACCACTAAGACGTTCCAACATTGTCCATTTCAGCTATAATAAAAATAAAATAAAGTTGAATAATTATTATTAGTAAAGTGCGGAAAAATCACAGTGCATGAACATTAGCGTGAGGAAGTTCGTTGTATGAAAGGATAGAAAGTTTGTTTATATTTTAATTATTAAAAATCTCAAAACTATATTTAAAAGGAGTAAAAATACGGGATGTTTTTTTCACAAAGGTACAGCTAATTAAATAAGGGCTCGGCAACTGGTGGGGGTTTGTTTACGAGTCGTATTGTCTTAGAGGTAAGGTTTAAAATCACTTAAAATAATTAATACGTATGGGTTGAGGTAGCCCGCAAAATTCAAATTTTCTTGCGTTTTTTGCTAATTGCATCTTGATCAAAATGTGATCATGAGATTGAGACTATTATATAGGTATATTATAAGAGATATTTCATGAAATAGTCTTACTTCCCTTCAAATATAACTTAGAGATTATATTGATTATTTCTATTAATATTAATCAGTAAATATACTACCATTACTGTCGTGTAACACATTTTGATCAACATACGTTCTAATACAGAGCCATAGCCCTACTTATTATTTCTATGTACAGAGCTGCAATTAGAAAATTTGAATTTTGAGCTATAAATTTTTTCTCGGCTAGTCCTCTGGAAGGAGGACTCACGGAAATATTCATAGACAATTTTGACGTGTATTATGTCGGTTGACAAAACAAAGACTGGCGCGCGATTGGAACTCTTTTTTGGTTTTGTGAACTCGTTTGCCTCGGATACTTTTGAGCGCGGACCCAATGTCGATTGTAGTAGTTTAGGTACTATCACATGCGGTCAATGTTAAAGGAGGACTTCGTCACAAGTGCTCGAGATTCGTGCAGCGTATTGTACCGGTAGATAGTCACAAGTGAAGCTAATAGAAGAACATGAAATAAAACTTATGAGAAAGTGGAAAATAGTTATTTCATAATGTACCTACCGTTACGTTATTTCCATATGCAGATTTAGTGATTGCATACAGGTCGATTTGGAATGGAGCATTACGACGATATCTTCTAAATGAAAATTTAAAAAGATTCAAATGTTTTTTGCTGTAATATTCCGTTATAACGTTTTCAGGGATAACTTCAAAAGTCTGGAACATAAATAACTTAATCAATTTTTAATATATTAGTCACACTTTGCGTAAAAATATCCAATGATGTAGTCTCCTGGCTAAGAATAGTCCTGTCGTTTCCGTCAATTGCGACAACGGGGACAACCTAACACAATTGTGTTAGGTTGTTGGTAATTTCTGCCTACATCATCTGCGTACACTTATCCGCAATTTTCACGTCGATTTTGGACTCATCAATAAGATCACATTGATAATACTAAGGTTCCCATTGCTTAATTTAGAATTAAACGCAAATTAAAACAAGCCAAAAAATAATCACCGATATAAATCCGAATGCACACAAGAATAAAATCAATTTCATTATTTTAAATGAAATTCTAAATTATTATTATGTACTGAACTGCGGTTTAAAATAAAAATGCATAAACAAAATGAACGCGGGCTATTAAATAAAGTAGGATTTAAAACTGTGATGACAGAAGTGGACACTTAAAATACAAAATAGTACCTACACATTTTAGTAAGTATATCTGTTATCGGAAATCTGTATAATGTCGTCGCTATTACCGCGTATCTAACATTGTGAAATACTGTGTAGGTACGTACAAAAAACAACAAAATTGTGTTTCCGTATCTATTAATTGCCATTTCCAATCAGCTACTTATACAGACGCAAAAACTAAAATTTGTTTTTTTGAATAGGTAGTGATCTGTACCTAGCTTTCATAATTATTTATTTTAAAGTATAGACACTTTCATCCAAATTCGAACGTAGAGACTGCCACAATCAAAGAGAGGCAATGCCCAGCAGTATATTAAGTCGGCCTGTTGATGATGATGATGATAGAATCTTTATTTAAGAAGTTTAAACCAATTATTTCACACTAATTAGTTTTAGTGTACGACTCCAACGTTTACGGAAATGGAAAGTCCATAAACTCAACCCCGTTTGATTTTTACCCGACTACGCCAGAAGAAGGGTTATGATTTTAAGAAACCAAACAGTGTTGAGTTTATAGACAAAACTCTAATCGATATGGGTACCTAGTGAGTTTTAAGCATGAACATAATGGAGCCCTAAACCAAAAAGTGTATGATGAAATGTTCTTAAAGTACTCAGTGTATTCATTTGTTTTCGAAAAATAATCTGAGCTCCCCGTGGATGCAATATTAAATACATATTTTGAAATTAAAAAGTTCTTATAATAATAATTCTTTGGAGTAGTCTGATAACTAATCTATGGGTTTCTTATCTTTTTGGAAAATAAGAATAGAATGGAGTACTTTGGGAAAAGCCCTGAGGTTCACCGTACTGAAAAGGTTACAGACATGTGTTATTTCTCATAGGCACTTAGAGTATAAAAGTGTAGAAATAATGACAATATCGTAAAGATATCAGTGGTTCTTTTTGGGGTTGCCCATTTATCTCATTACAGAGTTAGTGTGGCCAGACTCTAAAAAAAGTACTCACAGCACTATGGCGTGCATGTATAATGTGGTTGGTTTCCTAAATAACATTTTATTTCACAACAATAATGACACGGGTCATTCGTTTCGCGAATTGGAATTGCACCAGACCCATTTTTTATTTAGACCTTTTGTTTAGTAAAAGCTTTCATCGGTCGGAAGCCGCAGGGCAAACAACTCTCGAATGAAAATAAAACATTCCACAACTCATAAAAATTATACGCAATTTAAGATTTCAACTCCAAAAAGAACTTACTTTTAAAACAAAACGATTGTAGTAGTCCTTCACCGCAATTCTCATCCCGGGTTGTAATGATCAAACTTTTTAGGATTATGTAAATATAAATAATTCATTGTATTAAAATCAGCTGAACAAACAATTAATTCTTATAAAAGGAAAGAAATTAAAAATCTCTAGTTTTCCTAAGGAGACAGAGAAAAACACTTATGACTGAGTCTTCTTCTATTGTTTCAGCAGGAGCTATCACATCGTGGTGGAGAGATTAGCTAGTTTCATGGGGATAAATGCCTTTATTTTTCGTGATAAACTGTGTCATTCCTTATACCCTACGTCCTGGGGAAGGCGAAGGGTTATAGATATAAACCGGACTAGGGACTTTTATAAAATACCTACATTTACCGTGTAGGTATACCTACTGTATCTATGTATAGGTCTACTCGTGGCTACGAGAGATGTGAAAAGAAAGGGAGAAAGATAATTAATGTATTTTTTGCGCAAAGAACACAATGCAATGGTAGAAAAATAAAATTATAAAGAAAATATATATAAAAAAAAACAAAATTATAAAACATTGAACACAATTGGATAAAAAGCCAGGTTGACATAAACATTAGAGAAATATATTTTTTCAATATTAAAAAGAAAAGAATTGTGCGTATAGTAAAAATATTAAAACATAAGTGATTCATTCATTTATATCTACCACGTCATAATATTGCGTGCACTTATATTAAATTTTACAACATGCGAGCACCCCGCGTCTCCTCAAATGAATAATGCATACCGTTTGGCTTTTCATCGTATTCAAATGGGATGAAGTTGTTATTTTTCTTTGGAATCTTGCCCTGAGACCGGACATTCCATAAATTACGCATTGCATTATTTACTGTACAGTATATTAACTTTTTCCAGCCTTCGACTTGGTTCTACCTACTATCGAAAACTGAAAGATAGAATAAAAACGATGAAAATTTTCTGTCAGGATATTCTTATTTGGAGGAACGAGGTATGGTATCCCTCTATTAAAAAGGGAGGATTCTCCGTTCAGGCGCCATCTTACGAGTATGCCTGGCGGGCCGAAGTCGGGCGGTTGATGTAGGATATTCGTAATTATGTGATAGAATCACTGAAGTACTTTTTGTCATGGAGTAAGTACCTATATAGTCATTGGCGCTGCACTTTTATGACCCGATTTCAATCTCTAGTCTCAGAAAAAATGTACCTACCTAGGTACCTATATGCTGAGAATATTTAGGTACACCAAATTTTGTATACCTTACCTGTATTACCTATTCCTTATGTAATATTCATTAGCCTGTATTCCTAATGAATATATAGGACAATCCATCTAGATGGGGTCAGTATGGCGAAATCTGTAATTATAAGAGATAGAAAAATCGAATTGCTAGAATAGGATAGAATAATTTAATTTGCTAATTTGTTCGAAGGAACAAATTCGTCGATTTTAGAGCTAAAAAAATATTTTTTTCATCCCACCATCTCGGAAAGAGTATTTTTAATCTTCAATATCTGAGTGGAAAAGCCGTTTTTATTCTCTAGAGGATAAAGTAAATTTTCATCCCACCATCTCGGAAAGACTATTTTTAATCTTCAATATCTGAGTGGAAAAGCCGTTTTTATTCTCTAGAGGATAAAGTAAATTGAATTTAGAACATCGTGTGCACTAAGTTTGTGAATTAAACGTTTTTTTTTTGCATTTAGTCATTTCCTCGCTGAGGTGGAATGAAAAGTTACGTGTTGCACTCGAGTGCAAAGATTTTTCACCTCGTGCTCTTTTGATTCCCTCGCTAACGCTCAGGATTCTAATTTTGAATCACTCGCTGCGCTCGTGATTCAATTTTAGAATCCTTCGCTTGCTCGGTCATCAAAATTGAACACGCGGTTAAAAAGCAACTTTGCACTCTTGTATAACAAATAACTATTATTATTTTCAAATAACTGCCCATTTTTTATACGTCCAGTATAACGAAAGTTCCTTATTTTATTGTATGAAATAATGAATATACACAGCATACATATTTTTAGGGTTTCATACCAAACGATAAAAAGGACATAGTGAGACTTCGATGTCTGTCTGTTTAATTACCAGATAGTATTATGTCCAGATCTCCTACAGGTATACTGAATATTTCGGAAAAAAAATATATAATTTAAAAAGAAAAAAATAGCAACATGGTCCACTATGTATTAGTTCTAAATCCTTGGACCGTTTATAAACTCAAATCATCACCACAAACACCCAGACCCGGAACAACTATCTGTAGGCCATATCAATATTGTTTCGTACGGGAATTAAACCTGCGACACGTACCCAGCGCTGCAGTCAATAGCTCAAATACTGCGCCAACCGTGTAGTCTGAAGTTAATATGTTTAAAATAAAAAAAATAGGTACACAAAAGACACTAAAACATTTATATTGTGACAGTTTCCATTGTAGACCGAAACCCAACATTAAATTAAAAATAAAACACACAAAAGCTTCTAGAATAAAAACTTTAGGTGGCCATTTTTTATAAGATAGGTCAGGCGAAACATCACTCAAGCCTGTGATGGGAAGCCGCAAAGATTTTTAAGGGCTGTGTAAAATATGTAGAATGTGACAAAGTAACCGCGGCTCGGTACGATAAACTGAAATCGTCTCGGTCCGGTGAACCGGAACGCCTGATAGTGCTCGAAACGACTTCATAAAAATATATAGTTCTACGTTTTCATTACTGGGTTTTGGCCAGATGGTTATCTTAAACATTTAGTTCGTTGGAGGTTCGTAACTCAATTAGTCTTGACTTTCTTTAGATAACTTACAGGCGGTATTGAAAACTGGTCCCTGGTAGCACAAAATACAGCAGAGAGGAGAAGGAAAAGGAAGGAAAAAGAAGGACAATATCAATCTAATTAATTAAAAAATTGTAGGTACATGAAAATGTGAAATGTATTTTTACATTTATTATTTATTGTTATTTCTCTCAGAAATAACAATATGGGATCAGTTTTACTAACGACGCCTGTTTTTGTTGCTTTGTGTAGATTTCATCTGTACACGTCTGCATCTAATCAAAGTAATGCTAGCATTTATCGTTATCGCTGTAATAAGAGCCTCTTTGTTTTAGTTCTAGAATCTTTGCTACGATGTTGGCAACTGCCCCATGCGACTTGCCAGAAGCTGACTGACCTTTCCGACTAATGAACTGCTTTTGAACGCAAGACACTTGACGTATCTTGTTTAGTTTACGGTATTGAATATAACTTAATTCAGTTGTATGCAAATTACTAGAGATGGGCCGAATATTTGTTATTTATTCGGTATTTGGTATAATCGGTTCTTTTACCGAATATTCGGATAAAATGTCATACATTCTGCCGCATTTATTTGAATTAAAAAATTGCCTCCATGCTAGTGTCACGGAAATGTCCAAATGATTTTACACAAAAACATACAACAATACGTCAATATTTTTTCAGGGAGTCAGCGGACAGAAAGACCGCGTTCTTCAACGAGATCAACCTGGACATATAATTTTGCAACGCTCGATAAAACGTGTCAAATACTGCTGAAAGTTAACTGGACCTACCAGCTAACTTTTTACCAAAAATTCGGCCGAACATTCGTATTCGATCAAAGCCACATTCGGCCCTTCACCACAAATTACTAATGTTTACTCTTGTTCACGTACATTCACCATCGCACACGCAGGTGTGTATGTAATAGTAGTAAGTTTCAGTTAATTTTCAGTCTTGTATTAAATAAATCCAGCCCATTACTGTCCCACTGCTGGGCACGGGCCTCTTCTCAGAATGAGAAGGGTTAGGCCTTAATACACCACGCTGGCCTAGTGCGTTGGCGGACTACACACACCATCGAGAACTTTATGAGGCCCTCTCAGGTGTGCAGGTTTCCTTCACCGTTATCGCAAGTGATAATTAAATTCTAATCTTGATGAAAATAAATAAAAAGTGCAGGTCAGGATGCGAAAATGTTATTTTAATATCTTATTATTTTTATTGTAACCTAGCTACGCCTAGCTCGCACAACATGACAGACTGAAGTCTATTATATTAAATGTTTTACATTGCCATATAAAATATTAACAACAAATCTTCACATGAATCCGAAAAGTGAGAGGTGCGGGCCGGGTTCGAACTCAGACCCCCCTGCACGGCAGGCAAGCGTTCAACCGCTAGGCTATCACTGGTTCTTGTATTAGTAGAACTATTATATCTATATTATATTAATACGTGAAGGGAAAGCTTTGTACCCCTTTTTAGGCTTATTGCGCGCACGGAGGAGTGTGAGATTTAGCATAGTTATGCATAATTTAAATGGAGAAGGAGTACAAAAAGCTAAAATTACGGTCGAATTTCGACCACTTGGCGACCTCTAGTAATACGTCTTTAGTGTAGCGGTCATTTAAAAGAGAATTTAAAAAAAATATACAACTTTGTACTCGTAAAATAAATGAGACACCAATTTATTTTTATTTTTGTTATTTCTGGGTTTCCCAAGTTTTTGCGAAACTTTGACATACATCTTCAATCTCACGACCTCCTCGTTGGTTGCTAAGAATATCACTTGAAAGTCGATGCAAGCATATACTATTAGTGACGAGTAGGTAAACGGTATGTTAGGGAACTTGTCCAAATGCGGCACCAAATTTGTAAAATTATGGCTGCCCTGTAACAAATGAAATGAATTAGATAAGGCTTACATACAAAGAAAATTAATTTGCTGTATAGTTTATTGGCAATATAATTATAAATTGTCTAGAAAGTTTAAAATAGCACGTTCATTTTCAAGCCTGGAAACAAATGTTATGAACCTAGTAACACAAAAGCATATCTACTAATATCGAGCAATTGCTACTTATTACCATACAATTAGCACGTGTATACGAAAAGCAATCAATAATAATCAGGTTGATACTGTATAAATTTTAATGGATTAATATTTTTTTGTAATGTTTTGAATCGATTATGGTGATTTTTGTGGAAAACAATGTTGATATCGTTATATAAAAAGGTGCAAATTAGCACTTATCTTTTCATTTAATAATGAAAACTTTCTCATATACAAATTCCTACAAAAACACGCATAATTTAGCTAAAGTACTCACGGGAGGAAATGGACAGGACCGCGGTTCAGTAAATTGTGTAGCGTACCTATTTGACCTATGCATTAGTTAGGACTTCTATATATGAATAGAAAATAAATTTGCTGATAATGTTTGTAGTATAGCAGTGATATATAAAAATTCTTACTGAAAGTTTATTATAGCAAGTTCATTGTAACCCATTCCCTATCTGTTGTCTGCTTCACGGATACTGAACGTATTGAAGTATTCCTCTTTATATATAAACATTTCTAGAAAAATAAAACGCAAAATTCAGCCAAAATACTCACAGCAGGGAATGGACAGGTCCAGGGTTTAGGCATTTGTTTAGCGAACATTTGACCTACGTATGGATCTTTGTATAAAAAATCACACAGTTTGTACTCCATCTGAATCGGTGAGAACACATAATTACCACTAAGACGTTCCAAAACAATCCATTTAATCTGTAATAAAATAAAAACCAATGAATTATTATTATTTCGAATGTAGATACTATTTAAAACTGTGCGAGAGCACAGCTTTAAGCTGCCTTTTTTCCACAGATGAGGCGCACCAGATTTTCTATTGTGTTTTCATCATTTGTTCTTCTGTCATGGTTTATTAGATCGTTATTTTTGTCAAAAATAAGTTATCAATTTTCTATCTTTCTTTTCTTCTTTTTTGTAAAATCACAGTGCATGAACAAATTAATATATACGAAAAAAAAAAATATAAGTACGGTAGCGTAAGGAAGATCGTTGTAAAATTATATTAAAAAATAATAATTCAAAACAATATTTTTAAAAGGTAAAAATATTGTGGTTAGCTTCTTTCACACACCTGTAGTATGAAGTAACAGAGACAATTAAAGTGATTAAAAGACAATGAAATAAAAACTATGATAAAAATGGAAAATAAGATAATACTTCATAGTATACCGTTAAGTTATTGCCTAATCCAGATTTAGCGTCTATATACGTGTCGACTTGGTACGGAGCATTTCGACTAGGTCTTTTAAAAGAATATTTAAAAAAATTCAAATACTTTTTGTTGTATTCCGTAATAATATTTTCAGGTATAATTTCAAAGGTCTGAAACATAAATATAATCATTCTTTAATATTTTAGTCACAATTCGCGTAAAATAATTCATTCTTGTCGTGTCCTGAAGTTCTGACTAAGAATAGGCCTGTCAGTTCCTGCCATTGCGACGATGGGGATTATGTTACGATTATGTGGTTGAAAATTTTCTGCCTAAATCATTTGCGTTCACGTATCCGTTATTTACACATCGATTTTGGACTAGTCCACATTGATAATGATCAGGTTCCCTTTAAGTATTTTACGGATAAATTCATATAAAATAAGCAAAAGAAATATTCACCGATATAAATCCGAGAGCACACAACAATAAAAACAATTTCATTATTTTAAACGAGATTCAAAATTATCATTAGGTACAGAATTGCGGTTAAACAGTGCATAACTTAGAATAAACGCGGGGTAAATAAAGTGGAATGAAAAAAGGTATTCAATTAAATGACGTAAGAGCATATTATTAAAGTACAAAGAAGTATGCATTTTATTATATCGGTTATCGGAATGAGTATTATGCCATTACATAAGTATAAAAGAAAAAATTGGGATAGTGCCAATTTTATATTTTATTCCCATCCCATTGTGTTGCACTGCGTGTACCAATTAGGCCGAATTTTCATTAAAAGAGTGGGCTTATAACGAAAACTTAGTAGTTTGCAGCCATATGGGCCCAGACAGTCACAAGCCACAAAGACGACCGGGTAGTCCAAAAATTAGAGAAATTACTTGTCGACTTTTTTATTACAGAGGGCGTGCTTTCGAAACTATTGACTTAACTGCCCTTATATCAGACATTGCTGTAGCAGACATGCAGGTAGTTGTGTCTGATAAATTTTGTTAAATGTATTTTCTATGTTTTCTGTATTTATGTGTTTTATGGGCTCACTATTGTTGCCTGAAATAAAAGAATTTTATTTTATTTTATTTTTTATTGATATTTTGCTAACAGATTGTACCTTTGTGCGTATAAGTTCTACTAATAAATCGATGGAAGTTTGATTGTATATTTTAAAACTTGATCCTTTTTGAAAATATAGAGATAGAATGCAGTCAATAAATACAAATATTTAACGGTATCACTGTAAGAGCCTCTTTGTTTCCGTTTTAGAATCTTCGTTACCATAATGTCAACTACTCCTTGCATATTGTCAGAATCTGACAAACCAGTACAACTAATGAACTGCTTTTGAACGGAAGATCCGTAGGTAGTAACTTGTTTAGTTTACGGCACTGAATAGAAATTTTCTTTTTAACTTTATAGGGTAGCATGCAAATTACCAATGTATACCCATGTTCACAAACATTCAGCCGCGCACACGCAGGTGTATGATTGTATAGATATATCTGTAGTAGTAAGTTTCAGTTAATTTTTAGTCTTGTATTTGTAGAATTATTAAAATAATTATATTTATGAATACATACATCTTTGTCACAGCGGAAACTTTCCGGAAAGGTAAAAATAATAATTAAATATTTCTACCCGTAAATTGTAATAAAAATAAATAAGGCAGCTCTTTATAGTTTTTTATTATTTTTTAAAGATCTCGGTTCCTCAATTTTTTGCGATATTTGGACGTAAACCTTCAATCTTACGACCTCTTCGTTGGTTGCTGAAAATATCAGTTGAAAGTCGACGCAACCATGTACTATTAGTGACGAGTAGGTAAACGGTACGTTAGGGAACTTGTCCAAATGCGGCACTAAATTTGTGAAATTATGACTGCCCTGTAACAAATGAAATTTTAGTTAGACTTACAAAGAAAATTAATTTGCTAGTTTATTGGAAATATATAAATTCATACGAAAGTTTATGTAACTAAAAAGTTCATTTTAAGAATCACGCGAAAATAAAATGGTATTGATTCTGATGTTTATAAATTAAATAAATGAATTATTCTCAATATGTTTCTTTCTAAAAAAACATAAGGAAAGGATGGAAGATATTGAATCCTGTCAAATTAGTCCATTTGCTTGTTTTCATCGTAAATTAGGTCGCGTCTCAGTTCCCGTAAATTACAAGGGCGTAGATTAATTTGAGAGCTGAATATTTTTTTCTGTCTTTTTTTATTGATGTGTCTGAGAAAGAGATCAAAGTAATTAAAATTACTTTAGTGCGATGTGCAACTGAATATTTACCAATATTTTAAATTAATCTGTTAAATTATTATCAATGGTTACGAATTCGATAGGTGATGTGGCACAGAAGATTTGCAGACAAGACAAATCGCTGGGTATCTTATCCAAGAAGAAGTTGATATCAATAAAAAAACAATGTTCTTATCGTTATAAATAAAAAAAAATAAAACAAACCGACTTCAAAAAGCTAGGGTATGAAATAATTTTCTTAGAAAAATTAACAGTTTCTGAAGTCGGTGCCACTGCCAAGCTAAGGTGCATTGAAGAATTAAAGGAACTACTTCAGAAGCTGTTAAGTTTTTTAAGAAATTTTTTTATACTTACTTTTTAGGTTTTGAAGTCGGTTTTTAATTTTTCAAAAGTTTATTTTATTTTTCTATTGTTACCAAATTTAAATATGACCACCTCGAGAGTATACCCTTTCAAACTAAAAACAAATTTTCAAAATTGGTCCCCAATTAACGAATAAATCGATGAACATACAAAAAATACCTCCTCCTTTTTTGAAGTCGGATAAAAAGGTATTAATAGCACTTAGATTTTCTTTTGCCTTTCTCAATTCCTAATAAAAAGAACCAATAAATCAGCTAAAATACTTACGGCAGAGAATGGACAGGACCAGGGTTTAGTCAATTGTTTAGCGTACATTTGACCTATGTATGGATCTTTATATAAAAAATCACACAGCTTGTACTGCACTTTAAACGGTGAGTACACATACCGACCACTGAGACGTTCCAATATAATCCAATTCATCTATAATGAAATGTAATTATTATTTTGAAAGTATGAAAATATATTATATTTATAATTGCAAAGGTAACTCTATCTCTCTGTCTGTTACCTTTTCACGACCAAACAGCTGAGCCGATCTTGATAAAAGACAAATAATAACACACAATAACAATAAATAATAAAAATTAATAGTGTGCATCATAAAGAAGAACAAGATATTATTGTTATTTTTTAGTGCCCCCTTACTCTACACTTACTGAATCACGGTCACAGCTAGTTTCTCATAAAAGTACTTAGCGTAAGGAAGTTCGTTCTTTTTTTACTTATTAAAAAATTCAAAACAATATTTAGAATAGGATAAAACATTCCAAGTTTTTTTACATTCTTGTAGTAGCTACAAGTGAAGCATAAAAAACAAAATTAAATAAAAACTATGAGAAAGTCAAAAATAAGTTATTTTATAGTTGTATTATACCGTTAAGTTATTGCCATATCCAGATTTAGCGTCTATATACATGTCTATTTGGTATGGAGTATTACGACTAAGTCTTTTATATGAGAACTTAAAAGAATTCAAATATTTTTTGTTGTAATATTCCGTTATAACATTTTCAGGTATGACTTCCAAAGTCTGAAACATTTACAAAACATAATAATTTTTTAACATAATCCATCCAAATATATCCATCCATCGATATATCCATTGCTGTGGTTTCCTGGCTAAGAATAGCCCTGTCGTTTCAACCAATAGTAACAACTGGGATTGTGTTAGGTGGTTGGTAAATTTCCGTCTACGTCGTCTGTGTATACTTATCCGTAATTTTCACGTCGATTTCAGATTCATCAATAAGCCCACATTGATAATTTCAAGTTTTCCTTTGAATACTTTACAAATAAATGCATTTATAACAAGCAAAATAAATAATCACCGATATAAATCCGAGAGCACACAGTAATAAAATCGATTTCATTATTAAACAAGATTATAGATTATCATTACAGAACTGCGGTTAAATAAATAGTGCGTACATTAAAATAAACGCGGGTTAAAGTAGAATTTAAAATGGTATTCGTTTAAATGACGGAAGTGGTTATTAAAGTACAAAAAGTGCGCATTTTACTATCTCTGCTATCATCGGCTTATTTATCTGAAGGTCAATAATTAAGGAACAAACAGAACAATTTAGTTTCCATTATCTAGGTTTACTCTTATCACGGTTATAGTTTGTCCCGGAGTCCTTCCGTCTATGTGCCACGGCTAGTTCTCTATCTCTGGGAGGGAAAACTCACGGAACACGTTGAAATGTGGAAACGCACAAGAGAACGGTTTATTGAAGTATTTGATACATGTTATAATAACAATTGTAAAGTTGTTATTTATGATAAACTGTTATACTAGTAAATTCACATGATTTGTGAATCACAATTATATAGTAAATTCACATCAGAGTGGCTTAAGACCACTCTGAAAATCACTATGAATATGTATTATTATATTATTGTTTGAATGAAGTACCTATAGAGTATTGAGTTTGTTACTGCCACTCAAAATAGAAAAATAAAATAAACTTAAAAGAAAAAAGGAAAAACTGACTTCAAGAAACAAAAAAATGATTTTCTTAACTCAAAACACACATATTCATAGTGATGTTCAGAGGTTAGCCATGGTCGTATGCCACCTTCAGCTACCATAACAAAACAATACAGTGTAACAGTAGTAAGCGATCATAAGCTTTAGGGCAAAGTGGCATACGACCACGGCTATCCTCTGAACATCACTATGAATATGTATTAATATTTTCTTGTTTCATACCTTTTCAGTAGTCGGGTTTTAGTTTTTGAACTTATTTTTTTGTTCATTCAAATTGTATTACGTCGCAGACTAACTATACGAGATTAAATTAATTTATTCTGGTGTAAAGTAGTGAAACATAAACGAAGTTATCCCAGACTAAATATGGAGAGTTAAATAATTCCTAGTATAGTTATTCTACAGATTGAGAAAGTTTGGTGAAATCGGCCCTTAGTGTAGTTTGTTTGGACTCTCCTAGTTCAAGAAAAGAAAGAAAATAAATTTATTTTTTGCACAAAAGAAACACTGATTAAAAAATAGAAATATAATAAAACTAAATCATTGAAACATCATCATATGGTTAGGGGTTTTAATGTAACACCGTTATGAATAATATTGAAATCTTTAAAATTATTTATTATAATTATTTGTAATTGCTAAAAACAGTAGTATGCATATTAGGTACTAATGTATACTCCTCCTGTACAAATATGTTTTTTTTTTTTTTTTCATTTTTCCGCGCACACGCATATTTTGATATGAATGTATGCCTACTTTAGTAAGTCTCTGTTAATTTACAGTTTTTTTATAGGACAAATAATACATTTATTTTATTTATTAATAAACAAAAGAAAGAAAATACATTTAATCAGCACGGACAGTGACAACACACGAGAGAAAAATTTAATAAAAGTTAACATAAACCTTAGGTACACAATAAAAAATAAAAAAGCACACACTGAGAACAAAATAAAAAATAAAAGTAAAATTATTGTCATCATATTGCATTATGTTGTCAAGTATGCCCATGCCGAAAGGGCAGCCAGCTCACATACACAACTCATATATCGAATACATCTTTATTGTGGCAGAAACTTTCCGAAAATGTCATGAAATATTATAACATTTTTTTAATTTTTTTTATTCTAATTTTTATAGAGGCTTCAGTTCACCGTAGTGACTATGCCAGCCTCGTAAGGTCACTCTTAAACAATAAATGACAAAACTTAATATATAGGTAGGTACTTAAATTAATAATGACTACGACAAACTACTTTATTTAATTAAATAAAAACACAAAGAAGATCTAATTAGTATTAATCAGTATTTAACACTTTGTACCCGTAACCGTGTAATAAAATAAATGAGGCAAATATTTATTTATCATTTTTAATTGCTTTCCGTTCGTCAAGTTTTTGCCAAAGTTTGACGTAAACCTTCAATCTTATGACCTCCTCGTTGGATGCTAATAATATCATTTGAAAGTCTATGCAAGCATGTACTATTAGTGACGAGTAGGTAAACGGTATGATAGGGAACTTTTCCAAATGCGGCACCAAATTCGTGAAATTACGGCTGCCCTGTAATAAATTGACATGTTAATTTGCTGAAAATATTTTTAATTTATTGGCAGTAATATATAGTCCTACTTTATCAGCAGAGGTCCTTTTAAGGGTTATAGTACTCATCATTATGAACAATTTTGACTAAAATAAAATCTGCCGATCCATACAAATAATACATCAGTCCTCGATACTCCAATATATTAACTATTTAGTTAACTAGTATTGAGGACTGAACATTAAGTATAATTACAATAGAACTTCACACTGGTAAGTTCGTTTCATTTAGAATAATTCATTAAGTATTACTCGACTAAATATATGGAACAGCAGATTTTCTTTTAGGTATCATGTTTTTTCACTTAATAAAGTTGTTCATAATGATGAGTACTAAAAGGACCTCTGCTAATCAAATACGACGTTAAATAATTGAGGAGCTGGCGAACAGAACCGGAGTCCACTAAAAATTCAAAAGCATTTTTAGTGGACTACTCCGGTTCTGTTCACCAGCTTCTCAATTGGTTTGACTTTACTATTCCCGGTACCTTTAAGAGGTGAATAATTGAATATGTAGGCTGTAAAGGTTTATAATAAATGAGAAAAAAATACATAGAATTTAAAAAAAAAAAATAGAAAATTCAAGAGTTCCATTCTGGCCTTTATTTTATTGATGCTATCTCTGCTTCCCGGTGGTTAAGTTCGCCAAATTAATTATGATCTAAGATTACGAATGTTTGTTGTGAGGTGGCACTGCAGATAAGCAGATAAGAAGAATGGAGAAAAGAGAAGCTGATATCAATACAATGTTTCTTGCGTTATATAAAAAAATTGAGCTCAAAAACTAAAACCCGACTACTGAATATACCTATAAAACCAGAAAATATTAACACATATTCGTAGTGATGTTCAGAGGATAGCCGTGGTCGTATGCCACTTTGCCTTAAAGCTTATGATCGCTTACTACTGTTAGACTGTATTGTTTTCTTAGGGTAACTGTAGGTGGCATACGACCACGGCTATCCTCTGAACATCACTATGAATATTTGATAATATTATCTTGTTTCATATCTTTTCAGTAGTCGAGTTTTAGTTTTGAACTATTTTTTTCAGGTCCGTGAGCAACTGCTAGCAATAATACGCTGCTTGATATATATTTGAAATATGCTAATTAAGCCCTTTCATTTGATACCCAACATGGCACCATTAAACAAAAAAATTTTTTTTAGTTCTTTTCTCTATGTCCTATGCTACATTAAATTTTATGTGACGTCACATAGCCTATAACTAGCGGACAATCAAGACGCTTCCAACGATGCCACATTTGTCGAATTATGGTAAATAGAAATAGTTTAGAAGTTACGAGGAAACAGATGAACATACATACACACATACATACCGGCCAAACATATAACTCTCTCCGTAGTCGGGTAAAAAGTTATAAAGTACGCACTTACTTATTTTTTTTTAATAAATTATATTTTCTTATATAAATATTTCTACAAAAAAAAAAACGCATGACTCAGCTAAAATACTCACAGGAGGGAATGGACAGGACCAGGGTTCAGTCAATTGTTTAGCGTACATTTGACCTACATATGAATCTTTGTATAAAAAATCACACAGCTTGTACTCCATCATAAGCGGTGAGTACACATATTTACCACTGAGACGTTCCAACATTGTCCATTTTATCTAAAACAAAATTTAAAAAATGTTGAATAAATTATTTCGAAAGTAGGAAAAATTCAGAGTGTTTAAACATGTTAATATTTATAGAAAAAAATTACTTGGCGTAAGCAAGTTTGTTGTTTTTATTCCTTAGAAAACTCAAAATAATAATTTAGAAAATGCTAAAGATTTGGTACGATTGTTTCACATACCTGAAAGTTACAAGTGAACTTCATAAAAGAAAATTTATTAAAAACCATGAGAAAGTTGAAAATATGTTATTTCATAATATACCGTTAAGTTATTTCCGTATCCAGATTTAGCATCTAGATACATGTCAATTTGGTATGGAGCATCACGACTATGTTTCTTGTAAGAAAAGTGAAAGAATTTCAAATATTTTTTGCTGTATTCAGTTATAACATTTTCAGGTATAATTTCAAAAGTCTGAAACATAAATAATTTAATTAATTTTAAATATATTAGTCACACAATGCGTAAAAAATCTATTCGTGCGGTTCTCAGGCTAAGAATAGCCCTGTCGATGCCATATATTGCGACGACGGGGATTATGTTAGGTTAGGTGGGCAACATCATCTGCGCACATTTATAATCTCTAATTTACAATCGTCGATTTTGGATAATAGTCGATTTTGGACTCATCAATATTATATATCATCATGGTCTAGGTGGTGCACTAATAAAAACACTTAAAACAAGCCACAAAATTAATCACCGATATAAATCCGACAGCACACAGTAATAAAAACAATTTCATCATTTTAGACGATATCGATATTCAGATTTATCATTACAGAACTGCGGTTAAATAAATAGTGCATAGCCTAAATGCGGGTATATAGTAGAGTTTAAAATGGTATTCGATTAGGTAAATGACGGAAGTAGACAATTAGACATTGAAGTAGGTACAAAATAGTACGTACACATTTTATTATCTCCACTCTATTACTGGGTGATCTATCTGAAGGTCAATAAACGAACAGTCAAAACAATTTAGTTCGCAATACTTATTGTCGGCTTTATCACGGTTATAATTAATCCTACAGTATTTAAAGTTAAAAGTAACATAGCTTTGTATGGATACATAAGTATGTCTGGTGAAGCATGTAACGAAGCATCTAGTTTGAAGCACCAGTGTTATGTTTCATTTATTAACAAACAGTATTTTTTTAAACAAAAACCATAGGTACCAAAGGTTTACTTCAAAAAAAATTTTGGTAGAAATTTTTTACCGAAAACACACACTTAAAACAAAACAAGTAAACATTTTTTTTTTAACTTACTAGGTACCTACCGGAAAGTCGAGTATCACGACGTGTTGAATTAATTTCAAATTGTAGGTACTCTCACTAGCGCCATATTTGTTGAGTTTTGAGGAGATTAGCGGATATTAATTGAACTACAAGACATCGGAATCGGATTAGCATCGAAATTAGTTTATAGAATAACCTACCTGGCCATAGAAGTCGACGTATACGTCGACGAAGGATTTTATTGCGACCTATCACAATGTCATAACTGTCATCATCAATCTAAAGGTACGTACGATTTAATGTAGTGAGATATGGCAAAAAGCAACTCGTTAACGACGTGTCTCTTGACATACCTATTTATACAATAAATAAACATCCATCGCAAAAATAATTGATACAGTGTGGTCTTAGACACACGTTGAGTCTGACCACGCTAACACTGTAATGGAATAAATGGGCAACCCCAAAGGGAAGGACTGAAATCTTTACGATATTGTCGTTATTTCAATCAAAAGTTAGCTTTGCTAGACTATGTAACGAGGTACAGATCTTGTGAGCTAACTCTGCAGTACAATAATGACAACATTGCAAAGAATTTCATAATGATTTTTTGCGGTGTTGCCGTAATTCTTCTGCAGAGTTAGCTTGGCCAGACTACGCACAAAGCGTTACGAACGTTACTTGCTTTGCTTGTTGAGACGCCAAGTGGCAAATTATAGTTATCAAGTACCTATCTAGTATATTCTACAGACGTAGGTAGTACGTTTCGTTATAGTATTTGTAGAGAATTTTATTTTGTTTAGCCATCGCATAACAAAAAAATGATACTCACAAACTCGTTTTAATAGAGTTATAGCGGGACTTTCCGCTCAAAATTGGGGCCGCCCGACTGGGGAACTACCTCCACCTTGCAGAATATCGTAGCCAAATAACACTGCTGTTTTGCAGTGTTGTGTTCCTAACGGTGAGCAAGGTCGCCAATACTCCTTGAGGAAGTGCCGTGTTGCCAACACGACGCTAGTATTAGGGTCAGTAACGCACGAAGTGATGTCCCTGGCTGTTGCAATCGTCCATAGGTTACGATAATCGCTTACCACCACGCAGGCCGTATGTACGTATGCCAACTTATTAATGGTATCAAAAAATAGATACACACAGAGCTTTATGATCGTTGCTTTCTTTGTTTGTCAAGTAGGGGATAGTGTGTATGAAAGAGCCAGGCTTTGAAAGAGCCGATGCAATTTTCTCCCACTTGCCAAAATCAATTCAAATTTAATTTTACTCTTTATATGACAACACTGAATAGCTGTGACCCACAGACATTCAGTGTTGTCATATAAAGAGTAAAATTAAATTATGGTAAGATTTTGGCAAGAGGGGGAAAATTGCATCGGCTCTTTCAAAGCCTGGCTCTTTCATACACACTCCCCCCTACCTTTCGTTATAGTATTTTTACTGTATATTTTGTTCAGTCTAGTCGGTCTAGTCTAATTAGCGATATTAATGAAACATCTTTTATGAATAATATTTAATTCGATATAATTATTTAGTTACACCAGGTACATTATTGTACTTTTATATTACAGTTTTCTGCTTTTTCTTATTAGATTGATTATTTTGTAGTTTTTGCGTGACCTTGATAAAAGTTTTCCATCTAAAGATTTCTTCGTTAGTAGTCGTCAGGAATCCTTGGACATCGGCGCGGGTCCTTACAATCATGGACGAATAAGTGAATGGTATATTATATGGGAAGTTCTCTAAGTGAATTGTCAGATTCATGAAGTGATATTCTCCCTGAAAAGTAAGATATCACTAATTATAACAGTTCACGGTTTAGCTCGACTGGTAACTACTTTCAAAGTGAAAGTCTTATCAAATTCATAGTCTTCTCTGCGCGATACGATCACACAGATATACGGACCACAGAGCTAGCTATATTATTTGTAACAATTTGTTCTGAACTTGTGGGACATTATTTAAAGTTCAAAGCTGAAAAAGCCAACTAAAGCGCTGAAAATCAGCGCTGTAGTATTGCTGCAGCATATGATGAGCTGAGGCCTTTTGGTCACGCAATACCACACCGAGCCTAATTTTAATGTCATAGCTTATGTACACTTTTGTGCGCAAGTAAGCCTGCTGCAATGTGCAATTATTGCTGTGTCACTCCCGGCTATTCTGTTTCTGTATTGTATATGGTGTGATTTAAGCATGTAGTGTACCAATAAACCTTATTTCTTTCTTTCTTTCAAAGGTATTACAAGTCTAACTTACAGGGAATACATAGCTGCATAGGTATATGAGTATATTATTAGTGCATTGGTATATTATGAGGGTACTTACTGCGGGGAAAGGACACGACCAATTTGCAGGTAGTTGTTTGGCATACATTTGACCAAAAAATGGCTCTTTATACAGAAAATCGCACAGCTTATATTCTCCTAATATAGGTGTTGGTATGTAATGGCCGCCCAAAAATTCATATAAAACCATTTTCACCTGAAATATATAAAATAATAAGTTATAAAACATTAACATTTTGTTCATAATAGGAATGAATCCCATATTCGGTATGTTTAAAAAAGGTAGCCGTGTTTTTATCGGTCGATAATATCGCAGATATCTGTTTTAGTACATTTTGTATGAGGGCGTATTATTGCAGCAGTGTAGGTAAAAGATCGCATGCGTTCTAATACAAAATGTACCTACTAACACAGATATCTGCGATATTATTAACCCTAAAAACAGATATCTGCGATATTATCAATAATATTAACGATAATAACGCGGCTGTGTGGTCCAGCCTTTAAGATTTAAGAGCTATTTATATCTAATAGCTATGAACCAATTTACTGCCGCTTCTAGAAACTTCTATGCTTAGGAAGCTGTAAGAATTTATTCATATTGCAAGAAAATATGAACTTAAATTAACCTTATTTAAGCGACCGACGTCATCACCGCGCACCCTTTTACCACAATTTGCTTACGTCATTCATTACATTTAGCGCTATTTTGGGAGTTATGAATAAGGAGAAAATATTTATTATACCATTTATAAAAGCCTTTTAAGCACTGGTACTTTTGTTTTCTTTATTTATAAAATCTGCTGCTAAAAGGAAATGTTGTAGGAGTTACTGGTATTGTTCTTCTTCTCAATAGGACCTACTATTTGGAACCGCGCTCTAAGAGTCTCGACATTTTCTTATGTACCTGTATTTAGTTTACATAAATTCTATTCTATACTGTTCCATTTCTCCGCCATGGAAATAAAAAAATGTTTCTACAACGTGTATAAAATGCGTGGTCATATTTAAGGGTCTGGATCAGACCATCAAACTGAACAGCTTGTTTTACGGGACCAACATCGTTATCGCGAAAAAAATAATCAACTGTCCCTTACAAAACTTATACTTTTTATTATTATTATTAAAAAGCTTAAAAATAAACTGATCTTTAGGTATACAATTAAATAATAATTATGTTTAAAAAAATCCCGTCATACAACGTGTATCAGAAATGCGTGGTCATATTTAAGGGTATGGATCGGACCATCAAACTGAACAACTTTCTCTATGGGACCAAAATCATAATCCCGAAAAAAAATATCAGCTGTCCCATAAGTTTGGGTCGAGTAGGTATTAATTGCACGTCATCATTGACTTTCATTTACCTGCAATGTATTAATAGGGGTTGGACACCGATTGCCCTTTCATGAGGCACTGGACAAGACAACATATCCACGCGTAATTTTTATAGTTCATAATTTGACGATTATTCAAATAATAATTGGTAGATATGTGGATAAACTTTTTAATAAATTTTTTCTATGCCTATACTTTTCCAAATAGTTCTAAATTGATTTATTGTCTTAAAACATTAGGATAGATATTTTGTATTTTAGTATTTTGATCGAAAATTCCAAATCTTTGGCCGAGTGTAACTTAGGAACTTTCGTTTGTATGGAGCGCGCTAGGAAGAAACTTCTCTTAAGCGGTTCTTTTGAAGTGCTGTTTGGAAAGTTCTTAGTAGTACCTCGGAATTTAGGAATATGTCCGAGAAATGACATTATCCTCGCCCCCTATTAGATTGGACTTAGAATAGAATAAAATAGATCTTTATTTCATATAAACCAAATACAGGCACTTAATAGTAGGTCCTATGCTATGGAGAAGAACCGGCAAGAAACTCCACGGAAATTCTTTTAAAATAATAGATTACAATCTTGATTTTCTGCGAAAATAATGTAGCTTAATGTGAATAAAAATAAATTAGAATATTAATAACGATTTGTCTTTAAATAAGAATGCCATGGCAGTTACAAGTTGACCAGGCCCGACAGAAGGCACCCGTTCCCGTCATGACGAAATGTAGTTGTAAAACGGTACTAACACCTCTGCCCATCCATTCGGCGAATAAAAATCACGTACCGTAAGATTATTACCGACTCCTACGTATGAATCCAGTTCCATATTGACGTAGTGTGGACTATTGCGACCGTGCTTCCTGAACGACACCGACATGAACTTGAGATATTTGCGGTTAAAATATTCCAGCTCGTGTCTCTCTGGAACTATTTCCATAGCCTGAAATATTTAGATTAAAATAAACAAAGAAAGAAAATTGCGTTTATTGGCACAATTAAAACACATCACAAAAGTAAATAAATGAAAAAAAAGTAAAAATAAGTAAATTGTGAAAAAATCATAAAAAAAGTAAAAAGAAAAAAAAAGTGGACGTAACATGCAACAGACGTGATGTAGATGTGACGGACAAGACATGAGCCGTGTAAATAATTTTAAGAACAGTACTGCTTCGATTAATGGTTATGCACTTCGGCAGTTTTCGTATTTCCGAATTAGTACTTATAAATATGCAACCGATGTCCGAACATCCGCGTCTAATCACTCACGAGAGAACTATTCTTTATATTATTAATTTATCGCTATACAACATGTAATTCAATTATCACGAAACCTCATACACCTCAATTAGAATATCTAGTTAAAATTTAGTTTCAATAACCAAAACTTAACTTTTTAAAATTAACTATTATTTTGAATAAAATTGTTTTGAGTCTAGCATAACTTACTGCATATAAAATTGAGCCTTATTAACTTCATATAGAATTCAAATTTCTGTGGCTGAATCGAGCGTCAATTTAGCGAATTTCATATTTTTGAAAAAAAAATACGTACCTATGGGTATTAAAAGTTACTGAAATTGATTCAGTAGTCAATTATGAACAAATTATATTCAGGTTTTGCATTTATTTAATTACAAAGTGTATAAGTACTAAATATTTAAACATCATCGTACGTTCGTATTTTCGAAGTAAGACGAAGGTTGCCGAGGCGCATAACTTTAATCGTATTACTGAACAGATTGTTTTAAACTTTTTTATATTTTTTTGGTCACTTTGTCAGGATCGTGTTAGTATTTTCTTTATCGTTCCATAGATAAATGAAGCTGCTGTGAATGCAGTAATCCCATTGTTTGTTTGTTTTTGGGCATAATTCAAGTAGGTATACGTACGAATTTGCATACGTTACTTTCAAATAATATATCATCCATGTTCTTTCTTACTTGTGTAAGTATTATTGAATTTAATGGCATGGCAAAACTTGCTCTGAATCAAACAAAACGCGACACAAACACGAGATGAAACAAAGACACTTAAAAAATAGTAAAAAATAAACTTTGTACATTACCAAAAGAAATCCTAGAGCGCTCAGCAGAACCAATAATTTCATCATTACTAACCTTTGGATAGCAACTGAAAGGTTTTTGATATAGGTCTATACTATAACTGTAATTTATAACAGATTACCATTAAAATACAGTTAAGTTATAGGTATATTTGCAAATGAAATGCGTGCACTAATATCAAAAATATTTGCCTGTGCTTCGCAACTTGTTCGTCTTATTTAATAAGCGAAAAAATATCAAAAGCATTTTAATAGATATCTTATGATATTATATTTTAAAATTATAACAACTGAAATTATAATTATTTAGTATCACCTCTTCTGTTTACACATTAAATCAACATCAACCTCTTTGTAAACTAATACTAAATTCTTATTTTATTCGATTTAATACATGCTAATTTAATTTGTGCTTTTTAGTAGTAGGTAGTGTTAGTCTATGCATTTCTGGTAACACATCATTATTACATGACCTTTTTCCTGTGAGTTTTGCGCGATCTAGCTCTTGAAAGGGGCCATGAAGTTATTCTGCTCGTCAAACCCCTTCATTTGATATCCTTGTCAAGAGGGTGGTAAAAAAAACTAAGTCCGCCGTCTTGGAGCGTCCGCCATCTTGGGGCGTCCGCCATCTTGGGGCATCCACCATATTGCATATAGTATGTCGTCGCGTATTCTGCTTGGCAAACTCCTTTATTTGATATCCATGGAGGTGGTTAAGAAAATTTAAAAAAATTGTCCGCCATCTTGATACTTCGGCTATACTAGATGTAGACTGACACTATTTAGTTTATCTTATTTCGCTCGTCAAACCCTTTCATTTAATACTCATGTCAAGGAGTTGTGGGGAAATAGGTGTTCCGTAAATTTGTAGCGGCCGTCGTATTGAATTTAGTATGATGTCACTTACTTTATCGTTTTACGCGTTATGCCCCTTCATTTGATACCCATATCAAAGTGTTTAAAAAAAAAAGTTGTGCACGACAGACCATCAAACCCGGGACACGATTGAGCCCAACTAATGTGATTATAGTGCTAAGTTAATATATCAATGTTTACGTAGTATATAAATGTGTTAATGTTGTTATTTAAGTCTGATTATATACTCTTTTAGTAACACCAATGATGTATGATTGTATTTGAACTGTTCTACACCTTTGTTAACCTTTTATGTATACCTATGTGAGTAAATGTACTTAGACTATGTACATAGGATAGTACATAACAATAATAGAGCTGCAATAGTACATAGATGTGCCTCCTGCGCCGCTCGGGCGAGTAATGGTAGCTCTGCGGGAAAACGCGTGGTTATATTTATAACCTCGGTACGCGGCAGTTATGGAACAATGCCGTTACCACGCGTTATCCCGCAGTGACCGAGCGATGCAGGGGGACAATCTGCACATGACACAACTTTTAATAATTGTTAAATTAGGTCATGTGCAGGTGTAGAGTCATTATTAGCCAAAAGTGGCTCGGTAAGGGCTGGACCAATCCTGAGCATGTACGCGAGTTTGCTTTGGACCGCTGGCCAGCTCTTTCCGAGCCGACTATAAATATAGGAACAATAGAAATAATTATTCAGTGTCTTCTTGTTCGCAATACTATGACGTAATGTCTTATTGACCGAAAAAGTATCTTCTTTTATTAATTAATTGTTTAATTGTTTACCTGTGTACTTAAATCTCTGTGTAATAATAAATAATGTGTCAAGAGAATAAATCGGTGTGATAAACAAGTCCGTGTCGTTTAACTTATCCTGAGTTCCCGATAGAACCGTTACGTCTCCGAGTGGAGAACCAGCTCTGCTGAGTATCTATAACAGTGGTCCTTCGCGAGCCGAATCTTCAGAAAATGGTGGTCACACGGAGCCGCAGCGGAGACTCAGGACAGGAACAGGCCCAGCAAAATCCTTCGGTGGCCGTCAGACCGGGGTCTAGCGAACCAGCCCCGGCGTCTGGCACGAGTCAGGCCACTGAAACGGATACGGTTAGCGGGTCAGAAGGAACGACCGGCACCGGTACAACTCAGACTACGAGTGACACCACAGAGAGAGACGATGCCGAGGCTACCAGCTCGCATAAAACGCTGAAGCCCGGCAGCATCCGGTCACGCCGCACCACAGCCTCTAAGAAGAAGCTTCTGACAGAGCTCGAAGCTAGAGAGCGGCTAGCCGAGATGAAGGTGAAAAAGGCACAGGCAGAACAAGAGCTACAAGAGCTCCGCCTGCGACGAATAAGAGCAGAAGCGGACTCCAGTGAAGAAGATGACCAAGAAGACCTCACCTCCGTAAGAATAGGGACGTGGCTAGCGCGAACGGCGCCGCCACCGGAGGGCGAAGCCCCACCGCCGCCCCAGGACGCTGGCGGCGGGAGGCCTACGGCTGAGTCAACGAAGACTAACGTCGTCGAAAGTGTATATCCAGTGAATACGTTGAATACAGTGAATATGGTGCATACGGAAAATGAAAATGCAGTAAATAATAAGATGATCGACGTGAGTACGCTCGCTGCGGCGCTGGCGCAGGCCACGCGCAGCACGCGCGAGCCGCCTAAGTATATACAGCAGCTGCCATTCTTCGATGGAAAGCCCGGTGAGTGGATATCTTATAAGGCCGCGTATCGTGACTCACACATTTATTTTTCTAAAATAGAAAATGTTGCTAGGATTAGGATGAGTGTAAAAGGTGCTGCCAAAGAGGCGGCCGGCTGCCTGCTTTTCAGTCAGCCCGATCCCGAAGTCGTCATAAACGCATTAGAGAGACGTTTTGGTAGACCTGAATCCCTAATACTAGCAGAATTAGATAAAATAAAGTTGTTACCTAGATTAAATGATAATCCTAGGGATATATGTATATTCGCGAGTCGTATAGCGAACACGGTGGGTACGGTAGAGGCGTTAAAACGTGTGCATTATCTACATAGCCCCGAGATGTCAAGAGTTATAGTAGAAAAGTTAACGCCTATACTTAGAAATAAATGGTATGATTACGCCGCGAATAAAAAGGGTGAAGATATACCCGAACTTAAACGACTGTCTACCTTTTTGAACGACGAGGCGGACAAGTGCGGCGCGTACGCGCAGCCAGAGCGCAATTACGACGAACCCAGCGGGGTACGGCAGCGGCGCAAGACAGAGCGCACGTTTAATGTGCACAGGGAAGCGGCGACACAAAGTGAGCGTTGTCCGGCGTGCAAACAATATGGGCACAAGCTACCCGACTGTGCTAAATTTAAACAGATGTCAGTAGAGTCTCGCTGGGAAATTGCCAAAACTAGTAACTTGTGTTTTAAATGTTTAATAAATAAACATAGGCGATATTTATGTAAGGCGCCCACATGTAATGTAAATGAATGCAAAATGAATCACCACAAGTTGCTACATCAGGAGCGGAAAATACAGGAGCCACTCAACGTCGCGACGTCTGTATCGACACATGAATCTGTGACGTCAGCGAGAGAGATAGTGACGGCGACCATCCCCCTCCAACGCCGAGCTTATCTGAAAATAGTGCCAGTAACACTTAGCGGACCGCATGCGACTATAGATACGTACGCTCTGTTAGACGACGGTAGCACGGTTACACTATTAGATGCATCGATAGCCGACGTTCTAGGTGCAGACGGCCCAACCCAGGCTATGTGGATACAGGGCATCGGCGCAGAAGTCAAACACGAGCGCAGCCGAATGGTCAACTTATATGTGCGAGGCAAACATCAGTCTGACATATTTAAAATAGATGCGGCGCGCACAGTAGACAGACTCGAGATCACGTCACAAACAATAACAACCGAGAACATAGAAAGCTGCGAACATCTGAAAGATATAAAAGATGTGCTAATATATGAACACGCGCGGCCTATGATTCTGATCGGTCAGGACAACTGGCATTTGTTAATGTCTCAAGACACACGCGTCGGACAGCGAGATCAACCTGTAGCATCGTACACTAAACTAGGCTGGGTACTACATGGCTGCCAGTATTCAGCCAACAGAGTTATGACAGTGTTCTGTGGCCATATTAAAACTAAAGACCACGATGATTCAATAGAAGCGCAGATGAAGAATTTCTTTAAATTAGAATCTCTAGGCATTGAACCTAGAACGCCTAAAGACGATCCTCAACAGAGAGCACTGCAGATATTGGAGCAGACAAGTCGCAGGTTACTTAATGGAAGCTTCGAAACGGGACTACTATGGAAGCAGGATGAACCTAGGATACCTAACAACTATCTAGGTGCCCTAAAAAGGCTAGATAATCTAGAAAAACGCCTAGACCGAGATCCTGACTTAAAAGTGAAATATGTAGAACGTTTAGATAACCTTTTCACTTCGGGGTATGCAGAGAAGGCGGACAGTACACCAACAAAGGACAAGACTTGGTATTTACCTCACTTTCCAGTGGTTAACCCATCTAAACCACATAAACCGCCACGTCTAGTGCACGACGCCGCAGCAAGAACAGCGGGTCTGTGCCTAAACGATCTACTTCTCTCTGGACCCGACCTGTTACAATCACTGCCCGGAGTATTGATGCGTTTCCGACAAGACAAGATAGCCGTGTCAGCCGACATCAAGGAAATGTTCATGAGGATTAAAATAAGGCAAGAAGATCGCGACGCGCTTAGGTTTTTATGGCGAGGAGACCGGCGGGAGGGAACGCCGGAAGAATATCGCATGACATCAGTTATCTTCGGTGCGACGTCGTCCCCATGTACAGCGTTGTACATAAAGGATCGCAACGCTAACGACTACGCCGATAGGTACCCAGCAGCGGTGTCAGCTATCAAACATAACCATTATATGGATGATTACCTTCAGAGCTTTCCCAGTGAAACAGAAGCTGAAAAGGTAATCGAGCAAGTCGATTATGTGCACAGTCAAGCTAATTTTCACCTGTGCGGATGGACATCGAACAACATGAACATCCTGAATGCCAGCGCAGCGCCTATCCGCGACACAAAAGTACTAGGCGGTAACGATGAAGAGAAGGCCTTGGGACTGCGTTGGAACACAAAAGATGACTGTTTTACATTTAGGATAAATAGTAACAAAACGCCTGACGAGTTACTAAGAAACACGCGCCCACCGACCAAACGTGAGGCGCTGAGCATTATCATGGCCATTTTTGACCCACTAGGATTGATATCACCTATCACTATCCCAGCCAAAAGGATACTGCAACACACGTGGCGATATAAAACCGAGTGGGACAAGCCACTACCTGAAGAACTACAACCGCAATGGAAACAATGGATGGAGTCGCTACGCAATATAGAGAAATTACGAATACCACGCTGTTACGATTATGGAGACGTCACCGCTCGCGAACTACATACGTTCGTGGACGCGAGCGAGGAGGCCTACGCAGCGGCGGTATATTGGCGAACAGAGCGACCGGATGGTACCATTCATGTAGCATTAGCAGCGGCTAAGAGTAGGGTGGCACCTCTGAAACCCATATCAGTGCCGAGGCTGGAACTTCAAGCGGCCTTGTTGGGAGCGCGACTCACAAGAACTGTCGCCCTCGAGCACGACTATGCGGTCGGAGACGAAACATACTGGAGCGACTCAACAACAGCGCTGGCGTGGATAAGGGCAGAGCCACGTACGTTCAAAACGTTCGTCGCCCATCGCATAGCCGAGATCGAGGAGCTCACTAAAAAGAACCAATGGCGATGGCTCCCTTCGCGTCACAACGTAGCTGATGACGCCACACGCGCTACACCCGATAATTTTGGATCGGATCACAGATGGTACCGCGGCCCGGAGTACCTGTACAAGGACCGGAGCGAGTGGCCAAAGGAAAAGTCAATAGCCGCGGCACGAGATACGGGAGAAGAGCGAGTAAAATGTAACGTACAAACAGCTCAAAACTCAAACGGTCATCTGCCGGACATAACGCGCTTTTCAAAATGGACAAGGTTAATAAGAACGACAGCGCGTGTCCTTCAATTTGTAAACAACTGTAGAAAAAATAAACAAACAGTAGAGTACAAGCGCACTAAGAAAAACGCGGATAAAGACCCAACGTGGGTGAAAATTAAGAAGAAACCCGTAGACGAGATAAAAAAGCCGAGCAGTGAACAAAATAAAACCAAATTTGTACCTCTGCCGGCCGAGTATATACTAAAAGCTGAACAACTATGGATAAAATGCGCGCAAAAAGATAGCTTTGTCAAGGAAATAAGCGCCATAAAATCCAACGTAGCGCCGCCGAGCGATAGCAAGCTAACCGCGCTAAGTATATACCTAGATAACGAAGGGACTCTACGTCTACGAGGTCGCGTAACAGCCGCCAAAGGAATAGGCGAAGAAACAAAAAATCCGCGTATACTTGACGGTGGGCACAAGTACACGAGAATGTACATAAGCTATGTACACGAAAGTCTGCACCACGGAGGCACGGAAATAACGGTGAACGAGTTAAGACAGCGGCTGTGGATAGTTAGACTACGCCCGTCCGTTAAAGACGCGATAAAAAACTGCTTACCGTGTAGATTGCGAAAGGCGAAGCCAGCCAACCCCTCCACCGGCAATTTACCGTACCCCCGTTTAGCTTATAACGAACGACCTTTCACTTTTACGGGACTCGATTATTTCGGACCAATGTCCATAACAGTAGGTAGACATAAAGAAAAGAGGTATGGGGCGCTATTTACTTGCTTAACTTGTAGGGCTGTACATATTGAGGTAGCACAATCACTGAGTGCGGACTCAGCCATTGCCGCACTCAGGCGATTTATAGCTAGAAGGGGTTGTCCAAAAGAAATATGGAGCGACAACGCTACTTGCTTTAAAGCGGCCGATAGGGAGTTAGGTGAGAGCGCCTTAAGCGCATTAGAGTGTGAGTCCGATGCGCGGTCCATAAGATGGAGCTACATACCTCCCGCATCGCCATTCATGGGCGGAGCATGGGAGAGGATGGTGAGAGCAGTAAAGGAGGCGCTTCACATAACATTAAAAGAGGTTCACCCTACAGAAGAAACACTCTATACTTTGTTAGTAGAAGTGGAGAATACCGTCAACTCAAGACCGTTGACGCATGTAACTGTGGCACCAGACGAACCTGAAGCCCTCACGCCGAATCATATTTTGATCGGCCCCAACTCTCACGTGCCATCACCGGGCACATTCACCAGTGAAGACCTAACAGCTCGCCAGCAGTGGCGGCGCGCACAAGCCCTCGCCGACGTCTTTTGGCGACGATGGGTGCGCGAGTACCTGCCGCTACTGCAAAACCGGCGGGAGCCCCACGGGAGCGGTGTACCACCCAAGGTCGGCGACGTAGTCGTGATCTGCGACTCTAACCTCCCGCGCAATACCTGGCCCAAGGGACGCATAATCAAGGTGCTCCCGGGCGCGGACGGTGAGGTTAGGGTGGTCGACGTAGTCACCAAGGGTGGCCACATCCTGCGGAGGCCTACCAAGCGTGTCGTCGTGCTACCCACCGAGTCGCCTGAAGGCGACGGCGGGAGATGTGTGCACGACAGACCATCAAACCCGGGACATGATTGAGCCCAACTAATGTGATTATAGTGCTAAGTTAATATATCAATGTTTACGTAGTATATAAATGTGTTAATGTTGTTATTTAAGTCTGATTATATACTCTTTTAGTAACACCAATGATGTATGATTGTATTTGAACTGTTCTACACCTTTGTTAACCTTTTATGTATACCTATGTGAGTAAATGTACTTAGACTATGTACATAGGATAGTACATAACAATAATAGAGCTGCAATAGTACATAGATGTGCCTCCTGCGCCGCTCGGGCGAGTAATGGTAGCTCTGCGGGAAAACGCGTGGTTATATTTATAACCTCGGTACGCGGCAGTTATGGAACAATGCCGTTACCACGCGTTATCCCGCAGTGACCGAGCGATGCAGGGGGACAATCTGCACATGACACAACTTTTAATAATTGTTAAATTAGGTCATGTGCAGGTGTAGAGTCATTATTAGCCAAAAGTGGCTCGGTAAGGGCTGGACCAATCCTGAGCATGTACGCGAGTTTGCTTTGGACCGCTGGCCAGCTCTTTCCGAGCCGACTATAAATATAGGAACAATAGAAATAATTATTCAGTGTCTTCTTGTTCGCAATACTATGACGTAATGTCTTATTGACCGAAAAAGTATCTTCTTTTATTAATTAATTGTTTAATTGTTTACCTGTGTACTTAAATCTCTGTGTAATAATAAATAATGTGTCAAGAGAATAAATCGGTGTGATAAACAAGTCCGTGTCGTTTAACTTATCCTGAGTTCCCGATAGAACCGTTACGTCTCCGAGTGGAGAACCAGCTCTGCTGAGTATCTATAACAAAAGTAATCCGCCATCTTGAGGCGGTGGCCATTTTGACATATTATAATACTGAGTATACTATTTTGTATTGTCACCAGAACCAAAGGTGTATGCAAAATTTCTGCTCAAGCAGTTGGGGGGTACTGGTTTAAAATACAGATGTAAGATTAGACCCACATATACTAACTAACAGGTGAAGTTAAATAACAGCTTGTAAAAATGCACTACTCGAATAACAAGCAGCACCGAGTAGATCCACTAGTCCTCCAATAATCGTGCCTGGTCATTGCCGTTTCGTTTAATTTTGTCAGAAATCGTACGCACTTTATTGCTTTTTAATAACTTCATTACCTAATACCTATACTTTATAATGGCTTCCTGTTTACAAAATATGATTTAGACGAACGCACCACCACATAAATATTCTAAATCTAGAATATCATATTTCTTTCTCTATAGCTATAGCACTACTCGAGAGCCCGCGTGCCTAGGAAGCATTCTATACAGATACATGAAAATATATAAAAGTATATGTCACAGCGCCAACCGCGCCGTGTTTGGCAGACAAATAGTTCATCGCAATATTTTTTATTAGAGTACAGTACGACACAACTAAGAAGACGCATCGGCAAACATCGTCAAAACGATCACTTCCGAACTGAGTGCTACTTCAAGACCACGAATGTTTATTAGTACTGCAGTAAAGAATAATCTTTACGCTGGCGCGGTAAACTGTAAAATTATCTAAACGAGCGAGTGAAGTTGTGTCGTACTGTAATGGAGTATGCTTTTGTCTATCCATTTGTTGTATTCTCCTAGTGACGTCTTACGACAACCAGTGAGAAAAAGTGTGATGTTTTTCACTGGTTGTCGTAATTGGAAATGATAGTGCACCAACTTAGAGCACGAACTCTTTATTTTGAAGATAAAACAAGCGTTTTAATTTATAAAAAAATAACATGACAGCATCTGAGTCAACGATTTTTATTTCAACTGGGCCTTTACAAGCATTTTTAAAACATCGTCGAGACTTGCTTGCACATTTCCAGAGTGGTTAGTCGGTAGTGCTATGGAGAAAAGACCGGTTAGAAACTATAGTGCCACAAACTTATCTGACCTGGTCATGGCGTCGCTGCCGTCGCTTTTACCATCTCCCTACAAAAATGACATTTTGAAATCATTTTTGTTCCGTAGCGCCGTTAGTTCCAATTTTGGTCACCGGGTCAGATAAGTTTGTGGCACTATACAATGCATATTCTTTAAAAATAAATATTTAATTTTATAAATGTAACATATAAACCGATCACGCCTGTATCCCCCTAACAGTTAGGTAGTAGAATACCTACTGTTGTACACTCACTTGGCTCTGATGCCATTACTAAGTCCCGTGGCCCGGTAGATGGCAATAGGTTCGCCCCCTAGCGAGCCTAACATGGGAATCGAACCGAAAACCAAGCTCACACTTGCGACCACTAAGAAAAGAGGCAGTTTAAAAAAACAAACTAAGTACCTATTTGTTGTTAAAAAATAACAAACAAGTAGATAGTATAATTTTGAGTTAATGTCATGGCAGATGGTTTTAACTACCAATCCGTTTATTAACCTTTCAATAATAACAATAATCATGTTTTAAATTATTATTGTGACTTCCTGTATCCTCAATTATACCCGCTTGATTAAAATAACAACTAAACTGATCTAAAGTAGATTTGGTATATTTTATTTAAACGGCACGATTATGATGATAAGAAAAGCTAACATAAAATCAACAACCGACATATATTAAAGAAATAAAATACATAAATATGATTCATCTAAAGCGGCCTTTTTAGACCCACGCAAGTCATGGAAAACCTTTGGTGAAAAAAATCTGATGAAAAAAAATGAAAAAAATCCGCGACTCGAAACTCGTGGCCGCGACCACTGCCCACCAAAGTCATCAATTACTTAGGTATACAGAGTGGCAGGTAAGATCAACTGTTCCATACAAATAATTCAATATTACTCTAATAAATGTATGGAACAGCTGATATTTTTTTTGGCGATTTCAGTGTTAATCCATTTGTAAACGTTGTTCATAATGCTGAGTACAATACCCTCCTTCAATATTTCCACTGTCCAACCTGCCACCCTGTATAACACTTACGCAGTTTTCATTTTATTTTAAGTCAACATTAAAATCTCAGCTACCAGTCCTTTCTAACTAGAGTTCGGTCACTGGTTCATTCGAACTCGAACACAGCCTATGCGTATTTCTTTCACAGCTCTCGCCTTTCATAATAATTCATGCGTTAAAGCCGAGGGGAAATATAAAAATGTAATGGTGCTAAAAAAAAAATACTAGATTATCTTTATTTATATTATTTTGTTGCTGATGTTGCTTTATGTTTGGCAACCGTGTATTAGAAATTGTGTAAAAAGTATTTATATTTCCATGGGAATGGACATTTAATTTAAGAACCATCTCTATATTGAGCGAAATTATATTAATTATTTATCTAAATAAACCTTATACAAAGTGTATCAGAAATATGTGGTTATATTTAAGGGTGAGGATCTGACCATCAAACTGAACAACTTTCCCTAGGGGTCGAATTTTAGCCAACATTTGTTGTGTAGTACCTAAGCTTGATTTATGAAAAGAGTATCCATGGAGTTTCTTGCCGGTATCTTCTCCAGGACCAACCCACTTGGAACCGTGCGCCTAGAATCACGACGTTTTGAAAGTGCCTGCAAAGGCCCAGTTGAAATAAAAATCTTTGACTTTGACTTTGGACCAACATCGTAATCGCGAAAAATTTATCAACTGTTCCATTCAAAACTTTATTTCCTACTCAGCGCAAACGTGCTTCCTAGTTCCGGCTGAAATTGATAGACCACTTTTTTGGCCGACTGTACATGGATTTACTACTACCGTGATATCCTACAGCGCTTTAGGACTGTTTTACAAAAGTGTAGACTAATCAAATACTTTGCCAAGACCAAATTGACCGGCCCGTTTGCCAAATTCTCCACAAAGAAGATTAAGAGCTTCATGATTTTCTCTTACACATAATTCTATGTTATTCATGGGCCATATTCACGCCGATAGCATCTAAACATGTTCCAACACGGCAATTTCCAGTTCAATTTGAATGTTTGGCGACAGGCCAGGTCAGTCGGGTTTAATAACCAGCTAAATAGTTCATCGTGACAGCAGCGGATGTTGTTAACCGATCGTTATACTGTAACTTTAGTGTGTAGGATTAACTTGATTAGACCTTTTCCTATTGTAATTTTTTTATTCCATCCTGTATCATTAAGCTTTGCAATACTGTATCTGCATTTTAACCGGATTTAGACCGGTAGCTGCATTTTAAAGAAGGATATTTTTATTATTGCCAAAAATCATAACCGAAATAAAAAACTACACAACATCTTCACAGTAAATCTTTATCATCAGTGTATCATCCACTGGTACAAAGGCCTTGAAAATTGTTTCGCAACTCAGTCAATTGCCCCCCCACATCTAGTCAAACCTTTTTAACCCCCATCAAAAAAGAGGGGTGTTATAAGTTTGTAGTATCTGTAGATCTGTGAATCGGTGTATCTGTGTATCTGTCTGTGGTATCGTAGCTCCAAAACGGATACACCGATTTGAATACATTTTTTTTTTATTGAAAGCTATTTAAATCGGGTATCATCTTAGCTATGTTTTATGAAAATCTGTTCAGCCATTCAAAAGTTACAGCTCTTTTTCTAGTTCGAGTCGAGGGTTTTTGACGGTTAGGTTATTACTTCACAATTCCAGAACACAGTGTGTCACCGCACTATTGACATAGAGACGCAAGCCGAGATCGGTTTCGGCTTCAAATTGGTTTTGTGTCACGTCTATCGAATATTTGAATTGGTTTTAACCTCACTATGAAATAACTTTCCATATTGCGTGTTTTTCTGTTATTGGCACAGCGCTGGCATTCTATTCATAAGTTTTTCGCTTGTATGGGAGCACTGAATTGTAGTGGCGGTAAATTTACCGACGGAGATTTTTATTATATTTTGCAGTGCCTTGTTTGATTTTTAAATTGGTTTTTATGTCAATTTCTATAGCGGAGTGTGAATGACAGGTCGATTACATGGATTCGATGTTGTTCCATGTGTCTTTTTGATTATCGTCATAATAATTTTTGCTGGGGTTCTGAAGCAGTGATACTTTTAGTAAACTTAGTTATTACGAAATTGTAAATTGTCTACTAACATAGTTAAAGTAAAATTTTGTTACTAGCCCCTATGAGTCATAGTTACTCGAAATCAAGAATATAATAAAACTACTACAGTTTTATATTTTTAATGTTTTTATTATTATTTTTTATTTAATTGTAAAACTATCTAAAAATGTCAAAAAGTACCTATGTCATTTTTTTTTAATAATGGGAATATAATAATAATAACATTTGTAATAACATAGGCTCTACCTTATTTTTCATATAGAATTCTGCTGATTATCATCAATAGCAGCCTGATCATTCAATAGTGATTTCCTCATCAATAAATTAATGGTCGCTACAGAAGATTGCCATAATCATCACACTTTCCGATGGATTGATGATAGCTTTATGATATTCATTAGAGTAAAATCGAATGCTGCTGAGCAGTGCTTCTGAAATAAATCCAAAGTCATAATACCTCGGCCGTGAACTGTCTGATGACGAATACTTTTGAAAGTGCCTGCAAAGGCCCAGTTGAAATAAAAACCTTTGATTTTGACATAACAATAGACTTTATATTTGCAAACATAAGGTTACGGTTGGTTATGGTGGCTTGGGAGGTGTCGGACGCCGGCGTCCGCCTGTGACTCCAAGAATGTCATGGATTAACGTCTGAACTGAATCGGAAATTTTAATTGACGTTTCAAATGCTATGATGAATTAATTATGTAAGTACAATCATCCACGGAGGTTTATGCAGGGATCTGAAGATTGAAACCGATATGATAATAAATAAATAAAATAAATCCAGTCCACTACTGTCCCACTGCTTGGCACGGGCCTCTTTTGAAAGAGCCTTCTCTTTCAGAAGAGGCCCGTGCCAAGCAGTTAGGCCTTAGTCCACCACGCTGGCCTAGCGCAGATTAGCCGACTACACACACCATCGAGAACTTTATAAGGCCCTCTTGGGTGTGCAGGTTTCATTACGATGTTTTCCTTTGCTGTTATCGCAAGTGATAATCAAATTCTTTTCCGTAAAAGAATTCTAAAAGTCAGAGGTGTGGGGCCCAGTTTCGAATTCAAAATTTCAAACCCTCCCGTATTGAAGGCGATGATAATGGTTAATAAAATTGAAATTTTCTTATGAAATGATAGCTATGCGCGAATCATGTATTAAATCTAGGTAATTAATATTTAATTAATGACATGTCATTAAATTTCAATTTTGTAAACCATTGTACTCCGAAAATGGAATTACCAAAATTATAAAGGCGAAATTCGCTATATTAACGTAACAATACAAGTACATTATAATATTATATACTATTGTTATGTATGATTACTTGACGTTTTATCGAACGTTTATTATATTAATCCTTTGTTACTGTCCTCACTAAATTTCGGGAAATTAAAATAATTAATACCCATTATTCCCGTACTATTGTCCGTTAACAATAGGTTGTCACATTGACAGGAAATAATTTATACTGCACCACTGTTCATGAATGTAAAATCAAGCTCAAGGTATTATAAATTATTATTCATTGGAAAACTGTCGAGTTTTCTAACGCTATTTTAGTTTTGCGGTGATTTTTATACTATAATAAGTAAATGGAAGTATGTAATATGTATCAAGTTTTCAGGCGTACGCCAGATAAGTCAGGGCTCAATTGTGGAGAGGCAGAAAGTCGCGCGGCGCGCATATATAGCGGCGTGTCGCTCTCTCACTCGCTCTCCAAGAACGGAGATAAATACGCGCCTTTCTCCGCATTGCGCGCCGTTTTGCACTCCGTGTGACGTTCCGCCTCTCCATAATTGAGCCCTCAGGGTTTTTAGCCTGGAACGTAGAGGTCGCGTGAACTTTGGAATTTCGACCGACCAATGAAGTTAGTCTCCTATTACGCCCCTACCTCTGAACTCTAGGTGTACAAATGTAAGTATACCTTCGATTGACCTAGGGATCAGCCACATGCAATATTTATTATTATTACAAAATAAAATAATATCAATTTATTGTTTTTGTTTAACTTTGCCCCCTCTACGATTTCCCTATATCGTGGGTACAATTTACAAACATACATGTCACATGTCACAACTATCTGTAGGCCATACAAATATTGTTCCGTGCAGGGATCGAACGCGGGGCACGTCGCGCAGAAAGCCAATCGCTAAGCCACTGCGCCAACCATGCCATATTTATTCCTAATGATACAGGTTTATTTTGAGATCCAAGAAAAACAACACTCTGTATTTATTATTTACCAAGATATTATTATTAAATTATTTTCGTTTGACGGTACACACGGCTTCACATATCAAGCACATTTCCAGTATAAGCTGACCTCGCATTGTATAGACTTTCCGTACAATGAGAGCTCAGCTTATACTGAAAATGTAGAGCTTGATAATAATAGCCGTGCATACAGAACAGTACCTACAGCGATAAAGCATAGTGTCGACAATTTCAGGACTAAAATGGACGTTAAACAGAATCGTAAGCATGTTGTAAAGGGGATATGGCCCAAACACTGACATTAAGTCGTAGGTCGACGCAGTGGCAATTGTTAGTACCATTTTAGTACTTTGTAACTTTTGCTAACTGTTTATCTCTTTTACATATAAAACACAACGTTTAAAAGTTGTCTATAAAAAGAATTAGGTACTAAAGAATGTATGACGAGACTTCGTGACTATCCTGGAACGCTGCCTAATAAGAAAGGGCAAACTAAAAAAGGCAAATAACATTTATTTCTTTCTTTATTTTTTTATTGGTATATTGAACTACTAGAGCATGGTGATATTATGTAATCTAATCAAGAAGAATTCATCATCCAAGTGCTACATTTGTCGGTATAGCAATTTCCATCCAGTCCTATCCAGTGCCAAATCTTTTAAATCTTTGTATGTTTCTATGTACTCGTATATTAGCTTTTTATTTCAGCTGGTCAATGCAGTTTCTTCTTGGTCTCCCTCTTTTAATTTTTGCCTCTATCTTCCCTTCTATTATGTTGATAACGAAATGATTGTGCCTAATCAAGTGGCCAATCATGCTTCCTCTTCTTTTTTCTGTGTTTCAATATTTGTCTTTTGTTTTTTACTCTTCTTAGTATTTCTTCGTTGGTTACTTTTTCTATCCACGGCACTTTCTCCATTCGACGCCAACACCACATTCCAAAAGCAAAATGTTGAAATTTATCTGAAAACTGTAATCATTTTAATATTATTGTGATTATTTCCATAACCGCATAGACCATTTTTGGTTATGGATTCGGCATGATGTATCAATTAATTTCACGCATACAAAGTTGGTAGTTTAATTTTACCAATTCAATAACAACTTTATGAAATAACTAGAACTACAAAATCAACTTCAAAAACAGTCAAGCAAACTCCAAAAGTTACTGCACTAACTCCATTTTATAAAGCTTAAAATTGAAAAGCCGAACAAAAAGGGTGTTGCGAAAATGCAAATTGAAACACAGCCAAGTTCATTAAAGTTAATTTCCGTGAAATAAAATATCTGCACGGTGAGTGTGATGCGGATTTGCTACACTGAATAATGCACTAAAACTATTTAAATATGCATGGCGGTGCTTCCTGGACGCCTCCGATATGTAATGTGACATAATGCGATCCCGAATGCAATTAACCTAATTCCTTACTGTCTCATTCTCACATATTGCCTTTCAGATTACAGTTTGCCGCATAAGTTCTGTGGAATCTGTGTCCCGGTTTGTTTAATTAACTTTTTAGAAGAAAATGTTTGTCGTGGGTTTTTTAAATGGTTTGATTATTCAAATACAATGCAGAATGTGATCTTGCGTAAGAGACTTCTGAATTATACTAAACGCATCTGTCACTTTCCTTTTCTATTGAAACAGAAAGCGACAAACGAACTTGGTTTTTCTTTTTTTATCCTTTGTTTCTTTAAAAAACGTTGCCTCTCACTTTTTTTTTTTTTTTTTTTTTTTTTTTTTTTTTTATCGTGGTAAAATCATCAAATGAGTCCTCCCACCCCGGGCAGGGCGGGAGGGACTGTCAGACTTGTACTGACTAAAATCCACGGTGTTCCTTCAATAGCCCTTTACGTTCCGGGGTCACGGTAATGAGATAAGCCCCGCGACCCCGGCAGGCTTCGGCCCTCTACAGGGGGGGCCCCGTCATCTTGCTGACGTTCTTTGAGGCGCGCGTGGAACACAACGCGCCGTCGACCCGGGCATGGTCCATGGTCGGACAGCGAGTTGCCCTTTACTCGCTGTCCGCATGCCCGCGCCTACGGTGGCCGGAGATCGTCGGCCGGCGCCCGACGCCGTGGGCGACCACCACTGCGGCTGGGCTGGAGGGAGGACGCCATCCTCTCCCTCAAGCGGCCCGCCTCCTCCTTCGATAGCATGACTGCTTCGCAGAAGGAGGCGACCGCTTCCCACTCCGTCTCGCCCCGCAGCATGGCCTCGACCAATGCCGGGCGCGAGAGGTCTCCGCCTATCGCCGCCCTGAGGACACGTCGGTGCTCTGCCCAAGCGGGGCAGTCTTGCACCGTATGCTCTACTGTGTCCTCAGGGCGATCCTCGCAGTGGTGACACCCAGGCGTTTCTGCCTTCCTCATCAGACACAGGTACCTCCCGAAACTTCCGTGTCCGGTGAGGACCTGCGTCACGCGGTAGGTCAGGACGCCGTGCCGCCGATCCAGCCACTCCTCAAAAGTTGCCTCTCACTAGGATTTTTCCTGTATCGAGGGTACAGTTTACAAACAGACATCTCAAATGCACGCACACCCACACCCGATACAACTATCTGTAGATCATACAAATATTTGTTCTGTGCGGGGATGAAACCCGTGGCACGTAGCGCAGATAGCTAATCGCTTAGCCACTGCGCCAACCGTGTCGTCAGTTTAGTTTATTCCTGTCAAAATGCGCAACCGAATCGACACCACTATAGCTTAACTTCTTAATTACACAAGAGAATTTACCATCTGTATTTAAGTCGAAGGCAGTTGGCTAGTCGTAACTGGGCTAGTCAGGGTAACCTACGTAATGAGCAGCTTTGCAATTTCAACACGTAACTTCAGGTGGGAGTGCCGATTGAGAGCCGCAGTTCTGCACACATGGAAGTTCTCTCGTGATAGCGTTACTTAAGCCTGGTTAATTTATGCTTCATGCAATCCGTGCACATACCCGCTCTCCTGCAGTATTGTCTTGTTGGATTTATTATATGTGGAGTCCCTAGGTAGGAAAATACCATTATAATATATTTTCTCTTGAATATGGTTCAATTACGGATAGTCAAGTTGATAGACAGCAAAATCCAAATATACCTACATAATTATAATATAATAACTGAGTGGAATGAATAATTAGAAATCGCAGAGATCAAATAAATTGAAAATCATCTTGACTTAAGAAAACGGTGCTAAGGGTCATAGCACACTAGCTCATTTTCGCAGCAGAATCGCACATTTTTGCGTTCATTGCCTGCCTTTTGCTTACAAAAAGTGAATAACATACGTGAAAACGTACGTTCTGCAAAATTTCAGCTCAATCGGAAACCGGGAAGTGGGGCAAATTTAACTTCCAAGATTTTTTTACATAGTTACAAGTGAAGCTAATAAAAGCGTTTTAAAAAGAGCTGTAACTTTTGAATTTCACTGAACAGTTTGCTGAACAGATTTTCACGATACATAGCTAAAATAATACCTGATTAAACTAGTTTTCAATAAAAAAAACTGCATTGAAATCGGTTTATCCGTTTTTGAGCCAGATACACAGATACACGGATACACACTAGAAACTTATGACACCCTTATTTTTTGTCGGGGCTTAAAAACAGCAACTATAACATTATATTCCACCCACATGATCGAATAAAAAAGATTTCAAGATCTCGTTAGCATGAACCCAGTAAACTACTTTACCCAGCCGTTTTTACAATTGTGTGAATGGAAGTAAAACTAGGGCACGCAATATTTCTATAGAACGGTGCGTGGAGTACTCTTGTGCCCTCTCACCTTGTAGTAACGATCCTCTATTAAGAACGGAGGGGATGTCAAGCACTCCTTCAAAACGAGAATGTTTTGCTGTAATCAGTTACGTGGAGAACTCGGGTTTTTTTTTTCCGTGCACTCATACGTTTTATGACAACGTCGCATATATTATATCAAGATGAATGTGTGCTAAGAAAAATATTCGTACCTGCCTACTTTGACGTTTGACGTGCATTCGCAAAAATATTATCTGTTTAGTACAGGAGTAAAAGGCACAAAGATGGTCGATTTTTTTTGTTCACCTACAAAAATCGTCTGCTAAATAATTCTAAGCGAGTTAAGATTTTTTTTTTTTTTAACTGTGCCTCTCTCTTGGATTTCTCCTGTATCGAGATTCGATGGTACATGTCACATGCACACACACCCAGACCCGGACCAACTATCTATAGATCATACAAATAATTGCTTCGTGCGGGGATCGAACCCGCGGCACGTAACGTAGAAAGCTAGTCGCTTAACCACTGCGGCAACCGTATCGTCATAATTTTTTAGATCGCAGTGACATAAAAGCCTCAATATTTTGCATCAATCTAGTTTTACCGACAAAATAACAGAAGTTTCAATTAAATCGGCCGATTACCCATACAAAAATTCACGTATAAACAGCAAATTTTGCTCTAATCGTCTGTTATATATTATTGGCGGTGAACTTGGGCTTTAGTGTACTCCATCACTTAGAGTTCATCCTTAGTTGTTAGTTTGTTGGTTCTCTGTTAACCTCCTAAATTCCATCACAGTTCCCTCATAAATAAAACCTTATTTATAAATGATCTCTTCGGAGCGACAGCATATATTTATTTTCAATATTTATTGCCATTACATTGTGATAAAACGTCTGTTTGGAGCGATAGCGTAAAATTGTTTGCCCCTTGTCAAATGCGAGCAACGAGCGTAAATATTTGACATCGCACTATTTCGGGGAAGTTCGGGCATGGAAATAAAAACAATTATTTACTTTGTTTAGAAGCGGTACGGTAGTTTTGCAGTAATACGGTTAGTAGGTGTAATGAGTTCTACATACTATTATATTGAGTTCAAAAAAGAAGAATTCAGTGTACCTAATAGAAGTTTTAGAACAGGAAATACAAAAAAATACCAGCCAAGTGCGAGTCGGACTCGCGCACGAAGGGTTCCGTATCATTATCTATAAAAATGGTTGTTGTATGGGAGCCCTCTTAAATATTTATTTTATTTGTTTTTTAGTATTTGTTGTTATAGCAGCTACAGAAATATACTTATCATCTGTGAAAATTTCAACTGTCTAACTATCACGGTTCATGAGATACAGCCTGGTGACAGACGGACGGACGGACGGACAGCGGAGTCTTAGTAATAGGGTCCCGTGTTACCTCTTGGGTACGGAACCCTAAAAAGGTTCTACACCACTGGGTGTTTTTTTACTTTATTGGAAGGTATGAAAGTCCATATCTTTAAATGGCGTAGTATTGTACTTCTCTATAATGTCCCCACAGTTGGAGCTCATGCCTCCTCTCTGGGAGAGCCTAATCGTGTGTCACAACAGCGATCTATCGCGACTCTGTGCGTCGCAAACTCGCAACCACGTGCTGTCGAGGTAACATGTATCGCAGTAACAATTTCGCGACACCGTACGTCGTAAATAAGGACGTGCTATCGCAACAACATTAGTCGTGCATTTATTTGTCGCAACTATGAGGTGCAGTCAATCCATCATGCGGACCCAGTACGGATTCATCTCTTATCATTTGCTAATCTATCCATCCTAAGGTTGTCTGGCAGAAATCGCCAAGTATGATGAGACCGCCCTTTGTAAGAGACGAAAAGATACAATAAATAGAAAAACAGATATATTTTTTAATATAATGTCTCTTTTCTTATTTTTTATGGTGTGCAATAAATAGTATTGTATTGTGTATTCGTGTATTTGAACATTTTACATCTTAGGAACTAGCACTAGAGTATTTAAACTGTGAGTTAAATTTCCATAAAACTAATAAAGAGAACAGAGATATTCCATCGTTGAATGATATCAGCTATAAAAATAATAGTGAAACAAATTATCCCGAGGCAAAACTCCAATTAATTATTTTATTCGTGTGGAAATTGGATGCAGAACCCGATGCTTATTATGGCCTTCATAAAATTTTAGTATTTAAGCGTGAAATTAAAATAGTATGTCACTCTCAACTCCGTTTAACTCTTCAAAATGATGATTTGAAAGGAAGAAACAAAGAAATAATATCTATAACTTATATAGCAGTGGCGAAGAGTCCATACAACCCGATTCCCATCGGCTTCCCTTTAGGAATTGGTTAATGCATAGACCAACGTAATATTACATTATTTACTCATACATCTGACAAAAAAGGCTTGTTATTCAATTAGGCCGAGCTCTTCCAGACATGACAATTTAAAGATTACAAGAGATGGTATGGATTTTTGGCTTGCAGCATTAATTGCAGCAATTTTTAGAGGGCATTTTTGGGACGGCTTCCCCTTTTAAAACTGTCACCCTTGCAAATACTAATAAAAATGTAAAATTCTAGCTATCGTTCGCAACCTTGTCCGAGTGGATTACCTAATCTAGTAGATACATGGTCTATATTATATTTACCAAATTTCATCCAAATCATTTAGATTTTATGCGTGATTCCGTAACAAACATCCAAATATCCAAACATTTTCACAAACTCTTACATTTATAGTGGGACTTGCGACCCATCCCCGGCTTTGCACGGGTGTAATTTCTCTATTATCCTTACATTAAATATCCAAGTACATAATATACATAAAAACCTTCCGAGAAAAATTATCTAACAGGTGCTGAAAACCGTATCAAAATCCGTTGTGTGGTTTAGGATTAGTTAGCGGATATACAGACAGACAGACGCAGAAAGCGACTTTATTTTAAACTTCATAGTATCAATCTCTAGAGATTGAAAATATAAACAAAAAATGATCTTAAAATAAGAATCTACTCTGTTGTCAACATTCTAAATCATTTTCTGACAATACATAATTGTAACTAAGTTATTTTAGGGCGGGGACAGATAGGCGAGGGATAAGAAAAGATTACTGTCATATTTTCGAACTCCCCCTAATAATTAGGCAAATGTACCGAAGCATCTTTCATGAGAAGACTGTCATTTGTTTAATATGTACAGTGTCACTATGAAATATTATATTTTCTTTAGGATTAATATTGTTTGGGAAGCTATGGATTTTTGTTTTTTTATAGAATACGTGTACGTATGTGTGCGGGGAATTACTACTTTGATACCTCTTTTCATCCTTTTAGGGGCAAATTTTCCATTTCCAGTCCTTTCTTAGTTCATCTCTACACTCTCTAAGAAAAATTACTTCCAAACAAGTTTCTAAACGTATCTGTTTGGGTCTTTGATATGCCAGTCAATCGGTCAGTCAGCCAGTCTGTAAAGTTTTTGTGTCAATGAAAGAAAGAAAGAAAGAAAGAAAAATCATTTATTTGCCACAAAAAACAAGACACACTAGAATGTGTACGTACAGTACATATATTTTTTAAAGGCAATACAGTTTCATAAAATTTCAACGTCCTCTGCATGCGATTTATTCTAACAATTTATAAATGCAATTCAATCTATGAATCCGTACAAAGTATTTTCTATATCCGAATTGTTCGAAATCAGAAATTCAATAGGTAGTACAGCAGCAATACAGCAGCTAACATACCTAACGTTTTTTGAATCACAGAACAAATAGTCAAATTTCTAAAATTATCACACAGTGGGACAAAAAACGTTTTAAAGCATAGAATTAATTCGAAACATTTGTGAAAATACCACCTCAATGACGGTAAACGATTAAAAAAACGAGTTAACTCAATGTCGGTACATCAAAGCCCAGTGTTACGATTAAAAATGGAATTAACTGAGTTTCATTACTAGACAACATGAAAAAGATGAGAGTAGGGTTTAAAGGCAATTAGTTTCACGTCACTCCGCTTTGTTTAATTATTGCACACATTTATTTACACATTAGGTTAACGGCAAAAACAGGTCCCTCTTTTGAAATAAATTGTCTGTGTTGTAAGCTGGACTTCAGGGCTACTATGTTATAAGATAACACGACAATTTATATTTAAACAAAGTTCATTGCGCGTTTTCTACGGCATAACCATCTATTTCTGGGAATTTTAACAACCAGTGGATACCGAATATAGAAGAAGAACTATTGTATATCGTGTAAAGTAGTAGATGCAAAGGGAATTCGGTCCCTTACAATTTGTTACATGTATCGCTGCTTGCGTTGTGTATTTTTGGAGAACAAAGAAACCCAGACTATTGTCCAAATTCTTATCTATAAGGTATCTAGTAATTTGGTTAGGGAAAATCAACGGAAAAATCATTTAAAATATAAAAAAATATAAATAACTCTGCTAAGTTTTTCCTGCAATTTAAGTAAACATTCTATAGTTTTTTTTCTTTCTATTATTAGCGAACAATTTTTTTGGTATAATATTGTTTTTTTTTTTAATATTTTGAAAGCTTTTTGATGAGCACTCAATTATATGTCACAAGTTTTAAAAATTAGACCCGCAAAGTCTTATGAAACTCAATTCTAAGAATCAGGTTTGATAAAGGTAAGAAAACGAACGCTGCATTATACGTGTGGGAAGCCTAAAAAAATTACTTGAATGCAAGGCAGAAATCGGGTTCTATTAAAAAATTAAAAACTGGTTGCACGTTTAATATTTTACGAAATATTTTTAACAAATTATGAATACGATATTCATAATTTGTTAAAAATTGATTATCTTTTCGCGATTACGCGGTTCCATAAATAAAGTTTTTCAGTTTGATGGTCTGATCCACACTCTTAAATATGACCACGCATTTCGGATACACACTGTGTAACAGTATACTTTATTTACATTAGCTGCTCAAAAAGAGCGTAAATTAACATCAAAGAGTATTTCTGTGAGCTACACAATAGTACCTACTCGTTATTACGCGCATTGCACGAATTTGTTTTATACACGAAACTTTGCAAAATCAATTCATCGTTTTCATCAGCATTGTTAGTAACCAATTAAAAATGAATTCGTTTTAAAAATTCATTTTTAACGAAAACTGAAAAATGGTTTTGTATCGATAAAATAATATTTTGTTGCGCCATATTGTAGGGATGTAAATTGTTTCGGGTTACTAGAGCCGGGAATAAAGAAAAGATTTCAACTTATAAATTGAGGAGCTGTTAAAATCAAAATTGGTCAAAGTCGTTTTCGTTCAAAGGAACCCTAGAAATTAAATAACAAATTATCCTCAGAAAACTTTCGGTTCGAAAATGTTATACAATAAAATTGTAATTAGGGCCGGATACCGTAGTCGTGAAATAAAATTTATATATCTTTGTTCCCATTTTTTATTTATTTATTATGATTATGAAGGAAAATTAATTTTTAGGTTTCAACACAAATTCAACTTTATTCATCATCAAACTTCATCGGAGATTTGAATCTTAAACTTAGGTATCTAATAGGCTTAGCCCCGGATTCTCAAAGGATACTTCCGTCGCTACAATCTACCTTATGACAACATTAGACGTAACGGCAATATAAAACTGAGTTTTGTTTGAGAATTTGGCGAAGAATCTATTATCACAAAGTCATAACATAGGATGACAACAGATCATAGCAAGTCTTTATAACTAAGTACCTACCGCATTTTTTTCGTTTACCATCAATGGATAGCGCGGGCAGCTGAATATGTGGCCCAGTATAATTAATTGTCCTAACATTCTCCCCACATGACCTCCTAATTCGTCCATTTAAAATTTTAGGCTTTTATACAGGAAAAATTGTACGCTCATAACAACAATATTGTCCAACAATTCTTTTGGGAGCTGTGACGTGTTTGCTCCATGATTGTTTAATTTCGGTGTAACAAATCTCTCTTTTTTAGCAAAGCTGGATTTCAGCTGAAAATGATTTGTTATTTTTATAACCGGAGTTAGAATTTTCTATTCTATGTTATTATCTGGGATTTGTGTCCATATTTGTTTTTAGAATACGTGACTAAGGTTAAATTGCAAATAGATTGGGCGTCGAATTTTAAAGCACAATTTATACCTACATAAATAATCCTTTTGAAGCCTAAAATGTTCTGATATACCTAGACAAAGAAAACCATCAAACCAGCTGCTTTGATGGTTTTCTTTGTTATGTCTATACCAGGCCTTTATGATAAATGGAATGTACATCGATTAATCACCGAAACGTGCGAATTTTAAAGTGTATATTTGCCTTACTCGTTTGATTTATGAAATTGAATTCTCATCTTACTTAATACTTTGACAGACAATTTGCACATTGCTATATCTGTCCCACCCAAGTTGATTAATCCAATAAATCCCGAAGATCAATATAGTCAAAATCACCCTTAACATATGAGGTGAGAAATTAAATCGTCCCTTTACGTCCCTTCTGCCGAACTTCCAATGAAATTATTGACTCTAATCGATGTAAAGTTTACGACGTTTCAGAATGGTAACTCTGTGGAATTTAATCAACCGTCTAAGATATCGGTAGGGATTCGATATTAATCACTTCGGTATTTGGCAACTTTATGTACTTACTCTTTGACACTTTGGGTTCACATGTGTTTGTTATTGTTGCCGTGAAGGTATTGTCAAGACTAGGGGGTGAATATATTAAATCTCTGGGCAGAGTACCGTCGTTTTCAATAATGCTTACGGCTTTAATAGTTCCTTTGTGCTAGGTGATAAGTAGGTTTGAAATCTTCTAGATTAATAATTATATAGTGTAAATTTTGGAACTTCTCAACCTACTTGTTTTGTTATTACCTATTCTTCTATTTCATCATTGTTAGTCTTTACTGGTTGAATCAGTATCTTGAAAGAATCAGAAAAATGTAGTAGGTACCTATACAGTTTTTTCATTTTCCGTAATTTTAAAAGAACTAAAATATTCACCTTTTCTTTCTACTCTGTCATTGAATGACTAGTAATGAGAGTGTGAGACTAATTCACTTGCTATATATAGGTAATCATTACACAACATTATAGCTGCTTCACGAAAATATTTCAACGTCCCTTAATTTGCGCAATGATTCAAAAACAACATCATTAGGACGGTTCATTTGCCTCCGTGATTGCTGTTTTCCACTTCGTGTTGACTCATTAAGATTTTAAATTCCCACAAATTGTTTGTTATGTAGTTTATTTTGGTAAAGTTATACCTACGTGTTACTTGCCGTATTTTTAAATGATTTATATTCTGAATAATAGATACTAATTCGAAAATTAAAATATACTGTCAATACAATTATGTGCCTTTATTTATTGGCTAGACAACGGCCCTCGTTAAAGCTGTCGAGAGAAAGAAATATTATTTTCAAGTTTTGTTTTGTTCGTTTTCTGTTTTTTTTACAGTGAACTATGTACCTATATTTTTGATGACTTTATTATGATATCACTCATATAAAGAATCATCCAATTTTGTCGGTCAATGTTTTGTAATAACTAAATGTATGTAGAATTTTTTTCTCTGATTGTATATTAAAACTTCAGTACCTTCTGACGTTAGTCCAAAGGTAAGTGAGTATAGCTAAAATACCTCCCCTCGAAGCAATACAATGTTACCAGTCTTTTAAGACTAAAATATAATACACCAAAACGATTCAGCAGGTTTCTGAATTTATATCCCAAAAAACACCTTATTAATTCCGCAAGATTGAACGAAATGTTTATGGTACAACATTGCGTGTCGAGCGATCGGAGTGACAGGCGGAAACAGGACATTTCCCGACACATAAGCTCCAAAGAGATCCTCCCTTATATTTGTATTTCTCAATGACAATCGATCAGTTAAAAGAACCTCTGTGAAATAAGTTTGAAACCAGATTCAATTTGATAGGAAAACATCAACTGTATTCTAAAATGTAAATAATTTTGCGTATTCTTGCATCACTTATTTTGATAGCCTTATTTTTGTTAATAATGGAAATCGAAATTAGTATACAAGGTGTTAGAATGGAATATAATATCTTTATTTCATGTAAACCATTTTTTTTTTGTTTTTTTATAGGCTTACCGTGTCATAACACTTTTTAATATACAGGCACATATGTAATGTCGAGACTCTAGGTGAGTATTGGGATGCAAATTTTAAGATAACTTTAATAAAGCAGATACTACTACTTGTCTTTATCTTCCACGAGTGAGAAAACCTGAGATCATCTATCGCACCCTATAGACATGCAGCGTCGATACCACCATTGCTGACTGACTTATCTTTCTACTACGAGCTATCACATGAACGATTCTCATGTGATAGTACCGACACGACAGAAAGACTAAGAAAGGCTGTGTGGAAAAGTTAAGCAAGAAATAAAACCGTTCTTCATGATCGCTATATCTGCAGTGTCTTCTAAAAGTAAAAAATATGCGATACTCAGATAAAGATACACTAAAAGGAGTCTACACTGTAGTGTACGGTGTATAGCGTCTCCATTTGAACAATGCGCTCTCAATTAAGTTGGAAAATTCTACGCCACATTAAACAGCAGCCAACAACAAATAAATTGAAACAAACGTAACGAGTAGAACATTCTGTCCAGTTACAGTTACTGAGCCCTAATCATGGAGTCCGGAACTCCGGACATAGTAACTAGCCGGAACACTCAAATACATTACGTGGACGTTATGACCGTCTAGTTGGCTCGAACTGTATGAGAATTTAAATATTTGGACTTGGAGTTCATAATTATGTGTTGATGTTGCTATTTTGCAGTGTAATGTCTAATGTAGCTGCAAAAAAAGTATTACTTTATTTTTAGCTTTTCCCATTGGTTCAAACCTAATCACAGAACCTTAAAAGGTTTGGCTGGACAAGTCTATCTTATGTCAGTCAAGCTGTCTGCAAAAATAACAACAAAATGGATTTCACGGCATATCTAGGTGAAGATGGCGGGATGACACCAGGAAATCTAAATGTGGGACATGGACTGTGAATTATTATTCTTATTCTTTATTGTACACATAAACACAAATTAAATACATAAAAGGAAAATACATTTACATAGGCGAGCTTAACTCAAAGTTGAGTTTTCTTACAGCAAACCGAGTAAAAAAAAGTAAATTGATTGAATAGGTTCAGAGGATAGAAACAAGTGCACAACAAAAGAGAAACATACTTTCTATCAATGTTAATGTATTATAACTAAAATATATATAATACATGACATACCTACAAAATATCTATTAAATTGATTATATGAATATAGTAATATAAATAAATAATAGCTCACAATGAAAGGAAATGTTCTTTAATTCTTCTCTTGAAACCAACCAACGAGGAGCAGTCGCGTAGAGAGTGTGGAATATTAGTTCTTTAAAAGGATGACAAAAGTTCTACAGACTGTAGCTTGATATCTGTCAAACATTCCGTCCCAGTAATGAAAGCTAACAATTCTATTATGGTATCAACTGTAGAAATCTGAACCCAAAACGAAACAGTCCCAACCTTCAAAAGTCCTTGAAAGTAAAATCATAACAGAAGCGTAACAAGAGATAGGAGCATAATATGAATATACACATTAAATTAATTCACACCTAACCCCATCGTGGCAAGATAACAACTTCCAAGGTTATATTAAATTCCATCCAAAAGAAACTTTTGGAAGATAAGGGTGGTACGTAATTTCATTTGCGCCGTTTAAAACTTAAACTTCCAAGAGTTTGATTAAATTTTTAACAATATCTTTAATTTATAGATGTTGTAGAAAGTTTTATTGCAAGACTTTGGGGGCGTGTGCGCTTCTACCATTTTGTATTTTGAGTTTTAGAGGGAATATAGGTAGAGCTGTTTGAAATTAATAGGATTTTTGTCCTTATAAAAGGTTTTAATTGCATCAAGCTACTTTTGACTCTTTTCCGTTTTATTCTAGTAATGCGTCAAGCGTTTACTTACCTTTGACTGGTTTTTTTTTTATTGTTTTCCAAAACAGTTCGTTGATTATTTTTTAAATGACTTTCTATTTATTTTCTGTCTTTGCTAGCTTCTGTAAAGCAAAGCAGTACAAAATAGTACAAAAGTAGTTTTACAGCATTATTTACTGATAATCCTATCTAACACTCCAAAACTTCAAAATGTTTAAACATGTCGCTTAATTCAATCACCACAAAACCAGTGACCAAACACCATTATGTATATTAAACAACATTTTACGCTAACCAAAATTCGTTCATAGTAATGGGTAAACAGATGCTACTCCCTCAAGGGTCCGTCCATTTGGGGGTCCGTTGAAAAGCCGGAAAAGCACTAATCCATCACAAAGAGTTACGACGTCCTCGCTGTTATATACGATCGTGGGTCCCTCGCGATAGAACGTTCATATTGGGACTAGTTTATTTGGTACACTATTATTAATAATATACTTTGATATTTCAAGGCATGTTGTAAGTTTTAGAAGAGCTGTCCCGTACAATTGGTTCGAATAGGTATTGAAGATTTGATTTCATCGCGATTGCGATGTTGGTCACATAGAGAAAGTTGTTCAGTTTAATGGTCTGATTCAAAACCTTAAATATGAGCACGCATTTTGTAATACACGTTGTATTTAAACTAAAGTTTAACTTTAACTGTTACTTTCCATGAAGGAACTGGCCGTTAAAGATACTACGTGCATAGCTTTTTTACTTATATCAATAAGGAAATATTAACACCTTTCTTAATCGCATAAAAAGATTTATCTACGTTACACACAATTTGAATAACCACGGTCCACGAATGATATTAAAGAATAAAAAACAAAAAGTTTGAAAGTACAAAACGGAACAAAGTGCGACGTAACGTTGTTTACTGAAAGAAACAAGTTGCGACCGACGCGGAACGGGACAGAAGTTGTGCGTCTGTGGTGGTCGCAGACAAACAAACAGGTAATCTAATTATGTACATTCAGAAATGATGACGCAGAAATTACAGTAAATGAATGATTTAGTATTATCTTACATAATCTCTTAAAGACATTTTAATACCACATAATTCTATTCATATACTTTATTAAGTACGGCCTTTGATGGCCGTATTCCACGAAGAGCACTGATTTGAACAGCATTGAAACGAATAGCACCCCTGGTACAGTCACGATACCCCTTTTACAATTGGAATGTAAACGTTAGGAGTTGGATTATTACTGCTGTAAATATTATAAGAACCATCAAGCATTCTAATAGCACCATTCGGCTCAAAGGAGATAAAAATATAAATAAACAAATTAATTTGTTGTTCTAAAAATATAAAAGTTTCATATTATGATCATAGCAAGCTTAACTAATCATAATTCTATCCACGAAGGCGGACTGGATAACTTTTATCTTTTCTTTCTATTATATTAAAAGCTTCATAAGAATTTGTGACGAAAATTTATATTCTTCTAGCGTACTCTTGTGGAGATTTTTTTTTGTTAACTTTGTATTTACTTAAAAACTTTTTATTGTCTTTATATTTTTGTTTAAGGCCATTTCCTAAGAGGCTTTAAATCTTTTTCAGTGTCTATCCACTGAGACTTTATTTTAAACCCAAATAAAAGAACCTGTATTTAATTTATTATTTTATTTGTCCAGCTCGATTTTACGTTCTGTTAAAAGAAACACGTTCGTTTTTGTCTCTGTAAATAAAGTTGAGCTCAAGGGTTGTTTAAAATCAGTTATAATGTGACAGATAAACTTATTTTCTCTAATATTCTGAGAAAAACAAACAAATCTTATGCTTCCTCATAATAAACTAAAGCCAAGTACTAAAACGAATAATATCTAGCGTCAGGATAATGTAAAAAAAACCTAGATACATAATAACACCGAATGAAGTATACAGAGTGTATTGAAAACCAACGAATCTTGAATAGGGTTGTGTGCAAAATTGGCGACATTCTCCGTTTCTATGAACCCGTAGGTATAATCTCTTTCAAGCTATGGGAATGTGACTTTATTCACCAAAATAGTTCGTTGTAGCAATTTGACGGCCAATAGCCGGGAAAGGTTTTAAAAGGAAGCTGTTTTAAAGGCTTTATTATAACGATATACGTACTACAAAAAGCGATTTACTACATACGGTCCTACCTATCTAGTCCCGATCCTTTAAAGGGGTAATTGTACTCACCATTATGAACAACTTTTATTATGGGCACAAACTTGAAATCACGAAAAAAATTGCAGCTGTTTCATACATTTAGTCGATTAAATTGTATTATTTTTATGGAACACCAGATTGTTTTTTTCGCGATTTCATGGTTGGTCCTATAGTAAAAGTTGTTCATAATGGTGAGTCCATTATAAACAACTTTCAAGGGGATCGGGACTAGAAAGGTAAGTCCTTGTATACATCAAATTCATATGTTTTTCAAATGCTGATATTCGAACACCCCGCACTGGCTTGCTTAGTCCACCCTGTATAATGTTATGCTAGTTTCATATCTGGGGCAAAATAAATATGTCTGCAGCTTGCGGCTATATTATTTCTTTTTCTTTTACATAATATTGAGATTAATTTTGTCTGAAGATTTGGAGTAAATGATGAAAAAAGAAAACATATTGATAGCATTGTGTTAGACCCTTAAATAAATTTTATGTAAAAAAAATTATAAGCATAGCTAGTTTAATAAATTATACAAAAGTAGTAAACAATAAATATTATACTTCCCATTGAAAGCTATGGTCCATTGAAGAATTAAAGGCCCCGACTTCAGAAGCTGTTAAGATGATTGATTTGCTTATATCCATAGAAGAGTTCCATTGCCTATCTCTCAAGGTCTTCATGAGATATTGTAAAACAAGAATAAAAGGGAAGTGAAATTAAAGATTTCATTGTCTCTGCATCACCCTAAGGTTGTCTGGTAGAGAATGCCTACGGCATTAAGACCGCCTTCGTACACTGTACATCAAGCATTTTAAATAAATAAATTACTCTTTTAAACATAAAAATCATTTCATCAAAATCGGATAATAATTAGCGAAGATGTCGAAGAATAAAATATTTAAAAAAAATACAATCGAATTGGAACCTCCTCCTTTTTTGGAAGGCGGTTAAAATGTAGTTTCCATGAATCCAGTGATATTTCTATTGTAAAAAAAACTACGTCCTCCATTGTCATCCCGAATCATCATAAGATGTCTGGCAGGGAATGCGGCTGCGACAACCAATCAATAATTAATCTAAGATCTGGTCTAATAATAACATAAAATAAATAAATCAGCTTATATTCAAAATATGTATAGGCACATTGCAGTAGGATATAAAAATATACAGATCCATTGAACCAACAAAATCCTGCAATCTTTTAAACAAAGTGTGTCCCAGTTGCTCTCACATTTATTGCTCTCCATCCCAATGACACAGCCTCAAGTCTTCAAGCTATAAATCTCCGATAGCCTCTCTACGGAAAATCGTTATTATGGTTACCTACATATTAAAGCATATACAGTATTTGGCTCATTTATAGGTTGGACCGATTTTGACGGTACTTTCACTGGCAGATAGCGGATAGTATAAGGAGTAAAGTAGGCAACATTTATGTTAGAAAAAAAAAATTAGTCAAATAAAAAAAATATTTTGTTAAATTCCACGCGGACAGAGTCCCGTCACAGTATATATTAAGGTCCTATCTTTCTAATCCCGATCCCTTTAAGGGATCATACAGTATTTCAGCATTTTAGGGGGTACCTACTCATCATTATGAACAATTATTTTTACTTTGGGACAAAAGTTGAAATAGCTAAAAGATAAATTTAATTATTCGTATGAAACAGCCAATTTATTTTCTCAGGATTCCGACGTTTCGGTGTTGCTTCCTTAATAAAAGTTGTTCATAATGATGAGTACAATAACCCCCTAAAGAAATCGGAACTAGAAAAGTTGGACCTTATTCTAGTATGCGCAGGCACTCATACCAACAGGCAAAACATAAAGAAAGTTTACACTATAATAAGACTAAACTCTAACTAATAATACAGCAATTATAACGTATAAAACATGAAACTTCTCACATAATTCCCGTCACAGGTAACATAATACTTGTTAACAAAGTATGAAAGTGTCAAAACTATTGTATAAAATTGTTTTGCTACATTGTCCCGCTGGAGAGGTGTTTCATAACGTCCCATAAACTTGAACGTTAATGTTAGGCTGTGGTGTATGGAGAGCGATTTAGCGTAGCGTTTTACTGACATAAGAACAGCGAGTAGCGCACTCTACTGTGCTCCTATATCGAGGTATTCTCTACCTCGACCTTAGTTACCGTAAAGCCAAAAATGATTGAAAGAAAGAAATAAGGTTTATTGGTCAACACATGTTCTGTGGTCAACACAATACATAGTTAAATATATGGTGTCATATACACCACAGAAACACAAATACTGGGAGTGACATAGCAGTTCAACATTGCAGCAGACTTCCTTCGGCACATAATTTATGCTATGACATTAAATTAGGCTCGGTGTGGATTTGCGTGACCAAAAGGCCTCAGCTCAGCATACACTGCAGTGACACTACAGCGTTGGTTTTCAGCTGACACCTAAGGTGGCCAACAGAACAAGTTTCCATAGAATTGTGTAGTAGGTAATATTATACTACAAAAAAACCTGCCAAGTGCGAGTCGGACTCGCGCACGAAGGGTTCCGTAACATTATCTATAAAAAGGCAAAAAAAAAAAGTTTGTTGTACTTATAGGAGCCCCCTTAAATATTATTATTATTGTTTTTTAGTATTTGTCATCATAGCGAGCGGCAACAGATATACATCATCTGTGAAAAGGCAAACGCCCACTCTTGGCCAGTAGGTAGGCAGGTTCGTTACACCAATGTGAAAAATACAAAAAAATATCTTATTTAGTAACTAAAATATTGTTATTATTTATTTGTTTGTAACACTCGGGAATTAAAAACTTATATTAAAAAGATATTCAATCAATTATGCATGTGATGCAATCTTCATTTCTGTACGTTATGTCAATCTTATAAAAGTAGTGATGGCAAATGTCACAAAAAATCGAAATCAAATAAATCGAGAACTGAATGATCTTCTGAAAAACTTTTTTCTTTTGTTTCGCTTCCTATATTAAAACGTTTAATTTCTATAGAATAGGTAAAATAAATGTCTATTGTTTGTCTTCCGAAATCTATGCAGTGCTGGTTCAAGTTTATTAAAAATATCGATTCATAGCTCTATAACATCGGTTTTTTATAAATAGATGCCGAATCGCCATCACTACGTCAATGTTAATTGAAATTGACAGTCTGTGTTGACAGTTAACATTTTGTTTGTTGCGGATTGTTTGTTGTGCTTTGTGAGTTGTGATTTTTCCTCCACGGTTTTGCTATTTTCTATCCGATGCCTTGATTAGTATTATGGCGATGACAACCTTGGCTTTACATTGGATTCTGTACCCGCTTACCACGACGCGACGACACTGGTTTGCCAGTCAACTCCATGTTTGTTTTATATCAACCTTGAATTTTTTTCATACAATTTTAAAATTCTGTCCAAGTTCTATGTAAAAAATTGTGGTTGATTTTGTATCTATGATTTCAACCCTAAAGCCTATGATTTGCTGTATTTATGGACGCCACTTGGCCAAAACCTCCTTAACGAATGGGCATATCCCTTTCAACTGTCTAACTATAACGGTTCATGAGGTACAGCCTGGTGACAGACGGACAGACAAACAGACGGACAGACGGACGGACCGCGGAGTCTTAGTAATAGGATCCCGTTTTACCCTTTGGTTACGGAACCCTAAAAAGAGTTATTTAAATAGTCATTGTTGGAGTAGTCATAGTAATATTATCTAGTAATACATAGAATATATTTTTTACTTCCCATTGCTGGGTACGGGCCTCTTGTCAGAATGAGAAAGTCTAAGCCTTAATCCACTACGCTTTCCTGGTGCGGGTTGGCGGACTATATACACCATCGATAACTTATGGGGCCGTCTCAGATGTGCAGGTTTCCTTACGATCTTTTCCTTCACCGTTATCACAAGTGATAGGTAATCTTATACTGATCCGCACATGAATTCTAAAAGTCCGAGTTGCGGGCCGAATTTGAACGCGGACCTTCTTCCAAGGAAAACAAGCATTCAAACACTAGGCTATCACTGCTTTTAAGCCTTTATTGCTTGATATAAAAAGTCCTTTCTCTATTTTTATCATCCGCTTTTCTCACCATATCACCAACCTAATGGGCCCGTCACGTGCTCTCGGAAGTGTCGCCAACAGAGCATGCAATTAGGCGACGTTTTGTGCAAATAATTATGCCTAGAGTATTTCGGTCCCTCAGTCTGAACCTCTTAATTCAAAACAAGCAGGTATCGTGTGAATTTTCTACCCTCGTTACTAACTTGTGGGACAGATTAAGTCGTCTGGGAATGTCGGGTGAACGAACATGTTGACTGGTTTATTTTTCCGTATAATGCTGGAGTAATGTATCAAGCTGAACAAATTAGACAGAAAAATAAAGAGAGATTTATATCTCTGTCAATTATTTGGGTATTTTTAAGCAGAAAGACGAAGTCACTCTGTGTGAGTTGTGATTTGATTAAATTGAAAGTTGTTTTCAGTAAAAGAACAATCTTTTGTTTTTTTTATTAAATTGAAGTTTTGTAGATGTAATTTAATGGTGTATTGGATTATTTTGAGTTTGTTCACCTAAGTATACACTTAATAACATCAGAAGTTATAATAGAAAAGCACTAGACCAAGTCGTACAAATTCTGATTGATGAATGTAATCCCTTTATTAATAAAATAAGGCAAGGTCGAGAAACGTGCCATATATATATATTTTTATGTATATATTTTAGTTATATATACTAGCGACCTGCGCCCGGCTTTGCACGTGTGCAATTTCTCTTTATAATTATAGTATCTATTACATATATACCTTCAATACCTTCCGGGTTATACCTTCCGGAAGAAATGCTTGAAACTATAGCGAAAGCCGCATCAAAATCCTATACGTGGTTTAGGAGGAGTTAGCGAATATACAGACAGACACACAGACGTGGAAAGCGACTTTATTTTATACTATGTAGAGATAGAGAAGAAGAAGGGAAGATACCAATTATTTGGAAGTATATTTATATATGATGTTGTGCTCTTGATTCTGTTCTACACCTATTTTATAATAGACTTTATCACTCGGTTTGCTATAAGAAAACACAATTTTGAGTTAACCTCGCCTATGTTTTATTTATTTTATTTGTATCTACATAATTATTTCATTTATGTTTATCTCTGCAAAAAATAGTATAGAAGGTCTTTATTTTACTTACCTACCTAGATATAAAATAAATAAACTTTTCTTCAAACACCATAGTTCCTCATGGCTATACCTATAGGTACCTTACATACTGCTCCATCTACCTATTGTTCAGTGCAGTGCATATCTGATGCAATTTATAACAAAATATAACATGGAAATTGGACAACCTATCCAAAACATTAAAAAATATTTTAATATCCCCTCCGGCTGAAGCAAATATTTAATTTTAAGCTTGTGTTGAGCATGAGTTCACCACGAACATATAATTCAGTTAACGCCTCCACCGTTGGGATATTTATTTTCACATAAAATATTTTTGTTTGATACTACACACATCAAAAAAAGTTAGAAATCACTTTAAAAAATGAGATATTTTGATACCAAAACTATGAACTATTTTTTTATAAATAAAAATAAAATGAATAATTATTACTTGTGTTTTTGAACATAGAACCGAATTCCAGGAATATTAGAAAGAATATTATAAAAGATATCTTAACTTCTCTATAATTTTGTGAAACTTCATGCTTTTTTTTATGTGTGTATTTCGGTCGTTGTTTCAAATACATAAGTTAATATATTCCTAGGGCAATAATATAAGCTTCTATTGTCATGCAGTTGCCAGTTGCAAGCTGTCATTTCGCTCTCTGAATGTAGCTGGCCCAATAATCAAAGCATTTTATTTTTGTTTTGTTGAAATAGGTACTAAATTACTTTTTTTAACATTTTATTCATATATTTTTGAGCCTTTAGTTCACCTTGGTGACTATGCCAGCCCCATAGTTTGACTCTTACAAATAAATTAAATGAAATAGCTTAAAATATACATAAATTAATAATATGACAAAGTTAAAATACCTGCTAATTCTAATCAGCTCTTCTTAAAAAACAATATAAATTAAAAACAAATTAGCAAGCTTTTTAAAGCAAGTATAACTAACCAAGTAGATAAAAATTCTAAATAAAAACATAAAAAAATCTTCGCCGTCTTTATTCTAAAACTGCGTGAACGCGTCTTGTCACTTTCCATGGTCCTTTATTTCCACCATGGAGGTGACATTAAAGAGATGCTCGTTCGCTTTGTGAATGATCGATGCCAAAGATTACTTTGTGTTGGTGCAGCGGTCCTTCTTTCACTTAAACTAGTTAGCCTGGGGCTAAAGTGTCGTATTACACGAACATAGGGACACGCAAGCACGTTAAAGTGGTCACATTTCCATACTCCATAGACCAACCATCTTTCGGTTTTGTACGTAGGAAAAAAAAAACATTGAGAAAAGTAAATTTTGCAAATCTTACAGGGGAACTGTGTTTAGGAATTTTAGATTAACAGAGGCATTTCAAATTGTAAAATAATTTTAATAGATAGGTACATTTCATAGCTATAGCCGAGTAATAGGTGCTTTTAAAATAAGCATTATTCTAGAAGTGAAAAAAACTAAAATCGTACTGAATTTCAAATAATCATTTGAAATGGAATAAAATAAGGCTATCAGGTACATTCCACAAAAAAATTGTTATTTAAACGAGTAGGTAAACAGTACAGGTAGGTACGCTAGATAAAACTTTGTAACTAAATAAATTCAAGGGATTATACACCTTACTTTTTCCAAAACTCTACTCTATCCTTTCCAAAACCGTGTGAAAATTATATATTTTCCGTACACGTAGATACCACAATTAATTTAACATTCATTTTATATGCCACACAAACCAGAAGCATCAACAAGCCTTTAAAATTTGAATAAACAAACAATGAACACGGGCTTATTAAACTGTGAAACACACGCAAAGAACAAAACAAAATTAAATGAATCAATGCTCAAACAAAACACATTCCATTGTGATCATTGGCGAAACAGAGCGGCGTCTAGACGGATTGTAGACGAAATATGGAAGAGTTATTCTGAGGTACGATTGTGAAACGATATTTTTTTGAGTGTGTTTAGTCTAAAGTAATTGTTGTGACTATATCAGTCTTAATTATAGAGCTTGTATGTTAATTAATGGCTGTACAAGTTAAAGCAAATTAGAATAAGTATGTGGTTTTATTTATAGAGATGACATTGGTACTTTCCGTTAATTGTATATTTATTAGGTTTGCTCAGAAGATTATTGTTCAAAATCAGTATTTTTTTATAATTTTGCTTCGTCTTTCTTTGCTTGGAGCTGAACATTATAAAATATCTATCTTCAGTAAATTTCTATCATTTGATTTAAAAAAAAACAGAGTCGTCAGTCGTCATAACCATCTCGCCTGCAGTCGGGCAGCGGTAGGCGGGGCAGTGATAGCGGGCAACTGTTTACTTTGCCCAGAACCGCGCCCCCTAATGCATCACATTCTTATCTATTCACTGCAGTGCGCTGCGGGACCACTGTGCGAAATTAGTGGATATTTTCCAGGTGAAACAATAGAAGCTGCTGAAAGAATGGTGGCATGATGTCGTTAAGTGGGGAATGGATGTAGCCGACTGCAAAAGAGCAGTGTTGTGTGGAGGTACTTCCCCAGCCAGGGAGCTCCAATTGTGATTCATTTTATAACCTTTAATATTTTCTGTTCTTAATTTAATTTAATTCTCCTTTTTGAAACAACCTATGAAATTGCGCTGCTAAACATAAGCCACTAGACAGTAACAATGAATGATGACGGGAGCATATTGCTCTAATAAATTCTCATGCTTGTCCAGCAGATTCATGATCACGATATGATGTTATTAACGCATGCTGTTGCCCAACTGCCTAATATTGCCTTTAAGTAGTAATTTTAATAAAAACAAATGATATTTATAGGCAGGTAGGTAACTAGGTAGTGATATATAATTTTCATCAGTTCAAATCAAGACGGGCGCGCACCTTTTCAGCCACCTACGACTTGCAAGGTGGGGGCCACGATTATAGGGCCTTTTGCGGTTACCTGGCAACTTGCTGCCATAGTATTTGAAATATATTATATAGTTTACGTTAAAGTAAATAAAATAGTTAGATACCTATTGTTGAGCAATGCACTAGTTACTAATGAAATGAAAGGATCACAAAGGATTTATTTACTCCTTTTGATTTAACTGAACAAACAGCGAAACGCAACATGCACTCTTCAATTCGTTATTTAAAAATAGGCAAAAGAAAACGGCTGAAATACAGGAACCTGCAGTGAATTTGATTAAAAGAGAAATCATTGAAAACAAAGATAGCTAACTTGAAAAGATGGTTCAACAATGGACGAATTAGTAACAATGACTGTTCGTAAACGTGGAATTATCCAAAAGAATAATAATTGAGGCGTTAATTTTTCCATCACAATGTCTTTATTACATTATGAAGGTATTCAACACAGTATTCAAATACATTGTATGCCTTATTCGCCTATTGTGTTCAAAAGGAAAAGAAATTAAATTATTTCATTAGTGTTTCGTACTTTTTGATAATGAGCTATGACGTCACATTGAGAACGAAACATAATGAATAATGAACATTGATGAACAGAATAATATTTTCTTCGTTTATTTTCTAGCGATTCCGATTCCGATTATATCTTCCCGATTAATTACGTTCTCAGGTCGAGTTCTGTTTTAGAAAATGCACCATTTGAATTAATACATAACTGTCCAAAAAATTAAATAAGTAGTCTCTTTCCTTGTTAAATAGGACAGCAAAACGTCTTCGATTTGTAGATGTTCGAATCTGAACTATCAGGGTTCATAGGCGATCTAGTAATCTAATATATAAAAAAATATGTTTGGTTGTTTGTTCGTCTTCTATGCGTTCCTTTACCATTTATCCGATTACGGTGAAACTTTGGTGAAAAATGCGCGGGCGCCCGCGAATTTTAAAATAATAAAGAGGCATTGAATGGCTGGCATAGCTACTATAGCTAGTATTATTTATTTATGACATGAAAAACCTACAGCTAAACAAACAAGTATAACAAAAAGATAGATTCAGTAAGCCAATTACAGGTTTCGATAATATAGATGTTGAGTAGATATGTTTGGACGGAGTACCTATTACTTCCATGGTATGTATTTGAAACTGAACCAGTTAGTTTTATTTCTTTTATAAATGTATCTTATTATTATGTAGATACATTTAAGAAAAATGTCTAGACCTCTTTGCTGCAACACTCATTGTTGTATGGATCTAAGTTATATTTTTTTGCAATTCCCTTGCTTAAACTTGCTCGCACACTATATGAATTTTGACGGTAATTCGTTGACACCTTAGGTACGAGTACATTGATGGGCGGATTTTTAGTAAAACTAAGAACATTGAAATAGGTTTTGCTTAATAATTCACGGTATAAAGTAGGGGTAGTGTAAAATAGGTTTTTTAAATTAGGGGAGAGTGTGTATGAAAGAGCCAGGCTTTGAAAGAGCCGATGCAATTTTCTCATATTCATATAGATCAATTCAAATTTAATTTTAGCAACACTGAATAGCTGTGACCCACAGACATTCAGTGTTGTCATATAAAGAGTAAAATTAATTTTGAATTGATTTTGGCAAGTGGGAGAAAATTGCATCGGCTCTTTCAAAGCCTGGCTTTTTCATACACACTCTCCCATAATTTAAAAAACCTGAGAATGGCCCTATCATATTGCTATTGCTACTAAAAATAAGAAACTTAGACTAAAGAGCCCTCGAACTGTACTAAAACGTTCCCAAAATTCAATAATAATTTTATTTATTTATTAATAGAGAAACTTAAATCTATCTTTACAGGTAATATACTGTGTCAATATAATTATATCATTTTGTGGTCAATACCAACTAACAATTCTATCGTATCGTGAAAATTGTCTTTTGGGTATTGTACAGACGTCTAGACGATCTAGTAATATCACTTTAAGGCTTAACTAGATGGATGTGCCGCTAAATAGCTCCCTACAGGGCACTTAAGAAAATAGACAACCTTCGTGCATGCCTTATCTGTGTTTATTTTTGTTCTTTGGTGCCTAAAAGAAAATAGGTAGGTATTATGTGTAAAATATTTCTAACTGAAAGAATGATGGCCAAATAAGACCTGACCAAAAATGGAAGGGGCCATTGATGGATGCTACGCAGAAATGTATATTGATAAAGGAGAATTTAATTACAACAATTTAAAACTTTTATTAGAGCGGGAGTAAATAATTAATTAATTATTTAGGACATGCCATATTTAATCGTGTTAATGGTTTTGAACGCATCTTATTATTACGCAAAACATTCCGTTTTGTTACAAGCTGTAGCGAAGATGTTAATAATTAATTTATTTTCCTTTTCCAATGTTTACTACATTTATTGCTCTATGTGGATATTTTTTTACGGCCGATGTGGGTGTTTTCTGGCAAATAAACATAATTATTGTATATTCCCAACGAACTATAACGATGGGACCCATTTTGTAATATATAAAACAGATAAAACGAAACGGATCGTTTTTGACGCTAAGTGATAGCTGTCAAAGATATGTCACTTAACGTTCGTGCCTCCGTAACGTCGTTGCGTACCGTGCGATTACTAGTGTTGATATTGTTTTTTTTTGTGTTTTTACGGACTCCAATTGATCCCTCCACCTTTGACGACCCTGCTTACGATTCTCGGACTCCGTGTGATACCTCCCATAGCTGACGATTCTTGGCTTGCGCTTATTGGAAACCGACTTCCTACGCTTTGTGATTTTCAGTGAATCACCATGCAGAAACCGCATTCACGTACCAGCACAGTACACACAGTACAGCACGTACAGCAGCGTGTACTTTGTGCAATAGATAAAGAGAGAAGAAGAAGGGCGAGAAGGCATTTTAGAGTGTTGTTGTAACTGTTTATGGGACGTCGCACAATAGGATGTTGTGCGCATGTCATGACTTTAGTGTGGTACCTACCTTGGATGTGCTAGATTTCAGCCAAACATATCACCTCCAGCACCATTTTTGGACGATGTTTTGGAAGATTTAGAATAAAATAAATGAATATTATAAAACTTATTATTTTATTGTATCCTGTATCCACCTTTCTTCTGTCTCTTCTCTACTTCAGTTTTATTATACCGTACTTACACAGGACTATACCGTATAGAAAAGAGTAGGTATACACTGAAATCGTATCCTACCATGTTAGTTGTAAGTACCATACCAGGAGGTTAGTCAGCTCGCCAAGGATTGACTATAATAATTAGGTATGTTAGGGACATGTCTAGAGAAGAGGTACATGCCACAGTAGAAAATAATAGACTAACTGTGACTGTTTTATAAATAATGGCGTCACAGTCGTATTAAATCCTAACCTCAAAACAAAACATAAAAAATGTACGTATTCACCGGTTTAAAAAAAGTAAAACCAATAAATATTTTAACATGTGCCTAATGAACAATCAATTAAGCCATACTTCATTAATGGCCGCGTCAATTTACGGTCAGGTCATAGTTTGTATGAAACTGGCCGACCTTCTTTAGGTACTTATTTGTACAGATTGTAACAAAAAAAGTGTAAATTCCTTAAGTCAAGTGGCTACCATTAGGTTTTGTTCTTTGGTGCCTAAAAGAAAATAATAAGTTTGTAAAATATTAAAATATTTCTTACTGATATTTAGGTACCTATTTATACAGAATGTAACAAAAAAAGTGTAAATTCCTTAAGCCAAGTGGCTACCATTAGGGCAGGTGCTCTACTGCTTGTTATGAACTTTACATACCTTTTTTACAAATTATTTTTATTATAAATTATGTAACGGTTATTTTAAACACCATCATCGACTTTATGACGTCACTCCTTCATGTTTCTTTTGTAACCATTATTCACACGCTATGTAACTACGCGCGATGCAATGACGTCATGTCACGTGACTGTGTTTTGGCAGTATTTGAAAGTAATAATTTTTACGTGATAATATTTAAAAATATTGTGCATATTTTATTTGTAATGTTTTTGCTGCTTTTTAAGCATTTTTAACGATAAACTAAAAATAAAAATACATGCATGTCCCATATTTCTCATGTCTCCAATATAATTATTATTACACGAGGCAGTAATTAAAAATAATACCTAATATCAAGTAACTATTTAATAAAGCGTCCTTGATACATAATATAGTTTATATATGGAAATATTGTTCATACCGCTTATTAACTTTGAACGTAGGTACACGGAGTTTGGTAATCAAAATATTTTGTATTTGTAATCCTCTTATCGGAAATATGTAATTCAGCGTAAATATTGAACAAGCAATAACATCAAATTATATTTTTATTTGAAGATTATTTATTTTTAGGTATTAACTCTAACTAACTAACTGATGCCTCTTGTTCCTAGTGGTCACAAGCAGTTACTAAGCTTGAATACAGAGCCCCTGGGTTCAATTCCTAGGTAAAGGATTTATTTATTTATCAAATATTACAGCCACATCATACAAATTACAATGGCTTAATGCCCATAAAAAATATTATTATTTACTAGGTCTGATGCATACAACAATTAGCCTACATAACGTTCACCACAGCTTCTCGTCAAATGGTAAAAAGTTATAATACAATATACCTAAAAATTCAAAATTAATTAATACACCACACATGTCATCAATAAAATATACGTGTTTGACGACACGATTGGCGCAGTGGCTAAGCGATTAGCTTTCTGCGCTACGTGCCGCGGGTTCGATCCCCGCACGGAACAAATATTTGTATGATCTACAGATAGTTGTTTCGTCGGGTCTGGTTGTGTGTGCATGTGATATGTATGTTTGTAAACTGTACCCTCGATACAAGAGAAATCCGAGGGAGGGGAAATGTATAAAAAAATAAAAAAATACAATTATATTATCTAGCATCCAGTTGCGGATGTGATTTTTTAAAACTTGGGAGTTTGTTAAATTTAAGGAGTATATACGGGGTGTTTTCTGTTTCGCAATTCTCCGCAACAGCCCGATATTGAAATTGGACGTGGTGAGGAACAATATGGGCTTTTATCTTTTTAAAATTTAAATATAGGATACTTGTGAGTGTTACATACACTTGAAGACATCATCCTCATCTCTGCCTTCCTGCTGCTTGCATGAACATGATAAAAGACCTAACATACGTACCTACCTACATACATAAGGTCCAACCTTTCTACTCCTGATCCCATTAACGGGTTATTGTAATCATCATTATTTATATTATTTAATAATATTAAAAAAAATAAAAAAATGTATGGATTTTAATAGTCTGAAATAAATGAATTATTATTATTAAGAACGACTAATCTTATGGGGTGAAACCTGAAATCGGGAAAACACTTCGGGCTGTTTCATACAAATAATTCAATGTTACTCGACCAAAAATGTATGGAACTACAGATTTTTTTTCGCGTTTCCGTGCTTGGTGTCATAGCAAAAGTTGTTCATAATCATGAGTACAGTAACCCCTTATAGGGATCGGAATTAGAACGGTCGGACCTTGTATTGCAGTACTTGGTAACAACTACGATAGAGCTTGGTATTTATAATCATTATAATCAAGAGTTCGAACGAGTTCACAAGGGCTTTATTAAGCAAAACAAGGACAGAAGACCAAAGACTAGAAACACAAAGAACCCTTACCTAATAAGATACAACGTTTTAGTAACAAGGCTTTCAATAGTCTCATAATCAACAAATCAAAGAAACAAACTCGACTCGATACCTAATCACTCCACTATAACGCGTGACACACGGACGTGTAGTGTGGAGAGTAATCGCGGCGCGACAGGCGCACTCGAAGCGACATCTCACGCGACTTCGTTCCTATCCATTTCATTTCACTTGTCTGGAGCAGCCTGTTTGTTTGGTGCTGGGTGTTATACAGCTCTAAAATTTGTGGAGCTAAAACATGTTCTAAGGCCACAAAAATATTACAGCATCAGTTTCTGCAATAACTCTTGTTAGTGCAATGAACTCCTTATTTACAAACCAATTTTATGTTTAATCTCTAAAATTTATATTTAAATACAAAATAACTAAGTAGTTATTTTATAAACTGTCGAGATAATATAAAATAGGAAGAAAGCGCATTTAGAAAAAAAAAATCTCATCTTTTTAATTAGATTATAAATAGATGCTATGAAAAATATCAGTGGGTGAACAACAGCTACAAATTCATCCAGTTGACTTTCACATTATCTGTCAGTACGGAACATCAGAAAAAGGTAGATTAAATTATGTAAGAAACAAAACTAAAACACAAAATGTCACAGATCTCGGGACGCGAAACTGCGAAGCTCGACGTTCGTTTGAGCAATGTGTAACGTTTAATTACGCGGCGCTACTCGACCGGCCTCTGATAAACGACTCTCCAGCCAGCTCTACTTCATGACATGTTCAGGGTTTTAAGCCTCGCCCGCTAACAATACCGCTTATTAACATTATTGGATTAGGATTGAACCGTGCATACGAGTTTAGCGGATGAAGCTTGAATTATGACGACTAGTATACAATACATGCATAATTATGTGGGATCCCCGTATCCAAGGAAAACTTGTGGAAGTGATTGCTCTCAAAGGAAATAAAACAATCTCATTCATGTTCCTAAGCGTTGTTGTCAAGCTGGGCGGTAATTTCATAAAGGAGGATGGGGAAAAAATAAGCACATCCTATATCTTTCTGTGGTTGTCGGATTATGTAGGTAAACTGGGTATAGAGTAGTGTATTAACTAAACGTATTTGTGGATACGCTAATAAAGCGCGTTTGTCTTTTCTCCCCCACAGGGATGCAGGGGACAGGGATACGGGGATGGTGATATCATTAGATTTATATCTAATATGAATAGATAATAACCTTCAAATAGAGTGTTTAATTAACATTGGCGTATTATAAATTATACTTGTAGTAGTATCGTGGCTCCAATTTTTTTTTTTTTTTTTTTTTTATTTATTTAATTACAACGGTTATGTTACAACCAATTACAGTAACTAAAATTAACACACATTGAGTATGTAACAAATTGAAAGTAAAAAAGAAAAGAAAGAAGAAGAAGAAAGAAGAAGAAGAAAGAAGATAACAAAGCAAAGAACATTTTCGTAAACACCTTCACCAAATCTGTCGCCAATTATGGTTATTATGATAATTAATATTCTTTATACAAATACGATATCAAATATCATGAATTCAACATTATTATAATAATAATAGCCCTTGTTTCATTTTAAAGGATAAACGTATACGTGTCATGTGTATATAAAACTATTTTATGTTGCCCCCTTATTAAGTAAATAAATATATTTATTTTCTTCTTTCTTTCATGTGTGATTTGAAAGGAAAATGTTGGACCCCAGATCAGGCTAGGCAATCTGACGTATAGGTAAATTGGATTGGCCAGTGCAGTCGAGCTGCGACCGTCAGATTAGTTTACCGGCTAACGCTTGTGTGACGTCATGCGACATGTAACTACCCATCGCTGCGTTCCAATATATGGACATTTGGGTATACCTACCCCAAAATCATTACCCCCTGATTACGTAAAGATAATTTTACTGTTGCTATTGCTAATAAAAATCGTTGTGGATCAGACCTTCTAACTAAACATCTTCTCTACTGGACCAACATCGTAATCGCGAAAAGATAATCAGTTGTCCCATACGTTTGGTCGAGTACATAGTGAAGTTTTGTATTTTGTATTGCTACATCTTACATCTAAACTAATATTATAAACAGAAAAGATTTGAATTTTTGTATGTTTGTTTGTAATGGATAAACTCAAAAACTACTGGACTGATTTTAAAAATTCTTTCACCAGCAGAATGCTACATTATCAGTGAGTAACATAGGCTATAATTTATAAAGATATCTCGCGGGCGAAGCCGCTGGCGGGAGCTAGTAATTAAATAAAACACCATACAGAAAACTAAATTAAAACTTGGGAATTTTCTTTCGGTCTGTCTTCCCTGTAGATGCGATAGGTAGGTGTATGACTCCTGCTGGCCAAAGTCTTGGCTGAGGAAGATGAACTAACGCATTACGGGAATCTGAAGAGTGTTGGAATTAAAGAAGCTATTTAAGTAGTGTAACGAGTATGTAACACGACAATTAGCTATGGTTGGTTTTATCTATGAAATCAGGGAACATCCGTCCGCGCGGCGTTTGTTTTCAATGAGATATTTTTTATTTTGTCAGTTTTTAGTGGAATACGTCAACTCTTAGTTTTGTGATAAAGCAATAAAAAGTGATCTTACAGTAGGCACTTAAGTATGTATGTATATACATAAAATATTAAGGATTTTTTCCCAACAATGGTAAATTGTTATTCGATGCTTAATAATTATTACATAACATAGTTTAACAGGTTCACACATGTTCTCATTAAGGGGTAGATAAGGGTCATGGTACACATTGTCTAGAATAACCCTTATTTATGTCTCTATAAGTTGTTAATTGAAACTATTAATCGTAGACCGTGAGCATTCTTGCGAATCTGGGGGCCTACTGCGAATGTTTTTGACTTCTCGTAACGTTAACGTAAGCAAACTTTGAATTAAATAAACACGTTAAATCCATTATATTTTTCGGAAATACATGTAGTCTTTTTAGATTTTCATGAAACAAGCGTGTATGTTGCGTAAAATTAAACAAAAATACGATGGAGTTATTGTACTTTTCATTCTAAATTTGCTTACATTAACGTTACGATACTTCAAAAACATTCGTGGTAGGCCCCCTGCATAGTTATTCTGTAAGAACATCTCGCATCTCGATTTGAATCTCACTCATAATGTCGGTTGATAGTTTCTGCCGCGATGTTGGGGAATACTCGTACTTTCACATTCCTCTATCAATGCAATTTTCAGTTTTCGATGCATATGATTTGAGTAGTATTAAATAGGTCTATAAAATACTTTTTATTTCAAAAAGCTATCATTCTTAGTTTCTGAGATATTAAGGTTTAATAGGTATTTAGGTTTAGTTGGTGACCCGGATTCATTGCCTCTGAGTGTAGCAAATTAAATTGACGGCGCGGTTGGCGCAGTGGCTAAGCGATTTGCTTTCTGCGCTACATGCCGCGGGTTCGATCCCCGCAAGATATAATTATTTGTCGTCAGATAGTTGTTCCGAGTCTGAGTGTGTGTGCATGCGACATGTATGTGTAAATTGATAATTTCATGATTATCATGATGCAAATTGATTGTTATAGTGTAGGTATCGTGCTTTAGCTTTAAACTCAAAGCAATTAGCTCCAAACGCCGCTACTACAACAAACGCGAACAATAATAATTGAAAACTATTGTTCAGTGCATAAATAAGAAAAAGAGAATTATGACTTTAAGCGTGACTATAATGAAGAACTATTGTGAAGTAGCAATTAAAATTGTAAAGTAAACATTATCGTTGTTTACATTGAATATCCTGATATTCAGAGACAAAGATGTCAGATTACGAACAAAATAATCGGCCGCCTTGCGTTTTCCTTCATGCTAATCCATAAACATATTAAATGATCCGATTGGCCGGTAATACCTATATTTATTTTACTGAAAATAATTCTTTACGTGGCTCAATGCAACACGGTTACTTCGATTTTTCTCACATCAACTAAAAACTTCATGGATTTTTTTATTCATTGTAAATAATACCACAATTTTATATTCATAAGCATACTTATTAATTTTCATAATTATAAATACTTATACTGAATAGTATAATGAAATCCTTGCGTGACAGCGAGCCACATAATGATAGGCTTTCATACAAAAATGGAAGATACAATAAAATACATAACAAAAGTTATACGTAATTACTTACATAAAAATTGTACCTCATTTACATTTTAAGTACTCCTTATTGTATTTATTTATGAAACATATTATATTTTTAAGAAACTTACAATTTTGTATATTTTATGTTTGTCATGTTAATAAATTAAGTATAGTAGTTGGTCATAATTATAATTTATGTATATTTTAAGCTTTGTTATACAAGCTCCTACCTTTCTAGTCCAGTTCCCTTTAAGTGGTTATTGTAGGTACTCATCATTTTTAGAATAGAATAGAATAGAATAGAAAATATTTATTCGATAAATGACACATCGTCAGTACAGAAATAAAATAAAATTTAAACACAAAGATCAGAAAGAAACAAAAATAATAATAAGAAATAATAACAAACAAACACGGATAAATAATATAATAAAGTTGATTTTACTGCACCGACGAGCACGCCCATATCGAAAGGGTTGCCAGCTCAGCATTTGCTGGGTGTGGAACACCCAGCGCTGGTTTTCAGTTGGCACCCTGCAATTTTGAACAACTTTTACATTGAAACAACACTGAAGTCGCGAAACAAAAAACAGTGTTCAATATTACTCGACTAAAATGTATGGAACAGCTGATTTTAATTTCACGATTTCAGATTTTGTCCCATAGTAAAAGTTGTTCATAATGATGAGTACAAAAACCCCGTAAAGGAATCGAGACTAGAAAAGTAGGAACTTATATAATGGATCTATAAGAGTGAACTGGAAGGTCGCATACTCACCAAGGGGCACTGAAGGCTGAACAAAAATATTTGAATAAAAATAAATAAAAAGTACTCCTTAATATTTATAAATATTATCTAACAGAATTTTGATAGGAAAACTGTGATTTATGGAAAAAAAATATTATAACTTGATGCTTGAGCTTAGCCAATAATTAATCAGCTTAAAACCTGGAGTACATACACAGATTCACTAGAAAATGGAACGACATTAAAAAATCCACTTCTAAAATCAAAATCATGAAATTATTGACATCAACGCCACTTTGGCTTGACCTCTGTCTCCCAAAATATTTAGTTGCTCACGTCCAATAATTAATACGGGGAAAGGGGTGGGGTAGGTCATCCTGGATTGGTTTTACGCACCAACATCCAACGCCATTAGAGGGCTCAGTCAGCGGAACAATTTAATTGATTTATTTATCCCTATATCCAATTAGGCTGGCACCAAAAATTGCTTGATGAAATTCAGGCAGAATTCTCTTCATAGTTGCCAGATACGATTCGACGAACAATGCCAAACCATGATAGGAATTTGTTTTAAAATGATCATGCTGTTTCATTAAGCAGAGGTTTGTGAACCCAACCAATGGTAAGTATTTTGTTTGTTTACGTTCTATTTAACTATATGTAATTCTTATAATCTTGGTTCTTTTTAGTGGCTGAAATAGGTCGTTCTGAATCTATGGGAGAGGCCTATATTCAATAGTGGTCATATCCCAGCTAAAATGTTGAGGAGATTAATGATAAATTTTCAGGATACGATCTATTATTTTAATTGATAATGTACATAAAATAGAACAGATCTTTATTTCATGTAAACCAAATACAGGCACTTATGAAATGTCGAGACTTTAGGTGCGCGGTTCCAAATATTAGGTCCTATGGAGAAAAATCATCGCATAATAATCCTTATTTCTATACTTGTATATACTATACTATCTACTATATTAAATCCAGTTCAAAATATACTCATACCACCACGTTTCGATCAATCACGTCGTAATCGAAATTTTACTTGGAAAAGAAATCATATAAAAATTATTGCCTAAGGAGTTGAGGCAGTTCTTTCCCTAACAGTTTTTCGAAGAAGTCCTTCAAAATATATATCGAAATGGAAATAAATCAACTCTTTCCTCGTTTCAAAAAGTTTGCTTATTCTCTTATAATACCGTTGTTTGAAGAAAGGTTTTTTTTTTGGGATTTTTCTCGCTTGTCTTTTACCACCATCTCACCTGATGTTAGGCGATGATGCAGTCGAAGATGGTGCACGCTTAGCTAGAAGTAAACTAGTAACTCGACTCCCAAAGTTATAACTATCGGGAAACCCAGACGCTGGCAAGGAATTCCACTCTTTAGCAGTACCTATAATAATAGAATTAGCACACCGCTTGGTGCGTATGGGTAGAATATCTACCGTACAGCAGTGGCGAATCGCCGTGCATCTAGTTGTTGTTGTTGTTTTCACAATTATAATAAGAAATTGCATTATAGTTGGACCGCTTAACCCAGCCGTTTGATATTTGAAGTTGAGGTAGTTGCGCGATGCGGGGGAGGTGTGACACACGCCTACGCACCATAAAGCTTGGCTTAGCCAATAGTTAGCTAAGCTAAGCTTTATGGTGCGTATCATGAGCCTGTGACTGACATCTCGCGTCACACCCCTCTGGCACCGCGCAACTTCTTTATAAGCTCAGGCAACGACGGTCTCAATTAAGCGGTAGGCCTAAAGGTAAGTACAAGATACGCAGTATCCACATTTTCACTGATTCTTGTTTCTAATTTGAATCCAGACTGCTATCAGTAAAAATCTTACTACAGATGAATATACAAGGATACAGATTTCTTTCCATTTCTGTCCAACTGCATGAGCCTCTTCTCAGAATAACAAGGCTTAGGCCTTAGTCCACCATGCCTGGCGCGGGTTGGCGGAATACATACAAAATCGAGAACTTTATGAAGCCCTCTCAGATGCGCAGGTTTCCTCACGATGTTTTCCTTCACCGTCGAATAAAATACTTAGACAAAATTCAATGTGCGATTAACACGGTGGGTCAATTTACAACCTCTCGATTGCTAGGGGCTATTTCGCTTCAATCAGATAAACTCCATGCAATATAATTATTGGATCAAGAATTCAGCGTAGAAGTTTATTATACTGTTGGATTATGTTATTGTGTGCTAAGCAAACGAACAAACTTAAACTGAAACCCGCTAAATAACCTTGGAACTTGTAACTAATAGTTGGAGAAATCGAATTTAGTGCTCAAAGGATATAACTGGGGCTTCGATGTAAGTTACCTATGTAATATTGATATTATGATTTATCGTTACAAATTAATATATTAAGCTCTTACTTTATTAGCGGAGGTCCTTTTAAATGATTAAGGTACTCATCATTATGAACAACCTTTAATATGGGGACAATGAAGAAACTGAAAAAAAAACTGCTGTTCCATACACATACAAGTAATATTGAATTATTTGAATAGAACAGCAGATTGTTCTTCGTGATTTCAGTATTGGTCCCTTAGTAAAAGTTGTTCATAATTATGAGTACAATAACCCCTTAAAAGAAGGTCCTTTTGAGGGGTTACTATACTCATCATCATAAACAATATTATAGAATAAATATTGCTTACTTATAGAGTCAAACATATTTTGCCGTGTTATGTTGTTACTAAAGCAGACTAACCTTCTTAATAATTGTGTGAATCTATATGTTAGGTATTTAAAGATCCATTTGTAAAATAAATTATTATATTAAAGATTCCGGTTTTAGGAGAGAAAATTCACAATCATTTCTTCCGCAATGTTAATATTATTTTATCATTACAAAAACCACTTATCAAAACAAAATTCCATTAACAAAAAGCTTATCTGATCATATCACTTACCTCAAGTGATCTTATCGAGTTCAATCGTTAGGTACTTACTCAAAATCCTCGAACAATTCATTCGGTGAAACATTTCAATTTTCCCCTCAAGATTTCAAACAATCACTTGAAAGTATAATTTAAGTCCGGGAAATTTTAATATCCATTTAACCAAACTGTGATCAGGGGAGATCATTTGGCTTCAGACATAATGGACTGAAACATTAGCTTAAAGGCCTTTCCAGTTATAATGTGACCATGAAAACGTTTGCCTTTTAACTTGATCGGTATACCCTACTTATTAAGTCGGGTATACCCGACTAAGTAAGATGGTCTCCGGAATTAATGAAGTTGCCACAATTTGAATAGGTAAGCGACTTGAATTTTTAATTTTATATATTGAATTACAAAAATGTTGTTGTGTATTGTAGGTATCAAAAATTTGTTTGTAAACATATCTATTGTTTATTCTAAACTAAGTCATAAAGATTTATAATAATTGAAAAGCCTAACCAATTCGCGAACCCAAACTAAAAATAAGGCTCCCTGGGCCTGATACACTACAGCTTTACCTTCGTAAAACCGATCACTTCCGAACTGAGTGCGACTTCAAGATCACGAATGTTTAAGGTATCGATGGAACTTCTTAGTTGTGTCGTACCACCAGAGTAATCCTTTATACGATTGAGTTATCCGAACAGATAAATGATAAGAAACCATAATACAGGGCTTGCGAATAGTAAAATTAAGAATATGTACATCTAACCGCTTTGGGTTTAGATAGCACATGAATGAAAATCACGTCATGTTTTAATGGGCAATAAATTAATAGTATGCATTAGTAGAAAGAGATGAACAGCGAAAAAAAAATTTTTTTTTGACGGTTCAATCCTCACCCAGTATAATTTATAGAAAACAGTCCTCGAGTCTTAAATTAGATTTAAAAATAAAGTATTGCTACAACCTTCAAAAGACAGAAGCAAAAACATTCACAAAAGTCCATTCCAAATATAAATATTCATATTATTTTCCTATTGTCCTTTTCAGCAAATAAAAAAAATAAAATAACAAAACAAAAATGGAAAGACATTGGAGCTCCACAAAAGGCGAGGAGTATATAATTAATGTCCTGCTGAATAAGGAGGAATTTCGACTTGTGCGAAGTTGTTTGTTTTAATTCCAAGAATGTCACGTAGCCTCGTTAAGGGTTAAGAGCCGTTGAGCCACTGCTAGTCAACGCTCACTTGTTTTTAGTGTTTCCACTCTGTTTATTTTTTACTCTGTGGAAGATTCGAGAAAGGAAATTTTAGAAGACATGGTATGTGTCTGTTTCTTTTTTTGAACACCTCAATCTTTTTGAAAGACTCTTAGAAAATAGGAAACTATTACATACAAACTATTACACTATTACAGACATTTGATAGCAAACACGAATGGAAATCTTTACAAAGGACACATATTTTTTTTCTTCCTTATATATACGCGGCTAGTCGGAATAAAAGCCGAAAGGGGGTTATTGTACTCATCATTATGAACAACTTTTACTATGGGACAAACACTGAAATCGAAAAAATAATATAAAAAAATTGTATGGAACAGCTGTTTTTTCAGCTGCCCGGAGCTTGTAATTATACACGGTAGACGGCCATAGATTTAGTTGTTTGATTAGTGAGTTATAAAAGGCATCGAAGAAATGTGGATGTAGAAGGGTAAGGCATTGGTAACCTATGCCTAATCCTTCGAATAGTACAAGCTTGATGGTATGTTATGTTAAATTAGTCTCCCTTTTCTGCAGTAAGTATCCCAAGAATCTTAAAGTATCCTGAAATTTTCAAAATTAGAATTTGTCATTCTCTTCCGGATTAAAATTTCAATTCAATGAGTACCTCTAAGACGAACTATTGCAAGCAATTTCAAATAAACATGTCAAGAGTATATCAAAAGAAAATGTTACTCTTTCCAATAAACATTTCTATGAACCGCAAAAACCGATTAACGAACTCATTACTCCAAGATTTAAAGCAAAAATTAGGTCATCGACACACACCTTTCATGTTCCTCAGAGCAATTTCCCGTTAATAAGCCCGAGTTCCGACGAGCGTTAAAACAAAGGTAGTCGGTGGAAACGCGAGCATCGTGGAATAGGCTCGTTAACTTTTCAATTTTCCGACGTAAGCTTAGTAATAGTTGGATGTGACGCCCCAGTGTGGCCCTGCCCTATTATTTACTATTGTTACGACCTGTAGACACGTATCGAATTGTTTAGATTTTTCTATTTCGAGTGGAGATTGTAATATGGTATTATTTTTGTGGAATGGTGTGGTAATTTTAGAGGAGAGATGTTATTTTATTTCAGTTAGTAAAAGACTTCTATAAAGCTTAATATTATCTTCAATGCGTTTCCGGAATTAAAATAATATTATACTTATAAAAAATATTTTGTTCAGTCGTATTTTTTTGTAGAAAAAATAAATATTTCTTTCTTTTTTTCTAGTTAACAAATCGGGTGACAATTTAAGTGTCTGCTCTGTCAACAGAACCGGTCGACCATAATAACTAAGGACTATTTTCACCAGTAAAATAACAGATGTTTAAAATGAAATCGGCCGAGTACCCATACAAAAATTCATGTTTAAACGGCTAATTTTGCTGTAACCGTCTGTTATATTGTCGGTGAACTTCAGCCTAAATCGGTAAGGTGCTGACGGAAGATATTCAACGCTTAAGTCCTTCACCATAGATTACGCACTGAATGAATATCAATATCTACGTCCTTTTTTCTGCCTATAATATCTTTTGTGACACCAATATGTTATGTCCATCTACACCATCGAAACAAGTCTACGACAAATAACCATACCATACATTTTATGTCTTCATGGCCATAGGGAACGAACCTCCAAGTTCTCAGTATCTACTACTCGGAACTACCGCGTAATGACGCGCTGAGTAAGATTGAAACATTAGATAAGTAGTGAGAAGTTGCCAGCCATTGCTTACGAGTTGCCAACTATTTTCCTAGCCGGCTGCTACAATTTGTGAGATGGGTGCCTGATAAGTTTTATGGTTTTCTTTCGTTCCTAGAAAGCGAGGTCGGTAACTGACATAATTGATGGATAACTTAAGTATTGATGGACTACAATTTTTAAACTAAATAATAATATAGCTACGTTTTTAATGAGATTTTTTTTTCAACTTGTATGTAATGTTGTCTAATGTGGTGATTTAAAATGATACACGTCCACAAAGTAATTTATTAGCGAAAGATGCCGCCTTAAAGCCCCGCTAAAATAGTTTTGGTAACGCTTTTTTTCCACATGTTATATAATTATTACACCTTTTCTATCTGACTTCAATAATTGATGGTGTCCGAATTGTCAGTGAAAAAAACATTTAAATTAAAATGTGTCAATCGGGACACTGTGTCCGAGTCGTCAGCAAGTATCTAGCTAAATATCGATAAACATGAACCTATGATCAAACAATATCGTTCGAATATTTTCAAAATGCAGGATTGTGACTATTGAGCGGCAAAACCGGTTGACATTGTGGAAGTAGGAGGTTAGCTCGTTTTGAGTTGGTACAACCAAATTTTTAATTTTTATCTAGTGAGCGAAAATCATCATATGAGTTTCTGAATAAAATATTATTATTTATAAACTTAGCTTACTAAGGTACCTGTATTTACAGGTACCTTAGTAAGCTAAGTTTACGAATAACCCTGTATTTACAGAGTGACGACGACGTTACGACATTAAATGAAACCACGTGTTTGATGTCACGTTCTGTGACCGTACACAAAAAAATCCAATCAAATCCAATTAATAGTTTAACCACATGAATAAATTGCTTCGTTATTTCTTACTATCTAGTGGTCAGTAAAATAAATCGACGATAAAAATAATCCCAATACAGGAGCATTATTATGACACACGTAATTTATTTCATATTCAATATGAATCGTTAATTCAACTTTATATAGACGTTAAGTATAATGGAACGTATGAAGCGCCTGAATATGACCTACTTTTGCGTTCATAAAGTAAATAATAAATGCCGTCACTATTTTCAGTACAAATATAATGTGTTAATGTTATTGCATCAGATTATTTTTTCCACACAATTTTTTTAATTTTTATTATATTATTATTTCTATATTAATAAACAAGAGATAGTAAATTTTTGTAATGCAAGCAGTGTCCAGCCTTGTAAACGTGTTACGTCTAAAGATTACCTAATTCCTTTCGGTGTTAACTACATACATACACAGAATGCACTATTGAAAACAACAAAAAAAAAACATTCAACGAACATAGAACCTCCTCCTTTTTGGAAGTCGGTTAAAAAAGCAGGAACACTAGCGACCACCCAGTAGATAATTAATTTACCTACCATATTAAACCACTACGTTACCCGAACATTATCTTCTACAAAACTTTTGTATAAAAACTTGACATTTTTTCCCACATGAAAACGGTACATACCACACTATAATTAAAGTACGTATGTAGTGTAAAATGTTAGTGCACGGTGAAAATGCAATGGCGAGGGATAAGGCTCGCCGGCTATTACGCGAGTTATTTGATTACGCAACGGATAATGAAATTTCCGACGTAAAATTGTGAAATTGTGTTGAACCCTCAAAATAAGAGACATTGGTGGTAGAAAGATTGTTGCGGTTGAATTTTTAATGTTAACTGTGTGGTTATCTTTGTATGTATGGTTGGTTTTGTGCGGAATAAGTAACTAAGTTTATTTATGAGGGAGCCCTATTTCTAGGCTGTCGGATATGCTGAGTAGTATAATGTTATCATCGTAATTCGGGCAAGGTTATTTGTGAAGGGTTCTAAAAGACTAGTGTCTACTAAGGAAAATCTGGTTTCTTCGATTAAGATGGGTAACTTCTCAGAACAACAAAATACTCTACACAGGCTGGTACTAACTGTATCACATTAATTAATGAAACCTTGTATTTGATATCATGTTCTGAAACCGTACTCATAAAATCTGCGATTTTTACACAAGTTATACTTGTTTTGATGAGAATATGTTGGAGACTATTCAAACTTCGCCTAGAGATCATGATTATGTATAATTAAGAAATTTTAAATTAGGTCCTGTGGTTATAGTGATCGGATTTGGTTGTTTTTTTGTGTACGGTCACAAAACGTGATACTAAATACGCCGTCGGCTCCACCCCTTGTACCTTTCTGTGTTCTGCAGGTATCTCATAAATACACAAACTCATCATTAATAAAATATTAAAATTTAACCGTCCTACCAACAACTTCAGGCAAAATGTCCAGTTGATATTGAATTATATTCAATAGAGCAATATTAAGTAGCAAATGTTTGTTAACAAAATGCTAATTAGCGTTGGTTTCAGACTTAAAATTATAATATTTTGTGCTAAAACATTGAAAATCGCGTTGCCTAATTAATGTTTGGATCATATCTGACTTTATCTAATACTCGGACATACTTCGTATTAAAGCATTCTTTTACCCCAACATGGCTGATAAGCAAGTATTGAAACATTATCTAGCAAAAAAAAAGTATTAACCAACTTCAAAACATCATTCATTCATTCTTCATTTGATACGATTTTTAAATAGTTTTATGATGGAATTTTAAATAGGTAGTAATTTAGTGTAATCTTTATGATTTCTTTTATCGAACCAGTTATTATTATTCACTTTTCTGTTTTCATACAGCACTTGACCTATGTTCAAGTTTGATAAAGTGATTTTTTTTATGCGCAATATTTTATTAAGTCAGACATACAAAGGTTAAAAAAAATTACTATAACGTCGCGTCGCCTTAAATAACAAAATCCAAGTCTATAAAGATCGAGATGACACATATTTTTCACGTTTCTTTCCTACGTCGATACTTTTATATGATGTAGTAGAAAAGCCTCTCCCGAATCCCAAACATATTGAACTTTGGCATTCGAAACACCGCCTATAGTGTTATAAATTATCGGAACGTGATAGTTTGGTCTATCGACAATATTTTCGGCTTTTCAGGTATTATATTGTAGGTACTATCGTTTCAAAAGGAATAGGTGTGTGATATCTTAAGTTTCGTCAAACTCGATGGTGGCGTTTGAAATAACGTACCGTATTAGGCAAATTATAAAAAAAAATTGTATGAAAGGTATAATTTTTGAATAAATCTTTCGTTAAAGCACTTTTCACAACGTTTTTTATAGATTTTTTAACATAATTTCTCCCTAATGTGCCACCTCAAAATGTGGATTCAGGTACATATCTGTTTAGGCCCTTGGGATTACAAATGCAGACATGATGTTACGATGTCGAGGTTGGGCAAGTGTACATATGGCCTATGAATCAATCAGTTACTGCCAGTATTATTACCAAGCATAGTTCTGGTGATATTTCGGTTTTTAAATTCCGGTATCCAGTTTTCCAAACCCAATATTTCTAGCTTGTTGTGTTATTAATAACGTGTGACATTTTTGATACTCGAATTTTCTTGACGGATATGAAACAAAAATATAAACAAGACATCGCCTTCCGTGTTTCGGCTCTCCGTACAAGTCATGAGAGATCTTCCCATAAATCAGCATGCCAGTAAACTGGCTCTGTACCCCTATACATAATTTTTCTCGACCTCGACCGTAGTTACCGTCAAGCCAAAACGGTTATCTCCATAACGGTAATTCCCATCACATTTACCCGAATCTCCCACGTTAATTAACGCCTCTTTATTAAAACCTTACACGCCCAAATAGCTCACACAGATTCCACTTCATCCCCTGGGCATGCACCGTAAAAATAATTACGTACTGCATAAAATCCAGGGTAGCTTAACAGATCGCCCTATGGCACCGTATATACCGGGTTCAAATTTGATTCGGAGCAGTAAGGGCAGCTACCTTATCTGTTGCAAATCAGGAAAAGGTTATTAAAAGACTGTTTGTCTGATTGATTTTTAAAAATATTTCGGCTTGAAAAAGATGGCCATCTTGAAAAAGATGGCAACATTGTATGCAAATGGCACTATTTCATTTTTGTGACACGAGTTGATCCTGTTTCTAACGAGGAATACCTAAGTCTTTATGAGACCAACTGAGGTAAGGGAATAGATATTTATACCACTAGAGTGGCAAACAAGTATACGTCCCGCCTGATGGTAAGTGGGTTTAGCTATGAACGTTTGCAACACCAGGCGAATCACTCGGGAGTTGCCAACCTTACTAACTACTAGCGTCATCTTGGCACTAAGAGGGTCCCTGCTGCCAACACGACGCTTCCCCAAGGAGCACTGGCTACCTTGCTCACCTTTAGTAACATAACACTGCAAAAGAGCAGTGTGATTTGGCTACGATATTCTGCAAGGAGGAGGTAATTCCCCAGTCGGGCAGCTCCAATTTTGAGTGGAAAGTCCCGCTATGTACCTCTCCAAAAAATATTTATATATTTCTCAGAAATGGCAAATGGTAGGTGCCCTTACCTCCCCGTCCCGAAATTCCATCCTGTATACAATGGTCCATATAGGGCGCGGTGCACAATACGAAATCCCCACTGTAATTATAAATCATTCCAGCCACGTTCATTTAAAGCTTACTAAATTTAAATTTTATTATAATCTCCGCTTTTGAACCGCACCCAGTTTAAACCGGTGGCTTTTCGGGGACTCCCCTTCGTAAGCTTTGTGCTTACATAGAAAATAGAGTCTACATTCCCTTTCAGAGTAAAAATGCATTTGCATAGCTGCGCTGTTTACGTTTCATTGCTTATTTGGTTTTTCTATTATACTGGGAAATGCAAAGAGAATGAAATATGCAGTCAAATGTATGTCAGGAAATGAAATAAAATAAAGTTTTAGTACCTGTTGTTTATATGGACTGTGGGACTTTCGTACAATTTCCTTTATTTATTATGATGTTTCTCACTGGAAGATAAAAAGTAGTCCATTCTCTAGGGGATTACAATAAATATTAATTTATGGTACCGTCTCAAAACTTTTACAATTTTGCTTTTTATTTGCATATAAAATATTATATTTGCTTACTTTTCTTGTAATCAAAGAAAAGAAAAACGTTTCCTATAAAATAAAGTCTCGTAATAACCTTTAATTATTCCTTTGTTAATACAAAAGACGTATAATGTTTATTCTTTTAAGAAACATTTAAGTATAGCTGTCAAATTTATTTCCAAGTCAAATAAATTAGGCTCTATTGCAATAAAAGAAAGAATAGGGGAGTGAAAATAAAGAAATTTAATCTCGTTCAGGACTCTTCCGCTAATCGCCAACAGAAGTTTGTATTGGGGGCTTCCCTTTGTAGTTTACTATAGAAGAATATCAGTAAAATAATTTCATTTTATTCCTTTTCTTTACAATTTTTTGCATTACTAACATGCCACAGTTGTAGGTAGTCCTATAAACTGTATTTAATTGTAATTGTTGTGTTTTAAGATTTTTATTTTTGTATAAATTTATATTATTGTACACCCAATGGGTATGTTACAGTGACAAACAATTAATAATTAGATGATAATAATAAATAATTATTTCATAATTTAGTTATTATGTCATGATCTTATGATGATAGGTACTTTAAATGTTGTAAAAATAGGCCACCCCTTCTCTTCCAGTGGATTTTGTAAAAGACGATAAGGGTGCGTTTCCACTGAAGCGGAACGGAGAGGAAAAAAGTAACCAATAGAATATGGGTATTATCACGTCACTTAGAAGTTAGATGAGCGGAAAAAATAGTGGACCCTAATTGTATTTTTTTCATCTGTCCGCTTTGTTCCGCTTTAGTCGTCGCTGTTATGTAAGAGATTTTTTTATTTAAAATGTTTCATGTACAATGTAAAAAAGCGGTCTTAATACCATACGCTATCTCAACCTTAGGATGATGCAGAAACAGCGCAGAGATCGATCTTATGTGTACTTTTCACAACTCTTGAGATGAAATGTTATTGATATCATCATTATATTTTGAATCGAATCATACTTTTAGGCCGTATTAATTTGAAGGTCATTGAACTATAAGTACATTTTCACAACTCTTGAGATGCTGATTTTGATTGAAAATGGATTTTCAGTTGTTAAAATGTATAGTTCAATGAACTTCAAATTACAATGCCTAAAAGTCAGATTTGATACAAAAATCGGATGATATCGATAATATTTTATTTCTTAAATGCAAGGCCTGTTTTTTCAATGATACGCCTGAGTTGACATTCTCCCCAACAAGTTTATAGGACGAAAGGTTGTGACATGCCAACAGGGGAATAAAATTAATGAAGTTGTTCATTAAGCTTAAGTGGGATTGTCGCTAATGTCTGGCCAGGGTAAAAAATTGTAGCAGACCAACAATCAGATACCACCCTTAATTAATTGATAACAAACTTATCTTGGCTATTTCGAAGAGTAATTTTATTTCCTTGAGTGACTTGAGACTGTATCGTTGGCTAAGATTAGGCCACATTCTTTCAAGTCCTGGGTCTGGCACTGATGCAGGATTTGTCCTGGATGGCCTAATGAGCACGGCTCAACTTTTTGTTTTTGTTTTTATTATTCACTAGCTGTGCCCGCGACTTCGTTCGCGTGATGTAGGGGTGCTCGAATTATGTTTTGAAAATACATGTTTCTAATAATATAAAATTTTATCAATTAGTATTAAATACAAAAAATAAAAACACGGGGACCGGATTTGAACCTGATATTTGTCGGCTTCTATTCTACTATTTACCGCTCCACTTAGCTAGTTACGATGGGTGTCGAAATAAACATTTCTAATGTTGAAAAACTATCTAGTTTCCTTCATATGTATAGTAATTTGCCGTGATGGTTTTTTACCGAAAATGTTAAATAAACTCGTTATTCATATTTTTGTTGAGACGGCTCACCTTAGAAAGAAATAAATAAATAAACTCGATTGATTAAACACACAATAAATAATAGAAAAACACCAACACACAATCAAAATCGAATCAAAAAAATAATCAAATATCTACACACGATTATGTACTTAAATAAATAAAAAATCAATAAGAATTCAAATTACAATGGTAAAACACAATAGGTATAACATCACATGCACACATATGCACGTGCATGATGCACTTATAATATTATTATTAACATTGAAAAACTTACAATGTAAGGCATCATTGGTAGGCTTTGTGTAGCAGGCGATAGGTATTGAGAATAGGTACTATCATCATCATTATCAGCCCTCAAACAACCATTGCTAAACAAGGACTTATGGACTGCTAGACTAAAGTGAACACTGCCACAGTGAACAGAATTGACGAAAAATTGCCATAGTCACCAGTTCGCCACCCTTAGTACAAAGTATGGTGGTCACAGTAGGTATGTTGTCAAAAATTTAAATCTTCTATATTTCCAATATACCAATTTATTACAATATGACTTTCCTTTGGTACCAAACTAGGCGAAGAAACCTTTTAGTAATAGGCCATACCTACGTTGTCTGTATTGACTAATTAATATGGAATCAAGTCAACAGGATAGGCGCGGCAGCATTCTTGATGGGCAAATTTGATTAATATATAAGATGGGTTAATCTCAGAAAATTAAGAACTTTTTAGAGAGGACAGACCTGTATGATCAGCTAGTTCATTAAAACAATGCTATTCAATTATTTTTTCTTTGATAAAAATCCATTGCGGCCTTCTTTTGTTTATATGTCCATTTCTTAATTAACGTACTATAATAGGATTAAGAGTCGATCTATGTAATGAATCCAATTAGAGTAATCAATGTTATTAGGATGTTACATTACAAATCGGTCGTTTATTTCCATTGTTTTTTATACTTAACTAACTATATTTGACAAATTCAATCAATTGTAATAATCAAATAATCAATCAATAAATCAATTGTATTGTCAAATATAACAAAAACATTTAGTTTCATTAATATTTGATTTTGGAGGTTACTTTTCCTGAATATATATAGATATATTAATACGTGAAGAGAAAACTTTGTACCCTTTTTTAAGCACATTGCGCGCACTGAGGAGTGTGAGAATTGGCATAGTTAGGTATAGTTTATATGGAGAAAGAGTGCAGAAAGCTAAAATCTATACATAATATTGCGGTCGAATTTCGACCACTGGGCGACCACTAATCAATATAAAACGGTGACAGCACGGTTGGCGCAGTGGGTAAGCGATTGTCTTTCTGCGCTACGTGCCGCGGGTTCGATCCCCGCACGAAGCAAATATTTGTATGGCCTATAGATAGTTGTTCCGGATCTGAGTGTGGCCATGTGAGATTTGTGTACGCACTCACGATATAGGAGAAATAAAGTGTGGGGAAAGGATTTAAAAAAAAAAAAAACTAACTTTAAGATTATTAGAGGTTTATTGTGTATCTCTAGTAATACGGAATTATATTGAATTTTAGTGTCTAATGAAATGTTGGTACCTATTGATATTAAATCGGGCAAGTTTCCGCAACTCCACGATGGTGCGCGTATTTTGCGTATGGGTGGGAATATCTAGTGATAGGTATACCTACGCAGAATATAATAGAAATATAGAAAGAAAGAAAGAAAGAAAAAGTTTTGATTTCTACGCCCAGTATGACGCACAAAACATAAAAATATCTAACCTAACTATATACTACGTAGGTTCTTTGCTTTTATTGGCATTTCATCAGAATTTACAACATGATAATTACGTCGAGCCGGTATCACAGACGACGTACACAACAACTAGTAAAATATGAAATATATTACGCGGACTAAAAAATAAAAAGATACCTAACAACATTGTAAAATATAATTTTAGGTAAGCTGTAAGGGAAACAAAAGGTCGGTGTTTATACGCACGTTAACTTTTTTGTAAACGAAGAAATATAGAACACGCTGTATACCCCATTTTAAGGGCAAGGTCGGCTGTTCACAAATGTATAATGTGGGACAATAATATTATATATACAGGAACATAAACTTAACATTTTATTTTATCCTATTTTAAAATATTCTTTTCATGGAATTTTTTCGAAAATTTGCTTTATCATAATGGCTGTACCTCATAGTTGCGACAAACAAAATAAATGCTCGACCAACGCTGTTGCGACAATATGTAGTTGCGATTGCGTCCCACCGAGTCGCGATAGATCGCTACTGCGACAAACGTTTGCTCGACAGCACGTGTTTGCGATGCACGGAATTGCGACAAAATTTTGTTGCGATAATAGTACTTACTTATATTGTGAAGCATACATGTTCTTTTATAACACTTAACTCTATATTTTATGGTAGATATTGTATGCAAACGCGGGTCACCGGATGGTAAGGATAATCGCCGGCCATGAGCTAACGCAACCTAGTGATTACGAATGCGTTACCTACCTAAGGCTAAAATTGAAATGCCTTGTGTTTTCCTATCCTTCACGGGGAACACACACAAATACGATTACACGCCATAGTTTCTATGACGGGTGGTCTAAATTATAATGATAAATTATGTTAAAAAATCAATAATAAAAGTTGTGAAAAGTGCAATAATGAAATATTTTTATTATAATATATTGCGTAAAACGGAACGTTATTTCAAACACAATCATCGAGTTTATGATGTCACTCCTTCATGTTTCCTTGTTAACCATATTTGCACACTATGAACGAGCGAGGCAATGACGTCATGTCACGTGACTATGTTTTAGCGCGAACATTTGAAAATCATATTTTTATTAAAATTTGGGATATTATATTTTTCGTGTTTTTTTTCACTTTATTTATTTAAACCTTCAATCTTTACGATAAGTTAAAAATACGCATTATATGCTAGTTCTCTATAGGTTGGTGTACCTATAACTGTCCCATTTGAGCCCATAACATAGAACTCCTCGAACGCAATTTCACAGTAGACCTATATTAAAATCTTACAAAGTTTCAAGAATTTACTTAATAAGGATCATTCAGACATTCAATACAAAACAGATAATTGTTTTCGTATCCATTCAAAACAATTTTCAATCCCGGTGTTTCGGATTTCAACCTGACTAAATCGAATCTTATTCCAGGCCAAATTATTTTCTCGTTAAATCCAAGCCTGGGGCAGAGTTCAAAGAAGGGAATTAATTTAATTAACTTTTGTGTCTATTCACGTTACAAATGTTGATATAACAACATTGTGAATGTTTGACAGTGCAAATAATACTGAATACCTTCTTGTTTAAATTAAAAATGTTCGTGAATCAAACGTTTGAAGACTTCTATCTAAGGGCACGGGTAGACTGAATATATCACATCCTCGTATCATATTTACTTCTTGACGGTTGCATCAAAACAAAAGAATAAACGAATTCGTATAAAGTAAAGATGCAACCGGCTGTATAGTATTTGATAAAAAAAAACACTAAGCATTACCGTCTGATCACCATACCAAATTTTCAGTTTGATATAAATGTGATATCATTCTGACAATCATAGGGTAGTCAGCTTTTTAATATCTATCTATTCTAATTAGTTGAAATCACAAACATTTTGTTTCCCATATGATATTTTTATGTAGGTAATATGCAAACCTATAACTAGAACTATGTCTAAAATTATACATCGGATCAATACCTGAGCACTCGAATATATAACGCACGCAATAAAAAAGGCTGAGTTCGTCCCTTGCCATATTAATAGTAATAACTTATCTCTATCGACCTACACTATGTAGGTGATTCCCCATTAGAGGTCATCCCAATAACGGCAATATGTTCTAGAGGGATAATAGGGACCGACGTTAATAGGACTTAGTGACCTTTAGGGTGGTTTTAGCATGGAGCTGAGGAGTTGTCCGATTTAATATATTTATATATTATTTATTTTTGAGTTATAGTTTTCTTATTTATTTTCTTTTTTTAACATGTTTACCTTTTATTAAATTTTTGACATCCGTGAGTTACAAACAGGTTCAGTTGAAAATCAGCGCCGGGCATTGATGTCTGGCATTACGCTTAACTGAACCTTTTTGGTGAGCCCTAAGGCCCACACATTATGCCTGTGTTCTGTTTTTTTTTTTTTGTATATACTGCAGTGAAAGCTTAGTGGTTGAATGCTCGCCTTCTACGCAGGAGGGTTCGAGTTCAAACCTCTGACTTTTTGGATTCATGTGCAGATTAGAATTTGATTACAACTTGCGATAATGGTGAAGGAAAACGTCGTGAGGAAACCTGCACATGTGAGAAGGCCTCATAAAGTTATAGTAATGGTGTGTGTAGTCCGCCAACCCGCACTAAGCCAGCGTGGTGGACTCAAGGACTAATCCTTCTCAAACTGAGAAGAGGCCCGTGGCCATTAGGGGTCTGGATTTGTTTGTGTTTAATTACTGTGGTGTCTCGCATAAGCATATAAATGATTTTCCTTTTTCTTTTTTTTTACTTGTACGACGGATAAGGCCTATACAAACCAGTGTATCTTCAAGTCTTAGCTTGATCAGATTGAAGCTCGGGTCATGTTGTCCTTGAGACCGATTATCCGACGGGGAGCGACTGAAACGAAACGAAAGTGACGCAATTGTATCAAGTGTGTCCACGCATCCATTCTGGCGTAGTTCAGCCTCTTTATATCGGCCAGCCAATATGTGACGGCGTTTATTATTTAATTTTCAATATAATATTTAATTTTGAATTTCAGCTTTGGCAAGCTTCATACATCGAATTGAAAAGCGTATTCAGGATTTTACGAAGAAATATAAAACTATTGAGCTTTTAAAATTATGTTTGCTGAATATCCATTGAGTCCCATTTCATAACTCTTTTATGTGAAACGTTTATTAAAATATTTTATATTGGTAGGTATATTAAATACAAAAACTAAATTAACACTCCATTAATGTACCTATCTATCGCGTTATGCTTTCACTATGTGATGTTATGTATACTTATGTGTAGGTATGTTAATTGTGTATGCGCAACTTAATTGACATGTAAATAAAATAATGAGACGGCAATTTCCAAAAAAAACAAAAACTTACATGGAAAAATCGTAACAGCTAAAAATAAACAAATTCTAGGTTTGGATACAGCCTGCTATCTTAAAATATCTGCACTGAAACAACATAACAGCTAGAAATAAACAATATATTGCTATTTACAACCAAGTAACTTGGTTTGGATGCAGCCTGCAAACTTTGTTTTTTCCATAAACAAAAGCTGTTGTGAACAAACCTTTACGTAGGAGTTAGCGGGACCTTCCTAACCATAACAATAATAAGGATTTGGCTTTGGATACGCAATTAAGGGGCGAAACTTTTAATAACCAACAATTTTATACGTTACACGATACGATAGGAATTCTGTACGATCGATGTTTACGAGCTTATGAGGAGTTTCATTGGTTTGGAGTGTTCGGTATGCGGCTGTAATAGTTTATGGGCACGTAGAATGTGGTTCGTATGGATCATGTAATGTGTAATATGGTAGATAGTGCTACTCTCGCATTGAACGTTACAGACAAGAATAGAGATGGACACTGTCGTTGATAATACAAGATTTACCTATCGAATAGAAGTAAAGGCCTACACAACAACAACAACAATGAATGGACAATGAATTTGGAATAAACGCTTCATAGTTTTACTATCGAGTAGGTATTGGAGATGGAATAGACAGAAATACCAGCGGACCAGTGTTGCTAGTGGGCTCTAGTCTAAAGTTACCTGGATGTGCCTGAAAAGTAACATTTCATATTTATATAAATAAATTAAATAGGTATCTATGTTTAACTATTTCGAAGTAAATAATTTAAGTATTAATAATGTTGCGAAAAGTTTAATTTTGAGTCAAGGAAGTAAAATAGCGGGGTCTAAATTAACGTAAAATGTTACAAGAGTTACTTTCTGCCTACGCTTTAGCAGACTTAGCATGGCAAAGAAGGGAAGAGAGAAAATCAGGGACGAAACCATCGTTACCGTTTTTCCTCTCGATTTCATGTTTTGTCTTCTGTCAAGGAGACAAAGGGTGGAGAAAATAGGTTTGTTCACCGAAAAGTCGGTAACAAAACCCATCTCTTTAACGTTTTCTTCTCGATTTTACGTTTTGTCTTCTGTCAATGAGACAAAGGGTGGAGAAAACAGGTTTGTTCACCGAAAAGTCGGTAACAAAACCCATCTCTTTACCGTTTTCTTTCTCGATTTTATGTTTTGTCTTCTGTCAAGGAGACAAAGGGACATAACGGGTTTGTTCACCCGCCATGCTAGCGCTACAGGGAGCAGATAAGGACAAAATTTTAATAAAGAAAAATATTTATCTTCTTCAACAAAATCCTGGATAAAATGAAAAAGCAAAGAAAACTTTTAATAGCTATGCAGTGTTAGATCTTATAGCTACTAAAAATCTCTCGAACAATGTGTAGGTACTAAAAGAACCCAGACGGCTGACGGTAACAGGCATTTGAGGAGCCTTAGTTCATTAAATTTTAAATAAAGAAGACTTTAAAATAAAAATTAAAACAATATTAATAAAAAAGGAATATCCAAAAGCTTAAGTATGTATGACAAAAGCTAAAATAAGATGTTGGCTAACAACATTATCATCTGTCTAGCCTTTTCCAACTATGTTGGGATCGGCTCCCAATCTAACCAGATGCGGCTGAATATCAGAAATTACTGGGAGACACTGATACCATGGTTAGCCTGATTTTGTGATTTTTTGGGTTGCGAACTGCTTTAACTAACTACCATTTTAATTTTTAATCATTTTTTTTTATTTATTGATATTAGGTTAGGTTGTATGTGGTTGTACGTATGACAAACGAGACCAACTCTCGGTATTTATGAAGAACTGTCACCCATCCAAGGACTGACCGCGACAAGCGCTGCTTCACGTCGCAGATCGATCAATCTGCGCGGTAGTCATGTAATTACGAGCCCCTCAAAGTACACCTAACAGCATATTTCAATATTAATTTCACTAACGCGAACACGAAAGTATCCACCGACGCTTGTAATTAAAAATTAACTTGTTCAAAGTCTCGAGTTCGCTGGCTTTCTTAATAGTTTAATTATTCATCTTAGTTTAGTATAATATGATATGGTTGTCAGCAAGTTTAAGACTGCGCATAGAATTAATATTAAGTGTTGGACTAAATCCTCGACCGAGTGTGGAGTCACGCTGCTTTGTTGGTGCTAGCTAAGTTATAAAGCTTTGGATTATGGTGCTATTTAATTTTGTTTATAATTGATTTTGTTTGTGAGGATAAAGACTTACCGAGCTATTTAGACATTGTTTCTGTTTCTGGTTCAAGAACTATTAATATTACGATTGCATGACAAAATGGACAGCAAAACGAACAGACTCTTTTATGAAAGGGATTTTAGTGCTCTGAAGTCCTTTACATAAACGAGTACCTATATTATCGTCAACAAATATTCTTCTTCATAAATAGAATGTTGCCCCAAAATATGATGACAGGAGACTGTTTCGTGGGTCCTACAGGTTACAGACATAAATCTCACATGCACATACACTCAGACCCGGAACAACTATCTGTAGATCATACAAAAATATACTTGTTCCGTGCGGGGATCGAACCCACGGCACGTAGCGTAGGAAGCTAATTGCTTAGCTACTGCGCCAACCGTGTCGTCAAAAAAATGATTCTTAGATATTTATCTACATTATAAATAAAAGCAGACAGGTTCAACACAACGTTAATATCAAAAAGACGTAACGTAGACACACAAATTAATGGCCTGGAAAAACGACATGGAAGGAATCTAAAAAGATAGAATTTTCGTGTTTCACCAAGAAAATTTGTTAGACATAATAAAGCAGATTCTTTGAATAAATGATACAAGATTTACTTCGATATTACGAGAGAAGCGTGTTACATTTACATACCACTTCTACCTAAATTTGTAGCTTTTTAATTTTTTTTATTACTTAGCGTGGTGAGAACCCTCATGGGCTGTTCTCCGCCTGGGGGGCGCGTAGGGGTGTGCCGGACTCCTATCGGCTAAATTCACCACGGTGGCCCACTTCGGAACCTATAGGTGGGCTTGGTGTACTCTTAGAAGAACGCGCTGAAGCCCACCATGGAGCCACGCCTATTAAGGAACTTCTCGAGGGGGGAGACTCTAAAGAGGTCACCCCAAGCACGCCCCGGGGGAAACTGTAAGTCCCCCAGTACCCTCGCTGTGCGATGAAAGACGCACATGACCGACCAATGCACGCCGTCTTCTCGGCGGTCGCTTCGGTGAGAGCGCAACACAGTCCCCCTTCTCTGTGCACTTGCGATCCTGGACGCCCCATCTAGATTTGTAGCCTATAGTAGGCCAACCTACCTAAGTTGGCCTACCGTAGAATAGAATAGAATAGATCTTTATATCATGTAAACCAAATACAGGCACTTATGAAGTGTCGAGACTCTAGGTGCGCGGTTCCAAATAGTAGGGGAGAAAATATCTATACTTATAATAAAATCGTAACGAGGCGAAAACTGTACATTGAATATTTAAAAAAAAAAAAGATTGCTGCGTGTACTAGGAACGATACTGAACCCAAATCAGATGTTTTTAGAATTTTTGTCTGTTTGTCTGTTTGTATGTTTGTCTGTATGACCGTTTGTCTGTTTATATGTCCGAGCTTCACGCCTATACTACTGGACAGATTTAGTTGAAATTTTGCAGTAATATCTGCCAAAGGGCTGGTCAACATATAGGCTATAAATTATCACGCTATTATCTAAGGGGGATGAGCTAAAGTGCATTATGCCTGTTTACTATTATGAGCAACCACTTCATTATTAAGAGCCGAATCTTAATGAAATATTGTCTTATTATAATTCATAGGTCCGGTCAAAATATGTAATATAAATCATCACCCTATTCATCTAGGGGGCTAAGCGAAATTAATCTTCGTTTTTGTTTCACAGTTCCTGTGTTCATTTTAACTCCTCACTTGATCCAGTTCTTAAATTAGTAAAATGGTATATTTAGTAATGCCCAGTATTTCTTTTTTTACTGATAAACGTTATTTCTTTGGCACCTTACTATAAGGTACGTATTTCACTGACTGCTATGTTCCAAAAGGTGAAGCGTGATGAAAGCATACGACATAATACCTTACTCACGAGATAATTACTTTTTTAAATGCGCTACCAGATATTTCGACGTAACTTTGATTTCATTATTTTTTTATTACATTTTTCTGAAACTAGATGGCGTTAATAGACTTTTTAACCAAAACCGAGTTTTTGTATTTCCAGTAAATATTGAGTTATGATAATTATTAAGATTTTATTAGGATTGGTTAGATTTTTTTATTATCCATAGAATTTATCGGAAACCTGTAGGATGGGCTTTTTGGAATCTAATAGGTAATTAGGAATTTAAAAGCCTTATTGGCAGTAGTAAAATGACGTGTGCTTGCTGTTAACTGCTACCATTGCAAATTGATAAGGGCTAACATCGTTTGCATTCTGGAGAACAGCAAATTAGGTTCATAGAACATTATTTTTACAACATAGTCTTTTGCCTGATGCACGGCAGCTGAAAATTCATTGACTTGAGGATGACTAGAATGATCTGTCGGCTACCAATTTCTCAGTGAAAATATTAAAATAATGATTACCTATTTCTTTATTATTTTCAGCACACACCAAACTTGTGTTTCTTTAAATTTGTCTTCAGTCTCCCTAGATACCGTTGGGATCGAAATATTTGTTCTTTTAATTGGGTTTATGTGTTTACGAAAATGTAAAGTTTATAATTTTGATGTTTTCTCAAAGTATTTTAAATAGGTACTGTTGTTAGATTAATATAAAATCATTACAAGGGACAGTAACAGTTACCGAATTCTCACCGACTACGTCGTTGTCGTTGTTAGTCATTAGTAGAGTATAGGCAAAATAAAGGTATCGCTAGATCACCTACTTTGTATTTATGAGATGAAAGTCTGAGAGTCAACAAAAAAAAAAGAAGTTACCCCATATCAGGAAAACAGCGAAAAATATTTCAATGAAACTTTACAGTAATTGTATAGATAATAATCTAACTTAACAACTTTAATTTGCAACAGTTGACTAGATCCTTAGGTACAGCTTGATCGCTCTATTGTAAGCAGTCCCATACAAAGCAGAGGTCACGATTGATTGGTTAAACAAAATAATGTTGTATTGGACCTACTTTGATGCGACTTTCACTGTAGTTTAATTTATTAGGGATCGAGATCTTATAGTAAACATATTTCATCGCACTATCACTCATAGAAGTCGAGCAATGTAACATATTTTGTGTATAATGTATGATGGATATGAAACGTAAGAATTTAACAATTTCGATAGGACTTTTATAGTAGCGCTACTAAGGGGTCGACATAAATATGTATCATCACGACGCTACGCTCACAGGAACTGAACAGTGTAACATTTTTTTTGTGTACACACGGCTACTATCAAGTTGTACATTTCCAGTAAAAGCTGACCACGTATTGTATAGGCTTCCCTTACATTAAGAGGTCAGCTTATTTTACTGAAAATTTATAGCTCGATATGTATCCGTGGGTACTAAGGTTGTGCATGAATTAGGTTTCAAATTTTAATGGTTGAGGACTGTGAAGGACCAGCTAGCAGTGTTAGGAGGGTGTCGATGACCAGCACGACCACATACCCGATCCACTATAAAACACAGGGAAGGTGCCACTTACCGTTCAATTCTTCGGGTGCTCGCGTGGCTCTGCAGCCGGCTGCTGATCCTGATGAGGAACCACCGATTCCAGTAATTTCTTCACGTCCACACACTGGGGGTAAAGTTTTAGGAGGTGGCCAACACTCAGAACGCGGATTTGCATTAGATTTTACAATTTTTAAGAGCGAACACGAAACTGCGTGCGCTTCTATCCAGCGATATTTTTCAAGAGTCCCTGGAAGAGCGCGGGGCCCTCCCACGTGATCATTGATTCCCACTTCATTTGGGACACGTAGCGCCATCTCTCGGTTTGTAGCACAATCGCATGCGAACTACAGCGAACAAGGCAGCGATCGTGGGTCAATCAATAGAATTAGGGATTTTTAAATAAAGTTAATGTTAAGATGACAATAAGAGTTATGATTTATAAAAAAAATATAAAGGATATAGAATGTAATATTAAACATACTCCCCCCCGCTGCGAAATCTAAGATTTCCAGTCAAAACTAAGAGGAAGAGACGGGCAAGGGACACAACTTTACAGCTGGTCGCTTGATTATTCCTGACGGAGTTCGGACCGTAGCAACACGAATGATTCCATCGGAACCCGGATGAAGATCAATAATTCTCCCTAACCGCCAGTGCAAAGGTTTGAGATCATCGTCTTTAATCTGGACAAGCATGCCCTTGGCTAAAGTGCCTTTACTTTCTGTCCATTTTGACCGTTGTATTAAAGTATTAAGGTACTCATTGTACCACCGACGCCAAAAGTCGCGATGTAAGCGCTGTAAGTGATGCCACCGGTTACTTAGGCTCATATGAGCTTCCGAAGTTTCAGGTACTGCTGTTAACGGTTCTAATGTAAGAAAATGTCCTGGTGTTAATACCGATAGATCATTGGGATCGTTACTCATTGCATATAAAGGACGGCTATTTAAAACCGCTTCAATTTGAACTATAAGAGTTTGTAACTCCTCATAGGTGAGGAGTTGAGAACCTACTACACGATTTAAATGAGTCTTGACAGACTTGACCCCAGCTTCTGCTAGTCCAGAGAAATGCGGAGCAGAAGGAGGATGAGTACTGAAAACAATTCGTTCCGATTCTACAGCATCCTTCATGAGAGCGGACAGTTGACGATAGGCGCCAACAAAATTGGTGCCGCAATCGCTGAAGATATGAGTGCAACGACCTCGACGGGCAATAAAGCGCCGGAGGGCGGCAATGAAGGCGTCCGAAGATAAATCTGACGCAATTTCAATATGCAACGCCTTAGTGGCAAAGCATACGAAGATACACAGATACATTTTTTCTGATCGAACACCGCGTCGTCGTTTACCCACGATGATATTAAAGGGTCCAGCATAGTCACAACCGACTTTTGCGAAAGCCTTAACTCCTGAGACGCGAGTCGACGGAAGGGGAGCCATAAGGGGCTGGACTGGAACAGGGTTAGTCCGGAAACATCTCATACACGAATTCAAATATCGTTTAATAGCTCTCCTAGCAGAGAGAACCCAAAATTTTTGTGCCAGTAAAAATTGGACAGCCTGAGGTCCAGGATGCAAGTTAGAAGCATGTACATCACAAATTATTAATTCTGTGAGACGATGTTTATTTGGCAATAAAGCCGGATGACGGGCGTCGTAACTTAGTGGGGCATTTACAAGCCGACCACCAACTCGAAGTATTTTGTCTTTACCTAGGAAAGGGTTGAGTTTTCTCATAGGCTTTGATAATTTTGTGCCTAAAATTAGACTATCAAGTTCTTCACGGAAGATTTGATGTTGTACACGTGACACCAGTAAGTTCAACGCCTCTTCCATTTCGAATGCAGTAATGGCACCGGAATTAAAAGGGAGTTTGAATTTGAACTTACAGAATCTTTGGAAGTGGACTACAAGTCGCTGAATTTTCTTCAGGGAAGAAAAACGGTTTAGCAGTCGCGTGATTCCATCGTCAGCTGTTTCAGTAATGAGAGCGACTTTCTTTTGTTCGGTTTCCGACAAGAGTATTGCATCTGACGACACCTGCTTGACAGATGGCCAGTGTTCCTGTGACTGATGTAACCACTCAGGGCCATTGAACCACAAGTGATGCTTTAAAAGTTGCTCTGGCAGTAACCCTCGAGAGACACAATCAGCTGGATTGGATTTGGTATCGACGTGATTCCAAATAGCTTGCGGTAATTTACGCTGTATGTGACTAACACGGTTAGCAATAAAGGTCTTCCATCGCGTAGGGGACGACTGGATCCAGGCTAACGCGATCATCGAATCCGTCCAAGCGTAGACAGCTTGGGGATCTAAAAACGGTCCTAACGATTTAATGACGTAAGACAACAGATCTACTAAGAGGACAGCAGCGCCGAGTTCAAGTCGTGGAAGCGTCCATCGATTAGTGGGTGCCACTTTGGACTTCCCACTGATTAACTTGACCTGAACAGACCCATCAGGGAGGTCACATCGCAGATACACAGCGGCACCGTATCCTGCTTCAGACGCGTCACCGAACCCATGGAGCTGATAATTGATAGCGTCTTGGTGAGTAATTTTTCGAGGTATTGACAAATTTGATAATAAAGGAAGTTGGTCCATATACTTGGTCCAAATTTCTATAATTTCCGGTGATGGTTCTTCGTCCCAGTCTGTACCGAGAAGCCACAGTTTTTGTATAAGACATTTAGCTAGCAATGTAAGAGGCGCGAGAAACCCTAACGGATCGAAAGTACGGGCAAGTTCGGAAAGCATTGTCCGTTTTGAACAGGCCCTATGCAATGGCTGCACTTTGTAAAGAAACTGGTCACGTAATGGGTCCCAGCGTAAGCCAAGTACCTTGACGAAATTGTCTTGATCCAAGTCACAAGTCTGGGACTTAGAAAGGCAATGATCCGAAGGTAAATGTTCAAGTAGTTTGGGGTCGTTACTGGCCCACTTTCTAAGTTCGAAACAGCCCTTAGCCATGATACCTATGAATTGTTGCTGAAGTTCAAGAGCCCGGTCACCCGTAGGGGCCCCACATACGATATCATCTATATATATATCACGCTTGAGCACTTCAGCCGCCATAGGATATGCTGCTCCTTCATCCTCGACCAGTTGCTGTACAACACGGAGAGCCAAAAAAGGTGACGACGAAATACCATAGGTAACGGTATTTAATTCGTATTCTCTGACAGGCTGGGAGGAATCAAAACGCCACAAAATACGCTGCAGGTGGCGGTGTTTGGGAGCAATCAAAATATTTCGGTACATTTGCCGAATGTCTGTTGTCATGACTACATTGTGCATGCGAAAGCGTAAAAGAATAGCAGCGATGTCAGTTTGCAACTTTGGTCCCGTCAATTGATTCTGATTTAATGACTTCCCTTCTGCATCGGGATCGGAAGCATTGAACACCACTCGGAGACGCGTAGAAACACTGTTCTCATTGATCACGCAATGGTGAGGTATAAAGTAAGCGTCTGGCCGATGAGTGTCCCTATCGGGAACCAAGCTCATATGATGACTATCTAAATAATCTTTCATGAAGTTGGAGTAAGCTTCATGCAAGTTTGGGTTACGCTGAAGGCGTTTCTCACAGGAAAATAATTTTCTGAGAGCGATGGAACGCATATCCTTATACTGAGGAGCATCATCTCTCATCGGAAGTTCTACCACATAGCGACCCTGCTGATTTCTGCAGTGGGATTTTGAAAACATCTCCTCACACAGGGTATCTTCTACAGAGGCCGGCTTGTCCTCAGGAATATTTTCAGTCTCCCACAACTTCTGAATAACAGAGGTCAATGGTTGGTCAGCAATGGACACGCATGCTGTGAATTTATGAGAAGCCTCACACGGAACAGCCCCGATAAGAACCCAGCCAAAAACAGTGTTGAGGGCCATCGGTGTAGTGTCTGTTGCCGGAATAGAACCAGGCTTCAAAATGGAAGGCCATAGTTCAGCTCCTATTAGAGCATCAATAGAACCAGGTATGTGATGCATAGGGTCAGCGAACGTGATGTCTTTGAATGAAGACCACGTGCTGTTGTCAATCTTGGAGGAAGGCATATCACAACAAATTTTCAAGACAATAATGGCTTCGAAATTTATAATTACGTCAGAGGCCCCCCGGGGTCTGACTTCACACTGAACCTTCCCATGATCTATCACGGGTTGAGTATTTAACCCATACACAGGCATACCACTTCTAACCTTTGGTAGTCCAAGTCGACGCGCACAAGCTTCAGTCATAAAATTAGCTTGACTGCCAGAATCAAGCACAACACGAATTTCTTGATAATTTCCCCATTTGTCTAAAACATTTACTTTGGCAGTCGAAAGCATAACCGTTTTCCCAGTACTAGACATATTGGCTAATACATTAACAGGATTTTCGGACTGCGGCGAGGTAAGAGCGGGAGCGTGCGAAGAGGTTAACTCGGGACGTACGGTCGGCGCAAGAAGCGCGGCGGCCGCAGGAGGCGCGGCGGCTGCAGGCGGCGCACGGGGCGCGGCGGCCGCAGGCGGCGCGGGCTGAGCATGCGAACTGGCATTGCTCGGCAAAGGGAAATGCAGTAAGGTGTGGTGACGGCGACCACAATGACGACAAGTTGATTTGGAATTACAAGTTCTACTGGAATGATTTAGACGCAGACAGTTCACACACATTTGCTTCGCTTTGACTGAGTCATATCGCTGTTGAATCGACAAACCCAGAAAGTCAGAACAGTGTCCTATAAAATGTTCCTGAGAACAATAACCACACGTATTAGACGTGCCGGCCACGAGTGTAGTGCGTGGAAACTGAGCATCTTTTCTAACCGGCTGTGTATTCTTCACGGCGGCGGTTACCATCCTTTTTCCCGATGCGGCCGTAGGCGACACATCAGAAGTTAACGAAGACCTTTCCCAAGCTTGGCAATATCTGACAACAAAATCCTTCAAAGTACCAAAAGAAGGGATTTCCGATGACGTCACAGTCATTTCGAAATCTTTTCGAGTGGATGAATCTAATTTTATTAATAAGGTGTGAAAAAGTAAAAAATCCCATTGACTTATCGGCAAATCCAGGTTTTTAAGAATAGCTAGATTCTCAGAAAAAATATCTAAAATTTTACGTAATGACACAGAATCATTAGCCGCGAGCTTGGCGTTGAGAATAGCCTCCCATGATATAAATGCTAAATGACGTTTATTTTCGTAACGATTAATTAAAGTACTGTAAGCTTCGTCATAGTTGATTTCCGAAAGCGGAAAAACTTTTATTAAGTCTAAGGCCGGACCTTGTAACACTGATAATAGATAACTGAACTTCTCAACTTTCGATAAATTATTATTGTTGTGAACTAATTGGTCAAATAGATCTCTAAAAGGTAAAAAGTTTTTATAACTTCCGTCGAATGTCCGAAGTTCAATACGCGGCAACTTAACACACGACGACGTACTGTTAGACTTTTGCATCGAAATATTAGAGTCATTTTGAATTTCCGAGGTAGAAGTATTTTTCCCGAAAATGCGAGATTTTATCCCCATAACCTCCATGTACTCCTCATCGAATGATTCTCTAAAAGATTCCTCTTGGGTATAGGCTACATCATCCGACGGATCTAATTTAACTAAAATTTTATTATGATTTTCATCAAACTCTTTTAATATCTCCGGAAGTCGTTCACACCACGTTGAAAATCTATCCCTATATGCATCGTCACTAAGACAGCGTTTCGCACAAATATGGGCATCACTCAAACGTTTGATCACGATACGGCGCTTAATAACTTCCATATTTGAATATTCAAAATGTAATAAAATAAAATAAAATATCAATATCGACTACGAATAAAATGTCACTAATGTTATTATGTTAATAATAACAATGCGATTAGGCACACAATGGGCACAAAGTTTTCGAGCACGTAATGGGCCTAATAACTTTAACAATACCTTGGTATCGTACGTAGGTATTTATTTATGTTCATAAACTCAAGTGTGTTTATGTTATTCGACGCGGGTTGTATGGCACGGTACTGCGGCCTGCAACGCGGAATAATAGTAAGTAGGTAAGTGCCTACTTACACAAAAATACGAAGTTACGACTGGAACTACGTTTTGTTTTATTAGAATACACTGCTAACGAAAAATAAACTAATATCCATAGGAAATAGGTACTAATAACGAGATCCGGCTCGAAGGACCAAAAACATGTGCATGAATTAGGTTTCAAATTTTAATGGTTGAGGACTGTGAAGGACCAGCTAGCAGTGTTAGGAGGGTGTCGATGACCAGCACGACCACATACCCGATCCACTATAAAACACAGGGAAGGTGCCACTTACCGTTCAATTCTTCGGGTGCTCGCGTGGCTCTGCAGCCGGCTGCTGATCCTGATGAGGAACCACCGATTCCAGTAATTTCTTCACGTCCACACACTGGGGGTAAAGTTTTAGGAGGTGGCCAACACTCAGAACGCGGATTTGCATTAGATTTTACAATTTTTAAGAGCGAACACGAAACTGCGTGCGCTTCTATCCAGCGATATTTTTCAAGAGTCCCTGGAAGAGCGCGGGGCCCTCCCACGTGATCATTGATTCCCACTTCATTTGGGACACGTAGCGCCATCTCTCGGTTTGTAGCACAATCGCATGCGAACTACAGCGAACAAGGCAGCGATCGTGGGTCAATCAATAGGATTAGGGATTTTTAAATAAAGTTAATGTTAAGATGACAATAAGAGTTATGATTTATAAAAAAAATATAAAGGATATAGAATGTAATATTAAACAAAGGTCGATAGTTAAGAAATTTGTTATTTAAACGAGTTTATTTAACATTTTCGGTAAAAAACCATCACGGCAAATTACTATACATATGAAGGAAACTAGATAGATTTTCAGCATTAGAAATGTTTATTTCGACACCCATCGTAACTAGCTAAGTGGAGCGGTAAATAGTAGAATAAAAGCCGACAAATATCAGGTTCAAATCCGGTTCCCGTGTTTTTACTTTTTGTATTTAATACTAATTGATAAAATTTTATGTTATTAGAAACATGTATTTTCAAAACATAATTCGATCACCCCTACACCACGCGAACGAAGTCGCGGGCACAGCTAGTTATATCATATAATAATAGATTACAATCTTGATTAAAATAATGTTGTGGCAAGAGCAGTGTGAATAGTGTAATTCGATGTGAAAAAAGAAAGAATAAGATTTGTATAATAATGATTTGTCTCTGAATAAGAATGCCATGGCAGTTACTGGTTATTGGCTGACCAGCCCGACAGACGGCACCTATTTACGAGCATGACGCATGCGTCAGTAGGCTACAAATCTACTGAAGATTCTAGAAATTTGGTTTAGGTACCGAAGAATAATAAAGCAATGAATAATGTATTCAAGTTTAGTGTTGATCTTAAGTCATTCAATAGTTTCGTCAAAAGGTTAGTCTGAAAATACATGTAACCGAAAGCGGGTTATTGTACTCATCATTATGAACAACTTTTACCACAGGAATAACATTTAAGTCGCAAAAACAAATCTGCCTACCACTTTTGGGAATATACTGGCAAAATATCAAGTTTTGAAAGAATCAAAAATCGTTTAGGTATCTGGGTCATTCTCCGAGAGGTCGATTTTGGTGGTCACACAGCAATATATCTGTAGTTATTAAAGATACAGTATTGATTTTTTTTTATATATTTCTTCACTTATTACTGTAACTAAAAAATATACTTTAATCCAGATCATTTAAAAATAAATTGCCATAAACTAAATCAGAATACTAAAAACGGGACTCATTTCGCAATTCTTCGCGTGTCACACTGCCCGCTTGCTTCAAACAATCGTGAATATATTCTCAATGTTATAATGAACACCTATGTATTGTATATCAGAATACTTGTTAATAGTTGTAGAATTCGTAAAATAAATATATTTCATATTCCATAAGTTGTTTAAAAGTTATGAGACAAAATGTATCGGTCACACGATTCGTAGGTAAGTTTCGTGGACACTAAGTTTTACCTATTAATAGATTTTTTAAACAATTAAGTTTGGCTATAAGTTAGCATAAATAATCAAGATTTTAATAAGGTACCTGGAGTTGCAATTATGTCATTATTTACGTAGTTATTTCAGATTATTGTTAAAATTCATCAGTTACGTGGCATTGGTGGTGCCACGAAAATCACTTATCAACCCATAAAACATATTTCTACTTTTTAACACGCTTTTCATTATTTATTTCGTTAATAACGTTGAAAACTAATTGGTTTTTTATTTTCTTAGCTTTCATGAACCTTATTTTACTGCTAAATATGTTGGTTTGGGATTTCCTACATGTGGAAAACGATTATCGAGCATAAATAACTCATAGTGTGTTATTTGTTTAGAACGGTGACGTCTTTGTGATATTTGGTTAGTTATTACGTAGCTAACAGTGTTTTTGGGTCGATCTAGGTGGTTTTTTGGGTATTTTAAATTGTTAAAATACCTTTTATCCAGTTGTATTTTAACACTAATAGGTACCTACTATTAGAAAATGTATAAAATTGAAATAAACATGATTGTATAAAATATTCTACTAAGAAGTTCTTAAATCAATACTAAGTATTTAAGGTTTTTTTTACAAAGATGAAAGTTCTATTGACGGTGTCTATTAAATAAAATTAAAAAACCTTCATAATTCGCTTAAAGTGATGATAAACTTGAGAGTACACTTGTAATTAGCATTCTAACTAATGCTACATTACATTACAGGTATTCTGTTGAGCATTTCCTCGAGCGTTGGCTAGAATCCTTGACAAAAGATCATACCCACGTTTGGTTCTATTCGTCGCCGATATGCGACTCGCGGTTACTTTGAGTTAGAAAGGTTGGCATATACGTAAGGGATCTGTGCTGTTATAGTACAATATGCATTATTTGGCGGACTGGTAATACATTACAACTTTCATACAATAGGCGTGTAGGAAAAAGGAATGGACTTCAGGATTGCTCTTTGGGCTCATTCAATAGTTAGCATTATGGTTTTTGGGGCACCTCCCCAAGAAGTAATGTAGTATTGGATAATTGATTGACCCAAAGCCTGGTAGACCTGCTTAATTAATTTGTTATCCGAAATATAGCGCAGGTTTTTGAAGACGAATGTTAACTTACGTATTCTATTCGCTGAAGTGGCAATATGCTGTTTAAAAGAAAGAGTTTCGTCGATTATATACATAGTTTGAGCTACTATATAATGCGTAATTAGATAATTATTAAGTCGGTAGACAATATTATAAAAATGTAAGTCTTGCTTCGTCTAAAAGCAGGGATTGTTTAGCGACTTTTAGTATCGATATTACCATCATATGTTACTGTATCATTTTCATGGATTGCTTAGTCATTTTCGTGGAAGCAAAATTTTCTAAATTGAATTCTATCTTCATTTTTTATCTAATTTTGTTGTTATACATATCAATGAACTTGTATTATTGTAAATTTTAATATTTTAAAGTTAGTTACATAAAAATAATAAAAATGAAAATTGCCATGAATATGACGCCGAGAATCCTGCTCGGAGAATGACCCATCTGCACTAGTAATAAGGGACTCATTTAGTCAGTCAGCTTTCAATTATGATATACCTATAGTATTTATCAAGTATTTTACCTAGATATTTACTTACCTACCAAATATAAATTACCTCTATAAACACAAAACTAAAACCTCCCAATATCTACGTCCTAGAATAGTTATCGCAAAACTTTATGAGCTTTCGGAATTTGAACGCGAGTGGCTGCGCAGTACGCTTATTATAGGTGCTAGAGGGAGAGAGAGAGAGAGAGTTCAGAGCTCAGTTCAGGGCTCATAAAGTTTTGCGCGTACTATACAACCACAACACATGCCAGTTGTGTCGCCGCGCCTCAAATATGCAAAGAGACAAAGTTACATTCACATTTATCGCTAACAAGCTTTAGCCCGCGGCTCCGCATGAACAAAGTTGACGGGCAGTTTTTGTGTCCATATTTCGCATCGTTAAAATTAAATATTCGATGCAAAATGTACAATGGGGATGTTAATTTTGTATTAGCAACATTGACGTAGAAACACATGGACATGCAAATGGAATAGAGGCTTGAGTTTAGAATAATGATCTCATACTTGCTCCCCACTAAAAACTGAGGCAACAAACGTCAATATTATGTGTGCGTAAGCGGATGCGATATCCTATGGCTGCATTGGCTGCCGATGCCGACATGACACGCACACTTATTTAAGTTTTTATAATATACTTAGCCATTTATGGCTAAGTTTGATTTGCTTCAATCCATACCTAGATGCATACATAAGATAAGATAAGATAATCATTTATTTGCATGAATATGAGTTACAGGGTTGTAAAAATAGGTTAGTGAACAGTCCGTCATTTTTATTTATTTATTTAAACACATACAACTATCATTACAGGTTTCCCTAATACAATAGTTATAGTTTTGAGGTTACTAATATTAGAGAACAAGGGTAATTTTTAAAAATGCGGCCTGTGTGAATTCACTCAGACTACAATTGAAGCAGTCAATCTGTTGTGACACCATATTGAGCGCATGCAGAGCGCGCGTCAGCGGCGCGTGCTGCAGTAGGTTGGTGCGATGCGATGCGATGGTCATATTCTACCTTATGGTGGAAACAAATAACATAAATTAAAATACTTATATGTTGCAAACATATTATAAACCATATAAACAAACATACATATTGATATACTGTGTCAAGATAAATAAAAATACGAAATAGTGAGAAACTAATCCAGCAAATCACCGCTGGGATAATTCTGCCAACTTCTTGCGAAGGTTTTCACGCGCCTTCACTTTAAATGAAAACCGACTTGTTTCCATATGGGCCCCAAGTCTGCTATTTCAATAGTGACAGAATAGATTCACAATGACATCTTAATTGCACATTTCGACAAATTTTGTATGGTAAATCTTTCAAAATATGCAATTATATTGTCATTATGAAACTATTCCGACACAATTGAAATAGCAGAATTGGGGCCGGCTATATTGTTTTAGATTTTTTAATCAAAATAAGCACCTGTGATCCAGCAATCACCTGTCAGTGTCCTTGTACTGCACACCGTATATAGACAGCAAAGTGTTCACACGTCGAGTAGCACTTGCAATACGAGCCACTAATTGGGTCACATCACTAGAACAGATTGAAATCAAACAGAGCTTGAAATAGAGTGAATGAGTATGACTATAGCTGAAAGTCTTTGTAAAATGACATGCAGTTTTCATCCTGCAAGAGAATTTAGTTTATTTATTTATTTATTTATTATTTATGTACACACATACACATGACAAAGAAAATAAGTAAAGATATCAAGTACAAAGGTACTGCTTATTTCTAAAGAAATTTCTGCCAGCAGACCTGCGACAGGAAAGAGTGAAAAGAAAAGAAGACACAGTGTGTAACTAAAGGAAACAAGGTAGGTAGATGATAAGAAGCTAACGAGGAAGAATATAATAAAATACATAAAAATAAAATATATACTTACGTATAATAAAGATACATACCAAAATAAACTAATACATAACATGAATAGATAGTTGTGTATATGTAAGCTTGGAGTTTCAAAGATTTTCGATATAAGAAAAGAAGAAGAAGATTATTGTCTGTAAGAAATCGCTGATTACGATAGGACCGCCCATTGTTCAATTTTACATTGATTATTTGTAATTATTATGTTTATTGCTCCTTTTTTATCAGGTGTACAATAAAGAATATTTCCATTCTATTCTATTCTAATCTATGACGTAATAAAGTACCTACCAATACTCTGCCGGCTTAGGTAATTGACTAAAGGTAAACAATCTTGCCAAGATTTTTTTAACTAAACATACATGTGGACGGCACGGTAAGCGCAGTGGCAAAGCGATTAGCTTTCTACGCTACGTGCCGCGGGTTCGATCCCCGCACGGAACAAATATTTGTAAGATAAGTGTATTATTTGTTTGTAGTTTGTAACTAAAACAATACGTCTCTTAATATAAATGTCCAAATTACTCATAAAACAATTACAAACTTAAAATAAAACTGCTGTCCAACAATTACGAGCTACGTGCAAGCTATATCCCAAACTCGACAGCTTTTACACAGCCCAAACTGTCCTTTTTCGATGGCACCCTGACTTAATTACCCCGTGCCCGTGCGATAATTAAGTTGTATGTCGGAACTACAAAGCGCAGTGCCCCTAAGTTTGCCCATTACCGGACGCCTACCGAAGTTGGCGTTGGCCTGAATTCAGCTTTTATATACTAGCCGTAGTTAACTAGTTTGGGCAAAAATTATGCAGGTGTTTTTATAATTTTATAGATATAAGCAGCTTACAATTATTTTTGTGGAAAGAATTTTTTTCCGCGAACAGAGGTCTTATTCACGTAATGTTATGACGCGGCAATCATATTGCAGTGACGCTCGAACTTGACGTGAGTATATCTCACTGAAGCGAAGAGAATACCAAATGTGTTGTTTTGATCAAAATTTTAGTGCAACTGCGCGGCAACTGCACTTCTTTAGTTACGTGAATTAGCCTACAGGACTCGAACCTGTGACCTGTTTCATTACACCAACCGCTCTTGCTAGTCGAGCTACCGCAACCTCTGCTCACAGAATCGAATTCTTCCTTCACATTTGAACCGTCTCATGGTGACGATAAATTGGCTACGCCAGGCGTAATGCGTTCTTCCAAATTAAAATAATATTCCTCTACTAACTCGGATCAGGATAATTATGGTCATGCATAAGCTTCCTTAGATATTTATGAAAAAAATATGAGGTGGCCTGCCCTATATCCACTCGTTGTGGGGGCCTGCCAGCTTATTCTTCTACTAACTCGGATCAGGATAATTATGGTTACGTTTATGGTTCCTAAGCTATTAATGAAAACAATAAGAGGTGATCTGCCCTATATCCACTCGTTGTGTGGGGCCGGCCTTCTGTATTTATTTTGTGGTGTAGTGTTGACGAAGTGGATTTGTCACTACATCTTTTTATATATTTTTTTGTATTTAGATGCACAGTTTTAATTTTTATTATCAAGTAATTACAGAAATAGAAATAGAAATATACTTTAATGCACACCAACATAACAAAACATACAATACAAAACACACACACACACACACAGGTTTATCTTACATATTATTCTACTATATAATATATGCCGCTCCGAATCTGTTATTAATTAAATCTAGATTATGTAATCTTGTATTTCTCCGGCAAATAAAAATGAGAAATAAATGTCTATACCCGTATATTAATTTTGTTGAAGAATTTGGTTTTTTCTCGGTACTGATGAAGATCAAGCACCTTACTCTACTACGAACATCCCACGCAAATTAAACATTATCATTTAGAAATAACATAAAAATACTACGAACAAAACTCTTGTAGTTAATATATTCCCACAAAGTGTTCTGCCAACATTGAACTAACTTTTAGATACAATCCCGCTCCGTATATTTCACGCAGTTTCACATATAAAGTACTTACACAAACAAAAATATTTGTGACAAAAAGAAAACGATAACATAAATCACCGAGAACGAACAAACTACAAACTGATAGCTGAGAACACTCACACACCAAAGGGTCCTATCGGCTTATCGCAGAACTGAAACTGCACTACTAGCTATTTGTCAAACTTTCGCCGCCAACGAAAACATAAGCCTCGGAAAACCATCTCAACTTGACCCCCCTTCACCCAATAAATACCCTTCTTACTCCCGCGTTTTCAACATAATAGAAGGGGCAGGAAGGCCAGGTTAATTGGTAACTATATGCGACAGATTGAGAATATCATCTCATGTATAATTCACGCTCGAGTTTGAGTCGCGCATGAAGTTCGATAATGCATCGCTGTTGCATTCTATGAAAGATTGTTGCGAATAAAATGAATATTTTACGGTGAACTGATTCAATTGTAAACTGTTTCTCATCCTTCTGTTAGAGTATGGGAACTGTTTTCGTATCAATTACTTTAGTGATCCCATCTTTTAAGGAAATTGATACATTTTCATAGACTTCTCCCAAATCGAACTAAGAGCAATGTTTTTTATGCTTTTATCGTCGTATTCCTTTTTCCCATTCAGATATGGGAAGAAATGAAAACACGTCATAGTTGGTATGTCAATTATTCTATGATGTTCATCTCTGCTTTGACTATGCGACATTTTTGTTGCAACAGCTGACAACCGAATATGCAAGTGATATGTGTGTATCATAGATTTAGGATGAAGCGAAAATATTCTAAATTTATGGTGTGTATAGTGCCACCAACTTAGTCAGATAAGTTTGTGGCACTATATACCTACCCTTAGTATGTATATATTTACTGTGCCCTTAGTCCATTATTGCAGTAATTAGTGATATATCTAAGTATTACTGCAATGTGTTCATGGCATTAAGCCAGTGAATCCACTTAATATACTTCAAATTCAATAAGCAAAATGGTAAACGACGTGGCTATAAATTGAAATGCATAAAGAATAAATCATGCTTGAATATCACAGATAGTACCAACTTAACGTAAAATGGTCGTGAATTTTAAGTGACACACATTTGACATTTAAGTGAAGCAGAAATTTTTAACGTCATTCCCAAAATAGTCCGTTAATGAAAAGATTTTCCATTCAAATAGCTCTACAAAATATAACTTTTCATATCTTTTTGCGAAGCAAAACAAAAAATGTTACAGTAAATTTTTCATACAGTGTTCAAATTTTCTTTTTAGAAAACTCGATGCGTAAAGTCTCTAAAAAGTCGAAACACATTCGAAGCAAACTGAGTGCGAAGTGCGTCAATGACTTCATGACTCTTTTTTTTTATTGCTCAAAGGGCGAGTTGAGTTTTCTAATTATTTGCGGTCCACTCGCGTAGTATGAAGTGGACAGTACATTTTAATTCGTGGTCTCCCCAACCAGTCCGTAAGGGTCGGCCAATGATTATAAAATGCCAACAAAATGAGTAGGTCAAATAGGTATAAATAGTAATGTCGATCGCACTATTTAGTGATCTGCGTTCGTTTTTATAGGTCACTGATTTTTCCGTTCAGGTACGTGGAGTTGTTTCTGCATGAGGAAGTTACCTTTTTGTGTAATGTTCGGATGAATATTATTATATGCGGGATTTATGTACACATGATATTGGTTCCAGGATTCGAAAACTCTTGCTAAGCGGAATGGTGAATATGTGAAGAGTAACGTGTGTGAGCATACTATATATCTAGTAAATATATACATAGAAACTATGAAAATATTAAAGCAAATGTTTCGTGTTATTTTTATGCGTGATTTCACTCAAAGCCTTTAAGCTTGCTTTAGGCTTTAGAATGTACCAAATATTTTGGCATAAAATGAGGTGCATGTGCTCGGAAAGAACTTTCCCAAGAGACAACAAGTGACGTACGTCTTGGGGGCACTATGGATAGTCAGCTTCGAAACGAAACTTGCTGACTGGTAATTTTCTCCACTACAGAACTTTCCTAGTATGAGTTCATGCTGACAGGATAAAAGTAGGTAGTATAAAAACATCAAATATACTGATATTTTTGAAATTATGAATATAACTAATCCAGTGATTAGTTATATTATTTTAATTTAATTTTTTCGGGCAACAACAATCCTACATCACCAAACTACCTAACGCCAGATCTGTAAAAACCAAAAATCTTCCGATTTGCACGACTAGTCTGGCCTTCGTCCAAAACTCGCTAATGGAATTCCGTACGACACTACGACTGTGGCCGAGCACTTCACAGAAAGTACACTTGGATGTAAAAATTATGCACCGTTTCACTGGAAATATCCTTTTACTGAGAAGCCCCTTGACGTAAAGGAGCATTGCCAATAAATTTGATGCATCCAGTGTAAATGTGCTTTGCTTTGGTAAGCAAAGCTCTAAGGAAACGTTGATTTAGATTTCCGGAAATTTTAGAAATTTATTATTTACGGAAAAAGTTATTGTAGGATTTTTTACAGGGTTTTGGATAAAAAAGCTCTATATATCATAGAATGGTAGTAGTAGTTGTTTCGGGTCTGGTTGTGTGTGCATGTGACATGCATGTTTGTAAACTGTACCCCCGATACCGGAGAAATCCTAGTGACGCGCAACGTGATAAAATAGAAAGAAAAATCCTTATTGTAAACCAGCGGGTCTACCGCGTAACTGAAATGGTAATGAACATCGATTCTGGTAATAAACTTCAATGCGATCACAGATTTTATATATATCTGTGAATACGATTATGAGAGAGATAATTTTATTACGGATCATACTGTTGGGACTCGCATCTTCATGATCGGTAATTTTTTTACAAGGTAGCTCAAAGTTTAGTATCTCACGATCGTATTGAAGTTTATTACCAAAGTTGATGTTCATTACCATTTCTATTACGCGGTATACCCGCTGCTTATTGCATTGTCTTTAACTCATTAGCCAACGAGCGCACACCCGTGGCGGAGGACAACATTAATGTCTTCGTTTCGTCACTTACTGAACTAAATGGGCTACTTCTTGGAAAACGCCTTGGCGTACTCCGTTTTCCGTCAATCATGTTGTCATTTAATTCGATGTCAAGTTCAATAAAATGAGATCAGTTTTTTGTTACTTGAAATATTTTGCCGACTTAAATGTTAAGGCTCGGAAAGGGTACTTCATTTATATAATGAGTGCCTTTATACCCTTATCAACATATAAATAAAATAGTGACAACGTTTCCATCATCCTCTTTGACGAGAACTAAATGCTTTTTTATAAATAAGTAGACGTAAAAAAAGAATAGGTAAGAGAAGATGTTCGTTTACACGTTCTTTTTACGTTTTTTTAACATTATTACCTCCCTACAAAACCAGCCCCATTCAGTTTAAATCCCTTCTTTATTAAAACCTACATGCTACATTATAGCAAATTTAAAAAACAAACATCACAGAAGGTACCTACATATTTAGATGCAACGTACAACCCTGTATCAAGGATGGCGCTCGTTAAATTTTCAATCTGCCGCGAGAGGCTGGCTAATGACAGCTAGAGTCATTACGCGTCGCTTTCTCTATGGTCCGACGTCTAGTCAATGTGGATAGTAAAAACCTTAAAAACTTGGTTTTAGTGCGCGGAAAATATGGTACGGATCGATCCGGATAATAGTAGGAGACATAAAAAGGCAGCTGAAGTGGGATGGGCTCTCAAAGGAGTTTGTTTGGTTGGAATGTCGGAGTGAATAGCTTTTTATTAATTATGACAGTCATAAGTGTATGTCCTCCTCTGTAACTATCATCCGTGAGATGCATGAACTTAAGTTTAATCAATTAAGAAAAAAGAAAACGCATTATTATTCGAACTAGATACTAGAAATTACAATGGACAGAGAAAACAAAAATTGGCAAAAAAGAAAGGAAAATAGCAACATGTGCGGTTGCCAACTCAGCATGTGCGGGGCATAAACGAACTGTACCAATGCTTCCAGCAAATAAATATATTCATTCATTCGTAAGACCCATCCAACCTAATTTAATACTATTAAGATTAATAAATAAAATAGGGCTAATTCACGTAATTTTAAGACGCGCCGATCGTATTGCAGTGACGCTCGAACATGACGCGAGCGCACAGACGAAAGATTGTCTGTGACGCGAGCGTATCTCACTGAAGTTCAGGGGATACCAAATGGGAGAATAGTCGACATCGGCTCAATTGCCATATCGAAAGAAGAAGAAGATTACCAAATGAGTTGTCTTATTCAATATTTTATTACAACTGCGCGGCAACTGCACTTCTTTAGTTACCAGAATTAGCCTACAGTTCGACAGCAAAATTCCACCAGCGAATTACACAAATAAGATATAAACCCAGTGCTTTATTAATACAAAGTGCTAGGAAATTCATCTTAATTCATTGCAATGCAAATAACATCTCTGAAAGCATAGCCAAGACATTTAGCTAAAACCACTGATATCAAATAATCCCTGCCCGAGTTTACCATAAAATCCTCAAACCCGCTAAGTTTAATCATTACATTTTCATACCCACTGCACAACGTAACGTAAGAAAATTGAGTCAAAGCAAACATTTACTTCTATCCTGAATTAAAATAAAATCGTAAAGGATTTCGCCTTTGAGATGGGAGATGGTTAGAAACATCACATGAAGATGAAATAGCTAAACGTAAACAGTACAAAGTTAACATTTGCAAATACTTTAAGTTAAAATTGGTTTGAGCAGCTTCTTAACTGAAAATACTCTTGACATATTGTAGTTTAATCATATTTCGATAGATGTTCTTAGCAAAATATATGAAAGACAAAAATATGGTCCTACTCAAGATGTCAATACCATCTGTAATGGCTTCTGTAGCAAGTCGATCAGCGACCTCATTGCCAGTAATACCTACGTGAGAAGTTATCCACTGAAGTTTAATATTTACAAATTTTTGCTGTAATTGGTGTATTATCTGAAGTGCTTCATAGGCTATTGGCATACCTCGAGTTCCCGAAACACACCGAGCAAGATGTTGGAGAGCACTCTTCGAATCCGTATTTTACAGAACTTATCCCGAGTATGAAAAGGTATTGTTTTAATTCATGGAAAAACATTTAAGTATAATGTTAAGTTTTGTCATTTATTGTTGTAGAAGAGTAACCTTACGAGGCTGGCATAGTCACCATGGTGAACTGAAGCCTCAACAAAAATGTGAATTAAAAAAAAAAAAAAAAAAAAATATGGTCCTAACTTTCCAGTTATTGTAGTCATCATCATGAACAACTTTTACTATGGAACCAAAACTGAAATTGCGAAAAAAAGTCTGCTTTTCCATAACAGTCAGTCGATTAATATTGAATTATTTGTACGAAACAGCAGATTATTTTTCTTTCCATAGTAAAAGTTATTCATAATGATGAGTGCAATAACCCCTTAAAGGGATCAGGACTAGAAAATGACCTTGTGTAGGAAATTGGTATGGTTTGCTGAAGATGTTAAAAACCGGGAAAGTGCAGAAGATTGAGCTGAAAGAGGCCAGCATTAATCTTTATACATAGAAAGAAAGAAGGAAGGTAAGGAAAGAAAAAGGGAAGGGAGGGGAGAATAAATAAACATAGATAATTAAATAAATAAAAATTATAATACTAAATCACTAGCAGTATTGTGATAATAAAATTTTAAGAAAAGGAAGTATTTGTTTTTTTTAGTTCTTATATGGTTAGCTGAAAACCTTTATCTAAATAATAATGTTCTACCAAAATTTTCATCATAATTTGCTGATCGTAGTTAAAATTTCTCTGCTTAGACCGTTTCAGATCATAAGCGTAGGTAATATCGAATGTGTTACTTCCTTTTTAATTGCTTGATATAGGTACAGAATATATTAATATTTTCTAGTATCTCAGGCAAACTGATAGTAATAAACATTTTCAATGTATAAACTTTGTCAAGAATTTCATTTTCATTAATCAACTTTTCACAAAAGACCGACTAGATGTATAACATCTCTCTTGTCTCACAACTTCACTTTCAAGAGAACTCTTAGAATTGAAACTTAAATGAAAACTGGGTTGCAATACTAGTTTATAAATTACGCTTTATGGGAACCTTTTGAAAAATGTTGACGACTAAAGTTTGAGCGCCAGACGATGTTTCTGGCGCCGTGAGAAACTTCCAACACCCATTCTTATTTGGAAACGATTCAATAAAAATCAGCCCGGGAAGTTGTTGAGGTAAAACCAATTTGTCCGCGGCGTTATCATGAAACTGCTCTCAAGTATGGATGTTTTCCAAGCGGGTGCGTTGACCGTGTTAGTGATGCGGCCACCAGAAATGATGTATGGGGATTGTGACGGACGATTTTGAATATCTATTGCTACTTTCAATAGTAGAAGGAAAATGTTTGTTTTCCGAAATATTATAGAGCTTTTGTTATCCTTCGGAATAGAAGATAAGACGATCATCGTCATAAACCCTAAGAGTAAGGCTCTGTCAATACCGCATGTAATTTTTTTTCATAAGCTTTTTTATTTTTATTACTATAATTTTGGGTTACGTAATTTCTATTAGTATTACCGTAAAGCCCTCCAAAGCTATATAAATAATATATTTAAGATAGGACTGGGTTCACTTGTTAGTGCATAGAGTTGGGATTGAACTGACCCATCTGATCTGAGGGGTAATTCACGTAATTTTAAGACGCGCCGATCGTATTGCAGTGACGCTCGAACTTGACGCGAGCGTATCTCACTGAAGCTCAGAGGATACCAAATGGCAGAATAGTAGACATCGGCTCAATTGCCATAACGAAAGAAGAAGAAGAAGATTACCAAATGTGTTGTTTCGATCAATATTTTATTGCAACTGCGCGGCAACTGCACTTCTTTAGTTACGTGAATTAGCCTACAGATCTCGATCGGCAACCTGGCGTCGGCGAAAGGCACCATCGCAACGCGCGACGCATCGTGTTCCAAGCTATTGCCACCATTATCTTTCTAATTTTCAATTAATATCAAAACTGCTTTTCCGTGAACTATACAAATTATACAGAATATTTTTTTATGTAGTGCGCACAATTTGTAGAGTGACTCACTCTCTGTTCCTAAATGCAACCGCAGTATTGGGATACACTTTAAAACAAAACGAAATTTCGACTTAGTATGGGGGACACGCATAAATTACTAGCACAAGCCATACAACATCAAATTTTTATTTGGTTTTGGAGAAAATTTTATTACTGCGGTTGCATTTGGGAACGGATACTGAATCCCTCTGCAAATTTTGCGCACTTCATAAAAAATATCCTGTATAATATTGGTATTTAAAATCGATCCAGAACACCGTATTGAAACATGAACTTAATTCTTACAGGGTTCGTACCTATTATGAGTAGTTTTGGATTACGTATCTCGCGTTCGAGGCTCACAGTAAATTGAATAATAGTAACAGCGCCGGGGGGAACAATAGCCAGCTTGCTTTGTCGGACTAGACAGCTTCAAATGGATTCCTTGTGTATCTTATTACTTTTTAATTTATTTGTTTGTGTGGTGAAATGTTACGCTGAGTAAAACTTGAAAAAAATTGTTGTTATTCTTTTCAAGTGAAGGAATAAAATTACCTATTCTTTTCACTTTTGATCACGCTTATAAATGGATTAAATAAAATTTGAACATGATATTTTGCACGCATTGATTTTATTTTTAAATTCGTAGGTAAGCTACATGTGTACTTATTAAGTTGTTAGAGATTCAAAAAAAAATAACTTAGAGTAAGTACCTACCTATCTAACTATTTCTCAGTGACTTGGTCTACATAATTCATCCCCATTTTGACTGAAATTCGAGGAAGACCACCTCAAAGGGATGTGTATCCCTTTGGGATGTTGCTTCGTGCAATTTCTGTTGTTTCGTGATGAAACTCAAATAGTGTAAGTACATAAATCTATAATAGTCACAAAATTCAGCTGAAATTGTTCAAGCAAATCAAACTTTGTACTCACTACTTATTCGTCAAATCGCAATTCGCAATGACATCGATTAAAGTATAACCATAGACTTATGGAGCCCTACTTATTATTTCTATGAGTACAACTTAAATAAATGTCAACTCGAATCGTCCTCTGCCGAACATAGGGTCACATTGACCTCTTTAAAATACGATCATAAGGGATATTGCCATAATCATCACACTTAGAAGTCGGATTATGAATCTCAGAATGTTGTTCTTAAAACTAGAGGAAGAAAGTGATCAATTTCACACTACTGCCAATCCTCTCGACATAATCCCTTAGAAGCATGAAGTCGGTAGGTCTATCAGAGGCCCTAGTATAAGTTTCTTATATAAATCTCGAATTTACACATCGACCGTGCTTTGCGAGACTATTGGCCTGCTGCGAGCTCTTCACCAATCGGAGCGCCGAACACAGTCGAATAAATCCAGGCCATTAATGTCTCACTGCTGGGCATGGGCCTCTTTCTCAGCATGAGAAATGTTAAGCCCTCGTCCACCAAGCTGGCCTGGTGCGGGTTGGCGGACTAAACCCAACATCGAGAATTTTATGATGCCGTCTCCGAAGTGCAGGTTACCTCACGATGTTTTCTTTCACCATTAACACAAGTCACAAGAAAAGTCAGAGTTGCGGACTGGGTTCGAACTCAGACCCTGCTGCATGGAAGGCAAACGTACCGCAAGGCTTTCATTGCTTTTGACCTCTGAAATGAAATAAAAATCCGATTTCCCATTTAAAGATATAATTCTCTTTTATACCCTGGCTGCCATCACGCCATATCTTTTGTACGATTTCAGTAGAAAAATGGGTAAAAGAGGTTCTATTGCAGCCGCCCTTTACGTCGGAATGCACATAATTCCGGTCCGCCCAATATCACGCGACGTGAACTACGAGGACGTGGCACTATCCAATGGAGGATCAGTTAAGGCGGGAGTACTGTGAGACTTATAAATACATAATGTTAATTTAATAAAGATAATTTATAATTAATATTATATTTCAACTCATTAGCTAACACCTTAGGCCGAGAACAATACTGCATGTAAGTATACTGTTTGATATACAGAATTTGCTAGAAACTACAAGAGCTCACTATTTATGAACGAAAGTAACTCCATATCGTGTTTAAAAATTGAATCTAAATAGACAATGTGAGAACGTTAACTACTGAATTATTGAGTAGCGAAATTATCGTCATTAAATCTATAAAATATTGACATAATTAATGTAAATAATAAATCTAGCATTCTGTACAATGGGAATTCAAGAACTAGTGTGTTTTCCTTTTAATAAAAAAAAAAAGTTTTGTCATACACATGGGGACAAAAAATTATTGTTTATCGACGAAAGTAGACCGTTGTTCTGAGGAGTGCTTCAAAGTGCAGATGTTCTATAAGTAGTTTCAGCTTAAATAACTAACTAGTTTATTATAAGTTCTGCACTCTTATTGAGTTCATAATTATTCTCAAATTGAATTTCACAGCTAAGTATAGGTACTTTTCGCCATTTGTAGGTGTACAATGTGTATCAGAAATGCGTGGTCATTTTTGTTTCGTAATTACAATGTTGGTCCTATAGAGAAAGTTGTTCAGTTCGATGGTCTGATTCACACCCTTAAATATGACCACGCATTTCTGATACACGTTGTATTAAGTTTTTATCATTTAAGTGCCCATCCACACTCGATATTCAAACTTACTCGATACTTAACTCGATAGCAGCAGAATCACGCGTTATCTCGTTCGTTTATTCACTTTTGTGAGCAAAAGGCAGCCAACGAACACGAAAACGCGATTCTGTTGCTAAAAGTATCGAGTGTGAACGTACGCTAAAATTTAATTCAAAATCAAAACAAACTCGGTGTAACCCGCACTTTATCAGAGAACAAGACTGTTATTTTCAGTACGATGCCCTAAGGGAGATTGACCCCTGAATGACCCACCATTTAGTTAGATATATGCACCTTTATACTTTCCATGGCACCATGTAGACGGAATGAAACGAAAGTGGTTGTAACTTATGAAATATTTGACGGAAATTCTTATAAAATATAATAAGAATTCCAAAACTTTATGTCCGTATCAAGCCAAAACTGTGTACGACTTACAAGATAATATTCTTGTTGAACTTAATATTTCAGTGTTTTTAGCATTATTTCTGAGTTGTATAACAAATATCGCGGTTTAAGTCAATTATAGTTACCTTATAAGAAGAAGTCAATCTCAAAAATGTTCAACTATTTATACAATGCGTATGATCACTGACTTTCTACTTTCTGACATTTTTTTTTTTATTCAAGACTATCGTTTTATCTGTGTATGTTCACATATTAGTAGGTATTATTCCTTCCTATAGATGTTTAAGGAATCCAAATGTAACAACCAGGTGGACGAATAATCGCAACAGTCCCTAGATAGTTAGTTAGTTACGTAGACTTTTTAGATTTTAGGTTTACGTTACAATGTCGCTTACAACCTGTATAACAGTTTATTAAAAAAAATCCTATTAAATTAATAAAATTCTACACAGCCACTTCATATTCCGCGTTGTCTGATACATTTTAGATATACACGGAATAGACATTATTACTACGTAATAGATAAGAGCGAATATACTTATCCCTTCCACGTGGTATCTATATCCACGTGTGACCTTTTGAATCTATTTATAGCAGTAATATGCTCGTTCTATTGATCAAAATTTATTATTCGGTCTACCATTTCCCTGTTTCCCATTACCACAGTAACGCATTCCCCTTAGTTAACTTTTATGGGGGTAGTAAAATAAAAATAATATGTATTTACGTTGTACTTTTATTTCTACTAACTTAATTAACACTATGTAATGCGCTTCAGATCTGTTTTTATAATTGAAGTTATCCAGATGCGACTATTTTATGACTATATCCTACCAAAGAAATGACTTGGAAAACATACAGTACAACCTCTAGTGTCAGTATGATTTTTTTTAGAATAGTGTAGTAAACGCTCGAGACTAGTTTCGAAACAGAAAGAATCGTAGAGTGGGGCAACGTTTTTAAAAAAAACGAGGAAACAGGGATTTTATTATTCGATAGTCCCTGTTATAGTAAGTATAGACTTCTAAATTAATAAAGGTACCTACTGACAACAATACTGGTAAAGAACTGTGCTTCGAGAGTTCTCATGAATTTTTCTACAGGCACAGAAGGTAGGAAAGCAATAAATAAAAATGCCACATTTTTGTTATTTATGTTGACATTATATTTTCTTCTATGAAGTTATACTTTTTTAGCACGAACATCACTCAGGCAACTCCTAAGTAAAGACATAGTGCGGACAGACATGTCAAACACGCGGCCCGCGCGCCACATGCTGCCCTCTACGCATTTGCCTGCAACCTGATCCTCCGCGAAATCGCGATTGACCGACGCTCACTTGGATACAGTCTTGAAGTTGACTGGTTCTATGTCATACTACCTGTACAGTCACGATACTTCACGGTGATACATTTCGCAAACAAAATCCTTTGAACGACTGCGGCCCGCTTAGAGTTAGTAACTCTGCGTTTGAACGACGGGTGCAAGCGATTTTAGCTTTAAAGATGGTCGACCGGAAAAATTGCCGACTGTATCTTTATGGCACTGTTCTCTAATGTCAATATTTACTCACTCGAAAGTAATTCATATTGTCCTACTTTAACCGAAAAACAAATCACCAATGTATATTTTATACGACCTAGATTCGAATCTCATGTTTGGTAACTTACATTTCCGGGTGTTTACAATAATTTTTGTAAAATTTACCGAATATTTCGTAACCCGACGCTGCAGCAATACATTTATAGCTCCTGGAAACGCTTTATCCATGTATATAACGTCTAACGGAAGAGTATCCACACGGTTTATAGGAAAAATGGTGCAATTAGCTCAAGCTAATGGAGCGCGGTGTAATAGTTTCAGCTTGCAAACAAACGGAAAGTCGCCGAGGTAAAAATATAGTTTAATCCCTACAGTATTTTGTAGGTAATAGACGCGTTTCAAAAGATTTAAATTCGGTATTCGTGTCCCTAAGTACTATACGGATTTGGATGAACAATTAATGGATTACTTAATTACTATAAACTGCATGAACTTTTTTTTTAAAACTGGCTCATACTCGATTTTCGTGTCAATTACTAAACGGATTTGGTGGAACATGAAATGTTTCAGAAATGTCTGTCATGTGCAATCATAGATATCCGTATGCGATAGATTATGTAAACCTATTATTTTCTACTATTTTGTCAAGCCGCACTACAGTATTTGTTTGCGGACACACAGCAGCAGACTTGCGACGTGTAGATCATTTATAAAAAACTAATGAATAAGGTCCCAAACCTTTAATCAAAATGTTAGACAAAGTAACTATACCTACGTGTATTTATAGCAAATTATCTAGGGACCAAGGTTTCCAATCACGATTCAACGAAGCCTCATAAACGATCGTCCCTATTGTTGTCAATGTACGTCTAATAATGTTCGTATTACGTTCCTACCATGTTATTGTGTGGTTAGTGGAATTAATGATTAGAGTCAGGATTGGCCTGTAACAATGTAATGAGTCTGGACCCTAAAATAGAAGGGAAAATGTACACATAGTTGTCGTGAAACGTTTTGACGCTGGATCACGTTGCGACGCCGCGTCATGTATTTACTTTCTATCATTATTCATGATAGAAAGGTTGTGCGTCTTCTTAACAATAGGGAGGGGAATAATATGTCTAGTGCGGTTGATATCTCGAGAGAAATGCCATTATTTTGTCGTACGATACTACGCGTTGTAGTCTTTTACCACGCGTTGTCACACGTCGCATCGTGTCACGACGTGGACGTAATTTCGTGGTGATTTGTGTCCCGGTCCTTAGCATGTACTCAATGTTGAGTCGCTGTCGGTCCACGTGCAACACGCAACAGATATTTTTATTTATAATAAAGCTATCAGTCAAGTGGCCTGCGCATATAGATAATGGATCCAGTTCTATGAGGCAGGCCGAAATCCATATCATGCTATGTTTGTGTACTAGTAGACTTTTGTTTTTTTTTACCTTTGGTACAGTGAGTGCCAGTAGATGATGTTTTCGTAATATTTTTATTACGAAAATACCCATTGTACAATCTTACATTTTTAATTGTAATTATTATGTTTAAAGCCCGTCACACACGTAGCTATAATATATATTAATATATATAATATATATAATTACATTATAGCAAGCCCCCATACGTGGTAGCTATACTATAACATATTTTGATGACGTAATAGAAATATATATTATAGCTGCGTCTGAGGTCGCTCGAAGATTACTATGGAAAATATATCGTAATATGCCTTGCTATAATATATATTATAGCTACGTGTGTGACGGGCTTGATAGACCTGTAAAACTGGTGTAGTACAATAAAGAATATTTCTATTCTATTCTATGTCAACTGGGCTCACTTGATTAGTCATTCCCGTACCAGTCTTCGATCTGACATATACTACCATTTTGAGTCCAGACTCAATTCAAAATGAATTCGATTTAATTTAGCTTACTAGTGACATAGTCGGCTTAATTAGAACGTATGCTAGTCTCAGTAAAGTCGAGATGAATAAAATAACACTAATTTATCCCGGCTATTCTCGTTGGAACATCTTTTTGCGCCATTCTGACTTGTAGACGAGGCACTCGTATTATAATTTAAGGCTGACGTAGTTGACTTCACGTATAAATTAGTGCTAAAGTTTCAGACAAAATTATTATGTAGTAATAATATGATAATAATAATTTATTAATTAATAATAGCGATGAGAAGGAGTAGGTACTTTGACGCCTAGGTGCTCAGTTTTATATTTGTATTTTTACTTTATGTTTTATATAATTAATAATAATATTAGACTGTGTAAATATTTAACCCTATACTTGGCAGGACTTTTTTTTTTAGATATGTTGGTAAATTTTACATAAAATGTGGTCTTAGGTGTTAATAGAAGGGAGAAAAAATAAAATAAAAAATATAATTTTATTAGTTTATGATATATTGAATGTATCACATAAGGCACATTGCCAGACCCTTGACAATCAACCTTATAAAATCTATGTATCATATAAGCCGCACTGCCAGGCTTTCAATGAGATTTAAACGTTATTTAAAAAAAACAAAAAACTGAAATATTACATTCTAACATGAAATAACATAAATTTTTAGACATAACATAGAACTAACATTGTTCTGGATCATGATACGAAGCTGGTACTAAAAGATTTCGGGTATTTTTTCAGTTACCCTGTATTGTTTACAGCTGCCTGCTTTGGTTCCTTTATGTGGAACTATCATTTCATCAATACGCGTCTCTTCTTGTACTTGTAGACAATTCTCACATATTCTTTGATGAAGTGGCCTCACTTTGTGATATATTTCGCCATCGTCTTTCAACTTGTCATTTTACGAAAGACATCACAAAGTGAACTTGAAAATATCGCCTCAGTAACTGGAACTTCTTCAGGCTCATTATCTCAGCTTATACACCATAATAATACTCTAAGAATACTCTAAGAACAATAATCTGTATAAACGTGCATTTTAGGGCCCCCATAACTAAAAAGATCACCAGTTTTGTTGACATCATCTTCTGTAATATTTATTGAGCTGCCAGTTGTCTGTGTACGATACTTAGCTTACATATTTATTTGTTGCACTATGGAAATAATGATATCACCTGAAAAGAACTGCTTCAAGTATTCAATAGCACTGTTCTCTTCACGTGGCTCAAAAGAGTTATCTTTTACTTCTGCAGAATCGGTGAGTTTAGAGCTACGCCAAGTAGGTTCTAATATTTTAGATGGTACTTATTACTTTTCGTTTTATCGCGATAACTCTAGGTCGTTTTGATCGAGTAGCCAACTAGCCGCTGAGGGACAAGATGCAAACAATCGAGGCGGCACCTGGTTATGACGCATTAGGTTACTGGCTGGTGGTGAAGGTACTTACGAGGAGGTTGCTAGTGGAGAAGGTGAACCTACTTAATATAATAAAGATGGTTCCGGAGATAATGGTTGGCCTCAGCACAATGTAGGTAGACCTGCCTTATTGCACATGGATTGATCGATAAAATTTATGGCGAGAAAGGGTTGATTGACTGCGATGATTGCTGGTAGTACCAAAGATGTTGAAGCAACCACTTGATTTACCTCATTATCCTCATCTGATCAAATATTATGATATTCTATAGAAGAGGGCAATGATGGAGGCGGTGAACTGCTGTCGGAAAGTTGCCGATCTCTTCTTCATTGCTGCATACCAAGCTGATGAAGCACCTGTGACTCTGCTATACAAATCAAGCATTGTCGCGTATTTGATACATATAAAAAAATATCTAGAGTTTTGGCTATCTGGCAGTGAGGCATATCTGTTACACTCGAAAAAAACAATGGATTACATACGATTTAAATCCATTTTGATACACAAAAATAGCGTTTCCTACTAGCAAATATTGTAACCTATTCGAAATAAACTACTTTTAAAAATAATTTGACCAAAATATAATAAAAAAATATTATTTTTACCTTGCGACGAGCAGACGCTTTCGATCGATTAGCAATCTTGCATTCTACTACATTTTCGGCGTTGCAAGTAATACAATTGTATTTTTTGATAGAATTGGGATTATATTTTCTAGCATATTAAATAATAAAAGTTTTGAAAATTTGTCTCAGAACGGCCCTAGATTTTCGAAAAGTTCAACGTATCAAATTATCCACTGTGCCAAGAATAGGGTTAAGTTTAGTTGTAATTCACGAATAAAAAATGATATAGGTAACTCGTTAAAATATACATAATTTAGTAGCTATGGATTAACCGCTAATCTCATTTTAAGTTTCGTAAGTTTTTTTTAATAATATCTCTAAGGTGGTAGGCGATCATACGGCCCGCTTGATGGTAAGTGGTTACCGTAACCTATGGACGCTTACAACACCAGGAATATCGCTCGCGCGTTGCCGACCCTACTACTAGTGTCTTGTTGGCAGTAAGGAGTGGACCCTACTGCTCACTATGGCAATATTCTCTTACGCAGTGGTTACCAACATTTTTTGTACGGGGCAACCTCAGGGTTCAAAATAAAAATTCTAAGAATTGGAAAATAAACTTTGATCATAACTTTCAGTTAAATAATAGAATAACATTTGTGTATATAGATTTTTTAATAGAGAACTTTTAATAGAGAACTTTTAATTGAAAATCAATGTGATTTTAAAGCCGCCCGTTTAAATATTAATTTATTATGGGTTTTTATATTGTTTTGTGGACCTTTATTTAGTTCTTGCGGACCACCGGTTAGTGACCTCTGTCTTTATGACTATTTATTTTCTCAATATCGGGTCGTTTACGAGCTGTTATGATGAATTTTTATCCGACTTTTAGATATCTACGAAAAACAAATTATCGTAACTTATTATTACCAGTAGTAACCCTGCACCAAACTATCTCATCTGGACTGTATTAAGACACCCCTGGCAGTCGGAGTGATCTTTTCTAAGATATGTACCACATGGCTAACTAATCTTCTGTAATATTCAATCTAATTTAGCAACTATAACTAGATAATGAGATAATTATAGCCACTAATTGACAAAGACGGACTGCTACGCCGTAGCAATCGCGTAGCTGTTATTGATGATGTCGTAGCGGCGTAGGCGTAACGTCTACGAAATTAGTGATTCGATTATGTGTAGGCAGAAGTCGGACTTGATTCGTAAGTCTTCGTAAGAGAAAATAAGGCTCATTTCTGACATGAAATACAAAAATATCGCAGACTGTTAGTGTGAATGGTTTATTTTTAGACAAGAATATAACAATGTAGACATAGACTCCTTTATTCTGTTACCTACTCAGTATTTTATTATTTACCTACTTAGAATCTTGCCCTTACGGGGTATCGAATGAATATTTTTTCATAGACGGTTATAAACCAAACATTAACATAATAATAATACGACTCAACATCTCCAAATGTTATCGAGTAAACCCTTACATAGGCGTTAACTTATTAACATGGTAAGTTAGACCACTAATTAACGACCACAGTGCCCTTAGGGCCTAGAATGTGCTAATTACATCATTTATATTGTCACACACACTTCTCGGAAGGCGAAGGTATACCGTTAGAACCTCGGTTAGAACACTACACCGGAAAATTAGGACGGTATTGTACGTGCCTATAATGCCAGGAGTGAGTGCTTCCCTCTAGGGTAAACGGAATAAATAGATAATTCATAACATAGGAATCACGCATAATTACATTCAGCCACGTATATTTTTTCCCAAGTTGTATCTTCAGAACAAGTATACGTAGAAAGAAAAGGAAGAAAACTTTTTTTCTTAAAAGAGAATTAGACATTAAAAACGATTGAAAATTGCTATTAAACTGTCCCAGCGTTCAATTACATTAAATCATAGACTTTTTTTTTTTTTTTTTGATTCTTTTGTCCCATATGGGACAGGCAAAGGGAGCTGAGCCCATACAGCCATTAAATCATAGACTTATTAGCCCTACTTATTATTATAGACCACATACAAAACCAACGACACAAACTAATTCTTTTTTTAAACCTATAAAACATTAGATACGTCTACAAAATATTTTCGAATTTCGAACTAAAACTGATGGCGAAGCTATATCTCATATCGGTAGCCAATGAAAAAGTTTTTACGTCCAAATATGAGCTAAAGTGTGCATTTCCCGATATCGGTTGTACAGCAACGACCATAAAGTTCAAACGCTAGAGTTATGGTCCTCATTGGCGTCTTCAGGACTTCGACTAGCTTTAAATTTATAGTCCAGATATGTATTTTAGCTGTACTTTAAAGTTTATTGTATACCTAGAATTCGTGAATTCGTGAAATGACATACAGCGAAGTGATTTCATAAGTTTATTGTTTCTATATTTAATTTTTGTTACCTAAGCGACACCGTGCGCCGTTAGGGAAGCCAAAAGTTACAAATATGTTCTTTATATTCAGTTGCGCATGCTTTAAAGTTAACTACCCATCATTTTTGTAGTTATTCGATAAATATTCTTAGCGAATACCTACTACAACACGCTAAAATATGTTAATTGAAACATACAATACAATAAACTATATTTTGCACCAAGAATACAAATATACATGAATAATTTTATTTATTATTAAAATAAACATGTACAATGGGCGGTTACTAAAAGCGATGTCTCTAATCATCAAAATGTGTCTGTCATGTACCTATATATAAGAATTTAATTTAATTTTTATTTGGTATCCAAGAGCGTGTCATCTTCCAAACTAACAACGTTTTCAGCTTTTTAATTCCACTTCTTTTTTATCTGCTGTCATCACAGAATTATTCAGCCTATCTTAAATTTTATCAAAGCAAGCTCGAGGGCTATGAAAGGTATTTTAATTAGAATTTAAATCTGTAGACTATCGCATGACTGATGAATGGAGTGTTGTTTCTATAATTATGTTTGATTTCAAAGGTCATGTCAATGTACTTAACAAGGAGCTAAGAATAATAAAAGTAAAAGGACTTGTTACCTTAGATTATGAGTAATTTAAGGTAATAATTCCTTATCACTCACACCTCTTGGCGAAATTGTTTATTAATTATAGTTAATGTATAATTGTGATGCTGTTATCATTATTAATCTTTTCTGACTATACTACGTGTGTAGAACTGGACGGATGGGTAATGGGTATGGCAAGTTTTAAGATTTTTATTTGTAGGCCGCAACTCTTTTATTTATTTATCATAAGTATTAATTATAATTTTAAATAGTATCGTATTTACCATATTTAAGTATATGAATATTTGTTTCCTCCGTCCGTGTATCACTGCAGGGGTGCCAACTGAAAATCAGCGCTGGGTGTTCGTATGCCCAGCAAATGCTGAGTTGGCAACCCATTTGGTACTGGCATTCCGACAGCACGTTGTTTATATTGTTATCTTTTGCTTTTTTATTTTTACTTTTTTATGTTTGTGCACTGTTGTCTGATGTCTAGTCCAAATAAATGATTTTTCTTTCTTTTCTTTCTTTCTAAGTATAGTAAAAATCGTAACTTTGAACTTTTATATCTCCATAACCAGTCTGTTCCCAACTTCCCAGGTATGGCCCAATACAAAAATATCTTCGTGATAATAGGAAGAATACATAGCTCTCAGCTTCGTTAATGGTCTAATTTTTACACCCGTTATACCAACAGTTGGTGTATCGGGTGTAAATATTAAAGAGTAACAGTTACTGTTACTCTATAATATTTAATCGTAGTAAACATGAATATGAACGTAAGTGGTTAAAAAATAATTGAAAGTGGTGACATCATATCTCCATTGTTTCTACGATTCAAGTCTTGGAGTTTAACTCAAAAATCAATTCACATTGCGCATCAGTAATTGTTTTTCTATTGTCTATAAAACGAAGCTTTCTTTGTGAAACTTAATTAAAATGTTTTATAAATAGTCCATTCAATATACACGTAAATCCAAAAATATGATATTTCCATAATCAAAATAAAGTATGGGTAATTTACTTGCATGAATAGTAACTAAGTAATTAGGTTAATACTCACTATAAAATAGTACCTATGTAAGCAAACGTCGCGACCAAATTCTATCGGGTGCGTTGGGTCAGTATGGGGTAGGCTCGAGGAGTTACGATGTTGGTCCAATAGAGAAAGTTGTTCAGTTTGATGGTCTGATCCACACCCTTACAAATGAGCACGCATTTCTGATAGAAGTTGTACAATAACACATTTGAGCGGTCAACTGGCCCAAGCCTTCAAGAGCGTATCTTGGCCAACCAACCGCACGCAGACGAGTGCGCTGCCCTCACGATATCGATATCGAGGGATATGCCTTGCAAGTTACGTTACATCTATACCTATACGTTGCTACTGCATAACTACAAAAATATGACATTAAAACTATTTTTTTCAAGGTCCTTTAGTAGCATAATTTATTGGATATTAAAGCACTAAGCTATCGGGTATACCGTAAGCGTGAAACCTTAGAAGTTACCCAGAAGCTTAAAGTAACAATAAACTTTAAAAGTTCTTTCGAAGTATACCCAGGTCCATAAGTTTCTACTTTATCATAACAGTACTTATTGTCAGATCACATCTAAATAACCTAAGTCCAAAAAAAGCCATTGAATAACTGGGACTATCCAATAGCTTAGTAACCATTACGCAATCGACTGGAAAAATGAAATAAGTCCCACCGAACATTTACTTTCAATAATACCCAAAGGTACGTACTTATCTCGAGTATGACATTGCTAAATTGCTTGGAACGAAAATAATCTAACATTATTACGAATCAAACCAATCCTCCTTTGTATTCTACAATTTGGATTAGGTACAGTCAAGTTCTTAAGTAGAACTGGATGGACGGATATGTACTTACCTACAGTCAGCGATATACCTAATAATTAAGTGGATAACATTTTTGTTAGTTTGAAAAATAACGATGAAGCGATTATCCCTTCGTTTTGTCGGGGGTTAATAAAATTAAGAACAATATTAAGTTACTTAATGTTCATAATTTCTAACCCCCGACTGAAAAGAGGAGTGTTATAAGTTTGTAGTGTGTATCTGTTGATCTGTGGATCTCTGTATCTGTCTATGGCATCGTAGCTGCAAGAGGGGTGGACCGATTTCAATGCAATTTTTTTTTATTGAAAGCTAATTTAATCGGGTATCATCTTAGCTATGTTTCATGAAAATCTGTTCAGCCGTTCAAAAGTTACAGCACTTTTTCTAGTTAGAGTCGGGGGTTTTTGACGGTTAGGTTATCGACAAGTACTTTATGGTGAGATGATCTTACTAGCCGGCCAATTGACCTCGTTACTTAATAATAATACCTATTCAACTTTTGACTTTATTTCGATGCTGACTGTACCTACCATACGCACCCGTATAAGTACATTATTATATTACATTATCATCGAATGTATTGAAAGTAATATTTTATGTGAATCAAAAATGTAATAGCTTTAAGTAATCCTCCATTTGAAGATGAAATCCGAACTGAAATCATTGTGAGATTCACAAAGGGAAACGGTTTTGGTATTGAGCGTACCTACCTAATATTTTATATACCTACATAAATAGGTACCTACCTTCCTGTAGTGTAACTCTGTATTAATATTAGTTTGTTTATTTCTATGTAGAAGGTAGGTAATCTCTGGCACTATTGAACCAAATCTAAAAATTCTTTCATTTATTTAAAGAAAGCTTCACTAGATATCCCTGAGTGATATACGATTTTCATTTTGATAAAAATAAAACGTGTGGGTGAAACCGCGGACTATAGTTAGTAGATATTAAACAAAAGACGCAGCACCAGGACACAAATATCTTTTGAACCATTCCTTCAAGAATTAAGTAGGTAAGTAAAAGTAGGTAGGTAGGTAAGTAAAAGTCAAAGTTTCTTATTTCAACTAGGCCTTTGCAGGCACTTTCAAAACGTCGTGATTCTAGGTGCACGGTTCCAAGCGGGTTGGTCCTGGAGATGAGAGTTTCAGTTCATCTTGATTGATCATTATGGTTAATCAAAGCATTAAGTTAGGTAGAGGAAAGTAGGAATCCAATAATACTTATTTATGCAATACACCCCTAATGTGGAATACCACCATTTCTCATAAATAAACTGTTCTAGACGCGATACAATTGGCCATGCTTTATATAATTCAGTCACTTTACTATCGTACCTACTCACTTCATCGCGTAGGTATATCGGGCGAGCACTAAGCTGTGGCGAAGTTTTGTATCGTCGCGTCGTACCGTTTCCGATGAGTGTAAAAATCTCTCCAACCCTCCGAAATAAACAGAGAAAAATAAAGGAAACTTTTCCCGGGAATTTGTATTATCTATTTTCATAATTTCAGTCCAACCTAAAACAACAGGGCAAAGCTTATTAATTCCAACTATTAATCCTTCGAACATACCTACACATAACGCGAATGATGCAAATATTTGTGTTTCATTTTGAGAGTTAACGATGTTTTTAATCCTCGTAGCTGGCCATTATCGGTATGTGCGGAACGATGCACAACGCGGGATTTAACTCGCAATTTGACAACATAGGTCATTTTTGTTGGTGAAATGTAAAATGTATGTTGTTTATGTCCATTAATACTTATATAATTATATTAACATAAATTTTAAATTTTTAAAGGAAAATCTAGTTTTCTTGAAGTAGGTAGGTGAGAAAGATGGGAGTCCCAACTTTATGATTCATAGGTAAATTTTTTTACAAGGTTGCTCGAAGTTTAAGCTCTCACGATCGTATTGCAGTTTATTACCAGAGTCTGATGTTCACTACCAATTTGTTACGCGGTAGACCCCGGGTTTTACTAATGACTCGTAAAGATAAAACTCTACAAATCTATTCTAGGCCTCTTCGGTTTCTTATATGGTATCTACCTAACTTATACCATAAGTAACTGAACTTTGGCCGCTGAAGTATAGGTAGCGTTCTATAGCTTTTAGAATGCTTTATTCGATTATTCCATTTTTAGAGTTCCGTTTCCAAAGGGTAAAACGGGATCCTATTACTAAGACTCCGCTGTCCGTCCGTCTGTCTGTCCATCTGTCACCAGGCTGTATCTCATGCACCGTGATAGTTAGACAGTTGAAATTTTCACAGATGATGTATTTCTGTTGCCGCTATAACAACAAATACTAGAAAACAGAATAAAATTAATGTTTAAGGGGGCTCCCATACAACAAACGTGATTATTTTCTCGTTTTTATAGATAATGGTACGGAACCCTTCGTGCGCGAGTCCGCCTCGCACTTGGCCGGTTTTTATTGCATCTACGTTATAACCACTCGAACGAAAACGAACTAAGTTGGTACCTACCTGCCTACAAATTTGAATGCATTTTTCTTACGATATCGGCAATAACTTCAAATAATTGCTCCTTTACCGAATCTCGTAGACAATATAAAATGCTTTTCGAATAAAATTTAAATCGGTCGAGTTTTCTTGGAGCGTCCAGTTTGTCGGGCACGGTCGTATTCAATAAGAACATGCCTCACATGCATCGCTCACGTCTGCAGTATGCTATATTTCGCTATTACCGGCCCTACCGTGTCTTCGATATTTCAGACGACAAATGAAGCCATTCAGCTGAATAAATAATGTAGGTAGCCAGTGAACAAATCGACGTAGCATTTTTGTTTCTCTATGAGTAAACGGCCCAATGGGTTTTCGATTTATGTTACCTGCCTATTGTATGTTTAAAATTGTTATTTTGTTCATTATTTATTCATGACTGGGTAGGTATTCAATTAGGGTGGGTACTAGTGTAAAATGCTCAGTGAGCACAATGTATAGATAAGTACCTACCCGGAACCAGTCGTCATACAAGGCCATCCTATCGAAGTTGTTATGGAGTACGTCTACCTCGGGCAGATAATGCAGTTAGGTATATGAACCTAACCTAACCGCCAAAGACCCCCGAGTCCAACTAGAAAAAGAGCTGTAACTTTTGAAAGGCTGAACAGATTTTCATGAAACATAGCTAAGATGATACCCGATTAAACTAGCTTTCAAATACAAAACTGCATTGAAATCGGTTCATCCGTTTTGGAGCTACGATGCCACAGACAGATATACACTAAAAACTTAAAACACCCCTCTTTTTTGTCGGGGGTTAAAAAACTACATCGATAACGAAGCCAAGAGAGGAATTTAGTTGGATTGGGCTGCGTTCGGTAAATTATGTCGACTCTTATCGTCGCTCATACCTACCACAATACCTGAAGAAGAAAGACTTCAATTAGTCCGTCCTATCTGTCATGACTCATGAGCTATTGTGCCGAAACGAGGTCACTCACGGTGCGACTAATTCACCAATCCAAAGTTTCTCAAGATACCAAGGTAATCTTATCCTGATCAGATGATCAGAGAGCTATGAGTATTATTCATAGTATATCGATAGATCAATAATAATTGTAAAATATATTTTATTCTCCATTTCAAAAAGGAGTTGAATACAAAAGTCATTTGAACATTACACTATTTAATTACACTTAATAATTATAATTTGGTTCAGGCGGGTGAGGCGGGAACGGTGGATGTCCAAACGGAGGTGGTCCTCGAGGCGGGAACTGCGGCCTGAACGATGGAGGCGGAGGTCTCCAGGGGGGCGGGGGTCTTGCTCCGGGAGGTGGAGGGGGTCCGAATCCTGGCGGGCCGAACGGCGGAGGCGGGAAGTGGTGGAACGGGGGAGGAGGAGGTGGCGGGCCTGGCGGTGGAGGTGGTCCAGGCGGAGGCATCGATGACGGAGGCGGCGGTGGCGCTGACATCGGTAACGGTGGTGGTGGTCGCGCGTTCATTGGAGGTCCTTGCGGTGGCATCGGTGTCGGGGTCGGCGGCGGTGGTGGCGCCATCAGGACTGGGCCCATCATAGTAGGAGGAGCGTCCGCGAAGAGCTGGTGAGGACGGTCCGCGTGTGATAGCGGGTTTTGAGCGGCGAGTAACCTGTGAGAGAAATGATTTATGAACAAAATTTAAAGAGAAGACCGATAGAATAGATCTTTATTTCATGTATACCAGATACAGGCACTTATGAAATGTCGAGACTCTAGGTGCACGGTTCCAAATAGTAGAGTGATAATACTGCTAGTAAATATAGATGGCTATCAGTTTCACAGTATCCTTAAATCTGTGACTAACTATAACCTCATTATGTATAGAAGTCATTGATGTAGAAAAACACGGAGTAAGGGTCTAGTTCAAAATTGACGAAAAAAGTATCCTGAGTTCACGTACGAGGTGCATTCAATAAGTACCTAGCCTCATCGCCAGAGGGCGCTGTAGTTTCAAAAGAGTTTTACCACAGTGTAGCACATTCTTTTTAAATTCTTTTTTCAAATTTTCATTCCAATCCCTTCATTTGTTTTAATTTGACAACTTATGGAAGCCAACGTGTCGATCGGTTTTACAAAAATGGAAAAAGAGCAATATCGTTCGGTGATTCGATTCCTATTTTTGGAAGGGAAAACGCGCATCGAAATCAAAGAGCGCTTGGATGCTGTGTACGGTGACTCTTCTCCATCGATGGCCACCGTCAAGAATTGGTTCAACGAGTTTGCACGTGGCCGTACGTCGGTTTTTGATGAACCACGTCCAGGTGCACCGAAAACAGCTGCTACGGAGGAAAACATTAAAAAAATCCATGATCTCGTATTGGCAGATCGCCGATTGAAGGTTCGGGAGCTAGCTGAGACTGTAGGCATTTCAGAAAGAACAGTGCATCATATTCTTCACGAGGAACTCGGCATGAGAAAGCTGTCGGCGCGATGGGTGCCGCGTTTACTTACTACACCAGAAAACAAGCGCAACCGTGAGACCACATCGGAGACGTGTTTGGCGCTGTTTAAGCGGAATCCAGCGGAGTTTTTGCGTCGTTTTGTGACCGTCGATGAAACCTGGATCCACTGGTACACACCAGAGACCAAGGAGCAATCAAAACAATGGATCCAGACCGGGGAACGTGCTCCAAAGAAGGCGAAAACTGTAAAATCGGCCGGAAAAGTTATGGCCACCGTTTTCTGGGATTCACAAGGTGTGATCTACATCGATTACCTCGAGAAGGGTAAAACAATTACAGGGCTTTACTATGCCGATTTATTGGGCCGATTCGACGCCGAATTAAAGAAAAAACGACCCCATCTGGCGAAGAAAAAAGTGCTGTTTCACCACGACAACGCACCGGTTCACACGTCTGCCGTTGCCATGGCCAAATTGGTCGAATTACGCTACGAATTGCTGCCCCATCCACCGTATTCTCCAGATTTGGCCCCTTGTGACTTCTTTCTGTTTCCTAATCTGAAAAAATCACTCGCCGGGAATAGATATGGATCGAATGAGGAGGTCATCGCCGCCACGGAGGCCTATTTTGCAGAGTTTGACAAAAACTATTTTTCGGACGGATTAAAAAAGTTGGAGCATCGCTGGGCTAAGTGTATCGAACTAAAAGGAGACTATGTTGAAAAATAAATTCCCACTTTTCCAAAATTTTCGTTTACTTTTTGTAGGCTAAGTATTTATTGAATGACCCTCGTACATAAGCTTAGTAAACTAACAAACTAATTTAAATTCTATGTCGTCAGCACAATGCCTAATTTAGCTTGCAAACATTTTTCACCATACGCAGATTTGACTGCAGCGCACTGGCACATTGATGTGTAGTTGTTCGCTCGCCCAAATGAAGAGTTCCGCGCGATTCGTCTACTTTTACGCGTTTTAATCTTCATTCGGCTTGGACATTTCTTTGTGTTGACCCAAGGTCTGTGTTTTTATTTCAATCATTAAAGTATTGACTTTTGGAAGAAGTGTTTTGCACTTCTCTCTACCTCAGGTTTTAAATCACCAGCTCCAATCATCTGCTTCAGCGTCCTATCCTATCCTCCTAATATTATAAATGTGAAAGTGTGGATGTTTATTAATAAATAATGTCTTAAAGGCTGAACGGATTTGGATGGAATTTGGATTTGGACATAGGAAACTTTTTATCTGGCTACATGAAGAAGTTCCACTAGAATGCGAGTGAAACCGCGGGCAATAGCTAGTAATTTATAGTAAAATTATTATGTCTACACACCTTTCAGCAGCAGATCCGTGTCTCTCTCCCTTAACATCTTTCTTGAATGCATACGACACAGATATAGGTCTGTTGCATAAATACTGGTTGTTCATAGCTTCTATCGCCGCATCAGATGCCTCAAACGACGCGAAGTTTATAAATGCGAATGCTTTGGAGTTGCCAGTCTCTGGATCTCTCATCACCTGCAAAATAGGGTTGCTTTTTTAAGTGTATGAAATGCTTTCACAAATTGCTATGGGGAATCAAATAAGCAATTCACATAATTTGGGCATAGGATTAATGAAATTGGGTAACCATGCTGTTGAAATTCAAAATCCCTTACAAATAAATCATGATTAAACATTATTTAACTAAACTATAGTACGCGACAAGGCGTGAGTGCGGGCGACATATGTGACGACGGAGCCACAGCCGAAACCCTTCGGCCAGCATATGCGACGGGTTAAAGACAAAGCTCTTCAAATCCATCTCAACATCTAGATTTACGGTTCTATGTAGACAAGACGAAAGAATATTATTTCCATAATATAAGGGAAGTACTTAGTTAGTGATGTAGTTAATAACTTATCAAATTTAACCAAAGAGTAGAAATATTTTTACAATCTGTTGTTCTGTCTATTCTTCTAAAGACAAAACCCGTTTATATGGCGGTCATGCTATGCTAGTTGAAAAAGAATATTATAAATACCTTAGGAGTTTGTAATATAACACCGAAAGCCGAGAATGTATCATACAATAGCTTCTCATCTACTTCTGGATCCAAGTTTCCTATGAACACATTGGCCCCTACATCCAAATTCTTCTGGTGAGCTGAGGCCTTGTTCACTCTCACAGGTTTACCATATAGCTTTATCATGTTCATAACCTGGAAAATACAAATGAAAATATGATGAAGTCACTGAACATAGAGCAGAATGGCGTACATCCAGTATAAAAATTATTATTCTTCTATTTAATAATAAAAAATCTTTATAGAAGATAAATAATTCTAATGTATAACATTAGCCAGTATTCCATGTAACGTTAGAAGGAAAAAACATGTGCCTTTTTTAAAAATATTGTATGTGGTATCTCACTTACGTGATCAAATAAATTATTGATCTATTTGTCTGTTTGTATGAATGGTTATATTTCCCAAATAAAAGATTATTGCCATTCAATAGGAACAGTAACAAACTCTAACCATCCCTGCTCCTGAGGATTGCTTGAAGATAAGTGCAAAATGCTTACACAGACCAAATTATACTGGCTTCAACCCCAAACTACTATAAGTAATCTAGAACACTTCTTGTGAAGTGTAGTTCTGAGGGATTATCTTATACTTTTTTTGTAAAATTATAGAATTAAACATACTTTTATAGCATAATCTGCATCTTCTTCTCCCATGAACTCCACAAATCCATATCCTTGATGAGTTTGTGTTACTCGGTCTTTTGGCATGTGGACATTCACTGTGATGAAACAAACAAACATTAGCAACACTACCCACACTTGAATCTTAGTATGACTTCATCTTCCTGGCTATTTCCCAGCTATGTTATACTATGTTAACTTAATGTTGTTAACAACAGTGAATTACATGGAGCAACTGCCACTGACCTGCACAACCCAATTAAAGTCAAAGGTTTTTATTTCAATTGGGCCTTTGCAGGCACTTTCAAAACGTCTTGATTCTAGGTGCATGGTTCCAAGTGGGTTGGACAACTGTCAGATATTGGTACCTTTAGATCTGTTGCCAGATTTGTCAGGCTTCTGAATGCTTGCAACTACTGTCATTGGTACCACATTGAATTCTTAGAATGATATATATATTCATTAGATAAAAATTGACCTAGTTACCATGTTGACAACTCAACAAGAAAAATACATGGCCTACATGAGCAACAAAAACAAAAGAAACTTTTTATCTGTATTTGAGTTTTATTTCTATGATACATACCCACGGGTCCAGCTTGTACAAACAGCTCCCATAGTAAGCTTTCCGTAACTCTATCGTCCAAGCCTCCAACGTAAATGGTAGCATCTGAAAGAAGCGCATAAATTATAAACAATAGTTTATAAACATCACGTAAATTAATAAATACCTATGTACGGCTGGTGAGCAACAATGAATAAAGACATTAATGTGTTCTAGGTCTTATAATTACCATGATACGATATTTAAATCTAAAACACTGCAATACTTAACCTCAAAATTATTGAATTGTAATTGGCTAAAACGGAAAGAGACTTTAACCAAATTTGTTGATAGCAATAATTAGTATAGTTTTACAAGTGGATTGGATGATTTGTATATGATATTATATTAGTAAATACCTTGATTCCTTTCGGCAATTGGTCCCGCTGCCATTTTTATTGACAAGCATCAATCATGACAAATAATTGAATGAATGATTGAAGTGAATGAACTAAGTAGATATAGATAACAAATAGTGTCGGTTGGAGGTGACATTCTCAGCTATCAAACTTGCACTTTTAGCATAGTGAAGTTACTATTTAGTTTATGGTAAAGCAAAAAAGACACTAAAGAATAAAGATACATTTGATGACATGACCACTCACAATTTTAATACATACAAGTTACAATACAAAGGGTCGATAACTCGGATGAAGAACCCTGATACCATCGATGTCTATACGTGGTTAGACAGAGGCTTCTTACGTCATTGGGTTAGACGATATCAATATATTTAGAATAATACATGGATGTCTTTTATCGACCGTTTCATTGATGGCTGCAATTTTTGAAACAATCAATTTAATATATCGCAGGCCACGTCTGAATATACCAGCTACCTAATAAAAACCTATGTATTTAGATGCTTAGCTACAGGATTATATTTATTAAAAATTAAATGCTCGAGTTTGATGCAAGAAAAAATTTGCAGAATGAACTCTTGTTATCATAGACATAGGATAGTTATTAGCAAAGACTACAATAGTATATCGGACATAGACAGGCAGCTCGGCCTTTTTTTATTATTAACCTTAATATCAACCGCAACGCCATCTATTTTTTCGGTAGGGGAACTAAGGGTATAGGTACCTAGCTATAGCTACATATACCTATAGCTGTACGCTGCATACTAGGTACGTATTATATGTCAAGTGACGTAGGAAGAGTTATTGAAAATTATGAATAAAACAGTTAATATTTTAACATAATTTATTATAAAATAAATTTAACTATGTACACTGCATATTAAAGGGATGCTCCAGCTTGTGGCTGAAAATTCAATATTTATCCAGGTTTTTTGCAATTTTGCATATGTTAGAGAAATTTTTGAGAAGTATTTGGTTATTTGTGTAAATTTTTATTTTTATTAATCAACATAATATTTTTTTATGCACTTATTATGCTATAAATATCTTCTAAATTCAATCAATGGTGTAAATTTGTATATTTTGCGACTTTTATAAACATTACATGAATACTATTTAACCATGCTATTTTAAAGGCAAACAATCATTTGAATTTATCTACATAAAATGTGTTGCTGTCGCAGACATCAAAATTATATCAATATCTAATGTTTACTTATGTAAAAATACGAAAAACTGGGAAAATATTGAATTTATAGGTACAAAATGAGAGTCTAAGTACTCCTAAACTAAATTATACATTTAATATGTTATTTTGTGTTTTTCTTTTTCTTCCTTTATGTTTTAGATAGTGTCTATTTGCCTTTTCTTTCATAGGATCATTTATATCCCAAAAGGTTATTTTTCCAATGAGAACATTGTTGATATCTTTGCACCAATTGTGTATGAAAAACATTGTGCTTTTATTTATTAAATAATTACGCAAATTATCTTTATGTTCAGCACAAGTAATATATGATAAATTTACATTTACATTTATAATTAATTTTATATATGCCGATATATATTCTTTATTGCTTATATTTCTATACATATATGTTCCACTTGGGCAAAGAAATCAAACAATGCTCTTGTAGGATAGCACAACCACCTTTTGTTGCCAAATTCTTTCATTTTTATATATTTGTGGAAACTTTGTAGCTCTTCTGCTTCCATATTGTTTCTGCAGGCCACACAGTTTTTATAAATATGCTTTTTGGCAAGTTGTGCTATCCACCCACTGCAATACCCTATTGCTGCGCTTCTTTCAACGTCCATTGGAGTTTGGCTCTGTATTAGGTCGTCTGTATTTAAAAGTTCTACATTTAAATGAGCACTGTCAATTTCCCCTTCACATTCAGTAGAGCTGTTGTCTCCTGGTTTCGCTAAAAAATATTTTAGTGATTGGAGACAAACACCGTCATCTTTTTCACAGTTTGAGCCAACTGAATGTGAGGATGAAATATTATTAATTAATAGAGTTTTGAAGGCTCCTTCAAATGCAGACGACGTAGGCATAATGTTGCTGTAACCATGAGCTCTAATTGCCCCAAAAACGTTTTCCAACGCGTCTTGATTGAAATTGCGCAGCAATAAAGAGTTAATCCCTTTGGAATTTAAATATTTTACAATTAATTTAAACCCTTCTATGGTTTTGATCCAGCTTGACAACGAAGGCACTACTCCTTGGTTATTTGAATTAATAAATTTCATGGTTTTGAGAATAGGTAGACTATAGTTCCACAATTTGTGGTGAGGTGAGGTTGGGGTCACTGCAGCCCTGTAGATTTTTCCTCCTTTTATCCCGCTAAAACTCCCATTGACGCTGTCAAACAAATCATCGAAGAACATGAGTAAATCTGCTGTGTCGGTACTTTCCTTTTCTAGACTTCCATATCCTGCAAAGTAGATAAAATATATTAACACGACTATCCATCGGTGTGATTCTCGGTAAAGAATAGACCACCACTCTCCGTCTGAGCGTGTCGTAAAAGGCGACTTAGGGATCATGTAAAGAGGATGGACAACAGCATCCTTATTTGTGCTAAGAACATGCAATCAGCAATCCGTATACCAAGTGTGGTGATTCTGGCAATGTCCCAAAAGACCGTTTATGGTAGCAGTCATTGGGAAGCCCATGTTCAGCAATGGAACTTAACAGGCGAGTATGATGATTATGAACGAAACTTATTTACATTGGACTTAGTTTGATTAACAATATGATCACACACACACACACACTTCGACTTATTAAGGGCTTATTTCGCACTCATTATTCACTTAATGTAAGCAAAAGGATTCTGCTGAAAAATGTAGCTAATGTACTTTGGCAGTGTAATTGGTTGTAACACAACCGTTGTAATTAAATAAATAAATAAATGGCCCTCAGATGCAAGTGTTTTTATTTTATTTTGTTTCTTAATTATTATTTTTTTGTATCGATAACAATTGCTTGTCTTCTCATGGCCACCTTATCATTTTCTGTGCGCGTTTTAAATATCTACTAAGAGATTATGACAAGATTGGAAGTAGCATCATCATGTTTGAAATTAACATACTGCGATTACAAATCTGTTTTGTCGAGGGTGGTGGTTATGGCAATATTCAGCGGGTCTCCAACGTACTAAATGGTAATGAACATCGACACTAGTAATAAACTTCAATACGATCGTGAGAGATTAAAGTTCGAGCTACGTTGTTAAAAAATACCGATCATGAAGATGGGAGTCTCAACTACATGATAGGTTTTTCTTTTTTACAAGGTAGTTCGAAGTTTAATCTCTCACGATCGTATCGAAGTGTATTACCAGAGTCTGATGTTCATTACCATTTTGTTACGCGGTAGACCCGCAGATCACGATAGTTGGCAATTAAATCTGGCTGTATGATAATAGACTACGGGGCATTTTGAACCACAAAATAACAGATGTTTAAAATTAATGGTCTGATTACCCATACAAAAATTCATGTTTAAACGACAGATTTTGCTCTAATCATAAGTTATATTGTCGGTGAACTTGGGCCTATATCATTGAAAAACCTGACTGATATTTTCACGATTGTAACATTAGTAAAGACAGATAGGAAATTAAAAGCTATGTATCTATAAACATTCACAATAATAAATTAATAAAAATAACAAACTGCTTACCTGCCATAAATCCAAGAGCTACTCCAACTGATTGGCTGAACACTTGAGTGCAATGTTTAACCCTCATTTTTGGTATTAATGCAGGTAATACATGGTGAGCCGTTAATTTAGGCACCAGCTTCACGCCTCTATAACCTGGACACCTTTTGTACAATGTCACAATGTGGTCCCATTTTGCAATACATTCTTTACCTTTAATGGTAAATTTAAGGTTTTTTGTAAGTAGGTTGTTTCTCATACCTTTTATGAGGTGAGGTGGATCATATATTGGAAAAATTTTATCCATTTCCACCTCAAAAAAACCCTCTTTATATTCTTGTCCATTGCGTAAGAAAGTTTCTTGTGTTTCTTTCAATAAGGAGTTTATAGCTGCCACATTGGAGGTGCCTTGGTCACATACTGTTGCCACGACCTTCAGTCCTGTTTCTTGCACTTTTTTTATAATAATCTTTATTTGTTTCTTTAATTCCATAGTTTTAGTGCTTCCACTACAATAATAATAGGCCAGAGGCTGCTTATATTTTTTCACAACGCCTCTTATCATGAAAACCAGTACGTGATCACAATATTCTTTTCCGGTTATTTCACCATTGTCTACAAATCCTGATATTTTGTCATTTCTTTTGTCGTAGGAAATACCGGGTCCAATTGCCATCTCATCGAAAGTTAAAACACAATATTTGTAATTGTTAGGCATTTTGGCGACTCTATTTTTTAAATTTTCGAATATTATGTTGTTTACTCCAGCTTTCAGGTTTATTTTGTGTAGTAAATTTTGTAAGGTTCTTCGGCTTGGCAAAATACATATGTTGCTCAGTATGCGATATGCCTTTGGAGATGGTTTGTAAAGAGACAACGCCAATATTTTTTCATCAAGCGTGAATCGCCTTCCTTTTTTTTTCTTGCCGCTTTGAGACGCTTGCATTTGGCAAAATAACTTCGCAGTATTAGACATATGCTTACAAACAATATTGAATGCAGTTGTTGTTTTCATTTTTTTAGCAATCATGTATTTTGCTTTAAAAGACTTCTTAACGCTTTCACATTTTCTTAACTTTTTCAAAATCGATTTATATTCCTTATGTTGCGCCAAAGTTACACGAGGACCTGAAAAACACGTATTTTCTTATAAACAAAATTATAATCAAGCTTTAAAAAAGATTTACATATTCAAGAGTTAAAAATGAAGTATATTATTTATTTATAGGACCTCCCAACAAAGTCTACACAGACACATGACATTTGAAATAATTTCATTGGTTGGTATTAATTGTGCGCCTCCAATTATAGGAGACCACAGCATTCACTTACTAGGTATAGTCATCATCATATTGTTAGGGGCAGTCAAAGTGACCTAATATTTAGAAACATCCAAAGTAATCACTGATATCCTGTCAACCATGGTCGTCAAATTGTTCAGAACACCCATCTTGCACAAATATATCGGATCAACAAAAACGTCGTATATATTAGGTCATTCAAACCGTCATTATTAGGGTAGCAAACACAACGCCAGTGGTTTCCAAGCAGTCAAGGTATTCAAAAATAAGAAACACTAGTAAAATTAACATTATTTTACTGAGAGCAATATCCAAATCACAACATTTTGATATGTCTTTAAATTGCCTACAGAACGGCGAAATGCCCTAGGTTTGTTCTGGATCATGGGATATTATTAAATAGGTTATAGCTACTTATTCGCGGCAAACGCTTCCATTAAATATTTTGTGCGGGAATATCAGGTCGGCCAGTTTCCTTCTGTCTGCTAACGAGGTGATTTTATAATGTTTTAGCCTCTCATTGTAGCTGATAATATTTTCAAAGTATTCAAAGTAAATAAGTATTTTTTTACATTTATGACCTAACCTTGGGCGGGATCTTCATTCCAGTTTAATTGTGCAATTCAGTAATAGTGTTTTATATTAAATTATATACATACTTTTTGATTTCATTGTTTTCTTTCTTTTCTGGGTCCTGCGTTGAATTTGGTCAGGTTGTAACTCCACAACAACATTTTGATGTCCTGTAAATTAAATATTCATATTGTCAAGCAGTGATAGCCTAGCGTTTGAACGCTTGCCTTCCATGCAGGAGGATCTGAGTTCGAACCCGGCCCGTACCTCTGACTTTTAGCATTTATGTGCAGATCGCAATTTGATTATCACTTGCCTTAACGGTGAAGGAAAAACATCGCGAGGAAACCTGCACCCCTTAGAGGGCCTCTAAGGCCTAACCCTTCTCATTCTGAGAAGAGGCCCATGCCCAGCAGTGGGACAGTAATGGGCTGAATTTATTCTATTATTTTATTGTCAAATAGTTTATATTGTAAATATGTAATGTATGTCTTTTATATTCATTATTATAATCTATAATGTAATCCACATTACATAGGTGGATACAGAATACATTTTCTTCACATAGATTTTGATATAAGTTTATAATTTAAATTAAAACAGAATTAGGCAGGTACATGTCATTGTGCTAATAATTATGTGTTCTCATGTAAGTGAATTGTAAATTCTAATGAGAATAAATATATCTCAAACCCGATGTCATCGATCATCAAGGTATTTTTATCAATATAATTAAAATGACATATCAGAGAAATTAAATATAAATTATCATTACTTGCATTACCAGATAAGTAGTCTAATATCCTAAAAAAAATATAATTGTATATAGAAAGTTATCTTGGACGAGTGATTTGTAGATAAGAAGTCTTTTACAGAGTAGTAGCATTTTGAAACACATTATGAAGGTTCTTCAAAAATATTTTTATTTTAGGAATGTCTCAAATAGGTCTCTGTATATTATTAAATATATGAGAGGCACTGCAAAAAATACTTTCATGGAAAAGATGGTGTCTTGCTAGTAACTGTGCACAACTTATCCTAATGCTGATTTTATCTTTCAATAAAAATAAAAAAAAACCTTCAAATCATGCTTTGAAATAATGTTTTATTGATCATTATAGATTTTTGACTATTTTTATTATTATTGTTTTTAGTTAGTGGTGATTTCGACATTATGATGAATGATTTTGACATTATTTTTGATTGTGTTGACATCATTAATAAGTATTAATAATTATTACCATAATTGGCCAAATGTATGTACTAGTGTTTAAGAAGTGTATGTAATTACTAACAAATTGGATTTTATGATCTGTTAATAAATGATTTGATTGCTTAATAAATCTATAAAAATATTTAAACATAATGTTTATTTTGGGTGTTTATTCAGCTCACTTTATAAAAAATATACAAACCTGATATCAAATCATCTGACTGTGTTTTTAAAACAGCTGATGTTGAAGCTAGGGCCGGCTTGTTTATTATACTCGTAGCTTCAATGATATGTTGTCCTGAAATACAAAATTAAATAACTTTATTCAGTTGAGGCTCAAAAAAGCAATCACACACCGGTTTGAAAAGAAGATAATAAATCTGAACCAAAAAAAAATTTTGTAATAAAAGACATACCTGATGTATTAAAATTATATTCCCGTAGTGGATTTCGTTGGGACTTCTCAGAGACTGACATAACCACTGCTTCACCAAGTGATTGTGCCTCCAGATCTAGAATAATATTAAAAAATTGTCTATGTTTATTATTTGCTTCTACAAAATAAATGTATTGAAGATTATTATAGTATAACAATAGTATTACCTGGGATATGCAATACTGGAATTGCTAATTTACTCAGTCTTTTCGTTGGATACTTGTGAATATCTTCAAAATGTCTATGACAGACACGTTTGTTCTCATAGACAGTAAGATGATCCAATGTAGCTATTGCACCACCAATATTCGAAATCCACGTTTTAAATCTCTCTGGCTGTGTCTCTGGATTCGGGAAATGGTGTAGAGGCACACCTGAAAAAATGACACAACTAGTTAGATGTAAATATGTATATAATTAAGGGTCCCTATCAGTTTCGAGTTCGAAAAACAGAAAATTCGACTTATTCAGTGCAAATTATTGCACTGAAAAATTATTATGTTATTATATCTATTAAGTCTATGAATTTAATTTTTTTAAACAACGGTTGCAATTCTTCAACTTATAAGACATTATTTAGATGTTTTATTACAACTAAATATTTAGTCAAAAATAAAATAAAATAATTTCATTTGGTAGATAAACACCTCAAATTTTAAAATATTCACCACTTAATTGCAATTTTCAATAAATTCTTAAGCGTTGACGTCGGTTTTGTACATGATTTTATAAGGATTTTTTTAAAGTACTAATTCAATTGTCTTTTAAAAATTAAATTGTAGGTTGCATAATAAACTATTCCCAGTACTAACGTTTTTTTTTCACAGTGTTATTCGTTACCAGTAAGTTAAACAAGTGATCGAAAAAGTTGGTGTTTTGTGCTTACGTAAAAACGTGTTTGATTTTTATTTTTCCTAATTTATATTGAGTTGTTATCATAATTCCAACTGCATAGACAAATAGAAGATGTATAACTATGCATTAAAAAAATCGGATATCATAAAGTTGTTGAGAAATTTGCGCTGAAAAAGAAGTAATTTTCTGTTTTAGACCGTAAAATTGATATCCCATAATCAATTAACCTGCTGTCGTTAGAGAGTAGTATATTCCTTGTATCACTAAATTACCAAGGAGACCTTTACAATTAGTATTTACATCAATTTCAATTTAATGTATGTAGCATTGTAGTACATAGGTTGATAAAAATAACTGTTATAACGTTGGCCTCCTTGTAAATGGTATATATTATATAATGTACTCTGCGGCTATTACAATAGCAATATGTGAAACATAATGACGAATAGAGTGTAACCCTCCAGGTGAGGCGAATAAAGGTAGAAAAACAAAATTTACATACCATCTTTCCTAACCACAACACATCCTGGTACACAGCAAGAATTTTGTGACATGGTTGAAGTTCACTGTTCACTGTTTGCAATTATGGGTCCAAACTCTAAAGAGTGCCTATGCGCAGTCAGTAATCCACAGTAACTTCACAAGTTTTCTAATCCTTTCGGTATGTCGTCCCACGGAGGAGGATACTCAACTCAACACAAACTTACAAACGAAAGAAATATTGTAACGCGGCACGGCAACACGGAGGAACAGAGGCTCAACTCAACGTGGATAGCAGATGCACTTGCGAAACAATGAGACTTTTATTGCAAAAGGAAAATGCGCAGGAGCGTAAACACTCTCACACCGGCCATTTGCAATACAAGTGTGCCCATAAGAAAACAAAACTGTGCACGTTTTAAATACAAAAATATGATTTCTGTATTATTGTGCTGATGCTAATAACCTCAATATGCTTGAATTTATTACACTATTATTTTTCTTTATTCACTTTACCAATAACTTGTGATAATTATTTTATTTATTGATTTCTATTTTATGGAAACTCCCAGCATAAGAATCATATATTTAAATATAGCAACACCGTAATTTTGTTTCTCCTAACTTTTTCTTAGACGGCGCTGTTTTCAGTATTTTAGCGAAATTTTTGTATTACTCCTAGTTGCCATAGCATGGTTATTAGTCTATGCTTGTTATGATGAAAATGTTTGTGTTGTGCTTGTCAGCTGTCAATAAAAAAAAAACAAACTCATTTCATTTCATTCGAGCGCGTACTATAGTTTAGTTACCTATTTCGTTCGCGTGAATTTTTCCACAAAATTTCTGGAAAAGAACAATAAAAATGCAGAGTGCTTCAGATGTGATATCTTCCTTGTTTTGGTTCAAAGACGACAGTGATGTGGATGACGAAAAAGAACAGCAAATAATAGAACAGTTTGTTCACAATGTTGAAGATTTTAGTTCTCAGTATGGGAGTGAAATTAGTGTTTCCTACACAGCGTTCAATCTTCGTGGACCGCCTTCTAATTTTCCTGATTACGGAGACTATCCACAAGCCTTCGTAATGGTAAAAGTAGCTATATTATTTCAGCATTCTGTCCAAATAAAATTATCTATTTATCTATTTTTACGATGCTCTTTGCCGCGGAATGTCATGTTTATTATTTGGACGGAACCGGACGACCCCCCGGCTTTCGAATCGTTATAAGTGCATACCTCGACAGCTTTACGCTTTTTTGCATCATAATAATTATTTACAGAAATATAATTCCATATTAATTGAGAATATCTTACACTCTTTGATATCCATTTGTATATAAACGATGTGGTAGCAACCAAAGATTTTAAATTATATCTTTGGTAACAACACTGACAAAAGCTAGAATATTTTTCTTCATTCATACCTACCTATTATACTCAATTTGGTATTTATGGTCCCTGACCTTCCCTGACAAAGAAGCCTCAGCATTTTCATTCTACTAAGTTTGCTTTGGCTGAGCTGTAGAATTTTTGTTGGCAGTAAAATATGTTTAGGTACCTGGATTTCCTCAAATTAGGTTACCTACTTACAGCAAAGCATAGAAAGTTCATTCAAAATGATTTCAGGCACTAGGTATATTTCTGCTTGGTTCATAATAAATAAATAAAAAAATTGCTTGTGTAGCAATTTAAAAATAGAAACTGGATGTGCTTTTTTTTCATCACAATCTTTACTGAGTTAAGACCTGCCATTTCCTTATGCAAATAAAAATCAAGGCTGTTCTATTATTAAACACAACCTACCTAAACCTCTACCTAACCATTTTATTTTACATGTGAAGGGAATACAAGTTTGTGGGATTTTATAATTAATCAAATCATTTATCTTGTAGAGCCTTGAAAAATATAAATGTCACCGGCTGTTTTATTGGGGTGATGTATTTTTTTTTAATAATGCATTCAAGAGCTGTATTTTTATACCTACTCAAGTTCAATAGACTTTGAAAGATATTTGTGCACAGATAACTTTTTAATAATTATTATTGGTCGTTTGTTTGTTCACCACTGTGAAGCTGAAATGCAAGCAGTATGTTGGGCATCTCTATTTTGAAATCACTTTTTAACACATTGTTGGATAGTAAACAATAATTTTTAACCCCCAACAAAAAAGAAGGGTGTTATAAGTTTGTAGTGTGTATATGTGTATATGTCTGTGGCATCTGGCTCCAAAACGGATAGACCAATTTCAATGCAGTTTTTTTTTATTGAAAGCTAGCTAGTTTTAAATCTATTCTGCCGTTCAAAAGTTACAGCTCTTTTTTAAGTTGGAGTTGAAGGTTTTTGATGGTTAGGTTATTTGTCTTATTGATAGTATAATTTCTATACATTTATTTCCTACGGCAATAGCAAAAATAGGTGCTGTAGAATGACAGTAGGGGTTTGAAAAATAATTTTAACATGACAGTGTAAATGTATTGTATGGTAATAATCATGCAGTATGTACCCAACTGCGATGCCCGAGATAGGTATATAAATTTGTACAACTATAGCCTTAGCCGGTATGTCATATCACGAAGATCCTTCTATCAGCGATAGCCATAGGTACTGTCCAGCAACAAGTTAAATTTTATGGATAAAAAAGTAATATCATGCTAATATTATTTATTATGTAATTATAATGTTTATTTTTATTCCCAATTCAGTTTATTCATGGTTTTCTTTCTTTATTTATATTTTAATGTATTTTTATTCCCCAGAGAACATATGGGACATGGTGGGATGAAGCACCATCAGCCCAACAAGACTACATGCCACAAAGTGCCAGTGCAATCACTAGTCAAGATTTTGTAGGTAAGTGTTATTCAAACAAGAGAAGCATGTAGAATGTTTTAATCATAAAAAAAAATGGTGCTAGTATAGAGCTTCCACAAGTGACGAATCATGAGATCGTCTGGCGCACCCTGGGCAGTCAGCCTCGATACCACTATTGCTGACTGGTTAATCTTTCTACTATGTATGGCATAAGCGATTCCCATGTGATAGATAGCTTATGCCAATTCAACAAGTAGAAGACCAAAAATATAAAAAAATATCCATTATTCTTAGTGCTGATATTTCAATAGCTAGATAAACCTCCGATAAGTATACAGGGTTATTTGTAATTCACCGGCAATGCTTTAAGGGGTGAAAGTCAACTTTTACTATAGGACCAATACTGAAATCGCGAAAAAATACTCAAAATTTCGTACATTTTGATTGAGCAAGGTTGATCTTTTGTAAAAAAAGTTTATTTTTTCTTTCGTTATTTTAGGGTTGATTCCATAGTAAAACAGTAACAATTGTAACGTCATTTGGGCAGGCACTTTCCGTGCAACACAGCCTCGCGTAGTGGGATGCGCCCACTCGAAAAAGCAAAGTTCAAGTCTCATTACGAGGAGTTTATCTATGCGTCATATTTATTGCAATAATATTTCTGAATGGGAGTAAAAGTAAAACCATGACAGCCCCTTAAACAAGACTGAGAGGTATTCCAAGATTCCGTTGCAAAAAATAAAACTTTTGACAGAAGTATCCTTCGAAAAAGCGGTCTACCCACTGGAGGTGTCCATCTTTGAGACTTATAACCCTGGAGCGCTTGTCCGCATTTGGGCACGAGGTCCTACGGCCTGGATGTTGCTGTGGGAAGGGGAACCGGAGTATGTTGGCGATACACCAAGGATCTTCAGCCCGCCGATACGGCAGCTAAATGTGCCAACACGGTGAGCATGATAATTATGAACGTTCTTAATATTTTCTTCCTATTAGTAATATAGGTACAAAAAGTTTTTTTTTTTTTTTTAAACGTTGCCCCTCACTAGGATTTCTCCTGTATCGAGGGTACAGTTTACAAACATACATGTCACATGCACATACAACCAGACCCGAAACAACTATCTGTAGATCATACAAATATTTGTTCCGTGCGGGGATCGAACCCGCGGCTCGTAGCGCAGAAAGCTAATATCTTAGCCACTGCGCCAACCGTGTCGTCAAGTATTTACTATACTTAAATACAGGGTGTCACAAAACCCTTAAGGAAACCGAAATATACGCATACATCTGTTGTATAAGACGTCTAGTCATCTTATTTATGGTTTATTGTTTACAATGCGATTTAAAATGTTCGTGTTTGTGAACAAAAGATAACTTTTATAAAGTGAAACCGTTCAAGAATGTTATTATTAGATTTTTATCGCTTCTGGTACTTTGTAAACAGTCACGTTTTGGTAATATTTTCGGCAATTATTAAATCACGCTGTATCTACACCACAGAACACAGAAAAGAGGTTAGAATGGCCTTGTGGGCGGGGCAGGCGCGCCACAAGCCTGAGCAAATGCTCAGGTGTCAAAAAAACGTGCGATCGCGCTGTTTAGTCACTCACGGACTGCAACGAAGTGAGTATTGTAGAAAGCGGCTCATAAAATACTCGAAAATGCCATCTTATGCAATAATTACTAGCAGAGCAAGAAGTCAAGTGTCAAGTGTAGCCAAAGAAGGAATTTCTATACATACTAGGTCTCAATATCCTTCATAATAATAATATTTTAGATAAAAACTGTTAAAACATGATCGTAGTGATAATTTAAAAAACTAAATTCTAAAAAATATACATTGCCGGCAATGTACGTTCGCAATTTTTGCTCTGACAATATGAGCGCGAAATGTATTGCGCGGCAAACGGGAAGTCACGATCGCAAAGTGACCACTTATTCTAGTGCTGTGTTCACCTAATGACGTAAATTGTACTTTATCGATAAATTATTTCTTGGAAATGTTTTGTAGTAGATAGGTAATAATGAAATGTAAGTGAATAAGTTTTTTAACTCGTACAACCGCGTATAGGCCGCGCGGCCAATGACGTCATTTGCATGACTCATCAACATTTATTTACATTTTTATTAATTTTTAATTTCACAATTTTTTTTATAATTTTTTTATTATATTTAATTATGTATTATTAAGCCCCCCCCGCCATTATTTGCATTTTTTTAAATCATCCGATTCGGCTATAATTAGTTTTTAGCGCGCGTCTACGGGCCCATCGGTTAATTGTAAACTGTTTAAGAAATAATATTTTTTTAATACTCGTAGATATTTAATTTTGTTATTTCTTAATAAATATATTTTGTTTCAAGGTATATAAATATTATGTAGTTTGGCAAAAAAAGTTATTTTACATATACTTCATATCCCTTCCTATTTATTACAATACCTTTATCATTTTATCAATGTGATGGATTTCATAAAATTCAATATTAGTAGGATTAAATTTGAATAATACCTACCAAAACGAGTATAATTATAATCTTTCTTTTTCATTTTGAATTTTGTTCAAATGATAAAATACCAAATATCGATATCGTTGAAATCACTAGCGTATATGTAAAATAAATTGCTTTTGCACAGTACATAGGCAATGCAACCTGTCTCTGTGTGAGTGACTTCTGCGATCGACCAATTAGCTTAGTCTGTTGCCTCGCAAGGCCCTCCCACGGTCATCGGGAGGCGGGAGCAGAATAATATCGACCAATATGATCCCCGAGGGCCTGCGGGACGCGAGAGGGGCGACCAATAAGCTAATCCGTGTGGGGCGGCCTTACGCCCCGCCAGCCGTCGACAGGGCGGTGCTTATAGCGGTCCGACTAATTATAATGCTCTGTATGATGTTGCATGTGTTGGTGTAATCTTGTGCGTATAACTGCACGTGTGGTGGTAGTAAAAGGTGGGGTCGCATCTGGCGACATCGGTTCCCGTACAAACGCCGTATGATCGCCTTTCTAACCTCTTTTCTGTGTTCTGTGATCTACACTAATGTTATAAAGAAAAAAGATTTGTATTTTGTTTGTAATTAATAAACTCAAAAACTACAGGATCCATTTTAAAAATTCTTTCAACAGTAAGAATCCTTTGCTATCCCTGAGTGATATATGCTATAAAACAAGCGGGTGTAATCGCAGGCAGCAGCTATTAATATTATAATTATTTTGTATTTAATAAAAGGCTTGATTTATTAAAAAACTGATGATTTTTTTTTAAAGCGGTATTGCCCAATCTCCTTGGCGATGTACCTATTGGTGATCGAAAGAGATCGTGAGTTCGAAAACTACTTTTGCAGTTTTGTACTACAAAAGAAAGGAAGAAAATGATAACTATTTTCGGCGCAAAGCAAACAAAAGTTAAATTATAACTCCGTTATTAATAAAAAAAAAATAACACTGGATAAATTATACCTGTCCTTGTCCTTGTATGCCAATGAATAGAGATGGCAATAGACTTAATAACTAAACTAGTTATTAAGTCTATTGCATATTGAAATAGATTAATTTTCTTTCTTTCTTTAATAGTGCAAAACTGCAAAACTATGATTCGAACTCACGACGACCTTAATTTAATGATTGTTTATTAGTGAGGGGGTGACATTGTACAACTAGTAGTAGTTGTACAATGTTACCCCATGGAATACAACTATCTACCCCTATTTTAACATAGAACTACATGTACTACGATTATACATATTTTGCTTAGTTATAGGGTTATATTCTTACTAAGCCGGGCAGTACTTAGATATCTTATTTGTTTATTACATTACAATCATTATAATCATGTAACATTTAAAAAATCAATAGGTAAGTCTTTTTATTGGCGTGAACTTTCTACTGTTTGAAAAACTTAAAGAAGTATTCTATTACCAGGCTCCTAAGACTGGAGTTCAACCACAAACTGCTTCCGTATTACACGGAATTGGATGCCGTATTGCTCCGTGGAAAACAGCCACCGAACCTGGTCAGAAATATGAGGAACAACTTCTCGTATTCATCCATGTTTTATAATAAAACGCAGCCGGTTGTTGAAAAGGGTAAGTGTTTTTAATACTTGCTTTTAGCTTGTGGCATGGTCGTAATCGCGAAGAAATTATCAGCTGTCTCAAATAACTTCAATACCTACTCGACAGTAAACCCAAACAATAACAGCTGATATTTTTTATAAGATTACGATGTTGATCCCATTGAAAAGGTTGTACACTTGATGGATGGTTTGATGCAAACCCTTTAAATGACCACGAATTTCTAATACACGTAGAATTTCATACATTTATTACTGACCCTATTACATAGTATCGACACGGATGTTTTAGCTCCTGGCGCCGACATCACAACCGTATCGTTTCGGTGTCGTTATTGGCTTGGGAAAGCGCCCAATAATTTTAATAGCCGATAGTAATTTTCGTGAACGTCAAGATGGCGGGAACACTGCATAATATAATTTTCTTATTCTTTCATAATATATGGTAGGTACCTAACAAAACATCTGCTTCCAAGAAATATCCAAATCCCAGCATATTAAAACATCTTGATCACAATTTATGATCTCATGAGCAAAATCTTCCATGAATCATTATTATGTCGTATCAAGATAAGATAGTATAAAATCATGAGATAAGCAAATAAATTATAATTAATATGACATATTTTCCCCCTTTCGTAGTTCAACATAGAAGTTCGTAATCAAGCTAAAAATTGCAAAGATAAGGTTAACAAATATGAGTTTATTAACTTTTTTTATTGCAATAACAATTTTTGTAGTGACAGCACTTAAGCTTACACGTAAAACATAGATATTATTGTCCATGGTCATTGGTCATGTTCAATGGTGTCTTTGATTGATTGATTTTAAGGACTTATTTCTCAAAATAGACTGTCTGTTAAAATGATGATACGAAGTGTAAAAATTAGCGCGATGCGATATACACATTATACAGCTTAACAGAATTTTTTAATTACATGATAACACGGTAATGACGTCAGTTCATTTATTTATTGTTGTATGAATGTAATATGGCCACATATGGGCAAGGAATTATAGTAGTCAATCAATTATAAAATGCTGTTTAAGAAGATATCGTTATCTAAAATATTACTGCAATATTGATTGTTCAAGTGTGTCTGTAGAACAAATGGTGTGAAACCGGCGACTACATATTTGTTATTTTCTACTGTGTATTGCTGTACTATTGTAAGCGTCGCTACAAAAAGTAAACGACGACGTCTGTAGACGTTTTCCATCGCTGCTACCGCACACTACAAGTGCAAGATGCGCTACTACAATAACTTGTTTGTAGCGTGTAGACGATAGAACTGACACATATTTTAGTCTGAGTAAACTTGTGTGCAGCATAAATCATGTCTTGTGTGGACCCAGCTTTAGAAAGAAGAAAACTATTTGTCATAGAGGCATGAGACAACATCTTGAAATGATTTATAAACACAAATTTTAGACCATGCTTGTCTCACGTGTGCGCCAAATAGGCATTCAGCTCAGCATTATGCCGGGCACCAAAGTTACCGAGCGCTAGTTTTCAGCCCATAACATCAAAGCGACTTAAGAACAGCTTTTCAAACGTAGCATTTTATCCATACTAACTCTTACCAATATTATAAATGCGAAAGTAACTCTGTCTTTCTGTCTTTTTGTGACCTTTTCACGACAAGATAGTTGAACCTCGATGAAATTTGACAAGGAAATACCGTGCATCATAAAGGAAGGCTGTTTAATATTTTTTTGAATAATCGCAGCGTTCTTACTCCACGCGGACGGAGTCGCGGGCACAGCTAGTGTACTGTAAAAATTAACATAAAAACAATGTCAATGGCTTTAAATTATACTAGAGTGACTAGCGAGCCTTTCGTTTAATTTACACCTGTTCCAAGCTTGCAAGTAAAATCATATCAACGCTTAAAATAGTTACATTTTTCAGGCCAATTGCTAAACAGGATAATAGCGTCAAACCTTCACGAGACGATTGTACCGCAGATCGCCGCACCACGTAGCCAAACACAAATCGATACGGGACCACCGCTCGGTGACTTTCAGAGGTTACCTGTAAGTATAAAAGTATCGACCTTCTTATATCTATTTATAGCTTCGTACAGTACAACGCAAGCTACAGGTTCTATCGGCTAATGCCGTCACATCCGAATTTTGCCGATCGAAATGAGAGTAGTAATTTGCCGAAAGTATAGTATACATTAATTTAAATTTTGTCTTTAAAACTACGACTATTTACCCGTTACTAATAAAAACTTAAATTTTTTACACACTGATTAAATTATATCTGTCCTTGTCATTTGTATGCCAATGAATAGAGATGGCAATAGACTTAAGAGCTAGTTTGGTTAAATAATGTTTAATCATCGTTTATTAGTAAAGCTAAATTGTACACTCATTTCAATCGGCAAAATTCGGCTGTGACGGAATTAGCCGATGGAACTTCTGTCTTCTGTTGTACTGTACTTCTGTTAAAATTCAGTGCTAACAGACGAGTATTTTACTTCTCTGTTTATTTCTTTAATTTTTATTCTATCTCTAATATTATTTAAAAGCGAAATACCACACGCTCATTTTACAAAATCACGGGAACAAAAAATAAATAAGCAGTACCTTTCTTTGTACTTAGATATCTAATACTTCTTTTCTTTGTCATGTGTTTGTACATAAATAACAAATAAATAAACAAATCCTACAAATTTAAAAGACATGGATGGATGGTTCGTTATTTCTGGCGTAGCAATTCACTAAGAAAAATGTTTCCAAAATTCAGTACCGATTGACGGCACGATTGGCTCATTGATAATAATCGAGTTCTGGTTGTCAGCGCTGCGTGTCGTGCGTTTGATTCCCGGTTTGAAAATTTATTTTATGGCCTGTAGATAGTTCCGGATCTCGGTAACTAAAATAAACTGTACCCACGGGTCGCTATAAAAAATAATTAATATTTATTGTAAATATTTCCTTTAACTCTCTGAATTATTATAATTAAGTGAATCTTCTAGCTATTACTCCCGAGTCCTTCAATATTGTCCGCCTAGCAGATTATGGGCGAAATTAGTACGTCTGTGGGTAATCTGAATCTCACGCGATGAGATTATCTACAAGCCTCTAAGGCCATCACATTTCTAAACTGAAACTAGCGCTGAATTTAATTGGTGAATTAAATGATGAACTAGATTCTGACCTGGATTATATAAAATCTCAGCGTTGTCTCAACTTACAAACATATATAGGTAGGTAGTTAAGTAAGAAGTGGGTTTATCGCTATAGTAATTAATGTTAATAGTTAGCGTGAGAAAAATCTATTCAGAAAGCCATTTCCGTAATTACTACATCAATATGGAAACAATAAAAATCGAAATACTACCGCTTCATTGATCAAAATTCAAGATATTAGAGGTCAAATCCGGGATCTCAAGGTAAGGTAAGTATTTTTTTTCATTTTGTATATTTGATTTCAGGATGAGACCATACTATGTTTGATGAAATACTTGGACATCCAGTCGCTTTGTCGATGCGCTCAAGTCAACCGGCATTTCAATAGGCTTGCTTCAGATGCCATACTCTATAGGAGCATAGACCTTCGACCTTACTGGCATTGTGTGCAATCACAGGTAAGCTTTTCAAATTTACTAGGATTTCGATTATTAAATTCGATATAGACGCATCACCAATCAGGTTATGTTCGAACCCTGTGTTCTACAAAAAACGTCATTGAGAATCTCACCTGGGCTAACATGAGTGCCACGACAAAATTCTGTCGTCGCATTATCTCATGCGGAAACAGGTTTTCAGAGGCATTATCTTGCCTTGTCTTGTCATGGCGACAAACTTCTGTCTCGGCGCGTATGTTAGCATAGATTGACAAGATGCTTTGGAATCTGAAAAAAGAAGCATCGATCGTTACAAAAGCTGAGCGAATGCAAACTGTAAATTTGAAATTATTTAAACAATCGAACTTATCGAAGTGTAAATCTGCCTTAATCAAGACTAGATGGTTCGCATTGTTTGAAGTCGCGTGTAGCAGTCACGTGTTTAGTTACAAAGTCACATTTTATTAAATAAACTCTGAAAGTTAATAATGTAATTGTTTACGTAGTGAGTAGGTATAATAATATAAATAATTAATTATTATATTCCCACCAAGTTATGATAATATTATTCTCGCTATTATACCATTTTTACACAAATATAACAAGATATTGCAATGGACGAAGGTCTTATTTTCCCTTCCATGTCATTTTTTTCTCGGTTGTTTAATTTCATTGTGGGTTTTAATTTTAACTTTTTAAGTTAGTTGCGTCAGTTCACTGGGATCCCTAAGCATTTTTGCCACATTAGAATAAATAACCTAATCCTCAAAAACCCCCGACTCCAACTAGAAAAAGAACTGTAACTTTTGAACTGCTAAACAGATTTTCATGAAACATAGCTAACATGATTCCCGATTAAACTAGCTTTCAATTAAAAAAAAACTGCATTGAAATCGGTCAATCCGATTTGGAGCTACGATTCCACAGACACAGATACACACTACAAACTTATCAACGCCCCTATTTTTTGTCGGGGGTGAAAAATACCTACTCATTCTGAATTTATTCTTTCAGGTCTTAATAACACTATCGATGCGCTGCAAGTTCCTTCAAAAACTCGATCTCTCATGGTGCGGGAGCCATCGCATGATCCAATCCAATTATATTGTCAAGTGAGTAGCCATTGCCAAGTGTTGCGCTATAAGTAATTACCATTGTATTGTTAAAAATACGTGAACTTGAACAAATTTCATAACTGATACAAGATTAAGGTTGTTTATTATTATTTATTTATTGAAAAATATACAATTTGTACATTGAATTGTCATAGTCCCACAAAACTGTGTAATCGGTTTGACTGTGGGATCTGTGAGTCTAAACAAATTAGGTAAGGCATTTAGGTAATAAGTGCTCAGTGCATTGAGATCACTAACCAGATGATCTTAATCCCACTTGCACACCTATTATTTAGCACATATTACTTAAATTGTATTTATTTTTCTTTTAAAAACAACTTTTTGGGTTCGTATCTTATTTCTTTTTTAAAACGCATTAGCTTCACTTGTAACTATGTAAAAAAATCTTGGAAGTTAAATTTGACCCACTTCCCGGTTTCCGATTGAGCTGAAATTTAGCATACACGTTTAGTTTTGATGCCAAAAGCGTTTTATTTAGTTTTTTTTTAAACTATAATATTTATTATTGTAGAATAGTATCTTTTTGTTTACGTTTGCCGTTTTTATAGATGATGGTACGAAACCCTTCATGCGCGAGTCGGACTCGCAATTGGTGGGTTTTTTAAATTTTGTAAACTAGTGACATCGCTACATTTACAATTTAGCTATGTTATACACGATCGAGTATAACTGAAGGTTTTTGTTCACAGTTTTCTCAAAGACAGCGGTGCTGAATTAACACATTTGCGCATGAATTGCTGTAAATTCGTTGACAACTCCGTACTAAGAGCTATTGTTGACACCTCCACTTGTTTACAAGGTATGTTACTATGAAGGTGTATAATTATATTTTCAGGGCTGTGCTAGTTTTTCGAGTTACGGTCTATTTTAAAACCAGTTATGTTATAAGAACTATACAATTTTGATATTTTTTACAATCATACGAAGAATTCATTCAACTGTTATATTACATGTTTCTTTGCTTTTCAGAGCTTTTCTGTTAAAAACTACGAAATTTTGTATTATGTTAATATTTGAACTTAATCTCTTATTGAGCCGTGCCTGCGATTAGAGAGGCCTATGTTCAGCATTGGACTACTACACGTTGATGATGATGATGAATCTTTTATTCGGTTTATACAATTTTTACGGCAAGAAATTGTAAAAATATTTTTTAAACTTTCTACGGTATATAATCGACAATCGATCTTGGCTTCCGACAACAAAAGTCGCCATTCGTCAATTTCTAGAGCCAGCATATCGCAATGGGCTTTTAAAAAAATGTCTTACATTTTATTATAATATTTTCAGAGTTATGCCTCCGGTCTGTAGTCGGATGCTCGGACTGGATATGCCTGTCTGCGCTCAAGAGACTCAAGCGTTTGGATCTATATAGAACTGATATAACCACGTCGGCTGCCGTCGCTATCATCAGGTCGAACCCTGAACTACGCCATCTTAATGTTGGTACGCATTTCATTTTATTATATTTGAAACCTCGACCGTGACCAGTTGATGTCCCCCATGACTCACAGTCAACTGTCCATGTTGGTGTGCAATAAAGCATATATCTATTCTATTCTAAAAGCAACAAGACAATCAAAGAAAAAAAAAAGAAATATTAAGATAATCACATAGATAGTATAAAAGTATGTATGTAGGATATTATACTACAATCATGTGGGCCTCACGGCTTCACCAAAAACGCAACGGCAATTTGTTCTTCGATGCACAGGGAGGTATCTTTATGTAAAGAACCGTAACCCATCCAAAAATTGACCGCGATGAGTGCAGCTTAACCTTGCAAATACGTAGTTAATTAATTCGATGTATTTTAAACCACAGGTTCGTGTAAAATGATATCGTCAATGGATGAAGTAGCGATTGCTCTAGGCCATAACTGCCCGCACCTCGTCTCCGTAGATTTCTGGAAGTCTTACTCTTTAACCCCGAACGGCATCAGAGCACTCGGCAACTGCAAGAACTTGCAAGAACTAGATGTTGGATGGTGGTAAGTTTATTTAGTTCTAGACATTTTCTTGCGTCCTATTCAAATGTAACTGGAGATTAATTGATGAAGGCGATATTGTGCGTCACTTCATCGAGTTCCCTATTAAGGCCCAAGTTCACCGACGACATAACAGACGATGTATGATATTGTACCACACCTTTCACTGATAAATATGATATTAAATGATACGGTACTTTATAATCCAAATGTTTAATAACACTAAAGTTCTGATACAAATTATGATGATACAATTAGATGATGAATATTGATATTGATAATGAGAACACACGATGCGCTCGATGACCGATTATTGAATTCATTTGTAAAATGAAATGAATTATGAATAATGGCGTAATCGAAGACTCAGTTTGTACAATTTTGTAATGCACGATTGCACTGTACAAACGTTTAGAGCAATATCAGCAGTTTAAACATTAATTTTTGTATGGGTAATCGGTCGATTTTATTTTTAAACATCCGTTATATTGTCGGTGAATATGGCCCTTAAAATATGATTTCGCTTTACGATGCGTACGCATGCGTGTCAGGATTGCCCCTTTAGAAATTTAATGTTAATCTTCGATCGACAGAGAATAGAGACGCCAGCAAAAATATCAGCAAAATTATGGGCCAAAATACTTGTATTAATTTTAATTCCTGGCAACTCGATGATAATGATTTTGTTCCACAGTTTGCAAGCGGGTGGGTCAGGCGAATGGCTAGCCTGGTTAGCAGGTGGAGAGCTCCGCAAGCTGTTTTTGGGAGCTCTTCGTGGTGTTTGCGACCGTGATCTAAGAGCTCTCCTACCAAGAGCCACAAAACTGGCGCAGTTGGACTTGTTAGGAGTCAGGGCTGTTACACCTGATATTTGTGATGCGTAAGTATTATCAATACGAAAGTACATTATGAACCAATATTTTGCAAACACGATATTAAATTTGTGGTTTATTTTTAGGATCTTAGCCGAATGCAGGGACCTCAGACTTTTGGATGTCAGCTTCTGCGATCAGATTCAAGAATCTCAGGTATGAGTTTTGACGCATATTTTAATAATAAATAGTAAATATTTTATTGGATTTAGAAACTGATACTTTGTTATCAGATATTAATTTGTTATGTATTGTTTTAATAATACATGGTACGGCCATGCTTAATTTATCATAGACACAAGCTTTCTCATTACTGTAACTGTATTAAAGTGCATGTCGATTGCGCACTGATGTCATCGCACAAAAAGCAGATTTTTCTAATGTTCGTTCAGATGTTCGAAGATGCAGTCAGTCTCAGATGGTAGTTGCGGTTTTATGGGAATTCTAAAGCAAACCAAAACTCGTTTCGTGTGTAGCGGTCGGTGCAAACTGCGCAGCATTCTTGCTCGTTGCCTTAATAAATATTGTCTATGAATATTTTTACAGGTATTGGAGTGGCGCGAGCAGTATCCTCACGTGAGCATTAAGCGATCCTTCCAATCCGCCAACTTGAATACCGCTCCGAACCCGCTCTTCCTGGCACCGAGTTTAGAATAAACGATTCGCAGTAAGATCTATGCAATTTAAAAGACATAATACTTAAAATTCTTATGCCTGTATTTTCGTTTAGACCATAGTTTTACGTGCTATTTTTTTTTTATGTGAATGATATTGCGATGTTAAAACTTCGTAGTGATTAATGCGGCCTTTAATGAAACACGGATTTGAAAAATATATTTAAAATGATGATGATATTCAATAGTTACCTACGTAATGATTAAAGGTACTTTTAAGCTACCGGCAAAATGAGAACAAAGATATTTTTCATCTCATTCAGCCTCATTTTTCATACCAAATGAATTACGGAAATTCAATAGAAAAATTATTTTTATGACAAGATGAGAAAAAATTGGTTACTTTTTTAGAAGCTATATTTAGGCCAAATATGACTGCGCTACATTAACCCCCTAATACTCAAACACATCTCAAGTTTAAGTTGCCGTTAACTCTCGTGCTGTCACTTTCATTTTAAGGTGGACAGTAGCTATAGAATGACATTTAAGAGCGTCTTAAAATTGAGTGTATTTCAGTATTCAGCGGTAAAACAATTCAAACTAATTATTATTGCTCTAAATAGAATGGTATTCCTTCACCAGAAATAGACGCTATTTAACTTTAAATTAAGGTAGACAAAACATAAATTCCCTATTATGTTGGGGTCGGCATCCTTTCAAACCAGAGCCGGTTTTAAATCCTAAGTTTTACACGAAGCGACCTTCGCCACCCACTAAGCTCTACTTACCAAATATTATAAAAACACCAGCACCCGTAGCATGACCATTTCTATTTTTACAGGAATAGACAAACCTCTTTCTATCCATCTCGACATCTAGACTCGCGTTTCTACCTAGACAAAGACAAAATATTCTTTCCATAGCAACGGGGAAGTAGTTAATGATGTAGTTATTCTACCAAATCCTACTGAAGAGTAGAAATATTTCTACAATCTGTCATTTTATTAATTCTTTCGAAAGCTACACCCGTTTTTGTGGTGGTCATGCCACGTCTGCAGTTGATAGATCCGAATTGCTGATAAACCCAAAAGTCTGACAATTTACCAGCTGTTCGGTACGATATCTGCTTTATAAGTTGTATTTACGAAATTACGAGTGTCCGGAAATACTTCAAAAGAAAATATTTTATCTTTAGTACGGCAGCGTCAAAAATATGTTCAGACAGCTGTATTAATAAGCTATGTACTAACTAACTAAATAAAGAACAGCCTTAGATGTATTTTTCACTCAGTGAACAGAAAGTTAAGAATGTGGCGATTTGATTAGTCGGTCAGTCGAAATTTCGTACACTGTGGGTCGAAAATTACTGTTTGTTTTCAAAGTATTTATTTTCTTGAGGGACACCCTGACACTTAATAAAAAGGAGAACATAAAAAAGAAATAGTTTTCGAAATTCTTTTTCACAAACGGTGAATAATTTTAGGTTTCCAAATTTAACATGTAGTTCTGAAAGTGTAAACATTCTTAAAATGTTAATAATCATTTTCTTAAAATGTAATCTTACGCCTTCATAAAAACAGTGATATTGATTCAATGTGACATGAAAAAACGTTTAAAAAAATTCTATTTTAATGGAAAAGTGATCTATGTTTTGACTTTAAACATTTTTAAGTCCTTATTAATAAATCGCTCTGGGGTGTGATCAAAAGAATATCAGACAAAATGTAAACGTCATCATAATAATGTATGTTTTGTTTATTGTTTAGTCTAATTAATATGTCAATCAAGAGTTGTCAAAACTACACATAAGTACAAATACGATAAATCTTCGTATATGAGCGTTTTATTAATATCTACGGGCATTACTATACATAATTATATTAAGATGTACTAAGACTGACTAAATTAAATAAAAAACCTTTCGACTTTATGCATTTAAATTTATTTTGAGAGGATGTTTCTGCGAGTGAAGTATTTCTTAAGCTTTCCTTGACTATTAAAAAATGTTCTTAAGTACCGATAAATTTAAAGAGAAAATGTACTTTGCACTTATTCAAGCTCACCTATACTCCGTTCGAAATAACATTAGAAATTTAAATAACTCCATTTACACTTTATTCAACCGATTTTGACTTCTATTACGTTGGTGACATGACAAATTACAGCTGCAGTAAACATTTGTTATCGTAAATACGTTTTTGCTTTTAATGCCATCCTTATGCCTACGGAATAGAAGTCAAAATCGGTTGAATACACTGTAAAAGGGTTTGTTAAACGTGTCTAATCTTATTTCAAACGGAGTATAGTTTCTTTATTTATTTATTTTGATTTTGTTTAATATTGGCAACTTTTAACTTATTCTTTTATAATTATAATTATTACGCGTTTCATAAGTTGTGTTTTGGTCAAAATAATAATTTTGGTACGAGTCATTTTATTTTTAATAAAATTTATAATAATTAATTCAGTTGCATCTAATTTTTTATAGTTAATTTATTAGTGTAATAAGTAGTTTTAAGGATTATTATTTGGTTTGAAAACTTTTATAGTATACGCTACTCAAATAATAAGACGTGTGAATACAAGATAATAAGCCTAAAGATAATTTCGATATATTTATAGGTTAATTGAAAAAATACCCCAAACCTCTTACTAACTTTTTATTATGACCCTGAACAACGTTTGTTCTACGACTTTTGGTAATTCGAATCTTTATTTTTTTTTTCATACAAAAGTATAATAATTATTACTCTGTAGTTCAGCATATTCTCATATGCGCGGCTAGTACAGATTATAAACGTTGGTCGTGTGTATACGTAAATTTTACACTCTTAAAATAAACGAGAAAACATTTCTAGACTGTTTAGTTTTTTTTCAAAGTTGTAGAACAAACGTTGATGATCCATGATACGAAGTTAGTAGATACTAAGACGTTTCGCGTACTTTTTCAATTACACTGTATTAGAAGTAATACCGATGGTACCTATGTGGACATTTCAAAGTGAAATTGATCAGGCGTTACTATAATATTAACGTTCGTTCAGGAAATAGTATGCGTGAACTTATTCAGTTATTTAATGATTTTAAGTAAAAACCTAATGATATGCGGCTTAATTGTAGAGAACGGTAGCTATTTGAAACCATAAGACTTGAATGCTTTTAATATGAATTCGTACCAAATAAGACGGGAAATGCACATTGTATGTTTATGATATTTAAAAGACAACATTCTGATTAATTTTAAATATTAGGAATAGATATCAATGAAATTTGTATAACTGCTTTTTGCCATGTATACGTGACGCTACAAAGAAAAACACATTTTTCGTCAATTTATATCTACAATTATTACCTATAGTCTATCTAATATCTACATATAAAGCGTTGGGTGCATATTATGGACTTAGCATAATATTTCCTTAAATTTTGGAAATGTTTACATGAAAAATATTGAGATATTTTTGCATACTTTATAGCTCGAGTAAGAGTAATTATAGCTATGTCTAAGATAACTGTGACTTATGTTAATTTTATAGTAGTAATTTCATAGACGTCGGACTTGAAACTTTTAAGGGACAATTTCTTTTACGCGTTGTATATAACGTTCATTAATACAGATGTTTTAAAAATCCATTGTGTACTTAGACCGCGGCTAAAGTTACGGACATCGTTTCCTGGTAGCCATAATCATCATGGCTTCGGCGAAAATCATTGACCAATGCGCGTCCCACATAAAAATAGCTGAATGAAATTTGGCCGCAATGATATTTGTATTCATGATAGAATATTATAATATGTAGTGATTTTGTAAAATGTTTAACTTAACATCAGTGTAAAAGTTTTCAAGATAACGAGTAAGTCATTAAATATCCCACTTTAATAGCGGATGGTTTTTTAAGGGGTTATAGTGCTCATCATTAAGAACATATTTTACTATGGAAATAGATCTGAAATCGCGAAAAATATATCTGCTATTCCATACGTTTAGTCAAGTAATATTTAATTATTTGTATGGAACAGCAGACTTTTTTTTCGAGATTTTATTGTTGGTCCCATAGTAGATAATGTTCATTATGGTGAGTACAATAACCATTATGAACATCTTCGCTATTAAAGTAGGACATTATTCGATAGAACGTTCGTTTTACTAGAGTTGAGATTGCCGTACGTAGTACGTACGCGTCTATGTATGCATACGCCCGTTATCGTTCGTGGTATGGAGCCAGCCTTCTGTATCTATCTATTTTGTGTTATAGGGCAGAATGCGTTAAAGAAATTCCTACCTTATTTGTTTCTATGGGAGTCAGTGCAATGTCACAAGTCCAAAATTTCAGTCATAGCTGCTAAGTTTAATAAAGAATTACTGAAATATTATATATGTTTTACTTAATAAAAAGTTATAAAATATTAGTGTATACATGTTTTTCCCGCTCATTATTCCTTCCCATAATTCCTTGAACCAATAATCTAATAATTCTGTTCAATTTGTAAATAAAAAATACTGCTCCTCAACCAATTAAATCAAATCAAATAAGTATATTTTTATTCATATACCAACCAGGTATTTATATTTATGTACCAATTCAGGGTATAGTCCCATCCGGCCCAGTGGGCGGCACTGGGACGCGTGGGAAAATAAGTTCCATCGACCCTGGTGCTTTTTTCACCGGGGTGGATGACACTTTTTTTGTGTCATCAGCCCCGGCAGCTGTCATTTCTGGGGTTTGGCCCCGGTGCCAAGGAGGTATTTTTTAGCGTGGTAAAATCATCAAATGAGTCCTCCCACCCCGGGCAGGGCGGGAGGGACTGTCAGACTTGTACTGACTATAATCCACGGTGTTCCTTCAATAGCCCTTTACGTTCCGGGGTCACGGTAATGAGATAAGTCCCGCGACCCCGGGAGTGCCAAGGAGGTTGGGTAAACAAGTAGCATCGTCCCCGGTAAATAATAAATAAAAGTCATGTGAGGAAAATGTAGGACAAGGAGTTGTAACTTATCGAAGGTTTGTAAAACTAAAAAAGTCTGAAAAGAAAAAAAGATTTTTTTTCTTGATAAATTTATCGTGGCATCTATGAACTGACGGACACGTCACCCGTTCACGAGTAGGTACCTGAGTGTGCATCAAGGCCACTATGTCTCACTGTGGTCTAAGGAATTACTATATCGGGTTAACTCACAGAAGTAGGTAGGTAAATCTATAGGATGGTGACGTCGTTACGATATTAAATGAAACCATGGATTTGGTATCACGTTCTGAAGAAACAATTGCAATATAATGTGCACGCGAGCATATTATATTGACGACACGGTTGGCGCAGTGGCTAAGCGATTAGCTGTCTGCGCTACGTGCCGCGGGTTCGATCCCCGCACGGAACAAATATTAAAATTTGTATGATCTACAGATAGTTGTTTCGGGTCTGGTTGTATGTGCATGTGACATGTATGTTTGTAAACTGTACCCTCGATACAGGAGAAATCCTAGTGAGGGGCAAAGTTTAAAAAAATAAAAGATATATATTATATGCCCACTGCACGTATGATTGTTACCTAGGTATATAATAAATAAACGCGATATTTTTCCGTAAGGTTGCCTTGTCTCATGTTATTGTTCTCATGTAGTACATCTATTATAAATAACATAAAAACAATTAACCTATCAATAGTTACTGTTTTCCTGTATTTTTAATGCCTGTTCAGACATCCTTATTTTGGTTTATCGTCTGAATCACGACCTCTTTATATCTGTGAGAGTTATTTGCATACAGTATTATAATTTATATTGACAATAGTCAATAAGTATCTACATAATTTATCCAGACGGATCCATAAATATATTGTATATTGACATTAACAATCTTTCTCTAGATAAGTATACCTATAGAAGTAGAAAATGACAGACTCACTGATATAGTAAGCATCGTCCAGATCAAACCATTGTCTAGAAACTTAAAATGTTCCACAGTGGTTTCTTAGTATGTTATTTTAGGCATGCAATAGGAAGAATTAGGTATAGGAAATTCAACCCCCCCCCCCCTAGGGGTTAAAAGGGGTGTTAAAATTAGTACATAACGATTATTTTGTCAATTTTATCCTTCAAAATGTGAAATTTCTATGTAAATGTTTATAATTTAATTTCCCTTACATTTAAGACTGTAATTTATTAATTATTATTACCTAATATTTAATCTCCATAAACATTTCATTTTTTTAAATAACTACATAGTATGTACCTACTTTCATGTTATGTATTAACTGACAGTCGTATTAGCAATAGGTAGGTGCCTAACTAAATGGAAATCCCCGCAAACAAAGTCGCGAGCTAAAGCTTGTATAAAATATATTGTTGATCACAGACCACAGTATTAAATAGACATCACGACCGGTTACTTATTTTAAAATAGAGGCATAGAAATGCAGTTAGTAAATATCTTTGCGTACTAGAATAACGTGTATTTTGATCTATATAAACTGAATCTCTGTTGTTGGCGAATTCTATTTAGTGTTTTGATGTGAAAGTGTACCGTTGTACCTACTGTAAATAAGTTGTCATCTTGAACGGTTCTTTTCACGCTATGTAAGTTAATGTTTCGATTAATTGATATAAGTATGTTTAAATGATATTTTTTTATGTAGTGCGCATAATTTGTAGAGTGATTCAGTCTTTGTTTCTAAATGTAACCGCAGTATTGGGATACACTTTAAAACAAAACGAAAATTCGACTTAGTATAGGAGACACGCATAACTAGTGCAAGCCTTGAAATCTATTTTTTATTTTGTTTTGGAGTGAATTTTTGTACTGCGGTTGCATTTGGGAACGGACACTGAATGACTGCAGATTTTGGGCAGTACCTAAAAAATTATGCTGTATATAATTTTAAATAGTTTTAATTAGGTACCTATCTAGGTAGGTACCTAGATAGGTACCTAATTAAAACTATAAATAAATTAAATTTTAAATAGTTCTAACTAGTAGGTACTAGTTAGAACTATTTAAAATTTAATTTCTACCTACTTAATTCTCGAGTTCAGAATTTTAAATTTTATTGTTTTTCTTGTGGCACTTCTGTGGCTTGATGAATAATTGAGGTGCTAATTTAAATTTTCAGACAATGTTACTTCTAGCGTGGCTTTCATTCTCATTATTTGGAGCGATTCATTCGCGTGAACTCAACAGCAAGACCAATCAATGGTCAGATCGTACTACCATCGTCCAACTTTTTGAGTGGAAGTGGTTAGACATTGCAGATGAATGTGAGAGGTTTCTCGGACCCAAACGCTACGGAGCTGTTCAGGTATGTTCAGTTTTGATTGCCTATAGCCTAACAAAGAGAAGAACTTCGGGAATATTGCCTCACCACGATTGGGTATCGGATTAGCGATCGTAGTTTAAGACTGCTGCTTACATTTAATTTACTAAACCCGCGCGAAGGAAGAGGCGGTGTCATTTTCAGGAAACCAATAGCATAAAAACCTAGGACAAAATTTTAAGATCATATACCGTTAAGCTTATCACTTAGCTTTATCACTGTGCTGTTAAGGTGGTTATTTCACGGAGCGGATAAAACAAATGAAAGAAACAGAAAAACATAAAAAAAATAGATCTGTTTCGTAAGTTAATTACCTTCGTGGTCACATGAGTGGTCAGTAGTCAGTAATAAACTAGATTTATATTATAACATGCGGATAATCGATTTTCGTATTTAAAAAAATATAAATTTTACTGTTTGTTTTCTTTGATTTAGTTTACCTATTTTAGAATTTAGAAATTTAGATTGTCTAGGCAAACATTTTTAGATGTTGCATTTATGTATAATTATAGAATGTTATGTATTCCTGTATTAGGCCGATTGGTGAAAAGCCGTCGCGCCAGTACGAGGGAGGGCGCGGGGTAGAAAGCGGTTGGTGAGCGTGGGTACGTTAGAGCTAGCCGATTCGCCGTTAGGAAGCGAAGCAATATGAACTTTAGTTGCGTAGCAATTGAGCTCAAAATAGCGTAATTCACTCAAGGGAGTGAAGTATCTGTTACGTAGTAACTATTTATTAATCTATGACTGGGGCCTTAGCTCCTGTACTTCTAAACTTTATGACTATAAAGTCTTATGTACTTATGATGTTATGCTGTTGGTGTACTTAATATAAATCAATAATCATTACCCCGTAACCACTGTTAAACGCCTCCTAATAGAGTTTTAATTAATTATGCCCGCAAAAGAGGTGCTCCTCTCTGCTACCTATTCTCTTGACGTAATCTATCATTATATTAGCGGTATTTAGGTATAAAAGGGCGGAAAAGTACTGGGAACCGAACGGCATGGCTAAATATTACCTAGATATTTGTTGCATTTTAGAAGCGCATGGAACGCAGACATTCGACCGATTGTGATTACAAAGGTTAAAGTCGCACTATGTGCCCTAGTGAAATGTAACAATTGGAGAAAATAATAATTATTGTTACAGACTTCGCCACCGTCAGAGAATTTGGTGATAAACGTTGAAAACGGTGCAAGAAGGCCTTGGTACGAGCGCTACCAAGTCATGTCTTACAAATTGACAACTCGATCAGGAACTGAACAGGAGTTCTTGAACATGACTACCAGATGTAACAAAGTCGGTGTCAGGTAAAAATATAATAATACAACGTGTACCAGAAATGCGTGGTCATATTTTATAGGTGTTGATCAGATCATCAAACTGAACAACTTTCTCTATGGGACTAACATCGTAATCGCGAAATCTAGTAGGTGTGAAAGAGAAAAAGAAATCGTGTTATCTCTTTCACACCTACTAGATGAACAAATAGACTGAATATGAACTAATTTCAAAACCTCACTTTATATTTCGCTGTCCGCTTCACGTGAAATGCCCTTATACCTAACAAGGCACGCATGACATGGCGCTCGGCTTTACCACTATTAGTTACTACGGTCAGATGTATATGGTAGGTATAGTACGCGTAAATCTTTATGAGCCCTCTGAACTCTCTCCCCCTCTCCCTCTAGCACCTATAATAATAGTACGCTTATTATAGGTGCTAGAGGGAGAGAGAAAGAGATTTCAGAGCTCAGTTCAGGGCTCATAAAGATTTGCGAGTACTATAGGTACCTAACAGCTGTTTTACTATAGCATGGTGTTACAGTTATCCAATTATTTTACAGAGTATACATTGATGCAGTAGTTAACCACATGACAGGGAACCACGCAATCAATGTAGGAACAGCTGGCAGCACTGCAAACTTTGCGATTAATTCCTATCCAGCAGTTCCATATACCGACGAACATTTCCATCATCCAGAGTGTTATATAGAAGATTACAATAATGCTACAGAGGTTTGTAGTTTTGACTTTGTTTTACAGTTTGAAAGAGATAATTATCTATATTTTTTGTTGACACTGTGGCAGAAAGAAGTATCTATACCTATGGTGTTCCTCTATTAAAAAGGGCGTATTCTCCTAGCAAGCGAGGTGATGTATGTACCTGGTGGGCTGAAGCCCAACGGTTGATATCGGATAGTTGTACATAATTAAGATAAGTTAAAATTGATGAACATCCTTGGGCAAAATTACTTAAAAATGGAACGAACAGCAGCGATTTTTTTTGTAAGAGTCTTAACTACTGACCCTGCGCTGCCGTTAGACTAGAGTCCCACCTAATAAATAATCTTCCACGTCTTTTTCAAGGACCGCAATTATAACTAATGAATGTTTTACTAAAATGACGAAAGTAACATGATTTGAAAAGATACTTTTTTAAATTTTAAATCTTTTTTGCATCATTTAGGTCCGTGTGTGTCAATTGGTATACCTTAAAGACTTGAACCAAACAATGCCGTACGTTCGTGAGAAGATAATCCAATACTTTAACAAGCTTATTAAACTTGGCGTCGCTGGTTTCAGGTATGAAGAACCAAACTTGATGTGTATGACGTGTAGGTACCTACTTTGAAATATTTAGTGGGCTTTTAAGAAACTAATGTTTTTTCAGAGTCGATGCTGCTAAACACATGTGGCCAGAAGACCTAAAAGTAATTTATGAGCGTCTCGATAACCTGAACACAAAACACGGATTCCGACCAAACTCGAGACCTTACATTTACCAGGAAGTAAGCCGGGGTGGTGTGGTGACACCCGCTGAGTACACGGACTTGGGAGATGTCACTGAATTCAACGTAAGTAGCTTAATGTACGAGATAAAAAGTCACAATTCAGTCTTGACAAGCTCACCACACGTGATCGTAAATTAACTCTTCAAGCACCTTATAGTAATAACAATAGAAAATCCTGAGGTTTTACTTATTTTGCAGGTAGTGTATGAACTGGCACAAGTTTTCAGTGGTCAGGCCACTTTGAGCACTTTAGAAAAATGGGGAACCGCGTCAAATATGCTGCCCAGTGAAAACGCTTTGGTTTTCGTGGACAACCATGACACACAACGAAGTTCTGATAATGTATGGAATTACAAAAACGGTACAATTTATAAGGTAAATAAAAAAAACTGTAAGTAAATAGGTACAGTAAATAAATAAAATGCTACTCAAAGAAACAAAAGGACGGAAGGAAATTTTACGCATTGACTGCGTTCTGCGTGCCGAGCTCTTCACCAAGAGCGCTGAATGCGGGCGGTGCGTAAAAATCGAAATGTTTAAAATAAACTATAGCGCGTTGCCATCCCTGTAAAAATCTTTTTACGCCTTTGAAGAACCCCATGCTGTACCTATAAGTTTCTTGGCAAAACCTCGAGAGGAAAAGCATGAAAGTACGGTCGGCAAAAAAATCGGTCTATCAACTTTAACAGAACCTATCAAATGAAAATATCTCTAAAGTTGAAACTTCATACTGACAAGAGAATGTAGACGTTTTTGTTTTATGACATACAAACAAATTGCAACCTTAGGGTGGAACTAGGAACAAGCATACCAATGGAAGTAGCATATTTAAGACGAAATTTTAACACCGGTTTGACTTCTCGCTCTAAGAGATTATGACATAAGAAAAAAAGAGATGAATATATTTCCTCCGGTTACATTTTATTACAAATGTGGCCAGTGTGATATATTTCCAATAGTTATTGTATATATCCAAACTAGAGATGGGAATTTACTTAACGATATTATGATTTTAAAATAGTGAGCAATTTGTTCAACATCTTAACCCAGATATTGCTGAAACCTCTGAATTGCTCCGATCTTTATGTAATTTATAATATGATTTATATTTGATCTATTGTAAATAGGAAAAATATTTTAAAAAATCTTACTCTTATGGGAAAGTCGGAAAATGGTGTTCGTTATAACAAACGCTACCAAAATGCTCTACTATGAAGTGGTCCAACAATGTTGAATTTCAGTTGGATTTATGCTGGCAATTTATATAATTTTACAAGGTTGTTGTTACTTTATTGAAATATCTATAAATAAAACAAGAATATAGCTTTTGCATCGGAAATTTATTAGAGAAAACACTGAGTACACGGGAAATATGAAAGGAAAATATGTTGACAAGCCACATCACACACACACTAATTTTAACGCTTCCCTTGTACCTTTTTAGTACCTATTCTTAATTGGGTGACTGACTTGAGTGTTAAGTACGCACCTACTAGTATTGTATAATTTTATTATTTTAGTGGTACTTATGATTTTTGCTGTTCTTTTTTCTTTTTTTTTTAAATTGTAATATTGTGTAAATTGAGGTGGAATTTTAGCCGGGGCCGCTCCCGGGGCCCCACATTTATTGTGTAGTAAGCTTGATTTCTGAAAAGAGTATCCATGGAGTTTCTTGCCGGTATCTTCTCCAGGACCAACCCACTTGGAACCGTGCGCCTAGAATCACGACGTTTTGAAAGTGCCTGCAAAGGCCCAGTTGAAATAAAAATCTTTGACTTTTTTTTTTTTTTTTTTTTGACATGTTTATATCAAATTATGATAAAGTTCAAAGCAATAATTAGGGTGAAGGGTAACATGTTACACAGATGATGATGATGGTGTACATGTTATGCAAAAAACATGCATTTTAGTGGCAGCTAGCACAGAGAAGTTGGTTAGATCTATGTTTTATCATATGTCCAATTATCATTACGAGGACTTTGAGTAGTGCCCATTCATGTCTTTTCAGGTTTCTTAACCATTTCTCCTTTAACTCTGGATCTTTTGGAAATCTAGAAATGAACAATATGTGTGTTAATAATTTTTATTTTGGTTAATAATTTAATTGTTTGACTGTAAGATACAGGAAAATTCTATTAAAGTCTCTTAAACAGAATCTTTTTAAAATTATTTGGAGGGACCTGCGATTACATAAATGAGTTATTTCTGTAAGTTGTTTGAAAAAGTATAATAATTTAGTCGAAATATACCATTGATGCGTTCAGAAATATAATATAAATACGAGGGTCATTCAATAAATACTTAGCCTACAAAAAGTAAACGAAAATTTTGGAAAAGTGGGAATTTATTTTTCAACATAGTCTCCTTTTAGTTCGATACACTTAGCCCAGCGATGCTCCAACTTTTTTAATCCGTCCGAAAAATAGTTTTTGTCAAACTCTGCAAAATAGGCCTCCGTGGCGGCGATGACCTCCTCATTCGATCCATATCTATTCCCGGCGAGTGATTTTTTCAGATTAGGAAACAGAAAGAAGTCACAAGGGGCCAAATCTGGAGAATACGGTGGATGGGGCAGCAATTCGTAGCGTAATTCGACCAATTTGGCCATGGCAACGGCAGACGTGTGAACCGGTGCGTTGTCGTGGTGAAACAGCACTTTTTTCTTCGCCAGATGGGGTCGTTTTTTCTTTAATTCGGCGTCGATTCGGCCCAATAAATCGGCATAGTAAAGCCCTGTAATTGTTTTACCCTTCTCGAGGTAATCGATGTAGATCACACCTTGTGAATCCCAGAAAACGGTGGCCATAACTTTTCCGGCCGATTTTACAGTTTTCGCCTTCTTTGGAGCACGTTCCCCGGTCTGGATCCATTGTTTTGATTGCTCCTTGGTCTCTGGTGTGTACCAGTGGATCCAGGTTTCATCGACGGTCACAAAACGACGCAAAAACTCCGCTGGATTCCGCTTAAACAGCGCCAAACACGTCTCCGATGTGGTCTCACGGTTGCGCTTGTTTTCTGGTGTGAGTAAACGCGGCACCCATCGCGCCGACAGCTTTCTCATGCCGAGTTCCTCGTGAAGAATATGATGCACTGTTCCTTCTGAAATGCCTACAGTCTCAGCTAGCTCCCGAACCTTCAATCGGCGATCTGCCAATACGAGATCATGGATTTTTTAAATGTTTTCCTCCGTAGCAGCTGTTTTCGGTGCACCTGGACGTGGTTCATCAAAAACCGACGTACGGCCACGTGCAAACTCGTTGAACCAATTCTTGACGGTGGCCATCGATGGAGAAGAGTCACCGTACACAGCATCCAAGCGCTCTTTGATTTCGATGCGCGTTTTCCCTTCCAAAAATAGGAATCGAATCACCGAACGATATTGCTCTTTTTCCATTTTTGTAAAACCGATCGACACGTTGGCTTCCATAAGTTGTCAAATTAAAACAAATGAAGGGATTGGAATGAAAATTTGAAAAAAGAATTTAAAAAGAATGTGCTACACTGTGGTAAAACTCTTTTGAAACTACAGCGCCCTCTGGCGATGAGGCTAGGTACTTATTGAATGCACCTCGTATTAAGAATTTTTGTTGCTAATCAAATATATCATCCAATGCTGAACATGAGCTTCTTCTTACAAATTAACAATTTGTATTTATTTGATTAAAACAAGGGTAAATCCATGTTTTAACCACAAATTTATAACCCGACAATACATCGATAAAATCGAACTATCGACAACAGTGTACGTACCTAACTAGGTGCCATCAAAATAGTATATCAAATGTCATTTTCTCATAGGTTACTACGATTTAGGCGAAAATATTATGGTAATAATCTCTAAATGACTTTATCGAACCGTTATAATATTGTATTTACTTTATCCCTACAGCAAAATTGACAACAAACTACAAGTAAAAACTTAAATAATCAAATCAATACTTACCGATGGAAAAATGTCCTATTGTTGCTTTCACTTAATACGCCCATTCGGCCTTTGCAACCAAGGGCTACACAAGCCATGTTAAATTAGGAAATCGAATTTATATTATATTCCGCACAATAAAGCACTGAAACTTAGCAAATTGCAATTATCGTGAACCTGAAGTGGTAGCCGCGCGGATACCAAGCCGACTCAACAACTGACACTTTGTCTTTCAAGATGACGTTGAAGTTATGTTGCTGTCACTTTCTTTTACAGAGAAAATTGTCATAAGATAAAACGAAAAGTATGGCAGTTATTTCTTCGTTTTAAAAATAATACTTCCATTGGTATGCTTGTTCCTAGGGGTGGAAGACCAATTCTTTGGCCGACTGTACCTAGTATAAAATAGAGATTTTTTATGTTTGCCACAGGCTGCTGTAGCATTTCTTCTGGCACATACATATGGACAGTCTCGCGTCATGAGTAGTTTTTACTTTGATACCAGTGCACAAGGACCTCCCATTGAGGATAACGAGAATATTGTGAGTCCAACTATAAATGAGGTAAATACACTTTTTATTTAGGTATATTGTAACCACAATAACAACAGAATAAGTTCCAATATAAGTTGTTTTTTATAAAAATGTGTGGTCTTGTTGAATCGTAGAAAAAAAAAGTTATAAAGGAAAATTGAAATTTGATTGACACAGGCGTCTGAACTCGCGGACTTTGCGCAGCCGCAGTGACGCGGTAGCTCAGTTCGTAAGACGGATGAAACGGTTCGCCAGAAATCACGGTGTCAAACCTCGCCCATGTCAATAATATTTCAAGTTTAATTTGTAGTAGTTCCAATGTTGCGAATTTTTTTTTTGTAAAACGTAACAAAGGTCCATTAGGTCATAAACTTTCTTTTGTACCTAAACTAGGACGGATCGTGCGGAGGTGGCTGGGTATGTGAACATCGTTGGCCTGCCATTTATCAAATGGTCGGCTTTAAGAATGAAGTTCGGAACACAGAAGTCACAAACTGGTGGACCAATGGCAATAATCAAATTGCGTTCAGTAGGGGAAGTAAAGGATTCATTGCCTTTAATACCCAAGGAACAGAGTTGAACAGAGCGTTTGAGGTAGGTTGAGCGGTTAGTAAACAAATTGACCAAATAGTATGTTACGCATATTTTAGTAGATACACCATTATAATTCTGAAACACTAAGCTAAAGTTCAGGGATATTGAGACAAATGTAAACACGAATAGAAGCAATCAGCCATGCCAACATGAGCGCTGCGATATAATTTTGTCGACGTATCTCGTCCGAAAATAAGTTTATGAAGGCATTACTCAGCTTGTCACGACGACAAAATTTTGTCACAGCACATGTTAGCCTAGCAGTCCGTCGTCGATACGGTCTACCTAGTTTGACCTATGGGTGCTGCTAATTTAATTTAAACTTCATAAAATATGTATAACATGATCTTTGGAATATTGAAAAACGAATTGATATGGCCCAGGATTTTTTTAAACATAGTCTGTAGGTACGTCATGATTTGTCCTGTTCTAACATTCGACTTCGTCAATTTAAAATTAATGTTAAATGCTAAAGCTAATTTAAAGTTGCTATGTCGTTAAATACAGAAATACATAATATTACGCTAAAATAGTAATGGTTGCAAGGTCGCATTGACCAAGGGGCTTAGTACCCTACAAATAAATAAATAATGGTTGCAGACGGGACTACCAGCAGGCACCTATTGTGACGTCATATCAGGAAAGAAGGACGGCAGTACTTGCACTGGGACAACCGTCACTGTGTCTACCGAAGGTGTTGCTCAAATCAGGTTGTCTGGAGCTACAGAAGAAATACACCTTGCTATACATGTTGGTAAAGGGGTAAGGAACAATAAAATTAACCTGATTCGAGAGGAATGTAGAAACAGAGATAGAATTAAAGTAGCTTACCATCGCGTGCAATTTTTACACTGTAAATGCACTCGAAATTCTTTTGTTATGTTTTTTGGGAACCAAAGTAGGTAGGTATTGCCAATTTTTTTTGTTACGTACATTAGAGAAACATTATTTTTAATATTATAAAATATTTCGTTGGTATAATAATTATTTGGATTTCATTGTTTTTATTATTCATGTCATTAAAATTTGTCACTGGATATAATAATTATTATAAATGGAAGTGACGATTGTAGATTTATTCATGTAAGCACCAACTTAGTCATGAGCTATCTTGGAAATTTTCGTCTTTTATATTGATTAATGTAGGTACCTATTTCTTTTTCAGTCGCGTCTTCAGACTTCGCGACGACGAGCTTCGAAGAATATCATCTAGTTCCGCAACTGTTATTTATTTTTAGAGGTAAAAACTCACTTCATAATTCAAATAAAAAGGGACTGATTAAATACCTACGTTTTTAATTTCAACTTTCCTCTTAACTTAAATATTATAAACAAAAGAAAAATATGCACGGATAATTGAAATAACACGAATAGAAATATGACTTTTGAATGTTCGCGTCAAAACACAGAGTCGTGTGACTTGACGTCATTGCATCGCTCGTTCATAGCGTGTGAATATGGTTACAAAAGAAATACGAAGGAGTGACGACGTCATAAACTCGATGATGGTGTTTGAAAGAATGTTCCGTTTCACGTAATTTTTAATAAAGATAATTTGTAAAAAAACTATTATTTTTGAATAAATCTGTCTCTAAAGCACTTTTCACAACTTTTATTATTGATTTTTTTACATAAATTTTAATTGTAGGTTTCCCTATTGATGTAAAGTGTTTTTTAAATTAGGTACAACAACCTACAACTAGCAACTACAGCTGTAAGATATAATAAGTATACAAAAGTAGTTGAAAACTGCTCGTCTTCTGGTGGTAAGCCACTAAAGGACCTTCGAATACCAAGGTATTATACCTAAGGTCAGTAGGTAGATAATGATGAATAAATCAAGTATTAGAATAATATTACTAAGTCCGAAGTGGACACTCGATAAAAATATGTATAGGTAAGGTTTAAGGAACCGCAAACATGCCAAACATACTTAATGATTCTGTATCAAGTGGGTCTTAGTGATAATGAATAATCGACGACCCCTAAACAGTTTCTTATCATCAGAATTGGTTCATAGAGTATTAATTTGATCATGAGTCAGTCGGTAACTACCTACCTAAGCCAATGTAAAATGACCCTAATCATAATATATTTTTTTAGGTGCTAGGTATACCTACGTACAGCATAATGTTTTATTTAGTGTGCATAATTTGTAGAGTGATTCAGTCTTTGTTCCTAAATGCTACCGCAGTATTGGGATACACTTTAAAACAACACAAAAATTCGACTTAGTATGGGGGACACGCACAGAACAGAAAAGAGGTCTCTTTTCTGTGTTCTGTGGGGACACGCATAATTTACTAGAGTACTTCCATACGAATACAAACAAATCCCATACAAATCTTCAATATCTACTAGACCTAGTAGATATTGAAGATATGCATGGGGCAGCTGATTATTTTTTCTCAATTACGATGTTGGTCCCATAGGGAAAGTTGTTCAGTTTGATGGTCTGATTCACAGCCTTAAGTATGACCACGCATTTCTGATACACGTTGTATACATATTATGATTGTTGATCAAGGTGTAGAGATTACCTACGCTGTGCCGCGACGTTGTTTGGGGCCCTATTAAACTTACATTGCTTGTGTACTTAACTTCGATAATGCAGTCAAAGAAATGACAGAAATATAGGTAGCTATAGGAATTAAAGACCTACTTTTGCATACCTACTTGAATGACGTGTATTTCAGTATATAAATTCAATATCAGCTGTTGAAGTGTTTTGTTGTGGTTGTGCACTGTTGCATATAAGTTGCCTTCCTGGACAGTTCTGATTAGGTACGTAAGTCAATGTTAGTGTTTTTAGATGAAATAATGTACATAAAGGTAGATTTGTCTTCAAATATTTTCATAAATTTTCACCTACTTAGACACTAGCCACACATATCCGTGCCGGCCCATACGTTTTGTGAAATAATAGTGTCAGTGAAAAATACGCTATTCTTACTAGCTCTAAGTCGGTTTCTGATTAAAGATATCATTGTTACCTACTATTTTCACGAAATGTCACTCAAGATCACTGACCCTGACAAAATTGGAAAGCTACTTTGATAACATATGAATACAGTGTTTTTTTCACTGACACTGTTTAATGTAAGTAGATGGGTAAGCATATGTCGCAGGGAAATAACGAAACCAGAAATTTCATAAAATCCCTAGGGATATCATGAAATCACGGAAGATGTCGAATATCGGGATAATTATGCCATTATAACATAACCTAGTAGGTAAACTTAAATGAAATTGCTTTGTTTCAGCAGGCTCCATTATTGGGGAATACTTATTCAGTTATTTATTTTTTCAGACAATGTCACTTGCCTTGCTTTCAATCTTCTTATTATTTAGAGCAATTGATTCATGCGAAGTCTACATCAAGACCAATCAATGGTCAGATCGTACTACTATCGTCCAACTTTTTGAGTGGAAGTGGTTAGACATTGCAGATGAATGTGAGAGGTTTCTCGGACCCAAACGCTATGGAGGTGTTCAGGTACTTATATTATGTAGATATTGTAAGTATGCCCGACAGTGAAAAGAAGTGAAGGAAAATTTGGTAATCGCAGTAAGTGGTATATTACTGCTCATTCCGTAGACATAGGTTATAGCTGTTCATCATCTGCCTAGCCTTTACCCAACTATGTTGGGGTCGACTTCCAGTCTAACTAGATGCTACTGAATATCAGTACTTTGCACAAAGCGACTGCCATCTGACGTCAGCCACCTAATTACTGGTAGACACTGTTACCCTAAGGTTAGACCGGTTGTCAGACTTTGGGCTGATTACTCTCGTAACGATTGTCATTGGTATTTGCATGGCATAGGTTTTAGTTATGCCAATGAAATGAAATGGTTTGGTCAATGAAATGGTTCGACCACAATATGTGCGATGCGTTATTGAGATGATTGCGTTTCACGTAGGTAGGTACTTTTCATAGCCCATAGGTACCATTATTGTGATATTGCGTCCCTGTGGCAAGGACACCGCATTATCGCACTAACGTACCTGTGTGGCCAGCCTTTAATTTCAACTGTGTTGATGATTCAGCCACGTTCCATACAAAAGGATAAAATTTGTGTATGGCTGATAAATTTTACCCAATTTTTTTTAATATACCTTTTTATTGGAACCTCTAGTATTATTTTATGACCTGAGACGTTATACTGCTGAATATGGGCATCGTACCTACATATTTAAAAGCTTGGCTAATAATGGGATGATAGTAGATATCTCTCTTGTTTTATCCCCATAAGGTCTTATTCTTTTAGTCTGTGCTCAGTAGGTACCTACACACACATGGTCACGTACTTCTACTTGTCGCATTTCACGAACCTTCCGTTTGTGCACATTCTACTTATGAGTAGTAGGTATTCATGCTTAATATTATACCTAATGAAAATAATGGTTAATTAACAGACTTCGCCACCGTCAGAAAATTTGGTGGTACACCTTGCCGACAATACAAGGCCTTGGTACGAGCGCTACCAAGTTGTGTCTTACCAATTGACAACTCGATCAGGAACTGAAGAGGAGTTCTTGAACATGACTACCAGATGTAACAATGTCGGTGTCAGGTAAATATACTTATGGTCAGTGTCTCGGGGTACTGCTGGTACTGGGTGAGTGCGGGGTATGAGCGACGGTCGGGCGCAGCGCAAAGTGATTCCTCAGCCCCCGATTCCTCGCATCTAGGTCGCGGTCTTTAGGCATAGGTACACCTACGGTGAAATAAAAATGACCAGCCATATTTTAGGAGGTAATCGGCCGCCTGTTTACCTACATAATGATAAATATGACAGTTGCTGTCGCAAATAAACGTCTTATTCCGTATCCTCTTATGAAAATGTCTATAAGCGAGAAAGGGATGTATTGTTTGTTGGTCAGATTTTTCTTACGTAATCAAGGCGCGGGTCTATGAAACTGTACAATTCCCCAAGGAATATAAGTCGAAATCTGAAAACAAAAATTCCACTGCTCATACAAACGTGAGCCACGTGACCAGTCACTTTGTATGAAAAGTCGATTTTCAATTTTGACATTTCGACCTTAGGGAACGTTGTTCAGTTTCATAGATCTGAATAACCCCCACCGCCATTCCCTGAATCGCGCGCGACCCACGAGTTCGTAACGATCAGATTCGTTCGTTTTCGGCAGCTGGAAACTAAACTTCGGCTTCGGCTAAACGTTCGCGTTTTTTGGCTGAAGGTGGCCAAACCCAGTCTGGCACTAGACGTGTGTAGAACGCCTACAACATGAATCAATCACAAATTCATGATTTAGGGTAGGTCTTTGGATCGGATTTCCATTTGTTTTGCTATAGCAACGTGTTATAAATAATATATTGTACTTATTTTACAGAATTTACGCAGACGTCGTATTCAACCACATGACGGGGCAGGAAGCACCGAACATAGGCACTGCTGGCAGCACTGGAGACTCTTCAAACAATTCCTATCCAGCGGTTCCATATACCGATGACCATTTCCATCACCCGCAGTGTATTATAACAGATTATGATAATGCTACGGAGGTTTGTCGTTTTAACGGTTATTTAAGTTACCATTATATTATAGTTAATATTATATTCCCTTTATTCAACTTTTTTACATATAAAAATATGTAAAAAAGTTTAATAAAGCGAATATAATATTACAAAGATTATTTTTAAATTATTTATTATAGACATTTACAAGAGTTGCTCACCGGCATCATCGGGAACAGGGTCCAAGATACCGGTGGTCAGGGCTTATTATATTCATTCTATTATTCAGGATGACTGGTCGAACGAGGGACATAGTGAAGTAGGCTATTGTATCTACCTACCTACTCACCATTATGAACAACTTTTACTATGGGATCAAACATGAAATCGTGAAAGAAAAACTTACTGTCCATACAAATAATTCAATATAACTGGACTATATGTATGGAACAGATTTTTTAGCTTTAGATTTTTTTTCGCGGTACTCAATTAATGTGCATTTATACTTTGCATGATTCAGGTCCGGATATGCCAATTGGACGACCTTAAGGATTTAAACCAAACAATGCCGTACGTTCGTGAGAAGATTATCCAATACCTTAACCACCTTATTAACCTTGGCGTCGCCGGTTTCAGGTATGAAGAACTATAAAGGAGGTATTCCACGAATATTACCGATCTGAACGGCACTAAAACGAATAGCACCAACGCTATTCCACGAACGGCACCGATCCAAATTATGGTTTGGTGCGATTCGTGGAATAGTAAAATAATATTAATTTTATTCCACGAAGGGCACCAACGTAAAATTTTCCTCAAGTGATGGGAACTATTTTTTGTTCACAACATTATTAAATAAAACATATCGATATAAATCAGCAGTAAGTACGTTTATTGATCATATTATTTTTTTACGTTAATTTTTATTATTAATAGATATAACAATCAGTTTTCTTAACTATTTGGGTCACTTGCAAAAACAGCCTTAAGTTATTTATTACCTACTTACTATAAGTACCTAAAATCAAATCACATTCTTTTATCACAATTTCTCTTAGTATCACATTTTTTTCATATAAATAAACTTTTGTCTACTTATAATATTGTATATTTTTTTTTACTTTCTACTGTATAATAATTATTATTATCACGATATGTTTTATTTAATAATGTTGTGAACAAAAAATAGTTCCCATTACTAGAAGAAAATTTTACGTTGGTGCCCTTCGTGGAATAAAATTAATATTATTTTACTATTCCACGAACCGCACCAAACCAAAATTTGGATCGGTGCCGTTCGTGGAATAGCGTTGGTGCTATTCGTTTTAGTGCCGTTCAGATCGGTGCTATTCGTGGAATACCTCCTATAAAGATGATGATTGTGTTTTAATTTTTAAATCCACTTTTCTATACTATCTTTACTATATAATAATATTATAAAGAGAAAAGATTAGATTTTTTGTTTGCTTGTTTGTAAAGGATAAAATTAAAAACTACTGGACCGATTTACCAGCAGAATGCTATATTATCACTGAGTAACATAGGCTATAATTTATAAAGATATCACGCGGGCGAAGCTGCTGGTCGAAGCTAGTTCCAAATATTTTCTGACATTTTAATAATTTATATTATATTGGCAGTCATTCAGTCAGTCAGTCTTGTTTTTGTAGAGTGGATGCAGCTAAGCACATGTGGACAGAAGACCTAGAAGTAATTTATGAGCGTCTCGACAACCTGAACACAAAGCACGGATTCCGACCAAACTCGAGACCTTACATTTACCAGGAAGTAAGCCGGGGTGGTGTAGTGACACCCGCTGATTACACAGACTTAGGAGATGTCACTGAATTCTCGGTAAGTAGCTATTTATTTTTTGTTTTATATCTAAATTAAATTTCAAGTCGTTTCTGATACGATAACGAATGATTGTATTCATGATACAAAATCATATTTATTTTGGTTTGATCATGTCTAGTTTTATTACAGCTAGGTACTATCCATAAACTTGATTTTTTATCGCTTTGACATCTTGACTATACATTTTTTTATTCGGAGTTTTTATTTATTTAAAGGGCGTCCTAATAATTATTCGAATATAATTACATCAAATATTATTATTTTATTGCTCCTTTTTTAACACGCTTTTATTAGCTTCACCTGTAACTAACTAACTATGTAAGAAAATCTTGGAAGTAAAATTTGACCCACTTCCCGGTTTCCGATTGAGCTGAAATTTTGCATACACGTTCAGTTTGGATGACTAAAGCGTGTTCTATAGTTTTTTTAAACTACAATATATTTTTATTATCAGGTGTACAGGTGTACCTACAATGAAGAGTATTTCTAATCTATTCTATCCTATAAGGTTTTTAAATCATTTTTCAGGTAGTCTATGCACTAGCACACGCTTTCAGTGGTATGAATAATTTGAGCGTTTTAGCAACATGGGGAACTACATCGGATATGCTACCGAGTGACAACGCTTTGGTTTTCGTGGACAATCATGACATACAGCGGATTGTAGATAACATGATATTGAATTATAAAAATGATACAATTTATAAGGTAGGTGAATAAAATAATAATAATTCACCAAGTTTTACTAGACAACAAGCATGAAGTGGAGAAACATGGAGAAAGATAAAAATTGTAGATAATATTGTGTAAAGTTTACCTAATTAATTTAAATAATGTATTATTATAAAGGGTTTAAAAATACCCTTAATGAAGCCGAGAGCCATTCTTCCTATCGTCACGAACATTTTTTTGTATTGGGCCATACTTGGCAACAGGCTGATGGGATATTAAAGATCGAAGTCACATTTTCTTTGCGTTTTTTGCCGAATACTGTTTTGATAATTATGTTATTATGACTAAACGATATCTAACGTTATATTTTTATCAAAATAAAAGATAACCTATATCACCCAGGGTTAGCTTTCTATTATTAAAAGATTTTTTTATAATCAGTTCAGTGTTTCCAGACATTACACACAAGCAAACATTAAGGATATTTTTTTATGTAGTGCGCAAAGTTTGCAGAATGATTCCGTATCTATTCCCAAATGCAACCAGTGCAAAAATTTACTCCAAAATTAAATAAAATTTTGATTTTGTATAGCTTGCTCTAGTATCTAAATTATGCGTTTGCCCCATACTACTCGTAAGTCGAATTTTTGTTTGTTTTAAAGTATATCCCAATACTGCGGTTGCATTAAGGAACAGAGACTGAATCACTACAAATTATGCGCACTACATAAAAAGTTATCCTGTATAAAAATGAAATAATATTAGGTTAAATTAGCTTTTGATTTTATGCCACAGGCAGCTATAGCGTTTCTTCTGGCACATCCATATGGACAGCCTCGCGTCATTAGCAGTTATGCCTTTGAAACATTTGGTCAAGGTCCACCCTCTGACGATGAGGAAAATATTGTAGGACGCACCATAAATGAGGTAAGAAACAGTTTTATTTTATAAAATATATAGGTCAAATTAGAAGAGGAAATATGATAGGTAACGGAGGTCCAAGATATTATACTCGAACATTTTTGTTAATACTAAAACTACCATTTGTTCCGGTACTAGGACGAATCATGCGGAGGTGGCTGGATATGCGAACATCGCTGGCCTACCATTTACCAAATGGTCGCCTTTAGAAATGAAGTTCGGAACACAGACGTCACAAACTGGTGGACCAATGGCAATAATCAAATTGCGTTCAGTAGGGGAAGCAAAGGATTCATTGCCTTTAATACTGAAGGAATAGAGTTGAACAGACAGTTTCAGGTAAGGTTTTGATAAATTAATAATTCCTTATTTGAATTAACAAGATATAACCATGTTTTTGAAATTTGGAATTCAATCTCGTTAGATCGTCATAATTTTTATATAAACATTAGGTAATCCCCTAGGAGTAAATTATGTATATTACTCCCGCTCAAAGAGTGTAGTGATACTGAACTAAGTAGGTTGGGTGAAAAACATTATGCTTAAATAATGACCACCATCGGGATCCAGCAGAATATCAGCGTCAGGTGTCATAGCCTGGCACATGTTGAGCTGGACACCCATTTGCTACAGCTCGGGACACACACTGAATAGGCGACGCGCAGTCGGTGCAGTATACCCACATATTCTTTATTCTTTTAAATTATTATTTCTTCTACTCAATTTTACACTGTTGCCATCCTAAAAAATGTATTCTCTGTCTATGCACCTGTCCTCTTCTTATTACCTGTGTCTGTCATTCTAGTGTGTCTTGTTTTTGTGGCAAATAAATGATTTTTCTTTCTTTCTTTTCTTTCATTGCAGACGGGACTACCAGCAGGCACCTATTGCGATATTATATCAGGAAAGAAGGACGGCAGTACTTGCACTGGGACAACCGTCACTGTGTCTACCGAAGGTGTTGCTCAAATAAGTTTATCTGGAGCGGCAGCAGAAATACACCTTGCTATACATGTTGGTGAAGAGGTAAGAACTGTTAAGATTAAGTTGATTCAAGAAGAAATGAGAAACAAAAGAGATAGAATTATAGTTGGTTAAAATCCTCATTTTATCAGTTATGAAGTATCAATACTTAGAGACCGTGACAATGAAAGGTCACTATGCAATACTGCACTAATCACCAGATTTGATAAACTGATTAGTTAATAAAGATTAATAATTGATTATATTGATGACATAAACCCCATTCACTGGGTATCTTATGGACGATATTAACGATGATGGATATTATTATAAGCATCAGATAGTGGTAGATTACCTAGCTACTGTACTGCAGTACCTTTCAGAGAAGACGGATGATTTTGCACTACATTTAAATGTGCTATCTTGGATATTTTTATAATGATACGAGTATGACGTATTCCTTTTTTCAGTCAAGTCTTCAGACGTCGCGATAAAGAGTACCATCCGGTTCCATTATTTGTTATGTATTTTGGGTTGGAAATACACTTAGATTTATATAAAAATGATTAAATAGTTACTGTTTTATTTTTATTTTGTCTGTTATCCCTTCAAGCGGCGTTAATTAAGTACAATAGAGAATCCATTTTGTGGGTCTTGACACCCAGTAGCTTTATTTAAACCAGTTGGGACGTTTGAATTTCCTCACAAAATCATGTTTATTATATTATAATAATACCAAAATTATTGCCAAAGTAACTAGCACTATCTACAATTTTATTGTCGTCACAGCAGACAAATGACACATCTATATTATCTACACATTTCTTGTGGAACGGAACGGAAGTAAAGAACTTTCTACCACAAAATAATGTGGTTAATAATTATATAATATTTGTTTTGGTGCAATAATTATCAATAATTTCAATTTTGTACTTAGTTTATCTCTGTTGTTGGTCCCTTTATCTGGGCTTATATTAATTACTAAAGATTGTGGCGGGGCCATATCTAAAGTCTAAACAGAAACTGAGGTTTTTATCTCTTCGTATATAAGTATTGTCGTCGTAGGTGGGCTTCAGCAGATACACTGATTTTCAGTGGCAGTGCTACCTATAGGGGTAAACACATACCAGGTGAGTCTAATTTCTATTTCTTTTATTACTTTTTTTAAATAATTATTTTGCTTCTTCCACATTGAAAAAACAATTGATTTTCAATCTGATTGTCCCTCTAAACATCACCGATATCTTCGTCAATTTTCAGTTTTTGTATCGAAATATGCGGGCCATGACTTTTCCAAAAAGGCATTGTGTCTTGACTTTTAGATAGTATTTTAGGCAGGAAGCATAGGATAACATTGGTTTGGCTTGGGCAAAGATAGTTTAGACGATTAGCAAAAAAATGATTGGGAAATTAATAAGTTATAGCCCTAGAATACCCCCATTATTTTCTGTTAAGTTCAAATTATCCGCATACCAACCAATTTGATTTCTTTTTATTTTTGAAAAATATCGGCTAATTTCAATCCATACGGTGATTGGTCTTCAAATTGTAACGTGTAGGACGGGTTTTCATTGTATAATTATTATTTTTATATGTGACTCCATCATCATTATCATTTAGTTCAATTAGCGTTTCCAATACAACTTATGAAATTAAAAATGTTGAATCCTTATCTTTAGATGATAATAATATTTTCATCTACGAGTATCTATCTCGTCAAATATAAAACATTAATATTATACGCGTTCGATACTATTTTATTTCATAATATTTGTCACTATTTTGAATTGGTAGGTATATTCAGTTCAGTTAATATTAATTATTTTATATTGATATGCTGTAGGTATGTTGGTGTGTAGTGCAAAACTATTGATTACAGAATTTATGAGTAGATTGATCGATTTATTACCAACCGATAATAATGCACTTTGTACTTTCTTGCATAACAGACGGATCCATTTTATTAAGCTATATGTTATTTAGTATTATAATAATAAATCAATCATTAGAATAATTATTTGTAGCATAAATTGCATTTAGGTACCTATTGTACCTAATGAAAAAGTTTTTCAATCGTAGTCATTTTATAGTTATTTTATAATTAACCCGTCAAGCAGCGTAAAGTAGAACAATAGAAAGATATAAAGACTTATAGTACGCCTAAGATTTCTTATATGTTATCAAGTAAAATTTAAACAATAATCATATTATGATTAGGTACACAAAAGTTAACCAATTTATTTGCGTTTACTTGCGTTGACGGCTACCTATCGATAAAAGCTTCAATACACATAGAATAAAAAAATATTATCAAGTACCTATTCACAATCCTCAAAAAACAAAGGAAATCCTGCATGCTGAATAATAATCTCCAATAAGTTGCAACCTAACTACATAAAACAATTTAGCCCAGTAACAGGTTTCGTTATAAGCGGTTATAAGCATCGATGTCTATAGATACGCTCTGTCATACAAAGGGAAGCTAAAAAAATGAGACATATTTTTTGAAGATGTCAAATTCTAAATTCAAAAGTGTTCGAATTAGATTTAAATAGAACAGCGATACATGCACTAATGGAATAGCTATTGTTATTATATATTTTTTTAATACATTAATTCATAATAATTATTTTTGTAAACAGCATCATGGGTAAATATCAGTTATTCTAGGCAAATTTTATGTCGGGATTTTATTAATTTAATTACTTTTTAGGTTAGTAACTGTAATTTAACTGTAACTGTAAGGCGGAGTTCTCAGTCACAGCGGAGAGTGAAGCGACAGCAGCGGCGGCGGCCCTGCTGTAAGATATCGTAGTAACCCCCCAGTAGACATTCAAGTAAAGGAAATTTGGTAGGTACATACTACGAAACGAGGGTTAGCGTTTATTTTAATTTTTCGGAGGCCGTTCTTAGTACCTATAGTAGAAATCTTGTTCATTAAAGTGTAAACTACACACTATACTTGAGCGAGTGGACACCCAGAATTCATCATTTCTTTCTTCGCGGACAGTTTTTATCCAACTATGCTTCCTAAATTCATCGACGGGAAACCTTGAAATATTATAAATAGTATTAGGTATATTTATAGTCCTTATCCCATCAGCAAAACTTATATTGGGTTATAATAAATATGGCGTACCTAAATATATTTAATTGGTATTATGTTCAACTATTTAATTGCATAAAACATATTAATTTATTTTAAAACGGAAATACATTAATTCTACAGTACCAAAAAAAAAAACATAAGGCTACTCCGATGACTTTTTATGTTCAAAGTTAAAATGGCGCCTATAAATTTTGAGCAAAATTTGGATAACATAAAATTGTTAAATTTGTATGTACTAAGAGTGCTTACGTATGGTAAGTTATTTCATCTTGTTTTTTAAATTTTTGTGGTCTATTTTTGCATTTTTTAAATACACAATCGGGCATTTTTGTTCGATTTTCGATTATTTAAAATATACACAATTATAACCGCACGCAGTGATAGTTGACAGTTGACTGATGATCAACTACTCCATTTTTCTGAAAATGGAGTACCTGACACGTCTCACTTTTTGAGTTCACTAAGCATATCTATAGACATCGATGGTTATAAGACCATCGATGTCTATAGATACGCTCTGTCATACAAAGAGAAGCTAAAAAAATGAGACATATTTTTTGAAGATGACAAATTCTAAATTCAAATGTGTTCGAATTAGATTTAAATAGAACAGCGATACATGCACTAATGGAATAGCTATTGTTATTATATATTTTTTTAATACATTAATTCATAATAATTATTTTTGTAAACAGCATCATGGGTATATATCAGTTATTCTAGGCAAATTTTATGTCGGGATTTTATTAATTTAATTACTTTTTAGGTTAGTAACTGTAATTTAACTGTAACTGTAAGGCGGAGTTCTCTGTCACAGCGGAAAGTGAATAAATATGGCGTACCTAAATATATTTAATTGGTATTATGTTCAACTATTTAATTGCATAAAACATATTAATTTATTTTAAAACGGAAAAACATTAATTCTACAGTACCTACCAAAAAAAAAAACATAAGGCTACTCCGATGACTTTTTATGTTCAAAGTTAAAATGGCGCCTATAAATATTGAGCAAAATTTGGATAACATAAAATTGTTAAATTTGTATGTACTAAGAGTGCTTATTATTATTAGAGTTATTCCATCTTGTTTTTTAAATTTTTGTGGTCTATTTTTGCATTTTTTAAATACACAAGCGGGCATTTTTGTTCGATTTTCGATTATTTAAAATATACACAATTATAACCGCACGCAGTGATAGTTGACAGTTGACTGATGATCAACTACTCCATTTTTCTGAAAATGGAGTACCTGACACGTCTCACTTTTTGAGTTCACTAAGCATATCTATAGACATCGATGTATAAGACAGATCGAATGAACGAATGAACGTCTAATTTGTCAAAATTGCCAGTAATAAAATTTTCCTTTATTGTTGTGTGATCAAAATATTTTAGTACAGACAGTCTACAAGTTATGTCATACCGAAATAGGTTTAATATAAAAGGAAGACAAAGAAATTCAAGACTTTGGCATCGCTGCGTAGTCGAGAAAAATAGTATAATTCAATTTGTTCCTGCTTTAGGTATTATAGCACCATCGTCACGTTTATCAGCAAATAACTTATTAACATCGTTTAGAATTCTGATTGAGGAAAATAGTTATTGTGTTCCTCATAGTGTACAGTGTCAACCAGTTGATATGTGGTAAACCTATTGTTATTTAACTCGTACAAATAGTGAACAATAAATTGAAGTATCACAAAGAAATTGTGTAGACGATTTGGATGACGGAATGTAAGCCAATTAAAATCAAGTTAATTTGAATGAGTAGATGTTTGACTTTCATTTGCACGATACGTTCACTATCGAACAGTGTTGCTGAGACATTTTGGTTCTCTACGCGTGTTTTGGGTAATTTAGTTCACCAATAAGGTCACAAATTAGTTCGCTGCTTCTTAATGAAACCCTTTGCTATTCTTGCTCGTTTTTTCGTCGCGTGCAAGCGGGAGAGACTGCTCACAGTGTATCATCTTTTGCGTGTGTTTAGGAGTTTATCCATTTTGAAGGAAATAAATGTAAGGAGCTCCTACTAGGCAACTAAAGCAAATATATTCTGAATATAGATGTTAAGGGCCATGTTCACTGACAACATAACGGATGTTTAAATTAAAACGGCCGTTTACCCATACAAAATTTCATGTTAAACGGGTGAATTCGTTTTAAACATCTGTTGTTGTCGGTGAACTTGGGCCTTAGTCTGTTATTATCAAACGCGAGTTTTTGTTTTAACGATTGGAAGTTGCACTGTTTAATCACGACTAGAATTACATTCGGTAGGTATTACCTACCGAATGTCTAGTTCGTCGCAGAAGCGCGTATACTTACCACTGCTGAATTTTAATAATCACAAAGACTTTCGATGCTATTTCGAAACTTAGTTCGATTATAATATTGCTTTTCTTAGAATGCATATTACTCTCTGCTTATCAAGTGTCTTCTAAGGTGGGTGAACCATGTAAGGCCCTGCTCTTTTTAAGGCCTATTATTGAAAAATCGCAGTTATTATCGTGTGATCGTGAATTCGGTTTACTCACACCAAGAGCCATCCAACTCATGGACATGCATGGACGCGGCGCCGAGTTACTCGCACCACCATTTTGTCAGTGCGGTCCTTCGCTTTGTTGAGGTCGGTTGTGGATGCTGAAATTCTTATTTTCGCGCACAATAAAACGTAAGTTTTCAAGTAATAATACTGGCATCTTCGTTTAGATTTTTATTCAGCATTGATTTTTTTGATGATTTTGCTTTGCGATTGAAGAAGGAATTTATTACTTTTGTTTAATTTTATATTAGAAAACCGGTACTGTCCCTAGGAATACCAATAGTTTCTTGTAAGGCTGACCAAAAAATTAACGGTTGGCCTTGCTTGGCCACAAGAGCCTTACTAGCAACATCTTCCCTAAATTATAGGAAAGTAAATCGGTATTATATAGGTAATGAATGTGTATTAAGTACGTGTCGGCGTAAAGGTAAAACAAAGAAAGAAAGAAAGAAAACAGTTTTATTCAGAGGCCCAATTCTCGTAATTAAAAATGTTCAAAATATAGTTCGGATCTCATTCCGATCTACTACCAATGTCATAAATGTCACAAATGGTATTCTCCTACCCTAACAAACAACGTCAAACGTGACATTATATTGTAATGAGATCGAAAGTTGAATAAAACGCAAATCGGTATTCTGCTAACATTTTGAACTGACACAGATAATAAAATTTACACTCTCGTCTATACACAAACGTCAAAAATGAGATTGAATTGAGTTTGTAAGAAGATTGAATCCAAATCATGCTGGAATCGGACTGAACTTTAAGAGGAGTAGAATACATGACTTTTTGTCAATTCTATAATCTCAGTTCGGTCAACTTTCAGTCATATTATAAATTAATTACGAGAATTGGGCTTCTGGACTCGCCAGGAGCAAATAAAATTACAAAAGTACTAAAATAAAAATAAAACAAAAAATAATAATAACAAAAGAAAAAACAATAATTAAAGCAACCTAAACGAGACCAAAAATGGCCCCCATCTCAGCATAATGCTGTGACATTCAGAAATAGAAAATGTCACAGCGCTGGTATTCTGATGGGACCGCAAAACAATGGATAAGCAATAATGTGAAAAAGAATGTCATTAGATAGCTATATATTAACGTTTTTTTCCAGTATTAATCTATGGCCTTCTTAGGAACATTTTGGCCTTGCAAAGAACGGTATTACCAAAGGTGGTTTTGTTTTAACAAAATATTCATAAATGTAGTTTAACTACTACCGCAGTGATTTATTCATATAACGTTAGTTTTAAGTAAAATTACAGATTTATTATTTCGGCCTTATAAGGAGCCCTGTTTCAAGCAAGGCTGTTTGAGAGAAGTTTAGTAGGTAGACTTAAATTTAACAAAGATTTATAAGCTCCAAGATAAATGTTTTTGTTTTTTATGTTAAATAATGAACGAATATGTCACATAATAATTAGTTTGTTTTATTTGTCCAGTAAATAAATAAATTATAGGTACTGTTTAGTTGCTATGGTAGCCTTCCATGCTTCACCCACCTTATATTCTGAAATCCATTATCTGCGAATAATATTTTTCATCATAATTTTTTCTAAAACATAATTAACTTTCTGCGCTACATATCGCGGGTTTGATGAAATATTTGTATGACCTGCCAATAGTTGTTCCAGATCTGGGTACGTTCATTATATATTTCCGTCGATTGTGGTCTGATCGGATTGCGAACATAATACATTTCTCAGAATCGGCACTCAAAGTGTTAAAATATATAATTCTGTAAACTGTGGAGTATCGTTTTTTTTAAATGCAACTATTAAATAGTTCTGTGTGCTCTAGGATGTTCCGGCTCATCCTTTGCCTTTCGGCCGTGACTCTGGCACTGGCCTTCAAGAATCCTCATTATGCATCCGGCCGGACTACTATGGTTCACCTTTTCGAATGGAAGTGGGACGATATCGCGTCTGAATGCGAGAGTTTTCTCGGACCCAGAGGTTACGGTGGTATTCAGGTAAGAAAATACATGATTACATTCAACTATAGTACTTTCTTCGCAAAATGGCTACGGATACAGTTGCCAAAAAAAACTATAGTACGACCGCTTATCTCAGACGGTTGGTGTCTAAATTTGAGGTCTTTTCGCGGTGCGGGGGGGGGGGGGTGATACACGCCGACTGTTAACTAAGCTATGCTTTACTGTGTGTATCATGGCCCTGTGACTGACATCTCGCGTCACACCCCTCCCGCACCGCGCAACTTCTTCATAAACTCCCCAACCGTATCAGTTAAGCGGTCGTACTATAGTTTTAACAGTGGGACAGATTGAGCAATAAAATTTTCACTTCTTTTCGACTCCTTGAGGGCTGAATTTCCAAGAAAAGACCCAGAGGCTTGGGCTGTACATTGATATAATATATTTTATTTTACTGGAACAATGCGGTGAAATCTTGAACATAGGAGCAACAGGAAAACTCGGTTTTAGGAGATATTTAATTAATTTTTATTAAAAAAAAATTAACGTAGTAAATTTTTGGTCAATCATGAACTTTCGAGTCAACTTCACGTAAGGCTAAATCCGTAAATTCGTTGTATCGGATAAAAAGAGCCCAGACTGCTGCTCATTTCTTTTATCACTTAGAAGATTAATCAGCCTATTAATATTCAGTAATCCGTATCTCTTCATCTTTAAATGATTTCGGTAACCACAATGACTGTTAGTTGGAGTCGGGGGTTTTTGACAGTTAGGTTATTCTAACATTTTTTTTAAATTCTATGCATCATAGATTTCTCCTCCTAACGAGAACTTGGTAATCTGGTCCCGCAACCGGCCATGGTGGGAGCGCTATCAGCCCATATCCTACCGCCTGGTTACTCGCTCCGGCAACGAACAGCAGTTCGCCAGTATGGTACGAAGGTGCAACAACGCTGGTGTCAGGTAAGCCAATCATCTTCGCCAGTTCTTTTTTATGTTAGAGGACGACTTGCGGCTTGTGTGTCATTTGATAGTAATAAAGAAGATGAAGAAAGAGAGAGAAATTTTACAGGACCGTCATAGGTCCTGCCTTCTAGTCCCGATTCCCTTTAATGGGTTATTGTACTCACCATTATAACCAGCTTTTACTATGGGACCAACCCTGAAATCGCCAAAAAAATATCTGCTGTTTCATACAATTATAGTGGAGTAATATTTAATTATTTGTTTAGAACAGCAGAATTTTTTTTAGAGATTTCAGCTTTTGTCCTTTAATAAAAATTATTCATAATGATGAATGTAATAACCCCTTAAAGGGATCGGGACTAGAAAGGTAAAACCTTATAAAGGGACACAATTTAAAAAACACATTACCCCCGTTTGCGTCGCGCAGTTGGGTAATAAAATAGGCCCAGTTCAGCAAAAATGCCAGACCACTAGTGCCTAAGGGTTCAATTAAGGAGACACGGAAAATCGCGCGGCGCGCAATGCCGAGAAAGACGCCTATTTCCGTTTATGGGGAGCGAGCGAGAGAGCAACGCGCCGTTTTGAGCGCCGCGCGACGCTCCGCATCTCCACAATTGAGCCCTAACGCTGGTTTTCAACTGGACCTTTATCGTGGGGTGTTACGAATGTAAATCAGTTTTATAGTAAGCTATCACAGGCTGGCGCATGAACATTGAACATCTGCAACCAACTGACACTAATTGTATTTTCTGGTAATTTCACTGGTTGTTCTTACCTTTCACCCGGATAACAACTACACTTACATATAGTTGTTATGATGGGTGAAATAAGTAGGACTAAATAATCGCCCCAGTCAAGCTTGTAACATGAAACTCTACTACCACTTCGCAGAATCTACGTGGATGCTATCATCAACCACATGACAGGCACATGGAACGAGAACATAGGCACTGGCGGCAGCACTGCCAACTTTGGAGCATGGAGTTACCCCGCGGTACCTTACGGCACTAACGACTTCAACTGGCCTCACTGCGTCATCTCTGGCAACGATTACACCTGCTGCCCTGATAGGGTGCGTAGTTTCTATATCAAATTATGTTTGCTGAACATTATTTTTGTATAATATTACCGATTTTAGCTTTTTGCACTCCTCCATAAACTTTAACTAGCGAGCATTATGGTTATAAATAAAGGGGTACAAAGCTTTCTCTTCGCTTATTTACACAGGATATTTTTTTATGTAGTGCGCATAATTTGTAGAGTTATTCAGTCTCTGTTCCTAAATGCAACCACAGTATTGGAATACACTTTAAAACCAATAACTGATTTTATGTCAGCTGGATAATACCTATTACCTATAGCATAACTTTTACTTACATATTTTTTTTGTGTGTTCATATCGCAGGTACGCAATTGCGAACTTTCTGGTCTCAAAGACTTGAACCAGGGCACCGACTACGTGCGCGGGAAGATTATTGACTATATGAACCACCTCATTGGCTTAGGTGTTGCCGGATTCAGGTACAACATTATTTTGATTGTTTGATACACGGTTAAGCAGTAATAGCCTAGCGGTTGAACGCTTACCTTCCATGCATAAGGGTCTGAGTTCGAAATCGGCCCGCACCTTCGACTTTTAGAATTTAATTGTACTTATTTATAGCTCAACGTTCAATGGAGTCACTGTTATGTAAATCTCTACTTATAAGTCTTAGAAGTTGGAATACTTGTACCAAAGAATTGATTACTCATTGCTTGCCTACAGAATCGATGCTGCCAAACACATGTGGCCATCCGACTTGGGCGTCATTTACAACCGTCTACACAACTTGAACACTGACCATGGCTTTTCCTCTGGCGCTCGTCCTTATGTCTACCAGGAAGTCATCGACCTTGGTGGCGAAGCCATTTCTCGTGACGAATACACTCCCCTTGCTGCCGTGACTGAGTTCAAATTTGGAATGGAATTAAGCCGAGCCTTCACAGGTGGCAACCAACTCAGATGGCTATCCAATTGGGGACCTAATTGGGGTCTTCTAGCTTCTGGCGATTCTCTAACCTTCATTGATAATCATGACAACCAAAGAGGTCATGGTGCTGGAGGAAATATTCTTACTTATAAAAATTCTAAACCTTACAAGGCTGCTATCGCGTTCATGTTGGCCCATCCGTATGGTTGGCCGCAATTGATGAGCAGTTTCGACTTCCATGACACTGAAGCTGGACCGCCGATGGACAGCAGCGGCAACATCATCTCTCCTTCTATCAACTCTGTAAGTATGCAACTCGTCTGATATTAAGAAGAGGCCCTTGCCCAATGGAACAATAATCGGCTGAAGTATACACCAAAATTATCATTCAAATGCTATTCTTTACTCAGGACAACTCCTGCGGAAACGGCTGGATCTGCGAGCACCGCTGGCGTCAAATCTACAGCATGGTGGCGTTCAGAAACGTCGCCGGTAGCACTGGCATGAACGACTGGTGGGACAACGGCAGCAACCAGATCGCCTTCTGCAGAGGAGGACAGGGCTTTGTTGCTTTTAACAATGATTACTGGGATCTGAACCAGAATCTACAGGTAATTTCTTTTTAGAACGGTGGGTCTATACCAAAAATGTAGGATATTGTACAAACATACCTACATCTCACATGCACACACACCCAGATCCGGAAGAGCTACCTATATTATTTATTTATGTCCTATATCGAATAAATGTTTTCTATTCTATTCTGGAAGGAATACCCGTAGACCGTAGGGCCTATCCCTACGGTCTACGGGTATTTCTTCCATACGGGAATAGATCCTGAGACACGTAGCGCATAACCACACGCATAACGCACAACGCCATTGTGTTCTCAAAACTATTGTTCAGTGAATTAGAGAACTAATAATGATTACTATTTCCCAGACCTGCCTCCCCGCCGGTAGATACTGCGACGTGATCTCCGGTGAAAAAAGCGGCTCCAGCTGCACGGGCAAGACCGTCACTGTTGGCAATGATGGACGCGCCAGCATCCAAGTTGGTGCCAACGAGTACGACATGATGTTGGCCATCCATGTCGGAAGCGAAGTGAGTATTGTGAAGAGAGGGGTCTGTGCGAGGCTTGAGATGGTGGAAAGATTGGCCACGGTGTTGGCAACGAATCGCCAACATTCAAGTTGGTGCCATCTAGTACGATCTATGTTGGAAGTGAAGTGTGTATTGTGAAGAGGGGTCTGTGTAAGGCTTGAGATAGTAGAAACATTGGCCATTGTGTTGGCAACGGTTGGCCAACATTCAAGCTGTGGTCAACGAGTATTGGAGTTTTAGTTGCCTCTGTAACAATTGTCTTACTTTAAGGTATTCATTTATCACATGGAACCAACGACTTATGCTTGCACTCTATGATAATGTGGTCACCCATTAACGCATGATAGTATTTAGCCATAAGCTTCTCCCGGCTAAATGATTACTTTGGTGCTTAATAAGTTATTACGCACATTATAACAATGTTTTGCATACTTAACTCTCTTGCCGCATATGTTTGAAGTTTGTTTGCATTCATCTAATGTATTTTCTTTTTCATTTCAGTCAAGACTATGAAGACCTCTGATCCGGAATGTTCGATAACATGTTCAATATGAAGACTGCGTCGTTATCGTTACTGTTTGATCTTTTCTTAGTTCAAATAAGTTCATTTTTATAATAAAAATTAAAACCAAACAGTACACTATTTGTTTTTATTTTTGAAAACATTTTCTATAAGACGACCTATTTCCAGAAGTCAGCGACAAACCAGGAAATTTATCAGTAAAGAAAGCCTGTTTATCTCTCGTCATTGTGTAGAAGAAAGAAATAAAAACTTTTTTTTTTTGCACAATAACTAATAAAGGATAAAAAATAAAAATACAAAATGATTGAAACGCCTAAAAAATTGTCTGTGCAATAAGGTGTAAGCAAAATGAGAGCATTCTTTGTGGAAAAATTGCATTGTTGCATTCAGTTTATTGCACATGGTATCCATCAAATTAAAAATAATGCAGATAAATACTACAGAAAAAGCTAAAGGAAAGTGTATGCCCCTTAAGTGCAAAAAAATTGACACCGATTGGTTTATTGTCACCGTTAGCTGTGGCTGATGGTAATACTTAACTTGACAGGTTAAGTAGAAACAATAGAAAGTCTATTGTTTGCGGGCGCCGGCGACCGTTCATAGCTTGATGAACTACCAACTCAGCTGAAGTGACGAGTAAATCTAAGCAGAGACTATGTTTCTTTTTTACTGCAATTCCTGTTCAGGCTTAGACTGTGTTTCCGCCAGAGCTGTGCGAGTTAGTTAAACGGTGCCCGAGGAAAAGATCTACCAATAGAATTACTACGGACTTGAATGAAGTAATCCTATTGGTGGATATTTTCCTCGCTCACCACCACTTAGTTACCTCGGACAGCTCTGGTGATAACGTCATAAGCTACCCTATAATTTCAACACTGGATGGCATAAGAGGGTACTTATATAAGGTCCTACCTTCATGCTAAACCCAATCCCTTCAAGGGCTTATTCATCATCTTCATTATGAATAACTTTTACAACGGGACCAAGACAGAAATCGCGAAAAAAATCTGCTGTTACATACAAATAGTTCAATGTTACTCGACTAACTGTATCGAACAGTGGCTTTTTATCGCGATTTCAATGTTGATCCGATAGTTAAAGTTGTTCATAATGATGACTACAATAATTGAAAGGGATCGAGACTAGAAAGGACCTTGTATTCACTATGGGAAATGTAGCAGCATATTCGAGCGCTCCAAATAAACAGAGAATTTCCGTTATGATGCTGACTAACAAACTGTAATTTTACTGTATTAGTTCTCAGGTCAACCCAGTCATACTGCGCCAAAAACAGATCATACGATCCTATAATATCCATATCGCACTTGTATTCAGTAGGTACCTATTATTAGCTCATAATGCCAACATGCTCTGGTGAAATGCTACATCCGAATTCGTTTAGCAAATAAATCATTCAGAAATCAATCGCCACCCACCAAGTCTGCATTAGCCGCATAAACAAGGCGTTGGTTATAAAATCGAGTATTATCACAAACATATTGACAGCTTGCTGGAGGTACTAAAATATTGTGTAGACAAAGCTTAGATTATGTAAACCTCAGACAAAGTAAATATTTTACGCTGCTAAAACATGGCGGAGAAATTATTATGTTTCAAAATTTTTACTCTGTGAACTTAGTGTTACAAAAATCGTACAAAAATAAACTTTAAATAAAATTAAAACCTGTTTGGATGCTTTAGTTCTAAAAGTCACTAACTCCATTTTCTTCGTTTTGAGATATTTATGATCATTTAATGTGAAAAAATAAAATATTATAAAGAAATAGCTGTATAAATAAATTTGGAAAAAAATAAAACAATAGTTCGTACGTCATAATAAACGTAATTGAAAAAAGGATTAGAACAATCGATAGAGAAAAAGAAAATAATTATTTTGAACTGGCTAACTCAAAATTGATAAAAATGGACTTAGTGACTTTTAGAACTAAGGCATCCATTTGCAATAATATACTCCAGAATCAAACACATAATAAATGAAACTCACACTGAGTTCGTACAAGAACTTATGACAGTGGTCGTACAAACTTGTCCAGTTGTAACAAAACTTCTTCCCATAAAATAAAGTTTTACAAAATGTCCGAGACATTTGAACACTTGGAAGATGGGACGCGTACAAGTTGTAAAACGAACGGTCGTTAGCGGAACGGCCGTGGCGTGTACGACATGACTCGAATTGTTAAATTATAAGTTTGTCGTTAATTAAGATGCAGTTTAAATTTGTAATTGTAGATTTTATGTTTTCTTGTCATGTTTATATTTTGTGCTGAACTGAGAATGACAGTCAATAATTAGTATGCCTGTCAAAGTCATACTAATTATGACTGTCAAAGATTTTTAGAATTCATTTGCTTCTCTAATGCAGTTTAGTAGTCGGATTTGTAGACGTATTCTAAATTAATGTCGTCAGTTATAGCTTGAGGATAAGTAAATCAGCTCATCGATTCCCGTAGGGGTCGTAAAAGGCGAGTAAGAGTACGATAAGGTAGATGGGCTGCACTCTAGAGCTACGAGCGCACAGTGTGAGAACTCTGTTGCGCTCTCACTGAGCGGCCCCTGAGAAGACAGACACATTGACATACTGTGGTTGTGTCGCCGTGCACGCACAGCGAGGGTAATGGGGAGACCTCATTACAGTGTCCTCCAGGACGTGCCTGGGGGGGAACCATTTACAGTGAGATGCCCTAACTGGCGCGGCATCGTGGTGGATTTTGACGCGGTATTAAAAAGTTCCCAAAGTCCACCATCAGGTGCCGAAAGCGGATCAACGTGGTGAGTTTAGCTGATAGGAGTCCGGTACACCCTTCCGCCCCCTAGGCGGAGGATACTCATGAGGAGATCTCAGCACGCTAAGCAAAAAAAAAGGTGCGCTGCTATCCTACAGTGCTACAATATGTAAAATCTACACCAAACTGGGAAAATCTGTTTCCATGTCGCTAAAGCCGCATAAAGTCGCACAACAAATCTCCGCATCATTGAACATTGTGTGTCCTCTTCGGAGATTTCTCGACGCGAATTTTTTTATAACAGTAGTTCGGATCTATGCTCCAATCATTCTAGTAGAAAGGCATAAAGCCTTTGTATCCAACCGGAAAAATCCATTTGTACAAAATATTTTTCCTATCCCCAAGAGAGAAGTGTGATGTATTACAATATTCAGATCGCCTACTTATCCCTCGAAGGTCTCATAAAGATGTTAAGTAGCAGGTGATTTGAATAATCGTGTGTATGGGACAACTTAAACTGTACTATACTGTCGTAAACCCTTTAAAAAATTGTATAGGTTTATGCGAGTAGAAATAATTATGGAAAGTCTGTTGTCGTTGGAATAAAGTTTAAAAAAATATTGAGCATTTACCGAAATGAAAATGGCTGATAGAACGTAGGCAAATCAGTTTATGAATGCTTTCTGGAAGGTTATTGAATAAGTACGGGATAGTCACCAACAGTCCAAAAGCTTCCACTGTAAAACATTATCATCATCATAATCCACAGCCCGACTTCACCCATTCAGATTGAATCCACGTAGCCCTTTAAGATTGTTAGAATAGAAGAGAATAGAAGAGAATAGATCTTTATTTCATGTAAACCAGATACAGGCACTTATGAAATGTCGAGACTCTAAGTGCACGGTTCCAAATAGTAGATCCTATGGAGAACAACCGGCAAGTAACTCCATGGTAAGTCTTTTCAAATACTGCTAATGTTAATGTTAATAATGTTACTTTGGCTATAGTAATTACATTATCTGTGCTTTGATCGACCTTGGCCCAATCGCATAAAGTAACCTAGCTTTTTCTTAGAACGAATTAATTACCGGTATCGATTCCAATTCTCCAAGTAACTGTAATTTGTATCGACATATTGATGAATCAAAGTTTTATTTGTAGCAGTTCTGAAGGACACTTTGAAGACCTTTTCCGACATATGGAGAATAATGTCTATTGAATAAAATGTTGCTCTTCCTGTGGGTATTTTTAGACTATTACTTGAAGTATTCAAGCCAGCAGTAGTAACCAAAACTTCGTAATTATCTTTTAAAAATTACGAAAATAAAGAGGATAGAGACTCACTAAAAGCGTATTTACCTTAGATTAATGATTGGTCAATCAATAATCTAAGGTACCCAACCTTTTTCACGGGTAGACCCTTAGCGCCACCTTACCATGATCCGCGAACCCCTAATAAAACTTTTCGGCCGCATCACTGCATTCGTAATTTTAATTTAAAAAAATTGTATTATCTACGGTTTCCTTGGGATAGGACCGGGGACTTGCTGGGAAACACGGAAACACTGATCTAAGGTATTTACATAAACTAGTGGTCGCCAAGTGGTCGAAATTCGACCGTAATAATAATTCAATATTAACTACTTGACCAAAAATGTATGGAATAGCTGATTTTTTTTCTCGATTTCAAGGTTGATCCCATAGAAAAAGTTGTCCATAGTGTCGTCCCTATCGATAGTCCCGATAGTACACTTATCGCCCCGGCAACAGATCAGCATCGCCTAAACTCGAGCGGTTTGGTATTCTTTGCATTAAACTCCATACTACAACGCATACTTATCAGCACCGCACCCTAATTACGTAAAAATCACCTAACAGCGACCTGACAGCCACGCGACACCAGACGGAGAGCGATCAGTCGCGAACTGTCAAATAAATACGTATTATGTACGGCACTCAAAGTGTACGGCATTCGTCCGCCTGTGGCTACTTGTCACGTTTGCAGCACCAAGTATGCACTTTTTAGTTCGTTTATTGTCCGCCAGAGAGCGAACCCATAAGCGGTGGCAGTCGCGTCGCTATCGGCTAAAACAAAATACAAAATATTAAAGTGATATAAGACTAACAGCAGCTACCGCGCCATTTACGCCTGTTGCAAACAGTGTCTGCTATATCGATAATCAGGTGGCCGTACCGACATGGACATCGGCAAAAACAAGTGAATGGCCAGGTTGACGTCGACTCGATGAGGCGAGGCGGTGTTGATCCATTGCCAGGGCGATACGTGTGCTTTGACCCTAACCGTGTGTAATAATATACGTTATAGGGTAAATGTGGCTAGAACCAACACACTCGATGTTTATGTTACTTGGAAGTTAGTTTAATTTGAAGGGTAAATGCTTGAAGGTCGGTTTATAACGCACGGCATATTATATGTATAACATCACATCAAGGGTAAGGCAGAATCTGAATCTGATGGAACCATATTTAAAAAAGATAGCTATTTTTTATGTTGCACAAACCATTTCGATGTCCAGCGAGAGATATTGTTTACAGTGTCTACTTTCTTATTTATACCAAAATTTTAAGAAGACGGTGTCGTCCAATTGGGTGTATTATAATAAAGGTGCTCACTGAGATTTTATTAATTATGTTATGCAAGGTCCTACCTTTTTAGTCCCGATAAGGGGTTATCTGATCATTATCTATTAAGAACAATTTTCTATGAAACAAACAAAGTAATCGGGAAAAGAAAATCATTTAGTCATATTGAATTAAGTATTTTTATTGAACAGCTGTTTGGTTTTTCGGGATTTTAGTTATTTTTCCATACCCTCAGAGACAGAATATTGCGTCTCTCTTCAAAAATGTAACTATGTTGTTTGTAGTTTGTGTGTACGGAATCTGTGGTATCAATTTTCGTTACGATGTTACTTACACCCTGTATACAAAAAAACAAAACCCTTCTTTGTTTCTGTGATGTATGTATCTATGCATACCTAGATACATAGGAAGCGCGCGCGCCGCCAGCCGGCCGCGCGCCACGTGTGTTCAGTAATAAACCAGCCTCGACTCAAGACGATTGTTTCACTTATCCTAACACCTACATAAATACATATCATTGGCGACGAGTCTTATTTCTTACGCGTGTGAAGTGTAAACAAAATGAATTTTGTCGGTTCATTAAATACGTTTGACCATAAACATCAAGAGTGGCAGATATTTTATGGGAGACTGACTCAGTTTATGAAACTGAATAAGGTTAAGGAGGAAGATAAATCGTGTTTATTACTCACGCATTTGTCAGATGAATCCTACCGTCTGGCAAGGAACCTAGTTCATCCCAAGGAACTGGACACAGTAGAATTTCAAGAACTGGTAACCAAACTCAATGGCCATTTCAAACCCAAAAGGTCAACATTCGTTGACAGGGCGAAGTTCTATGAGGCAGTGATATCCGAGGGTGAAAGTATTGAAGACTGGGCGGCGCGGTTAAGAGGACTCTCTGTATATTGCGAATTCGGGACGGAGTTATTGGATATTTTGTTACGAGATCGATTCATTTTGGGGTTGAGAGAAGGACGTGAACGGGACCGGCTTTTTGAGAAGGATTCTTCTAGTCTTACGTTTTCAAAAGCGGTTGAAATAGCTCAGCAGGCGGCATGTGCTCGTGCAGCGCGTTCCCATGCCAACCAGGAGGGCTGTGCAGGCTCGGTGGTCGTTAAGGAGGAGCCGGTTTACCGAGTAGAACGAGAGCGGCGTAATAGGCACGCAGCGCCTACGACTACGACTACGACTACCGGCGGATCTACGAGCATTTCGCGTTGTTCAGTGTGCGGGTTTAAAAACCACGAATCGGTGAAGTGTCGTTATAAAAGTTATAGTTGCCAAAAGTGTGGAGAAAAAGGCCATTTAAAGAAAATGTGCAACGCTAAGAATGAAGGGAAATCTAAACTGCATCATTTAGAAACTGAAGAACACGATCATTGTGAAGAATGTGACCTTTTCAATATGAGGTATGTCAATACGGAACCAATAAAAATTACTGTAGAATTAAATAGGTTAAAATTGCAAATGGAGTTAGATTCGGGTTCGGGTACTAGTGTAATTTCAGAAAAATTGTACCGAGATTCGTTTCAGAATTGTAATTTAATAAAGACTGATTTAAGGATGTGCCTGTATAATGGTCATAAAATCATACCTTTAGGTTATTTTGTGTGCATGGTAACATATTTGAACATCAATCAAAATATAAAATTTTACGTAATACAAAATGGCGGACCGCCATTATTAGGTCGTGATTTTATGACAAAATTCAAAATATATTTTACTTCTACAAATATAAATAAAATGGTTGTTGAAAATAAATGTATGGGGGAGGTGCAGCTGCTCTTAAACGAGTTTTCGGATCTTTGGAAAGACGAATTAGGATGTTTTAATAAATTTGATATAACTTTTCATCTCAAGGACGATGCTAAACCAATTTTCTTTAAACCGCGTTCCATTCCATTTGCTTTGAAAAATAAAGTTGAAGACGAATTAGACAGACTGGTTGGTTTAGGTATTTTAGTTCCGGTGAATTTTTCTGAATACGCAACTCCGATTGTTCCGGTTTTGAAAGCGAATGGACAAGTAAAAATAGCAGGAGACTTTTCTTGTACATTAAATAAAGTTTTAAAAGTTGACAAGTATCCATTACCTCGCATTGAGGAGGTATTTGCTAAAATTGGGGGAGGATTGCAGTATTCAAAATTAGATTTAAGTAATGCATATAATCAGTTTAAATTATGTAGGTTATCACAAGATTTAACTACAATAAATACTCAAAAGGGGCTATTCAAATACACCCGGTTAGTGTACGGTCTTGCGAATGCCCCGGCGATTTTTCAGCGGGTTATGGAAACTCTGTTAGCAGGTATTGAGGGCGTTACTTGCTGGTTGGATGACGTTTGTTGTACTGCCCCAACTCGTGAATTGCACTTGACTAGGCTTAGAGAAATATTATCAAGAATACAAGATGCAGGGTTAAGGTTACAAAAAGACAAGTGTGCTTTTTTTCAGGACAGTGTAACGTATCTGGGGTACGTAATAGACAAAAACGGACTTAGAACATGCCCTAATAAAGTTGATGCCATTTTAAAAGCGCCAAGTCCAACGAACGTTTTAGAAACAAAAAGATTTCTAGGGGTTGTCAATTATTATCGCAATTTTGTTCCTAATGCTTCTGCTTTGTTAAACCCGTTACACATATTATTACGTGCAGGCGTAACGTGGTATTGGGGTGAAACTCAACAAAATGCGTTTGACAAAATAAAGAAGGAGTTGGCATCGGATCGTGTATTAGCACATTTTGATCCATCATCACAACTAGTTCTTACCGTGGATGCGGGGCCCTCGGGGTTGGGAGCGGTACTTGCACATGTCGATGCACAAAAGCGCGAGCGACCTATAGCGTTTGCATCTAGGTCTTTATCAACTAGTGAGAAAGTTTATAGCCAGATTCAGAAAGAGGCTACGGCAATAATATTTGGTGTAAAACATTTTCATCAATATCTATATGGTAGACAGGAGCCATTCATACTCAAAACAGACCACCGGCCTCTTTTGTCGATATTTGGTAAAAAAAAATGGCGTTTCCGTAACGGCGGCATTGAGATTACAACGATATGCAATAATTCTATCGGCGTATAACTATGTAGTACAATATATAACGGCTAAAAATAATTTAGTTGCAGATTTTTTCTCGCGAGCGCCGTTGCCTTATTCGCAAAATAAAAAAGAGGAAGAGGAGGAACTGAATATTCCCTTTCTATTTCTTGATGCCGCTACAAAACCGGTCTCATTCGACGACATTAAGCGAGCCGCGGAGCAGGATAAAATATTAGCTACCGTAGTTAACTATATGAATCACGGTTGGCCACGTAAAATTACTTGTCAGGCGGTAATGCCATATTTTTATTGTAAAACAGATTTAGAAATGAATAATGGATGTTTGTTTAGAGGGCATAGAATCGTTATTCCGAAAATTTTCAGACATAGAATGTTACAAGAACTACATTCGGCTCATTTTGGCATCGTAAAAACTAAAAGTGCAGCTCGCAGTAGAATGTGGTGGCCGGGGATTGATAAGGATATTGAGCGGTGGATCGGCGAGTGTAGCGAATGTGCGCGCGTACACAGTGCGCCCCCCCGCGCGGCTCCCGCGCCTTGGCCGCTTCCATCTCAGCCGTGGTATCGAATACACATAGACTATATGAGCATAGGCCAAAGTGTCTACTTAGTTATAATCGACGCGTTTAGTAAATGGTTAGAGTGTATATGTATGAATAGCGGCACCTCCACAAATGCATTAATAATTAAGTTGAAAAGTGTATTTTCTACATTTGGAATTCCAAATGTTATAGTGTCGGATAATGACACAAAAATTAATTCTGCTGAATTTCATCAATTTTGTAATAATAACGGTATTAAGTATTTAACTTCCCCTGTTTATCATCCCGCCAGCAACGGCCAAGCAGAAAACTCAGTCAAAACTTGTAAAAAGATGTTAAAATGTATTATCGCTAAAAATAACAGTGCCTCACAACGTGAATTATACGAGAAGTTACTGAGTTTTTTGTTTGAATATCGCAACACGATACATTGTTCCTCAGGATTAACGCCCGCTATGTTGATGTTTGGTAGGAATTTGCGTTCCAGGTTAGATGTAATATTACCTTGTAAAAATGTCAATATTCATGAACATACTAAAAAACAGAAACCTAGCCGAAATTTCCAAGTGGGTGAAGTGGTATGGTGTAAGTGGTTTGCTGGAAGGAAACCGAATTGGGAATTAGGAAGAATTATTAAAATAAGCGGTATACGAGTATTCGAGGTATATTTTGAGAAATTTAATACTGTTTGTAAAAGACACCTTGATCAAATTAGAAAACAAAAAGTTGTTAATTTAGTTTGTAAGGAAAATGATTGTGATGAATATGTGCCGGCTGCGACTTTAGAGTCGGCAGAGTTACAGCCTAGTCGATTAGATTCGCCGTTACCTGATGTGACACCAGAATCACCACTGCGCCTGCCATCACCCTTACAGCCAGAATTACATTGCGAACCTAACAACATATGTGAGGGGGATAAGGAAGTTGTTGTTAATGAGGAACGGGCGGAGGCATGTATTCTTGAAACTGACAGTAACGAGTGCGAGCGTCCTGTTGACACTGTTCAGTCTCGTGATGAAGAATCAACAGAAGCTGACAACAGGACGGTCGGACGTTCCGTAAGAGATAGGAAGAAGGTCGATTATAAAAAGTTCTTTTAAGTGTTATGTTTATTTAGTTATTTTCCAAATGTGTAAAAGTATCATGTTTATTGTTTTAGACTAACGAGTAATGGTGGAGGAATGTGATGTATGTATCTATGCATACCTAGATACATAGGAAGCGCGCGCGCCGCCAGCCGGCCGCGCGCCACGTGTGTTCAGTAATAAACCAGCCTCGACTCAAGACGATTGTTTCACTTATCCTAACACCTACATAAATACATATCAGTTTCGCGCTTCGTATGTTTAATATTTCCTCTGACTACACAAATACCTACAGGAAAAGCTTATTAATTATATTACTTACAATAATAGTTACGTAGGTGTAAAGGTTACATATTCCTACGTAGATTTGATAAATCAGATAATATTATTATTATAGAAACAACAAAGTTCATAGTACACGACAGCTTGGTTGACGTAGTGGCTAAGCGATTGGCTTTCTGCGCTTCCTGTCACGGGTTCAATTCCCGCACGGTATAAATATTTGTACAACGTGTAGGTATCTGAAATGCGTGGTCATATTTAAGGGTGTGGATCAAACCATCAAACTGAACAATTTTCTTAATAGGACCAACATAGTAATCATGAAAAAATTATCATAGCTGTCCCATACAAAACTTCAGTATCTACTCGATTCAAACGTATGGGACAGCTGATAATTTTTTCGCGATTACGATGTTGGTCCTTTAGAGAAAGTTCTTCAGTTTGATGGTCTGACCCACACCCATAAATGTGACCACGCATTTCTGATACACGTTGTATATTGCCTATAGATAGTTGTTCCGGGTCTTGATGTTTGCACATGTGAAGATTTGTGTTTGTAAACGCACCCACAGTAGAGGAATAATTATTCCTAGTGTACGGCAATGTATTAAAAAAAAATACTTACTACGCAATCAAAATCAAAGATACAATATTTTGTTTTTAGGGTAGAGGTCATGCTTGTTCAGTCATAGTCTCACTGGCTGTACAGGATATTCACGGAACTTGATTAGTAAAATCACATTAATAATGTTCACTGTCATCGAACACTCATCAGTCAGCGCTTGACTGGCAGAATAGTAATGATACAAAGGTAGATTCCGTTTAGTCAGTAGGTAGGTAAATGGATGAAATGACCTGATTGCTATATTCGATTGTAAGAAAATCATAATAGACCACCTGTCATAAAATGAGATAAAGATAAAGAAACCGTTCATTATAAAAAAAGAAAAAAAAATACAAAGAACGTATCCACTCAACACACCACAAAACAATATCCATCACAATTCCATTCAGTAAAAGAAATGTTTGCACACTAAAGTCAACTACGGAACGTACGTTTGAAACCGCCCTTACTCCGCTCCGTTTCAGTACTTTCAGTACCGTAACGTTCAGTTCAGTCGGCGACTCCCACCTGACCGGACGTCTGTGGTCCCGTGTCTCTCCACGCAACGTAAATTTTTAATACCCGACCAAAAAACGGAGGCGTAAATCCAAAACTTTTGAATTTCGAATTGCTTTTAGTTCATTCGTGTAGTGATGTGGTAAAACAAATGAATGATAAACGCAGATGTGAACATTTTGTTAAGATTCTTTGGTTGTGTTAACTAAGTTTTTGAAGTGTACGCGTGTAGCGACGTTTGGGCGGTCGTCCTGAAAATTATTTCTAGAGGTAAGTGTACCTATGTATAATGTTGTTAGTGTTTTCTTGGGATTCGCTTTGTGTTTTTTAGAATTGACTATTTATACACAAATAGATATTTTTAGTATAAAACTGAGATCTGTGTTCTTATAAAGGAGGTGCGGTGGTACTTTCCTTTTCATCATATTTCGGACGTATGATTATATTTAATGTTTTATATGTCCATTTAAGTATAAAGGATTTAGTATATTGCAATTTTACACGATAGTTACGTGGATAGATAGATGTAATAATTATAGTGATTTTAACGGTTACTTTACTATAATAATAAATATAAATCTGAACTTGCGATCAAAGGTGTACTTACCTAATTATTTTTACAGCATATTTACTTCCATTCATAAATTCATAAATTTCTTCGATATGACTTTAACATAATGTCTTATGTTTGAAAACATCTGTAAAATTACTATCCTATAAAAAAAAAAACTTTAGTCATTTTTATATTCAGAAAATTAAAATTTATTTATTCGAGAGAACAATGTTTACATGAATAATATACAGCGAGTTGAGAAGTAGTAGATAGTATATGATATAAATCTCTGTAACATACATAAATGTGTACTTACTTAACACTAACGTACTATTGATAAAAAAAAGGATTTAAACTAGAATTTTTTATCACGTTCCATCACTCAACGTTTCATATATTCATAAATAAACTATTATTTCAGACTGAAATAACTCCCAATCATTCCAATCAATAAATGGGTCTAACAAAGTAATGAGAAAGACAAATACAAATGAACAATATAGGTAAATTACGGAGCAGCTGTTAGTTTCCCATACGGTCTCGTTTTGTTCAACGCTGTCCTGTCGACATCATTTTCAATTTTTAATATCTATGTTACATTCAAAACTCTTTTTAACCCCCGACAAAAAAGAAAGCTGTTATATAATTTGTAGTGTGTATCTGTCTGTGGCATCGTAGCTCCAAAACGTATGTACCGATTTCGATGCAGTTATTTTAATTAAAAGCCAGTTCAAAAGTTACAGCTCTTTTTCTAGTTGGTGTCGGAGGTTTTTGACGGTTAGGTTATTTAGTCAAAACTACTATTGACTGAAGAAATCAAGCAAAAGTACTTTTGACTAAGGGCTCAAACACAAAACCTCTATGCGACGGGATGCGAATTCGCAACACGACTAACCGATAAGTAAATACGTTGAGTTAGATCGCAGATTTTGGCGACAGGACGGAGCGTCGCGGTTTTGTTTTGAACCCTAAAGAAAACTGTCAAAATAGTTTTTAATAGGAGTAAAGTAAAAATATTCATAAATTCATTGAGTAAAAAGACGCAGACATTAGTTTTGTTTTCTAACTACGGAGAGGGTTATAATATAACCCGACTGGTAGATATGTATGAATGTTCATAATTATGTTCCCTCATAACTTCTGAACTACTTATCATAACTCGACAAATGAGGTATAGGGAACAGATGAACATACATACATATATACATACATAGTATACATACATACCGGTCAAACATATAACCCTGTCCGTAGTCGGGTAAAAATATTCATAAATTCATTAAATGACGAGTCTGCGACATTAGTTTTGTTCTCGGCCACATTTTTAAGAGTCAGTCAAAAGTACTTTTGACTTGCTTTGTACAACAAATATTGAAGACGGGAGTGAGCAAAGCGAGTTGGGAATTTGGGATGTTCCGAGCACACAAAGAAAAAAGGATCCCCGTTGTCTACCAGTGAGTTTATGAACGTTAGGCAAATCTATATTTATATACAGGATAATTGAAAAAAATACTGAAAACCTCTTAGCACTAACTTTGTATTATGACCCTGAGTAATGTTTGTTCTACGACTTTTCATTATTAGAAACTTTTTTTTCATACAAAATTATGAAATTACTCTGTAGTTTGCACATTCTAACTGAGACAGCCGAAAAATGGAATGGAATGGAAGAGTTGATCCCATAAACTTATTATACTAGAGTATAATAATGTTTATGGTTGATCCTTTGGTCATTCTGTACATACAGCTATTCTGTGGTTTTGCACGTCAATTTTACACATGAAAAACACATTTTTTGGCTAACCTGTTTAGTTTTGGTCTAAGTCGTAGAACAAACGTTGTTCAAGATCATAATACGAAGAGAGGTTTTCAGATTTTTTTTAATTACCCTGTATAGACAAGGGCCTACCTGCCTTTCTAGTCTCGATCCCTTTAAGTGATTACTGTGCTAATCATTATGAACAAATTTTATTATGGAACCAAAAAGGAAATCGCATAAAAAAAATTCGCCTGTTCCATATATTTAGTCCAGTTGAATGATTTGTATATTATGTAAATTAAAGAATTATTAATTGAATTCTATTACACTGACTAAAAGGAACGTTCAAAGAACATTTGACTGAAAGTTCAATCAACGGTACGGATTTGTGACCAAAAAGGAGTAAAAGTAGATACTGACTGTAACAAGTATAAAGTACTCGTTAGCTGTTATTTCTGAATCTGTGATAAACAATGTATATTTCAATATAAACAAGTATCTCAAAATACGTGAGTCCGACATAAATTACCCGATTGCCTACCGAAATAAGATCCAAAAGCAACTAATTTCATAGCATTTATAAATTGGGAACATATTGTTGATACGTTTTCAGCAATATCCGTTTCGGATCCGTATTTCAGCACATAGCTTTAACGTTTTATATATGCATTTAAACCTTGTTTATTTTATGCATAAATTTTGTGGTTTATGGCCAAGAATATTGATATAAAAACTCAAGTTATGCCGATAATAAACGTCTAAGAAAATACCCATACTTTTGTCTAGTTATGTTTTGAAACACGGTTAGTAAGGATGTTAAAAATAGCCATTTAACATGAACTTTCTTACAAAAAGTCCAGGTTCAATGACTGGGTTTTATTTTAAACATCTGTTTAATTATTACCCGTGATAAAGTATAAATATTCGACGTTCGACTTTGTGTTCTAAAAAGTTCACGTCAAAGTCGTTAAAAAGAACGAGATTTCTGACTTCAGTTACTAAAAGTTGCAATCTTATCAACTACTGATGATCAACTGATGATACTTTTACATCTTGAGTACGTAGGTAACTATTTCGTCATATAATAGTTATAGAACGAAAACGTATTCGAAATTTTGTTTTTGACATTATCTGACATAAACCTTGCGAGTAGGTACCTGTACAGGGAGTAAGGGACATCTTAACGTAAACTAAAACCAGGGATACAGTATTATGATTCTAGACCCCAAGGAGAAGGAATTTCGCGTTGGTCTTTCCAAAAATTTTACGATTTTATCGCAATACTTATAATTAGTCATAAAAAATGGTGAATAAAATCGTAATTTTTTTGAAAACACGGAAGCATTTTTCTTTCCACTACAATGTCAGAATCCATGGTATCAGTCTTCGTTACGATGTCACTTACACCCTGTATAGTTACAAACACAGTATAAAATTGATCATTCAGTGCGACTGTGTGTCGCTATAATTTCTTCTACGAATTAGTCGAAAGGCGTTTATCGATGAAAGAAACAAAATGAAATGAAATTAGACTTTGGTGCTGCCATATAATAGTTTGTGAAAATTACAGGCTTTACGTGGAGCAAAATGAATTGGATTTCGTTCGTCACAGTACCTAATGGTGTTTTTAGTTTCAGCAACTTTTAATTTGGTGATATATAGTATGTACCTTCGACCTTTGTTACAAAGCCTTTTTTCAAATAACTGTATTTTCACCGTACGTTATAATTTGTGAGTGTAACTATCGAGCAGTGGCGTGCATAGACATTTCTTACAGGGTAGAAAAAAACAGCTTAGTGTTGTATTGTTAAGTTTTATGATGTTTGTCATTGGTCATCTCACCCTAAGACGACAACCCGACCCAAATATCTTATATACTATATATATTACTTAATTAACGTTTGTACTCGTACCTATTACTTAATTTATTAGGATATACAGTGTCTTTTTGTCTCTATGGAGTGCACGCAAACTACTATCAAGTTTATGTGTTGTTTAGGAAAGAAAAACGACGTTTTTTTATACACTGCCCTACACTTCAATTTTATAACAAAATTGTTCACACCCACACACGTCCAGAGCCGGAACAACTATTTTCTATTAAAGCTAATCGCTCAGCCACTACGCTAATCATGAGGTTAATTCTATAAATTATTTGAAAATACCGCCGAAAGGTTGGGTCGCTTTCTTATCAATGGACTAAAACTAGCTTTAGGACAACGTAGCGTTACAGTTTTTCTATTATAAGATTTTAATTTATTAATATTGCGGACGTTGGCCTTCAAACAATAGATTTTCTATTGAGTCTACTTTGCGTAGCTTGACGGGTTAACTTATATTTTTTATTGAATAGTCACGTATGTAATATATCGTGCCGGTCTATGTCCCATTCCATTCTAGCTTATAATTCTCAAAAAGCCTTCTGCTTGTGTACAGTCACGAGCACAAAATGTATACATGTAGCGACAATGACAAGAGATTTTTAGAAAAGTTTAATTGTGTAATATTTAAAGAAAGAAACAAAATACATATAATCGGAGAAAAAAATTGTGTGTGTATTGGAGTGCGGTCAGCATGCCAGTCCCGAATGGGTAAAACAAACTCAACATTTGCTGGGCATAAGAACACCCAGCGCTGGTTTTCAGTTGGCAACCTTACACACGGACGAAGAAAATAAATATTCTTATACCTATTTCAACATAAACAAATATTTTATATTATTTGTTTGTAGCTTCATGCCTTCATGTGAACAATGTTCGATTTTAATCATTAGTTCTAAAATTCACCTTTAAATGTCGCTCATGTATTCATTTACACATACATACATATTTGTGCTTATGACTGAACTGCTTGTTGGGTCTACCTTTTGTGGGCATAAGTAGGAACGTGACCGGTGACTGTGTGAGGTACACGTCCGCACAATACATAAGCCTACAATGGGAGGACGTTCCAACCCTTGAGATTTTGTGATATTCTCTGCTGGCGTCTGTGTTCCCCGATTCATATACTTCAAGGTGAGAGTGAATAGACATTATAATTTAAGTTCGCGTGATCCATCCTTGGCACCATCAGGTTAGGTGCAGCAACACGAACTCAAATCTATAATAAAAAAAAAGATTATGAGAGATTACTTACTTAAATAATTATTATGTATTCCTGTGTATGTATACCTGTGGCACAGGTTTATCCTGGTACAGCTACCTATCAGTATAATACCTGTGTTTTTACTAAGATTAATATTGTGTTGTATTTTAACCATACTAATTTTGAATAAATTTTATCTTTATCATTTTATTTATCTTTGTTAATTTAAAAAATGACTGATATTGAAATAAATAATCTATCTACTAAATGTTGTAATTATGGCAGTATGACCTATGACCTTATGACCATTTTTTATAGCGGTCATTGGGTGGTACTATCAGCGAGAGTAGATGAACCTTTCGTCATAAAAAATAATTTGTCTAAGTAGATATTTATTGTTGATAGCATTCCAATATTCGATAAAATTACGCTTTTTTTTATACAAGGTCTTACCTCTCTAATCTCGATTCCTTTAAGGGGATATTGTACTCATCATTATGAAAAACTTCTACTACGGGACCAATCCTGAAATCGCGAAATTCAGTGGGTCCATACATTTAGTCGAGTACCTAATATTGAATTAATTGTATGGAGCAACAGATTTATTTTCGCAATTTCAAGCTTAGTCCCGTAGTAAAATTTGTTCATATTGATGAGTACAATAAACATTTAATGCGATCGGGAGTAGAAAGGCAGGAACTTATATACTTAATTTATTACACAAAGTAATGAAATTTTCTAGTTTAAATTATAAAGCTTTGTAAAATTATTATCTTTTGTCGCTGACTGTAGGTACATGTTCAGCTGTTGTTGACATGATAATTATAACTATTATGAACAGAGACATGTTGAATACGAAGTATTGACTTTCTAGTAATGTTTTATGCTTTTGGAACATTTATCATAGTAAGGGCTTCAGAAAATGTTAATCATGGTTGTTATTTGCGGATATCAAAACGATAAGAGTCATTTTCCTATGTCACTACGTCTATAACTTCAAAATGTCAACTTAATTTTCGAAAGAGCAGAGAAACAGCCAAAATCTTTGTAAAGCCCACTTTAGGAATGTACGCTACAGTGGACTTCAGAAAGATTTGGAATCAACAATATAGCTGTTGTCAATATTCCTGATTCAATCATTTTTCCGTAGCGATGGAGCTAAATTCGGAACATCAGGGACAAAAAATAAAATAAAAGCATTTCAAAGGTTATGAACGTAGGTGTTCAAAGACAAATCGCTGATATTCTCCCCTCATAGTCCATATTATGTGTAAACGTAAAAACGTGTAAATGTTTGTGACACCTGACAAGCGCGAGGGCAGAGGTAACAGGGAATTTGGGACGATATCCACCTTTATAGTCACGTTTCGCATCGAATTTGTATTTTTTTTAAGCATGTGACCTCCAGAGGTTCATCTCTGGCAGTTAGTATCATTTGAGGAATAAAAATATAATACATACAAAACATCATGCCTTTTTCCCATGAGGATAACTACAGAAGGCCTCTTGCTACGATTCTTACATACCCGTTTTGCTTCAGCGTGATATTGTATAAAAAATATCAATCAAGTAAATTCCTAATCAAAACAGACAGCATTCTGACATCATTTTCCTCTTAAGAGGAAATGCGTTCGCCAAAACATTTGAAGCACAGATATTTTTAAAAACTATCACTATTGCTGGAGTATGCAGTTCACCAAGCAAACGCGAAAGGCACAATTCTACCTCCGACTGATCAGACCTAAATAAAATCTTCAACATCGAGTTTTCATATTTCCCTGTTTCCTCCTCCAAAAATGGACCGATTTTTAAGTTATTTCACTTATTGTATTGGAAAACACTGTTCTATGTCTGTTTTATTTTACTGAAATACACTGTCAAACTTTGCATACTGAACGTCTATTGATGGCGGTCAAACAGGACACTTTAATGGAATTTCGAGGGTCACACCTCCTATAGAAAATAACTAATCAAAAAACGCTAAACATAGGGACATACTAGTGGTTGACATCTATATGATATTTAAAAAAACAATCCGCTAGTAACGAAATCCTGAAAGAAAATCAGGGAATACGTTTGTATGGACAAAATGCCGCCCACGTTTCCTCTTAACATCTTAGATTAAAGTTTATACTAGCAGTTTGATGAAACCCATTCGAGCGTGTTACACACTTGGATGGTTTGAGCACTAAGAGCTTTGGTTAAGGATATTAATGCAGTGCTTGCTTCGGTTATTAGTATTCATTCGTGATGTTTTTCATCAATGTTATTCATTTCATTTGAAATACTTGATATACTCTATGTGAATCTTCTTATATTCTTTTTGTTCTTCTTCAAAAAAATCTCTTCTAATTTGAAATTATAGAAACAAGAAACAGACCACATGATTGTAACATTACTCCTCCTTATAGATAAATACAGACCATTGTTATTTACCAGCACCTACTGCATAATTAGGTTATGTTCAATGAGTAATTAATTCTGTTTCGTGTCGCTTATACCCGGATTTGTTATCCTCGAGATATTTTCGCGAATATTCTAAATCTAATTTAAAAAGAATTAACTTTGCATAAGGGTTGGATTAGACCTGAATAATGTATGTTTGATGATATGATACCCACCCGTGAATGTGTGTAGGGTATCGCACAGTTCTTCGTCAAAATGAGGTCATCTCGACTCTGTCTGTGGGTGTTTTAATAGGGTAAATTGACAGTAGTATCAACATTGATGGAACGCCATATTTTTTTAAGGATTGCGGAAGTCTAAATTTTCCCTGACGCTAGTAGTTCAAAAAAAGGTGCCAACCCTACTGGCGGGCACCTTTTTTTGAAATAATAAAGTAGATTTTTAAAAGTACAGATTTATAAAAAGTAATTAAACGAAAAAGAATGCGTTCTTAGTACCTACAGAGAAACGAAACAAAAATCTATGTTTGACAACCTTACAACAAAATAAACAAAACTACAAGAAAGCTAATTTGGATAGCCCTATGTTGAGCACTTAATGACTCATCTAGCCTTGCCCAATCGATGGTACTAGAACTCTAGGGGCGATATCATTGTACATTGTAGAACTTTTGTAGATAAAAATCAGGCAATTTCCGTTAGTTCGTGACCAGACTTTGTGGTCCCAAACGTACTTAACCGATGCCTATGCCGATGAAACCCGATGGTAATGACTGTTCAAAGTGTTCTTGTGGTTGTCAAGGAGTCCTTTATGTGAAAGAAACGATGTAATCCGAAGGTTTAAGTACTGGGGTGGGTTTATCCATGTTGCTATGTTATAATTGTAGATGAAATGGAACAAGCGAGTAATACGACTAAAGAATAGGTATTGATAGATGGGTTAGGAATGTGACAACATCAACACCATTACTGAACCATTTGCTTTTTATAATAACAGTAAAGAATTACCTTTATTTCATGTAAATCAGATACAGGCACTTATGAAATGTCGTGACTCTAGGTGCGCGGTTCCAAATAGTAGGTCCTATGAAGAAGAACCGGCAAGAAACTACATTCGATTACAATCTTGATTAATACAATGTTGTGGTAAGACCTGCGAAAACAATATAATTTTATATGAATTAAAAATAAAAATTGGATAATAATGATTTGCCTCTGAATAAGATTGCCATGGTAGTTACAAGCTGACCAGTCCCGACAGACGGCAGCCGTTCTCGTGTATGACGCATGCGTCAGCATCGCTAAGCTCAACCCATAGAGATAATATATAGTACTTGTACTATTTCTATGGCTCAACCATAATGAAGGGAACTCAACGAGCTGCACCATCAGCGAGACATTTTAGTGAGCATGACAGACTGAGAGAGGAGACTACAGGCAGGTATTTAGTAAATATCTATAACATTTATTAGTTACATCCTGTTCTCATTTTAGAGGTTTTGTAAGCATTCAGATTTTACAATTATATAAGATTAGGCTAAATAAAAGTTAGTTTATTCTATTTGATAGATATATTGCCATACATCAACAATTTAATTTTTTTTGTTTTTTTTTTAAACGTTGCCCCTCACTGGTGTTTCTCTTGTATCGAGGGTACAGTTTACAAACATACATGTCACATGCACACGCCACCGAGACCCGAAACAACTATCTGTAGATCATACAAATACTTGTTCCGTGCGGGGATCGAACCCGCGGCACTTAGCGTAGAAGGCTAATCGCTTAGCCACTGCGCCAACCGTGTCGCCAAATCAATCAAATTGTGTATTAAGTAAAAAAAAAATCGTAGGCATAAAAAAGATAGAAATTACACATTAAATTGTTTATGTGGTTACTTAATTCAAACACATACATTCGCTTTGTTCTCGACCACAAATTTCCGGTCGTTAATTAATGAGTTTTAATAGGTACCTACTTTGATCTTCATTGAAACTTTGATTAAACAAATTATTATCATAGAGTGCTTTTAACGCACATGTGGATGTGGAGTGGCTCGTATCTATATAGTTACCACGCAGATCAGTCGATCAGCGAGGTTTAGCAGTGCTTTACGCGGCTAGTCCTTGGATGGGTGACCGTTTCTTCGAACATCGAGACCTCTGCGTGCCTCGGAAAGCACGTTAAGCGGTTGGTCCCAGTTGTCATACGAATATCTATGAGAGTCGCTACGGGAGTCAGCAGCCCAAAAAGCCTGACAACCGGTCTAAACTTAGGTTATCAGTGTACCGGGAGCCGAACCCAATATAGTTGGGAAAAGGCTAGACAGACGACGAGTGTGCTTTTAACGTATGTATATAATAATATAAGAGCGAAAATACGAATGTGACTTCATGAATATTTATCAACCTTTGCATGTGTTATGTATGTCATTTGCAGAAGAGTCAAGCTCTAAGTTGCAGATTTTACCTACATTAGTTTTGTCTACAGATTTAAATGTCAAAGGTATGTTTTATATTTCTAACACTACTATTTTTAAAATGTTGGTGTATAGAGCAACAAGTAAGTAAAAGCACTTAAAATATACGGAATTTTGTTTTCAGATCTCTCTAGGGAACGATCTAGGAATAACATTTTATTCAAATGTAAACCACAATTCTGACAAATTTTCTCAGAAATCCTAGAATTGATACTTGCATGACTTCGCGATGATTTTGAGTTGGCGTGACTCCGCGTGACGTCATCTCTATATTATCCATAAAGTTATTATTACTAATAATAACTTTATGATATTATCGGATTGACATTTGTTTTTTTTTCAACATAACTGTTTTATATGGTAACCTCAATCATTACTGAACAATATACCATACAAACGAGAGGGATCAGAACAGTTGTTTATGAACGGAAGCGAATAGAACGCGATACTCATGGGGGATTTTTTTATGCCAACTGTCGGCATCTGACGCTTGCGGGTTCATCAACATTCGCCTGCCCTTATCCCATTTTATTTGTGGTGGGCGCAATATTTGTCTTCTTCTATTCATCACTATCAGACGTCATTTCCAGATTTACTTCCTTCACATTCATGTCATGTTTCACCCAGTCCATCCATCTTTTTTTGTTCTGCCTTCTCTGATACCCATCAACATTCATACTTACAACTCTTCTTATAACAGATTCTCATCTCTCCGCATTACAATGGACATGTAATGCGGAGAGATAAGAATCATGTTATAACTACGACAATCGGTTACTTTGCAGCTTTTCTGTAACTGGAGCCACTTTCATACTTCCTCTAATACATTCATTCTGCCCAATCTTGTTACACCACATATCCCTCTCAACATTCGCATCTCCGCTGCATGCAATTGCCTTTTATCCGTCCCTTTTGTGACCCAACATTGTGATCCATACAAGGCAGCCGGTCTTATCATCGTCTTGTAATTTTTTCCCTTTACTTTAAGGGGGATACGGGAGTCACATATTTTTCTCGTGACCTGCTGCCATTTCATCTATGCTGCGTTCATTCTATGCTTGACAGTCCGGTCTATTTCGCCATTGCTTTGCATGAGTGAACGGAGCTACCGTTTACTGTACTAATTAACTACAGTACTAAATATATACAGTTTAGTATATTATATAGTTAGTTCTCTTTTTAAATCCTCGTTATTATTCTATCTTCATTCGAAACTTTATCCACATTAGATCCCCAGAGAAGCGTTATGTTAAAAAGTCTAATTGTCACTTTAGTTTCAGTCCAATCTAGTGCTAATGAAGCCGGGGAGTGCTGTACCTAAGTAATGAAATATGCACAATGTCTGGAAGCCAGCTGGCAGCTAGTGAAACTCGCTTGTTATTCGAAACGTTTTGCCCAAGTTTGATTGTTCGATTGGGCCCCTTTGACTTGTTTAATAACCTGCGTATTGTTGTGTGGAACCGGGAATGAGGTTTTAAGCTCAACAGTTCACTGGTAATTGAATTTTGAATATACAGGGTGGTGACGATTTTACGATATTAAATGAAACCACGTATTTCGATTACGTTCTGTGACCGTACACAAAGTCAATCAAATCGAATCAGTAGTTTAGCCACAGGAACTAATTTTCCTAATTTTACACATATTATTACGAGGTCTAAGCGAAATTTGAAAAGTCTCTAACCTGTTCTTACCAAAATAATCTTTATTTACACGTGTAGAATAGATAAAGATGACATAAGTTTCTACTTTGATGTCCCTTCACCTAGACGAATGAGAGTAGATGAGAGAAATATTTTGCAAAAATAACATGTGTGAATATCGTAGATTTGCTGTGTACGGCTTGTTAATTTATTTATTTATAACATATAATACAAGTATTGTTACATTTGTCGATACAAAGTTTATATGCCCATCGCCGTCGTAATCAGATGCTCACATTGTGACACAGCAAAATGGACGAATTTTGCCGCCAAAAGTTGATTCGTTCGTCTCCTTTTTTGAAGTTGGTTAAAAATGTTAAACTCAAATATTAAAATGATCCTAAATCTTCTGAAGATTTGACTTTGCGTAGAATAACAAAATCCAACAAAAGAGTAAAATCTTAGGAACTTTTCCGCTCGGTGAAATTCTGAGAGACTAATTACAGTACCCGTCTTTGTTTCACTTCTCGTAATTATTACCTCGAACAAGGGTTGGACGCCATTTAGCCTATTAAGGGTTAAATTTTCGCAAGGTCAAAATCCAAACTAAGGATTCTTGTTGAAGTTTATCAACATTATTCAGAAAGTCATCATTTCACGAAGTCTTTGTATATTTTATATACTTAGATATTATTAAGTATTAAGATCTGTTCGGATGAACTATACTGTCAATAGTTTTATTTAGGTATCTTTTTATTTAATTCCACACTAAAGTCTACATTTCTTATTTTCCAACTCTCCTCTCGCAGGTCTGCTGGAAGAGATTTCTTGAGAAACAAGCAGTACCTTTGTGTCGTTTTTCCTTTTTAATTGTAATTAGTCTTCTTTCTGTGTGTACATAACTACATAAATTGTTAAATTATAACATTTTGGGTATATTTATTATGGATCCATAAAATAATACTGCATTCTATTTAAACCTTTTTTTTTTTTAATTCAAATTTTTAGAAAGAAGAAAGAAAGAAAAATAATTTATTTGCCACAAAAACAAGACACACTAGAATGATAGACATAGGTAATAAGAAGAGGACAGGTGCATAGACAGAGAAGACAATTATTTTAGGATGGCAACAATGTAAAATTGAGTAGAAAAAATAATAATTTAAAAGAATAAAAAATATGTGGGTATCTGCGACTGCGCATCACCTAATCAGTGTGTGTCCCGAGCTGTAGCAAATGGGTGTCCAGCTCAGCATGGCCAGGCAATGACACCTGACGCTGATATTCTGCTGGATCCCGACTATGACATACGGATGTCGAGCAAAGCAGTAAAGGAGTTTGCGTTTTTATTGAGGCTTCAGTTCACCGTGGTGACTATGCCAGCCTCGTAAGGTCACTCTTATACAATAAATGACAAAACTATTTCGTCCGCATGACAAGTGTGTTTATCGAACCCATCGAACCACAACATTCAGGTGCGAATGTTTTAAAAACCTCTTTGTCATGTACCTACAGTTTACCCTACGTCATGAAATCTATTGATTGTAGAGTTTTTGGTTTAGTTTCTTTGAGTTAAATATTTTTATTATATTCGAAAGAATAAGTTCTGAATTAAAAATAAATGCCAAAGAAGTCAGACGTTTTAAAATTACCAAAAATAAAATAGCTGCTACGGTAAAATCCTAATTTGATCAACAAAATTTTCTTACAATAAAGTCAGTTATTCGAATTCACTCGTAACAACCAAACAATAATGTATCTAACAATAATTTCCGCAAACAACATAATAAATTATTTTTTCATTTGTATGTTTTAATTCCGATGATGGCTGTTAGGGAGCATACACATTAGCGGACTCGCGCTGAACACAGCCACGCACGCAGTTATAGTCATTTTGTTTTAGTAAAATTACTTAGCGTTTAGAATGAACATGGATCTGTAAACAAATGGCGTCTTGCGCACACTTATCACCCAGTTTATAACAATGATTGATCATTCAGTGATTTGCCATTTACGTTACGCGTTCATGTCACGTACTTATACATAATCATCATCTTCATCATCATAAGCCTATAAATGTTCTCATAGCTTAGAATCAGTCCCCCTCTCTGTGAGAGGGATATGGTGTATTACTGCTGATTTATTATTTTACGAGTCTCTGTAGACATGGCCTGCATATTACCACTTTATTTTTATTACTACCTACTATGAGAGGTACATCTGGCTCAACTAAAATGATCGAGCCTGAAATCGCCCGTTGAACGCGTGCTCGCAAACGTGCACGGACCCTTACATTTTTGCGGCTATTCCTTGTTATTTAGAGGGCAATTTGTTAAGCGTCCAATTACTGAGAAAAAACTCGAATAACCCACACGAATGGCAATCAAGTGTTGAAAATGTTACGGTCGTATTTCATGTGTAGATCCTTTAAGCTCGATATATTTTCATTTGGGTGTGTTTTGCACCATTTCCTTGATGATTTCCATTGTTTCGTAACGATGGTGGAATTAGGGTAAAAATGTGTGGGTACGAGAAGGTACTGGATGTTCTGCGAAGCCGTAAAAGTCAATAGATTGGAATGCTTTATTGAGGTACACATTAATCTTTTCATTTGTGACTCGAGCGTGTAGTTACGGTTCTAAAGCACTGTTCAAAAGAGTTTTAGTTATCTTCTTCTTCTTCTTCTTAGCGTTTCGATAGCAAATTAAATATACTTGGCCCAGTATTCCGCCACGCAGATTCCAGAATCAGTTGCAGACATTAGCTCCTCTCGCGTGCAGGTGGTAGGGCACGAGGCGCAGGATGGAAGGTGGGCCATGGTTTGCGGAGAGACGCCGCACTCGCACTGCAGGTCTAATCCATCTGACCGGTCCTTTTCAGGGCCACACAGTCCACTTACAAAACCAGCTCTGTGCGTGATCTCGATCAATATCGAAGGGTTTTCACAAAATAAAGTTTTAGTTTAGTTAGGCCGAGGTCTCGTTCTGCCGACCATGATAACATTTCCTATGTAATTAATATAAAAGTCGCATTTCAGTTGACCACAGGCCTGTCAAGTTATGTGGTGTCATTTATAACGTGGCGTCACGTCACATCTTGTCTACGCCTTTATTGCTTCTAGCTTAGTAACAACAGGGGGCTTACCTACTACGAGGTCTTATAGCAGAGCTGAAATTGAACTGCCCAGACATTTCCAGTATAAGCTGACCTTTCACTATACAAAAGAAAGAAAGAAAAATAGTTTTATTTCTGCAGCAAAATCGGCACACATACAATACAAAATAGCAGCATCTAAACCAAAAATTTGCCATACCAGCAACAAAACAATGAATTAGCAAGTAAAGCAAGTATACCGACTGACCGCAACACAAACAAAAACGTAAAAAGAATTTATAATCTATGCCGTGCCCAACCAACAACATTCCTGCCAATCAAGCAAGACACAGACTACAAATTATGACTAAACTAAGTTTCTAGTCTATACTCTGCTGAGTTAGTAAAAAGCCTTATACAGTGCGAGGTCAGCTCATACTGGAAATTTCTGGGCAGTTTAATTTCAGCCCCGCTATAGTAAGCCAGTACTTACTCGTAGTAAGCCTCCAGGAGTGCGTTATCTTACGGTAAATAAAGCCGGAAAATAAATAATTATTGTTATTAATTTTACTTGCGTGATATATTCGCGTGACATAAATGTTTTTTACTCGTCGTTTATTAAAAATAACTTCTATACCTACACCGAACCGGTTCAACATGAACAATATATTAATAATAATTACACCTAATGACTCATACGCACAGTGTAATAGTTTTTAATTATCTTCACGATATAATAATTGGGGCAGTTGAAGGCTTCAGCAAATAATGACGTCACGTGAGCTTTAATAATCAATATTAAGAGTATTTTTGTTTTTGTTAGTAATTATCTATAACATAACCGTGAAAAACCCCCGACTCCAACTAGAAAAAGAGCTATAACTTTTTGAACGGCTAAACAGATTTTCATGAAACATAGCTAACATGATTCCCGATTAAACTAGCTTTTAATTCAAAAAATTGCATTGAAGTCGGTCCATCCGTTTTGGAGCTACGATGCCACAGGCAGATGCACACCCTCTTTTTTGCCGGAGGTTAAAAATGAAATGAATGTCTTTTTCATGAAATTACTGACTTCTTCCGGACAAAAAGCAAAAAACCGAAAAACGATTGTTGTTTTGCAATTGGGGCGAAAAGAAAGAAACAAAATTAAACAATAAATTTGGGCGAATCCCGGCTTATCCTATATTTTGGTTTGCGTATTACTTTTCAGGTAAAAGTAAGCCCTTTTCTCAGTCCACATTAAATAATACTTTACTTTACCTAAACAAAAATGTTGCTTCATTTATTTATATATTTATTAATTATGTAAATATATAATATTATAATGTATATAGATACATATAAATGTAGACTTATTATACAAAACTTCAATACTTATACACTCGACCCAAGTATATGGGAGAGCTGATAATTTTTTCGCGATTACGATGTTGATCCCACCGAGAAAGTTGTTCAGTTTGATGGTCTGATCACCCTTAAATATGACCACGCATTTTTGATACACGTTGTAGGTATACATCTACACTTTAATCTTATTCTAGTTGCATATTATGAAGCCCTTTGAAGTTCCCACGATATAACATAAAGTTTACGCCAAAGAGCTTATTTTTTCCGCTCTCCTTATCTTGCGCTCTGGGGAAATTCAACCGAGATTGTGATAATGTCCTACATTGCCCATACTATGCGATGAAATTTGTCTTAGAAGAACTAAAGAATAATCTTGTGTAAAAAGGTTTTAGAAGCTAGTGCATTGTTTGACGCTTTATGTGTTTCTGTAACAAAAATGTAAATGGGATTTACAACGTTTTGAGTAGGAATCAAATCATTTTTAACCCCCGACAAAAAAGAGGGGGTATTTTATGTTTGTAGTGTGTATCTGAACTGATTTCAATGCAGTTTTTTTAATCGAAAGCTTGTTTAATAGGGTATCATCTTAGCTATGTTTCATGAAAATCTGTTCAGCCATTCAAAAGTTACAGCTCTATTTCTATTTGGACTCGGGGGTTTTTGACGGTTAGGTAATAGGATGATAATATTCTGGTATGTTGAGGTGAGCAGCAGTGATAGCCTAACGGTGGAACACACGTCTTCCATGCCGGGTCTGAGTTAATCCGGCCTGTACCTTTGACTTTTCGGATTCAGGTGCGGATTAGAATAATTTGATTATCACCTGCGATAACGGTGAAGGAAAACATCGCGAGGAAACCTGCACATCTGAGAGGGCCTCATACAGTTCTCGATCGTGTATGTAGTCCGCACCCGCACCAGGCCAGCGTCACCAGCGTGGTGGACTAAGGCATAATCCTTCTCAGTCTGAAAAGAGGCCCGTGCCGAGCAGTGGGACTGTAATGGGTTGGATTTATTTATTATGCTGAGGTGGTGTTAGCACTTAAAAGGTGACCACAAACAATTATAAGCTAATCCAATCTCAATAATTACGATACAAAAAAGTGAAGTTCTCCACGTCATGTTATATGCTAAGTTTAATCTAGAAGAAAATGTAGCAACTAGCGAGGATACCTCGAAGAAGAAGAACCATATAAAAAAGTATTTATATAAGTAATTCATACTTGAGAAAATATCATCAATATTAATATCGATACACACGTTTTACCGCCAGTAAATCTAGTTTCATAATAATAAGTAATTCTTAGTAACAAGAACGTAATTCTCTTGTTTATTTTAGCGTGTTCCTAATTCGGATTATTGCCGATTGCTGACTTCTTTAGTCTCTTACAAATGAACACATAACCCTCTCCGTAGTCGGGTAAAAATGAAGCAACTGTACAACTGGGGGTCTAAAAAGGCCACTTTTAGCAATTCACCTACGAATCATCATGGTAACTGTCAAACAGATGATTGCTGAATGTGAACCTTATGTATAATGTTATTAAGGAGTGTCAATTAAGTGGATATTTTGACATTTGTAATATGAATCATATTATGATTAATTTAAAGCGGCCTTTTAGACGAGCTGATAATGGTTGCCTTTTGTGAACTTACACACATCTTGCCTTGGTGCATTTGAATCAACGAAATCAACAATAAACTATCCTTTACTATTTTTCTTTAACCTAAAAAAGAAGGAGAGAGAGCTCTTGTAGCCTAGAGTATTTCTATTCTAAAACCGCAAAAGCTTTAATTTACTTTAAAGTACATTTTCGAAGCGAAGCGTGCAAATCGCTGGCTTCTAAATACAGCAGTCGCATTCGCGTGTCGTCGTTGGCCGTGGTATCGGTGTGTGGAAACATTCTCGCTTCTACATAATACGTTCATATAAATTACTGAAATATTTCATGACGCGTTTCATGTTACGTTCCAGTACTAATTTACATGAGCCTATGTTGCAATAACGGTGTAAATATAATAATGCTTTATATTATTTAATACTTTGTCTGGTTTTTTACCACTGGCGATTATTACCAGATTGTATAGAAACTCTTTTATTCATAATAGAGTAAGTTAAGAAAGCAACCATTATAAAACCTAAACGCAATTTGAAATAAGCGCAGGATACACTGAAGAAGACTAAACCCAAGTATTAGAACTTGGGTTTAGTCTTCTTCAGTAAAGTAAAGGTGCAGAAAAAGTATTTTGGCATTTGATTTCTCAACCTCTTGTAGACCTCAGTTTTGGAAATGTAGTATCCGTGGCTTAGAACCAGAGCCGTTAATGTATATAATAAACATTAAAAAAGTAGGTATAATCCGACTTGAAAACACTAAAAAGTATAAAATAATTTTCATAAAAAACTTAACAGCTTCTAAAGTCACAGTGGCACCCACTGCAAAGCCAAGGTGCATTGAAGAATAATTATAGGCCCCAATTTTATTCTTTTTAGTTTTTTGAAGTTATCATATAAATCACATAGTAGGTAGCAAGACAATACATCATACGAGAAGGTAAAAGACAAAAGGTAGGCAGCTTAAATAGCATGAATATTCCTTTGAAAGATAGTCTTTCCTCTAAAAATACTACCACCTCAATATGCCATACATAATAAAGTTTTCATAGGAGATAATTCACTTTGTATCCTTAAGCGGTAGACGGGAGTTATTTCAACGTGGTAGTTTTAGAAATTCATAATATTTTCTTATAGGCGTTCTTTTATTTGCTCAACAAGATGGGGCGGCTTATCAAGCGGTTCTTTTGAAATATTCTACATGCTTGACGTGAATAATGCGATAGAGGGTTTTTTATTAGAAAAAATAATGTGAATTTCAGTGAAATAACAGGTACTGAAGCATTTGACACATCATGTTCATAGTTTACCAATATGGATATTAGGTCTTGTCATACGATTTCGTAGGTTTTGAGAGAAGCCTTATGATACCTCGGCGGTTGTTGATTTTATTATTTTTTATTTAATTTTATGCCATTCTCTTCTTGCTTGTTTTCTTTGTAATAATCCTGTATGTTGTGTGGCATTTTGTTGTGTCCAAAAAAATGTATATTCTATTCCGTCCAATTATACCGTTCAGCACCTGTTTACAATGTTAATAATTTAAATTGTATATTAATTACAATTCATCATTTTAATAACGTCAAAAAAATGTTTGGGATTGGTATAATAGATTGGTATAAAAAGATCCGTGGTTAACGTTTACAAAAAGTTGTCCTTTTAAAACTTTTGGAAAAGCATTTCGTTTTGATTTGATTTTGTTGACATTTAATGATATTTTAAGGAGGATATTTTGGTAGTTCATTCGGTATGAACGTCTTGCTCATTTAGAGTAAATTATTGTGTTCCCGAGCATTCTCTAACTAGTTAAGATAATTATTACGACGAGTTTTACCCCTAATCATTCTGTAATTTAGTACCCAAGAATGGTCTTGGGTAAAATATAGAGGTAGATAGTTGGAGTAAGAGGGCTATCAAAGTGAAATTAGTGAGCTTATATTTAGAAAGAAAATGATAAGGACAAGATAATAACTACGCAGTAACGAGATAGCGAAGCCTTGAAAAAATAATCATCGTTTTGTTAATTTATCTTAAATGGCGCATCGAATCTAAAGGAGATTTTATTTGGTTTTCTTTAAGTTTCATTTTATAGTATAAAATTAGACCTCTAAGAATAACAACGGACTTAAACCTAAGCCGTCCTACCTCTCAAGACCCGATCCCTTTAAGTGATTATTGTAGGTACTCAGCATTATGAACAACTTTTATTATGGGAACAAACCAGATATCACGAAAAGAATCAGCTTTTCCATACATTTAGTCGACTAATATTGAATTATTTGTATGGAACAGCTGTTTTTTTGACGAAACTGGTGGCGCAGTGGCTACACGATTACCTATCTGCACTGCGTGCCGCGGGTTCGGTCCCTGCTCGTGTGCATGGAACTAATTTTAATATTTGTATGATCTACAGATAGTTGTTTCGAGTCTGGTTATGTGTGCATGTGACATGTATGTCTATAAACTGTACTCTCGATATAAGATAAATATTTGTGAGGGACGTTATTAAAAAAAATGAATTTTATTTGCTTTTATTTATGTGTTTTTTCTTCTTTTAACTTTTGTTTTATAGTTTTCGATCTAGACATAGATAAACTTAATGAACCGAAGTAATGTTTGCCGAAGTAACATTTTCGGTAAATGATCATTAGCCAGAATGAAGAAAAGGCCAAAATGTAAAAAAAAAATTACTTGAATACTTGGCAATTGTTTCATTTGGTCACACAACGATTGCATAAGTATTTATTTTTTTGATAAACCATTTGGAATTTTTATTTTTATTTCATTCTACTCTCCTAATAAAAATATTAGGCTGTGAAACTGACATCGACTGGTTCATATTTCTGTTCAAATACGTGCAAGGTTGCCTCGATAAATGGTAATATTAATGATAACATTTGTGTTTATTTATTATTTATTTATTTAACAACAAATTTCATCTTCACAGGTTTAGGTACACCCAATACGATAAATTAGCCACAATTATTACTAAAACTTACCAGTCTATGGTCACCCTAACGAATTCCGCCAATATACAGTTAAAAATGTCCAACCTTTGTTAGATGCCTTACAAAATCCATGAAAAAAAAGGAAATCTGCTGAGCTATTCGTCTAATACCATAAAACAATCCAAACTATGTATACCTAATGGCATACCACTTCCAAACACAGTGTGATAATATTACGTACTGGATAAGCTTGTCCGACGTCTAGGGATCACTTGTAATACAATTTTGAACGATGGCCAAGCGTGAGATGGTTGGGGAATGATCGGCTCCTTTCATACAGAACGTTAGTATAAAGTTGATATTCCCTGGAGAGAAACGGGAAGGAGTTGGGGACACAATGAGTGGAATATATGGCTATTTTTTTTTATTGGCAGCTGTTATAAATATTGTTTACGCGCACGGAACAAGTATTTGTATGATCTACGATAGTTGTTTCGGGAATAGGTGTGTGTGTTCTTGTGACTGTTTGTAAACTTATCCTCGATACAGGAGAAATCGTAGAGATGAACAAAGTGTATTTTTTTTTTAAATGTACCTTTGAGTATGTTTATTTAGTGGTAAAGTTGCATAAAATAATGCACACTTTTATCATAGTTGGCCTAAGTAACTTTATGAATTACAGACCGACTACAAGTTAGGGCTATATTGAGCATGAATATGGACGAAGCTAAAAAAATTTAGGTACTCTGTTTTAGGCAGGTCTCCAATCCATAACCTAGCATTTTGAAGATATTTTCTTCTCCCATAAAAATACAAATTTACGTGTCATGTTTTTACGTGTCACAGGAGACCACGACCCAAAAATAATTGTTTAAAATGCTAGTTTATGTTTGTTTTCAATATAAATGTTAACACAGAAACCTAGTTCATATTATTTAACAAATAAACCTGTTAAATTGGTATGTATTATTTATTTTCTGAGTTACAGTTTTATTTTTCTTTATTTAATAGTTTTATTTTTATGTATTTTTTGACATCCGTGAGTCACAAACGGGTTCCGTTGAAAATCAGCGCCAGGAATTGATGTCTGGTACCTATTACAATTAAAATTATTTATCTTTTCTTTCCATAGCATCTCCAATTAAGTCTTCTCTCTGAGAGTTATCCACTTATACATATCTTCACTTTGTATCGACATTATAATATTTAATGTTATTATCTTGTAACGTCATCCTGTTCTAAGTAGCTTAAACGGTGTTTAGTTGTCCAATAATGAAATATTTATTGTTGAGCAATATGCTAGTAAAGACTCAACTTGTTTCAGATAATCCTCCAATTTGTCATCTCAATTTATCGGCATTACGAAGTTTTCAGTCCAATCTTTTGCGAGATAGAATACTTTTACCTTAAGTATTTTGTGATTGTGATTAATGCTTGGTTTGAATGATGCGATTTTTCATCTGTTCCCATTAGTAATGAACAAATCTACAATAAATAATAGTTTCATTTATATCTCAAACACTTATCTAAAATCCGTTTCATTATAAATATTTAAGTCGTCCAAAATTTTTGTAGCACATTATAGGTACGTATCACCAGACACATTGACGGACGTAGTTACACGAAAAGGATCCAAACCACATTGAGCTGTAATATTTAATTTAACAGTTTATATAAAAAGTCTTCATTGATGTAGTGCTGTAAATTTGTTGGTTTTATTGGAATTGAAGGGTAACATTTTTATGTTTTTAACTTTAAAATGTGTAGTTAGGTTTGGTTTCATATTTTATGATATTATAAAATTAAATATCTCAAAACTAGCTTTGCTAGAAGGTGGGTTGGGTCCTTTTCGTTTATCTACGTACAATTTGCAAATAACATATAAATATAAGTAGATATTTAAACTGTCATGGTCACTAACATTAGTATTAGAGTTCAAAACGGGGTATTTACCATGTTTACAAGATATAAACATGGTAAATACCCCGTTTTGAACTCTAATACTAACATATAAATAATCACAAACATGATCGCATGATAGTACAATTTTTTCCACTGATCCCTCGACTCTAGCTTGGCCGAAAGGCATTTCGGTGAATGTTACTACTTATATGTGTATCCCAACCCTTAGTTATATGGAAAGAAAATTCAGAATGTTCCCAGTGGGACTATAAGGACAGTTTCTTAGACATTTGTACGACATCCAGCTAAAACTTATTTGACTGTGGCCATCTACAGTTTGTCATTTTCAGAGATATATCGCTTGAGCACATTTTAATTTGCTCCTGTGAATACAAGAGTATTGAGAGTATTTGAATGAGGATTTCTTAGGATAATTTGCCGAATTGCGAGCTTAAGAAATAAAATATTAAGAGTTCCTCAAAGATTCCGTTTTAATTAAAAAATAAATGAGTTCTAATGTGGAAAAAATAAACTGAATGGATCCAAACGACTGGAGTTGGGTATAACTAATTAAGTTTTTAGATGCTAGACCTTTTTTCTCGACTTGTGGAACATTTATGTTTCAAGATTCATTTCAAGACGCTGTATTTACCTTAAATAATTAACTTACTTTAGGATATTACAGAACGAGATTTCTTTTTACGAAGAAAATGTGGGCTTAAGAAATGCTTTGTAGCTTGTAATTGTGTTAATACACAGGAACGATATTCGAGACCTGATTGCCAATAAAGTATGCCTCATTTACGGTGACTAGAGGAACGCCTAATAACCTACATTTGTAAAAATCTAGCAATATTTTGGATTATTATCATTTTTAAGTTCCTTAACAAACTGAATAAAATGCCTGGCCTTATAACTTAAAAATAACTGTGCGGTGGGGTTTCGCATCGAGAGATAATGGTGTGGATTCTATTGCATTAAGAAAAATATCAACTTATTGCTATCCTTTTCAATTCTACAATGATAATAAAGGCCATCGATACTTGTAGACATGACAGTTATTGTGCTATTATATTTGGTTGATATTTGTCGAATATCATATATAATAATATTATAAAGAGATAAGAGATTTGTTTGTATTGGATAAACCTAAAAACTACTGGAACGATTTAAAAAATTCTTTCACAAGCATAATGCCATATTAACACTGAGTAACACAAGCTTAATATAAAGATATCACGCGGGCGAAGCCGCTGGCGGAAGCAATACTATAATAAACGTGTAATTTAATAACAGGAGTTGTGAACATGATAAGACCGTATGCGGACAATACCTTCTAACTAACATTTTTATCCAAATATTGTTTTTAGCGCCATCTGAATATTTTTAATACGTGCTAACAGATGGCGCAAAAAGCAATATTTGAATAAAAATGTTAGTTAGAAGGTAGGTATTGTCAGCATACGGTCGAATTTATGTCAATTCGTCAAATATCATCCACATTAAGAGTGAGATTTGAATTGAGCAGCGAGATTTTTTTACAGAATTGCTATATGCAGCAAATTGAATTGTTGAGCGAATTGAAGCCATTGTTCCAATATCTATTACCGATGTACTATAATATAATACATCGTAGTACTACTACTAGTGTTTTATCTCTTCCAAGCCCACTAAAATAGGTCAGTTAGATATGTGTCCGATTTATGATTCTCAACCTACTTCCAAAAATACCTGACATCTACAACTCGGCCGGTGTTAGGTCGCTTTTGTACGAGATCATTAGTTCACCTGAAAGGCTTTTGTGGTATACAAACGTTAAAGTTTCGGGCAACGTCCGCTAGAATAGAATAGAATAGAAAAGTTCAATTAAACCATATTAGACACTTTCGAAACGTTAAAGACTCTAGATGCACGCTGTCTAATTACGCAGATATTATAAATAGGAAAGTAACTCTGTCTCTCTGTCTTTTTGTTACATTTTCACTACTCCGGTGAACCGATCTTTATAAAATTTTACAAGGAAATAGTTTGCATCATGAGGAAGGACAGAGGCAATTTTTTTAAAATCTGAATATCCGATTTCCTTGCTAACAGAGTCATGAGCACAGCTGTATATTATATTTGAGCAGGTAAAGTAGATACTAGGTATAATACCTACTGGTGTACAATCCAAATGAGTTTCTTCTACATTATTTCGCTGCATAATTTGCCAGTGAAAAGAAATAATTTGAAACATAAAAAAAGGTTTTGTGGGACTATGCCAACTACCATGTACAAATTCCTGTATTTCTCAACAAACTAATAAAATATATAAATAAATAAGCAGCAATTTAAGTTAAATCATACCTAATAAAAGCTTACATTGAAAGGTTTTGTGAATCCCGAAAAGAAAATTCTCCAAAAAATAAATATCTCGAAGGTGTATAATACCTTTGGAAATAGACCAATACGTGTCTACCTTTTGCTCAATTGTACATTCAAAGTATGTACGAAGAACATTCTTATTTGAAATTTTCGTAAAAAAGGTCGAATGACCCACTCCCATTACATTTTATATGACAGGAACAAGTCTAATGTCCATTCACTTAAGTCTGTCCCGTATCCGGTCCCCAAAGTGTTATCCGGGATCATTGCTTGCCATTGTGTGCCCCATGGGATTTTATTTCATTATGGACTTGAATAAACTCCCTTCTCTACTTTACGTGAGAAGTGCGAATGATTACAAACTTTTTGGGGATAGTGAAACTTTTGCTCGGAAATAGAAAGAAAAAAATAATGAAAAAACATTTATTCGGACTAGATCTCGGATGAAGAACCCGCTTACGCTAAGACAGACACTAGACAACACAATACATAAACAGAAAAACAAAAGATTAGCAATAATACAGAAGAAAAATAAACATGTGCTGTCGACATGCCAGTACCGAATGGGTTTCCAACTCATACGTTTGCTGGGCATAAGAACAATCAGCACTAGTTTTCAGTTGGCACCCTTGCAGTGACACAGGAAACAAATTTTCAAATACCAACATAATAGGTACTTATTAATACGTGAAGAGAAAACTTTGTACTCCTTTTTAAACATATTGCGCGCACGTAGGAATCTAGATTTGGCATAGTTAAAGTTTATATAAAGAAGGAGTGCAGAAAGCTAAAATTACGGTCGAATCTCGACCACTGGGTGACCACTATTATTAATATTATAGAATAATATTAATGTAATATTTAGGATAAATAAACATAAAAATTGCGGCCTACAAGGATTAATTCTACTTACTGTGTTTTCTTTTTTACTTATTTTTCTAAAGATTTCGATGACTGTGACAATATTTGGAGGAAAAATAAATATCACTATTTTTTACTCCTGTTCCGTGACACGGGTATCGGCTGGGTTTTTTCAATATGTAATACAGCGCAGCAGGTAGGGCTGACAATCGGCTTAACGAGACTTGGTTGGATTTGTCCGCATATTCTGGTTCATAGTAAGTACTCACACACATACGCACTTTATTTTGCATCCTTGATTTGGTCACATTCTTTGGGATTTGTATCCGAAATATATGATGTATTTTTTATTAAATTTCGATTTATACATAATGTCGTAGTCCCTTGCTATCAGCTGTTACTCTGGCCTCATGTACAATTGACCCGATTCTTTATTTTCCACATTCAGTCAACGTTAACTGCCAACAAGCTTGAACCTCTAAGTAGTGTCTCCAGGCATAAAACCTTAAAAAAAATGTATCGACCTTTTATCGCGTCTGAACCTACAATAGGCAAATTGCATCAACATTATAATGGCAAATTATGTTAAAAAATCAATAATAAAAGTTGTGAAAACTGCTTTAGTGAAAAATTTATTTAAATAAATAACCTTTTTTACAAGATATCTTCGTTATAAATTACATAAAACGGAATATTATTCCTATTTGAATATACCCACCATAATTAGAGTAAGGTAAAGTTCAGTTTTTGTATGAAATGCCCAATTTACAACTCAATCAAGTGTTTCCAGTTTTTTAATACTTATAGCACGTAGCAACCCTGTTTGCAGTGCCTGTAAACATAATTTTGTGCATTAACAACGGGCAAAAAATTTAGATTTTTATTTCTTACTCGCTTGTAAAAGTAGGCTTTTGAAGGCAAATAAATTGCCGTACACTTTAATACACTTCCGTGTCATAAATGGATTGGATATTTGATAGTGTTCATGTAAATATGTAGAAGTGGCTGGAGTGGTACCATTTATATCCGTAAAGCAATTTTGTTGATTACTGTCCGAAGTGCCAACATAACTTCGTCCAGAATGTTGAGTAAGGCATGTCGCACGGCACTCACTCTAATACAGAGTGTACCTACCTAATAACTATATCAGCTTCCCCCTGTAGAAGAGTCTACGATCAAAATTTGACGACACGGTTGGCGCAGTGGCTAAGCAATTAGCTTTCTATACTACGTGCCGCGGGTTCGACACCCGCACGAAGCAATTGTTTGTATGATCTATAAATAGTTGTTCCGGGTCGGGGTGAGTGTACATGTGACATGTACCTATGGTTGTAAACTATACTCTCGATACACGAGAAATCCAAGAGAGGGGAAAAGTTGAAATAAAAAAATGTAATGATTATATCTACCACGGTCCAATGGTTTACCTACAGATAAAGTTTTTTTTTTGTCAGAACTAACAAAAAAAATTAACATTTCGAACTAAAACAAAGTTTTATTCATTAGGTGATGAAACATAGACATTAATATTGTATTCTGGGACATCAGGTGTTCGCTCGTTAGCTAATGAGTTAACATAAGAAAATGGCTTTTATTGTTTCGATACATGCTATCAATCATTTTTACCCTTTTCGGTTAGTGGAAAAGGGTATATAAACCCGAAAAACGGGGTTACTGTACCCACTCTTCATTATCAACAACTTTTACTAATATATTATGTTAATTTTAATTTCCTACATAAGTCTCTTTTCATTATTGACTTGAGCGTCTACCATGTATTCAGAGTGAGAGCATGGTGATCTGTCACACGGGACTTTCCTAGACTGTAGTCTCTCGCAAAGGAGCAAAACATAATATTACCATGTATACCACAAAAAATACATATAAAGATTTAAAAGATTTGGCATTGGATAGGACTGAATGGAAATTGCTACACCGACAAGTGCCTAGTTAAATTTTGGATGGACGGATACCACAAAAAAATCGCATTTATTCATATAATATATGTTTAGTCGAGTAATATTGAATTATTTGTATGGAACAGTAGTTATTTTTCGTGATTTCATATTTGTTCTCGTAGGAAAAGTTGTTCATAATCATGAAAAAGGGTACTTGTAATACCCTTTTTCGGCTTTATTTACCCTTTTCGACAGACCGTGTTTAATAGTGATCAAAACTTTTCGAAGCCAACCGTACATATTTCATGTAGGTATATCATCGACTTTACATTTCCGACACTCAAAGTTGTTTCGTATCGATCATTACTATAGGTCGCTACCAAAAAAACAAAGTGGCTACAATTTAACAGAATCGATTCGCTGAATAAATAATTACGAATGTCGATTGAATATACCTTAGCAGTAATAATCAGTATCTACCAACAGTTTGAATAATAACTTAGCCTTCACGCAGGTGTAGTCTGTGTAGGTATTTAATATACAGGGTGGCGCTGACGGTATCACATTAAATGAAGCCACGTATTTGGTGTCATATACCGAAGCTGTACCTACTCAAAAAAACTGCGATATTTACGTTTTTTTTTTTGCTTAAGTAGTTATTGTTCTTATCATTACGAACTACTATTACTGTGAATTTATTATATATTTATATTATTGTATATGAACTAATTTTTTTTGCGATTTCATAAAATTGCAAAAACAAATCAAACTGTTCCATCCAATAATTCGATATTACTCGGCTAAATGTATGGAACAGCTGTTTTTTATTCGCGATTTCAGTATTTTTCCCATGGTAATTTTTTTCGTAATGAGGAGTTCTATAAATCCGTAAAGGGATAGGGAGCGGGACTAGAAAGGTAGGACTTTAAATGTACATGAACAATAACATACAATATTATAGTTTAAAAAAACTATAGAACACGCTTTAGTCATCCAAACTAAACGTGTATGCAAAATTTCAGCTCAATCGGAAACCGGGAAGTGGGTCAAATTTAACTTCCAAGATTTTCTTACATAGTTAGTTAGTTAGTTACAGGTGAAGCTAATAAAAGCGTGTTAAAAATATAGTAGTAGCCTGTGTTTGTGTTATATTCTAATTTTTTGTTCTGATTCATGATGAAACGAAATAAGTAACGATATATTTTTGCTGCGTTTAGCATAGAATATAATAGAAAAGTTTTTATTTCAAATAAATCAAATATTGGGCAGTTTTGAAATGGCTTTGTGGCTTTAGCTGCACAGTTCTTAACAAAAGTTATAATAATAATAATTAAGTAGGTATGGTAATGGTTAGGTAATAATTGTATATCGTTTAATTAATTGTAAATGTTAGTAGACCTATGACAGGGCCTATAGCTTTTCGTACCTACCTTTACTTAATTAATAAAGTAATAAAATTTCACTTAATTCGTATAATTTGTAAATTTAAAAATTAAGTGCACGGTTCCAAAAAAAATTTTGTCCCATGGAGACCAGTAATGAATTAGGTAATAACTGTAATTAGTTTAATTAATTATAGTGTTTGTGGACCTATATGACAGGACCCTAGCTTTTCGTACTTTTACATAGTATGTTTTTTGCAATTCACGAGCGCACGTGGTCTTTACTTGTGGTTCTTCTTCTTTATCGTTCCCTCACTGATGAGGATCGCGACCACATACAATGCGACTCCAAGCCATGCGGTCTTCCGTTACGTGGACCGCCTTGTGCATGCTGCCTCCACCAACCCTCCTTATTACATCCGACCATCTTATCGGCGTTCTGCCCTGAGTGCGTTTCCCGTCCTGCCGGCCCACTATCATAAGTTTTTCCAGACTATGCCTAGATGACCGCATTATATGTCCGAAAAAACTTGTGGTTAGACGTACCTATACATGCACTTTGCGATAGTGCACGTGCCTACCGCTATCGTGATCACGCACACATTGACACGTATAGATGGTGGCGAGTTAGTCACCTGTATCCTAGGAGTTGATTCTACTCATCATTATGGACAACTTTTACTATGGAATCAACCCTGAAATTGCGAAAGAAAAATCTGCTGTTCAATACATTTTCTCGAGTTATGTGAACATAAATGAAGGGAACATCAGATAATTTTCGCGATTTCCGTATTTGTACCATGGTAAAAGTTGTTCATAATGATGAGTAGAATCAACGCCATAAAGAAAGCAGGAGACTAACTCGCCACCCTATATAGATACGTCTACAGTATTTACCACAACCACAAGGGCCGCGCGCACTCGTGGATTAACTTGTAGTCAGAGTTAATTCGGTAGGGTCTTTGTAAGTTGAGAAACCTTCAGATAAGTTAGAACGTCATCTACAAACTAGTAAGGATAACTTATAAATATGAGTCCCAGGGGCATCTTAATACGAGTATAAAAGTAGATCACACTCAGTCAGAAGTTACTTAAGTCGACGGCATAAAGTTACAAAGGCATGTCAATAGCAACACCTCTTTCCCACCAAGGGAATCGAGCTTTTATATCCAAGTATTTTACAAAGAATTTCTAAATGATACGTTATTTAGTGGTTCGTGGAATTAAATAACTTAGTAGGGTAACGATTCTCCGAGCACATTTATCAGTGACCCACTACTTAAATATAAACTTTCAGAGAAAGAACTCCTACACCGAAAACTGCCTCGCAGTTATTCTGGGAGGTACTTGGCAACTAATTTTGTTACTGACCTAAAAATGGATTAGTAATGTCCAATTAACAGTTAGTTCTTGCTTTCGTTGGCTAGCGCTATGTTAATCTGGGTATTATGATAGATAATTATAAAAAAAATATGTACCACGTTTTTTAAAACTTAATAATTAGTAAGTACCTACAAAAAAAATAGAAAATCATTTTTCTTTTCTTTTGAAAATACTTGTAATATTTAAAACGAAAAATATGGGGCGCATGATATGAAAATGTTGTGTGAGTTTTCTCAATGACAACACCTACTCCCTGCACTCCTTAGGTACTATTATTTTATTATCTACTGCATGCGCCCCACTTATAAGTATTTTCATAAGAAATATGTGTATGTGTATACTTTGAAGTCCATTTTAAAAACGTACTATTATTATAATATTCAATAAAAAAAACCTTATTTAATCATAATATAAAAAAAACATTATTTTCTATTTCTTAATTAATAATAGATCATTTTCATTGTCATCCAGTTCTGAGCTATGTTTAAAGTTTAAAGTCTCTAGCTCATAGGAAGTTAGTTTAAAATCGATCGCAAAATTTGTACCGAACAGAAACAAGAAAGCGAGTTAGTAAAAACGTGGAAAAATATTTGGTTTAAAACAATTTAAATAGCACTTCAAAGATATATTAGGAAAAAGATAATTATACTGATCCTTCAATGACCTTTACCTTTATTAAATTACATTAATTTAGCATAGCGTAGAAAATACCTACGCAGAAAAACAATTCTACGGCCGCGATTTCCAGTGAAAGTAAAATTCTTAGTAGCACAACGGTGTTATTACCTACTTATATTTTTGTTATTGTCATACAAGGTATTATCTTACTTGAACACGTCAGTCACGGCGTGTAAGGGGTTAAAGCAGCAGGTTGTTGCGCCTTTTGTTACGAGTATGGCTCATACACACTTTTACATCATCACGAAGAAGATTTAGGCTGAGGTGTATAGAATCTTATAGATTCTTAGGAGATAGGAATTTTTAGGTGAAATGTGGGTGATCAATAGGTTGTTCACCAAAGATGATCACTCCAGTCTATAGAATTGCCCCTGCTAACTAAAAGTTCTTTGAGAATTGCCTTATAGGTTATCACGTTGGTTGTTCGACCAGAGAATGGAAACCAATGACCTCACGCTCGGCAGTTGAGCTTGCAACAAGTAAACGAATAATGCAGATCATTATATCTTGGTCTGAACGACGAGGGATCCAAATGTATGTTCAAGAATCGCAGCTACCCTATAAATAAATCCAGCCCTTTACTGTCCCACTGCTGGGCACGGGCCTCTTCTCAGAATGAGAAGGGTTAGGCCTTAGTCTACCACGCTGGCCTGGTGCGGGTTGGCGGAATACACGCACCATCGAGAACTTTATGAGGCCCTCTCAGATGTGCAGGTTTCCTCACGATATTTTCCTTCACCGTTATCGCAAGTGATAATCAAATTCTAATCCACACATGAATCCGAAAAGTCAGAGGGGCGGGCTGGGTTTGAACTCAGGCCCTCCTACATGGAAGTCGAGCGTTTATCCTCTAGGCTATCAGTGCATAAGAATCATAACTACCTTTACTACTTTTAATCCTAAATGTCCCTTCGTTTCGAGCCCGCTTTGTGTGACGATCCTAACTAATTACTATCGATTGTCTGAGGTGACTTGTTTATACGTCTAAATACAATACTATTGGACTATCGAACGCTCAGGGACAGGTCACTCACGGAGAATCGATACATTTAGCCCGTAGCTTGCGTGTAAGTAAATTATGAAGACATTGAACCGTGTGTGGGCGGTTTTTTAATAATCGTACGTGAATTTTGACCGAATAGTTGTAAATTTTAGATAATACCTATGTAATAAAGGAAATAGGTATATATGGTGAATTTTAAGTCGTTTCTCATACACGAATGATTGCACTCATGATAATGAACCACTTTGCAAAAGGAAAAGTTGAGGAATGCCAAAAAACAATTCGGCTAGGTACCCATCCATATTGGTATGATCAGATGGTTGAGTTTGTATGTGAAGCCGAAAAATAATTTCGCGGCGAGAACACGATCCATGATGAGTACTATCATTCTTATCCAAAACCACTTAAAATTCACCGTGTATCGTATGACTTATCTCTAAGAATCTTAAGGTAGGTACCTACTTATATTTTTTTGGTATGTCGGTAGGTTTATGAGTGAACACACAAAGCCTAACCCTCCGTACGACTACCCGTAAGCTCTGTAGCGGCTTATTGTACTCCAATTTAATCGCTACATTTTTTGGCACGTTTTAATCTAAGGTATTCGACCGATGAAGTCATGTTGCTGATAAGGATAACATGTGCTTCGATACACTTCAATACAAGTATTGTGACATCGAGTGCATCACAATTTGCGCTTTTATGTGCTATATGTGACAACGCTTTATAGATAGCCATGATACCATTTTAATAGAGCTTTTTAATATACAGGTTGGCCCAAATTTTGGGGCATTAAGGGTGAGTACCCTTTCTGTTAAAGTTAGAGAGTTGTGGTCTTAAGAAACTATGAATACGTGAATTATGAAAATAATAAAAATACGTTATTCGATTTTTAAAAAAAAAGTATGCGACAAAATTATCATTTCTCGAATAACTCAAATGGGACTCAATCGACTCTATTTCCCAACAGGAATGTTTCCTCCAAACAACCAACGTGATTAAAATTGCCGAAATTGAAAAAAATACAAAAAACTATTTCTCATTATATTTTCTAGGAAAGCATGCCTACCATATTATGCCAGTAATCTAAAATCACTGTACATGACACTGATCCATTCAGTTTGTTTCCAAATGTATCTAAGGTTGTATTGATATAAAAATAAGATAAATAAGATAGCTGATGAGACTATTAATTACTCAGATTTACAGACAAATTGTAAAATTCAACCACTAATTGCGTATGACGTCGCATTTTTGACACTTTATTTTGAAGCTTTTCACACCCTAACTGTGCAGAGTTCATTTCAGTCTTCACACAAAAGGGCGCCTCGCTATTCAAAGCAATGACCACAACGCCAAGTTCATTAATCACCGGATAACAAACATAACCTTCCCTTGTGGTCTGTGAATGGTAAGGCAGAGGTTCTACCGTGCAACCACAGTTTGCTAATTATGGTTTTGATAAGAACACTGTAAATTAACAAACATTGTTTGTCTTATTATGATTTCTTTTCTTCGTGCAAACTAGTTCTTTAAACATCAAATACCATTATTTAGATTTTACAAATACATCAAATAAGCTCGTTGTATTTGTATATGCACGTAAAAGTTTGCAATATTTTGGTGTTCTACAGCTATTATTGACGTAGAAACACATGGACCTAGGGTAAGCGCTCAAAAAACTCCGAATCGAATGTAGACTAATCACGCGTCACTTTTCATTCGGGCGAGCGAGCAACTACACGTCAATGTGACACGGTGCAATTGAAACTACGCATGGTAAAAATTATTGCAAGCTAAATTAGGCGTTGTGATGACGACATAGGATTTAATTTAGTGTGTTGGTATTTCTAAGTTTATTATATGTAAACTCTGGATACTTTTTTCGTAATTTTTTTACTAGACTTAGTCCACTTTTTTCTAAATCAATGTCTACAGCATTTGAGACCAAGTTTATCGCTATATAATGGGTGTCATCGTCACCATCTGTGTAAGTTACTGTAACCGCTTACCATTAGGCGGGCCGTATGCTTGTTGGCTACGATATTGGTATAAAAAATAATCTAGTTAAAGCGGAAGCCGACCCCAACACGTACGACGAGGAGATGAGAAGTACAAGTCGATCGCATAAAGTTACGTAGTTAAATAGATCAAACGCAGGATATTATTCGCATCCATCTACAAGTACCAACTCCGTTTTGTCTGGTCATTGAACTGAACACATATTTCCTAAAACCCGCTTCAGTGCACACTCTTATTTTTCTCATTGGCCATTGTCGATTTTATTTTTTTGCCACGCTATCCGTTCTCTTGACATTTGAAGCCTGGAGAGTACTCTATGCGTCGTCTCGAGAACATCCCTTTATTTTAAGGCGCTACGCAAACGTAGACTACTTACACTATATAATATATATATATTATTATACTTTATATATCTACGTGATTATTTTAATTCTAATTTTAAATTTTTGTTTTTCTTTTTATTTTTATTATTTCTTGTGGTGCCTTCATTATGCAACGTCTTTATTTCTTTACAAACTACCGGCAACTAGAAGTACCTAAATATTTTATTTTCATTTATAATGACTAAGAAATTTACCACTTCATACGCAGACGCAGCCACTGTGGTTTCCAGTTTGCTTCCACTTGACCCCACCGATCACCGATAGAAAAGTGAATGTTAGCAACTACACACTAAACAATTTTTTGTGGAAGAATCTAAAAATTATAATTTTCCATATAAAATACTTCATCAACATCCATTGTGACACTGGTGGAACACAACCACAGTACTGTTCCCGGTGTCCAGTAGTAGCAACCGGCGACTGTGTCCGGTTGCCGTTACCGGACACTGCAGCCACGGTTTGCAGTGATGGTGTCCCGTATCGGTAGCATAAAGTCTCTACGTTTACACAAATACACAATGCAGCGCCTTAATTTAACGTAGGTATAAGAAGTCTGTCTGAATTTGACAGGATCGCGGTGTGATGTAGATCACCCAATTATTTATTCAATTGTTTTAAAGGGTAAAAACGTTCGTAAGCTCCAACGTCACTACAAAATTCAATTATATTACTCGCTTTCATGACTTCCAATTTAATATGAACAACATACAATGTAATACGGTTATATAATATTTGTATTGTACGATGTTTGTATCTCCTTTTCTGTGACTATCCTAATTATTCATAACACTTAATTTAATACCGTCCTGTAACATATTTTAATAATGTTATGCAGTTTATTTTTTATTTTTTTATTTAAGTTGTGTGCCCGAATGCAATGTGCAACTGCTATGTCACTCGCGGTTTTTGTGTTTCTGTGTTGTATACGGTGTGGTGATTATACCTATCTCATATCGTATTTCTTTTTATTGTAAAAATGTAAATTTTCCCTAAAAAAGTAACCGTAGCTAATTATGCTATTACTACTGTCGAATCGGGACGAGTCATTATTGGGAAGCACCCATGTCGTAGTGAAAAGATTAGCCAGTCAGCACTGGTAGTATCAAGGCTGACTACCCAGGGTGCACCAGAAGTTCTCATGTATCACCACTCGTGGAGGCTATTTCCTTGCCCCCATATGCTAAAACCTACGAGCACATAAAAATGTTCGAAAACCTGTTGAATTTTTAAGAAACGTTAAAATACTTTTATTTCACGAAAACGAATTGGATAATTCGATATCCGGAATGAATTTTCTTAAGTTAAACCATTAACAGAGGAAAACCCAGTTTCATTAAAATTTTAACGCTTTGTTAGAGGAGGTATTTATTTAACAATTTTGAGGATAATAATTGAAACAAAAGTTTTCCTTGTTGATGTTAGGCGTAATACACACAGCAAACACGTGACGTTTAATGTAACACAGAATATGAGATAATCTATCGTCAGAGGTGTCACTTTATTGAAAAGTTGAAAGTTTGGTAGGTATAATATAGTGTGGCGTAGGAGCGTAATCCGTATTTAGGGAAAATCTCAAGGGGTTTCGCGGAAACTTGGAATAAGGCTTGGAAGGCTTGGAATAAATATTCGATTCCTGCGGCGCATGCGGCTTCTTCGGCGCGCGTATGTAAATGCGCGTTCACCATTAGATTTTTTATCGTAAATCCTGTGATCGGCCATTTTATTAAAGCCTGTATGTTCAAGCTTGAAACAAATTGAGTATCCAATAACGGTTCATAATTGGACATCGGTGGTAGAGAATTTCGCTGTTAATTTTTTCATCTAACAAGCAAAAAATTTTTTTTTAGGTCAAAGTTTCTTTTTATTTAACGTTACTGGTTTAAAAACTAGGTCGCGTTTAAGGGTGGGAGGATATTCTTGCTTACGTCAAGGTCTTAAGTTCGAATCCTAGGTCAAAATATGTGTGATGAAATAGGAGTTAATGGCACTAACCATTAGTATTATGTTGTTACAGTAACCATTATAAAACTAATCATTGTCACTGTGTTGTTGTATTGTTACCTTATTGCCGGACCCAAATGGAGTTAATGGAAAACGTGTAGGTTATCTAAATCCCCAAGAAAGACATAGCATTAGGTGTGCTATTTATAATAAGCATAGTTTTGTTCATAATATTGCTTATGTCGACCACCATACAAATTTTATAATCAAACATCATTAATAGAATAGGCACAGTATATTGAGATTTAAACTTAAAATAAGTAATACACATAGAATGGAGAATGTTTTTTTTTTCGCTACAACCTTAATTTAATTTAGCACAGTGTTAGTACGGAACATTAAAAACGTATTAAGATTCTTCGAAATAATAATTTGTTACGAATGTATTCAAAGTGCAATAAATAATTCGTAATTTCGTAAATCTGAGGATGATATCGTCATGAATCATTCCGGGATTTTAGAGAGAGGTGGATAAATAAATAATCTCTCTATAAATATTTTTCTTAAAGTTTAGATAAATAATATACTTTACCTAGATTCTGATCCCTAGAAGCATACCTTTACAGTATTCTTTATAATGTTAAACATTGTGTTATACCGATAGAAATGTATGTAAACTGTAAACTGGCGATTTAGAGGACCTTGTAACGGTTGACCGGACCCAAATTAATTGCCGTTTTATGTAATCGGCTGTTAATCCGATAGTGTAATCCTCTCTCAACAAGTCCTATAGACGTTAAACCTTTTCAATATTAACCCTCTGACGTAACTATTATTATTATTTATACTGGTAATTTTATGAATTCTAAATATATATTTTATTATTATTTCCTTGGCTTGATGACGTCTACAAATATTGGTTGACGTAACAAATGGTCTACAAGCAAAATGTCAGGCTAACGTATTAGACCCACATTTCATTATTAAGGCATTAATTATTGTACCTACGTTCCTTTTTGTTGGGAAATATATAATTATGTATACCGAATAGCCTATCTGATAGAAAAATATTTTTTATTTTATTAGTTTATTGGTTTCTTGGTTTCCGTCATGATATGTTGTAAAATGAGTATTAGCGGACATTGTGTTGCAAAGAATATTTTTTTTAATGGTTAGCTGGTATTCCTTAGATACGAGAAAGCTTCACTACAGCTACTTTGGTGCCCGGCATAGTGATGAGCTGAATGCCTATTTGGCGCAGACGTAAACACGCATGATCGACTTGTGTGTATAAACCATTTCAAGATGATAGTCTAATATTTCTCTGATAAAAAAATACCTTCTTTCTTTATCTTCCTTCAAATGGAATTAGTTGAAAATCAGTGCTAGGTATTAATGCCTGGCATTGCGCTGAACTGAACCTTTTTAGTACAGCCGTGAGGCCCACGCCTTATACCTGTTTTATTTTTTGGTTTTGTTTTTAATTCCTGTGGTATATCGCATAAGCTACAGAATAAATTACTTTCATTTCTTTCTTTTTCTCTCATTCTTCTTTCTTTTTTTCTTTCTTCTTTCTTCCTTTCTTTCTTTTTTATTCTTTTTTCAGATAGAACGACCACTGTTCACGCTCTAATATGGTACGATCGGCGATAAGAAGGTGAAGTTGCCGTTCTCTGAGGCTTCCTTCTATATCCATGGTTTACCATCAAGCCACGTGGCCCACGTGTCAATCAAGAACTCGTGGACAGTGCGCAGTTATTTGTCTCGAACTCCTTGATAACAAAGGCCCAAATGAAAACAACCATTTTCAACGAAACTTTCTTTGGTTTCAATCACTATTGATTGCCTTTGCTTTTAATTATTTATTAGGTTTCACAGTAATTATTGTCCCACTTTTAATCAAATTTACTGCTTTCTGTTTTCCTCCGCCCTCGTCCTGAACTTTGATATTAAAGCTTAAATTATTTCAGAACTTTTGAGAAATAAACTGTTTACCGAAGGTTCCTTGTATGGTTTCAGATATTTAATATGGCAGATATTTTACAAAAATATGTAGTATATACTAGCTGTTGGCCGTGGTTTAACCCACGCGTTTCATTTTATCAACATAAAATATAGTTTTTATTACTCAAGGATAGTGTAGCTTTCTATTAGTTAAAGAATTTTAAGAATCGGTTCAGTATTTCCAGAGATTATCCCTTTAGTATAAACAATCAATTTTTACCTCTTAATTATATTCGTTAGTATCTTGGTTAGTATAGATTAATATCCCACAGTAGATACTCATTTATGATAACTTCTTATAGTGCCACAAACTTATCTGACCTGGTGACCAAAATTGGAACTAACGTCGCTACGGAACAAAAATGACATCAAAGTGTCATTTTTGTACGAAGATGACATTGCTAAAAGCGACGGCAGCGACGCCACGACCGGGTCAGATAAGTTTGTGGCACTATATATCCACTTTACTGTAGAGAATAATAAAATATGTATATCTAATGAAAATGAGAGAATAATATTATATTAAACCCAGAATTTTCTGCTATAGGTATGTTTCACGTTTGCAGAACCATATCTTTGCTATCTTTTTCCTTTCTTATTTCCTACTTTTTCACTGTCCTTGAAGCAGACACAATAGTTAAACAATTGCCGCGCCTTATACCACATGTGTGTCACTGCACAGGGAAAGGAAGATTTGAGAGAATTATCAACTCCTAAATTTCTACTGCGAAAAGTCATTGTTTTTTTTTCTTATTAATTTTCTTTTCTTAATAAATACGGTACGAGTATTATTTGTATTAATACGTGAAGAGAAAACTTTGTAGGTACTACTACTTTAGTATATTGCGCGCACGGAGGAGTGTGTGATTTGGCATAGTTAAAGTTTATATGAAGAAGGATTTATCTGGCCATCCAATTCATCCAGCCATCTCCTGCGTGGTCTGCCGCATCCCTGTCTTACTGACATTAGGGCACCAATCCTGTGCTATGTGTGCTATATAGGTATATTCTTGGAAAAGTTCAAGTAGGTATTGATATACCATTGACTTTAGCATTAGTATTTTAAATTGAATCTTGCAAATCCCTCAAAAAATCATAGCAAAAGTTTTTCTTAAATCATATTCGTAGACTTGTGTATTTTCATGAATTATGTGATTTAGGGTTAAAGATAAACATGGACAAGCTGTTTGATTTTTACACTACTGAATATTTGGAATGTTTTTTTTATAGTTTAATAATCTGTTTATTTTTTGTAGGTCGTGACATTTATTTATACGGTCAGGGTCAAGGTTAAAGTTAAAGGTCAATAAAGTTTGAAGAAAAGTGGAATTTTGAAGTAGGGTTTAGTGTGTGCTGAGTTGATGAATGCGTATTACTGAGCAGGAGTTGTGTGAGACCTGTGGTTGTTTTTATCAGCGCATAGGAATATACTGCTATCCTCTAGAGATGATCCCTCAGTCAGCATTAAGGGCTGCTACTTCGATTGCACAAGAATTGCCTCCTGATTACAGCATTGTTATTTTGTAAGAATATCTCATATCTCGATTTGAATGCTAGTCATAATGTCGGTTATTTGACGAATTGCCAATGAGAACTTAATAACTTTACTGTGAACATTCTCTAGTCATGTTCACAGCTCCTGTTAATAAGTTACACGTTTATTATCGTATGTCAATTCTTCAAATATTAACCAACAATAAGAAAGAAAGAAAAATAATTTATTAGCACAACATAAAATACAGGGAAATACAAAGAAAACATAATAAAATAAGTTTAGTATTGTGCTAAAGTGGCCGCGGCTCTGCATAATGTCAGGAGGCAGTGATACTGGCCACCTAACGCTGGTTTTCAGCTGCAACCCACGAGTGCCATACGCTCGAAACTATTTATATTATATAAGCTCGAAGATAATAAAAAATAATTTAGGTTAAAAAATAAATGACTTTTATTGTAAAGAATAAAATAAAAATAACCGAAAAAAATTAAACAAATTCCGTTTAAAAATTAAATAAATTGCGACTAAAAATTAAATAAATAAGAGTGAGTTTCTAATCGAGATGCGAGATATTCTTATAGAATAGCTCCCCTGTTCCAAAATTTTAATATCAATTTTCCTACCGTTTCTCCATACAATTAGGCTTCTTCAATAATAATTTCCCAAATTAACATTTGAATATATCTTTACATCGTCTAAGCCGAGTTTCGTCGCTATGCTCGGCCCAATTACAATTGGCTGATACCCGAGCCGATAGCCGAGATATTTTTATACCCAATAAATTCATTACGCATTGGCCTTGAGTTACACAATCAATCAGGCCGGATTTAATACTAAATGTAGATTAGTTAAATGGCCGTCTTGTAGGTAACATTTTTGGTAGGTATAATTTAGTTTTGGAACAATAAATTATTAATATTGAGGGACAAATAATTATTTGATTTCGTTCAAATCCAACCCATTAGAATGAGAAGGGTTAGCCTTAGTCCACCACGCTGGCCTAGTGTGGGTGGCGGACTACACACACCATCGAGGACTTTATGACACCCTCTCAGGTGTGTAGGTTTCCTCACGATGATTCTCCTTCACCATTATCGGAAGTGATGATCAAATTGCGATCTGCACATAAATTGGAAAAGTCAAAGGTGCGGTCCCGGTTCGAACTTAGACCCTTCCGCATGGAAGGCAAGCGTTCAATCGCTAAGCTACCACTGCTTTCGCTTTTTTGTATTTGATTTCGTTAGATAACATTATTTATTTAAAATAAATATATTTGCACATGTCAGTGCTTTGGTTTAGGTATCCCTTTCAAGCCGTATGGGTTTTAATTTTACGCCTAATTATTAAACACTGATTAAATTATACCTGTCCTTGTTATTTGTATGCCAATGAATAGAGATGGCAATAGACATAAGAGCTAGTTTACATAAATAACGTTTAATCTTCGTTTATTAATAAGGGAGTAAGTTTTTAGGTTATCGTCTTTACAATGTATTACGTATTTTAAAAAGAAAATAGTAGAATATTAAAGTGGCACATAATTATACATAATTTAGCTTACTCATGTCATTATTGGAACCTTGAAAAAGTAAAATATCATAGTCGAAGTTAATTGAATAGATTCGTTCGAAAACGTCGAACCTAATGTCACTGACTCGCGTTCATTGAACTAGAAATCCAATTTCCCTCCTTTAACAAAACATGTAAATGCCAATTTAAACGAAATTTTACGGTTTAAATCGCTTAACAAATATTTGAGTAAGTCGGCGCAAATTGACTTTGATTTCCAGTAGGAAAATTACAGGATTATTTGTATACACTTCCTTGCAAACTGAGATGCACTTTCAGTATTGGATTTTTATAGTTTTACTTGCTTTCGCCCACCGACTTTGTTTGCATGGTAAGTGGTAAGCTTTCCCGGTTGACCTTCCTAGAACAGTTTCTGAGTGGTACCTTAGTCATCGAACTAGATATATGCAAATATATTTAATTTAAATAAATAAATTATGTAACGAAATCAAATAATTCGTCAAAACAAAATTATTAAAAATAAATAAATAAATCCAGCCCATTACTGTCCCACTGCTGGGCACAGGCCTCTTCTCAAATGAGAAGGGTTAGGCCTTCCACCACGCTGGCCTAGTGCGGGTTAGTGGACTACACACATCATCGAGAACTTTATGAGACCCTCTCAGACATTTTCGTTACACGGTAGACCCGCAGGTCCTGAAACTAAGCAGCTGCAGATTGCAACCACTAAATCAATACGGTGTGTTAATACGTAGTTACAGTCAGTTTCAGGAAACGACCAAGTCTTTATTACCTTATAAGGGCGTGGCGTTCGGTAAATGTCACGTGTATTTGCTTCAGACCTACTTGTCAACGCCTCCACGCGGCAAATTACTCCGGCGTCCCTAGTCCGAAAGTTAATCGGATTTTAGCCCCTAATCACACGACGTCGAGTGGTTTTCATCGAACAAACATAGCGCTTGACAGGAATTATAGCCGCTATAACTTCATTAGCTGAAATAAACACCAAGAATGCTGTTGGATGGTCACAAAGTCAATTGATGTAAGCTCTTAATCCTTCTTAAATTATTTTGCTTGGATAAATTGGATTAAATGGTTGTTTGTTTTTAAAAAGGGCAGAGTAGCAATAAAGAATAGTCCGTGGGTGAAGGACTTAATTATGGACAAGGACTTAATTATGGAGGGAAAGTCGCGAGGCGCGGAAAGCGGCGTGTCGCTCTCTCGTTCGATCTCCATGAACGGACGAGCCTTTCTTTGCGTTGCGCGCCGCTTTGCGCTCCGCGCGACTTTCCTCCTCTCCATAATTGAGCTCTAAATGATTATGTTAGGAAGATCAGTGAAAGTAGGTATGTTTCTTTATAATATTGATCACATATTTTGGTGATCAAGCCGTTTGGTAAAGTGCGGGGATTAGGTACGGACGTTTTAATATTATTCCAACCAATGATTACAGCGATCTATAAAGACTTTAAAGAGGTTCAAGTTCAGGTGGCTTGAAGGCAACTTGCCAACACCAAAACCTGTCAATCGGCGAGCTTATAACTTACAAAATTTATAAGCTCGACGACACGGTTGGCGGAGTGGCTAAGCGATTAGCTTTCTGCGCTACGTGCCGCGGGTTCGATCCCCGCACGGAACAAATATTTGTATGATCTACGATAGTTGTTTCGGGTCATGGTTGTGTGTGCATGTGACTTGTATGTTTGTAAACTGTACCCTCGATACAGGAGAAATCCTAGTGAGTTTCTTTGTTTGTTGGTAAACAGGCCGGTCGGCGAGATACGACGTAATATGTGAATGTTTCACCAATTTTCTGCAAACTAGATACAAGATTGCCCAGTCGATATAAAGTTGATTATTAGTTGTTATTAAGTTGTTCAAAGCTTAACCGAGCAGTTTGTAGTTTATTTAGTAGACGTTCGTTAGGACAAAGTCAATACTGACCAATATCGATGATGACCCGAGTATTGCGAACTTTGTCCAATTACGAAGTCGATTATTGGCCGCAGTATTTAAACTTCAGTGGATGTTGGGGCACATTCTATAGGTACCTCTATTTTGAGTTGAAAGTCTATAGATGCTAGATAGTGACTATCGGATAATATAATCTTTACTAACGCCGTTTAAGATTAAGTACGATTAAAATAACAGCAACCAAAAATTTTTGACATTTACGAGTTATGCTTGTCATAACGTTATCCAGCGTTTATTAATAAGGGGGTAAATGTTTTCGCCTTTTATTAAAATAAAATAAATATCTTTGAACTACCGATTTGAACCGGTCAAAAAGTACAAACTATAAATCCTATGCCAAAATTCCACATTTCAACCAATTTGACATCTTTCAATTTATTTCGTCTTTTTTTGTGACATGGTGATTTTATACTTTGTTTTGTTGGTTCGCAAAATACAAAAATCATATTTTCTTGCCTTACAGAATAGGCGCCTCAGATCAATATCGATGGTTCAAGTCACGTAAAGTTTGTCCAATTACAAAGTCGATTATTGTTTATTTAAACTTCAAAGTCGATAGAGAGAACAAAATAGTTCGCTTATTGAGCGATTTTCGAAAGTAATTAAGAGATTACAATGCTTGTATAACTCATGCTTTCACTGCTAATGGACAAAACAAAAGTTAATACACCTCATAAATCCATTTGCAGCAAAACATTTTACGTTTTAGGATTATCAGACATTGTATTCACATTAGGCATTTGCATTTTCATAAATGTTGAAGTTTGTTGTTGGTGTATTTATGCATTATGTGAGGTTTTGTGGCCAGGTAAATATTTGTCATTATTAAATATTATAAACATCGCATTTTGCTTACAAATGAGTTGTGGTCGAAGGTATTTTTGACCCCCGACAAAAAAGAGGGGTGTTATAAGGTTGTAATCTGTATCTGTGGATCTGAGTATCTGTGTATCTGAGTATCTGAGTATCTGTGTATCTGTGGATCTGTTTGTGGCATCGTAGCTCCAAAACGGATGCACCGATTTCAATGCAGTTTTTTTTGTTTAATTGGCTATCATCTTAGCTATGTTTCATGAAAATCTGTTCAGCTGTTCAAAGGTTGCAACTCTATTTGTAGTTGGAGTCGTGGGTTTTTGACGTTTAAGTTATAAACTTAAAAGTTAAACGAGTGAAATAAAACCCCCTCCCTGTTTTTAACAGATTAAAAATGACTATTGTTATGTTCGCTTTTTGTGGCATAGAATGTCACTTTTTTGAGCAAGTGGTACGAAAAATACTATAAACTATTTATTAATGTTAATCGTATTAAAATAATATTATTATTTTATTCAAATCGCAGGGTTCTATGTACTTTATATGCGACCAAAGTTTCATATTCATGTATGAGATTTAAATTGTGCTTAAAATTGATTTTAAAATCAAATATTTATTATTCTTGCGGTCGTAGGGTTAACGTTGTCTAGACTATCGACTATTTCTATACATTTATACATTGGATTTAGAATTTATAATAATTATAATATATTTGACTAATAACATGATTGCCCATCGCTTCTTCGTGCTAATATTGAAGGCCAATGTACCCAACCAGTGCGTCATGACGTACGATGCTACGAAATTGTCAGTAACAGATGCACTGCAATGAATGGTCATGGGGATATTGCCATAATCACCACATTTAGCAGACGGATTGGTGATCACAGCACGTGGCTACACAGTACAGGCCGCTGCGGTCCGGTGGTGTAGAAAAAGGAAATGTGTGCTGGGACACATAGTAGAAGTGAAACTTCAACGGACAATTATATCGTCCACCCCCTCCACGCGGCCGTAACGCTTTTTCGTGACAGAAAAATCCTAATATAGAAGTTTCAATTCAAAAAGCCTCTTGACAAACTCCCGATTTTTACCATACCCTCAAAGACTAATTTTGGGTGTACCTATTTAGTGAAATTATTGTGTAATTGTTAGTGTAGGTACAGTCTTGTGGAAGGAAAACCAGCAATGGATAGCTCTGTGGAGACAGTGCGGCTCGGTTTTTATGTGGTAGAGGGAGTGCAGCCAAATTACCTATTGGCCTTCCCGAAGAAACAAACCTTCAGTAGGTATTTTAAAATTCCAGAGCCCCTTATAAAATTGATAAATAAATAAATAAAGCATCTGGTTGGACAATGTCAAGCATAAAATACAAACAATTTCCTTCGCCGGTGGTACGATTAACCCCAACCCCGCTGAGGGCAAACCGCCGGTTTCAATTAGAGTCACATGTTAACCATTACCGCGACACGACCCAAATGCACTGTTACATACGTACGGGCATACAACTTCTGGGGAATATGGATATTGAGCTAAAAAACTGTATCAGGTACATTTAGGAACACGTGGAAAAAGCTATAAGGCATTTTTTTTTTAAATTATATTGATTATTTTTTCTAAGTGTTGCAAGGAAAGCGTCTTCACGAGTAACGTAACATGAGATCCTCTGGCGCATCCTCGGCAGTTAGTATTGACACCACTATAGTTCTCGCAAATCTTTATGAGCCCTGAACTGAGCTCTGAACTCTCTCTATAGGCTATCGCTCTAACTATTATAGGTGCTAGAGGGAGAGAGGGAGAAAGTTCGAGGGCTCATAAAGATTTGCGCGTACTTCTGGCAATTTTTTCCATTACGGCTAAGCGATTCTCATGTGCAAAAGAAGAGAAGTAGAAAGAAAGTAAGAAACGTTTATTAGATAGCACAAAACACACATAAGAAATTTCGGCCAAGTGCGAGTCGGACTCGCGCACCGAAGGTCCCGTACAAACTTGTAGCTTTGACTAGATACTCAAAGACTTGTAGGTATGTAAATAGTTCGTCCAACAACTATGAAAGCACCGAACATTGCTCGAACGAAAAGATAAACTGGGTTGAGGGAGAAACTTAACTTAGCCGATGGAAAACTGTTGTCCCTATACTTCGACATAGGTCCACTGTAAATAAGTTTATAATACACTTAATAATACACAAAACTGAACTCCAGAAAAAATCTGCGTTCCAATATTTAGTCGAAATATTGAATTATTTGTTTGGACCAGCACATTTTGTTTCTCGATTTTTCCGTTGGTCCCTTGATAAATTTGTTCATAGCGATGAGTTTATAACCCTCATTAAATTAAAATATGTCTCTCGTTCAACCAGCCACCCTGTATTTCAGATGTCTTGTGTGATAACAATCATATCGTATTAAATTTTATTACAGCATCTATTTTCAGTTCGAGAAATCTGAGACTTATTTTTGTCAACAAAAATTACCGAAATAATCCGACGGAATGTCGTATTAATATTTAACATGGAGGAATAATTTTACATCAGATTGTATCCATCATAGTAAACGACTTTTGTTTGATCCGATTAACCTTAAGGGCTCGGTGGGGATACTACGACCGTTTTCAATTAAAGCCGTATGGAAGCTATTACCGTGGTTCGACCCGGATGCGCTGTTACGTTTCAGTATGTTGGAGTAATTTGCTAATTTTGATGAATGAAATTTTGGAAAAAAATCGCATGGTTTTGTAAACGTGGGACTTTCACCCGGACTAACATGAGCGCCGCGATATAATTTTGTCGTCGCATTATCTCGTGCGGAAACAGGTTTTTAGAGGCATTATCTCGTCTTGTCATGACGAGAAACTTTTGTCGTGGCGCGCATGTTAGTCTAGCTGATCTGTCGTTCATTCGGTTCTATGCATAAAGTTGAATATTTCAACGTTCATGTGAACACATTTGAGAAGCATCGTACCATGAGTACGTATAATACTTTAAGTATAATACGTATAATAATTTTCCGCGATTTAGTACCAACATAGTGTTGAATAATTACTTCGGTAAAGATAGTAAATGAATAAGTTTGTATAAAATCTGAAGCTCTAGTATTATTACTAGTCTAAAGAAACTTCTAAATTACTCGACTACCATTTACAATTGAGATGTTGTTATTTTACTCCTACTCATCAGTCTAAATTTCATACTCATTACTTGTAAAATAAAGGTCTCTTAATTCAAGAATAGAATATAATAGTTTTAGTCAGGTTTTAGTTTGAAGTACCTACGTCAATTATACACTTGTAGTGGCGCTTTAGAAGCGTCAAAACATAGGTGCAAGAAAAAGAAAACAATGTTTTTTATTGAAATAAAAGTTGCATCTTCAACTTCTAAACTGCAGTTTAAAAGTATACTGCAAAGTCGTCAAGATAGTAATAAAATAAAATCCTTCCATAACCATGAGGTGTTTTGTACGTGATATAAACACGACATCATGGCCACACGGTTTGGTTTCCGCGTTTTTATTAATGTGTTTTTCGAACGTAAATACAGTATACAATTTATCATTATTTCAAAATGTTGAGGAAATATATTATGACGAAATGTGAACGATCATCATGAAATATGGTGTTTGTTTACTGCGATATATCTCGTCACATATCATGTTGTGTATTTTGTGATAAATGATGAAAGACTGAGAATTTTTTTTATGGCTAACACCCTTTGTCACTCAAGAGCAGGAAAACAAAGTGAGTGGAAACGCAACACGACATTTATAATAAAATGAGAGCAAACCTTCTGAGAATGCTACATGCATTCTCAGAAGGTATAAGTGCAATCGCTAATCTATATTTATAAAATTATAAAGAGGTAAAAGTTAGTTTGAGGAGGTAATAACCGATACTACTGAATTAATTCTAAAAATATTTTATTTATAGAATGCTACACTATCCCTGTGTGAGATATCTATAGGCTATATTTTATTCTGATAAAAATATAACGCGTAGGTGACATCGTGAGCAAAGGCTATTGATTAATAAATTACTTCTTATTATGTTATAGCAGTCGAAACTACTGCTATTCAAATGTCCTAGATAAATTCCAGACTAATAGATATTAACAGAATAAATCTCACGATGTTCAAAACTGTCTATAAAATCGCTGCGTTCTTTGATTGAGACCTAGCTTCATACACCACAAGGAAATCGAAGATGAAGTCTATAAACAAGTCAATTAGTATTTAATCGATGTAGATAAAGACATTACGAAGAAAATTTAAGAACAAACTCTTTCCTTTCACACTGTAAATGCGACAATTTGTAAACCAGGAAAAAGAAATAAAAAACAAAACAAAAGCTCTACGGGCTTATTAGAACAATTATAAAGTTGAAAGGGACTGCGATAATAAATAGCTGTTAAAAACAAGGCTGGTAAAGATTTAGCTAGAGTTTACTTGTTGCTTCATTGAGATTTGGATTATCAAAAGTAAGAAGCTATACTGCGCAAGATATGGGATAAAGTTCTTAGAGAAATAGGTTGCAGGCGTTTTCATTGGCGATCAATCACTAATTCCTTACTTTTCTTCTTCTTTTATCATGTTATCTGCCTTTTAGAACTAATTTTTATTCAATGAACTTTCAACGTTATTTCAGTCTGAGTTTTCATGTATAGCCTTTCAACATTTCTTCGGATTTATTTAAAAATCTAAGTTTACATTAGGTGTCCGTTTCTGTTTTAGCTTCTATACGATGTGTAGTAGCTTTAAGTTTATCACAGTGAATAATATAATAGCTATCAAGATTTAATTGGCTTATAGAATATGTATCAGAAATACGTTGTCATATTTAAGGGTTTGGATCAGACCATCACACTGAACAACTTTCTCCACTGGACCAACATCGTAATCGCGACAAAATTATCAGTTGTCCTATACAAAACTTCAATACCTACTTGACCCAAACGCATGTGACAGCTGATACACACTGATATGATGATGATTGACGACACGGTTGGCGCAGTGGCTAAGCGATTAGCCTTCTGCGCTACGTGCCGCGGGTTCGATCCCCGCACGGAACAAATATTTGTATGATCTACAGATAGTTGTTTCGGGTCTGGTTGTCTGTGCATGTGACATGTATGTTTGTAAACTGTACCCTCGATACAGGAGAAATCCTAGTGAGGGGCAATGCTTAAGAAAAAAATAAAAAATAATAATAATTAAATTCCCATAGATAAAGTGGTTCAGTTGGATGGTCCGGTACACACTCTTAAATATTACGACCATGCATTTCTGATACACGTTGTATTCTTTTAAAAGATATCATTCACTAATGGGCATTTACAGTCTCAAAAGAATATTAATGTTTGCATAATAACGCATCTCATATTATGCATTGTGCATACACCCAGAATATAACATATCTATATCAATAGCGTTCGCTTGCAAATTCAATAGCCACTCACTAAAATGTATATATAGCACGATAGTTGATATGTATGTTATATCGTTCTGTAACATTACATTTCGATGCATCAATATTCATGCCACGGGCGATTGCGATAGCTGTTTCATTGGTACAGAGAATTCCCATGCATGCATTGAGAAAATTAACTGGTTGAGTAAGTTTTGTAACTGATAAGTGATAATACTCGGTAATGGTAAATAGTTTTGTAATTTACAATGTGGTAATGAACTTGTAGTTCCTAATTTAATATTTTCTAATATTTACGCGAATTGAATCCATTATAATACTCGAAACTTCTTAGCAGAAAGTTTGTATTATAACTCTGAAGAACGTTTGTTCTACGACTTAATTCAGAACTTTATATTTTTTTAACTCATATATACTCTGTAGTTTATATTTAATATACTAACCGTCTCACGGTCGAAAAATAAAATGGAATGGATCTTCTCCTTTGATGATTTTGTACGTTAGTCTTACCTACTATTAGATATTCTTTGATTTTTTAAGTACATTTAAATATGTTTTGCTTACGTTAAATTTGCATTAAAATAATATCTAAAAAAATCATTCATTTCATAAAAACAATGCTCTATTAGCCATTTATAAAGTTTAGTCTTTTTATTTACAGGCAATTCTCCAATGCATTTCGGTATTTTATTGTATATCTTGTTCGTCATTGTTTATATATCTTTATTCTCACTTCGGGAGGCTTTTTCTATGCACCCTAATTACATAAAAACTCTAAACATACTGTGACGTCATAATATGTTTACAATTGTCAAACAAGTATAGCGGACTCGATACTAATGTTTTGTTTACTGTACCTACTTTATAATTCTGTCGAATTTTGGTGTTCCATTCCGTTGTCGGTATGTTTGTTTACAATTATTCGGAAGGAATAGTATAGTTAATGGTTATTTTGTAGTCATTATTCAGAATGGAATGAATAGTTTATGTTTTGGCTAGTTTTATAAGAGAAAGTTTTTTTTTTTTTTTTTTAATCTTTGCCCCTCACTACGATTTCTTCTGTATCGAGGGTGGAGTTTACAAACATACATGTCACATGCACACACAACCAGACTATAAAGATGGTAGGATCATTAAAGTAATAATAAGTTTATGGGTAGGATATGGATGCGGGTGATATGAAGGCTCTATAAGAAATGGAGACTAAAGATTGTTTCCTTAATTTTAAATCATAATCACCACTGACAAAAGCTGCATAGCTATTCTCTAAGAACATCTCATATCTCGATTCGAATCTAACTCTATCGGTTGATATTTGACGGATTTCCAAACGATAACTTAATTATGGAGCTGTGAACATGCTCTAGTCATGTTCACAGCTCCTGTTATTAAGTTACACGTTTATTATTGTATGTCAATCCGTCAAATATCAATCGAGAGTGAGATTCGAATCGAGATGCGAGATTTATTTATTTTATTATTTATTTATTTATAATAAGCACACCAACAATATAACTACTACAATAATTCAAATAAAAATAACAACCAAAAAGACATTCTAGCAGTCACACAAATAACAGATGTGCATGACATTGACCATGAGGACATTAATAGAGACATAAAAAAAAACAATACATAGTCACTTAAACATTAATTATGTACTTATACATACACACAACAAAAAGAAATATACATAGATAGAATAAGGAACACTTAAGTACAATACACACATACACAGACAGATATAGATGTTCTAACAGAATAGCTCCTAGAAGAGCTTGAATAAAATTAAAGTAAAGAAAACGATGCGTTGAATGGTCCTATCAATACAATAGAATCGCAAAATCCTCAAAAAACCAGAAAAATCTTGAGTCACAAAAAAACGTTGATAATAAATACCTAAGCTTCTTAAAAATTCCGCTTGCCTTGTCTGAATCTTGAAGATACTTCAACAAAAATTGTTCCAGATTCACTTTGAGTTTCGGTATAAAGGTTGTACGCCTGAAAATTTCAATATTTTCTGGAGCTAGTGTTTTTGACAAAATGGGAAAGCTTCTTTGTCAATAACATTCTTCTTTTACCCTAACAGGTACCTACTTCCTACCTAAGTATTTCAAAGTGACATTTTTGACATACATTTTTGTAAAACTTTCAATAAGTATGTCAGAAATTACTTTGTCCTTTGACTTTAGGGTATTCGGTAATAAGTAAATATTACAAAGGATCATGATAGTGAACAGCGCTACAGTACAATCACAATCGATTCCTTTGTGTATGTGGAAATATTAATACCAATAACTATTTGTGTTGAAAACCTAATAATTGATACACGTTAATATAGCCCTCTATTTCTTGTTCATGTTTGTTATTTATGTTTCATCTTTGTGTTCTCTATAAATTTCTATTTTTATTTTTATGTGCTGTCAACTCTGTTCTGTGTTGAATAAATGTTTTTCTATTCTATTTTATTCTATTGATACTCACTGAATAAAGTTGCATAAACGTTAAATTATGGTAAAAATGCCGTTATTCATGACATAATATTATGCAATTATTAGAAGGTACATAATTAGTGGACTCCATAATATTAACTTTAAGGTCAACAACGGTAATTTAGAGACAAGACTCTCTTTCCGTCGGCGTTTTAAAGAGACTATATTATATTATTTTTTTACTATATTCACTATATTTATCTTATTTAAGTTCTTACATACAGCCACCATTACAGTCTTCCAATTCGATAGTGCAGTTATTTATTATTATTAGTTATTACAACAAAAATATAATATAAAAACAAGAACAAGGCATTTTATTTTCATCGAAGAAAAGAACATAAAACTCTGCATGGCTATTGTCACTATTACCTACAAATGACTGCCACAAAATGGCAAGTTGACCTTTACTTTTAAATCGTAGGGTTGTGAATTGTGATTCCTTCAGCTATGTAAACAAGAACAAATCGTGTACCGCTAGTTTTATCGGAACGTGTTTGCAGTGCGATTGGTATCTTGATGGCATTTACGTTAGCCACTCCATGGTTTACAAAGGAAATTTCAAACGATTTTTATTTGGCTTACAAAAGAATGGTGGGAATTCCGATGACCGAACAATTTTGTTTTCAACGAGAATTTTATCCTTGAGTTGGTAATTGTGTTTACTAATTACCTACCTACGTACTTAAATCAGATTATTTTTACTGCGTCATTAGTCTTGGGTCCGCAAGCGTGGCTGCTGAATGTGAATAGAATAGAATAGATTTTTATTTCATGTAAACCAGATACAGGCACTTATGAAATGTCGAGACTCTAGGTCCGCGGTTCCAAATAGTAGATCCTATGAAGAAGAACCGGCAAGAAACTCCATTGCCGACCCTACTAATAGCGTCGTGTTGGGAACCAGGGAGCAGTTGCTCACCGTTAGGAACATAGCATTGCAAAAGAGCAGTGTTATTTGGCGACGATATTCTGCAAGGTAGAGGTACTTCCCCAGTCGGGCAGTTCCAATTTTTAACCCCCGACAAGAAAGAAGGGCGTTATAAATTTGTAGTGTGTATCTGTGTATCTGTCTGTGGTATTGCAGCTCTAAAACAGATGGACCGATGTCAATGCAGTTTAATTGAAAGCTAGTTTAATCAGCTATCATCTTAACTGTGCATCATGAAAATCTGTTAAGCCGTTCAAAAGTTACAGCTCTTTTTCTAGTTAGAGTCAGGGGTTTCTGACGGTTAGGTTGTGAGAGGAAAGTCCCGCTATGCCTTACCTCTCTTATCATCTTTAATTGGAGAAATATCAGTGACCAGCTTAGTACACCTCTTTCTTTGGAGACAGGCATGCTGCACCTTCAATGTTTTTAGCTTACAAAATAATGACGAGAATATCGATACATTTTGTTTTCAATGCGCATTTCATTTGTTTTTCTATAATCGTTTGTTCTAAATTACAGAAATAGAATTAAAATTATGTTTGGATGTTACAAAATCTAGTTGAAAGAGATTGCTGAGTGATGTCGGTGAAACATTACGCAGAAGACATAGTATACAAATGAATATTTTTTGTTCCCAAATTGGATTTCCCGACCGACATGAGGGATACTTTTTATTCGTGCATAGAATCTGATTCCGGACTGCCATCATGAATTTCAGCGCCAAACTCCGAGCTAGTGTTAATTAAAACCCGTTAAAGAATAAAAAAAAACTTATACATCGCGGAATGAAATTTGTCCAGATATCAATGTGTTTTTTTCTTAAAAATGACACGAATAATGAAGGGCTGACACATATTTTTTTCTTAGCGAGCTTGGCTAGTTTCCAAGTACCTAATATCAACGAGGAAGAAAGATACAGTTTTGGGTCACGTATAAAAGAAAGTAGGTACATATTGAGTTCAAATATTTCAAACGTTGCACAAGTGCATGGAACATTTGGTAACTGGTGTATTCCATAATATGATTGGTTACTGTTATATTATGATAATAATATTATACAAGGTCCAACCTTTCTAGTCCTGAAGGGATTATTATACCCATCATTATGAACAACTTTTGCTATGGGACTAAACATATTGAGATCGTGAAAAAATAAAACAGCTGCTCTATACAAATAATTCAATATTACTCGACTAAATGTACGGAAAAGCTGTTATTTTTTACGCGATTTTAATTTTGGTCTCATAGTAAAAGTTCTTCATAATTATGAGTACAATAAATCTATAAACAGATCGGTAATAGGAAGGTGGGACCTTATATTAAGCATTTAAGAGCAAGCAATTAATGGAAATCCGGTTAGTCAGTAAAAACTAAAACTATTAGTCTGCCCGTTATCTGTTTTTATTCTCTCATGTCAATTCAAAGGTTAAATCGCTGTGCTGTGCGAGAAGATCGCCATTGTACATTTGCAAGTTAACCCATTTACAAATTTTTTTCATATTTTTTTTCATTTTACAAATTTTTTTTCATTTTTTTTTTCATTTTTCTATTTTTTTTTAAGATTTCACTGTGTTAACCTTCAATCCTTTGTTTAATTATCTGGTATACAATCTATATATAATAATAAAATTACCAGTATAATAGTCCAGGTATTTTTTGTATTTATAAAATATCCATAAAGGTCTTTGAACGCGAATCAAAGTTTTTACTCATAATCCGTCCCGAAATTCTCTACGCCTAATCGAATACCTACAAAGATTTTAAAAACTTTTTCTTTTAGATCATAAAAATAAAGCAGCGGCTACACGAACCGCGACGCAAGCTTAATTCAAACCTGGTACACAAAGTTAATTAGACCAGTGCTCCACTTCGAGTGTTCTTCTTAAAACGAAAGTTACTCAGACCCGCAAGTATAACATAATTATGCGTAGTTTTAAATGAAGGTCTGGATAAATCCCTTTGGTTATATTCAATTTTACCGTGAATTTTTAAATGAAGGTCTGGATAAATCCCTTTGGTTAAATTCAATTTTCACGTGAATTTTTAATTAAAATTTATTCTTAGTTGTTTGTTCCTACATTAACATGCCTGTATTTTCGGTTTACTACAACCACATTTTGCCGATGCAAGAAAGAAAGAAAGAAAACAACATTATTTAAAGTGACAACGACAGCAGTCCCATACCAAACTATTACACCTACTTGACCCAAACTTATGGGACAGTTGATTATTTTTTCGCGACTACGATGTCGGTCCCATAGAGAAAGTTGTTCACTGTTCAGTGCGACGGTCTGATCCTGACCCTTAAATATGATCACGCATTTCTGAATACACGTTGTATAAATACATAATACACATTCAACTTAAAATACAATGCAAATATAACGAATTATAAATAGAAACTTAACCTTGCGACCTTCACTGTCTGTCAATAAAGCCTCCGCCTACATGTTAGTATATTATTAAACTTTCAAAGAAAAACAAGGAAAGCGAAGTTATTTCAAATAGCAGTAAAAGTGCTGTTTCAACAACAACAACGTGCGTTCATGTGTTAACAATTTTTGAATTGATAAAACATTCCCGCATTCTAAATTTACACTCGACTGAATTAAATTATGATTTATTAACGCATATCTACGTCATTTACCATTTTTAACGCGTTTTTATTTGATTAATAATATACCATCACATGATTTACTAATCGTAAATTTTATGGCCGGTTCTCTAAATATAGGAAAATAATTTTAGACTTAGAATCAGAATTAGTGTAATTTAACATAGGTATTTTGGTGTGGATTTTAAATAAATAGAGGATAGAAAGAAACGATCATAAAAAATTACATGATCACAATTTAAGAAAACCGACACCGAAAACATACCACATATAAAATGAATAATAATTGAAAAAATATAAATAAGACAGAAAAAACATAAAAAAGACACAACAAATAATACGGGGACATTCCACACAATTACAAAAAAGGTGATGCACTATGTTTTAAAATTGAAGTTAAAATTACAACACGCTTCATGTTATCGTTTTGAGCCCATAAATATGCATGAAAAGAGCCTACCCGAGTGTCAACTGGCGCACCATGGTCTGTAAGCCCCATTAAAAACCTTGCTGACTGGCTTATCTTTCCACCAAGGCGTGAGCACCACATGCTGATACGACAGGAGATCAAGAAGAAGAAGCTTATAATGAACTTAATAAGGCAGCAATCAACTGAACCGGATGGCGTTGTGTCCTGACACAATCAAACACAATCAAAGACCTGTCTTTGAGTTCCTTATAATATGGTTGCGTTCAGTGATGCTGATACATGCGTCATACTCGTAAACGACGCCTTGATTACGTAAGAAAAATCGGACAGCCACAGCGACCAACAAATAATGCATCCCTTTCTCGCTTATAGACGTTTTCATGAGAGGATACGGAATAGGCCGTTTATTTGCGACACCAACTGTTATATTTATCATACAATACGTTATCAGGCGGTGAGGGCCGTCTCTTAGAACTGGTCAGGTCATAGCTGCCATGGCAATCTTATCAATAATTTCTTATTCATTTTGTAATCAGAATTGTTTAGTTTAGACTCTGTCCTTGTTCGCAATTATGCTACCTAAAATGGAACGCGGCCCTGGAACGCGCCGCCGCGCCTGTGACGCGGCACTAATATCCGGCCGCCATTACTTCTCTCTACCAACTTGCTCCCGACCGGAACGCACGCGCACACAAATTGTTCTACAAGAAACTTGTACATTTGATATTTTTCTACATAATAAACTCAAAATTTCTACTTTACTACGCTGGCTGTTTTTCTGAACAATCCTCGAAGATCGAACCTGCCGGCGTATGAACATTTGGTGACCACCGACGAGATCAATGAAGAAAAGGGCATGTGGTGTGTGCACGTGTGTGTTTTTGGTATCTGCTCACAGGGAAGTACGCTCAGTTTTAGTATATTTAAAACGCAATCTATCTTCATAATGCCGCAATCTGCACTAACAGTGTTCCCTGTACTTTGACCTTCACAGCCCACTCGCTATACCTACTTACTTTTTAACTAATATGGAGTCAGATTCTATGTAAACTGAGACACCTAGGTACCTACGAGAAATTTATTACTATACTAGATCGAAGTTCTAAGTTTAATTAATATTAAATCTGAGGTTGCCTACTTTCATGATACTTTACAACCTCTTGACATTTAACTTCGTAATAGGTACCTACCTAATTCTGATGACGATCTATTCTCTTTTCCCTACTACCTATATAACGTAACGATATTAGCTAATGCGTACCTAGGTAACTGCCTACTGATTAACTTTGCTTGCATTCCTTGCACCTCGCTTACGGGACCACCCTGGCATTTTCCAGAGTCGTCGTGTACACCTGCTTCTTGGGTCCCGCCGGAATGCGCTGCTGAGAAAGATAACTACGCCTCACAGCTTGCTATGCCTGTGTGTGACCTGCCTTGCTCGTGAGTTGCTGACCTGAGTAGCCGCTGACATATTGTTGTCGCAGTTAATGCACAACTTGCACGGTTTGGCATTTGTTTAATATAATCTACCTAATACCAGGATTGGTATTGCTCGTGTACTCATCAATTACCGATCTGTTCAGTTTGTTGTGCTCTATTTTTCATTATGGCTGAATTAAAAGCTCTTATTCAGCTACGTGGTACTATTAAGGCAAGAATAACTATATTTTCTAAATATTTAAACACTATCAAGCTGATAGATACTGAAAGCCTTCCTAAACACATACTTATTGAAATTGAGTTAAAACTGTCAAGATTCAGAGAGTTGTTTAACCAATTTGACGATATAAAAACTAAAATTGAAAGTTATGAGCCCGAACAGTTAGCAGAAAATGACATAATTGAGAGTGACTTTTGCTTAAATATTGCTAAAGCTCAAGCGTTGATTGATAGCCTTGCTCCTAGTCATGTAGTACCCGATAAGTCAAGTTCTGGGTCATCGTCTAGCGGACAGAATAGTAAACAACGTAGCCGGAACTGTAACATAAAGTTGCCTACCATACAGTTGCCTTCCTTTGATGGAAACTATTTAAAGTGGATGGAATTTCGAGACACTTTTGATTCATTGATTAATAACAACGATACTATTCCAGACATTAATAAGTTCCATTACCTACGTTCATCACTGGAGGCAAGCGCATCAAATATTATAAAGTCTATTGAGTTTACTGCTAGCAACTATAAATTAGCATGGAATTTGCTTACTGAACGCTTTGATAATAACAGGATATTAATAAATAATCACTTAAAAGCCCTCTTTAGTTTTGAAGCGATGAATAAAGAAAATTACAAATCTCTGCGTAACATGATAGATTACTACTCTAAAAATCTTCGTGCCTTAAATACTTTGAATGAGCCTACGTCCCACTGGGACACTTTAATTGTTTTTGTTATGGCTTCAAAACTAGATGGCGCCACAGGTCGAAAATGGGAGGAACACAGGAGTATGATTACTTCTTCTCCAAAAATTGAGGATTTCTATAACTTTCTACGTAATCGAGCGGACGTACTAGAAACATTACAATATAGTAAGAATGATATAACTAAGCTTTCACAATCTAACAATAATTATAAAGAAAATAAACACACTAAATCTTTTGTTTCTTCTTCTAACACCAACGATAAAAAATGTGTTGTATGTTCACAAGATCATTTACTTTACAAATGTGATAAATTCAAAGACATGTCATTAGATGCTCGATACAATGAAGTTTCAAAGCATAAGCTCTGTCATAATTGTTTGCGCCCTGGTCATTTTTCTTCTCACTGCAAACACACTTCTTGCAAATTCTGTAACAAAAGACACAATTTATTACTACACAAATCACAGACTAATAATAATACTACTCACTCACCTACTGATACTCCTTCTGTGACATCTCTCCCTCAGGTTGCTGCTTCTCCTCAGGTAGCTGTGCCTCCTCAGGCATCTACTGTTACCATGTTCAATCCTGTGTCACGCTCTGTGGCAATGCCCAGGCAGATCCTCTTGTGCACTGCTGAGGTGGAATTAGTTGATGGCGATACTAATAAGACTCATATTGTTAGAGCTCTTCTAGACAATGGAAGCCAGTCTTCTTTTATAACTGAAAGGATGCAAAAGAAAATGAATCTTTCTTGTTCTAATACTAATGTGTCAATTGCTGGCATAAATAATAGAGTAACTAACACGGATAAAAAGTGTACTGTACAATTTAAATCGCGTATCAGCTCATTCCACATGAGTGTGTCTTGTCTTGTTGTACCTGAGATTACTGGTATGTTGCCTAGCACAAAGGCAAATCACTCCCAATGGAATCTGCCTGATTCCATAGAACTGGCAGATCCAAGTTTCTACAGTCCCTCTGAAATTGATATCTTACTAGGGGCAGACATTTACTGGGAAATTATAGATTCTAAGCTCATTAAGTTAGGAAAAAATAAACCTACTCTACAGAAATCCAAACTGGGTTGGCTAGTATCAGGGCCAACCGGTACGGGTCCTATTACTACTACTTGTTCTAATTTCTCTAAAGAGATTAAAGACACTCTGGCTAAATTCTGGGAAGTTGAAAATATTCCTGATCTGCCAACTAAAGATATGCTTTCCACAGATGAAAAATATTGTGAGAATCATTTTATTGAAAATACTGTCCGCCTAAAGGATGGAAGGTTCTGTGTCAAACTCCCTCTACGGGAAGCCCCCGAGGATGCTCTAGGGGACTCTTATCTCATCGCAAAAAGGCGTTTCCTTAATTTAGAGAAGAAATTAAATAAATCTTATATGAAAAATGACTATGCCGACTTTATTAATGAATATAAAAGATTAGGGCATCTAACTGAAGTAAACCGTCCTAGCTTTGGATATTACATTCCTCACCACGCAGTGATTCGTGAGAGTAGTGAGACTACACGGTTAAGAGTAGTGTTTGATGCCTCTTGTAAAACTTCCACAAATAAATCTCTAAATGACATTCAGTATGTTGGGCCTGTAGTTCAGGACGATTTACTGGCTATTTTGCTGAGGTTTCGTCAATATACTTATGTAGTGACAGGTGACGTAGAAAAAATGTATAGACAGGTGATGGTCAATGAATCCCAACGTCACCTGCAACTTATTCTCTGGAGGGAAGACGAAAAAGAACCACTAAAAACTATGCAGTTAAACACTGTCACTTATGGGACAGCTTCAGCCCCTTACCTAAGTACAAGATGTCTTGTACAACTAGCGACTGAGTGTACTGATGAAGCTGTTGCCAATACTTTAAAACATGACTTTTACGTGGATGACTTAAATACTGGTTCTGACTCGAAACCTGTATTAAAAGCTACTATTTCAGGGGTAATTAAAAAATTGGCTGAGGGCTGTTTTCCTTTGCGTAAATTCCGAACAAATTCTCCTGATATTTTTGATGATATACTACCTACTACTAATCAATCTCAAGACTTTAGCAAACAATCCTCTGTGTTAGGATTAAAATGGACACCTAGCTCTGATACTTTGCACTTTTCAGTCGAAAATAATATAATTCCTAAAATTACTAAACGCTCTATATTATCAAACTCATGCCGAATATTCGACCCCTTAGGTCTCTTATCTGCCTGTACTATTTTTCATAAAATCATACAGCAGAAACTCTGGTTACTAAAAATAGACTGGGATGATAAAATACCAGAAGATATTGAAAGGTCATGGATTGAATTCTACAAAGAGACCAAATACTTTGCTGATATTCAGGTACCTAGATATATTCTCTGTAATTCTCCTACCTATATAGAAGCTCACTGTTTTACTGATGCGTCGCAAGATGCCTATGGTGCTTGCATTTATTTAAAATCAACTAATAATTTAGGTGAAATTAATTGTCACTTATTATGTGCTAAAACTAAGGTTTCTCCTTTAAAATCTGAAACAATTCCACGTCTAGAATTGTTAGGCGCTTTACTTGGTGCAAAGTTACACGCTAAAGTGCTACAATCTTTAAAAAATAAGATTTCACGCTCAGTATTCTGGACAGATTCAACTATAGTTTTAGGGTGGTTACACACGCAACCTAAAACTCTTAAAACTTATGTTTGTAATCGTATCGAACAAATTCGCGAATTAACTGACAAAACTACTTGGCGTCATGTACCTACTGAATATAATCCTGCTGACATGGCGTCCAGGGGCATTCAACCGCGTCTTCTCTGTGGTAATACCTTTTGGTGGCATGGTCCTTCCTTTCTGGCCAAGTCTGAAAATGAGTGGCCCCAATCTAAATGTACCTCTTCAACTTTACCTGAAACAAAAATAAGTTTAAATATTAAAACCCTACCTAATGATGTCATACCATTTGATAAATACTCTAAATTGTATAAATTACAAAGAATAATTGCTTACTCACTAAGATTTATAAAGAATATAAAGAAAAATACTACTAAAATAAGTGGTGAACTTACCTGCTCAGAATTAAACAATTCACTGATCCTCATTGCTAAGATGTCACAAAGAGAGCCTTTCGCAAGGGAAATTCACTCACTTGAAACCTTTAATAAATTACATTCTAAGTCACGGGTTCTCTCTCTAAACCCATTTCTAGATGAAAAAGATGTATTACGCGTCGGTGGACGGATTGATAATGCGTCCCACTGTCCTTATGGGAAAAAACATCCCATTCTACTAGACCCCAAACACACTTTAACTAAACTTTTATTCGAACAAGAACACCTTCGTCTCCTACACTGTGGCCCTCAACAACTTCTGAGTTCTATTCGTGAACTATTCTGGCCTATCGGTGGCAAGGTGCTAGCTGCTACTACTGTTAGAAAGTGTGTTCGATGTCAGAGATTTAGAGCTAAACCTTTAACTCCCATAATGGGTAACTTACCTCAACCACGAGTAACTCCTGCTCCTCCGTTTGAGACCTGTGGCACTGATTTTGCTGGACCTTTTTTAATTTTAAACAGAAAGGGTCGTGGTGCTAAGTCTTCCAAGTGTTATCTATGCATATTTGTTTGTTTTGTTACTAAAGCTGTGCACTTGGAAGTCGTGAGCGACCTAAGCAGCGATGCCTTTATTTTATGCCTACGTAGATTTATTTCACGACGCGGTAAACCTCACACAATATACTGTGATAATGGAAAAAACTTTGTAGGAGCCAATAATGAACTGAACAGATTGCTTAAGATGAGTGAACGATCGGTCAGCGATTACGCGAGCAAGGAAGGCATAACCTTTAAATTCTCTCCTGCGTATGCACCGCATTTCGGCGGTATCTGGGAGGCCGGGGTCAAGACGGCCAAATTTCATTTAAAACGCATAGCGGGCAACTCAAGTTTAACTTTTGAAGAGTTGTCTACACTGTTTGCGCAGATTGAGGCTATTATGAACTCGCGTCCTATCACTTCTTTATCTGCCGATCCTTCTGATCTCTCTGTCATCACCCCTGGGCACTTCCTTGTGGGTCGGCCATTGACCTCACTGCCTTCACCCGTCACTGAGAAAGCCAGTATCAATCGATACGAACTGGTAGAACGACTACGAAGACACTTCTGGTCTCGATGGACAAGGGACTACTTATCTACGCTGCAGCAACGCGGCAAATGGAAAAGGTCACAAGACCATGTTCGAGCCGGCGACCTCGTCTTAGTCCTGGACGACCAGTTACCACCTATGAAGTGGCTCTTGGGCCGAATTGTGAAAATGTTTCCTGGAGCGGATGGCGTCTGCAGAGTGGTCGACGTCAAAACGAAGGGCGGCATCATCCATAGATCCGTCTCAAGGCTCGCCTTACTAGATTCCCAAGAGCTCCTTGGGGAACCTGTCCCCAAGGGGGGGGAGGATGTTCGCAATTATGCTACCTAAAAGGTATTACCACAGAGAAGACGCGGTTGAATGCCCCTTACATAACTTTTCAAGAACAATGTACTTTTATAAATATTGTATTGTGAATTTAAATGAGTAGACATGGAGTTTTTTACTCGTACTTCTCCATAAGAAGTCTACACTTTGGAACGTGGCATTACATGAAGAAAAACATACCTTATCGATACTATTATTTTATAATGTGAGGAAAAGCGAATGAGGTTCAGGTGACGTTATGTAACAGTGTCATCTTTCACATGGGAATGGCACGTGCTGATGGAAAGGTTAGCCGGTCAGTAAGTTTCGAAACGGAGCTGAGCCCAGAATACTGCGATCCTAAGTAGGTTCGGAGTATTCTGGGCTCAGATCCGTATCCGTACATACCTATATGGTGTAAGAAGCTAAGATACCTACTTAGGTCTCTTAGCTTGGGGACTCAGTGGCGTAGCGTGGGTTGCAGTCGCCCGGGGCGGAGGAAAATTTCACCACCCCTATAGGAATTTCAATTTAAAATACTAAAATATACAGTAACACGATAAAAATTGATTGAAAAAACACGGGGAATCCCTGCGAGTCAGTACAGACGGTGTTGTCAGTCGCTACAACGAGCTAGATGTCATTATTATTTAAATTCATTTAAAGAAAGGGCATTCCCCGGTTTCGTCATTGAATAACGAAAAATTCAATCGGTCCGAATCATAGGAGCGACAAAAATATGAAATGAAATGGTTCAAATTTTTACAAGATATTATTATTGTGAAATTTTGCCGCCCCCTAAAAGTGCCGCCCGGGGTGGGGCGCCCCTGCCGCCCCCACTACGCTACGCCACTATTGGGGAGGCTCTCTTCTTGCACTCTATGTAGATGATGATGCTGTGCCTCCGTATGTGTGAATCGCCGATTGCGCTAAGACCGCTCATTGTACAATCTTAAAATTATTATCTAATTGTAATTATTATGTTAATTGCTCCTTTTTTATCAGGTGTCCAATAAAGAGTATTTCTATTCTATTCTATTCTGTGATCATAAATCTGTACAATTTGTGTAGTAGATTCCCAAGATTGTTGAGTAAAGAACATTAGCAGCGTTCATTAGTACCCACGAACACGTGACTTCTTTTTGCGAAATAAAATATGTGGGCCTTTTTTACTTCCCGTCCCGAAGGAACGGGGCCTTTGTCAGGTACAGAGGACCAAAACGGTACCATTTATTTTGTTTTATTTTATTTTATACCCATTTCAATACAGTTCTGTTCCTAATTTTCCTTTTTCTTGAATTCCTTTGTTGGGATAAAAGCAGGCCTAATTTCTTTTCCACAAAAGTTTTCTAAACTACATCAGTAAACCGAACAGCCTTTAAAAGTAACTACTATTAAGTACTGGAACTTACCGATGTAATATAGGGTTAATTGTAATCAAGGCTAGTTAAGACAGGCCCAAGTTCACCAACAACATAATAGACGATTAGAGCAAAATCAGCCGTTTAAACATGAATTTTTGTATGCGTAATCGGCCGGTTATATTTTAACCATCTGTTATATTCTCGGTGAACATGGCCTTAAATACATTACATTTCTCTGGTAGTGGGTCTGGGTTTAAATACTTACTTTTTCTTTTATCGAAAATCAAATCGCCGAAATAGTAAACAAAAAATATTGTGAGCAAACAAGAAATGTCTACTTGATAATTTTCTTGCCAAGTCTAACCCTGGTCTAATCTTTGATCATTTTAAATCTACCGTTAGCTGTTGAGATTGGTTGACTAACATCAACAACCCATCATATCACTTGACATGAGATTTGACGGGTTGTTAAAGATCAGCCTTTGAGAAACTAGGTGTTAATGTAGGTAATGGGTGATTCTCCGAATCATGTTAGGTACTGCCACCAGAATCCGCCACCTCTATGAGACAGTAATAATTACATTCGAACCGTGAGTTTAATAACTAACTGATGAATAAAAAAATTTGTTAAGAATTTCCGAAGAATCACCCGAATACGGCATTTTCTGAGAATATAAACAACCTAATTAATTTCACTTAGCCAACTAATAAAATCCAATCATCATCAATATCTTTATTTCAACATCGGAGAACAACATGCTAATTTATTTTATATTTATTTAGATTGCCGAAGTCTATGTTAAATCGTTTCCTGAAACACATTAATGACAGACAAATAGCTTGATAAATAACGGTATTAGACTCATTTGATTTTGAGAACGGCATCTGTTTCCTCTTACAAATCAGATGTGACTTGGTTATATTTTTATTTTATTTGCGTCTAGCTTTTTTACTTTATTTGTGTATAGGTTGAGCTTCGGATCTCGATGTCGTGATTTATTATTTTAAAGACGATTTTTTTTTTTTAAACATTGCCCCTCACTAGGATTTCTCCTGTATCGAGCGTACAGTTTACAAACATACAACCAGACCCGAAATAACTATCTGTAGATCATACAAATATTTGTTCCGTGCGGGTATCGAACCCGCGGCACGTAGCGCAGAAAGCTAATCGCTTAGCCACTGCGCCAACCGTGTCGTCAAACACGTGTGTGTGTGTGTCGTTTTATAAATTGTTTTCTTTGTAAATATTTAACAATGTACTTAGTGTTTTTATAAATAAATAAAGGAATAATAATAATGACGATCCTCATCATAAGCGATTACACCACGTGGATTCCATCGGCGCGATACTATAAACAGTACCTACTGAAATTAAGACCGCTGGTGCTCTCTATTTAAGAAGAATCGTAAATTTAATTATACCGGATTTGGAGATGTATGCCAAAAAATAATCCGGGAACACGTTCGGCCGAAAAAGATTCGTTATTTTAATTTTTTTCAAACCATTTATGAAGGGAAATAAACATACTCTTTAAATTAATATTCCAGCGAAACTCTCAACATTCCAATTTTTGAACAAATAACTGTAAGCCTCAGAGACGATCTCAGCATAAAATATAGAGATTATTAAGTAATAACGAAAATGTGTAAACAATTTCAGCTCGATTAGGTATATAAACAAAAAGAGCATGACTTTGAAAATATAACGATAAACGTTTAGATTTTATAAAGCGTTAAAATATTAAGTACTTTCTATGTTTTTCTTTGGTTTCTCCTTTTGAGACTTGGTATTGGATTGAATTATTTATACTTACCTATATACTTATATAACAAAAATTTAATATTAAACCGATTCTCTAAATACATTTTTTTATTACGTTTTGCATCACCACTTGGCTATAGAGTTAATAAAGAATATCCCACAAGAAAATAAATCCTTAATTATTTTTTTCGGCGACTGCAACTGTTAATTAAATTGCCCGGTTTCAAAAGAAATTCACATTGTTTTTTAATGTAGATAGATATGGTTTATTTTATGTCATCATAACCGCGATGTCACTTTACGGCAAATACCATGAACACTATTTCAATGTAATTAAACGCCATAACCTTCCCGTTATCGGGACATCAGACATGCGTCGTATTTGCATAGCGCGGCCGTCGCGACCATCATGGCAGGTGGCACGTAAGGCCAGTGTAATCAACTGTTAACATTACCTATGAGCTCTCTTGGGCCTATTTCATGTGACATCATGGCGACACAGACCTCGGTTTCTAGTTGGTGACACTATGTGGAGAGGGTTAGCAAGCGAATAGCTTTTTTACTTTGCAACATGACGAAAAATGTAACCTCGGTTATATAACTGCTATATAGCGACAGTAATATTAATAATAAAATTGATATAACAGTTCCGCATAACGAGAACGTCGTGAAAGCTGAGAAAGATAAAGAAATTAAGTATCTGGACTTAGCACACAAGGTTGTGTCGATATGTGGAGTGTGGACTTAGCAATCATTGTAATGATAGTCGTTACAGCCAATGGTTTAATAGCCAAGAGACTCAACCAACACCTTGAACATGAAACTCGCGTTGGGCAGCTAGGTCGGGGGTTTGATACAGAGGGCGGTATTTCTGGACACGGCGCGTATTGTTAGGAGGTTCTTCTCTCTTTGTGAAAATATTGTATGTAGGTATATTTTATAAGGAATAATAAAATAATCATTTAATCAGATTACCAAGATACCAAATGAGTCAGTAATGACTTATAAACTATGGTTGTGTGGTAACACAGACGCAGTATTTAATTAGTCAACCTCGTGAATCTCCGAATCAATGTGAACATCGATACAGTGAGTCACGTATCTAGAATTTAGCCTATTGGCTATCATAGTTAGAACAGTGTTGCGGCTGGCCCGCACTCTGCTCAGCATTGAAGCGCATCGCTTGCGCAGAGAAAATAGTAGCCATTTCCATCCAGTCCTTTCCAATGCCAAACCTTTTCAATCTTTATATGTTTCTAAATAAGCTTTTTCTTTCAACTGATCAGTGTAGTTGCTTCTTGATCTTCCTCTTTTTCTTTTTGCCTCTATTTTTTCTTCTATAATGTTGATAATGAACTTATCGTGCCTAATCAAGTGACCAATAATGCTTCCTCTTCTTTTTTCTATGTGTTTCAATATGTGTCTTTTCTCATTATGTTTACACGTACTCATATTTTTTTTCTTTATTTTCAGGTACATATTTTCATCCATATCAAGTGATACTTCAAGAAGCATTAATAAAACGGCTGCTTCCGCGTTCGGACACTAAAAATAAGGTATAATCTGTTGTTTATCATCTAAGTAATTGAATAGTGGCAATGTACCTGTATACGTACGTATTATACGTATTATACTGTGTACGTATTATATGCGTTTCAAATAAGAAAACGCTTGGACGGCCGCCATGTTTTGAACATCAGCTTGCTTCACTTCAGTGTATGCTATTATTAAACTGAAGTGAGTGTAAGTGAATGTGTACAAAATGACCTCCGTCCAGTTTTTTTATTTGAAAACAATATAGTACAGGCGAACAAAGAGACAGGTGTACAGGTTTACTAGATATACCTTTATGAAGATCTATAAAGCACTGGTGCTAGTTTTTTTAATTAGAGTTTGTTCATAAATATTGTTTAACTGTGTTTAATAATTAAATAATTTTATTATTAGAGCGCTCCCATTATTTCCGGAGAAAATTTCACCTATATCCGATAACCCTGTATACTTATGTATACAGGTTGTTACAGATATACCTAGATGCTCTCTCTTCGTTCGACTGTACCTATAATCAACTTCTAGTCGCTTTATTTATAGTTAAGGGCAATAATACACTCGATATTTTTAGCATTGCTGACTAACGATTTTGTGATTGCATCGATGCTGTATCGCGTTTTGACGAGTCGTTGCATATTGTGGAGGGATGAAGCGAGGGGAAGAGTGGGAGGGGTGATAGAACAGCCTCAATAAATCTCTACGACTGGCATCTGAATGTGTGCGGAGTGTAGCGTTCAGTCGCTGTATCGAGCTTCCAAAAAGGAACTAAATTGCTATAGTACGACTGCTTAATAATATGAAATAATAATTTATTTTCTGTAAATAATTCCTTTTACAAGTCTTTTCTTCAGATCTAGATGGCGCCGGCGTTTCCTTTGACTATTTTATAATACAAACAAAAATCTCATTCACAATTTAAAATATTAACAGATTATTTTTATTATCAAAAAAAGGAATATAAAATATTGTATAATGTTTTTATGGTAAAAAACTAAAGTATCTACAATTTATTATAGATTTATGTTACTTCCAAGTAACTTTACTTGAGACGTGATAAAACAGGCCTTAAATGTAAACTACTTAACCTGTAAGACATCACAAGTGTAAATATTACGAACGATGTAATTACTTTTTTACGATCACCACAACAACGTACTCAAGACTCATAAAACTAACTTTATTACTACACTGCAAATAAAAACTATTATTAGTCAACATTCTATAACTCCACTTAAAAAGAAGTAAAGCGTGATCAATACTTATTAAAGGTCCTAATACATATAAAAGGTCCTATCTTTCTAGTCCCGAACCCTTTAAGGGGTTATTGGACGCATCATTATAAACAACTTTTACTATGGGACCAACCTTGAAACTGCGAAAATATATCAGCTGTTCCATACAAATAATTTAATATTACTCGACTAAATGTATGGAACAGCTGATTTTATGTTGCGATTTCAGGTTTGGTCCCATAGTAAAAGTTGTTAATAATAATGATCAGTACAATAACCTCTTAAAGAGATCAGGACTAGAAAGGTAGGACCTTTTAATATACGTAATAGGACCTTTATAATTACATCACGTTATCGACTGTTGTTTCTAGGAAAAAATGCTCATACTTTTTCCGTTCGTATGTATCATTCGTTGAACGGGTCGCGTGATCCCCCCTTATGCATCTTTGATGCATGGCCACGCCAACTGGGCTCCAAATGTTTTATTATTTTTAGGCCACCATAAAAGACACCGTATTTAGTGCAATAGGTCGAGTTTATCGATTTGTTCAAAAATAGTCACACACAGATAGTGACCTAATTTTGTTGGGTTTAACTTATGATTAAATGTGTCGCTGGCCTTATTTGAAGTAATTGGATCTATTTCTAGGTGTGTTGTGTGTTTCGAATGAATAATAATCCATTAAAACAATCTATTTTTGAGTTCGTTTAGTTGAAAATAGATCCTAATCACTTTATTTTTTTATAATAATACTAGCAGCCCATCCCGGCTTTCCACGGGTGATTGGAGTTTTCATAGGGATCCCGATTTTTTTTTGATAATAAAATTTAGCCTATATTTTTCAGTGTATAGTACACTAAGTATAGCATTTACACTTACAGTAGGTACCTATAGCTATTGGTGAAAGAATTTTTAAAATCAGTCCAGCAGTTTTTGCGTTTATTCATTACAAATTTTTTTTACTAAAAAACAATCTTTTCTCTTTATAATTATAAGCGCAGATGAATTTAGATAATTAATCAATCAATAAAAAAATCATTATTAGATTTTACATGAGACCTAATTTTAGTATACCTAAGCAAAACATATGAAACAGATGTTTGATATGGTGCCTGTACGGCTTTAAAAAAAATTGCACCGCCATTTTTATTAAGTAATTGATTTTTTTTTGGTGTTGTCCTTTTCTGCATTCAGTCTTCTGCAACTTACATATAATCAGATGAGTTGTCTGGTCGTTGTTATGCGGAGTACTTCCTGTAGCTTCATTACGTCGTGTCTCTTAAAGCGATTATAGGAGCCTTGAGACATTAACTGGACTGCTAATTGTCTGTGGTTGGTGTGTTAATCGTTGTTGATATCTTTCAGCAGCCACACGAATTTCTTCCCTGACAGTGCTAATTTGTAGGTCCTGGTGGATTTCATTGTTTGTGATAAACCAATAGGTATTATAATTTTTTCTGATTGATTGCGCAAATAGTAAAAAAACGCCTAATAAAAGAAAGTAGAAGAAGAAAAGAAAAGAAAATATTAATTGCATGATGATGACGCTAACAAACTACGACGAAAGATTATGTAATAAAAACACATTAAACAATATAACAAAAAAGGATTAAAAAACTACATAATAATTATCTATAAACTACCAAAATAATAATAATAATATCTATGGCCGTCCAGTGGTCGAAATTTGACCGTAATTTTAGCTTTCTGCACTCCTTCTCCACATAAACTTTAACTATGCCAAATCTCACACTTCTCCGTGCACTCAATACCTATGCTTTAAAAGGGGTACAAAGTTTTCTCTTCACGTATTAAGATATAGATAAATGCCTCGAAACCAAGATTTAAAACAAACACCATACAATTATCTCTAGCATTAGGAACAAAAAACCATAACTGAATCTTCTAGTTTTAGATTCATATTATAATTATTATCTAATGCTGGCTTTAAAGAATACGTGTGAGCCAGATACTAGGTCTGAAATAGCTGCCTATTTCAAGCTTGTCCGGTTTCGCGGACGTATATGGAACATTTATCGTCGTTTGTGAAAGGAGGACCACAAAATTGGTATAAAGTAACCTCTTTATTTTAACGATCTGGTAAATGGGTTCATATTATAGAAGCAGAAAGGTGCAAAGTGATAAGAAGATTGATGTTTTATATAAAAGGCGTTTTCAGTACGGTAACTGAGAGATAAGAGTGTTATTTATTTAATTTATTTATTTATTTAATCAACTTTACATGGACAACATTACAGTAAATACCAATACGTTGCAGTTAAAAACAAAAAGTATGCACCTGGGACAGTTTTTTTTTTTTCATATATCTGGGATACGTTTACAAACACAAAAAATATATTCACAAGTAAAAAAATCCAGATCGGGAACAACTATCTATATGAAGTGCATATCTGTGTATCTATGCATCTGTCTGTGGCATCGTAGCTCCAAAACAGATGGACCGATTTCAATGCAGTTTAATTGAAAGATAGTTTAATCGGGTATCATCTTAGCCATATTTCATGAAAATCTGTCAAGCGGTGAAAAGTTACAGCTCTTTTCCTAGTTGGTGTCGGGGGTTTTTGACGGTTAGGTTATTATACAATGATTAAAGCAAATATTTTTTTGAATAATTTAATTTAATTTAGTGTCACTCGGGTAGGCGAACACCCAGTCCTTTCAGGCTTATCCGTTAATTATCCAACATTCTGTATAAATATAGAGTAATATAGGTCCAAACTTATTTCGTTTAAAAATATTATAAAACAAAAGCTTCGAAGTTGAAAAGAGGTCAAACATTATTTTGAGTGGAGGTCATAGCGTTGCCGACCTATTAATAGTTAAGTATGATTAAAAAATTTAGTAGTTACTCGTACTAACAAAACATGACAGACTACAGCCCACGTTACGCAAAGAGAAACAAAGTTAACACCTACGTTCTACGAACGGTTCTGACAATATTTAGGTAAAGTATAAGTTTTAATTTATTGTAATTTGGATTTCCCAGAAATACGTATCCATTTCCATAAATAACGTCACAATATTTTCATTACAATGTGCTACATTCTACCATCTTTTTAAAACACTTTTATTAGCTTCACCTGTAACTAACTAACTATGTAAAAAAATCTTGGAAGTTAAATTTCACCCACTTCCCGGTTTCCGATTGAGCTGAAATTTTGCATACACGTTTAGTTAGGATGACAAAAGCGTTTTCTTTAGTTTTTTTTAAACTATAATATTTATTATTGATTACTATTTCATACAATGAATGCATTTATTCAAATATTAATTGCAATAGCTATTTACTATAAAAGTGCCGTAAGCGCCCGACCGTCGCGTCGCTCACTCTCCCAGTACCAGTGGCACCCTGGGACACTGGTGCGGGGTATGAGCGACGTTCAGATGCAGTGCAAAGTTCCAGCATCCTCAGCCCCCGATTCCTCGGAGCTCGCGCGCGGACTATAGGATAGAAACGCGATATATTTTAACTTTACGACATTTGTTGAGTAAAAGTGGCTGTGTTTATTTTCAATTTCGCGTCCCACTCCCACCTTCAGTCTATACACGTGTACAAGACTAACTTGACGTTGATATATGAGTGCGTGCCACCTAAAAATCTCTTTACTTGTAAAATAAAACAAGAGATACAAAAGAAAATAATTTTTCTTTGTTTTTATAAAGAAACCAAAAATGTTTTTAAATGTGTGCGTTTTAATGTGGTTCATGTTAGTGTGTATTTTACGTGTGTCAATTAGGAGATACTAATCGGTTGCGTCGCTTTTTCTTTACATTAGTTTTATTTTTACATAGTGGAACAAGGTATTCCACGAAGAGCACTGATTTTAATAGCACTGAAATGAACTGAAGCTATTCCACGAACGGCACCAATCCAAATTTTGGTTTGGTGCAGCTATTCGTGGAACAGTAAAATATTATAAATTTTATTCCACGAAGGGGATTACCACAATTACGGAGACGTATGCGTTTGTTAAATTATAACACTAACAAAGGGTGCAGCTTCTGCAGAAACTGATATACTCGTCGTTATTAGAAAAAATGTGTTCAAGCGATCGAAGAACATTATAACCGATGGCAGAAGATTTTTTTGGCACTTATCTCTCGCTGGGCTCTCAGGAAGCCTTCTGCTTAATCAGTCAAGCAGCGAGAGACGAGAGGGCTTCCACCCATGCAAGAATAAATTTATAAGCAACCACACGGCTAAGGGACCCCATTATGGAAGTTGATCGGCTTAGGGCTCAATTATGGAGAGGCAGAAAGTCGCGCGTCGCGCAAATCGTCGTGTCACACCGTCACACGCTCGCTCTCCATGAACGGAGATATGGGCCTTTCTCCGTGTTGCGCGCCACTTTGCGCTCCGCACGACTTTCCGCCTCTCCATGAGCCCTTAGGTCGCTGCTGAGGGGACAACAAGAGGGGACTTCCTGGATCTGGTAAGATTATTATTATGGACTTGTTTTTAACCCCCGACAAAAACTAGGGGTGTTATAATTTTGTAGTGTATCTGAGTAGGGGTGTGTCTGTCTGTGGCATTGTAGCTCCAAAGCGGATGCACCGATTTCAATGCATTTTTTTTTTTCATTTAAAGCTTGTTTAATCGGCAGTCATCTTAGCTATGTTTCATGAAAATCTGTTTAGCCGTTCAAAAGTTACAGCACTTTTTTTAGTTGGAATCGGGGGTTTTTGACGGTTAGGTTTTATACCAATGGCTCAGCGTGGGCTGGCACGAGTATGGGTCGGGGTGGAGATGCTTTGAAGAAACTTTCCCGTGTTTATTTATTATAATGTTTTCATTTTAAAAACTGATTTGGTTCTCAACAAAGTTTGCTATTTAATAAAAAAGTTGAAATATTTTTCAATGCAAAACTTATGAGCATAATAATTTATAGGCATAACTTGTCTGTACTTTGGAACTACTAAATTCTTTGGCACGCTATCGTTGTCTGAAAAATGTGTAATGTTATGCTAACGAGTTAGTTTTTTTATGAAAAAGAAAACAAATTATCATAATTCTATTTTATTATATTTTTATAATGTATTAATACGTGAAGAGAAAACTTTGTACCCCTTTTTAAGCATATTGCGCGCACGGAGGAATGTGATATTTGGCATAGTTATAGTTGAAATGGAAAAGGAGTGCAGAATGCTATCGTTACGGTCTAATTTCGACCACAGTACAGGTATTCAATACCCTACGTTACAATTTATTTAAAGGTTCATAACATTTAAATAAGTTAAACGTAATAACCCACACCTTTATCCACGAATTCAAAATAAACACAAATAAAAAACGGAACGTGATGGACGTCCGCCGGCCTTATTTGATCAATAAAGGATCAGAAAAAATTCAATAAGTATTTTCTTATCGTATCGTAAGGGTTGTCACTTTGTCCCGTAGTATATAAATTATTGTATTTTTTTAAATTAAATAAATAAAATGTTTAAATAATTATCCTAAATAGTTTTTCGAGCAACATTCCCTAGATTTCAGTTGTATATGTATGCATAGTAGGTAGGTACATCGATCTTCGAAGTTAGATTTTATAAGTATTTTGAGTTCGTCAATAGCTGATGGCTACCTTAAAAATCTCAATGATGTGACATAAAGTCCATATTATAAACTACAACATAGGTTACCTGATTGTAAATATTCTCTACAATCAGATAAGCTATTTTCTAAGGAATTACACCTAAGTTGATTTAATAATACCTTATAAACATGCAAACTACTTTGTTCTTATAATAAGGTAACGCTTATATTCTTTTATAGGACCCCAGCCGTCCAATCGATTTTAAATTCTAAACTATGGAGTTAGAGATTAAATTCCCATGGTTTATGGAAATGCGTGTAGTGACAGCGCGTATATAAATTACTAAGGCCACTCTGCCTGCTATTTGTAGAGCGCTACGTTTGAATATTTTATAGAATATAAACATAATGGTTTGCGTTTACACTCCGTAAAGTTAGTGTTCTTTCTATTTTAAAACACTTGTTATAGTATCGTCATTTCTATGTGCCTGATTATTACGTATAACAGTACAACACAACTAAGAAGTAGCTTCGGCAAATTTCGTAAAACCATTAACTTCCGAACTGAGTGCGACTTCGGGACCACGAATATTTTTTAGTACTGCAATAAAAAGTGATCTTTATGCTGACGCAATAAGTTGTAATAATTAGAAGTGAGTGATTTCCATTGGTTGTTCGATCAGGTACATTAATGTAACTTTTTAGTTGTTTCGTACTGTATTAAGTTATTTCATAGTTTATTCACTTTTACACTAGTATATCGAACCAGGAAATTGTTGGCCGTAAGGTTTTATATTATCGTGTTATTTGACTTAACAATGTGAAAAATTTAAATGGAAATGAGGTGATGGATCATTTATAATTTTCAGCTTTTTAATTCTTACTGTGAGGAAGTTGGTGATATTTGCGTGTAGCACGAACTATTATGCGTAGCCTATAAGTTAGATCTAGCACGCAGAACTCAAGTACGTGGTACCTATTTTTAACCGTGGGGTGAAATATTTTATTTACGGTAGAAAGAACGCGTAAATGGAAACCTTTTTATAATGGCGCAGACATTATCAGTATTTTTACAATGTATTCTGTAATTTGACGTTTCTATACGTACATTTTGACGTTTAGAAACGTCAAAAGTCCAAGTAATTTGTAAATTATACAGGTCCAGCCGGCCGCCTGATTAAGTATGATAAAATATATAACAGTTGTTCGGGCAAATAAACGTCCTATCCCGTATCCTCTTATGAAAACGTCTATAAGCGAGAAAGGGATGTATTGTTTGTTGGTCGCTGTGGTTGTCAGATTTTTCTTACATAATAAAGGCATAGCTACCGCGCAGATCAGTCGATCAGCGAGGTTAAGCTGCGGTTGCCGCGGTCAGTCCCTGGATGGGTGACCATTTCTTCGAACATCGAGACCCCTCCGTGCCTCGGATAGCACGTTAAGCAGTTGGTCCCGGTTGTCATACGAATACCTTTGACAGTCGTTACGGGAGTCAGTAACCCAAAAAGTCTGACAACCGGTCTAACCTTAGGGTATCAGTGTCTCCCTGTAATTGGGTGGCGGAGGTTAGATGGCAGTCGCTCTGTATAAAACACTGTTACTCAGCCGCATCTGGTTAGACTGGGAGCCGACCCCAACGTAGTTGGGATAAAGGCCAGGCAGACGATGAATAAAGGCGGTTTAAGTTCAAAAATATTTGGAATAATAATACAATGATCGTTAACAGAGTCAGCAGTTTCTCGAGTTTACGGCCAATCTGAAATGTAGATTTTTTTAACAGTCTTCTAATAAAAAATGTCAATGTACACACGGCTACATATCAAGCTATTACATTTCCAGTATAAGCTGGCTTCGCATTGTATAGGCTTTCCGTACAATGAGAAGTCAGCTTATACTGAACATGTTTAGCTTGATATGTAGCCGAGAGTATGGTCTTACATGAAGAATTAATTATTTAATAAATGTCCATGGAAAGTATCATAACAAATCTAATATTGTTGTTAAAATTTTGAATTTTAATTATATGTCGGACATAGGCAGTTAATTAAATAGAGATTCATTTTAGAGTCATACAATTAGGCCAGGAAAATTATGAGATAAAAAATACAGAAATATGTTAATCCATTTATAGCAAAAATTGGTTCGTTAGTAACGAATTGTCCACGGAAAGCGAATTGTTAAATGTACAAAGAGATGGCCCAAACATCTGCGGTAACAATACACTAGTAAAACTTCTGTTTGTTGGTGGAGAAATTAATTGAAAAACTGAATAAGTGGAACGAAGCATAAAGTTTTAAATGGAAATGCTGGCCGCGTCAGTTGAATGTTTTGGGGCTCCTAAATTAGCGGAATGTAGCGTTTTAGAGATTTATGATGGACAATTTATGTACGGGTGTGTTTTAGCTATATCTACGTGACGTGGGAATGAACTGTTTAATGTACCAAAACGAGAAAGAAAGAAAGATCAGTTTATTTGTCAAAATATAGTAGGTACAATCGGTGTTAAAAAAAATAAGTAACTCATAAATTCTACCATTTTGCTGTAAAAAAAATTTGCATTTCGAAATAAGGCAATTCACTTACTGAACAAAATCAAGTGTTACCGATGCCTTTAACCTTTATGAATATAATTTATGAACCTTCCAGTATGGTATTTATTAATCATCTTTTTCTGGCTTTATCAGAAATCTGAAAACTGTTGTTTATGATCTTTTGTTTTAAGGCCACACATGTGACATTCTGTGCACCTACTCGTATGTAATTATTTTTTCAAAAGTTTATGAACTTTTAGGTGTACGTTTACCTCTACAATAAGTTACAACAGCGAGAATCCAACTTTTTAAAATATTTTTGTAAACTTTTTCCTAACTCGAGAATGCATAAATTTCTTGTTCACATAGCATGGTAATCTATACTTATAATAATGTTCTATAATCGCGCTCAAAAAGTTTTGGACTGCAAATTATGAACGTTTATTGAAATAATAGTTGCCTAATCACTCTCGCCTTATAAACTCCCAAATTACTTATCTATCCTCCGTGATCCATCCTCGGCAGCATCGTCAATAAAAGGCATACAAATGTATACTAAAAAAAATTAAAATTACAAGCAAACCAACAGAAATACGTTCATTGTATGTACAAAAAGCAAGAATCAACTGCTGGATGTTAATGAACTGGCAACGTGTTATTTTTTTGTGTCTTTTCTAGACATGATATTGCTGTCTATTCATCCTAGAATGGCGCAATTTCCAAGTTTCGCTACCAAAGGAGCAAGCCGAGCGTTCATTAGAAATTCTACGACCCTTTCCATCTTCCATGTACCCACGCTTTATCATTGTAGACGCGGAAACTGCAGTTCTACTGCGACCCTTAGTCGCTTTTTTTGGCAATCATGGTAGCAATGAACTGCTTTTCTTATGGAATTGAGACTAGGGAGGCAATTCTCGTTTCCTGCGAGATCATTTCTGAGTATGACTTCGAGCGCTTTTTGACGTATAGGGTGGTTCTAATTCGAAATGTATACGTCTCGAACGATACCTACCTACCAGTTGGAGCAATTCAAGTGGCTTTTCTTCAAGAAATATCCTTTTTTAACACGCTTTTATTATCTTCACCTGTAACTAACTGACTATGTAAGAAAATCTGACCCACTTCCCGGTTTACGATTGAGCTGAAATTTTGCATACACGTTCAGTTTGGATGATTAAAGCGTGTTCTATAGTTTTTTTTAAACTATAATATTTTATTCAGATTAACTTAACTGTACTTAACTTACCACACCAGAAGTAGACTTTTTTTTTCGCAAATTCAGGTTTTTCTCATTGTAAAATTTGTTCTTATTGATGAGTACAATACCCTCCTCCAATAATTCCCTCGTTCTACAATCATTCTGTATAGTTACATATATACCTACAAAAAATTCCTGCAGCATTTTAACACCTAAAATCACTTTCCTCCTTGTAATTAAATCACTTAATTAAAGGGCCGTAAGAATTATTAGGACTTTGAAAACTTAATTCGTACCGACTCCCGAAAAGAATGTTCCTAATTAATTTTCTATATTTCGACGCCTTGAAACTTTTGAATGGGATATATTTGAACAAAACGAGTTTATTATTACCAATTACTTTTTTCTTAATACTTAGTAATTTTCACAGTGATATACCCTACAGGAACTCTATATTTTTTTTTTTTTTATACTTTGCCCCTCTCTTGGATTTCTCCTGTATCGAAGGTATAGTTTACAAACATACATGTCACATGCACACACACCCAGACCCGGTACAACTATCTGTAGATCAAACAAATAATTTTTCCGTGCGGGGATCGAACCCTCGGCACCACAGAACACAGAACTTTCTGTGTTCTGTGCTCGGCACGTAGCGCAGAAAGCTAATCGTTTAGCCACTGCGCCAACCGTGTCGTCAAATAAGCAATACCGCCACGTCAAAAGGTCATATTCAGAAATTTCTTATATTATAGGTGATGTGGTGCTGCAAGCGTCTATAGGCCACGGTAACCGTTTACTATCAGGAGGGCCGTAGGAGTGGTATAAAAAAAGTAGTTAAAAATATGTTTTTTTACATAAAGGTATTTAAGAAAAAGTCTTGAAAAATAGCCAAAGGGTACTTAAAAAACATTGTATTACAAGGGAGCAAAATTATATTATATTTTTTCGGCGAAGGCGCTATTTTGAATCCAGAGCGAAGTGAAGGATTCTAGAGTAGAATCTTGACCAAATTGAAGGACTTAATATACGCCGCCCGAGATAAAATAATTATGCGTCCGAGTGATCTATTCTACTTTTCATTTTCCTCTGTGAGCAAAAAGACGAAGTTCGCGCGTTGTTTAAAATATAGCTGGCGTTCCGCCCATCTAACCGGTCAGTAACCTTTCTTCATACAATATTTTCGTTGGATCTCTTTGGTTACGGAACCCTAAGGAATAATTTTAGAGTTCACAATGGGGTATTTACCATGATTATATCTTGTGTTGAGTTTATCCGTGATCATGGCGCTTGCAACAATGCCGAAATATCGGGAACTCAAAACAAGATATAAACATGGTAAATACCCCGTTTTGAACTCTAGGTAATACTAATGTTAGTGACCATGACAGTTTAAAAACTTATATCTCAGGAATAATATTCATGTCCCTAATTCAAAACTCATTACTAGGTTCTATAAAAGTTTCTTGGAGAAAAGACATACTTTGCTCGCCCTTATTGAAGAACCAATCATCGTTTATCGAATAGATGGAATGAAAAATATTAAGATTAAAGAGGTCTATCAATACTACACCCTGTATCTACCTATTCAATGAAGAACGCAAAGTACAGCTCTTATTTCCATTAACGTCGTTTGCGTTTTTGACATGAAATTTATAAAATATCTAATTGGATATCGAGCTTCACGGTACGGACAACGAACATAAATAAACAATGCGTCATTTTTTGTGAACCCTCATCATTATAATCCTCGAAATAAATCTAAATTATTTAACTGCCTAAAAGTTAGTATCTCTGAAAAAGTTAGGGATGGCACTTGACAGACTTTTGTTAAGAGCAAAAGTACCTACCAGGCAATTATGACATGATCGGACCTTTATCGAGCGGAAAGGTCACAACTTTTTTATCGGACTGTACTACAGCTTCAATAATTTCATGGTGTCCGAAATGTCATTGTAAAATATGTCAATTGGGACACTGTGTCCGAATCGTCAGCAAGTCTATTTATTAACTTACTTACACCTAGAAACGTAAGTCTACGGCATTGTTTCTAACATTTTACGTCTTTACTCTCCTTTAAGCTTATCTTTCAGCCCGTTTATTTGGCAAACGAGAAGATAACAAATGCACCACGTACAGTATCAACTTTGACAAATAACAAATAACGTTTTACCTAATTAGTATGATCGGTATTTTTTTTACAATACTCTGAAAAAACATCGATAATTCGTTAGAATTCTTAGTTCGACAACCCTGGCCCTCCTTGACGTGACAAATGAATAATGTAGGCAACGGTTTCGAGGTGTACTTAAATAAATGTAATAAACTTCACAGATGAATATTTCTTTTTTGTCAAATCACAAGAATTTAGGATGGTTTTATGGGACGTGCTCAGAATTGTAACAACGATATTTCTTCGCCTTTTTATGGCAGTTCATAACTCAGTTATAATATTTGAAGTCTTTAATCTTTAAGAACAATATTTATGTGCTTATTAAAAGATTACGATATAAATGTTTCGCTTGTCAAACTGAAATATTTTGTTGAATGATTTGACATGCTGTCTGTCTTTTGCATAGAGATAATATAAACTTGTACTATTTCTATGGTCTTTTGTGATAAGATCACAGGTTTGACGCGCATCAGACATAAATATTTGGCTGTATGTATTGTACTCATAATATAATAATATTATTATAATGTGATTCATACGGTAACACGCACCGTGATATAGGGCCTCGACTTCAACTGAAAAGCGTTTTCAGTTTGTTCTACATACCTATTTCTTTTTTTATATGAAAATATGAATTGTTTGTTTTGGTTGGAAATACTTGGAGCTTCATGCATATCATACATCAACCAAATATTTTAGTGTAGGACTCACAACGTACGGTGACAAAGACCGGAAATGATTTATTTCTAACAAATTCTTTCGGTTACAAAGTTGTGCCATATTACAAAACCTTGACATTCCAAGCAGCCTCTATTTGATTACTTAATTGTTTTTAGGGTTCCGTACCCAAAGGGTAAAACGGGACCCTATTACTAAGATCCGCTGTCCGTCCGTCTGTTTGTCCGTCTGTCTGTCCGTCTGTCACCAGGCTGCATCTCATGAACCGTGATGGTTAGACAATTGAAATTTTCACAGATGATGTATTTCTGATGCCGCTATAACAACAAATTAAAAAAAGCTAAAAAACAGAAATAAATAAATATTTAACATACAACAAACGTGATGTTTTTGCCGTTTTTATAGATAATGGTACGGAAACCTTCGTTCCGCGAGTCCGACTCGCACTTGGCCGGTTTTTTTGTTCTCACTAGCACTTTATTTCAATTTCTAGGAATTTAATTTATCTGAGGCCATGCAAGTACGAGTTGATTGCCACGCTCAGTACCGTATTTGATCAAGCAAATAATTGCATATCGCCTCAGACTACTGGGACATCGATAATTTCTTTTTACTTATTTTTAATCAAAGATTTGGGTAATTTTCTTAAAGTAAGGAATCTGTATTTTGTATATTGATACTAAGTTCAACCTTTTAAAACCCTTCTAAGTAATTTACTAACTTGTAAAAAGTACTTTTATTAATGTAAATGCTTGCTTGAATGAGGTTTTTTACATAAAAAAATCAAATTCAGTACCTATTAAGTACGTACTTACTCGAATCACGAACACTCAAAACCCAATAAAATTACGTAAAAAATATAAAAAGGAAAATTACACGAAGTCAGATACCCAATTACTTTATACTTTCATTGAAATCGGAGAGTTGCGAGAATAATTAAATCTTTTGAAAAACATCTAAGAATTTTGACTTACTTTTCGTTCCCATTTTTGCCATTGGCCAATTTATTATTCATGAAACGGCTTCAGCGTTTAGTCAAGCATGAGTCGACCACTTCCAAAACCGTTCTTCACTTTATCAACACTAGAAAAAGCCAGTAGTTTCGCCCGCGTGGAAATGGTTTGACCCTTTTTGACGATAAAACATACGAGTAGGTACCTACGTATTTGGGTGAAAAACGTTTTTACTGTACTGACATCCTATCGCTTTTGTCGTCAAGGGGGACTAAGGGTCTAGATATCTAACGTTTACTGTGGTGCCACGTTATATAACAGATAGGCTTGCGTTTACCCACTATCTTACAGCGATGATGCGGTGGACTTTTTTTATTTATTTTTAGCGTGGTAAAATCATCAAATGAGTCCTCCCACCCCGGGCAGGGCGGGAGGGACTGTCAGACTTGTACTGACTAAAATCCACGGTGTTCCTTCGATAGCCCTTTACGTTCCGGGGTCACGGTAATGAGATAAGTCCCGCGACCCCGGCAGGCTTCGGCCCTCTACAGGGGGGGGCCCCGTCATCTTGCTGACGTTCATTGAGGCGCGCGTGGAACACAACGCGCCGTCGACCCGGGTATGGTCCATGGTCGGACAACGAGTTATGATGCGGTGGACTTGGGATTAAGAAGTGTCTATTTACAAGCTTATAGGTAATATTATAATTGATAAGACATTAAGAATCCCGACTTAAGCATCACTTTTAATACCTACCACTGCATCCCACTTGAAAAAAAAAGGTAGGGCGTTACCACCCGCTACCGGACTATAATTGATTAATATAAAACATGTAAACACTCAGAATGGGAACAAACAGCCGTCCCTTCATTTCCATCGAACAGATCCGACCAAAAGGTCGGGTCTTTCTTAACTAAAGGATAATAGTACCCGGGCTTTTCAATATCCCGTGTTTGAGCCCAAAGGGCAAATTGAGCTGTTAGCTCTTGGCCGACGTGACAATTGGAATACTTATTGCTCAATCAGGACGTTCATCGAGCTATTTGTAATGAGCTGAATTTGCACGATGGTTAGGTGTGGAAATTATTAGGCCTATAGAGGTATCAAGAGGAATTTCTTGATGTTTGGTTTCTTCTTCTTTGTCGTTTCGCTCTGGACAAAGAAGTCCTGGTCGTCATGTAGTACCATTACCAGGGGCAGATGTGACTTGCCTCACGATATCTCGCCATCGGTTTCTGTTGGCACACATTCTGGTACACTCCTGTAAGGATTTGATATAGTTTACCTGTAAGTTATATCATAGAACTACTGGGCGCGGGCAAGATTGACTTTAGTAATTTTTGGATTTAATTTAGTTACGTTTATTTTATTGTGAAAACAATCTGTCTCTAAAGGTTGGTACAGGCTGAGATAATATTGATAAACGGCGTAAGTATTCATATAATAAAAAAAAAAATGTCCAGCTATTGCTGATAAGTTTACGAATATATTTTTAAAACAAAACGGAAATAGGCAATCGTCTAACAAACTTTAAAGCAAAGACTATTTTGACTAAAAATACTGGTACTTTATTGAAAAATCTAGAATACTGTCATTTCCAAACAATATCTGCCTAGTCAGACTAGTTATAAAATTCAAAGTTCTCGTGTAGGTAAGTCGTTTCTGAGCGCCACTCTTGAGCGCTCATGCATATAGAAGAGGTCTTGTAAAAGAGCTAAAAATCCTCTCACAGGCGAGAGACGCCAAATGAAAAGCAAAGATTCTAATATTATGTAAGAAAAGGTGTTTGTTGTAAATATGTTCTCAGGGTTGATGAGAATTATATTATTTCTAGAAACAAAAGATTCGTCCTCAGGTGGTTTATTATAATCATTCTACTGGAGACGACTGTACTTGGGTTTAATAACGTTAGATTATGTGCTGCCTGGCGGTTCACTGAAATGTGAATGGAGTATTCACGGTGATTTAACATAGAGGACAACAATTACTATAAATCCAAAAAAAAAAAAAAAACTTAGTGCATGCTATGGTGACATTGTATGTGGAACAACTTATGCGTCTTAATTGCTAATCTTGAGGACGAGGCTCGACGAGTATAATTAAGTGATTTTATTATAAGTAGGGTTTTTAGGTGTTAAAATGTTGTAGCAATTTTTAGTATGCCGAAGTACGTCCTTGTTGATGCCAAAAAAAATTAAATAACATTAGCATTGACATTTGATATACTTACTCTAGTTAACGATATTTTCAGACACAAATAAAGATGATCAAAAGTCAGAGGCGCGTGCCGGAACTCAGGCCCTCCTGCATAGAAGGCAAGCGTAAGATCAAAAATTTCCAAAGTTGGTACGCACGAACACTCCTTATAAAGTAATAATACAATTTTCCCTTTACTTAGTTTTTGTAACAAACTTCACTGTTAGGCACGGACGGCTTCCTCACTCAAGTTTACCGGACAACAGAGAAACTACAAGCACTCAACTGTAATTAGAAACTAAGGTAATTGGTTGCACTTAAAGATACTCAGTAGTGTTTGACTCTTGACTTTTTACTGAGGAAGATTTCATATTTTTCGTTTTTGTATGTTTGTGGATAAGATTAACCTTCGGTTTCTGAAACGCTAGTCATATCTCTAATCATGTTGAATCTCATATTAGTTGTTAGGATTGGTTGACCAACATCAACAAATCAATTTAAGAACCAATCATATCACTTGCCTTGAGATTCGATGGCTGGTTAAATTTGATCAGCTTTTGATAAACTGGGTGAATAACGCTTAAATTTCCAAAAAATTCTAATTGTTAGACAAAGCAAAATCCCTACCATAATTCAGAGCCAAATACAATGATTCGCACGCAAAATCCCATACTGATTCAATTATCCGAATAATTAGTGATCAGATACCGTGTAAAATAAAAGGTGAAACATATAAGTTGTTATGAGATTAATAATATAATTGTTAACTTAAATATCGTATTAGGACATGCACCTGTAAAGATAGATTTAAGTTTCTCTATTAATAAATTAATTAATTAAATAACGAATACTCCGCTAAAGTTGGATGAAACTCTTCCAAACCCAAGTCCCATGATTGTATTCCATGCCAAGTCCAAACATTTTAGTAGCGTTTTATTTCTGTCAATTTGCTCATGGGGAAATATTTTCGTCAAAAAGTATTGGGGTACGGGCACTTTCTATTTTGTTAAAAGTAAAACGTGCCAATGAAATGGAAAGTAATTTGCTTAGTCGTTATATTGAGAAAGGTATTCTTATTACATTGTACTGTTACTTATTTCTAGCTTACTCTTTATATTGCTTTTATTATAAATTATCATTATCATAGGCTTTTACGCCTTTAACAGATATTGTGGTATTATTCTGAAGACGCTGTCTTAAGAAGAATAAGTACAATTATAAAATGAAGGAGCAGCATAATGAAAAAGTATTGTTTTTTTACAAAATATGTTCCAAGAAACTTCTATTTTATCAAACAGAAAAGGGAGGAAACTTAGGTACTTAGCGGTGGGCGGAGAACTGTAAATTATGATTATAATAATAGCGGTGCGCTAGAAGAGATTTATTATCTGTATATCCTAATATTTAATTATATTTGTTTAGTAATAGATTTAAGTTTTTATATTTAAATACATACAATGATGTATGTATTTAAATATAAAAACTTAAATCTATTAGAGTAAATATGGTAATTGGAGACATCTTTCTTTAGGCCTTTCCAGATTTCCAGATTACGCGCACTTAGTCTCGGATTGATCTTTATTTCATGTTAACCAAATACAGGCACTTATGTTTCGACACTCTAGGTGCGACATTTCTTATGTGTCTGTATCTGGTTTACATGAAATAAAGATCTATTCTATTTTATTCTAATAGTGCCAATTATTATAATATTATTTGTTCGTGTAACGTTCTTCTTTCTAAAGGCGGTGACACGGGTCCTACAGCTACAACAACATTGAACTAAAAATTATACGCTATAACAATATTGCGATCCCATGAACACGAAATCCCACAAAAAGCCATTGTTTCCGGGGTTTTTATGGGAATGGCGATTTTTCTTGGACGCCATTAATTTGACCCTTCCCTTTCTTTGCGGCAGGGTTGGGTCATGGGGGTACCACTTTTTATAGCGACTTATTTATAGCCGCAATGCACCTAAGTCACTCTAAGCCATTATAGATCCCTGCTATTTGTTTTATTAAAAAGGAATACCTTCTTTAAATTAATTCCGTTGACGAGTTTTCATGGGAATTTTATTGTTTATGTCAAACTTCTTTTTTTATTAGATATCGGAAAACTAGCGAGTTTACTAGTGGTTAGCAATTATCGGTGAACATCCTTAACACAAGACAACTCGCTAGCCCTATGATGATTTTTTATGATTTTTCCAGTATGAGGAGGTCGGGGCGTTTAGCATTCGGTACCAACTAACCAAAGCAGGAAATGCAACATAATGTTCCTACTTTCCCATTATTCTGTGAGAGCATGGTCTTCCCCGATTCAGCCTTTTATGTGCTGTTAGAATAGAATAGATCGTTATTTCATGTAAACCAAATACAGACACTTATGAAATGTCGAGACTCTAGGTGCGCCGTTCCAAATAGTAGATCCTATGGAGAAGAACCGGCAAGAAGTTAGTAGTCAACCTACCTAATAACGCTTCGAATTGCACTCACATAGACTCGCACTGTCATCGCGCGCGAGGCGAGATTCAATACCTATGCAGTGCATAGGTACCTACTTAAATGCACCTCAAGTTAAATTACTGAGCTTAGTTCTTCTAACTTTACACTTAAGGTGCTCATAGAAGTGCTAGTAAGTGGTATTAGTACTTATGGGTGGATGAACTTTTATCCTTGTTTTTGTACGTGTACAAAAACAAGGATAAAACTTTTTTCTACAGGTGAAAAGTCGGCCAGTCATAAAAACGAGTACCTACCCGCACTTCACGCATACATTTACCTGATTATGATAAAGAGAAACAGACTGATAATTGTTGTTTTTTTATGATTAGACCAAAACAAAAGCCGGACTAGAAAAAAAAAAAAAAAAAAAGGGGCGTCACCATTTTTAACCCCCGACAAAAAAGAGGGGTGTTATATTAGTTTGTAGTGTGTATCTGTGTATCTGTGTATCTGTCTGTGGCATCGTAGCTCCAAAATGGATAAACCGATTTCAATGCAGTTTCTTTAGTTGAAAGCTAGTTTAATCGGGTATCATCTTAGCTAGGTTTCATGAAAATTTGTTCAGCCGTTCAAAAGTAACAACTCTTTTTTTAGTTGGAGTCGGGGGTTTTTGACAGTTAGGTTATTCTTATTAAGCTATACCATAAAATAAAAAACATAAAACAGTCAAAACAATTGAGCAATTTTCAGATTCCGCAACCATTATTCAATTTTGACAAAGTTTGAAAGGAATATTAAATTACCATTCATGTTCATAAAAGACGATATTTTATATTACTTTTATTAGCTGGCACTTTTTACGAGTCTAGACGTAGGTACATGTTTATCCACAACGTGTTCCGACAAACATCTTTAGCTATAAAAGTATCGTAATAAACTGTTAAAATGCTATACCAGCTTGGAAGATTTGGGTGAAAAATAAATCGGCGTAAATCCAGACACGTACTTTTTACGTATTTTTTTATTACAACAGATGGTTTAAATCAACTTTCTTCAAACCCAGGTTTAAAAAAGGTTGATTTATTAATTTATAAAGATATATTTATTTGCTGCAACATGTGTAGATACAATGACGTGACGTGTTTGACGAAAACCTGGGTTTGGCAACAGGTGATTTAAACCATCTTTTGTAATAAAAAATCCGTAATAAATATTTAAACATACGTCACTTTCTAACATTATAGAACAAAAAGAGATAGGGATATCTTAAAACCTGGGTTTTACAAGTCTTGCGTTATACTAACTTTTGTATCTTATAACACATGATAGGTAATATCTGAATTGACGCCGTTTTATTTTAGACTTTGTTTTACTTCGACGATGATTTTTCAATTTGTTTTGTTTCAATTCAAAGATAGGACTCGAATTCCTTGCGAATTGCTGATATAGTTTAATTAATTGCAGTAGTATTTTTATTACAAGGATGTATCTATATTAAAACGTGAAGAGAAAACTTTGTGCCCCTCTTTAAGAATATTGCGCGCACGGAGGAGTCTGAGATTTGGCATAGTCAAAGTTTATATGGAGAAGAAGTGCAGAAAGCTAAAATTACGGTCGAATTTCGACCACTAGGTGATCACTAGAATATAATAAATGTGTCATAAGATCGTTAAGGAAGCCGCAAGCTATGTATTCTTCCCAAGATTACGATTTTTTTTTTAAATGCTACATGTACAATGTACAAAGGCGGTCTTAATGCCGTAGGCCTTCTCTACCAGACAACCTTAGGGTGATGCAGAGACAATGAAGGTAGATGCACCAAAAAACAAACAGAACAAAAAACAAAGATTTTTTTGAATTGGGTCTTACTTGGGAACCGACTGTTTATGGAGTTATTGAAGGTCAAAGTAGAAAGCGAGGATTATAACCACAACATCCAAGATTTTTTCCGGGATCTAATCAGGAAAGGACTCCGGACACGGTCGTAACTCATCCATGAAAGATGTCAAAACGCTTACCAGTTTTATGACAACGGGTAACATTTTTTCTCGAAAAACTGCAAGATGATGTTATTAACTTTGCCCGTTGGCCGTCACCATAAAAGAAAATATAATCTTGGAAAAGTGATCAGCTAGTGTGATCTTAAAATAGAATATTTTTATCGTTTTATAGTTTTTTTAGGTACCTAACAATATAGTGGTCGAAATTAGAGCGCAATTCTATATAGGTATAAATTGGACCTTTCTGCACTCCTCCATATAAACTAACTACGCCAAATTTCACACTCCTCCGTGCGCGTCATTTATGCTTTAAAAGGGGTAACTACAAAGATTTCTCTTCATGTGTATAATTACATATAGATGTTGAGACTAACAATTATAACACTGTTGATAAATAGCTAAAATACATATACATAAATCTCTATTATAAATAGAGGTAAAATTTATGTTTGTTTATACGTAGGAGATATCTCTGGATGTTCTGAACTGATTATAAAAAATATTTTACTACTAATAGAAAGCTGCACTCTCCTTGAGTGATATAATCTTTATTTTATTTTGATAAAAATAAAACGCTCTACTGAAACCGCGGGCAACAGCTAGTATTAAATATCTATCTTACTATTGTCACATCTCTACAACCTTATTGTTATAAATTCAATTCGTTTCAAAAATAAGTATTTCATTATCACCCGTGTATATTTCGGGGTTGCCCCTTAAGTCTTGTACTCGACCGGAGTTCTAAATAATGATCTCTTCACACAACGAGGTCGCGGGGGTGCGAGTATATTATAGACCACGCTACGAATGTCTTTCACGAAAGTTACGTACAGAATTTTAAGCATAAAATCTGTGCCGCCAAGGAAAAAGGGGATAAGTCAAAGATATCGTGTGTTTTTATTCTATGGTATAATATAGAGCGAGTTTACTACTACTTTTCTAAAGTAAATGTTTTCTTTCTTGCGCTGTAGTGAAAAAAATGACTTTATGACTTATCTCCTTTCTCTTTCACACCACAGAAATATTCGTGCATAGCTTCACCGCTTTATAATTGGTTTAGGCAGAGGTGATCTTTATTACTCTCATGTAGACATGTGACATGAGTGACACAGAAGGCCCGTTGCGAATAACGGGCACGATTTCCACACCGAGAAAAAAATCTCGGAATTACAAAATTCTCGTACTTATACGTGACAACAAGAAGTATTTAGTAAACTTTACCTTGTTATAATTAATAGAAACTTTACCTTGTTATAATTTTATTACTAAAAAAGTTTTGCTAAGTTAAAGCAAAGGATTAAAGTCGCGGGACTTATCTCATTACCGTGACCCCGGAACGTAAAGGGCTATTGAAGGAACACCGTGGATTTTAGTCAGTACAAGTCTGACAGTCCCTCCCGCCCTGCCCGGGGTGGGAGGACTCATTTGATGATTTTAGCACGATAAAAAAAAAAAAAAAAGTTACAGCAAAGGATGTATTTATAAATAGAATATTAATCATGAAGTACTAATACTTAGTTGATGCAACTTACTAAGCTTTCTAGTAAGTTGCGTCTTGTTATCACAATATTTTTCTAGTAGTCTTGTTATCACAATATTTTTCTCTGTGCAATTATGGGCTCATCATTCTCCTGCCCTTATCCCATTTTATTTGTGGTCAGCGCAATTTGTATTTTTCTTCCATTCATCTTTATCAGACATCATTCGCGGATTCACTTTCTTCACATTCATGTCATGTTTCACACAGTCCATCCATCTTTTCCATCCATCATAACTGCTCTCCGTCTTCGTCCTGGACACAATATACCGTTGAACAAGTTCGCATTTTTAATGGGTAAAGTGCAGTCACCAAACTGCACGGAGTGCAATATCATCGAAGATGTATACCATTTATTTATGGAGTGTGTCCGGAACGAACCGGAGAGGAGAGATTTACTCAATTTCAATTATTAGTTTTTTGAGACCGGTGTTTGTAATAGCGTTGTAATAGATTAAACCCCCTTAAAAAAAAATCCTTACTTTGGTCTGCCTCTTCTCTGATAGCCTTCATCATTCATACTTACAACTCTTCTTATAAAATGATTTTCAACTCTTCGCATTTCATATCCATACCACGATAACCGGTTACTTTGCGTGCAATTACGGGCTGCTACTGACAATATCCTACCCGAAAAAACTAACAGTACTTTACCCGAGAATCGAATCTAGGGACCTTACTTTCATCACTCATTCTTTACAATACTAGGTTAATAGGGCAGATAGTAAATAAACAACCTTAAATAGGCTATTATCAATGGATTATGATGTCGCCGTGCTTCAGGGGTATTAGGAAGCCCCACGTACTAACAAAATCGATGTCTTCGATTAAATAGTTACATACAATACAGTACAACACAAGCCAGGGGTTCAATCGGGTAATTCCGTCAGAGCCGAATTTTGCCGATCGAAACTTACTGAATGTGCTTACTGCAAGTAAATAAATATCAATTTTATGTCTTTTCATTAAGCTAAATATTGTACTCACATTTCAATCGGCAAAATTCGGCTGTGGCGAAATCAGCCGATAGAATCCTTGGCTTGTGTTGTACTTGAACTGTTATGATTTAAAAGCAGTAAGGGCTGTGATCGTAGCCCTGACACAGTCACAGGCTATGGGTTCAAATCCAGACGGGCGCGCACCAATAGGTCACGTATATTCATGACCTTTTTTCATCACTGGGAGTCAATGGATACAAACGTCTCGAAGCTAATCGAAGTGGAAGTCTATGGAGGAGGCCTATGTCCAGCAGTGGACGCGAAAAGGCCTCAATGGAGATGATAGTTCAGCATTGCTGTAATGGTGAAGGAAAACATTGCGAAGAACCAAAAATTGGAAGACTTGTCTACAAATTCGCACTGGGCCCGTATGGCAAATTAAAGCCTTGACGAAATAAGCAGTGGAAAATAATAGATGATGATGATGTAATAGTTTTTCAGGGAAGCCCCACGAACAAACTAACAAAATCAATGTCTTATTAGTTACCTGCAAGTTCACGAGCTGTTATGATTTAAATTTTAATGGAAAGTTCGTGCTGGACACTAATGACTTGATATTGTTTGAGTTAGAAGTACTTGAGTTGTTAACCTGGGACGTGTTTATTATCGTCTACATGAAATGGGTTTAATATTATTGTTAGTTCTTATTAGTTATTGCTCATGGCTTTGCTTGCGTGAAAGTCGATATTACGGATTTATTAAAACACGTCCCCGACTTCGCACGGGTGCATTTTCTCTACTATCCTTACATTAATATGAAAGTATATGACATATAAACCTTCCGTGAAAAATTATCTAACTGATGATGAAAACCCCATCAACATCCGTTGTGTGGTTTAGGAGGAGTTAGCGGATATACAGACAGATAGACGCGGAAAGCAACTTTATTTTATAAAATGTAGAGATGACAGAATTTCAAACAAACTTTCATTTTATTTAGGGTTAGAATTTTCAAAAATCCTGGATGTGCATTTTGATTAACTTCTTTTATATTACATGTATACTTCTTGCTAACAAAATCCAATAATTGGCAAAAAAAAGAAATAGTTTATTCCTTTCAACAGAGTAGGAAAGTATTTTTCGTTTCATGGAAATTCAGCAGTTGCAGCGGCGTTTCGTGAAATTAAAAATGGCATTTTCTTTTTTTGTATGAATACTGGCAAAGATATGAGCTTTATCGCGTTTCGTTTTATCAAAATGTCATCGCAGGGTATATTATAGCAGTGTGCAGGCGAGTGAAGATGAGTCATGATGACAAACCGAAATTATCTTGATAATTTTTTCAACTTTCGAGTGTCTTGTGACATTTCAGTGGGTCATTTACTGGATTGCTGTAAAGCTGTAAAGGCTAGAATTAAAATTTCAGTAAAGTGGAACGACATTTTAGGGTGACCAACATTGTCTTAGTTGACAATAGTATCTTTCAGCCTAATTTAAAAAAAAATATAGTACCTAGATACAAATCAAAACAAATAAGTATTTTATAAAAAGAGTAAAAAAAGACAATGTTATGTTTGTTAAATATTTATTTTTTATAGCTTTTTTTATTTTTTTATTTAATAAACATTTATAGTTACATTGTTGTTGTTATTGTTCGTTGTTAGGTAAAGTGTCAAAAAACAAAGATGATCCATCCAATTGAATTATAAGTATTTTTGAGTACTATTTATTTCTTCCACAATAAATAACTACGCAGACTCAAAATACAATGATATAATACTATTTGACGACACGGTGGGTGCAGTGAGTAAGCGATTAGCTTTCTGCGCTACGTGCCGCGGGTTCGCTCCCCGCACAGAACAAATATTTGTATGATCTACAGATAGTTGTTTCAGGTCTGAGTGTGTGTGCATGTGAGATGTATGTTTGTAAACTGTATCCTCTATACAGGAAAAATATTAGTGATGGCAAACATTAAAAAATAAAATATTAATATGGTTGGATCTCCTACGACATTTCCAAGTATAAAAATTTCAAATTTTTGAATAAGTTTTACTATTTGTAAAGATCACACAACTCACAAGTCATTGATTCTTTTAACAATCCTAGAGTACCTAGAGTCTCGACATTTCATAAGTGCCTGTATCTGGTTTACATGAAATAAAGATTTATTCTATTCTAAGCAAAGTCTAGACAAAGTTTAATTTTGCAAATTCTAAGTAATCCCAAAGTCAAGAATATCCATATCAATCATTAATTTGGTGTTCAAACGTTAACCGAATCAATTTCATCTTACCCTAAATCCATTAATTAATGTAAATTTTAGATTAACAATTTCGGACCGAAATTAGTATTACGAATCTACTTTAAACAAAGTAATTACTCAACTAAAAACATAGAGTTATTCAAGTTTTGTGAACAAAGTTTTTGTAAAAGGCTTTCTATTCCATTCTATTCCATATTGAAAAGTAAAAGATTTGTTCACTTTAAAAGGAGTAGGTAGTCCAATGTTCGTTTCGGAAGCTTTTTGTTAGCCTGGAGCGCTCTTCTTTGAAATTTCGAAAGTAATGTTATACACTACATGACAATAGCTTCCGAAATTGAATTTGAATTGGACTAGGAAAGTGCACAGTATTATTTTCGTTGTGCATATTTTATGTTAAAGAAACTTTATTAAAATACCTGCTAAAGTAGAATTCCGAAGTGAAGTGTCATGCTACTCGTCTAGGAGCAAACTATTTTTATGCAGCAAACTTACTATAATAACTTAGTACACTGTTCTTAAATTCATAGACCGAAGTGATCCAATTTTTTTAACAAAGTGTTAAGTACGACACATCTTAGATATTACATCGATGTATCTGATCGAAAAACCAATGACAATCGTGCGCTTAGATAATGTTACAACTTATTGCGTCAGCGTAAAGATCATGTTTTACTACAGTAATAATATACCAACAGTTGTGGTCTAGAAGTCGCACTCAGAACGGAAGTTATAGGTTTTACAAAGTTTGCCGATGCGACTTCTTAGTTGTGTCGTACTATACTGTTGTAAGAAATGACAAACAGACGGACAGACTTTATTCAAAAAGAGTGAATAAATTAATACTTGATTAGTTTTCCTTTTCTAAACTTTCTTCGGTCCAATCTGTAATTAGATTTAGATATTTTTATTTAGATAATAGAGAATTATTTAGATAATAATAATAAAATTATTTTGTGAGCAGGGGTCACGGTTGCTTGGTTGGCAAGAGCGGCTAGTGTACTAAACTAGGTCGCAGATTCGAGTCCTACTTGCGGTCGAATTTCACCTTCCACAATTTTTTTTTTAGATTCTCTTGAGTTTCCAATATAAATTATGTCCCAGCTAAAACCCGTAATTGTATAAAAATACCTATCTTTAGACAAAGTAGATAAGTTATAACTTCCCAGCCATAAAGGACTTGACTGACTTATCCTGTATGAAGTTCGAAACTAATTCTCTTATAAACTTCGAGCGTCTTAAGATGATATTAAATTTAATATTTCATGAATCTCTAGTATCCTGCAGGCAACACCGTGTTTACATAATATGTTGGAGAAATCTTAAAATGAATTCCTATCCGTCGTACTTTGAAAGATTATGTGTGCAAAAGTATTATCATGCTTGGTTGAAGTAGGGAGCTAATCGAGGTAATTAATCATAGTGTTCTATCATCTCATTATCATTTAATACTGGCAATCACCTTCATCACTGGCCACTTAATCCTTCCAAATTCAAATTCAAATTTAGATCACTGCGCTTCATCATCATTTTTCATTTCCTTATTCGGTGATTCCTAAAGAAACTTTAAAAGAAGACACAGCTGTTATTTTTTTATTATTAATTTTATGAAATTATCTGAACCTCTCCCAGAGACCGAGGACTAGCCTAGCCGTGGCACATAGACGGAAGAATAGAAATAGAGCTTTATTTCATGTAAACAAAATACAGGCACTTACGAAATGTGGAGACTATGTGCGCGGTTTCTAAATAGTAGTTCCAAACAGTAGTTCTTTTAAAATTCTTGATTAGTACAATGTTGTGGTCGCGGGACTTATCTCATTACCGTGACTCCGGAACGTAAAGGGCTATTGAAGGAACACCGTGGATTTTAGTCAGTACAAGTCCGACAGTCCCTCCCGCCCTGCCCGGGGTGGGAGGACACATTTGATGATTTTACCACGCTAAAAAAAATTAAAAAAAAAGTACAATGTTGTGGTAAGAGCTGCGAGAATAATGTAATTTAATGTGAATAAAAATAAATTAGAATAAGATAAAAATAATAATTTGCCTTTAAAAAAGAATGCCATGGCAGTTACAAGCTGATCAGGCCCGACAGACGGCACAATAACAGATAGTCGGCATGATTATATCATTTACTTATCCAGTCGCAAACTTGGAGAGCTTGTACATAAAAGGTTTTATAGATAAGTCTAAGGCTTTATGAAAAGACGAATTACCCTGCTACTAACAGATGTTGTAAGTTACATGCATTGTTGTGGTCTTTTGAAGTGAAGTGGAATTGTTTTGTGTGGTTTAAGGGTACATCCGCCCCATGTAATGTAACCGCTAGAACTTTAGCTCGTCTGTATGGAAAAGTTATGGTAAACATCTTTATAAGGTGAGTGAGTAATGTAGGTAAGATACTTAAGTGACTCAAGTAACTTTTAACTTTGACACATTTTTTGGTGTTCTTTGTTTAAAAAATCTCTATGAAAATACCTTGGGAATTTTCCAGACGATTCTCGATATTTTCAAGAATTCGGGCCCGATGCTGGTTTTCAACCGGACCTTAAGTACCTACTTGGATAGTAAACGAGGACTGAGATGAGTTGACTGCCCAAAATGCGCCACTGCGCGTACTTTAGCGCCACTCGAGAAGGCTTATCCAGTGCAGCACAATGTCTATATGGTACCATATGGAATTGCGCAGACGGTGGGTCGTACAACTTTGCCGCGATGACAGAGAAGAAATCACATGAAACACACGGTGAATCAAACTGTCTGCTCGTTAAAACGTCACTGGTAGTCGGCGACGGTACGCAACGGGCGGTGGACGCGCCCGTCGGCGCAGCGCCTTAAACTGCTTAAAACGGTTTTTGGATCTAAAAGCTTTGTGAAAGATGATAATAATATTATGATTTCTTCTTTGAGTTTTCTATGATTTCAGACAACTTTTTGATGTATCGTGACAGTTAGACAAAACTGTAATCAATCAAATGAAATTATAATCAAAGAGAAAACTTTCAAGCGAAGGCAATAGGTATAAAAGCTTTTCTTTATACTTTCTAAAGAATTTCAATCGTAATGGAATTATACAGGGTGTAAGTGATTTCAATCGTAATGGAATTATATAGGGTTTAAGTGACATCGTAACGAAAACTGATACCATGGTTTCAGGACATGATTCTGGACCAATCAGTGATAGAATTTTGTCCCCAGTTATTTTAGTTAGTTATAAAAACTGTGAACACAATCGTAATTTTTTTAGAAGATGGACTCTAATTTCAACCACTGAGATGTCCAGAATCTCGTACCAAATCCATGGTAACAGTTTTTGTTACGATGTCACTGACACCTTGTATAAACTCGCGCCTTCAGTAGCGCCACATTTTAGGGCATCAACGAATATTGACCGAACTAAAAAGAGATAAGAATTGGATTGACAAGTGATTGAGCGATCGACTGCTACGGTATTTATCGCGGGTTCGATATGGAACAAATATTTGTATGAGCTACAAGTAGTTGGGATATTTGTCCCTTAAGATTTATGTTTATAAACCCACGATACAGGAATGAGTGCTAGAGTGAGGTAAAATTTAAAAACAAAAGGATTTGTGATTTGCATCACTCGTATCCGTATTGTTCTTCACCACTGCTCTGAAGCGAACTGTAAAACGGTGAACGGTTGTTTTCGAAAGAAAACCTTTATTCGAAAACCAATAAAAACAAAAAAAAAACTCAGAAACCAAAAACCAAATAAACAAAAAAAATTGAGTGACATCCACCAATCCGCATTACGCTCGCGTGATGAACTACAGTGTTGCGTATACTTGCGACCGTGTCCATTAAACAAGTTCGTCTGCCTAATTATAATAGACAGTTTGCTCCTCGATCAATAAAACTTTGCCTTGATATATATATTATTCATCCATTTTACTAGGCTTTTTGATACAATCAATATTTGAGCAGTTTTGTCTGACACATTTCATTGATATGGATACCTTAGTTTACAAGTGATCCAAGAAAAATTTTAGTGGTTACTTTTTGGGATCATTATCTAGGTTTTTATACAGGGGTTATAGTTACAGTTATAGTTATAGTTACAGTTAGGGTTACAGTCCACCCACCAATCCAGTCGTGACGGGAATTAGCAACCCAAAAAGTCAGACAATCGGTCTAACCTTAGGATATCAGTGTATCACAGTAATTGGGTGGTGGAGGTCAGATGGCAGTCGCTCCGTATAAAATAATGATATTCGGCCGCATTTGGTTAAACTGGAAGCTGACCGCAACGTAGGTGGTACAAAGGCCAGGCAGATGATGATGGTGTAAGTGACATCGCCATCGTAACTAAAACGAATACCTACCATGGATTCAGTACATGATTCTGGACACCTCAGCGTTAGAATTTTACGATCTTAATAATAGAAATATAAGAATTTTCATTAAATATTATTTAATTAAATAAAAGAAAATTTAAGAAAATAGTCAAACCAAAGCAATATTGCAGAGAAACTTTAACACTTTGGCCGACTAGAGACTCAAACCCAGAACCTCTCGCTTATCAGCTCTATTGCGACTACTAGATCAATGAGGCAGGCACAGTTAACTAAATATGGCTGCGTATAACGTAAATAGGTCGTCCATCACACTTGTATCTCTAATGGGTAAACAAAGCTTAGAGTGTTGTTGACGCAAAAATATTAAGTGTCATCAGGCTAATTTCCCTTGAGGCTTGAGTATCAAGCAGTTGTATATGTTTTATTTTTATTTTTTGCCTATGGGGCAAACGGTCTTGCGGTTTACCTGATGGTAAGTGATCACCGCCGCCCAGAACATCCGCAACACCAGAGAACTCACCGATGCGTTGCCGACATTTTAGGATGGTGTTAGGAAAAAGGGAGGAAAAGGAGAAGGAAGGGGACTAAGGGAGGAATTGAGCCACTGGCGCTCCACGCTGACCGAACGAAACGTAATAGTGTGTGTTCTGTGGGAGGGTAGCACTTGACTGTATATTTTATAATCATTCAGTCTATTACTGTCCCACTACTGGGCACAGGCCTGTTCTTAGAATGAAAAGGACTAATTAACATTTTGTTGTCACGTAATTCTCGCTATTTTAGCGTCAATTAATTATCAATTTTCGAATGTATTGTAGTTGACACGGTGTCACGTGTCACTAGTTGGAAAACAACTAATGACCGAACTTTGATTATCAAACTTGTTGATAAGACCCCCGAACCGTTGTGGGTGCCAAGTGATTAATTAGGGGAGTTTCACGGTGAATCGACACAAAGTGAGACGAAATCGAATATCGCTGATTGATGACATTTAGTCACAGGAGGAACTATTTCAATTTATCATTAGTTTTGTCACATTATCAAAGGGACGTTTTGTTTCAGGAAACGGTCCTATTTGTTGATGAAAACCACTATTGTGTGAACTGTTGAATACGAATGGGTAGCCATATTATATTATTTACTACGAAGTCTAAGGTTGGCCTGTAAAAGAAAGCATCAAAACAGAGACAATACTTTTCTTCACCAATTTCTTCGCCAGTTGTAAACCGATTTAGATGATTCTTTTTTTGTTTGTAAGAATAGGGCCTGGCAGTGTTGGTACCGCATGTACTTCGTATGCATCCTTTTCCTGTACATACCACTGATGTATGTGTGAGCAAGAGGCTCAAACCACGGTAGTGTGCACTTCCGCACCGCCCAAGTTAACAACAGTTTCGACTATGAAGACCATATAAGAAGTAGTCGTCTCTCGATTTTTACAACAAGCAGTAAGCACTCTTTACCAAGCAGCAACACAGGGCAGACACCACCTTCCAGACCAACGCTCCACAGCTCAGAAGATACTGTGCAATACTTTCCTTCTCACTCATCACTCATCAGCGGCAGTTCGATATTCTCCTATCAAATGTGTGTGTCAATAGTTCTATACACTATCACCTATGATTTAATTTTTAAACTGATAATACTTTCCTTTACAAACACATCCAACCAAAATTCACCAACATAGATAAAAACATCAATTAACCGCATCCACATCATTAATATAGTCTTTCGGCACTGAAACGTTTAATTTTGACAAAAAAAAATTTATTAACCTAACCTATGCCATGCTAATTTTATTAAGAAGTAAAATTGGACCATGATAGTTTTATTAACGACTGCCATTTTGCAAAATATCCTTGTTAATTCAATATAGCTAATAGTTATTAGCGTAGTTGCTACATAGTCTATTCTTAATAGCTTTAATTTTACAAATGGTTTAGTTAATGAAGTAAATAAAAATAATTTATAAGGCGAAAGGTGGCCTACACCGAAGGTCAAGGCCAATTTTATAATATTTTGTACGAAGTTGGACACATTTTTGTGTAAATATTTTTTGTAAAAAATTGAAATGACCGAAATAAACCCAAAACCTACTCAGTCTATCGCAGTTGTAATAAAAGATTATTATTTGTTGTTGCTACGACGTAGCAGATGGTACGGCTACGCATCGTAGCAGTAACATTAAGCTACTCGTAGAACTACGCTAAGCTACGTAAGCTACGCTTACGTAGCCGATAAACAACATCTCATATTTTTTAGTTTTTCTTGAACTTCGTTGTGCATTATAGATTTAGGGTTGACTAGTTTTATTAAGAAATTATTTCTTATTATTTATTTAAGTAACAGTTTATGAAGTACTCGTAATTTTTTCCGGTCGACCACCCCTAAGGCTCAAATCGTTTGTGCCCGGCGTCCAAACGCAGATTTACTAACTCTAAGTGGGCCGCAGCCGTTCAAAGCATTTTGTTAGCGAAATGTATCACCGCAACGTATCGTGACTGAACACACAGAAAGAAGAATTAATACTTAATACCATACATCGTCCCAAATCACTACATCTAAACAAATATTTTATAGAGAAAAAAATTTTATCTTTGAAAGAAAGTTTTTTTTTTATTCTGGACTCGCCAGGAACGTATAAAAGTACAGAGGTACAAAAATAAAACAAATAAAACATAAAAATTACAAAAAGAAAAGCAATAGTCAAAGCAACCTGAAGGAGACCAAAAATGGCCCCCATCTCAACATAATGCTGTGGCATTTATTGTTTGGTGATTGTTTGTAATGGATAAACTCAAAAACTACAGGACCGTTTAACAAAAATCTCCAGCAAAATGCTATAATAATAATATCACTGAGTAACATAGGCTATAATTTATTAAGATATCACGTGGGCGAAGCCGCTGGCGGAAGCTAGTATTATATAGTGAGTATATAATACTAGCTTCCGTCCAAGGCAGCGGTTTCAATCACTTGGTGCACAGTTATTGAAATGTCACCTTAATTGCCTCCGCTCACAATCGCGCCTGCCTAGTACCTACGCTGCGGTAATCATGTGCGGTCACGCAGTCCGTTGTGGTTCACAGAACATTTCTTTCATACAGGGTGGAAACTTAAAAGTTAACCCTTTCATGTTTCCATCCTGTAAGGAAATTTGTTTTAGATTATTATTAGAAGCGGTTGCGTTCTGATAGAAGCGGTTGCGTTCTGATAGAAGCGGTTGCGTTCTGATAGAAGCAGTTGCGTTCTGATAGAAGCGGTTGCATTCTGATAGAAGCGGTTGCGTTCTGATAGAAGCGGTTGCGTTCTGATAGAAGCGGTTGCGTTCTGATAGAAGCGGTTGCATTCTGATAGAAGCTCATTTGGCGGAGTGGCTAAGAAATTGATCTTCAGCGCTACGAGTTGCGTATTCGACCCCCCACGCACTAATATTTGTGGCGAATAGTTGTCCAGCGTATGGGTGTTTGTGCAATTGAGATTTGTCTGTAAACTGGCACACACGGCTACATATCAAGCTATACGTTTCCAATATAAGCTGACCTCTTATTGTACGGAAAACCTATAAAATTCGAGGTCAGCTTATACTGGAAATGCATAGCTTGATTTGTAGCCGTGTGTTCTCACAACACACGAAAAAAATGAAGATATACACGAGACACTTGATGTGTCGTATAATGAAATGCATAAATTAATAAAGTGAGGACAGCTTCCTTAAAGTTTTTTGTAATTGAAACGCTTGGAGATACTGTTGTCCTAGGCTAAGCTTGATTAAGAGCTACGATAAACTTGATTATATTAAATAAATTTGAATAATTTTGGGTTTAAAATAAGTTATTCAATTTTCTCTTTGTTCCTGTGGTAAAATATACACCCGGTATTTCGGCCTAACGACTAACCTGACTGCAAATTACTGTGACCTGTATGAGGTGATGGAATTTTAAAGGGGTGCGCCTCGACCTATTAAATCAAATGGCGCAAAGTTTCTTACAAAAGTTTCTAGCATTACCATCAGAATACATCAGAGTAATTTAAGTGACAATGGCCCAATGACTGAGGCATCAGAATGCCGATCAAGAGATTGTATGTTCAATTCCCATTCATTGCACGTATTGACGTAGATTCATTCGTACCACAAGCATATTCAGCTTTGTTGGCCCTCCAACGAAGAACGAAGAAGAAGGTTAGTAGTTTTTTTTTATACCATTAAGTTGTCAAAAAATTTAAGCATACGACACTTGCAACACCAGGGGCATCACTCACCGACCCTACTAATAGCGTCGCCCCTACTGCCTAGACGACGCTTCCCCAAGAAGCACTAGCGACATTGCTTACCGTTAAGAACACAATACTGCAGCAGAGCAGTGTTATTTGGAAACGATATTCTGCAAGGTGGAGGTACTTCCCCAGTCGGGCAACTCCAATTTGGAGCGGAAAGTCCCGCTATACCTCTCTTGAAATTATAGTATTCCTACTGACATCTGCCAATAGCAATAGCAATACTAGTACCTAATCTTCTTCCTTTTGTGCTGGTCCAAAGTATGGCCAGCTCAAAGTGGTTCTTGATTGGGTTCTTTAGGTCTTCCACATTACACGAGACAGAACAGTTAGAGCACAACAGCAGATGCTCCATTGTTATTATGGTGTTTACTGGTACTGTGCAACCCAAATTGATACTAATCTTCTACTACATTGGCGTCTGTCTGTCTGTATATCCGCTAACTCTTCCTAAACCACGCAACAGATTTTAATGCGGTTTTCACCATCAGTTAGATATTTTTTCACGGAAGGTTTATATATTATATAATACTTTGATATTTAATGTAAGGATAGTAGAAAAATTGCACCCGCGCAAAGCCGGGGACGGGCCGCTAGTTAAAAATATTACTGGTTTAAAGTTGGATGAAAAATTAATTTTACATTTATTTTTGTGTTATGATCACGTCATTCGCACGCATTCCGCTCCATACAAATTCATAAACAGCGCTTAACAATTTTGTATAGAGCCATTGACCGCCGCCGCTGTCGCCTCGCTCCCCGCTATGGTTGAGACCGCGGCTTTAGGACATACGCGGTCAAGTGTACGTGCAAAAGTACTCTTGTCAAGGATGCTTGTCAGCTGTAACATGGGCCGTCACTAGTCTTAATAAATCCAGCACCCAATAAAATTTATTACTTTAGGTAGGCAAAATTTTTATACTTTATGAATTGAGTAGGTACCTACTAACAGTAAAACTGTAACAATTTTTTTACCATTTACAACCCTAACTCATTTGCGATAAAAAAAATATCCAGGCTTATTTTAGGGCATCTAACCGACGTGACGTGATAGCAAAGTATCGAAATAATCTTGACCTAAATTTCACATTTAGTTATGCCGCATGGTTGATGTAATTTTATTAGCAATCAGGCACTTGTTTCGAAGTGACCTCTACGTCACTAGCCGGCCCGTAATATTGAGATATACGTCATTACACGTTATAATAAAATAAGTAAAAATATTTTTATATTTTATTAATTTTCCTCCTCTTCTCCGATAATTATATCGGAGTAGAAACGCACTATCGATGTATCAGATGAAATTTGACAGCATTTGCTAAATAGACGATCTTAAAAGATATTGTATGGAATGATTTTCAGGAACTATAATTAAAATATATTAAATTTCAGAAGTTCTTAATGATAAAGTATATACTTTGTACTTCCATAACATTTTTCGAGAAGTATAGTGACGAAAGTAGGTCTTACCATGAGTATACCGTGGGTGACTTTACCAAAATGATTCTGGAGTACGTATCTAATAATAAGGTTGTAAAAAAAAAATGTATACGTCACTAACGACACTCACTATTGTGCGCCGAAACTAGCGAAAGTTAGTACTTACTATTACCAGTCGCCAAGACATGAAAGACACTGCAGGGGTTGTGTTGCAGTAATAATTAACCAATGAAATAAATCTAGCCTATTACTGTCCCACTGCTTGGCACGGGCCTCTTCTCAGAATGAGAAGGGTTAGGCCTTAGTCCACCACGCTGGCCTGGTGCGGGTTGGCGGACTGCATACACTATCGAGGACTATAAGATGAGGCTCTCGGGTGAGCTGGTTTGCTCACTATGTTTTCTTTACCGTTAATGCAAGTGATAATCAAATTTCTGCTGCAACCAATAGTCTAATTAAAATATTGTGCCTCTATTATTTCTGTAAAATTAAACATAATTATAGGTATTTCTAATTATTTTATTACTACTAAAATGTCGGGGCAATATCCGCTATTGTCATGATAAATGGCACAGACTATACAACAGGCCGTTTTGTCGTCTTAGATATAGCAGACAATATATGATCAAACGAACTTCCTGAAGTGAAGTTCGATCATTATTATATGAGTCGCTTCATTCGAAGATATAATATATTTACCAAGTAGTAGTCCCTTCTTCCTACAGGCAACATCGCACGTATTTCAGAGAGTAACTAGAAATACTTTTTTTTTTTTTTTTTTTGTCAATGTACCGTCAATACATCTCCTTGTAAGATTGCTCATTCCTTTTAGAGACTTAAATGAACAAAACTTTTGGGGTATAAAACACTGCAATTTATGGAACGTGGTTTTATGACGGGAGAGGAGGGTTCTTATATCTTCGAATGAAGCGACTCATATAATAATGATCGAACTTCACTTCAGGAAGTTCGTTTGATCATATATTATATATTCGTCGCTTCATTCTTCAGATATAATATATTTACCAAGTAGATTTTTAGAGAAACAATTTTTGTTCCGGTTATGTAATTTTAATAAAAGAAAACGAAACGTAATAACAATCACAGCTGAACTTAAAATTACTCAATATTCTTAATTATTCTATATAAAAAGGAAATAGTAATTTCTTATATCTAATGATCTATTAATTAGAGGGAAACACAACTGCGTTTGCAAAATCATCTGCTCTTAGAATTGGCCGGTCATAAAATCGAGCAAAAGCTGAAGAGGTGCTGGTCCAGCCAGCCGTCTTTCTAATAGTGTCTACACTAAGTCCAGCGACACGAGCGGCCGACGTAGCGGCATGTCGCGTACTGTGTGCGCTGAACGTGCTGACATCCACGCCGCTTTCCGACAGCACCTGCTTAATCCATCGACTGATAGATTGAGCTGTGGCAGCTTTGTGTGGTTTTCTATATGTCAATAACAGGTTTTCTACATTCGTGGTCCTCATATTTTTTGTGACAAAAATATAATCTTTGAGGACTGAAGCAGGACATATATTTATATTGTCTCTAAAGAATGGAAGAAACAATACCGGTTGATCTCGCCCGGGAGCAGAAGTCTTAATAATATCTGTTATGGCTATCTTAACTCCGCTTGGTGTAATAGAAATATTATCTAATTTTATTAAAGAAAACGTTTGTACCCTATGGGCTGTACAGAGTGCTAATAAAATAACTAATTTTTTGGTAATCCTTTCAATACTTAGTTCTAAGTTTGGGTACCAATTGGACAAATGATTGAGTACTAATTGAGGGTCCCAAGTAGACGTATACTTGGGTTTATTTGGTTTAAGCTTGTAAGCTCCTTTTAATAATCGTTTTATACAATCATCGGCACCTACATTAAAGTCAAGAATCAACGATAACGCGGAGCGGTGACTATTGAGGGAGCCATAAGAACAACCTTTATTAAATTGCTCAGTTAAAAAGGAAAGAACGGATGATTTCGAGCCACTAAAAACTTTAACGTTATGTGACGAACAAAACTGCCACCAGAGTCTTAATGTTACATTATATTGCCTAATAGTGTTGTCGGCTAGTGAAGCCATTATTAGATTTAGTGAATCGAGTGGGGTCCCACGGCGTGTGAAAGCCGTCCGCAGAGCCTCGCGACACCCAGGGTAAGTTTCGCGTGCAGGGGGTGGTGCTCCCTGAAATGAGATTGAAGAAGAAATTTACTAGGGTTCAGGTAAAGTATATGAGAGTCAATCAAACTTCGTAAAAGTGGGTACCATGGCTGCGAAGGCCAGTGAGGAAATACTAAAATTCCTTTGGCACCGTCTTCAATAATCTTGCGTAAACATTTAAGAACTAAAGAAAATGGTGGAAACGCGTAGAAATATTTGGATTGCCAGTTCAACGTAAAAGCATCTACAGCAAACGCATCTGGGTCTTGTTTCCAAGAAGCAAACAAGTCACATTTGGCATTGTCACGAGAAGCGAAGAGGTCAATATCAGGACAACCGAAGTGTTTTTTAATAATTCGATAAGCGTTATCTGATAACTCCCACTCCGTATCAGGATTAATCTTCCTAGATTCTTCGTCCGCGTAATTATCTTTTGTATTCACGTAAGATGCGAACAACCAAATGTTACGCTTCTCACACCACTGCCAAATGCATCTTGTCAGATCGTTTAGATGCGGAAACTGAATACCACCAAGGCGGTTTATGTAACTAATTGCTGTGGTATTATCTACCCTCAGTAATATTGCACAATGTTCATCATTATTGGCAAAACTTTTCAGTCCCAAAAATACAGCGAGGAGTTCTAAGTAATTTATATGGTGTTTCATTTCTGCGGCCTTCCATCTGCCGTGAACCTTTGCGCCGTTGCAGACAGCACCCCAACCCGTTCTAGAGGCGTCTGAATATATTTCTTTTTTATAACTTTGATTTCTAATCGGACACATGGTCGTGAAAATATGATTACGCCACCAATTGAGATCTTCTAGAACAGATTCGGGAATATTAATCTTATACTCATAATTATTATTATGTCGTTGTAATGACAGGAATTTTTGGCGTTCCAACAGTTTTGTATATAGGAAGCCATATCGAACTGCTGGGCAAGCAGCCACCAGAACACCTATTAATTGCGCAAACTCTCGAATGGTACACCTTGGCAATCTCGAAAACTTTTTAACCAACTGATTAATGTTGTTACGTTTATCAATAGGTAACGACAAGGACATGTCATGTGTGTTATATACAAATCCTAAAAATTTACATTTTTGAAAAGGTTTTAATGAACTTTTTTCATAATTAACTATGAAACCTAAACATTCTAAAAGTTTTAGAGTTTCACGTACATTAACAACACATTCCTCATAATTATTACCAATACATAAAATATCGTCTAAATATATGACCGATTTGAGTCCCCGTTTACGAAGATAGGCTACGACTAGGGATTGCAAATATTCGATATTTTTCGGTATTCGAATATTCGAATAATTTTTCAGCCCTATTCGAACTATTCGAATAATATTCGAATATTTCAGAAAAATTAAATATTTATATAATTTGTCACATTTTTATAGCCTTACAAACTGGTATCATATTTTTATGTAAGTTCGCCTAACATCATTATCAATCATTACCAATATTTAAACATCAAACTTGTAATCAAATGAAATAATTTTAACAAATTCTTAATACAAATGTCGTCCAGTGAAGTTTTCTCTTCACGTATTAATATATAAATAGTTAGAAGTAATATGAACTTCGACCATAACCAGAAAATCAAAATTTCACAAATAAAATCAAATAAACATTTTTTTTTTCAAATTGTCCTCCAAAAATCATAGTGGACGTAATCAAAACAATGCCACCAGTATCATTCAATTACCTTCCATTGAAAATTGTTGAAACCAAATAATACAACTAATTAATCATAATGTTCATGAAATAAAAAATTCTAAATTCTTAAAAAATGATAGGAAACCTACTTGGTAGGAAAATCAATTAGAATCTCACTTGAAAAGTCAAACAATATGTTAATAAACTTTATACAACATACAAAGTAAAAGTAGCAAAAAGGTATTGTATTATCAATTTCATAAGGATGACTAGAAACGCGAGCAAAATTACAATAAGAATGCACTGATAACTAGCACCTAAGGAGATATTTAAATTGCAAGTGTACGCAATCACTTAAATTGAAAGTTATGAGATCCAAGTGATCCAACGCGGTAAGTACCAATTATAATTAAATAAATGTGCGGTGATCGGATAGGCACATAATAAAATTATTCTTATTTACCAGTGACGTTAGGAAACCAAAGGACTTGTCATGTTTAACATTATCTATAGGAAACGGACGGAAAAGAAGCTGGCGGTCCGCCATTATGATTTCTCACCTGTCAGTCGCTATGTCAGGTACATCAGCTGTCAACGCGGTTTATTTTTGTACGTAATTTAATAATATTTCCTTAATCTATTGTGATACTGTGTGTTTATTAAATCAAAACAAGAACTGACTTTATAAACAATATGCCGAACTGTGGTATTATTGGGTGCGGCATTAAAAGAAGCGGAAATCGACCAAACATAACATTGCACCGGTACGTACTTTATTATTATGAAAATATGTCCCAATAGACACAATTCTAATAAGTTTATGCATAATTGAGAAAGCTTGGCAATATAGCTACATGAATTTAACATTTTGCCTATGATTTCATCACGTTTTTCAGTATATTTCGTGAAAATTATTTGTTGTTGATATGGAGGTAGTGTTGTCCGCTCATGCATTTTTTATTGTCGATACTCTACTTTTTTATTATTTTAATTTTAATATTAAATATTTTCTTATTGTTTTAATAATGAATAAAGGAGATATTAATACTTCGTTTCTAATATTATTGTTTTTATTGTCTCGCAGGTGTGAATAGTAAAGTATTCCCCTCGGGGATAAAGGTGTTCACGTCTTGGGCGAGCATGAATCCGGAGCTCAGAGAGAGGGTTTAGACTAGAATTCTGAATGCGCATAACATAGCGCCCGTGCCGTAAGACACTACTTTATCCCCTAGTGAATAATATTTAAAAATGTAAAATTGTATGGTTTATAAATTAATAAAAAAAGGATTAATATTATTAGCTTGTTTCATTTGCCTTGTTACGTGATGCCTAATATTAGTCTCGTATGGGTTCAATTTCCGCAAGGAAGAAATTGTTGTATAGCCTTCGGAAGTATCTACTTTTACATCCTGTCCTACCCCTATCCCTTTCCTTTTCCTTGAATATTACTTAGTACCTACTACCTATATTATATAAACAGTTCTAACAACAACAAAAAAATAAATATTCGATTGCAAAGTTGTTCCCGAATAGTACGGAATAACTTCACCATAGATTATACACTAATACTGATAAACTTCACTGTCCCCTGCGACGCCGAACGTTAACTGGCAAATACCTTGAGCAAAAAGCGGCGTGGTGTGGGAAAGTTCGCGCCCGTTCGCGCACATAAACTGTCGTGAGAGAGAAGGACAAAAGAGACTAAAGGTCACCTTATTAGATGTTTGCCGATCTCTATACGTACCTGTAATATCCTCTGTTACTAAGTTAAAGCTATAAAAAAACGTTACGAGAGCTTTCTAAGTTGGAACCTATGTTGGGATAATTATTATTTTAAGCCTTTATATTGTCCCACTGCCTGTTGGGGTAAGATATTATTTGGTTGGACGTTGCCTTAGATTGTCCTTTGAGAGCGACCTATATGAACATTTCTGACAGCATATCGACAAACATATCGAATGGCATACGGGTGCATCACTACACTAAGCCGCCATTTAGATGTCTCGATAGCTTTTGTTTTACACCACAGACTACATAGTATTCACGTTGTTTTGTAGTCATGCCAGGTCCTTCTCGTAAGAGAGGCTTCTTACGTCATTGTTATTTACGAATCCTTTGAAAGTGTGACGTAAGAAAACTTAAAGAGTTAACGGAATTATCATTTAATTTACATCTGAGATGATTGCATTATATTTGGTAGAAGAAAATACCCTTTCGCACTATAGGTGGTGGAATGCATATTAGCACGTCATACATAGGAATGACTTAGGTGTCTTGGCGTACCTGTGTCACTTATGTCCCATGCAAGTAAAATCCTCCTGCGCATAATTAACTCTGGACTATCAGCACATGTAGACCACCAGATATCGAGGGAACAATATGGTTTTGTTGCCGGAAAGGGAACTCGTGAGCAAATATTGAATGTCTGCATTCTCATCGAGAAATGTCGTGAATTTAACGTGCCACTGGTCCTGTGCTGTACAGATTATGAAAGGCATTTGACTACGTACAATGGCAAACTATTTTCGATGTGCTTATTGAGATGGGCGTCCCCACGCACCTTACTTTCCTGATTCAGTATTTCCACCTTGATGGCACCAGCATTGTGAAACTGGAAAACCAAGAATCTAGGTCTTTCCACACGGAACGAGGCGTGCTTCAAGGATGTATACTGTCGCCAAAGTTATTTAACCTATATGGGGAAAATATTATGCGAAAAGCAAATAGAATAGAAAATAAATTAGTATAGGCAGTGAAAGACTCACGAACCTAAGGTACGCGGATAATACCACTATAATTGTGTCTAGTGTAGAACAGATGGCGAACCTGCTAAAGCATATACGGGAACACTTCCACGTTCTAATCTACTTGACGGGTACGAGAAAGTCAGCGAGTTCGTGTATCTTGGGTCACTGATAACTAGTGAGGGCAGCTGCCGTAGATCCGGTATGGCTAAGAGTGCAATGGCAAAACTCGACAAAATTTGGAAGAAACGTGGTATTCACCGTATGAACACCAAAGTGCGATTGATGCGTCCTCTGGTCTTCTCAATATATTTATATGGCGCGGAAACGTGGTGCATAGAAAGTCATGATAGCAGTAATATCGATGCTTTTGAGATGTGGTGTTGGTGCAGATTGCTTCATATACCCTGGACTGCTATGAGAACTAATGAATCCATTCTGTAAGAGCTCAACATCGCCAAGCTACTTTCCACAGTTTGCCGGGAGCGTGCCCTCGGTTTTTTCGGACATATCATGCGGTCTTCTAAGCATTGTCTGGAAAACCTTATAATAGTGGGACGGCTGGAAGGGAAACCCACTCAAGGCAGAGCGCCGGTAAGATGGTCAGATGCAATAAGGAGGGCTGGTGGAGGCAGCATGCAGAAAGCGGTCCACACAACGACAGACCGCATGGTTTGGAGGCGCGTTGTATGTGGTCGCGATTCTCATCAGTGAGGGAACGATGAAGAAGAGGGGGACCTGTGTCATATAGAGCCATCCGCATTTTTATTGATGTTTCTAGATCATGATGTTCGCAAGTGACCGTTGATTGGTCGAATGGCCGTCAATCTGAGCAGTGCCGATCTATTCGAAGATTTGACGACCACGCGTTAGACTTCGCGTTAATAATCAACAAATAATGCTGTAACCTTAATTGTTGTGGTAATATTCGAATGTTCGAATATTTTATAATTTACTATTCGAATATGAATTTCAAATTGATATTCGAATAATTCGAATATTCGAATATCGAATTGCAATCCCTAGCTACGACCTCCTTCATGATTTTTGTGAACACTCTGGGTGCCACAGATAGGCCATACGGCATAGCAGTGAATTCGTATGTAGCTAAATTTCTAGAATTAGGGGCCTGAAAATTAAATCGTAAGTATTTTCGATCATGTTTGGATATGGGTACTAATAAATAGGCCTCTTTTAGGTCAATTGTAGCTAAAAATCCACCTTGAGGGATTAATTTAGCTGCGGTTCGATGATCCTCCATTTTAAAATGTGAACACGAAATAAATTTATTTAAAGATTTTAGATTTAAAATAAACCGTTTGCCTCCATTAGCCTTTGGAGCTAAAAATATTTTTGATATATACTGATCTTGAGCCGGAATACAACGTGATATAGCCCCCAATTCTAATAATTTATTAATTGCTACATGCATGTCTTGAGCCTCATCGTAAGTAAAGTTAGAAGATGGTACGATAGGCTGAGTTACAAGTAAAAGTTCAAAAAATTGAAGATGCATCTATTTTGCAAGAAAAACGTATCGATGCACTAGAAAAGCAACAGAGACAAAGAAACCTACTAATTTACGGAGTAGAGGAAGGCGAAAGCAGTTATAAGGAATTAACAAAGAGTATTCTAACATTACTGAACAGTAGAATACAAATAGACTGTTCCGAATCTGAAATTCAAGCTGTCAGAAGAGTTGGGAAAAAAGGTAGCCGCCCAAGAGCTGTAATTTTAACGTTAACGACATTAGGCAGAAAAATAGAAATTTTAAAACTTAAAAAGAAATTAGTAGATACAAACTACTCTATCAAAGAAGACTTCCCACCAAAAATTGTGCAAATAAGGAAAAACCTATACGAAAAAGTAAAGGAAGAGAGACAAAAAGGCAATATAGCTTATATTCGATACGATAAAATCATTATAACACCACAAAGAGAGACAGAACAAGATCCATCAATATATAGAAATAATAATAAACGAACACTCTCTGAAACACCCCCACATAATACAAAAATTGCAGCGGATCAGCAAGTAAATATAAATCCGTCACACGCCCCAAAGAAATATACACTACAAAACTACTGGAGCCCGTCAACACAACATAAACCCACCACAAATGATATAGAGTCAGACCAAGATGAGACAGAAGAACCAAAAGATTAGCAATCAAACAAGGCCCCTCTACACTTTCAAAAACAACTTATCGCTAAAAATGTCTCTCCCAATACGGCTGGTCCCCGAGGGAGTAGTAGACCACAACCCTCCATCCAACATATTTACATAGGAACACTCAACGTCAGATCATTAGTAGGAATCGGACGACAAGAAGAGCTAGAACACGCTCTTGAAAAAATCAAGTGGGATATACTGGGACTCTCTGAAATAAAGAAACAAGGTACATGCATCGAGGAATACGACAAATACATTTTACTCTTCACTGGAAAGAAAAGTGGAAGAAATGGGGTTGGATTTATGATTAACAAGAAACTAAAAACAACCATTGTAGACTTCAAGTCAATTTCGGATAGAGTCGCTAGATTAGACATAAACATAGAAAACTCTTCTGTCAGTATTATACAGGTATATGCACCCACTGAAAAATCCCCAGACGAAGAGATAGATAACTTTTACAATGATATAAGAAACTCCTTAGAGAATACTTTTAAAAATACTATTTTAATTGGCGACTTTAATGCTAAAATTGGTCAGCCCAATATAGAAGAAAAATCAGTTATTGGCCCGTGGGGATATGGAACAAGAAATAGCAGAGGTAAAACACTAATAAATTTCTGTATGGAAAACCAGCTCTACATTATGAACACTTACTTTAAAAAAAATGATAAACAGAAATGGACGTGGCGGTCACCTAATGGTAAAATAAAAAATGAGATAGACTTTTTCATCACTCGAAGAGCCGCAGTCCGTTCTGTACAAAATTTAGAAGCTATTAATACTACCCACCCAACAGACCACAGGATGATACGGGCGACTTGGATTATGAACATAGAAAACAAGAAGCCTAGAAAAGACTTTAGAAGAAAACAATCAGGTTTTCTTCCAATAGAACAAGAATCCTTAAAAAATATATTTACAAAACTTTTTAAAACAATAGAGAACACGGATAATATTCAAGAAACCTATACAAATTTAATAAATACAATTAGCGATAGTGTTAATAAACTACCTCCTATAAAACAGAAAAATAGGTTAAATGACATAATAACGGAAAAGACTAGAAGATTGATAACTGAAAGAACTAGACTTAAGGAGAAAACTTGCAAAACAAACTCAGAAAGGAAGAAATTGACAAAATTATACAGTATAATTCGACGTCACATAAAAAGAAATAAACAGAAGTATCAACTTGAAATATTCGAAGAAGAATTACGGAAAAGAAGATCACTGAAAAGGGGAAATAAACGCATAGTGAACTCTAAAAACTGGATACCATCATTAAAAGATAACTCAGGGAACGCGACCACAGGTAGAGACAATATAATAAAAATTGCAACGGAATTCTACCAGAAATTATACAGCTTAACCGGTCAAATAGGAAAACGCTCACAAGATTTAACTCTTCTAAAAGAAGAAATCCCTAAGCTACTTGAAACTGAAATATTACACGCAATAAAGGCCCTCAAAACAACGAAAAGCCCAGGTGAAGATAATATTACGAATGACGTCATTAAAGCAATTATAGAGCCAATAACACCCATATTAACCCAGCTATTTAATGATATCATTACACAAGAACGAATACCTAAGGAATGGGAGACATCAATAATAACGCTTCTCTACAAAAAAGGAGACCCACTCAGTATAAACAATTATCGACCTATAAGTCTACTACAGTCCACGTACAAATTATTCACCAATGTCATACTGACACGAATTAAGAAAGAGTTAGAGTTTCAACAGCCAAGAGAACAAGCTGGTTTCAGACGCAACTACTCTACTTTGGACCACATCTTTACTTTGACCCAGGTTATAGAAAAATATAAAGAGTTCGGAAAAAAACTGTATGTAGCGTTTATTGATTATACAAAAGCTTTCGACTCTATACTACACGATAAGCTGTGGACAGCACTAAAAGAACAAGGAATCCATGTTAAATACATAAATATACTCAAAGAAATATACTGTAAAAGTAAAGCTACTGTAAAACTGGAAAAGAAAGGGGAGGCGTTTAGAGTTGGACGTGGAGTAAGGCAGGGAGACCCTATTTCCCCAAACTTATTTAACGCCCTCCTAGAACTTATATTCAGAAAATTAGACTGGTCTGGACTCGGAATAAATATAAATGGAGAATATCTAAACCACCTTCGATTCGCCGACGATATTGTTATAATAACAGAAAAACATGAACACCTACAACATATGCTTCAAACTCTAGATCATCATAGTAGAGAATGTGGGCTAGAGATGAATCCTGAAAAAACCTGTATTATGACGAATGGCGAACAGAGAGCTGTTACCATTCAACACAAGAACATCGACTACGTAAACGATTACATTTATCTTGGCCAAAACATTTCTTTCACGGGACACTACACAAACGAGGTGGAGAGAAGAATAAAAAAAGCTTGGAATGCCTATTGGTCACACAAACATATTTTTAAATCCCAGATGAACATAAAACTGAAGAAGGCAGCAGTGGATACTGTTGTGACACCAACCCTACTCTATGGATGTCAAACATGGCCCATAACAAAGGAAACCATCAGTAAAATACAAGTATTCCAAAGGACTGTAGAAAGAAGTATGTTGGGAATAAGAATAGCAGACCGAGTCAGAAATACAGATATTCGAAGTACCACTAACCTAATAGATGCAGCAAAAATGGCATGTCGCTTGAAGTGGAAATGGGCTGGTCACACAGCAAGAGCAACCGATAATAGATGGAGCGAGAGAATACTACATTGGTACCCGCGAGGGGAGCCTCGACCGCGGGGGAGACCACGACGTCGCTGGCGAGATGACCTCGCCCTTATCGCGGGCACCACATGGACACGACTGGCCGTCGACAGAGAGAAATGGCATGGGATGGAGGAGGCCTTTGTCCAACAATGGACAACCCCATAAATACGTATTTACATGCGAATTAATTATGTAATACAATTTATAATCATTATTATTTCAATTCATCCGGTTATTTTTATTTTATCTGCTTATTTGTTGTTAATTAATTTTTATTTGATTTTGTCAGTGTTATTTTATTTTAATTGTTCTTATTTGATTCACTATGATTCTAATTGATTTTATTTGTTTACATATTTATTAACTAATTTTATTTGCATGTTACTTATATTTGAGAATTAATTATTTGTATCTTCTATGGAAATAAAGGCTTACTTACTTACTTACTTACTTACTTACATGCATGTCTTGAGCCTCATCGTAAGTAAAGTTAGAAGATGGTACGATAGGCTGAGTCACTCGAGTACAAAAGGGAATTTTAAAACCATGTTCAATCCATGATAACACAACTACATTTTTGGTTACATGAGACCAACAATTGAGGAAGAATTGGATTCTGCCTGCGTGTACCTTAGTTAATGTTGTTGTGGCGCACGGGTCTTCGATGCGTTGGAGCTCTTCGCTTGCGCATGAGACTGAGACGGATATGTCCGACGTGCCGTCACTGGTGGTCTCCTCTGACCTCCCCGCCCCCCCCTGTTGGACAGGTAACGAGGAGGTCCTGACCAGTTTCCCTGGGGGACAGGACGAGAGACAGACGGTTGAGTAGTACTAATTTTCTGATTTGCCATTGTTTTTCTAATCATTGACCCTTGTTTTTCAATTGCCTTGCTGGCTTTTATTTTCTCTGACAGCGAGTTACCGTACAGAGTATCGTCGCGTTCTGAGTCTTGAATGACGTGAAGAAAGTTCTTTTCCAAGCTCGGAGTAATTAATTTAATTCTATCTTTAGTCAAACAGTGATGTAAATCAGATAATAAGCGACAACCGTCGCTTAAATATTTTAAGGCCAAAACTTTATTGTCCGACTTAAGCAAAGTGTCCATTGCTTTGTTGATTGCCGCGGCACTATTTCCTAGCTGCTGCTGGAATCCAACCAATTTTTTGTCCCGTCCTCTGACTATATCTGATACAGCGGCTGAAATTTCCGCGTTCAACCTCGGTGCTTGCAATAATTTGCAATTGGCGGGTATAAGATACTCTTTCATAAATTTATCTTTATCCTCTTTGGGTAAGCCTTTCTTTAATAGGGGAGTCCACAAACTTGCTAAGCTCTCATGGACATCTTCCCCAAAGTCAGGAGTACCCCAGGTAGAAGCCCCTAAGGCAGACAGTAGCTCCGGATCTAGGTTTACTTCTGAGGCTGTCTCTGTCGTAGGAGTAGCCGCGTCTTCCACAAGGTCTGATATCAACTGCGGGCCAGGGACCGCCACTGTCTGGTCTTCTTGTGGCTCGACGTCGTTCGTATCTATAAAACAAATGATAGTTGAACGAACGAAAAAAGAGCATAGATGCTTGACGCGTTTTGCGTTAGTATTGTCTCGCAAACAATAATTTGTAGGTAGTGTGCATATCTATTTAAGATTACACATATTTTCCACATTAACTTGTCATGAAAACATGATCCATAATTAGCTCGCAGCTAATTATGTTATCGTAATTGACTCGCAGTCAATCCCGATTTAGTTTTTGCATAATTCGTATTTCGTTAATTATGACAATTCACTTAATAAAATGTTTAACAAACCTGCAATATCTTCGTCGTCAGAGGAGATTAACAATCGTCGTATTCGACGGCCATGTACTTTATCCTTTTCCTCTAACTTCCTGATCTTGCGTTTATACTTTTCTAATTTCTGCTGTGCACTACGTTTCGGCATTTTTGAAAAGGCGCGTGCGCTCGTTGCCTCGCACGAAAAAGGAATGAGCAATCTTACAAGGAGATGTATTGACGGTACATTGACAAAAAAAAAAAAAAAAAAATTATTTCTAGTTACTCTCTGAAATACGTGCGATGTTGCCTGTAGGAAGAAGGGACTACTACTTGGTAAATATATTATATCTGAAGAATGAAGCGACGAATATATAATTCGTACAGTCATGTCTTAAAATATATTTCATGTCTTTGAATATGAAGGTATAGGATACTCTTTGAAATTAGAACATTAAAAATGAAGTGATTGAAATATTTCTTTCTTTCCTAAACGTTGCTGTACGAACAATGCAGTGCGATTTATTCGTGCGTTGAAAATACACAACCTGGCATAACCTAGTTAGCTAAAAGTCAGCCTCAAGGTGACTGGCGGTAAACCTATCGCTTAGGTAAACAAATCGGCATGTCTACTTAAGGATTGAAGCTCGCAACTTATGTATGCCTTGTCACTTAGAAAATGCTTTGTGACTGAAAGATTTCTATCAAATCGATCACATATCACTTATTCACTTATTTATTACTCTAAAATATAAAAGTAGAATATTTTCGAAACTCTTTTGTTGACTCCCTAATAATGGTCTGTTAGTGGCAAATTTGGCTGCCGATCTTGAGGTCTTAGATTTGATTCTGGTCGGACAAACTGTTTCGGTTTTTTTATTGGGAAATTCTCTGTAGCAAACCGGAGCTTTTTGTTAATAATACAGTTAACAAACATAAATCTCACATATACAACCAGACCCGGAACAACTATATGTAGGGCATACAAATATTTGTTCCGTGCGGGGATCGAACCCGCGGTCCGTAGAAAGCTTCACTTAGGCCGGGCCATAGCACACTTGCTACTTTTTTAAGCAGAATCGCGCGGATTCGCGTTCGTTGGCTGTTTTTTATTTACAAAAAGTGAATCACGAACGCGAAAACCCGAGATACTGCAAAAAGTAGCTATTGTAAACTTCATTTCTCTTTCACCTCAAAAGGTTTGCTGGAAGAAAACTCATTCTGAGTTAATCTCGCCCTAGCATTATTATTTCAGCTGTGTCTGTATATATTCCTCATTTTGTGTACATTAAAGAATGAAAGAATTAATTCAGATTTTAATGAACACACACTGATTCTCTCAAAATAGAAACAAAGCGAGGTTCACACCAGCGAATAGATAGCGCAACTGAATTAATCAGCGCCAAGTCGCTTAAAACCGAGAATTATCACACAACCGATCGGCAACAAGTTGAAACCAGTTTAATTGCAAGGATTTAGAGACAAGCTAATGCCATCTCGTCAGGAAATGTATCATTGCAAAGTGATTTTCCCATATTGTTAATTAATTTAAGCGGTATCAATTAGCGTAATGATGGATAATATGGATTAATTTTGTGTTGTGGCGAATAAATTACGTATCAAATAATAATGACGTAAACTGCGTACTGATTGCATGTTTTTATGAAGTTTATTTTGTTATATTGTTGTTCTGCGTGTACACATTTTATATAATGTACTATGCCCGTTGATATTGCTATTGAATAGCCAATAAAGAACTGGATAATATCATAAGCTAGAGTATCAATAAATGCGCGTGAATTTTTTTCATGTTCTGTTTACCCTTACGGATATTACAAAAACCTGCCTTTGATGTGGAAGATTAGCATGCAAGATGAAAGCGAAGAACCTCCTTCGAGATTACTTACGTTGTAAAAGACACCTACATCATAATACTGGAATTAGCGTTTGATAAGCGCGTAGAATTTTACTTGAATATTATAAAACTGATCACATGCAATTGTGCATGCAATAGTGTGAGTAAGGGCTCAATTATGTAGAGGCGGAAAGTCGCGCTGCGCGCAAAGCGACGTGTGGCTCTCTCGCTCGCTCTCCATGAATGGAGTTACGCGCTTTTCTCCACGTTGCGCGCCGCTTTGAGCTCCGCGCGACTGTCCGCCTCTCCATACTTGAGCCTTTAGTGGCAGTTTACCATGTTTGCTGGATCGCGGCAAGGTCTTGCTACGGATTCCTATGACCTATAGTAGGTATGGATTGCTGCTTAGTAGAGCTACAGCATCGCTTCTACGACATTGCTATTAATATCTAAGATTGGTTTTTATGAAACTGGCCTCTCGCTTTGTATTCAGGGATTGGCGTTTGATTCACTGGTAAACAAAACGGACTTTGGCTCTCCAGTCAAGCAATTTAAACTATAAACTTAGCAGCAGCAGTAAAGGGCGCGCCCCAGTGGGACTCGGGCCTCGGCTTAGGGTATTATTGGGGAAACATATAGGGCTGGATCTCGTTTTGATTAATTTGGGGTATATATTTAAAGCTACTGACAGTACCTACGGGTTGGCTCAAGTAAGGGTCAGGAAGACGCTAAGATTAAAATACTACATATTTATTTACTTTGAACCATATTTGTATTGTTTCAGAAGCGGCATGGCATGAGCGGTGGGGTGGGCGCGACATGCGGCGCGCGCCGCCCGCGCAACCCGCTGCCGTCGCACTCGCGCTCTCGTTGCTTTTGCGCCTCGTCAACGCCGGTGTGTACCCTCCCTTATACAATCTTGAAGGGCCCATCCACAATCGATACTTTTAGCAGCAGAATCGCGTGTTTTCGCGGTCGTTATTCTTTTTATCTAAACCAAAGGCAGCCAACGAACGTGAAAACGCGCAATTCTACTGCTAAAGGTATCGAGTGTGAACGAACGCTAATATATTTTTATTTACGTATCCATACTTATATTTTTTTCTAATCATGAATATTAAGTAAATACATACACCTGGCATGCTGTCATATATGACGCTTCCAAACTGAACACAGATAAAATTGGAATCGTCAAGCTGTATGATAAAAATAATAATAAACTCTATATTCTTTTTTTGTATTTAATTTCATAAAATAGATTAAAAACATCAAAGTAACTTAGGTCACAGATTAATATAATATTTACCTACTATGCTTAGGTGATCATAATAATTGCTTATAAAGAGTTTTAAAGCTTGGGCGAGTACCTAATACAGCGTGTGCAGCGCAAGTGTACAATTACGCGAAGCGTTCACTTTGTCGTGCACACGTCAGCTATTGACTCACTGGATTCAGTGTGACATTTTGTGTACATTATTAGATATAGAATGTGTATCAGAAATTCTTGGTCATATTTATGGGTGTGGATCAGACGATCAAACCGAACAACTTTCTCTATGGGACCAACATCGTAATCGCGAACAGTGACCTTACGAGGCTGGCATAGTCACCACGGTGAACTGAAGCCTCAATAAAAATTTGAATAAAAAAAAATAAAAAAAAATAATCAGCTGTCCCATACAAAACTTCAATACCTACTCGAGTCAAACGTATGGGACAAATGATTATTTTTTCGCGATTACGATGTTGGTCCACACACACACACAGTTTGAACACTGCCCTAATTACACAACACATCCTTGTTTATACGATTACTTAATTAAACCACTCTAAAGCCGGCCCTTGGGAGGTTGTGCCCTCGACATGCTCCTGACCTATCGAAAACAGTTTCGCAAACTTAAATCGTCTTATGACATACTGAGGATGTCATGCGATTACTCGCCGTGTAGTTAATAATCTTATTAGCATTAAACATTTACAATTTAAGTACTTTCAAGGCAAATAAAAAAAATATCCTGCGTATACTCAAACTTGAGCTAGTGCTGAGAGGAGAGTTTCCTCTGTACACGCTCCATAAGTTATATCAAAGAGGAAGTTGTTTACCATACAAGGTAGATATTATAATTCATAAATTAGAACTTCTTATAAGAGCAGTAAAAAATAAAATAGCAATTTTCCCAACTCAACCCAACAAATTGATGAATAGGTATCAAAATTAAAAAGATAAGGTTAGTTTTGCTCTATACCACCCCACTGAAGACTTGCGTCAACCGCATGCACACACGATACGCAAGAGATTTTTCGATTTACTTTAATCTAAAATTTCGATGGTAAAGATGATCGAAATGGCGCGCCTATTGGACGCAGATCTACGTTACATTGTGACGAACTCCTTCTTTATCACCTCATTATCATTTAATACTGGCAATCACCTTCATTACTGATCACTTCATCCTTCCAAATTCAAATTTAGAAAACTGCGATTCATCATCATTTTTCATTTCCTTTTTCGCTCATTCCTTCAGAAACTTTGTGAGAAGACACAGCTGTTGTTTTTATTTATTATTAATTTTATGAAATGATCTGAAAGTTTTACAAAACATGTGAATTTACTAGTATACCTAAAAGTTTATTATAAATAACAACTTTACAATATAATATTGATTATAACATGTATCAAATACTTAAAATAAATCGTTCTCTTGTGTCACTGTTACTGTATTTCTCTGTTCCTCTTGCGTTTCTACAATTCAACGTTCCGTGAGTCCTCTCTCCCAGAGACAGAGGACTAGCCGTGGCACATAGAGGGAAGGACTCCGGGACAACGCAGCGGCTTAGTTCAATGAATAACCATATCTCCTCTTCCAGGTTCAATGGGCCCCGGAGTCCCCGAGAACATAACCGTGACGTTTCTCAACCCTACCACGGTGAGGGTCTCGTGGTCCACCACGGCGGATCTCGTGGAGAAGTATGACGTGACGTACAAGCCGTCCGACGCGAGGTAAGAGCTGCACTTGCATTTGCTAAAAGAGGGTTTCGCAGACCGAAGATATTTAAAATCACTTCATCGAGTCTCATTATTTCCAAGGCCAATTAATAAAAAAATGTTATTCATGGTCACATATGGCTGGCAAGACTTTTGCCTGTTCTAAATTGTACTATAATAACAATTTGTCTACCTTAAATAAAATCAATCCAGTTCTACGATTAAAGATATGTGCTTCGGCAATCTCCGTGTTTCCGAATTTGTGCGAATATGCAACCAATGTCCGACCATCTGCGCATCGTCAGTCAGTTACAAGATATTCTTTTATTTTTCTATAAATTATTTTATCACTATCGGTAGGTACTTATATTATTCGTATTTCCGAAGACATACGAAGATGGCCGAGCAACTATAATCCTAGTATACTACAATATTGAAAAAAGTTTCAGTAGTATTCAGTCACTTGCTAGTGGGGTCCAAAGCTACATCTGATCCATTTTCCGTACTCAAACAATCCAATGAAATGATGAAAAATACTACACTGATTCATTATGATTTTTCTTTGTTAATTCTTTGGTCTGCGGAACTTCTCAATATTATTATTATCTGTCGTCTTGTATCCTGTCTGTCTGTCCTTTCTTGTATCTAATTTTTCATACTAAGTTAACTGTGTGTTACAATTAATTGCACAACAAATAACAGAGTGGAGTCTTCTCGGTACAACCCATTCTGTGGTACAGCCATTAAATACATACTAACTTTAGCTTATTGTAAGTATAATAAAGGTAAGAATAATAATCCTGATACTGGGAATCTTGTGCCAAAGTTATTTATGTAAAACATTTTCACAATTCAATCCCACTGAACTCAATACACATGTTAAGTAAGTAGACAAGTACATACGTCAGTACATGGCTCGTTATTTCAAGGTAACAGTGCACATATACATAAGTACATATTTCGTTGCTAAAGATTTACATCTGGAATAGGGAAAATCTGTGTTTTGCGTAGACATTAATAATGCCGATGAGTGAATTTGCAATGAGGTCTTTATTATGTATTTAATATACTGGAATATGGTATACGAAAGATAAGTCTACACTCAGAATCTGTAAAAATAATGTGTATTGTAAATATTTGTAGGTCTAACAATACCTGAAATATTTTAAAGTTCGAAACCTTAGCAAAGAAAGAGCTCGCTTCACGACAATCAAACCTGATAAGTAAAGATGGCGGCTCTTCATCGCTGTTCATTACTACTATTCACTATGTTTTTAAATTTTAATCAGAATGAAGAACGGTATAATACACTGTCTGCATTCAAAATAAACTTACTGTTAATTAAAAATTCAGAGAATACATTATTAAGCTTTGAATTTTGCAAAGCGAATGCAATTCTAGTTGGTGTTAAATATTTACTGGACTTTGAGAGTAAATTAAAGTTGTTATCTACCTTAAACTTAAAACAAAAACAATGAAACAAAAATAACAATACAAAAACTTTTTTCAAATGTAAAGAAAAATATAAGTACTCGTAGTTGTTCGAAAATCCGATGAACTTCAATTAAATGTAATGAAAATCGGAGTCTTTATTGACAATCAAATAAGCTTAGTCGATAATTAAGTGTCGGCGCATAATGCCAACTTCGCGAATTGACAACTTATAATACAATAACGAGCTTTTAATGTTAATGTGCGATATACTCGTATTTATGAACTAAAATGTTATTGTTTTTTGCAGCAATGCTCAAAATTTTACGGTTTAAGATATTTATTTCCCAATAAGAATAGAATTCACTTAACTTGAGAAATATCTACATGGTATACTTATGACTAAAATTTTACAATATCTGATAATAAAACTTTTACAACTCTTTGCACCTCTGCATCTGGATTCCAATCGCACTCTTAATATCGGTGGTTATTTTACCAATTGATATACGATAACTTAATATCGTAGCTGTGAACATGCTCTAGTCATGTTCACGTTTATTATGGTATATCAATTCGTCAAAATTGAACCGACAATAAGAGTGAGATTCGAAAAGAGATATATAGAATATAGAGATATATAGATATACAGAATAGATCCCCTGTTCGCAAAATGCCAATGAAAATGCGCAACACATTATGTATGATTGAAACATACATATTTCTTATGAATTAGGCTGATTGAACATACAATGATTAATCTAAGCATATACTCGTAAAACGCATGTCTACGTTGACGGTACGTACAGGCTTGCTTCGTTGCAACATTTAAAATATAATAATACTATGCAACTTTAAACGGTAACGGCGCAACTGCCTGGAAATTTAGCGATACCACTTCATAAAGGAAAACGCGCTTACGATGCATATTTGGGAAAGTACCTAAGCTACGCTATCGGGGAAAAAAATAGTCGAGTAAACGACACCTATTGCCACATCGAATAGCTACTTCGCTAGGCAGTAAGCTAACTACAGTGGCGCGGAAATAATTACGAATTTGACCAATCAGATTACGAGGCCTGCATCGCGGAAGGAAAAAGATTATCGTATCTAACAGATATACCTACAATTGTCCGACATCAACCGTCGGGTTTTGACTCGCCAGGCATTATCACCTCACCTGGTCGGAGGAACCTCCCTTTTCAATAGAGGAATACCATACCTCGTTCCTCCACAAAGCTAATAAGATAAAGTACGTCGTCGTGAATATATCAAAGAAAATCTGAATAGAAATTATACAATTTTACATAAATAATTATGAACGAAAACGGTGTTGATCAAGGGTTTCATCTAATACCTATCCAATTTATTCCATCAGAGAGCGAACACGGCAAAATAAATGCTCGAAAAAATATCCTGGGACATAAATTCCTAATCCCAATTGCCGCTATCACAGATAAATGTACCATAATTTCTAAACCCATTACAATAATAATGTCTGCTTAAATTCTGCAATAAAAATGACGTTATATTTTCACACTACTTAACTTCCCCTGAAAACCAAAGGTAAAAATAAATTCGGTGAGCGGAAACTGTGTGTCACTGATAAAACTGCAGAACTTATTTTTGGATTTCAGGTGAGAATAGGTATTTCTAAAGATAAGGGAAGACTTTTGTTATACGAAAATATAACAGTTTCTTTTCTTCCTTTTTAATAATAAATCCAACCCATTTAATGTCCTGCTGGGCACGGGCTTCTTCTGAGAATGAGAAGGGTTAGGCCCTAATCCACCACGCTGTCCTAGTGCGGGTTGGCGGACTGCACACACCATTGAGAACTTTATGAGGCTTTTGAAACAAACGTTGCCCCTCACTAAGATTTCTCCTAAAGGAGAAAATTTCGTACATATAACTGTACCCTCGCTCATACATGTCACATGCTTACACACACAGAACTGGAACAACTATCTGTAGAATATACAAATAATTGCTCCGTGTCAGGGATCGAACCCGCGGCACGGAGCGTAGAAAACTAATGGCTTAGCCACTGCGCCAACCGTGTAATGTGTTCCTTTGATAATATAGTAATCTTTACGGTCTGTGGTAGAATTTTAAACAAAGGAATGATGTCAACGCGAATTGTTCTTAAACATACAATACGTATTTAAACATCTTTGAGACAATTCGTTACGAAACGACGAACTTCATTCATAAAATCAGTAATAATATAATTATCTTATTGTTCATCTTCATAATCTTTTACATCATAAAATACATTTGAACATCAGTTATAATTATCATGTGTGATTTTCATATTTAAAATTTCGTGTACATTTGAAAAATACACTTCGCGACGAAAGATAAACCTGGTTCGTGAAGCTTATATTATTTATGTCCTAAATTCGCTAGACGAGAGTTGTCATGACTTAACATAATTATGCTAAGGTTATTTCAGACGTGATCTTTACTGGAATTGTATACGGAAATATTATGCAATGTGCTGAAGTGTTTGTATATTATTATGGGTTTTGGAAGTATAACTTTGGTTTGGTGGGTAATGTATGTGTCGTGAGAAGTACTGGTTGTATAAATATATTTAATAAGTATGGGACTTCTGTGGGAAGGAATAAGGGGAGGTCTTTGCCCAGCAGTGGGACATACAAAAGATAAGAAAAAAAAGTATGGGACTTCAGTGCATTAGTTAACGGAAAAAGTGGTCCAGAATACATCGTGTTTCTGTCCTAATCGGAAAGTATTAGAATGGATGATAGAAGTGCATTGTGAGGTAGTGGGTAAGTACATCATTAACTACCTAGCCTTTTCCCAACTACTAGGTTAGACCGGTTTTGAACTGAACCCGTTTGTGACTCCCGGGTGTTAAAAAAATTATAAAAAGAAAACTAAAAAGTCAAATAATAAATATATTTTAAAACATACATTACAGTTTAATTATACATATAATGATACACTGAGTATGAAGTTAAAATTAAATCGCGAATAATGAATGTTAAATGGCGTTCAACACTGACAAAACCGCAACAAATTCCGTTTGTAGAAAATACATTGGCGTGGAATAACAAAATAGTGGCGGCCACAGCAACAGAAACGGATTTGACGAATAAATTTAAACTGAGTGGTCCTGAAGCACAGTTTAAATCAAAATATTTCCTGTCTATATTCATTTACATTTATTTTATTTATTTATTTATTCGTATACACAACAAAAACATTCTAAAGATGCAAACATAAACTCATTCGAGTTTTACCGTGCATCAGTGTCATCGACCGTATATAAAGGAAAAAAACACAAAGTGAGGTAATTGTATAAAAGTTGGTAATCAATAGAACAGTGAGGGTAGATACCACACAATAACTGTGTGTATGCGAATATCAGTGACCGCGCTAGCCGCGTTTGTAACAAAGTAGTCGTGGAAAGTATTTGAACAACTACAGGTGTCCCTTTATATAAAAATAAAAGTATTTACCGTGTATTTTTTGATGTCGGATATTTGTATTTATATTTTGCAAGAAATGTTGTTTTAACTTAAATTTAATGTTTGTATGAGTTATTTTATCCCTTAAAGATATTGCTACTCCTATTGATCGGCAAAAATAAAAATAAGCTTTAGATTTCCACTCATGTTAAAGTAGGACTCAGGTAAATATTATTTTTGCATTGTGACGAATGTTTATTTTAGATATTATCATGGGGCTTCAACTGAAGTGCGGTCGCCGAGAAAATGCGTTCCTGACAGCTGTCAAATATACTGGTTGTATGAAACATGGTAAATACCTTGAGGTATTCCAGACGATGCTTTCCTGACATGGTGTCAAAATGTACTGAAAAGTAAAAGAAACCAGTAGGTATATTTGACAGGGGTCGGCTATAGGAAGTTTAGCAGCATTAGTAAACAAAAAGAAATCACAAAATATTGAATCCAATCTAATTTAAGTGAAATGAAACAAACACTGCCTATTTGCAATACAAAGGAAAATTTTCCACTTAATTTTAGGAGCACGATGAATGATAACCATTTCAAATTCATAATGAAATGTAATAACATAATTTGTTTGGAAGCCATTGAAGTTAAATCAATCAATCGAAATTCGAAACCAGATGCCTTCCCGATAAATACCTTTGTGAAGCTAAAAATTAATTTAATTTAAAATTTTCCAAATTAATGAGTTCAAATTAAAATTTCACGTATTATCGTCATAATAAAGAATGTTTTCTTAGTCATAATTGCAAACTAGAAGAGTATTTTCATATTTTGAATGAAAAAAATAAAATGTTTCATATTATGAAAAGTAGTAGAAAAAACGTTGTTCAGGGTCACAAATAGTCACAATAAAAAGTTAGTGCCAAGAGGATTCGGGAATTTATTCTATTTTCCTGTTTAAACAAACCTAGTCAGCTGTTGAATGACGAAGTCACAACAAACAAGTTACCGTAACATACGTCAACATTAGTAAGTAGGTAGTTTTGTGTAGCAATGTCACTTGATATTGCAGGTCACCTCTATTACTGGACAAATAAAAGTCGTCTACTAAATACGTGGCTTCATTTAATTATTAGTAAGTAGTGTTATTTATTTATTTTTACTTTATTCACTTCATACAGAGGCGGACTTTAATGCCTTAGGCATTTTCTACCTTAGAGCGACGCAGAGAAAAAAGGATGGTAGGTGCACGGGCAAGATAATTATAACTGTTGTATCAAACACAGTATTTTTAAACTTTGCCCCTCTCTAGTATTTCTTCTGTATCTAGGGTACAGTTTATAAACATATCACATGCACACACATCCAGACCAGAAACAACTATCTGTAGATCATACAAATATTTGATCCGTGCGGGGATCGGAACCGCGGCACGTAGCGTACAAAGCATCACTTCACTGCGCCAACCGTGACTTGAAATTTAGAAAGATTAAATTATTGTCTGATGAACCTACATACAACATTATCTAGATCTAATTATAATATACCTACTCTTATTCTAATGATCAACATTCTATTTTTATTAATTTGCTAGATAAATGGCCGGAATAAAGTATTTCTGCAATTATTCATTCTCGTGATGATCTACTTAGTAGTCGGATAACGAGCGATTGAATAATTGATTGCGCGGTCGACTGCAAAGAACTTTTTCACACCAACGATGCTTATAACTTTCACGATAAACGTATAGTTAGTGAAGTTTATGTGTGCGAGTCAGATTTCCGATAGTTTGTTGTTTATTTAATTATTGCCACAACAAGAATATTGATCGTAGGTGCAAAGAGGTGTAAAATAGAACCGAATGTGGCATATATCTAGTATCTATTATAAGTAATGTGGGGCGATACAGGAGAAAAAAATTACGTGGGGCAAATAAGGAAACTTTTGGGGTGAGGCGAATGTGGCATAAGTCGTAAAATATTACTGTTTTCTGCAGCAATACAGAAATAAATAACGTTTCTTAAATACGAGTACAATTATCACACATTAAATTAAGGAACACTTTCTGTCACTGTAATTGAATTTAATAAATTATGTTAGTAGGTATGTATAAGTATGAATTATATAATTATCATGTTGTATCTTATTTATTTTAGCTGTATCTGTAAGCACCTATATAATGTAGATATAATATTGTTATGTATTATGTTTTGTATAGTATTTATGATTATGTAATTATTTTCTAGCTATTATTGTTACACCGTGAACTACCCCCCTCTTTTAACCTGCTAATCTGTCCATCCTAAGGTTGTCTGGTAGAAATCGCCACGTGCGATAAGACCGCCCTTTGTACATTTCTTTTTCTAATTACTGTATCTTTTCTTCTATTACTGGTGTGCAATAAAGTGTATTGTATTGTATTGTAAATTTAATTAAAATTTCGTTGTTTTAATTGCCTACGTACCTATTTGTTGTAGGTACCAAAATTTCTGTGAAGTGCGTCTTTGTTATTATAGCTCTAATTTAGTTTAAGAAAATGTATCAATTACACTTTAATGTTACAACATTTAACACAACCACCCATGTTGTTTTAACCCGTCTGGGACAGAGCGTAGCGCTACATAAGATTCAGTCCTCAATCAAATTAATTAATGTATTTAACAACAAAAGCAACATTTACAGGGATTTAAATAGTAAATTTATATTTCAAATTAATATTTTGGTTCTAAAGTACTGAAACTGTTAACAACGTAATGTTTGACATGGCCCCGCCCGAGGTGTGAATTGATTTTTTAAATATTTAGATGCACCTTCACGGCTTAGGGCTCAATTATAGAGAGGCGGAAAGTCACGCGGCGCGTAAAGCGGAGTGTCGCTCTCTCGCTCGCTCTCCATGAACGGATATACGCGCCTTTCTCCGTGTTGTGCGCCGCTTTGCGCTCAGCGCGACTTTCCGCCTAAAGTTTTAATTTGGAAAAATACAGTTACGGATCACGTGGGTAGCGGAGTACAGGGATGCAATGCTATGCATTAAAAACTCTACAAGTAGGGGAAATATGAAGAATTGTAAAATTACTAGAAGATTTGATAAAATACCATATTTCAGGTACCTAATTATAGAATTTTATTTTATTCTATTCTATTCAATAAATTTAATGGATCAGTGTGAGATACAGTGATTTTAGATTACGTTCAGACGACGGTATGTTTTCATAGAACACGTAAATAGTTACCCTTAATGCCCCAAAATTTTGCGCCATCCTATATATTATGCAAAGGCTGCGTGAAGGCTGATAAGCTAATTCTAATTGTTTGATATCGATTCGAGTGAACAAACATGACTTAGATACCGATAGTTTTGGTAGTACCTACTGATACTCGAATGAAAACAGGTTAGTTCCGAACGGTTGATATTATGGGTTTGGTAGTGATCGTTCATACATAATTCATAGTTATTTAAGGTATGTATTACAGGTCAAACATTATTTTAAATTGAAATAACATTATACAATAATATAAGATGCAGATTAGATAAAATAGTCATTAAATAATTTAATTACTAATTTTTTTTTGTTATTAGTGAACGTGTAGGTATATGTTTAATAAAAAAAAATATGAGCAGTGTCAGCCTAGCTATTGAACGCTTGCCTTCCGTGCAGGAGAGTCTGATTTAGAACCCGGCCTGCACCTTTGACTTTTCGAATTTATATGTGCGGATCATAATTCGATTATCATTTACATTATCGGTGAAGGAAAATATCGTGAGGAAACCTGCACACCTGAGAGGGCCTCATGAAGTTCTCGATGGTGTGTGTAGTCCACCAACCCACACTAGGCCAGCGTAGTGGGCTAAGGCCTCTAACCCTTTTCAGTATGCAGCCCGTGTCCAGTAGTGAGACAGTAGGTAATGGTCTAGATTTATTTACTTATGATATAATTATTTTTTTATTAAAGGCGGCCTACCTTCGACTATTCATGAGAGTGTTCTATGAGGGAGTTAATATTCACAACCATTATATGTTTTTAATTTGAATCAAAACGAACGAAATGTAATAACTAAAATTATTACGTAATTTCATCAGGTAGGTACCTAATCGCATGAAACCTTTTCAAACATTTCATACATAAATTCTATTCATTTAAATGCTTTTGTTTCATATTTGAATAATCGCCAACCAAAATACATGAGGAGAGACATGAAAGCTACGAGCGGTATGATTATAATTATCGTTTTATAAACATAGAACAAGTTAGAAAACAGGTTTATATTTATTAACCGTTATATTATCTGCTAATACCGCATTAACCGCAATAAGGCATATTCCAACATATTTGAGGCACATCTGTATAAAATTTAATGAACAAATTAATTGAAATGTCGTCACTAAGCCAGTTGGCTTCATGAGACAAATTAATAGTTACCTTTAAAGGAAGATTACTTCATACTTAAGCTTCAGAAATCAGAGGCAAGTGCTTCTGTACCTTACTTAGTCTTTGATCTTGATTTACTGATTGTAGTAGTGTCAAAACCCTACTCAGCATTATTAATATCAAAATTATTGTCAAAGTAGCCAGACAAACGTTCATCTATTTCAATTGAATTCTTAATTTTTTTATGTGAGTTGACGTGAATTTAGCATTTAAATCATTGCTCAATAAGTATTAGAGGATGTCGAAATTCATCACAGAAAAATATTCAAGATTTTAAGTTGTCAATTGTTATACGAATATAATGTTCAAAGCAGTACATGTAGAAATAAAAAAAAAACCTCGACTGCAAGAAAACACACTGAAAAGATGGAAACAAGATGAAAAGAAAAACAAATATTCTTTACCAAAAATTATAACAAGCATATTTTACGGCGTTCGTTACATCCTAGATGCCTTCGACTGCATGTTATAATTTTTGTAATCCATATAGCCAGTCACTCGCGCCTGTAAGACGAATTTATGAATACCTCATTTGTTTAAGTCGGCTCACTCCCTCATCCTCTAGGAGGGGAACATAGACACAGACAGATACATACCAACCAAAAACATTACCCTACTTTGGGCTTCGCCGCAGTCGGGTAATACGATGAATAATACAATTTGAAGGAAATAAGGGAAGATTAATGGGATAACTAATTCTGGTTCGGAATCCGGTTATGTGGGTAGAATTGAATAGAAATATTCTATATTATAAACCTGATAAAAAAGGAGCAATTAACATAATTATATTATATATATTTATACATATAGGTATATATGTGGGTTTAGATAGATTTTTCCGTAATTTTATTCAGTTTTCAGAAAATACCATATTAATATATTATTATTTCGAGCACTATTGTTTGGCCTCTCAATTACGCAGTAAACCGTACTAGTGGTCGCCCTGTGGTCGAAATTCGACCGTAATTTTACCTTTCTGCACTTTTTCTCCATAAAAACTATAACTACTTATGGCAAATCTCACACTCCTCCGTGCGCGCAATATGCTTAAAAAGGGGTACAAAGTTTTCTTTTTTCTTCACTACTGCTAGTCTTAACCTCAACTATTATCATTTTTAGGTACCTACACGTAATACATACTTTGTGTATCTGGAAAATGCATTGCAATATTTACAGAATCAGCGTCTGAGCAAAATTAAATATTCAATATTTAAATCGGCACACGGCAAACTGTTAAATATTCAACAGAAGCCAGTCGATAGTGCAGAACTAAAAGTGGAAAGTTCACAGCCACTAAAAGGGGATATGATAATGAATGTAAACTAGCCTGGTTTCCTGACTCTGCTGAATCGGATCTTGACATCGTTCTTTGGAATTAAGCGGTTAAGTGTTTTGCTCTCAGTAAATACACTTCAGTATTTTTACCGAAACCTTTTTCGAGCTTTTGGATATTGCTTGTTGGAAAATTTGGTGGGATTATGTGAGAGGATGGAAAGTAGATTAAGTACAAACAATCTTACTATGTCCTTCTGTGGTGAAATACGAAACAAGGCAATGAAAAATTCGAAACTTACTACAATAAGACTTGTTTCACATAATTTGTTTTTGTTAGAAATTAATGCTTTGAACTCTTTTGCGATGTGCTTTAATGAGAACACAATATACCTAATGCGATCATCCATCGGTTTGCCTAGAGTGTTGGTCATTATTTTTTTTTGTGTAGCATTTAATCCTATGTTTAGCAACAGTTTATCATTATCCTGCCTTTATTCCATTTTATTCGGGGTCGATGCAATATGTCTTCTTCTTCCATTCATCTCTATCATCGACGTCATCTCTAATTTTACGTTCTTATAAGCCATGTCACACAAACCATCCATCATTAGTTGGGTCTGCCTCTTGTCTTATATTCATCTACACTTAAAGGTCTTCTTGTTACTTGATTTTCATTTCTCCTCACCACATGTCCATACCACAACAAAAGGTTACTTCTCACCTTTTGTCGTGGAGATTTGGGCGCAATTTGGAAGAAACCTATGTGCAGCAGTGGGCTGCGGGCTGAGTCGATGATAATGGTGATAATGATATTGACCAGTAAATTCATGAAAGAAGGATGATAAACGATCTAAAAGAGTTAAATTCATAGTTCAATATCAATTTAAAAATCACTCAATCACATTAAGCAACTTTAATAATCAAGTCAGAGATATTAATAGGTACCGTCCACTATCGCCGATCATTACGACCCAGTTGTCCGAACCAACTGTTGCAAACCTTACCCAAATTAAACCTTATGTCCCGACATAGCCATAAATATACCTATTTATTACTTTGAGAAGTCTCCCACTAAATTAATACTAAAAGCTATTCTACTGAGAAATTTGCTCAATTATGTACAAGCTGTGGTAGAATAATTTACATCTATAAAAATGGGATGACATGATAATAAATGTAGGGTATCTGTGTCAAATAATGAGAAGCCGATTTTCACTACCTATCTATAGATTTCTTTGATTCTGGAAAAATCTGTTAGTCAATAAACTTTATTTACCGAATAAGCCTATAGATGGGTGGCCCATTCGCCGAAAACCACAAAACAGTCTGCAAAATAGAAAAAAAACATAATATTTACAAAGTTCAGTCGTACTCGTAAGCCTCAAGGCGTAACCTTTTGAAACACAGTGCTCTGCTCCAAACTCCGCACTAGGGAAGTTTTCAGTAAACATAAACTCGGTAAAGTGTTATATTTAGCTACTTCAGTTTACTTGAGGGTCTTGAATATTTAATATTTCCGCGGATTATTGCGTTGTGCGATTTCCTGTTAACTGTATTTTCATTTTCTGTTATGAAATTCTGAGCTTAACTAGATCATTTTGGACTTATTTATATTGACGAGAATTCTTAGGAGTTCCAATGTCATCTTTATCGTAGTACTTTCCGGCCCTTTGCCATTTCTAAAGTACAAGACATGGCATGATCAGTTTCTGTCATCCCGCAGATGGCGATATAAGTATAAATAGGCACTTAATTTCGTGAATAAAAATATAAAATAAAGAAATATTTATGCTCTTTCACAGAAAATTGATTTTTACATTTGAATACAATATTTTATATTTGCTGAACAAAGCGAACATCCTGTATACTTACTTACGTATACAAATTGAATTTCTGTACGCTAGCAATTTTAAATTCCCTTTGTACCAGTTATTGGATAAAATATGGTTTCGCGGTTAATATTTGGTATTGTACTAAAAAAATGGATAGCGAAGTAATTATGTGAACAATTTATTCGAAAGCAATCAAAAAGGTTTCTCATTATCTGTTTATTAAAAAGCTTGAAAGCGTGTACACGGCGGGCGACCTCATGAGAAGGATGAAATCTTATTTGCGGAATAGAACACAGGCAGTCGCAGTTACGGGATAATTAATTATCCAGTTTTGTTCCTATTACTTCCGGTATGCCCCAGGGCTCCCATCTCGGTCCACTGCTCTTGAATATTTTCATCAATGATGGAATTAATTACATTCTTAACTGATATATTATCGATTATTATGCTGATTATTTTTTAGTGATTACGATGTTGGTCCTATAGAGAAAGTTGAACAACTTTCTCATCGTAATAAATAATCAGCTATCCCATACAAAACTTCAATACCTACTCGACCGAAACGTAACGTAAGTACTTAGGTACCTAATAATTGATAAAAGCCCAAATTATGAGTATAATTGGTATAATTTAATTGCTCTGAAAACGATAATAAAGCAATGAAGTACATAATCTGATAAGTAATGCGTAACATAATTATACTCAAATTACACACAGAATAGGTACCAGATTGCTGCAATAATTTTCATTAGTATCAGATATGACATGCAATCATTAGTGCTCGACGGCATATTTTTTATTCGCAGTGTACCTATTTTATTTTTTGTGATTCGTTTATTGTTAACTATATAGCGACCCGGCCCCGGCTTCTTACGGGTGAAATTTCTCTACTATCCTTACATTAAATATGAAAGTATTATATCTACATATAAACCTTCTGTGAAAACTGCATCAAAATCCGTTGTGTGGTTTAGGAGGAGTTAGCGGATATACAGACAGACAGACAGACGCGGAAAGCGATATTATTTTATACTATGTAGAGATGTTGTGCCGTCATTATCCCTTCATCATTTGCCTCATCTGCCTACCCTTTTCCCAATTATGTTGGTTAATAACCCACAAGGAAAAAAAATATTTTCTTTATTTCTAATTAATGATATTTATACCATATCTCTCCAATGAGAATGAAACTCAAAGCAAACAAGTTTATCAAGAAATAAACAGATGTTTATGATAAAACCAGCCATTTAACATTGAATAAACCTTTGTATTATTACCTTCCAGCGTTTATTTCTCGGTTAATATGGTCCTTATCGTATGAAAAGCAGGATGTACCCACTCGCCATTATAGCACAGGGAAAAAACGACTTTGCAGCCGAATAACTACATTGAGACAGAAACTAAATTATTACAATACAATACAGTATATTTATTTATTTGTCTGAATACGATTGTTATATGTAGTTGAGTAGGTACATCATATTCTGCCATTTGTGGCATGCGAATTACCAAATAATTATATTTAATTATGACACACATTAGGTATATTAAATCATGACATGATCGGAAATAGATAATATTATTATATTTATATTAATATTAATTATTAGAATAGGAACATACATTATATTTATTGTACAATTATTCGGTTGTAAATTGCAAAAATGTGTTAATTTGTAGTCGTTACGTTATTTTAGTATCATAAATAAATATGTTAACTTTGCCGGCTCCATCCGAACCAACTACTCAGTTATAAATACCAATAACTTGTTAATTTATAGCCGGTTCATTTTTTCAGTGTAGTTATTATTTGTCTGAACAGGTATTTCAAGATTTTTTTTACTTAGGCTTACAAATATGACACTATGAACGGCCCAGACCCATCAAGTATTTACAAATGAATTTTACGGTTAAATACTGTCATTTAAAGAACACATGAACAAAGTGTTTTCGCCTTAACAAAGTCAATAAGAAAAGTAGTATTAGACACAATCTTAGTATAATTTAATTGCATAGTTTAAGTTATAGTTAAGTTACATAACTATGTATTAATACGTGAAGAGAAAACTTTGTAGGGACCCCTTTTTAAGCATATTGCGCGCACGGAGGAGTGTGAGATTTGGCATAGATAAGGTTTATATGAAGAAAGAGTACAGAAAGCGGAAATTTATAGAATAGAATAGAATAGATCTTTATTTCATGTAAACCAAATACAGGCACTTATGAAATGTCGAGACTCTAGGTGCTATAAATATCTATAGAATTACGGTCGAATTTCTACCACTGGGCGACCACTAGTTAGCCTAATTACAAGGCTGGATTGTAATATGATTAGGGTGTATCCTATAAATAAGATACACCAGGAAAAGGAAAAAAAAAATTGTCAATATAAACCGAACGTAACTGTGAGAATAACGACAGTATCTCGGGCGCTATAGTAACTGTATATCCAATAGGACTTAACGTTCTGGAGAATGCGTTCGTCGATACGTAGGAAATGAATCGGGTCGCGTGTATTGATTATAAACATACCATAATGGCATTAACGTCGACTGATGCGAACAGTGATTACTGCCGTGATTATGTTCAATAATATTGTTCACGATACGATTGGACTTGGAATACCATCACGCTAAGTTGTTGTAGTAAAAGCAGTGATGTAGGATGCACTCAAAAGAATACGCAGATTAAAAATAAATAGTTATTATTTATGTTCATCTCTTACAATGAGAGTATAAAATACATAAAATAAAATAGAACATAAATAAAAAAAATGTTGTCACTGAAAATTGTGATTCTGAAGTGGTGTTACACCCATATATTTAGCGGCACCCATAGATTTAGCGAAAATGTTCTAAGTCTATGGTTACACCCGTTGTTTTTCTCACGAAGATTTTTTTGAGTTCTGAATTGACAAAGAACACTTTTGGCTGTGTACACCCAGCCAGCACATTAAAGATTTCTATGTTACCTGTCAAAACTCTTTCGTTGACTCTAACAAGCAGAGAATACGGTCTAACAACTACAGCTACACTAAGCCTAACTTGAGAATTAATTAATTTAAGTAATTTGACACTTGACATGCATGCTCAAAAGGTTAATAGGCAATTAACACAGGTATCAATTTCAACATTGTAGACTTAATTCTAAGCAGGTTTTATACAGATTGAGACGCTAAACACAGCATGATAGTTACTGTACTTAGTACTATTGATCACACGGTTGGCGTTGTAGTAGCTGCCCATGGAATCACTACAACGGTCCCATCAGAATACCAGCGCTGTGAAATTTTCCACCAGTACACCATTATGTTGAGATGGGGGCCATTTTTGGTCTCGTCCAGGTTGCTTAATTATTGTTTTTCTTTTTTTGTTGATTTTTGTACCTACATTTATTTCGTGGCGAGTCCAGAATAAAATTGATTTCTTTCTTTATTTTTAGGGTCATAGCAAACTTGATACTTTTAGCAGCAGAATCGCTTGTTTTTGCTTTCGTTGGGTGCCTTTTGCTTACGCGAAAACGCACGATTCTGTTGCAGAACGTAAGTTAGTGTGTTATAGCCCTTAATGTTTCCTAAACTCAAGCACAAGGACCCTTGTCTAAACCTGTCTCTGAGAACTTTACCTCATAGTTTATCCATTGCTCCGTCAAGTAAGATCTAGATTAGACGTCTCAACAACTTTTAAGTGCCGATTATGAATTCATTTCGTGAAGTTACGAGCGTGTTACCTGAGTGGATAGCAGACAAAAGTTTTGCAAGTGACATTTCTGAACTATTCGGAGTTTATACAAGATTTATGGTTTAGTGATCAGATATAAGGGCTCTATCATCTAGGTTCTCTTATTTGAGATATCTCCGATTTCTTAAAGGCTGGCCAAATCTCTATTAAGTATCTGTAGAACTGTACAAATATTTGGTCCGTGCGGGGATCGAGCCCGCGGTACGTAGCGTAGAAAGCTATTCGCATAGTCACTGCGCCAACCGTGTCGTTGTAATTACATAGGAATTAATAGTACCTAATAGAAAATATACTATAATATATAAAGTAATTTAACAACTGGGAACGATGAAAAGAGTGTAATTCGTATTAGATGGATATTTCACATAAAATTCTTTGTGGTCATAATAAAAATAGCACAATGGAATACAAAAAATCAAAGACCCACCACAAATTGTAAACGGAATAGGTAGGGGTGGCGGGCGGAAGTGCTATTACCGATAAATTTCCTGGCGAAAATGCGGCCGCTTTGTTGTCTACGTAACCCTAATTTGTTTCGATAGAGTTTCTCACAATACTATTGATTATAAACATGTATCAACAGATAATGGACAGGAATCACGAAAAAAGGCGATATTTTATTGTAAAAAACGGTTTCTTACGTAGGTAATTCTTCGTTGAGTCTAACAAAGAATGAAATTTATATGGAAATCTATATCGATTTAGTAATTGCAATAATTAACTAAGGAATAGCTCTGCTGATGTTTTTACTTGTGCATGTACAGTCGGCCAATGAAGGCCTAAGGTTGCAATTTGTTTGCACGATAGTAAAAAGTAAGGTCTACATTTTATTGTCAAATTAAATGAAGTCTCAACTTTCGTGATATTTTGATTTGATAGCAAGTTCTGCACTTTTTTGGCCGACCGTACGGCGTACATGATATACCTACGCGGAATTTGACTTTAATGATTTGATTTATATAAACATTTCATAATGACTACGGGCAATATAACCTTGAATAAGGATTCGATTGATAGAAATATTGATTCAAGATAATAAATAAGACGTAATAAAAAACATTAAAATTTAGAAGGTATTAGGCGGATCGCACATTGCGATGCACCCCACGACGCCTCACGACGGCGACGCGACGCGCGACGGATCGCGGAATTTGCACCCACGCGGTTCGTTTACATACAAACTGGAGGGTAATTCTCGCTTCCTGCGAGATCATCTCGGAATCGAAGTGCAAACTCGATTTCGAGATGATCTCGCAGGAAACGAGAATTGCCCTCCTGGTGCGGCCGTCGCTGGGCGCGTCATAATGAGTTTGTAATTGTATGTATATGTAAAACCCGAGCCCGATCGTGGGATACGTCGCCGTCGCATTGTGTGATCCGCCTTATTGTCCATTTTCACACTGTAAAAAATATCAGAAGACACTTGGCATCGCAAGTATTTCAGCGAAAATATGTTGCTCTTTTTCTTACATGTTTCATATGTCCAATTTGCGAAGCAATTCAACCAATATACCTACAAAGCAATATTGACATGTACGAGTAACAATTTCTCGATCCACATAATATAATAAAAATATAGACGTCAGTTTTTTCACGGTCCTCCTTTTTGGGAAAACGTGGGTGAGATCTTAGTTGATTGGGGCTATACACTTCTACAGGCAATATTGTTTCAGTATCTAAGTAATTAGTAGACACCTATATATGGTACCTATGTTATTACTAAGATTTATATTGTATTGTGTTTTGAATTTTATTGTAATTTTGAATATTTTGTTTATCTTTATCTTATAGTTTTTTTTTTATTTAGTAGTTGCGCAGTGATAGCCTAGCGGTTGAACACTTGCCTTCCATGCAGGAGGGTCAGCGGTCGACCCGACCCGCACCTCTGACTTTTCGAATTTATGTGCGGATCACAATTTGATTAACATTTCCGATAACAGTGAAGGAAAACATCGTGAGGAAATCTGCACACTTGAGAGGGTGTCATAAAGTCCTAGATGGTGTGTGTAGTCCGCCACCCCGGATCAGGCCAGTGTGGTGGACTAAACCTTCTCATTCTGATAAAAAAACCCGTGCTCAGCAGTGGGACAAGTTAATGGGCTGGATTTATTATTATTATTACTTAGTAGCGTAATGTTCTTGCCATCTTAATTATAACTAGTGTTAGTATTAGACTTAGTAGAATCTGCCCTTTCAATTTCAATATTTTCACACTTCTTTCTTCCTGGGTGAGGTCACATAATTTTCTTCTATAACTCTAGCAAAATACAGGTTTTAGTTTTTCACTATTGTGTCAGGTTAACAATCGTATCAGATTTCCAAAAAGACAATAGGAATATAAAGGATTCTGTGTTTGGAAATACCATTTCTTCGTCTACGATAAAACTATCGGAATATATTTTTCCTTTTGACTTCAGAGATATCAAATTCGTAACGTCGATTTGTGCGTAGAATGGACTAACAAGACATTTGTGAACAAAGATAACATCCTTTTTATCTATCGCTGCACTAGCTCTAAAGGTTTATAAAACTTTTCAGTATTAACACGTTTTTTCATACCTTCGAATATCATGTTAATGTAAGGGTTATAATAATTCTTTGGTGACGTGATCATGTCATCATCTGCCTATAATTCGAGAAGAAATCAAGGGTAGAATATGTTTTTAGCCATTTTAAAGCCTCTTTTGTAAAGGTTAGGTACATTTGTTTCTTATTACACTTATCCTCGAAAACCTCGACATTATTTTGTCGGATCTTGATAAAAAATGTGTATTGTATTATGACAACTAATAGTAGGTAATGCCATTGTTATCCTGTTTATAAAATCTTTTATTGACATAATCTAGTGCTCTATTGATAAAAAAATACGAATTGTAACGTTTTCAATTCGTTTCGAATAACCAGTTTTTATTTAAAGCAACGAGTCATTAATAGAAAATAATGTCCTTCTAGAAACTTCTTCAACTTATATGTGGCCTCACCATTTGCAGCTTGTCACCTGAATACGACGAAATTGACTCATCGTCCGTTAGTTACAGAGTCGTGTTGGAGGTGGCTGGCAACTCGGACGCGGTCATATTGAGCGGCCTAGAAGCAGACACGCAGTACCAGGTGACCGTCGCCGCGCTGTGGGGCGGTCATAAGTACAGAAGTAGGCCTATTGTCTTCCGCACGCTGGGTAAGTCATGTTCTATATAAAATTCTACCTATAGTGTATTGGTAAATATTTGTTGGAAATCAAAGGAAAAGAAAATCCGAGGAGGAAAGCTTATCTGATGAAAAATTTATCAATAAACATCAGTGGCGGAGGGTGACAGTTTTAAAAGGGAAACCCGTCCCAAAAATGCCCTCTAAATTGCTGCAATTAATGCTGCAAGACAGAAATCCGTACCGTCTCTTGTAATCTATATAGTCATGTCTGGAAGAGCTCGACCTAACTGAATAATAAGCCTTTTTTTGTCAGTTGAATGAGTAAATAAATAATATAATATTACGTTGGTCTATGCACTAACCAATTCCTAACGGGAAGCCGATGGGAATCGAGCTTTATGGACTCTTCGCCACTGATAAAGATAAAGATCGAAAAAATAAAAGATATAATAATGATAAATAATTAAATATATTTAACAATGTCAGTCAAAATTATTTGGACATTTGCCCAGAAGTGACAGTTTATAATATTGTAGATACAGGTTTACATTAATAATAAATAAATATTAACATAATAAATGATATCTAATTAATTCGTTGATAGCCAAATCAAAATTATACTTGTCGATTGACTTGACTATTAATTGAATTAACCTTAATTAAGGACGTTTGATAGTTTTTTCTGAAGTCGAATGAGAGATGAATGTTGAGATTAATATTAATTCGAAGATTAACCTTGATTAGGTACAAATAAAAATTTATTATTTTATTTTCAACATTGATTTAGTATGAAGAAAGTACTTTTCTACTAATTTCATGGATAGAAGTTAGAACTAAGATTTTTTAGCAAATCAAGCTAAAAATTATTAGATTTAAAATAAAGTGCCTACCTATTACTACTTACTTTACTTTTGTACTTTAATATTGTAATCTCCTTTACTTACAAAATTGTTATATTCAGGTGTACAATAAAGTATTTATAATAAATAATTACACAAATTAAAAAAAGGTTGATTCCCTTAATTGTAAAACAAAATAATTAGTGGAAACAAAATCGCAAAAACCAATTAGCCTTCAAACATTAGGATAAATTAGACACTTTCAAAATTTAATTGAGGTAACATTGTTTTCACATTCAAAGTTTACACGGTAATAACCTAACCGTCAAAAACTCCCGACTCCAACTAGAAAAAGAGTTGTACTTTAGAACGGCTGAACAGATTTTCATGAAACATATTATTGGCCATACAAATATATGGCTAACCGATAGTTATTCCGGGTCTGGATGTTTGATAATGATGAATTGTGTTTGTAAACGCATCCACGATGCAGAAATAATTGAGGGGAATAAAATTTATTAAAAAAATTAACGGGCTTAGTTTCTTGTGTATGCAGCTTTAGATACATAATTATTTCCTCCAAGCAAAGGCAGCTGATGTTTAAAATTGAAGTCAATCATCGTAAGTAATGTTTTTAGTGTGTCTTGTTTTTGTGGCAAATAAATGATTTTTCTTTCTTTCTGGTGAATAGGCATTATAATTTGAGCTTACATGATCCATTCCCGGGAGCACCGTCACTTTACCATCAGGTGCTGAAATCAAATGAATATTTATTTGTGAACATGGTGTTATATGATAAAAATCATCACTACGTCTACGTCACTACCAATAAAACGCTGCTAAATGCAACCAAAAAATATTAAAAAATTATCTACATTAGTATTACATTAAACCATTAGCTTTTTAATTCAATTACCTACATGTGTTTTTACTAACGTGTGAACGAACTTTTGGTAGTCACCCCTCTTGTGGCCAATGCTTCGCGTGTCATGTATTAATACTGAAGGCGAAACATGCAAGGCGAGCATTAACATTAGCGGATGAGGTCGGACCCTGGTTAGGTATCTATGATTTCTATTTTCACTAACGTGTGAGTTTTCGTCGAATCACTTAGAAAGTTATCTATATTTTTTTGTATCTTGATTGGTTTTCTGGCCTTAGAACACTTTGTGTGGGTTCGGCCTAAAATCGACTTATTTCAGATAATATTGTTCTCTGGTTGTGTAACATGAGTTCCTGCTCGCCCGGAAACGACAGGCTTCCCATGTACAAAGATAAAGAAGAATGTGTACCTAATTGTTCCAGCTGCGAGATGGTCACACAAATAAAACAACTTCAGTACACTTAAAGATATAATTTATTTAAATAGGCATTTGGTATGTTGCAGATGTTGACATTGTAGTTACCCACTATATAGTTACTTGTACAAGTTAGTACTTAAGAATAACTAATAAAAGTTTTTGAGGTTATCTAGGAACACATGTTAAATTGAAGTGGTACTCGCTGACACAAAACAACTTGTCTGCGGTAAACTCTCTAAATTGCAGCACTACCTATCCCTACGACATAAGTCTTGGGATCGACTGTGATCAACCCAAGTGTCAATAAGTAGTACTGCAAAGTTAGAGCTCGGTGACAACCTAGGTTGCTAAACCCAATCTATAATATAAGTTCCACCAAGATTTCCTTTGCAGCTATGCCACCAGAACACACTAAGAATTTAACCTTATAATTGTTTTAGCCAATCAAATTATCTAACGTAAGAATAAAAACCACACATAATACTTTGAAACATAGCTCAACGGTAAAGAAGGTTCTGGTTTAATTACAGAAAAATGTAGTCTAAAAGACTATGCAATAATATTATATTTTCCTAACATGCTGTGGGAGTTCTACTACCCATTTCTATAAGAAAGCATGAACAGTTGTGAACATTTGTAAACCACTCATATAAATAGGTACCAATTTACACCAATATATACCACCAACCTAACATTATTTTAATGTTAGATTATCTTGATTCTAAGTTAATAATAAAAATAGATCCAACCTCAAGCTGTAGCTGTAGAAGCAGAAAGTGCAGTTCAAACCATGTAATGATTGCCACGCGACATGCCAACGTGGTCAGTGTGCAAAGCTTCATGTACTTAAGCATCTTTCCTTTCAATAACGGCAACAAGCGATTTCCATCTTCTATACATATTATAAAATCGTAACGAGGCTAAATTTTTAGTAAAAGGTGAAACATTTTTGCGTTTTGAAGTGAATCCAGAGTGACAAAACAAATTAGTTCAAACAGACCCAACTAAACTGCGGAAAATCTTAACACCGCCATTCAGAAAGACGCCATGAATGTACAGTGACATCTATTGAATAAAAGCAGTCTTCAATATAGTACCTCTAAATGTATATAAAATCGTAACGAGGCTAAATCTGTACATTGAAAATAAAAAAAAGTAAGTGCTACGTATACTGGGAACGATACAGAAAAGTGCTACGTATACTAGGAACGATACAGAAACCGAAACATACATTTTTAGAATTTTTGTCAGTTTGTCGGTTGGGCGGTTTGTTTGATTGAAGATAAAAAAAAAAAAAACTGCTACGTGATCTATAATCGACATTGATGCCAAAAATATAGTTTTTAGAATTTTTGTCTGTTTGTCTGTTTGTCTGTTTGTCTGTATCTCTGTCCGAGCTTCACGGCCAAACCGCCGAACAGATCGTCATGAAATTTAAAAGTAAAATCCGTTAATGGCCTGGTCAACATATAGGGTACAAATTATTACGCTATTGTCAAAGGGGGGTGAGCAATAAACCAATATGTCTGTGTACAATTATTAGTCGCTACCTATATGACGAATCCATTTGAAATATTGGATGATTGTAGTTAATAGATCCGATTAACATTTTATATACAATAGAAATCATTTCGCATTTTTTTAAACGTACTTTTTCATTTATTCTTTAGCCTTATATATTTTAATTCGTCTGTTTATACCTAGATGGCATTAGTAGTAATTTATAGGCGAGTTTTTAATTTCCAATATTTTTATAAGCGATTTTTTTATTGATACGGCATCCAAACTCCTGTAGGCCGAGTTCTATATAATAATTTATTTTGTAACTTTCAAATATCTATACTTATAATAAAATCTATACTACTTATAATAAAATCGTAACGATGCGAAAACTGTACATTGAATATTTTTCAAAAAAAATGATTGCTGCGTATACTAGGAACGATACTGAAGCCTAATCAGATGTTTTTAGAATTTTTGTCTGTTTGTCTGTATATCCGTTTGTCTGTTTATATTATGTCCGAGCTTCACGCCTACTGGACAGATTTAGTTTAAATTTTGCAGTAATATCTGTCAAAGGGCTGGTCAACATACTATTATCTAAGGGGGGTGAGCTAAAGTGCATTATGCCTGTGTACTATTATGAGCAACCACTTCATTATTAAGAGCCGAATCTTAATGAAATATTGTCTTATATTCATTATATTCATAGGTCCGGTCAAAATATGTAATATAAATCATCACCCTATTCGTCTAGGGGGCTAAGCAAAATTAATCTTCGTTTTAGTTTCACAGTTCCGGTGTTCATTTTAACTCCTCACTTGATCCCGTTCTTAAATTAGTAATTTGGTATGTTTGGTAATGCCCAGTATTTTTTTTACTGATAAACGTTCTTTCTTTGGCATCTTACTTTAAGATACGTATTTCACTGACTGCTATGTTCCAAAAGGTGAAGCGTGATGAAAGCATACGACATAATACCTTACCCACGAGATAATTACTTTTTTAAATGCTCTACCAGATATTTCGACGTAACTTTGATTTCATTATTATTTTATTACATTTTTCTGAAACTAGATGGCGTTAATAGACTTTTTAACTAAGACCGAGATTTTGTATTTCCAGGAAGTATTGAGATATGATCATTATTAAGACTTTATTAGGATTGGGTAGATTTTTTTTTTATTTATTTATTTAATGCTTTATGCACAGGTAAAAATAACACTGCACAAAGGCGGACTTAAATGCCATAGGCATTTTCTGCCAGTCTACCTTAGGGTGATGCAGAGACAAACATGGTGGGTGCAACGTAAAATAAACGAAAATTGGAAAGATAAATAAAATTCAAGATCAAGTAATAAATACATAGATACATACATATATCCATATTTTTTTTATCCATAGAAGTTATCGGAAACCTGTAGGATGGGCTTTTCGGAATCTAATAGGTAATTATGAATTTCAAAGCCTTATTGGCAGTACTATAATGACGTGTGCTTGCTGTTTACTGCTACCATTTCAAATTGATAAGGGCTAACATCGTTTGCATTCTGGAGAACAGCAAATTAAGTTCATAGAACATTCTTTTTATAACATAGCCTTTTGCCTGATGCACGGCAGCTGAAAATTCATTGACTTGAGGATGACTAGAATGATCGGTCGGCTACCAATTTCTCACTGAAAATAATAAAATAATTATTACCTTATGTTTCTTTAAATTTGTCTTCAGTCTCCCTAGATAGCGTTGGGATCGAAATATTTGTTCTTTTAATTGGGTTTATGTGTTTACGAAAATGTAAAGTTTATAATTTGGATGTTTTCTCCAAGTATTTTAAATAGCTACTATTGTTAGATTCAAGACGATAAAATCATTACGAGGGGCAGTAACGGTTACCGAATTTTCACCGACTACATCGTTGTCGTTGTTAGTCGTTAGTAGAGTGTAGGCAAAATAAAGGTATCGCTAGATCACCTGCTTTGTATTTATGGGATGAAAGTCTGAGAGCCAACAAAAAAAAAAGAAGTTACTCCACCTCGGGAAAACAGCGAAAAATATTTCAATGAAACTTTACGGTAATTGTATAGATAATAGTCTAACTTAACAACTTTTATTTGCAACAGTAATTGACTAGATCCTTAGATACAGCTTGATCGTTCTATTGTAAGCAGTCCCGTACAAAGCAGAGGTCACGATTGATTAGTTATACAAAATAATGTTGTATTGGACCTACTTTTATGCGACTTTCACTGTAGTATAATTTATAAGGGATCGAGGACTTATAGTAAACATATTTCATCGCACTATCACTCATACTCATAGGAGTCGAGCAATGTAACATATTTTGTGTCTAATGTACCTATGATGGTTATGAAATGTAAGAATTTAACAATTTCGATAGGACTTTCACAGTAGCGCTACTAAGGGGTCGACTTTTTAACATAAATATGTATCATCACGCTACGCTACGCTCACAGGAACTGAACAGTAAAAGCTGACCACGTATTGTATAGGCTTCCCTTACAATAAGAGGTCAGCTTATTATACTGAAAATTTATAGCTCAATATGTATCCGTGGGTACTAAGGTCGATAGTTAAGAAATTTGTGATTTAAACGAGTTTATTTATTAACATTTTCGGTAAAAAACCATCACGGAAAATTACTATACATATGAAGGAAACTAGGTATTTTTTCAACATTAGAAATGTTTATTTCGATACCCATCGTAACTAGCTAAGTGGAACGGTAAATAGTAGAATAGAAGCCGACAAATATCAGGTTCAAATCCGGTCCCCGCGTTGTAACTGTTTTTATTTAATACTAATTGATACAATTTTATATTATTAGAAACATGTATTTTCAAAACATAATTCGAGCACCTCTACACCACGCGAACGAAGTCGCGGGCACAGCTAGTATATAATAAATATGCAACAGCAGCCTGAAAGTCACAGAAACAACCATGTCAGAACAAAGCATTATAATAACTTTGTGAAATGGCGTTTGAACAAAAGCAAAGCAACTCACCATGGTATTTCACTGCATAATATAAATTTATTGGACGATTCACAACATTAATAATTTATATGGGAACTAGCCCATTTTCTCAGTGCTACAAATCCATTGTTAATTTCCTGAGACTAGGAACAAATTATTCGGGAATAATAAATCTGCGTGTGAGCACTTCACGTCTCTTGGGAAAAGGAAAGCCACAAGGGCAACCACCCTCAGATCTAAAATCTACCAACGATTTTGACAGTTTATGAAATCTATGGTAACTATCAAGCTATGACTTTATAAAATTAATGAAAACAAACTGAGAAAAATCCCGTATCTAATTCCATGAAATGAGAATAATAATTCTACATTTCTTGAAGTTTGAAACCACAAATAAACTAACAACCTGACAAAATTATGTACCTCCAAGATAACCAAAATTCTACCATTTGGCAGACTATAAACTACCATTGGTAACATTGAGACAACTGTTTTCACATGAGTTGTCAAAAGACAACCAATCAGCTATCAACGAATATTCCACATCAGAAACTTAAGCCAATGTCAAGCGGCCACGAAATTCGTCTTTATGAGCGCGCTTTTTGAAATTCGCACAGATTACACAACGTTACAATACCCCCCTTCCAATGAAAAGGTTTACAAAGTAAACCGATCGCTGTCCCCAGCGTTCGAATCACAAAAATAAACTACCTCGAAAATAATCTGTGCATGAAAAATAATTACTTTCCAAACAGGAATGCTTCAAACATTCAACAACATACCAAAGTAACATTTACTAAAAAAAGTATTCATCAGACAGAGTCCAACTACTTAACCAAAACTAAAAAAAATTGTAAAGTTAAGAAAAGTTTAAATAAACCCAAAAGAAAAAAAAATTGAGTAAAAAAAAATTAGAATTAGGTAAATTTAATCTAATCTATAAATAAACCCATCTGAAACTAAATCGTTCAGAAATGAGTATATAAAAAAATAAAGAAACAAAAATATAAGTAAAATTATGTAAAAATCCTTCTCTCCTGTAATGCAATTCCAATATATCCAACACGTCAGGACTGATGTTATAAACCAAAAAAATCACTTCTGTCCGGACGAAAAGTTTCGACAACAAGTTTACCTATCTGCTACATTGTTTTGTACCACAAGCACGCTACCATTCATACTGCTAACATACTTCCCTACATTCAGTCACCTTTTGAACGTCACGATTAACGGCAATAGCTCGAACGTCGAGCATAACAACCTGTTAACGCATACTAACACACCCCTTCAGTGATCAAAGATATTATATAAATCTTTGACACCTGCAAAACAATTATGGCTAATTTGTTGTCTATGAAAACTATAAAATTAGGCAAAAATAAGGACAAAGTTTAAAAAAAAAATATCCGAATAATTTGCCTATATAAAAAAAAATCTTCCTACCAGGAAGAGAGAAAGAAAGGAGGAAAACAATTTAACCTTTGAAATCCTTGATGTGCCAAGAGCCTATCGACCGGCCATTCAACCTTTCTAACTCATAAAACAAAGGAGATAAAACCTTAGTCACCCGACACTTTCCATATTTTGGTGCTAGTTTTGACATTTTAAATTTACTAGCAGCACTTTGAATAAAAGTTCGTTTCCAAACCAAATCACCGACAGCAAACTTGGCTGATCTACGGCGCAAATTAAAATGTGTTGCATTTTTGACATGTGACTTCAACAAATGTTGACGAACGTCTACAAAAATCCAAAAAAAACAAAAACCAAATATAAAAATTCAAAGTACCTCATTCACCTACATAATCTTCGCGTGGAACGCGGCACATTGTAGCGTTTAAACATTGAAAGAAATTCCGATCCCGTGAATTGCGTTATATTATCCGCAATCACTGTTTCGAGAACCCCAATGGCAAAAAATTAAAAAAATTCGCTACATTTATGGTACCTGCACGACGAAGAGGGAACAACAAACTATACTTTGAAAAAACAACAATTCACAACCATGAAAAATGTGAAACCAGCCATGCCTATCAGCAGTAATCTGAAATTCGGAAACGGCTAATAAATCTGTCTCACGCACTGCCTCCAGTGGGCATTTAACCAGTAAATCTCTCAACTGTTCTTTGAGTTCTTTAACTGTATTACCAGGAGTGTCGGAACGGATGTAAACTTCATATGTCAGCTCATCCTTAACCCTATTCTTGGCACGGAGTATAATTTGATACGTTGAACTTTTCAAAAATCTAGCGGTGTTCTGAGCCGTATTTTCAAAACTTTTATTATTTAATATGCTAGAAAATATAATCCCAATTCTACAAAAAAATACAATTTTATTACTTGCATCGCCAAAAATGTAGTAGAACGCAAGATTGCGGATCGATCGAAAGCGTCTGCGCGTCGCAAGGAAAAAAAAAATTTTTTTTATTATATTTTGGTCAAATTGTGTTCAAAAGCGGTTTAATTCGAATAGGTTACAATATTTTCTAGTAGGAAACGCTATTTTTGTATATCAAAATGGATTTCAATCGTATGTAATCCAGTGTTTTTTTCGAGTGTAACAGATATGCCTCACTGCCAGATAGCCAATACTCTAGATATTTTTTTATATGTATCAAATACGCGACAATGCTTGATTTGTATAGCAGAGTCACAGGTGCTTCATCAGCTTTGTATGCAGCAATGAAGAAGAGGTCGGCAACTTTCCGACAGCAGTTCACCGCCTCCATCATTGCCCTCTTCTATAGAAAATCTTAATATTTTATCAGATGACGATAAAGAGGTAAATCAGGTGGTTGCTTCAACATCTTGGGTACTATCAGCAATCATCGCAGTCAATCAACCCTTTCTCGTCATAAATTTTATCGGTCAATCCATCTGCAATAAGGCAGGTCTACATTGTACTGAGGCCAGTCCATTATCTCCGGAACCATCTTTATTATATTAAGTAGGTTCACCTTCTCCACTGGCAACCTCCTCGTAAGTACCTTCACCACCAGCCAGTAACTTAATGTGCCTAACCAGGTGCCGTCTCCATTGTTTGCATCTTGTCCCTCAGCGGCTAGTCGGCTACTCGATCAAAACGACCTAGAGTTATCGCGATAAAGCGAAAAGTAATAGGTACCAGCTAAAATATTAGAACCTACTTGGCGTAGCTCTAAATTCACCTATTCTGCAGAAGTAAAAGATAACTCTTTTGAGCCACGTGATGAGAACAGTGCTATTGAATACTTCAAGCAGTTTTATCAGGTGAAATCAATTTCCATAGTGCAACAAATAAATATGTAAGCTAAGTATCGTACACAGACAACTGGCAGCTCAATAAATATTACAGAATATGATGATGACAAATAAACTGGTGATCCTTTTATTTATGGAGGTCCTAAAATGCACGTTTATACAGATTATTGTTCTTTGAGTATTCTTAGAGTATTGTTATGGTGTATAAGCTGAGATAATGAGCCTGAAGAAGTTCCAGTTACTGTGGCGATATTTTCAAGTTCACTTTGTGATGTCTTTCGTCAAATAACAATTTGAAAGATGATGGCGAAAGATATCACAAAGTGAGGCCACTTCATCAAAGAATATGTGAGAATTGTCTACAAGTAGAAGAAGAAACGCGTATTGATGAAATGATGGTTCCACATAAAGGAACCAAAGCAGGCAGCTGTAAACAATACAGGGTAACTGAAAAAATACCCGAAATCTCTTAGTACCAGCATCGTATCATGATCCAGAACAACGTTAGTTCTATGTTATGTCTTAAAATTTATGTTATTTCATGTTAGAATGTAACATTTCAGTTTTTTGTTTTGTTAAAATAATGTTTAAATCTCATTGAAAGCCTGGCAGTGCGGCTTATATGATACATACATTTCATAAGGTTGATTGTCAAGGGTCTGGCAATGTGCCTTATGTGATACATTCAATATATCATAAATTAATAAAATTATATTTTTTATTTTATTTTTTCTCCCTTCTATTAACACCTAAGACCACATTTTATGTCAAATTTACCAACATTTCTAAGAAAAAAAGTCCTGCCAAGTATAGGGTTAAGAAGAGAATGAAATTGTATTGGTCTTTCCATCTTAGATTGGTGGTACACTTACAATAAGGTATGTATACTCACAATAGGTTAACTATTTATGACAAAATTAAAGCTATGTGAGAAACTCAAAAAAAAATAAAAAAAAATATATAAGGACTGTATGTCATGTACCTTATATGAACAACTGAAAAGCAGCTAAGTACTGTATATGTATGGCTTAAATATTGACATTGAATTTTTAAATTAGTTGAACTGAATTGACATTGAATTTGTATTGAAAATTAAATTATTATTAGTAATTGAATCAAATGCCTAATGAGATAATAATATATAATATAATATACCTAATGTGAACTAAAATATTTTGCACACCAGTCATCTGGTAGAGTATGACGGAACTTATTGCTAACAGTGTCAACTTATTATACTTACTCATATTCCTGCAAATAAATAATTCTTATTCTTATTCTTATTCTACTTAATTCAAATCAAATCAAATTAAGTTTCTCACAAAACTATAAACATAATTAAAATATGCATCAAAACAAAGTAAAAAAAAAATATAACACAGTACAGAAATTATACTTGCTCAACACTGTGTTTATAAAAATAAAGAACACTACATGTGTTTCAGTTAAAATCTATATCACCTGATAATAGACACGCAATTAAAGTTAATGAACAATTTTGGTTTAATTTGTTGGTTGGTGGTATATATATTTCACAATAATACACTAGTATGGCTTGCTAAAACTAAAAAATGGCAACTAAAACATCATAATTAATGATACCAAATCCATAATGACAAATTTGTAAATAAACAATTAAAAGTTGGGCGCCATTTGTAACATGAGTTCCTGCTCGCCCGGAAACGACAGGCTTCCCATGTACAAAGATAAAGAAGAATGTGTACCTAATTGTTCCAGCTGCGAGATGGTCACACAAATAAAACAACTTCAGTACACTTAAAGATATAATTTATTTAAATAGGCATTTGGTATGTTGCAGATGTTGACATTGTAGTTACCCACTATATAGTTACTTGTACAAGTTAGTACTTAAGAATAACTAATAAAAGTTTTTGAGGTTATCTAGGAACACATGTTAAATTGAAGTGGTACTCGCTGACACAAAACAACTTGTCTGCGGTAAACTCTCTAAATTGCAGCACTACCTATCCCTACGACATAAGTCTTGGGATCGACTGTGATCAACCCCAGTGTCAATAAGTAGTACTGCAAAGTTAGAGCTCGGTGACAACCTAGGTTGCTAAACCCAATCTAAAATATAAGTTCCACCAAGATTTCCTTTGCAGCTATGCCACCAGAACACACTAAGAATTTAACCTTATAATTGTTTTAGCCAATCAAATTATCTAACGTAAGAATAAAAACCACACATAATACTTTGAAACATAGCTCAACGGTAAAGAAGGTTCTGGTTTAATTACAGAAAAATGTAGTCTAAAAGACTATGCAATAATATTATATTTTCCTAACATGCTGTGGGAGTTCTACTACCCATTTCTATAAGAAAGCATGAACAGTTGTGAACATTTGTAAACCACTCATATAAATAGGTACCAATTTACACCAATATATACCACCAACCTAACATTATTTTAATGTTAGATTATCTTGATTCTAAGTTAATAATAAAAATAGATCCAACCTCAAGCTGTAGCTGTAGAAGCAGAAAGTGCAGTTCAAACCATGTAATGATTGCCACGCGACATGCCAACGTGGTCAGTGTGCAAAGCTTCATGTACTTAAGCATCTTTCCTTTCAATAACGGCAACAAGCGATTTCCATCTTATATAATAAATATGCAACAGCAGCCTGAAAGTCACAGAAACAACCATGTCAGAACAAAGCATTATAATAACTTTGTGAAATGGCGTTTGAACAAAAGCAAAGCAACTCACCATGGTATTTCACTGCATAATATAAATTTATTGGACGATTCACAACATTAATAATTTATATGGGAACTAGCCCATTTTCTCAGTGCTACAAATCCATTGTTAATTTCCTGAGACTAGGAACAAATTATTCGGGAATAATAAATCTGCGTGTGAGCACTTCACGTCTCTTGGGAAAAGGAAAGCCACAAGGGCAACCACCCTCAGATCTAAAATCTACCAACGATTTTGACAGTTTATGAAATCTATGGTAACTATCAAGCTATGACTTTATAAAATTAATGAAAACAAACTGAGAAAAATCCCGTATCTAATTCCATGAAATGAGAATAATAATTCTACATTTCTTGAAGTTTGAAACCACAAATAAACTAACAACCTGACAAAATTATGTACCTCCAAGATAACCAAAATTCTACCATTTGGCAGACTATAAACTACCATTGGTAACATTGAGACAACTGTTTTCACATGAGTTGTCAAAAGACAACCAATCAGCTATCAACGAATATTCCACATCAGAAACTTAAGCCAATGTCAAGCGGCCACGAAATTCGTCTTTATGAGCGCGCTTTTTGAAATTCGCACAGATTACACAACGTTACAGTTGTGAGAAAGGAAAAATAATTTGATTAAAATTGTAGGTTTCTTTTTTATACTTTGCCCCTCTATGACTTGTCATGTATCGAGGGTACAGTTTAAAAACAAACATCTCACATGCACACACACCCAGACCCGTAACAACTATCTGGAGATCATATAAATAATTTCTCCTTGCGGGGATCGAAGCCGCGGCACGTAGTGTAGAAAGCTAATTGCTTAGCCATTGCGCCAATCGTGTCGTCAAAATCCATTTAAAATCGAGTCAATGTCGATTTTAAAAGCATAGTTCTTATTCTTGTACGTGGTGGGACGATATACTTGTAACTTAATAACAGGAACCATAAACATGACTAGAGCATGTTCACAGCTTCGTAATTAAGTTGTCGTATGTCAATTCATCAAAGATTCAAATCGTGATGCGAGATGTTCATAAAGAATATCTTGCAGGCCTATTCTTAGTCTGGACCTCAGGACTTTTATTTTAATCCTTTCCTTCTCATATAAATTATTTCTTGTTTTCTCTACTTTTATTATGTCTATACCTATTCCACGTAGGCCTATTCTTTGTCCTCCACAGAGAAGAACGGTTTTAGGAGCAACTCTTCGTGCGCTAGGTTTTGTAAAGTTTTGAACTGTAATGAACAAATCAATTTTCACTTTGATTTTCTCACTAAGTAAAAGTGTAAAATTCTTATCTGTTTGTCTGATTTGTTGTAGTGTAGCCTGTGTAGCCCATATGATGCTATTAAAATAAATATCTTTACTGTATTATATGTCTCGTGCCTGGAATATTTGAATGTTTATGTACCTAAGCTTACAATCAACATAACTCGTTTTTGCTCATGTGGTGCTTTAAGTGATTGTTACAGTTTATTTAATTTTTTATTCTGCATGTCTATTAATTATGTTATAAGCGTAAACAATTTTTGGTTGACCAAATAAATAAAATAATATACGACCATCAGGATCTGCTAAGTGCACCTGTTGCGTGATGACGTCGCGTGTGCCTTTCCCAAATATCCAACAATAATGGGTCACTGACTCCGCCATTACTTAAGACATCAATAAGATGTCTTTAAAATAAAATAAATAAATTACGTTAAATTGCGATGTAATATCTAAATGTTTTTTGTTTTACTGTGGCTTTGATAGAATTACTTGAACTGTGGTATTTAAATGTCGGTACCTACCATCATTATGTAAAGTGACCAAGTCAAAGTTAAATGTTCGAGTATTATTCCCTTTGTTCCTATGTCAATAGGCTGCTCTGTTGTAATACAGCTTTTTTGGGAAGGCATTGGATGGTTTCTTATAAAATCTACAAATAATATGATAGAATTTATTGGGGTTTAAGAAGAAACGATTTTTGGCTACGTCATTTACACGCGGCGCATCCAGCGCTGACCGAAATGGCAATGATGAACGTCGAAAAAAAAAAAAATGTTTCAGGCAAAAATGGTGAGCCCATAAAACACATAAATACAGAAAATATAGAAAATAGAAAATACATTTAACAAAATTTATCAGACACAACTACCTGCATGTCTGCTACAGCAATGTCTGATATAAGGGCAGTTAAGTCGCCCAGCAATCATCATCAGGGCAGTATTGGAGCTGGCCCCCACCCCGCGCACCAAGGACGCGCACCGCTTGCACATGGTGGTGTGAAAACAGTCGGTGCGCGCTTCGGCAAACATGCCCGAGGCACTACAGAAGCGTGGCAGCCCCAATATTGCCTTGAACGCGTTGTTGTACTGGAAACGGAGAACAAAAGAAAAGACGACGAAAGACGAGATAGCTATCCTTTTTGGGCATGACGCGTCTGTCGTTATGACGAATGGACAGCTCATTCGCCCTCAAACAAAGAAACTTCTACGCAGGAATCTTGTAGTTCACGCCAACAAACCTGCAGTTGTTCGGCCAGCGTAACAACCGAAAACAAAGCTATTCGGACACACTCAAGACAGTAACGCAGCATTACCAGTGCGAGAGGAGTCCTTCTTCGGTCACCATCCCACTAGCCTAGCTTGATGGTATAATGCCCGTTATCTTTGGAAATACCAAAACTCCAGCAGTGAACCCTGGTAGGACTTAGGCCGGCGGTACATGTCAGGTTTTCGCGTCAGGTACCCCGATGCGGTTATCGAATCAGGCCACCCGAAGGCGTCAATTCCATACGATAGAACGTTGCGCTGCACACGCACGAATCTATCCGTTCGTTCTATCGTATGGAATTGACGCCCAACAACATCGGCGATCCTGGCGCGAAAACGGTCGGCCTTACATTGTATAGTGTACAATGAAATTAAGAAAAAAGTAGTTACTACCTATTTATGTTCAGCAGAAATATGTATGTAGGTAGTTATCTAAAGAATTAAAAAATGATGGATTAAGAAATTATAATGTACTAGCGACCCGTCCCCGGCTACGCCCGGGTGCAATTTCTCTATTATCCTTACATTAAATATGAAAGTATTATACACATAAACCTTCCTCTTGAATCATTCTATCTATTAAAATAAACCGCATCAAAATCCGTTTCGTAGTTTTAAAGTTCTGAGCATACATAGGGACAGATAGCGGGAAACGACTTTGTTTTATACTATGTAGTGATTTTTAAATAAAGTTTTACTATGTAGGTAAGTAGTTCAACTATGTCCATTAATTAATTAATTAAAAAACGTGTATCAGAAATGCGTGGTCATGTTTTAAGGGCATGGATCACACCATCAAATAATAATTTTGGGTCGAGTAGGCATTGAAGTTCTATATGTAACAGCTGATAATTTTTTCGCTTGTTGAGTTGGTCCTTACAGTTTGGTGGTCTGTTTCATGTGACCGTTTCAATGTGACCACGCATTTCTGATACACGTTGAATATTATGCAATAAACCCAAAATTTCCTGAGAAAAATACTTCATTAAATATCTGGTGACATTGGTTACAAGTTTTTTTTTGCAATAAATTTCACATTGCTATCATTCGTCTAGTAGGTGAAGGGACATCGAAGTAGAAATTTATGTCACCTTTATCTCTCCTACACGTGTAAATAAAAATAATTTTGGTCAGAATACGTAGGAGAGTTTTTAATCTTTGCCTAGAGATCGTGATATGTGTAAAATTATGAAATTTTAAATTAGTTCCTGTGGCTGAACTACTGATTGGATTTGATTGTTTTTTTGTGTACGGTCACAGAACGTGATACATACGTGGTTACATTTAATGTGATAACATCTGGGGCATCCTGTATCTTTGTTTGAGAGTACTTATCACACAACACTACACTGCATTTAATTTTTTTAGTCCTATTATGTATTTATGTATGTTTAATTATATGTATTATAATATATGCTCTATTTATATAACGCTTTATTTTTATAGTTTATTTATTTTCTATCTTTTTATGTTATTATTTGTTCTGTATTTGTTGCCTATTTATATACATAATGCTATATTTGTTTATCGTATTGTATGAGTTACTTTATGTATTTAAATGCGTGCACCACAGACTACCCCATTCTAAAATGGAAGACTTTTTGTCCATCCAAAGGTTGTCTAGAAAAGATCGCTTTAAGCGATAAGACCGCCCATTGTACATTGTTTTCTATTGTATGTTTTGTTATGTTGGTTTGCAATAAAGTATATTTCTAATTTCTATTGCTTATCAGCATCTTTCTACACGTTTATTGAACGCTCAAACATAAATACTAGATACAATTACTTCCAATCCCCGAAGTACAAATTAGAGCACGTTCTGTCTAACGTAGGTACACAAACCTAGATTAAACGGACAAGCCTAAATGGAAAAACAGACGGGGATCAACATTGTCCAAGTTGTCGATGTAAATATGGCCTGTTGCGTTGGGAATTAACTCAACTTAGTTATTTTAAAGGTTGAGGGGGTTAGACAGGTCATTTACAGTAAAAGCAGGTTTACACTTTAATTAGTATAAGATTAGTATCTTTAAATTATATCAAACTTCATAATGGCGGGACTTACATAATATGGTACGTGGTCCACTTGTGTTAATATGTAACTAGCTGTTGCGCGCGTTTTTACTTGCCCGTTTTATTTTTGTCAATATAAAATATTGTCAAAATATTTTTGATAGTTATATAAAATATAGTCTATAATATAGACTATATATTTTATATTCACAAAAATAGGTAATGTAGCTTTCTATTAGTGAAATATTTTTTAGAATTTGTTCAGTAGTTTCAAAGATTACCCCTTACATACAAATATACAAATTTTACCTCTTTATAATACTAGTATAGAGTACCTATAGGATGTATAGATAGATATAGAGAAGACATCATATATTTGAGCATTAAACATGACCACTGCTCGAATGGTGAAAATAATAAACGTGAGAAAACTGGCATTTTTTGTTTCTATTATCATAGAAACAAAAATTAGAAATATTATGGTATCCACCAATCCAGAGAAAAAACCTAAGTGTCAGCAGCAGGAACCTTTTTCTATGTACATAGGTCCTAAGTATGTACGTATCTCTCAGTGGGAACTACTAGCGTAAGTGATGATAAAACATCTGAAATGAATACAAAAAAATAAAATCGGGATTATGATCCTAAAACGAATAAAATTAAAAGCCAAGAGCCAAAAGCAAATCCAAGAATTAACCACTGTTTTAAGCTCTCACGCTTTTTTGCTTTTTACTTACTAAACAATGATTATACTTCGGTTTTGTGTGTGTTTTGCGTAATGTTATGCGATTTTAGTAACTTTTTTTTACCGGCAAACTTGTTTGTACATCACAGTGAACACTGCCAAATACTCGACGAAGTACCTTCAACTTGATAAGTTCACTGTGGTGAACACTGCCAAATTATGGGGTATAACTTTTGTGCACAATTAATAGTAGATATGCTTCTAGGTGGTGGGTTTTTTTGGCTTTTTTTGGCTTACGTTTTGTTTTCTGCTTGTCAACAGCATAATATACCAGGTCGTGCAGATAGAATATTAGCACTAGTCCCTGTCGAGCATGCACCTTCCGACGCTAGCGATAAATCAGATACTAACAGTGATGATGAACTGCCGCTACCCTCACCAAGCTTCACTTCATCTTCTCCGCCATCCATAAATTCCTCTTTAGAGCGCTTAAACATATATAGTAGTCCTGAACCTGATGATTCTCATTTTGACAGTGAACAGCTGATAGTACCATCTGATTTATATCAGTCTGAAGCTCTTCAATTAACACCAGTATTGTGAGAAATATACATACACATAATAATACTCCATCTAGAGAACCAAATTATGATAATATTCCTTCACTATCTTCCATACCATCGCTTACTTCCGAGGTACTATCGCCTACTCCCGACACATCTTTTAATAGAAAACCCAGAGCCAGAAGACGTAGTGCTCCAGCTGCTAAGAGAACGAAGAAAGTTCCAAAATTTTATCTTACGTACAAGTGGAAGAAAGCCGTTTATCGTCTTCTTGCTGTTATCGATGAAAGTGTCGGACCTTATGTCGATATGCGGATGATGACGCCCTTGATTATTTGCATAAATTTTTTCTCCCGATATATTACAGTTGCTTTAGCCACTCAGCAAAAATTAAGAGAGTTTGGCTGGGAGGTGTTAATGCGTCCGCCGTATAGTCCTGACCTTGCACCTTCCGATTTCCACCTTTTTCGGTCTCTTCAGAATTCTTTAGGCAGTGTCAGGTTATCATCACGAGAGGACTGCCAAAACCACTTGTCGCGGTATTTTGATCAGAAGTCCCAAAATTTCTATAGCAATGGGATCATGTCCCTACCTAAAAGATGGCAATAAGTTATCGAACAAAATGGTACCTACATACCTACTTTAGTTAAATGTAAATAAACTATATTAAAAAATGTTTTGAATTTTCTTAAAAAATGCGAAGAAACTTTTTCCCCAACCTATTATGAGACTTTGTTTTGTCACCGGTAAAAATTCTCCCAATTGTTTTTTACACTTTCACAATAAATAATTATAATTGATTGAAAATTGTCTTTTATTTTTTACCTTTATAAGCAACCCTAATTTAGCAGTGTTTATCACAGTAAACATACCAAATCAAGTGTTGTTCTCGACAAATTTGGCAATGTTCACAGTGATGAACATTGATTTTCTGAAAACCTGTAAATGTAAGAATTTTTTTTCTATTTTTTCTGAACTCATTATGACCCTAGGGTCCCAGAAATATGCTTGTTTCCTTTAAATTCGACAATTCGGATCTCTGCCAAATTAAGGGTTAGAGGTGTCTGTGGTGTATACAACGTGTATCAGAAATACCTACGTTTGGGTCGAGTGTATACTGAAGTTTTGTATGGGATAGCTGATTATTTTTTCGCATTTACGATGTTGGTCTCATAGAGAAAGTAGTCCAGTTTGATGATCTAATCCACACCCTTAAATGTGACCACGCATTTCTGATACACATTGTATCTAATAATTACCGTATGTAAGAACAGATAACGATGGTAAGGTCTATCTTGGTGAAGGTTTTCTGACTCCTTGGAATATTAGAAAGAAAGAAAAAAAATTTTTTTTTTTTTTACGCCGATTGTCATAATACTTTATTATCCTGCGAGCAAGCGGCATTCTAAAATAATTTTTCGGATAATCGAATGCCCTTTGTGGTCTGCATTTTGGGTGCATATTCGGTGTTTCTCTATTGGTGTTTTTTTTTAATACCACAACGATAACAAATATAAAATTTTAATACAAGCTAACTTTACTAAGAAAGCGTAACTAAAGCTCAAAAGTAAGCCAACACCTCATTATATTAATTAAAGTGCTGGTAATAATTCATAAAAGAGGTAGAAATCTTTTGTAAAAGTTCTTTGACCCAGCTTTGGAAAATATTCGAAAAGGTCAAGAACCTTTTGGAAAATCGATTTAAAACAGAAGTTTAGGGACTCGCAAGATAAGCTTAAAGTAAGTAAGGGCAGGGATTTCTTGCAAAACAATTTAAAAGGTTATTGTAGATTTATCATTTTGAACGGAGATATTCGTTTCATCTACAGAAATGTGAATTTCCGAATAATCGAAATAATTTATTTAAACGAAGAACGAAGAATCGGGATTATACAGGATGGTGACGAAGTTACGACATTAAATGAAACCAAATATTTGGTATCGCGTTCTGAAGCCCAATTCTCGTAATTAATTTATAATATGACTGAAAGTTGACCGAACTGAGATTATATTATGAATTGACAAAAAGTCATGTATTCTACTCCTCTTAAAGTTCAGTCCGATTCCAGTATGATTTGGATTCAATCTTCTTACAAACTCATTTCAATCTCATTTTTGACGTTTGTGTATAGACGAGAGTGTCAATTTTATTATCTGTGTCAGTTCAAAATGTTAGCAGAATACCGATTTGCCTTTTATTCAACTTTCGATCTCATTACAATATAATGTCACGTTTGACGTTGTTTGTTAGGGTAGGAGAATAACATTTGTGACATTTATGACAGTAGATCGGAATGAGATCCAAACTATATTTTGAACATTTTTAATTACGAGAATTGGGCCTCTGAAGCCGTACACAAAAAATCTACGATTTTCACGCATGTTACTTTTGCATAATATTTCATTTCTACTCCTATTTATCTAGATGAAGGGAAATCAAAGTAGAAACTTGACTCATCTTTATCTATTCTATACGTGTAAATAAAGATTATTTTGGTAAGAACAGGTTAAAGACTTTACAAACTTTCGCCTAGAGATTGTGATAAGTGTAAAATTAAGAAAATTTTAATTAGTTTCTCTGGCTAAAATACTGATTGGTTTTGGTTGTTTTTTTGTGTACGACCATAGAACGTGATCTCAAATAGGCACGTGGTTTCATTTAATATCGTAATGACGTCACTGACGTCCTGTATATGATATTAAAATTTAAATCAATCCGTTATCATAACTTAAGTCTTACGTAATAGATCTTTTTTACTTTAAGAGAATTTTGAACCACGATACCAGCAACACATCTTCACATTTCTTTGAAAATAAGAGCGTTATGATAGATTCTTACGTACACAAATCGCTTATCTTTATTAAGGTGCCATAAAAACGTGTCTACATCCATTTAAAGAGCGTCTAGAATATTATCTTTAGAGGTATTCTTAAATGAACAAAACCTTCAGTAAATAACGACTAGGTAAACAAGGCCTGAAACCTTTTTGAGTAATTCTTCAGTACATTACATCATAATTCATAAAGCAATACAGATGAGTACTCGGTTTAGGTACCAAAAAAAGCATTAATCCGGCTTATATATGAATGAAATCATACAGGTGATGTACTAAGTACGGGTAGATATTGTATCCACGTGCAGATATTTGTATCCACGTGTATATTCTTGTTAGACTGGATATTTCTTCGTAAAATCTCTCTGGAAGAGGCATATCGTTGTATTAAATGGTTTGCGGTTACACAAAGAGCATACGAGCGACTGTTTTTATTCGTATAGTCAAAGTTATGTTAACTGTTGAATATTGCTTAGACCTACAAACAGAAAAATACTGCTAGAGTTTGGAATTTAGTTGGGAAGTGGAGTCGGGTATTAAATCTGACATAGATATAGTTTTTTATTCATACAGAGGGCTAATTCACGTAATTTTAAGACGCGCCGATCGTATTGCAGTGATGCTGGAACTTGACGCGAGCGTATCTCACTGGAGCTCAGACGATACCAAATGGCAGAATAGTCGACATCGGCTCAATTGCCATAACGTAAGAAGAAGAAGATTACTAAATGTGTTATTTTGATCAATATTTTATTACAACTGCGCGGCAACTGCACTACTTTAGTTACGTGAATTAGCCTACAGCTCATGGGTCGATAATACTTCTCTCTGGTAGGGGCACGGGTAGGGGCATTATAGTTGTATTTAATGCGGTTACACAAATTGCAAACGACCGACTGTTTTTAGTTGCATAGTTTGAGTTATAATAATTGTTGAATATTGCTTAATGCTGAATGTAGATGGAAAGTGTAGTCGGGAATTTAATCTGACACTATTTTGATTGTGTTCAATCTTTTTCATACAGCTATAAATAATTTTATGATGAGACAAGTCGATTATGCGTGTAACAGTGGCGAAGAGTCCATACAACCCGATTCCCATTGGCTTCCCTTTAGGAATTGGTTAATGCATAGACCAACGTAATATTATATTATTTACTCATTCAAGTGACAAAAAAAGGCTTGTTATTCAGTTAGATCGAGCTCTTCCAGACATGACCATATATAGATTACAAGAGACGGTATAGATTTTTGTCTTGCAGCATTAATAACAGCAATTTTTAGAGGGCATTTTTGGGACGGCTTCCCCTTTTAAAACTGTCACCCTTCGCCACTGGCGTGTAATGCTTTCTTTGCGGTACGAATTCTTCGCTGTAAATGTATTTAATTGTATCCTAATTTTGGAAAATTGTACTCTAGTTCCAGAGTTACATTGTATTTAAAATGGTCGTGCATTATCTTCCTGGCACGACCACGCTGCCGTCAGATTATTCAGAACTATTGATCGACTACGTACTCTCATACCATCATCATTTTCCTACCCTTATCCCATTTTATTTGGGGTCGGCGCAATTTGTCTTTTTCTTCTCTTCATCTCTACCAGACTTCATTCCAAGATTCACTTCCTTCACATTCATGTCATGTTTCACACAGTCCATCTTTTCTTTGGTCTGTCTTTTCTTACATTATTGTCGCAGCTCTTACCACAACATTGAGCTGATAAAGATTGTAATCTATTATTTGAAAAGAGATACCATGGAGTTTCTTGCCGGTTCTTCTCCATAGGATCTACTATTTGGAACCGTGCACCTAGAGTCTCAACATTTCATAAGTGCCTGTGTCTGGTTTACATGAAATAAAGACCTATTCTATTCTATTCTGATAGCCGTCAACATTCATGCTTACAACTCTTCTTATCACGTGATTCTCGTACTGTCATACCATATGAACAAGTATAACTAAATCTATTGATTTCAATCATTCAAATCATTTGTCTTGTCAAGATTTTGAATCAACTAAGTAAGTTTGTGAAGGAACATTCAAAATATAATATTGGAATAACTCGTCTTCTACTTTAGTTTTATTCTAGTTACACCTGTGGAACACACGCTATACTTGAGTATACTCTCGAGTTTGATATCGCTATATCAAGATATTGTTTCCAACCGATATGCGCTCAAGGATCTCACCGCTCTCGAACATTAATATCTGTGTAACCAAATATAGTACCGATACATCCATGTTCTCAGTTATAATATGTTGACCTACATTCTGTTAGCACACAGATTTCCTAAGCTTTCCTTCACTGCTTGGATGTAATAAATGTAGATACAATATTTTTAGTGATAACATAACAGTATATCTCAAATTCATGATAACGCTCTTAAACTGCCCATTGTCTTTGTCATGACAAACAATTTATTTTTTCAAAACTTTCAGTCTTTATAAGATTTTTTATTGTCAACTCGGAACCTATTAGTTTAGCAGTACAGAATTATTATTTTTTTGTACCACTATCTAAGCATACGTCTCGCCTGATGTTAAGCCGTTACCGTAACCTATGGACGCTTGCACACCAGCTACCTAATCACGATGCACGCTCGTAATCGGAATCGACTCAATTTTGACACTACAACAGTGTTCATTGCGTTGCTCAAATTGTAGGGCGTAGTGGTTTTAAAAGCATAGGTACCGCGCAATGTAGTTTGTTGGACTGTCAAAATTGAATCGATTCCGATTCTGAGTGTGTATCGTGATTACCCTGCAGGGGCTCACTCACGCGGTGCCGACTCTACTACTAGCATCTCCATGGAACACTGGCGACCTTGCCCACCGTTAGGAACACAACACTGCAAAAGAGCAGTGTTATTTGGCTACGATATTCTGCAAGGTGGAGGTACTTCCCAAGTCGGGCAGCTCCAATTTTGAGCAGAAAATCCCGCTAATGCCCTACCCGTCTTAAATTATACGTACTTGTACTTTCCATATCAAAATAGCGGTTCTAGGTATTGTTCTCAACTCCTGGCTTATCCATTATCAAGTTATACGGATAATTCCGAACACTGTAGATACGAATATGGCTCGCTCTTTGTTGTATCGTTATATCCTTTGTACTTGCTCAGTGCGTTTTGGCACGGTTCCAACCGGTTCATTTACCCAACAGCAGATCTTCCGGATGCACGGCTGCACGCGTATCTCTATATAATGCGCAGTGTTATTCTGAATGTTTTTTTTAATGGAAATTCTCTTTATCAATTTGGAGCCCTCTTACATGAGACTTAATAATGACATCGATGAAATATGGATTTATAAGGCTTTTCTTAGTCCCTTGGGCTTCAGTGTGATACTAAAATTTAGTCCAATAATTGACGAAAGCCACTCGTGAACACAATGACTAAATTACAATTTAATGCAGGAATCATCACACTAAACAACTCAAAATAAATAAAAAATCAATCAATTCAAATGTGTGTATATTTTAAGTCCATAATTGGGCTTAATGCGGATCCGAATTTAAATCGGACCTTATTAAATTTCAATACCCAAAATACTCCCGGGATTCAATAGTTTACATCGAAAACGTTTTAAATGTTCTGACTGGTTTTAATCTGGCGATAAAACTCCGATTTGCGGATTAGTTTGTGGTTTATTCAACTTTTTACATTCGACGATTTGAGAACGCTTTAGCACTCTAGTTGCCGTGGGACCAAAAAGTTAGATTCACGTCTACCCGTTTCTGGTATAGTTTAGCTTTGTTGCAATTTTCTTGAAAAATCTTTTCATTTTATTTCTCACCTATTTCGTATCGTATTTGGGTCCTTTAAAGCTGTGTTTCTCAAAGTGGGATACGTGAACCCCTTAGGGGTTCATCAGTTGATCGTAAGGAGTTCACGGCAAGATTTAAATCATGGCGCGGTGGCTGGGAACGAAATACAGAAGTCGACTTGCTGCTAAGTCTGAATTAAGATTGAAATTGACCAAAATTGTTCCGGAACTCGGTTCAATTTGCGACAAATAACAAGCCCACAATTTAAAATACATTTCATTTATTACCTTTTATTAATAATTATATTTATAGTTAAAAAAATGAAACACGCTTTCATCTTTGGGAGTCCGCCATATTGAATTTAGAGTGACGTTATTTTATTTTTCGTATTCTTCTCAGCTTTCATTTAATAGGTACCCATCATGATGGTAAATAAGAAAATTTAGCCCGCCATCTTGGGGCATCCCGGATGCCCCAAGATGGCGGATATGGCGGATGCCGCATCCGCCATATTCGATTTAGAATGGCGTCACTTAGCTAAGTACCTATACATTGTCAGCCAAACTAAACATGTAAGCAAAATTTTAGCTCAATCGGAAACCGGGAAGTGGGTCAGATTTAACTTCCAGGATTTTTTTACATAGTTTCAGGTGACGCTAAGAAAAGTGAAAATTAAAAAAAAACCTACTTTTCTTCTACACTGTAGAATCTGCAGGTTGATTTCCTTATTTTCTTTTTTCAAAGGATTCCCATCGCGGGGCTATAAGTCTGAGAAACCCTAAGGTTTAAACCTTACTCTTGCCTTAGTTTCAGCAAACTCACTAGTAGGTACCTTAAAACATTTTCTAGTATTCGTTATTTCACGGAACTTGTCAAAGTTAATTTCGATTCGACATTGCTAGCGTCGAGCAAACGGAATACTCCCGTTGAGTACAAAGTACTCAGCAGAGTGCTCTGACCGATTTCTAAAATTGGATTTGACATTTCGTTTACTAGGTCTTGCGTATCAACAGGAATACGATCATAGATTTCCTTTCGTTTTGAGTATCACACCTTTTTTGGTAGTGTAATAAGTGTATTTTCGGAGAATCTATACCTATATTAAGACGTGAAGAGAAAACATTGTAGGTACCCCTTTTTAAGCATACTGCGCGCACGGAGGAGTGTGGGAATGCTGATAGCTAAAATTATGGACGAATTTCGACCATTGAGCGACTACTAGTCAATTCAATCAATTCAAATAATCTATACTTATAATAAAATCGTTGCGTTTTGAAGGGAAACCAGAGTGACAAAACAAAATAAGTTCAAACAGACCCAACTAAACTGCGGAAAATCTTAACACCGCCATTCAGAAAGACGCCACGAATGTACAGTGACATCTATTGAATAAAAGCAGTCTTCAATATAGTACCTCTAAATGTATATAAAATCGTAACGAGGCTAAATCTGTACATTGAATATAAAAAAAAGTAAGTGCTACGTATACTAGGAACGATACAGAAAAGTGCTACGTATACTAGGAACGATACAGAAACCGAAACATACATTTTTAGAATTTTTGTCTGTTTGTCGGTTGGTCGGTTTGTTTGATTGAAGATTAAAAAAAAAAAAACTGCTACGTGATCTATAATCGACATTGATGCCAAAAATATAGTTTTTAGAATTTTTGTCTGTTTGTCTGTTTGTCTGTTTGTCTGTTTGTCTGTATCTATGTCCGAGCTTCACGGCAAAACCGCTGAACAGAATTTCATGAAAATTTATAGGAATGTTCGTTATAAGGCTGGTCAACATATAGGCTACAAATTATTACGCTTTTACCAAAGGGGGGTAAGCAATAGATCATCATGTCTGTGTACAATTATTATAAGTCATGGTAGAACTGGCGACTCCTTTTGAAATATTATATTGTTGTAGTTCATAGGTCCGGTCAACATTATTTTATGTTATAGAAATCATTACGCTATTTCTGTTGGGAGCTGAGCAAAATAATTGTTCGTAATGTCTCCGTAAATTTAAACTCCTTAATAGAACCAGTAAAGACGGGTTCCAGTGACACGGTATACCTAGGGTAATGGTATTACATACTAACTAAAATTAACAACCTACTAGAAGTTCGCTCTTTGGCATCTTACTTTTAGATAATTACCTAGGTACGTATTTCACTCCCTGTCGTGTTCCATAAATACAAAGCTTGATGAAATTATTTACCAGTTTTCCCAGGTTGTTCCTAAACCATTATAGATAACTTTTTTAAACGGATTACGAGCTTTTTCTATTCAGTTCTAGCCATTTAATTTTTAATTTCGACTTTTTGAAACAATATGGCGTTAGTAGTAATTTTTAAGTGAGTTTGTTGTATTTAAAAATGAAAAAAAGGTGAATTTTTGTTTGATATTGCAGACACCTGAAGGCAGGGTTTTAACAATTTATTACATTTATATGTAATTCAAGTCAAAACGTTTTCTAAACCAGTCTTAATAGTAGATAGTAGTGGGTAGTCTTAATGACTACGGCTAGCTTGCTGTTTTAATTGGTCGCGGTTCAAGACTAAAATAACTTGGAAAGTGGTCAAGATTAAGCAATGGTTACCTATACCTCAGCCGTGACAGAATGTTAACATAAAAACGATTGTTTGAAAATCAACAAATAATCCACGCATGCAAAAGTAGTAATCGTCGCCGTCGGTCACGGTTACACATGTCGGACTATCCCCGACTGCTTCAAACCGACCCCGCCCAATATAGTTTATCCTACGGCTAGCATAGCACCTCTACAAATTCACAGCGACGCCGACATTGCAGTCCAACAACAGAAATCCACTGTTAGGCGCTTAATTACTAATGCAGTGTTTAAAAAGACGGCACTGCACCGTTCTTTAAAAGAACAAAGGCAAGGGTTCCTCAGCCATGGCCCGTTAAACCGACTCCGGACCCAAGTCCCTCTATATCGTCGAAACAGCGACAGGATATAGATGTGGCGTTGTCCCACAAACAATGTCATCTACTTCCCTGCTCATTGTGTTTCTACTCCTCTTCTATTAACTTAAATAGCAATAAAATGCCGTATATGTATATAAAACCAAAGTGTTCCTTCATTATTATCTTATAAGCGGTAAATATCCGAGGACCTACTAAAATAGCGTGAAAGCTGTGGTTTTAGCGGTGCACCGTACAAATCGGTTAATAAAGCATAATTATTAGAGTTCTCTTGCGGCGATTTCCAGCAGTAGATGTCAATGTTATGGTTACACTAGGGCCCAAAGATTATAGGTTATGCTTCATATACAGTTTGAGCTTGATGAAGTGATGCAAGCTAGAGAGAGAAACACGATCGGCCAGCGCGGCGTGGCATCCAGGCGAATCTGCCTATGTCTCTTGGCGGTAAATCATTCGCTGATGAGTTTCTCTTACTAAAATAGGTACAATACAGTAGGTAAGTATTTGGTTAAATGTATGAACAAGTAATTTTACAGCACACGATACGAACAAAGTTTCAGGCTTCCAAAGTCTCACAACCGGTTGACCGGTTGCGAGACTTTTGCTTTTTTTATCGACTAACTATTACAATTACCTATCATTTATCATGTATTCTTTTTTAACTGTCGTGAATGCGAGCTATCGTGGTCTTTGAAGTCCGGACGGATTCCTAGGAGAGTAAAGAACTCCCATCCAAGCAACGCGTGTTTTCACTTCGCATAGGAAAATTCTATGTTATTATTTTGGATAATAAGTAAAAAATACAGCATTTAATTGCATCGATCTCATATTTTTTGTAAGTTTTTGATAATAATTATGAATGATGAAGGATAACTCCACTTTTTCATGGAGGTCAAGTTAAATGTTGTTAAACTTTCGCGACTCTTACAATGTGGAGTCACTTAACTTAGAATAATCGAAATATTGTCACGTGGGCAAAGCCGCGGGTACAGCTAGTTTATTAAATAAATTATTTCGTAACAAAAATAAATTAATATACATTAAATAATGTCGCTCAACAATGATTAATATTGTATCTTACTAATATTGAAGATGTTTATGTGTTTATTAGGTAGCCAATTACGCATAAAAGGCTGAACAGATTTGAGTGAAATTTTGCATACAGATAGACCATAATCTAGGATTAATACATAGAATACTTTTTATTCAGTTACATGAAATAGTTTTACTTGAAAACTAGTAAAACCGCGTGCAATAGCTAGTTTAATAGTACATTTTTTTGGTGGATTTTCCAAAGGTCACTTATCCTAAAATGCTTATGTGCTAGGAAATTATTAAGTAATAGTTTCCGCATTCAAACTCAAACTCAAAGATTTTTATTACAACTGGGCCTTTGACTGGAACTTTCAAAACATCGTGATTCTAGGTGAACGATTCCATGTGGGTTGGTACTAGAGAAGATACCGGTAAGAAACTCCATGGATACTCTCATCATAAAACCAATTTACAATAATATCCGCGAGCGGCCCCGGCTAAAATTCGACCTGAATTTACACAATATTACAAAAAAAATAACAGCAATGATCATAATAAGTATACCAAGTACTATAATTTAATCAATAAAAATAGGTACATACTTAACATTCAAGCCACCCAATTATGAAAATTAAAAATATTAATATCTAGATGTAATGGCTAAAATTGATACCTACACAACCCAACCGTTGTTGTTGTATCTTGAAAGTTTCAAATACCTACTTACAGGTGATGTTATATGATAAAAAAAACACGAAAAAAACTCGTTCAAATCATTGGATTTGATGGGCTATTCTTACAGAAAAACCTCAAAGTATACAACTATAAAATGTTATTACTTTACCATCTTGCTTTGATTTATACACAATCAAAGATTATCTAAATATTAAAAAGGTTACTATGAAAATACTCTAACTCTGCATATATAATTATCTTGGAGTCACTGTTCGGTTTCTTTTGTAATATTTTTCTTTTGAGGTTTCCGTATGAATCTAGCTATAAGGTCAAAGTAATAACTTTTTCATTCAGTATTGCTTACCTATACTAGGTACCTAGATTTTTACCGTGACCCCGGAACGTAAAGGGCTATCGAAGGAACACCGTGGATTTTAGTCACTACAAGTCTGACAGTCCCTCCCGCCCTGCCCGGGTGGGAGGAATCATTTGATGATTTAACCATGCTAAAAAAAAAAAAAAAAAAGTTACCTAGATTTAAGGCAGTACCCCTACCAAAACGCCGTTTTATATCGCCATCTCCTCCGTAATTATACCATATACAAATAAAACAAAAATACAGTTTTAAAGTTCAAGATCTCTACTTCATATCCAACGTTTCAAATATTTTTTTAAATTAGTTTATACTATAGTAATTGGCGATTATAAAACACCTAAATCAGAATTTAAACCTTCATCTTCTTCGGAACTTTGAGCTTAATTTATTTCTGATTTTCAGAAATAGATAGATAAATCATTTCTTTATAAGTCCAACGTTTAACATTAAAAAAAAAGTCAATTTTCAATTTTTCCATGAATTTAAACGTAAATCTGTGCCAATTTTCAGCTGAAGGGTCGTGTTCGGGCGACGGGCGGCAGTCTGCCGCTGGCTCTCGGACGGGATACCCGTGTCGATCGAGGCTAACGCGTTCGATTTATAAATTCAGAATTTATTTTACTCTCTAGACACAATATTGTGTAGAGGGGGCAACCTATATAATTTGCCTCAGTAGTATGGCATGTACTTCTAATGTTTTGATTTTTTTTGAGTACATATTTGAAATATTATTATTTTAGTAAAATCAGATATAGATAGAGTCTACTGATCTGTCACGTTATCTGTCAAGTCAATACAAATTGTGTTTCATCTTCTAAAATACTTCGTCGAAAATATAGGTACCATTTTTTTGATGTTTTCTATAAACATAAATTCAAATTCAGTATGTGACTACGTGACCGAATGTTTGAAAGCTTATATCTCCCAAACTATGGGACGGAGTCCCATCATGTTGGTATTCAAACTTCATGTTTTGGTGAGATCTATGTGGCCACGTGACCAAAACTTTGAAAGCTTATATCTCCCAAACTATGGGACGCAGTCCCATCATGTTGGTATTCAAACTTCATGTTTTGGTGAGGTCTATTCATATAAAGATATAAACCGTGACCACGTGACTACGTGTCCAAAATTCAGAGCTACCTTCTATTAATGAATTGATAATTTGCCATAATCAACGTTTAAAATAGTAAGTAATAATATGTTGATGACGATGTTGATCTAAAATAAACAAATGTTGTTTTTTTTTAATAAAACATTTTGTCCCTCACTAGGATTTCTCCTGTATCGTGGGTAGAGTTTACAGACATACATCTCACAAGCACACATACCCAGACTAATATTTGTTCCGTGCGCGTATCGAACCCGCGGCACGTAGCGTAGAAAACCACTACACTACTTATAACAACCCTAGCCTCCATGCACTATCGCCACACTGTCTTGACGTTGTCGGCGAGATCAAAGGCGTCGTCCTACCGTTGTTTCTCTTTATACTATTCCTTTACTATATATAATAATAAATACTATGTAGGTACCAACCTAGTTTTATTTTAAAACTTATCGATTATACTTTATATATTATATTACTATTCACCAACACTGCTACCAAACAAACATATGAAGTAAGTGTTTATTAATCCCATTTATAATCGACTTCCAAAAAAGAAGGTTCTCAATTCGACTGAATGTTTTTTTTTGTATGTTTGTTACGCTATTACTCCGCCAATTGCATACCGATTTTGAAAATTCTTTTTTTATTTCAAAGGGTACTCTCAAGATGGCATTTAAATTTGTTGAAGATTTGATGAAGAACTTCGGAGATATACAATGGAACTCTTGAATGAATAACAGCATGTCACTTGCGATTTCTGTAATCGCATGATTATGAATTGTTTAAGCTACTCAAAATAGAAATATAAAATAAACGTTAAAAAATAGTATAAACCGACTTCAAAAAACTAAAAAGTATACATATAATTTTCTTAAAAAACTTATCAGCTTCTGAAGTCGTTGCCACTGCCAAGCTAGGTGCATTGAAGAATTTAAGAAAATTATTTACACTTTTTAGTTTAATGGTAGGTATTAATATCTAATAATCGTGATATATTTATATGAGTGAATATTAAATGAATCAAGCAATCCTTCAAATAAAAGAGCAAGTTATAATTAGTTAATACCAAATCATCTAACAACTCGGCAAGTGTAATGGGCATTTTTTGCTCGGAAGCTCGTTGACGAAGCATAAATTTTTTATTTCCCTTTTTTATAAAATCATTCATCATTGTAGTGATTGTACCACTGTTATTGGTATTAATTTTCTAGTAGTAACTCTGTTACTATATAGACCTATTATAAGTGAAACAATGTACAAATATATATTTTACATTGCCACCTCTATTTATTATATAGTTTTTTGGTGTCTGGCGCGATGCTCGCGTTGAGATGCTCCGAGCGGTTTCCGTAATATTACAGGGGGTCGCGCGGGTTGCGCGGGTGGAGGAAGCGAAATCGACAAATTCGTTTGCTAACTGACGCGCCTTAATCAAATTATATACGCACATACATAAAATTAAAAGATTATGATACCGGTCCGGTGCAATCTATAAATATAAAAAGATATTATTATAATGTCATTAGTTTCATAATATCAATGCACTATTTCAGTACCTCTACCATGAGTTTTCCGTGCCGTCTAACGCTATCGTTCACATTCAATATTTGTATAGTGACTTTAGTTCACTATTTATACCGCTAGAGACGCTGAAAATGAAGAAGAAGTGAGGGTAAAGTATAGCTATATATAGTAAAGCTCTCCGCGTAATGTACAATTTTTGAACTGTAAAAATTTAATCGATTCTAATTACGAAATTACGAGCATATATTATCGTGATTACCCCGCCGCTCATTGTGGGTAGGCCCTATTCATGGATAGAAATTATTATCGATACTTACTTACATTTTAGCCTTGCATTGATCTTTAGGTAGCTCCACCACATAGCGTTGACAGTATTCAATATTTATGTCTCGCTGCTGAAGTTCAGCCACCTGTATAAGCGTGCACAGCACTACTTTTATTCGAAATAGTGATGAATGCAAACCTTTTATCAAAAATAGACTCGAATATCTAATATCAAGGGTTATATTCTCTGGAGAAAAACATCTGTGCGCGTATTGAGCCGATAAGTATGTATAGCATAAAATTAAGTATATTTAAAACTAATAATTAAAAAATCCAGCCCATTACTGTCCCATTGCTGGGCGCGGGCCTCTTCTCGGAATGAGCAGGGTTAGGCCTTTGTCCACCACGCTGGCCTAGTGCAGGTTGGCGGACTACACACACCATCGAGGACTTTATGAGGCCCTCGCAGGCGTGCAGGTTTCCTCACGATGTTTTTCTTCACCGTTAACGCAAGTGATAATCAAATTGTGATCCGCAAATTAAAAAGTCAGAGGTGCGGGCCGAGTTCGAACTCAGCCTGCATAAAAGGCAAGCGATCAACCACTAGGTCATCACTTTTATTAAAACTAATAAAAAGCTTGAATTATTTATGCCAACTTTAACAAGAAAGGACCATGGGCAAATTTGTATGGAATCTGGACCAAACTCTCAACAGTGATGAAACCTATGCCATGTGAGAGCTTTTGGGGTATTATTTAATTCATTCTATGGCAGCCAAGTCGAAATCGAGCGCGAACATGGTGTTTTGGCACATTTTCAATACTGCGAAACTTGCTTGTTTTGCGACTACCGGCTCCTTATTTGACTCTAATATTAGCTTATTTGTGTCTATCTGGTAGGGATGATCGATATTCATCGATGGTAGATTAGCGGGAAAACATCGATGAATGTATAAAAAAAAAAATTGTCCTCAAAAGTATCGACACATAGATTAACATCTATGTGTTGATACTTTTGAGGACAATTTTGAGGAGAATAATATCGGCCCATCGATATACCTACTCCTAGTCAACTAGCGTGAATTGGGTGTATGTGCTAGATTTCGCTGACTATGTACTAGGTTTCAGAGACTGTATCATAGATTTACAAGTTTCAACTGATATTAACCAAGGGAAATAACAACTAAATCATCATCAGTTAGTATCAAGAAGTTGCAACTGAGGAAGATGGGCATCTTAACAGACGAGTTGCTTTTGAAAGGTAAGCTTTTCAAAGGCAACTCGTTGTCTGTTAAGATTTCTTAATGTAACGTAATCAAATAAAATATTTGTTGTATTGGTCTTAGCATGTATAATGCGTAAAATGTTTTCGGCAAACCTATTATCTGTGGCTACTTTTTAGAACGCATTAATTAGGGCAGCTCCAATTCTGAAATCTGTACACATATGCGGCAATGCTCTACCACCAATTCTGATCGAGAAATCATCTATTTTTTGTTCTTTGTGTGAAAAATAGTGAAAACTAACATAAAAACGGGAAAAAGTAAGCCAGGACAGGAAATAAAAAGATCACATTTATTAAAAAAACTCGAGAAACGTATTTAAATGACTGATTCAGATTCGAGTGATCAAAGTGAGAATTTTGCCGCGTAGTGTGATTTTTTCCTGTTGTTCCCTGCTTATGGCATTGAGATAAATAAAGTGATATAGTAACAGGGTGTAAGGCCCTGTTTTATTACGCATATTTACATATACGCTACCTGTGTACGCTACATTGAAAAGATCGTGTATGACACAGACAAAAGTATAACATGTCGGACATACCATGCGGCTTTGCACGTGAATGCAATCAAAAGTGAATATTTTGAGCTTCAATACGACTTGCCTGGCCTGTGGGGCGTTCTGCGGGAACGCACGTGATCTAAAACGGCTTTGTTGTGATGTGAAAGGTGTTCTGAAGGGATACCCGTGGTTCAGTGTTTATTATAACCAAACAATTTGCCTGACCTGTGGGGCGTTCTGCGGGAACGCACGTGGTTGACTTTTTATTATAAAGGACAATGGGAAGAAACGTCCCCACCCTCCAACAGATTTGAAACATATCTCATTCGAAAGGTCTTAAATAGACGATCATTTTTTATTATGGCGACATTCTTCGAATATATGGGGATTCCCCGGTATTTGAATTCATAGATAATTTTTTATTTCGATTTATTTTTGCATATGAAAACGGTTTCCGTATTTACAAATATTTATTAATTAAGATTATAATATTGTTTAGAGGTTAGGTTACGTTTAGGTTAGGTTAGGTTTAGGTTAGGTTAGGTCTAGGTTAGGTTAGGTTTAGGTTAGGTTAGGTTAGGTTTAGGTTCTCCGCCTGGAGGGGTGTGCCGGACTCTTACCGAGGAGTTCGGCACACCCCTCCAGGCGGAGAACAGCCCTATGATGGGTGCACAACACGCTAATCAAAAAAAAAAGTTAGGTTATGTTAGGTTTGGTTAGGTTAGTTAGGTTAGGTTAGGTTAAGCGGACCTCTGCGCGACAGGCACATTCGCTACGTGGGCAAGGACGGTGGCTTCAAGCGGAAGGAGGTAACCTGCGAGGTTCCACAGGGGTCAGTTCTCGCCATAATCTAAAAACAAAGTCTGGGTTAGGTTAGGTTTAGGTTAGGTTAGGTTTAGGTTAGGTTCCTGGGAGGGGGACCTGTTTACAGTCTCCCTCCCCGAGAAGTGCCCTAATAGGCGTGGCACCGAGGTGGGCTTCGGCGCGGTCTTTTAAGAGTACCCGAAGCCCACCTGTAGGTGCCGAAGTGGACCACCGTGATGAGTTTAGCCGGTAGCAGTCCGGCACACCCCTTCGCCCCCCCCAGGCGGAGGACAGCCCATGATGGGTTCTCACCACGTAAAACAAAAAAAAAAAAAAAAAAAAAGTTTATGTTAGGTTAGGTTTAGGTTAGGTTAGGTTTAGGTTAGGTTAGGTTTAGGTTAGGTTAGGTTAGGTAAGGTTTTGTTTTTTTTAAGAACCCCATCGATTTTGCGGTTGAAACAGGTAGTTAGTTTTTTTGTAGCTCCTAATAAATATATTGACACGCATTCTATAACTGTTGGTGGGTGGGGACGGGGTCCATACAAAATCCCGCATTGTCCTTTAAAATAAATATATAATAATAACTTTTGATTTGAGTGGGAACTTTTAATAGTTGACTAGGAAGTCAACTAGCGTGAATTGGGTGGAATAATATCGGCCCATCGATATACTTCTGTATATCGATGGGCCGATATTATTCTCGTAACATCTGTGTCGATACTTTTGAGGACAATTTTTTTTTTTTATGTACTATCATTGATGTTTTCCCCCTAATCTACCATCGATGAATATCGATAATCCCTACTAGATAGACACAAATAAGCTGATATTGGAGTCAAATAAGGAGCCGGTAGTCGCAAAACAAAAGCAAGTTTTTCAGTATTGAAAATGTGCCAAAACACCATGTTCGCGCTCGATTTCGACTTGGCTGCCATAGAATGAATTAAATAATACCCCAAAAGCTCTCACATGGCATAGGTTTCATCACTGTTGAGAGTTTGGTCCAGAATTACTCATTGTCCTTTAAGAAATTCTTTTTCTACTAACGCAGTCTGTATATTGAACCGAAAACTGAAGGTTCACAGCTATGTTACCACACACTTAATGAAGCGAAAAATTCGTTAAAGCCAACGAAGAGTAATGACTAACATTGCAGTTGACGGGCACAAGTTTTTTAATCTCAGTGGAAAGCTCTCGGTTTGGTTTAAAAGGACATCAAAAAATAATTATATGGTTAATCCTGTGATGTAAAATGAACCAGAAAAATAGCAAGATTTGTTCACATTCATTTTTTCACATTTTAAAACTTTTTATTATCTCATAAAACATAGTTAATACAGATTTCATGCGATTCGGTATACGGCACAAAGTTTCTGAGACGATGTTGGGAAATATTCTTGCATTGGCATATTGTTTGAGTAGTATTTAATAGGTCTATAAAATATTTTTTATTTTAATAAGCTATCATTGTGCAGAGACCACGCTGCTGCACATTTGGGAGCAGCCTGGCGTTAACAATTTGAAAGGCTGCGACGATTAAGTGATCTGCCCCAGAGCAGGAATCTCTTACCTTGGCTACGTACGCTCGTCCAGACGTGGGAGCTCCCTTCTTCAGGTTGACTGCAGGTCGCCCTGGGTCGCGCACACAACACCTTTGGCGGTTTTAGATAACACTCGCGAAGTTAGTTCAGTTAAGTTAGTGTCTTACACGGCTCATAAATAATACATTAAAACCAATTGTTCGTGTGGAGATCGCACGGAGTCCCTACTCGTGCGCCGGTGTGATTCGAACTCAGGTGACGCCATGATATTTGGCGCCAGGAACCGTCCTAATACAGGACGGTGATTGGTCGGACGGAGCGTATGAGCGTTGTTCATAGCGCTCTGCTGTTGATAGAGAATCCTAGCAGAAGGACAAAACACTCACACGTCGCAACTTGTAAAATCGGTGAAATTCAATCCAAATACGTTTATGATTACGAAACATCCCGCCCACCAAAATACACTTGTGTATTTTCTAACTAAGAAAACGAAAATAGAAATCCCTAACCTATTGTAAAGAATGCAAATGAACTAAAACTACGTAAGCTAAGTTAAAGTTTTAACGAAGAACGCATTAATCGGTTTTGTTAGGTAAGGGACAAAGCTTAGCTAACGATCTCGTTAATCGAGAGCCATCGGTTGTGCGAACTGTTGCGATACGAATTATACCGTCCGGGCTAGTATGAAGTTTTTCAACGCGCGCGAGAGGCCAATATGACGGAAAAGAGTTTTCGGTTTTTAAAATAACAATAGCTCCCACATCCAATGGCTTAGAATGTGTGTCTATGAACGGATTAAGTTTACGTATCTGTTTCGAAAGGAGAGTTCCAGCTTTTAGCTGATGAATCTCGGTAGAGAAGTGATAAGATTGAATGTGTTTCACGATATTCATAAGTGCGTTATGAAGTTCTGTACGATTTGGGATAGGATCAGAACAACGAGTACGTTTATTGCGAATAAAATCAACTAATTTTATCCACACACACAAAAGGCGTTGGATTTTGCGGATTGACGAATAGCGATCAAGCACGGTATCTTTAAAGGAAACAGCCAGATCACCGTGGGTAAGTAGCGAACGCGGACTTCTTTCTTCGGTTTCGAATGCGATTCTATCAAGAACTTCGTCAGAGCAGGACCAAGAGGGAGCTGGTTGAGAAAGCCACGACGGACCCGCCCACCATAAACGATTAGGGTCAAGAGAAGAAGGAAACTGTCCGCGAGAAACTACGTCTGCCGGATTGTCTTCGGAAGCCACGTGATTCCAACGGGCACCTGGAATGACGTCAAGAATGTGACCTACATGGTTCGCAACGAAAGCCTTCCAACGTGAAGGGTGAGAACGAATCCATGCAAGTACTACGGTGGAGTCAGACCTAATGTATTTTACAGATACACAGCGAGGAATTTGCAACGACTGCAAAAGAGAGAGCTGCTCCAGGTAACGGTTCCAGAAGGTTACGACATCCTCAGGAGGATCATCATCCCATCCTACGCCGAGGATCCAAAGCCGTTGAACTAAAACTTTGGCGATGATCGTCAGTGGCGAGAGGAAGCCCAAAAGATCGAATATACGAGCGAGCTCGCTCAGAATGTTTCTCTTGGTACATTTCCTCTGCTGCGGAGTCACGGCAAAGAAGAAGCAATCCCGGTGTGGATCCCACTTCAGGCCGAGAACCTTTAGAGTGGGGTCTTCCTTCGAGTCTAAGGGGACTGGAGCAGTCAAGCAGTGATCCCAAGGTAAATCGGCTAGGAGTTCGGGAGCATTACTAGCCCATTTTCGCAACTCGAAGTTTCCTTTCTTGAGCAACTCGATGACTTCCGATTTCGCTCGTAAAGCCGTATCGAATGGATTATCTTTAAATCCCGTGACGATATACTTTCCTGTAGGGTCGCGAGTGTGTTGAGTGGTAAATATTGCTTCACAACGCTCCTCATCTGGGGTTAGCCACTTAGAAGTTTCAAATGATTCTAACTCCCATAAGCGTTTAACTTCTTCATGAAGCAGGTCATCTTCGTTAACGAGAAACGATTGGATTTCATCATTACAGCCGACACTTCCGAGAAGGATCCAACCAAACACGGAGTTAAGAGCAGAAGGTTGCTTCGATCCTCCACCTACGCTACCGGGAAGCAACAGTGAGGCGAAGATCTCAGCACCGAGAAGGAGATCGATAGGACCAGGTTTGTAATAGTTCGGGTCAGCTAAGGTCAGAGAGTGCAAATGATGCCATGAGGATCTATCGAAACGAGTAGATGGCATCTTACCGCAGATGCTAGGCAACGTGAGTGCGTCGATGGTAAAAAGGCTCTGGTTGTTGGCACCAATTTCAATCTTGACTGTACCTGAAACGTCAACAGATGACTGGCCTAAGCCACGAACACGGCGAGAAGTTAAATTTCGAATTGCACCGAGTTGGTTAACAGCACGATCAGTAATGAAATGCGCTTGACTTCCTGAGTCTATGAGGGCTCGAAACGATTGAAAGTTGCCTGACGAATCGCGAATTTGAACATTGGCAGTTGAGAGGAGCACAACTGAATTATCACCGATACTAGTTAATACGCGAACCTGATCGCTAGTTTGGCTACTCGAAGCGGATTGGGTTTGAGAAGGAGTAGTCTCAGTTTCGTTTTCATCTACATGAAGGAGTGTGTGATGACGCTGCCGACATTTCTGGCACCTGAATATCGATCTGCAATCCTTGAGAAGATGAGGTCTCAGACAGTTAAAACACCAACTGTGATTTCTAGCATGTTCAATCCGTTCAGCGACGGTGGTCTGTTCAAACCGTTTACATTGGTTGACAGAGTGATTTTCTGAACAGAATTGACATTTTAAAAATGGAGGAGTCGATGTTGTAGAAGTCGATGATGTCTGCAGTTTCGACGCGTTCGTAGATTGAGATTGAAACGGCGGATTGACTGACGCGGACTGAGGGTTGGTCCTTTTCTCATTTGTGTTGGAAAGAAATACAGACGTGGTCTTGGGTTTAGAAGATTTGTCATTTGATTTCATTTGAGTATTAGACTTCTCTTGAACGCGGCTAGTGGCATGAGAACGATCTTGCGATGAGAAGTGCGTGTCTCGGATGAGCGCATCACACTTGGTGTTTAAGAACTCTAATAATTCGTTAAATTTGGGTAGCTCCGTAGCGATGGTTTTGCGCTCGTAAGCACAGCGCGTCTTTGAATCTAATTTCGATAGAAAATGATAACAAATAACAAAGTCCCATTCTTTTGTAGGTAATCCAAGACCCTTTAGAATATTTAAATTCTCACTTGTAAGATCAAGAGCACGACGAAATTCAGAAGGCGAGTTCGGTTTCAAGTTTATGTTTAAGATTTCTTTCCAGCACGTGAACGCTAATTCGCGTTTATCTCGATATCTTTCAGTCAAGGTCTGGTATGCTTCTTGATAGAAAGCACCTTGCGCAGGGTACTGGCGTATAAGAACAAGAGCATCTCCAGAAAGACTCGAAAAGAGGAAGTGCATGCGTTCAGCATCCGAGAGCGATTTGTTATTGTGAATTAACGAATTATAAAGGTCATAAAACTTAGGCCATTCTTTTATGACACCCGAGAATGTCGGGATGTTTATTTTAGGCAACTTAACGTTTGAGACGCAAGACTGATCAAAATCGTTTAATGTAGGTTTTTCGTTATTACAAGGGACTAACTGCCTATGAAAGGTTAAGATAGGGAAATAGATCGTATCGAACTCTTCGCGTATCAAATCTTCTTGTTCTTCTGACTCACTGTCCACTACACACAAGATATCGGAATGCGCCTCTTCGAAGCTATCACACAGTTTCTGCACCACGGAGTAATGAGCGAGAAACGCGTCCAACTGAGTAGGATCCTGCTTGGCCAACTCAGCGATTTCAAGAGTCTTTTTTAAGCGATTTAACGCCAGTGTACGCTTGCGCCGTAGAACAGGTAAGTCACGGATAGTAATTGCAGGTTCATCAGCAACCATTGTTAGAGATTTACGTTTCTTAGATATCTGATCAGTTTTACCCTTTCGCCTAGTATTGTAAGACATCTTTATTACAATTCAAACTAAACTATCGTCTAAGTTGGTCCCTACAGCGAACGCTACACAAAGTTTATATTACGCGGCGTTGGCGCTCAAGTGGCTAATAACAAAGAAAAAATGGTTAGCAGCTCAGCTGAACGAGTTGACACTACACAAATATACCACAGGAAGTTTACAGTGTGCGTAATTCAAATAGATTAGAAACGTATGGGTACTATACAAAAGAATAAAAATCACGATTGATGTATAGCACTAGAAATCCAATCTAAACACAAACAACATGAATACTAGAACTTAAAACGAATAGGCACTATACGAGAATATGTGTACGTATAGGTATAGCGCGAGGGTGAAGTTCTAGATTACACTATACGAACGAATTAAAATTAAACAACGCGAATACTAGAACTTAAAACGAATAGGCACTATACGAGAATATTTGTACGTATAGGTATAGCGCGAGGGTTAAGTTCTAGATTACACTATACGAACGAATTAAAATTAAACAACGCGAATACTAGAACTTAAAACGAATAGGCACTATACGAGAATATGTGTACGTATAGGTATAGCGCGAGGGTTGAGTTCTAGATTACACTATACGCACGAATTAAAATTGAACAACGCGAATACTAGAACTTAAAACGAATAGGCACTATACGAGAATATGTGTACGTATAGGTATAGCGCGAGGGTTAAGTTCTAGATTACACTATACGAACGAATTAATATTACGACGAAAGTTATAGAGATCACTTTCCTCGATTGACATTACCGCACTACTCACCTTACCATGAACAACGAATTTGTTGATACATAGAAGCAGTTATACCTACGGAGAATGGCTAATAAGCGACGAAGGCGTAAATATAACAGACTTCATACCTTAATATACCTGAATACTATAAATAGATATAGAAACAGAGTATTTCTATAGGTATATGTAACAACAATCCTCCGAAATTGAACGTAGGTAAGCAAGTAGATTGATAGGCTAACCGAAATGAAGCGCGAACCAATTTGAACCTTAGGTAATGGACGTATGGTCGATCTGATCGAGTGAATATTACCTAGGGGCGAGACGAGAACTTTGGTTTAATTTTTTGTGGTACTTAAGCGTGTAAGTCGAGTGGGTGACTTATAGATAAGGAATTTAAAAACGCCTAGCGAATGGAAGTTAGAATAGACGTTATAACATCCAAAGCACACCGTATAACTAAACTAATTAATTCGAACAATCGCTAGGACAGAATAGTTCATACCTAGGCTATAAAGTTCGTTTTGCGAGTAAACGATATTATGCGACTAAAAGAGGTGCATGTACGCGACTGGGAGTATCGAAATGGAGCGAGCAGGAGTGCTAGTGTATAACCAGCGCAATGTTGGCAAGTTATACCGAATGCGTTATTTGTTATTTAATCGAAATAAAATAAATGTCTGTGCGGAAATTGACGAAAGGCACTTATTTTATGATATCTACTATATTGAAAATAGGTATTCATATGCATTCAAAAACAATATAAATAAACGAATTGCGAAATAATTTACAGAGTGGATTTATTCGTGAGAATTAGACGGAATTAAATGTTATTAATGTCTAATTCCCGGGTTTCGGCACCATAAAAATGTGCAGAGACCACGCTGCTGCACATTTGGGAGCAGCCTGGCGTTAACAATTTGAAAGGCTGCGACGATTAAGTGATCTGCCCCAGAGCAGGAATCTCTTACCTTGGCTACGTACGCTCGTCCAGACGTGGGAGCTCCCTTCTTCAGGTTGACTGCAGGTCGCCCTGGGTCGCGCACACAACACCTTTGGCGGTTTTAGATAACACTCGCGAAGTTAGTTCAGTTAAGTTAGTGTCTTACACGGCTCATAAATAATACATTAAAACCAATTGTTCGTGTGGAGATCGCACGGAGTCCCTACTCGTGCGCCGGTGTGATTCGAACTCAGGTGACGCCATGATATTTGGCGCCAGGAACCGTCCTAATACAGGACGGTGATTGGTCGGACGGAGCGTATGAGCGTTGTTCATAGCGCTCTGCTGTTGATAGAGAATCCTAGCAGAAGGACAAAACACTCACACGTCGCAACTTGTAAAATCGGTGAAATTCAATCCAAATACGTTTATGATTACGAAACAATCATTCTTAATTTTCGATACCCGGAAAACCGGATTTTCCGGTTGGTGACCCGGATTAATAGCCTCTGAGTGTACCTATATTGTTAAACCTACGTACAGCATTCACAATAGTCCTTAGACTAAGCTTAACAATTGTAATATTTCCTAATGCTGGTATCGTGTTTGCGCAGAGCCCCCGCGGACTTCGCCCCAGCAGGACGGCGGGCTGGCAGGAGCTACGCCCCGTTCGTCGGTCTCGCCCCCAGACCCTTCGCCCACGTTTCCAACGGTAATGTTATGTTTTGTGGTAAGAGTGCTTAAAATTTGGGGCAAGACCGCAATGCTGAAAATATTGTTTTTGTAGTATTGCAACTAGAATTCAGCAGAAAATTGCAGGTTTATGTAGTGATTAATTATTCCTAGTTTTCTTTAGTTCAGTGAATAGTAAATGAAAATCATACAATTTTAAAAAGTTTATAATAAATTATTTCAGAAGATTACAATAAAAGGTGGCAAGTGAGCAGGGGTAGTCTGAATCACACCTATGAATCAAACATTGTTAGAGATTGCCAATTCTGATCAGACCGTCTGATCAAAATTGGCAATCTCTAACAACATTATCCAGTTGAATAGCTTTTAAAGAACAATGAACTTAAATTGTGTAGTGAACAATATTTTTTTTACTATTTTTTATTTATTTTTTTCATTCTTTTTTGTTGCTCACGCTATTTTATCGCTTAAAAACTTTAAGTTCAGGGATATTAGGTATTATAATCACTCGTGTCTACCATTGATGTACAGTCAGCGAAAAAAGTAGTATAATTTATTATTGGATATAGAATGGTATAATTCTGTCAACTTGTGTAATGGTTAGATGAAGAATAATAATTGTCTTTAATAAACGATTTTTAAATACCTAAAAGTTCTTGTACTTATGTCACTGACTGTACTATTAATAGGTGACTTTATAAGCCTGTCTATCATTTCTAGATGACTCTAATTGCAACCCTTTCAGTCTATAGTCAATTAAATTTTGAAATCAAGCAGAGTGGTTCATTTGTTTTTGTACGTGACTTATTTGTCATTTTTGACCTGTCCTTTTGTCCAATCAACCGTACGTAATGCTCAGGTTTAGGCTTAGTGTGCATAGGTACATCCTCTACCGTATTTATACCTCGTGAAGTGTTGCCTATTCCCATGTCATTATATTTTTCTTAGATTTTTATTTTGCTCTATTAATTATACAACATGTATCTTATATGCGCGGTCATATTTAAGGGTGTAGATCAGACCATCAAACTGAATAACTTTCTCTATGGGACCAACATCGTAATCGCGAAAAAAATATCGCTGTCCCATACAAAAATTCAATACCTTTCAATACCTACTCGAACCAAACGTATGTAAAGCGGATTTTTTTTTGTGATTGCGATGTTGGTCACTTAAATGACCAATCATTTCTGATACACGTTGTATTGAGTCTGTTAATCATCAAGTAGGTAGTAGTTACTACAAATTATTGTATAATTTATTACGTTTTTTCACTGTATTCGATAATTGATTGCCATTAAGAATTACTTAGAACCTGGTTGTCAAATATAAAGTATTATTTATGTAGTCTCATTTAATTTAGTAGACCAAAATAATCTGTTACTATTTGAAGATTGCCAGACAGAAGTTATACAAACGATTTCTAAATGAAAGATCATGAACTAGTACAAAATTATCATAGTCTACAATATTACTTAACCAACACTGCTTTTGTGAATTAACGCTAATAAGAACGGTCAGTAAACGTTGATAAACTTAGTTAACTTTGACAATAGCGCCAAATCTGACGGTATTCATGACTCAAATTTGCAAGTCAGATATAATATTTGGACGGATGATTCGCTTTGTCAAAATTTATCGGATGGTGTTCGAGAGCTGTTGGAGCAATCAGCCCTTGTTTATCTTTAAATTAAAATTTTCTATTCGCCACTTAGAATTTTAATTGGTTTTTTCAAGTTTAAGGTTCGTGTTGATTAATTAATCCTGTAAGTGAGAAATTTTCATTTTTATTCATAAATAGGTACAGATTTTTTTTAAGGCCGATGTGTAATTGGAAATTATTTTGATAGTGCAGATCACATTACCTACCACAGTTTTTTTCAATATCATTGTTTTTATGTTTTACGTTTTTGTTAGATTATATTTATTTTTATGATTTTTACTGCCAAAATATATTATGTAGGTACTTGTCGGTTCTTTACTTTGATGTCTTATGTACCATAAAAATGGGTAGATATCTTTTTACAAGATTAAGCCACCGGTAATCAAAGAAAGCAACTCTGTGATGGCAGGTCTTTGATTTCATTCCAAGAAAATCCCTCACATTATAAGAGATACGAACTCTCTTATAAAAATGATGAAGGAAGATAATTTGTATAGAAGGAAATTGACAAATTCAATCTCCGGTTCGTTTTGGTCAGGCGTCCTTAATAGATGCGCGTAATCATAATAATTTGCAATTTTCCGCAAAAAAGGAACTCAGAAATCCGTTGTTTTAAAAATCGTATATTTTCTTTCTTCTATTATGGTTACACTGTTATAAATTTTCAATATAATATGTATATTATTTCATAAACTTAAATATTACCTAAGTATATGATAAAATTTATTCGTGAGTAGAATTCTAGGAAAAATCTACTTGTTTTAAACTACAATGCGCATGAATAAATTTTTTGATTCATTATTGACTGATTCATTAAGAATGTTCTTTGATATAGATATAATTATGAACATATTTGAAATGCAGATACGAGGAGTGGAGATTGGAATAGTAGTTTTGGTGCTGATCGTGTGGATCGGAGCGATAGCGCTGTTCTTCAATAGATGGGGGAAAATCAGAATGTTGCTGCCATATCAGCCAGATTATAAGCAGGAACAGTTGAAGGTAAGTATTATGATAATTATAAAGAAATTGCAGTATGGAAAGCTACAGATTATGAAATAAAAAGCTTATTTAGTGAGGAAAATAAGTTCTTTGTTAATAAGGTTGTATTAAGTATCATTGAATCTAAAAGTTTAAAATTAATTAATACTCTACTAAAAACTTTGCGCTGATCATTATTCTATTCGCTATTTGACATTTTGAAAGATAACCGATTCTACAGTGCTTTCGTTAATTGAATTTTATAAAATTTGAGTATTAAATTATGAAGCTTATTTGTTGTTTTTTTTATTGTTGATGGTTTTGTTTCTTTTTTTAGAAAACTTAATACTAATTCTATCCAAGAATCGTACAAGCAAACATAATTTCAACAGGTGGAACAGTGTACTTCTCATGTACCAACGTCGCTATAGGAATTCAATATGGTTTGTTCATAGCCCACGAAATTGCTACCTTCTTATGCCCAGTAAACTTAGAATCCTGTGCTTTAGTACTCATATTAAAGTATTTAGAATGAACCGTCATGAATTCTTCAATTATTACCCAACTTTCATCTTTTATAATTGTCTATCTATATTTCTTATGCATTTTCTTATACAAGTTTTAATTCCATTGCGAGTGTTTAATTAGTTTTTTATCCTTGTTAAGTAAAGTTGAATATTAAAATTTTATGTAGATAGGTATTTCTAGCCTTTTCATTTCGGTTTAGCTTGCAGTAAATAAACCACATCTCCTGCGTTTTCATAAAATTGAAATAATAATCAACATGTTTTAAATATATTGTACCTACTTAATGACTTTGTATTAGAATTTTTAATCGTTCTATTTACTAAAAAATTAAGTGGAAGAATATCATGATTGTGCTAGGATTTTTACAGCTAAAAACGTCTTAGTATTTGTAATAAACATGCTAAACGTGGCTTTATTGGACAGGGCTTCAACGGCTATGAAACAACAAACAATTGATAATCATTTATTACAAAACGTGATTATACTCGTATCTTCGAATATAATTTCACCGTATTAATTTAAAAAATAAATTACACTCATTTCTACCCTGAAATTGACAGTAAAGCGAAGTTACTGAAACGCATTCTCGTTTGGCAGGTGCCAGGAAGCAGTGCGCTGGCAGCTGCAGCGGCAGGAGGTACTTGTGGGGCTCATTCCGCGCCATCGGCGTGTTCGGTAAATGTAATTTCACTTTTGTATATTATATTTGTAGATATTTTATTTAGTTTAGTTTTGCAGTTGTTATTGATCGTAGAAATAAAGAGGCAATACTTAATTGATTTTGACCTTTTTGATTTGAACAGTACCTAAATATTATTTAAGAAAAATGTTGTTCAATCAATATTAAGTGCAAAACCATTTGTAGAACTTGTAGTTTTAAAATAATAATATTTATAATTTTTAAGCTAAAATCTCTCCAAATACTTCTCATCTCATCAAAACTTAATCTATTAGATACTTTTTTTGTACATAATTATCTATCACCAAAATTTTACAGCCCTGAACTTAAAAACTTAATTTAGTAGATAATAAATCCAATTTCGTGGAGTTTTGCGTTATTGAAAGTTTTCATTTAATGTTGTTATAAATTAAGAAGTTTTCAGTGATTTCTTTTCTTACCAAATTACTTTGATTAGATTTTCATTGTTATTTCTCACGTAGATTTAGGTGAAGATAATAATTTTACAGAAATTGGTTTTTTTCAATAAGGACGAAAATTTTATGCGATACTTTTGATATTAATGTGAACATTATATATTAAATTAATAATTAACATTATTGCTTAAGATATTTTATTTACCTTGAAGATTTTACTTTTCTCTTATAAAAATATAATTTTGCATTACGTTTCAAATAAGTATTTTCATGAACATGAAGATGCATACTTACAATAAAAATATTAATCTGATGCGACGTCAAGTTATATCTCGCTTCTACATCTCTCAAGGTTGCAATATTGCAGTAGAGTACCTACTCGTCGTAAGATTTACATAAAAATAATTTATGTTGTACTTTATGCAGTTATTCAATAGATTGCATAAGAGGTTTTATATAAAGATTATTGATAAAACGGTCTATGTAAGTAACTATGTAAGCAACTCGCCTATGAACAAGATTATTCATTTTCCTATTTTGACAGTGGCATAAGCATGCTACGGCACGCCGCCGTATACCGTGGCATGTTTAAGCCACTGTGGAATTTAAGTTCTAATTTATTCCATTTCATAAAGTTTATTTTCAGATGTTAGGTATAAATTCTTTGTCGTTTAGTGAGCGGCCATCACGCAGAAGATAACTAGAAGTTTGGGCATATAGGTGTAATAGATTGAAATGTCACAACCCACGCAAATAGGCAAGTCATACAAATGGGCCTACCCCAAACTATTATAATGAATGGTTTCGGGGCCTGTTATCGTAATCATAACTTGACGGTTTAGATATTGAAGCAAATCCTTCACAAGAGAATGTTGCTGCTACTCATATAAATGGCTCTACTTGAGACAACGGCTAGACTGCCTAATTAATAAAGTAATTGATATTGGAAGAACGTATTACTCCTGCGTAGTGAAGTAAAAAAAAAAGTTTTTTTTTTAATAGATGTCTCCACCGTCCCCATATGACGGATAAAATATGGAAGAAGAATTCGATTCTGCGACCAGGGTTCGCGGTGGCTCGGTTGGTAAAAGTGGCTGGTGTACTGAACTAGAAAGTCGCATGATCGAGTCCTGTTCGCTGTCGAATTTTTCATTCCATGAAAAATTATTGTTAAATAAGTGCCTAATTGACGGTAAAGGAAAAACATCATGAGGAACACCTATCGTTTGCAAAGTGTGTAGTCCGCCTCTTCTTAGAATGAGAAGACCTAACCCTTCTAATTCTGACAAGAGACCCGTTCCCAGCAGTGGGTCAGTAATGGTATTTCCTTTATTAAATATTTCGACATACATTTATATATTTTTACAAAAAATAGTAGGTAATAAAAAAAATATATATAGAAGAGTATTGGCCAACGGCATCGGTAAAAGGGGCTGAAGTACCAATGGTCACCCTCTCTAGAGAGAGGAACCTCCTAACAATACGCGCCGTGTCCAGTACTACTGAATTGTTATTACAGTTACATTACAGACTCTTGACTTGCAGTAAATGATAATTACCTTTTTTTTCATTATAGAAGTGACAATAAAATAGAGTCACATCGAAACCAAACATTGCGGTATTGCGGAAAAACAAATTTGAATGCATTTATGTCTGATACGCCTACTATCTTAACTGTACCATTGACTGCCAAGGTTAGTGGATAACTTGGGTTGCAGTAAAACGATGTTGCGTGATTCCTAGCCGCAATGCAGCATTACTTTCACTGAAGGTCACAGCAAATCCTGCAGCTTGAAGCTAAATTTAGAACTATAGGGCTTATTGCTTTGATACCTGTTTCGTGGACTTAAATTTTACTGATACGCTGATTGTTCATTTTATTAGGGTCTGTGAACTGTACAATTAATAAAGTAGGTAATATCAGAAAATGTATTCGTGCCTATTTTTCTAAACCCGAAATAAGAATTAGTTTCTTCATTTAAAATCTTCTGGCTTATGTAGATTCGATTGATGCTTTGTTTTAGGCGTAAAATACCCAAATGGTCAACCGTTTTACATAAAACTATAACTAATTATGAAATACAGGAACTATCTCTCATAGATACGGTGATTATTTTTGCCAATAGTGTGAAGTTTGCAGGAAAAACAGGTGAAGTTTATAGTCCCGAGTTGCGATGCTGCAGTTCGGGACATACACGTTGAAGTGATCTAGTGTGAATACAGGCAGCTTGACATAATAAAGTCATTTATTACCGCAAGCAGCCACATACGACACGACGACACGGTTGGTGCAGTGGCTAAGCGATTAGCTTTCTGCGCTACGTGCCGCGGGTTCGATCCCCGCACGGAACGTATATTTGTATGATCTACAGATAGTTGTTTCGGGTCTGGTAGTGTGTGCATGTGACATGTATGTTTGTGAACTGTACCCTCGACACAGGAGAAATCCTAGTGAGGGGCAATGTTTCATAAAAAAAGAAAGAAGAAAGAAAACATAAGGCCTTGAACAATACTAATATGAATGTCCATGTTTCATCACTAAACAATGTGACAATCGTGTGAAAATTTTGGACTACCTACTTAAAATAGGTACTACATAACTAACTTCAACTATTGTGTCCTTTAAATGGGCCCATCAGATTTTCACGCATTAAAAAAGACCCAATTGCCTTATGAATATCTAAGCCAGTAAATAAATCTTACAGACCCCAAATTTAATGCAAATATACTTTACGAACCAGGTTTTTTAAGTGAAATATCGAGTGCCGACGAAAAACTGAACGATCAAACGTGCCGCCATGAAAGCCCGCCCTTTACATCGTGCGGATGTGTTAAGAGTTCCTAGCTGCTTTTATTGTAGAGAGATGAAGTTTTAAAGGTTCGGATCACGTTTCCGTTTGTAGTTGGGAGTGCGAAATATTTGAACGGATTGGGAATCTATTTGTAGTTTGTTGTATTCAGCTGAATTTTGTGCAGTTGTTTTTATCATTTGCTCGTTTTGGAACGTTGCGGCCAGTGACCGGAATAAAAAGGAGGATTAAAAAAGAAGAAAGATTCTGATCAGTCAAATACCCCAGTATTCTTAAAATAAGAATAAAAAAATTACTCTTTTGTTTCCCTCTTATAAATATGGATTAGAAGAAATGCAAATCTAATTCCTTTTATAAAAGAAAATGAAGTATGAAAATATCAATAAGATCTGAGATCTTCGTGATTGAGCGAGATAAAAATTTCGTTGTAATTACAAAAATTCTCGTGGTATTGTGACAACAAGACGCATTTAGTAAACTTTACCTTGTTGTTGTAATTATTAATATTTTTGTTGTAAAGTTTACGAATAGGATGTATTTATAATATAGAATAATCAAACAGTTGATTCAACATACTAATTCTGGTAATCTTGTTATCAAAATATTTTTCTCCGTATACGGTACATGAAAATTCTTCATCCACTTTCAGAAACTTTTCTCAAAGTGGTTTTATTCGTTTTATACAGTGAAGGCGACGGACGAAAATTTGAACCAATTTTATGGCTTCCACCTCCTTAAAGTCTGTTACGAGTTCCAATATCTTCATAACCTTTAGTAGAAAACGTGCGGAATCACGTAAGGTCGGAACTCGGAAGTCAATAACCTGACTTGAAATACATAAAACCGATAGAAAATTTTATAGTCTTAGTCTATTGAAATTCCACTTTTGATAAATTCATATTCACGGAGCCAGTCACTAACTTTCTTCGTGAAATTGGTGTACAATAGATTCCTGTACTCAGAACCTTGATAGAAAATTATCGTATTAAGTTCGATTTCGTAGTTCAGTGTAAACTGTTAACTTTAAAGGATCAAATCAAACATATTTGGGAATTTCGTTTTATCTTAGTAAAATAGTGAATCAACTCGCTTTGTAAACAGATAGTTGAACGTAATGGGAATTTTCTCTAATTAAAATTTTTGGTTACAACTCGGGTTATGTAACATTCATTGCCCGGAAAATGACAATAGTCTTGCAATCTACTGTACAAGGTCCTACGTTTCTTATCCCGATCCATTTAAGGAGTTATTGTACTTATCATTATGAACAACTTTTAGTATGGGACCAACCCTGAAATCACGAAAAATAATCCCATCATGCTTCATGCAAAAAATAATAATTTAATATTACTCGACTTAAATGTATGGAACAGCTGATTTATTTTTCGCGGTTTCAAGTTTGTTCCCATAGTAAAAATCGTTCATATGATGAGTACAATAACCCAATAAAGGCATCGGGACTAGAAAGGTAGGACCATAAACAGAATTTGTGAGTATAAAAAATTAAGGTGTACAATGCACTTTACTCCCAAATTTGAGGCAAATAAATAAATCGTTACAAACACAGAATTTGCATCAATTATAGGCACTAAAATCTGTCGTTTCCATCCGTGATATAAAATGGTGAATAAAACATTATTCTTATTACTGTTCCTTTTAGTGGAAACGAGCCTTAGTACTTTTAGTGGTCGTAAGCAAACCGTGATAGGTCCTCACAATCACGCTGCGTGTTGGTCTTTACCACTTTAGGAGCTATGTGGCCTGTCCCGGTTTCGGGCGATTTTTGTCAACGTGACTTGCGACAAATTAGATGCGTTACTATCACATGATAGCTAATATGCTACCGTGATGTCTAACCAGATTAAAAATCATTTCTTTTAACCAATAGAATTAATGTTTACAGAAAGAATTACTGTGTGTGTTTGAAGATTTTATACCAACGGGTGATATGAAATCTTCAATCAATTTCAATATGCACTAATTATCCTGTCTTCTGGACAAACAGGTAGCTTCCAAACAATGTCGTAGACCGAAGCAGGTATTATAAACGAAATCTGGTATTAGTTCCGCTGACTCTGTAAATATAAACTCGCATTGAGTTAAACTGCGAAATACCAAAACGCAAAATCGCGACCATTTGCATAAGGCCTTACGAATGCGATAAACTTAGTTGTAAAACGTATTTTATATGGCATTATATTGCACCAAGCTCCTCGTTTCAAATAAAACAAGGGTGGCAGATGTGTCTTTTTTCATTACTTCAGCGTGATGTGATTTGCAGTTTCTATTTTATTTCGGAGTAATAAAATTGATGTTCATAGCGGAGTCGGATCGTTTGATTAGAGCGTGAGATTTGATGTGATTTGGGAGACAAGTTTCGAGGCAATTTTCGTAGGACTTTTGTTCAAAAAGGGTATTTGTTTGTAAGTTTCTTATAGTCAGCGTGTTGATTACTTCATAACTTTCCATTAAGCCCGCTGTAGAAGTTCTAACAAGAAAACCTTCAGCAAATGCAATTTCGTTTCGAATTTCACCGAACCTTTCGCTCTGATGTACAAGGTATTAAAAAAAAAATACATTTTACAAAATAAAATTGGTTTTTACTATGAAAATATATTAGAAATTAAGCAGTTTAATTTAGGCTCATGGGAACTTTATCCATAATTAAGTGAAAACTTATTTTATGTACCCACGTTAAAGTTCTCTTTGCTAGTAATGATACCATCAATTAGAACTTTGTCGAACTTCACTTGTTACTGTTGTGGATCACATGATATTATTAGTTCAAAGTAGGAACGTTGTTTATTGTGGTTTTCGATAAAAAAAATACCATAAATAAATTACACATGAGTTTTTTTTTCACTAATATGGCAAACAAGCTTACTTCCCGCCTGACCGTAAGCGGTTACTGTAACCTATGGACGGTTGCAACGAACAACAGGGGCATCACTAAAGCAGTCACGCGTTGCCGACTTTGTAAAATTTAAATCTTTTCACTCCCTTTTCGAATGCTAAAAACTGGAGTGAGTTTTTGCAACTTAGCAATAAAAATGACCTGTTAACATACTCTTTGTTGGGAACTGTTAACATTTAATTATTCTCTGTAAGAAAATAAAATCCATTACTGTTCCACTGCTGGGCATGGGCCTCTTCTCAAAATGAGAAGGGTTAGGTTTTAGTCCACCACGCTGGCCTAGTGCGATTTGGTGGACTACACACACCATCAAGAACTTTATGTGGCTCTTAGTTGTACAGATTTCCTCACGATGTTATCCTAAATTTTTGTGAGAAAATAGTGTACTAAATGATTCTTTTTCTTCCTTCAAAAAGCATTTCAAACATTCAAAGCTATATCCCGTAAAAATAATGTCACAATTTGAACTGAAATGATGATGAGATATCATTAGTATTCGGCGCCATTGTCTGCCGCTAACGTCCTAATTACAGCGTCAATCTAAATTGATTGATTGTAATGGGTTTAGCTCGCTAGATTGAATAATTCAATGTCTCTGAGAACTCTAATATGAAACAAACATTAGTTTCACTGAACTGAATGTAATCGGCTTTTAGGAATCTGTCATTTTGTTCTTGAAGCTGAAATGTGTTCTCGAAATGCTATTATTTGCTTGGACAAGCAATTTGGTTTACTTTAAGTTCTTCTGGAGTTTTTCCATAGCTATATTAGGATTCGCAAAAGGCGTAGCATCTGCTTTGCGTAATTATAATGACAAATTGTGATCACTAATCTATTTGACAAGTATAGTGATTGTGACAATTTTCCTCTCACACCCAGATGTAAAAGCTAGGGCTGTGTTTTCGTCGTCGTTCATAATTATGACAAAAGATGGCATTTTTAAAATTTTATTCTTGTTTATATTTAGGTATTTAACACATTTGTGACTATGTGAATTCCATCGTAGGTAATTATACAAGCAGTCATTTTCTCTTAACTAATTTAGCTCTTATAACTAAATCAAAACTATTTAGTTCTTGTCTATATTATAAAGTATTATGAAAATTTACTTAATTTTGTAATAAAAAGAAATATAATATTTTTGTCGCCTCAGAAGTGGGTTCAGCTAAGATTCCATGGGACACATCAACGTCCGCTCCTCTTGCTAGCAAATTGCTTATTACACAACAAACAAAACTTTTATCGAGATGGCTACCGACAATAAGTCAAACAAAGCCGGGTAAAATAATACTCAATTTACCTAACTCAAAAACTCGCATGTCCAAAGAGAATAACAAACTAATTTTATAAACCGCACGTCACTTACATCACGCTCCGATAGGCCTACTAAATACTAAAAGGTGCTCCCCCGAGACCCCCAGTCAAGGAGGCCCACTGTCCGATATCTGTCATGTTGCTATTCAATGTCCGTCTTTATTTGCTCAACTGAGCAATTACTTGCGGGTAATTGAGTTTATTTTGCGGGGGATCTTAGGAAAGATCATCAATTTGTGTGTATATTGCTTGTTTGGTACAACCCATTAGATAAATCTAATCAATTTAATTGAATCGTTTTGCTCACACACGTACTTAAGTGCCATGTAATTTTGAATTTTTTTCTTCTATCGGATTTCCTTTGCCCTAGTGAAGGTAAAGTGTTTAACCGGATTCTTATCGACTAAAACAGCACAATATTCTTTCGGACGACCCATAGCGAGGGGCGCAAAATCTGCACGCGTATTCACTGAGCGGGTTCAGCGAACGATGCCGCCAATGCGCGAACGCATCTTGCGTCTGTTCTGCCTTGTTCAGTTAGTCTTAACAGTTTTAGATAGCTTCGTGTAAAATACAGATTTGTCAATGGCAATAAGCGAGCTTATATTTCTTTCAACATCGTGAATGAACTCTAAATATGAAGTATTTATTGTATTTTGTAAAATTCAAGAGATAATAGCATACCCCAGGGAATATATACAAGATTTTATAAAAAAAATATCCTGCGTATAAAGAAATGCTAGTCTTGATGTGAAATATATTTTTACGTAAAGTTAGTAGATGCTATGCTATTTTACCACTTTGAAGGTCCTATAATATAGTTTCTCTGTTATTTGATTACTACCTACCTATAAATAATTAAGATATATATTTTTAATAATTTTTACATTTCTCACAAACCATCTAGTCTTGATGTGAAATATATTTTTACGTAAAGTTAGTAGATGCTATGCTATTTTACCACTTTGAAGGTCCTATAATATAGTTTCTCTGTTATTTGATTACTACCTACCTATAAATAATTAAGATATATATTTTTAATAATTTTTACATTTCTCACAAACCATCTAGTCTTGATGTGAAATATATTTTTACGTAAAGTTAGTAGATGCTATGCTATTTTACCACTTTGAAGGTCCTATAATATAGTTTCTCTGTTATTTGATTACTACCTACCTATAAATAATTAAGATATATATTTTTAATAATTTTTACATTTCTCACAAACCATCGTTTCTTTCAATCATACCAATTATTGTAGTTCGAATCCATTTTTCGTTACAACTTTCAATCTACGCGGAATACTGGCGCACGCCTACACGCAATTTAGATCACAGATTTCAATCAACGAAAAATCCAGCCACATTTCTCCCGAACCTATATTCCAGTTCAAAATGGCGACATTCCTTTACCCATAAAAGGAGTGACCCTTCAAAATGAAGTAATTCTTCACTGAGACGGGCAAAATAGGGTGTTCGCGCTATCAAAAAGCCAATCTTATTTCTGATTCAAATAGCGTACTAAAGTATTGGCAATGAACGCTTCGGTCGTAGCCACTCACATTTCGATATGTATCAAATCGATTATCTTAATAAAAGGATTGAATTGTCGATATCTGCTGATTTATTGATACTTTCCAATATACATTGAATTTACTTGATTTTGTGAATGTGGATTTTACGACGAAGCTTCGAAATTGAACAAGACTGCTCGAGCAGAAAATTTAAGGAATTTACACACTGGATTTTATCGCAATGATAAAGGTTAAGTGGATTTATTGAAGAAGTGTTCATGGAAATAAATTTCATTTTGTATTTATTTTATTTTGGACATCTTTATTGGGTCAAATATTTACACACCACACTTGATAGAAGCTAATAAACATAACTGCTTGCTAGAATTAAAGTTTTAAGTAAACAGTTAAACAAAACATACAATTTATTCTCGTACCTACAATAAGTTAAATAAAACTAAAAACTTTTAGTAAAGTTGCATACCTAAATGAAAGAGAAACCAACTTTCACCTTTGTATCATGATCCTGAACAGTATTTGTTCTACGACTCTTACAAAATTAAACAGGTAGACCAAAAAAAAAAAAAAAATCCGTGTGTAAAATTTACTTAAAAAAGAACAGAATAGCTAATACTAACGTACAGATTGATCAAAGGATCTTAACTGCCATTTAATTCCATTTCCATTTTTTACAGAGATTTGTCATATTTTAGTATAAAAAAAAAGTATCGATTTATGAGAAGTCGTAGAACAAACGTTGGTTAGGGTATAAAAAGTATACAAAGACTAAAGTAGAAAGTTGATTACTTTGTATACAAAGTAGGTACAAAGAGGTTTCCGGTATTTTTTCAATTCTCCTGTATATTTCGTCAGTTTTTTCAATATACTGATATAAATGTACCTAACAGTAACAAAGAGAGTAATTTGCAGACCTATTGGTGGCAATATTTTGATAAAATTTTATTTTAGGTTTTAACGAATTGCTGAAGCATAAAATGTTCCTGTGAATTAAATTTATTACGACCATACTGAAACACAATGTTCGTCTGACGTTTCCAAATATGCATGCAAAATTTATTCAGAGCATAAACATTTTTATGCCTGGATTTATAAAAGCTGAAATTGTTAAAAGTAAAACGAGTGGTTAAATAAAAACAATGCTTTTAGTTTAGATTTTCCAAGCGATGATTTTTATTACAAGAATGTAAAACATTGCAAACACATTTAAATAAAGCGAGATAATAATTGAGCTAATAAAAATATAAATACTGAAACTATATAAATTATCACACCGATTTCAAAAAGGAACCCCATTTTATGTTTCCAAATGAATTCCAAACAAAATTTTCATATATTTTCATTTTTATTATAGCCCTAACTTTGCTTATTATGTTAAATTCGCGTGACTTGAACAAATCAAATTAAGTATAATAATTTATCGAAATTGTTCCTGAATCCAATATAACGCTTAAGTAGAAATGGACCAGAAATATAGGACTTAGTAGAAATTAATCTTTTCGGCCAATCCTAATATAAGAAAACTTATTTCTTTGAACGATTACTAAAGGATTATCGTTTAGTAGGTATAGTTAAAGTTTATATGGAGACGTAGTGCAGAAAGCTAAAATTACAGTCGAATTTCGACCACTGGACGACCACTACTTTTCACTTATTTCGAGAAAAATTACATATCTGAGAGTCCTTAAGCGTGGTACAATGTTATTAACCTCATTTTGCGCATCGGATGCTGTCCGAGGGATTCCTCTCAAGACAGCTATTAACTTGTATAACTTTTATTAACTTACATCACGTGATGCATTGTGGCTAGAGTTGAAAACTGCGGAAAGTTTCCGAAACTTTGGAAGTTTTCCGGAAGTTTACCGGAAATATTCCCGAAAACTTCCAAAACATCGGCAGTTTTGGAAGTTTTCAGAAATGATTTTTTACTTATAAAAACAGTAATTGGGGATACTTTGTACTTAAAATATGTTACATTTAGCTAGATTTTAAATATTCGAACACAGCAAGCACAGGACGGGTTGCGGGGTGGGGTACATGTTAAAAATGAATATTTCCAAAATTTCGGTCATACCGCTCGGTGCTTACATTATCCTCGTTGCCTTCGTATTATTTAAGCCGATTGAATAAAAAACGTTATTTCATAAATTTGTTTCAATAGGTACCATAAATAATTAAAATAATAAAAGAAAATAGAACTAAATTAAAGGATCATTTTTATTTGACGTTACTGATTCTGAGTAGTCCAAAAGCAACGAATTTGTTGATTTCATAAATAGAAAAACATAATTTGAAAACTTCCAAAGTTTCGGAAGTTTTGGAAGTTTTCAGGAAACTTTCCTCAGAAAAGGAAACTTTCCTGGAAGTTTTCAACTCTAATTGTGGCCCCGATTAATTTACCGTGGACGTGCCCTGTTGACCCTTTGGCCTCGGGTCAGAGGAAAGTCTATTTTTGCGACACCATTTTTAGTATCTGTGACGTCATTAGATATGGTATTATATATGATATGTACCTACCTATCACATGCCTATCAAGTTGAACTTGAAGTAGGAACTTGAAGAAAATTATTGCTTTTATTGTAACGCATTAGGAAAAAAATTGGTACAAGGAGACTGTCTCCATGAGTGACGAAACCTGAGATCGTCTGGCGCTCCCTGGGCAGTCAGCCTCGATGCCACCATTTTTTATGTACGGCCTTAGAACGTGATACGTGGTTTCATTTAATGGCATACCGTCATTGGCATGCCATATATATATAATTAGGATTGTATCAGATAGAAAACCAATACGTGATATTGCGAGATTCATCCATAATGACGCTAAACTGTTTTCAAACATAGCATAGTTTAATTTAATGAATAAGTCACAGCGTAAAAACGATTACAATACGATTACGATTAGGGAGACGAAGTTGTTAGCAAACTTTATGAATTGTACCTCTTTGAGAACGGAAACAAGTTGCGTTCGATTTTTGCTTCAAATGTGCAGACTTTAACATTATCCTGGCAACATTCAATCATTTTAGTAGATACTGTTTGAAATCCGCACAGACCATAGATCAAAGTGGTTTCATTCAATGTACGCCACACACGACTTCATATCATGCTATATGTTTCCAGTGTAAGGTGACCTCGCATTGTATATGCTTTCTGTACAACGAAAAGTCAGCTTGTACTGAAAATGTATACTTGATATGTAGCCGTGCGTACCTACCTGCAGTTTGATGTCAAATCGAATATAACAGTCAAAGAGAAATAACACTGTTTTTTTTTGACGAAGACATTCAAGTTTTCTTTTTATTTAGATCAAGGGAATTCTCACCCCTTTATGTACGTTTACATAAATTACAATTCCTTTGACGTGGTACCAAAGAACGGTGCATATATTTTCTAAGTACTATCTACTATTGTTAGTCTTCATGAACTATTGCGTATTTAAATTTAACTCTTTGTTGGTTTTAAAACATTAATTTGCTGAATGTTTTTTTATTGCTTTAATGATATTCCCGAATCGATTTTGGCTGACCCACTACTGTGTAGGAGTCATCCTCTTAACCACCCAGTATTATTTATTTGATTTCAGCGCAATAATGTCTTTTCTTCCATTCATCTCTATCAAACGTCATCTCAGAGTTCACTTTCTTCATTCAGGTCATGTGTCACACAATCCATCCATCTTTTCTTTGTAGGTCTGTGTAATTTTATAGCACCCCTAATTAATCCGATAAATTCATTCACTTAAATCTAGTGTTTTTGTTACTGCCAGAATCGATTTGGATTTGCCTTTAATTTCAACACACTATCAATCTTGTCAATCCCATCGCGTTACTAAGTCTACATCGTAATCTACTGCTGAACCCATGTCCAGCTTATAGGAGCTATCAACAAATCAGATCACGCTGGAAAACGTGTCTCAGTACAACTTACCATTCGAAAACCATTAGCTATGCCTGCGACTCCGTCTGCTAGAAAGATTTTTCATACCTAGCTACTAACTTTCAAACCCGTTCACCCACTTAGGAGCTGAATTTTTGAAAATCCTTTCTTAGTTTGCCTACACTTTACGAAAGGGTTCGTCTTTAATCACGTGAGGTTCTTAAGCCGCTTTTTAGCAGTCATCATCTTCATCATTGTAGGCCCATGTATGTAGTACCCATTTTTAGGTTTAGGCCTACTTCAAATTCCTGCGCTCCTGGCGGTCTCGAGCCCTTGCCATCCAATCTGAACCCGCATGTCACCGAATGACATTTACCCAAAGTTTAGATGGTCCTTCCCGCGATCTGGTGTGCTGTCGTGGTCGCCATTTCAGTAGTCTCCGCAGCTATCGTTACTTCTCCATTCGAGCAATGTGTCCCGCCCATTTCCATTTGCGTCTGGCTATAATGGATGCTTGGACTTTCGTCTTGGACCATATCCATTTGTTCGTTTTACGGTCACGTAAGGTTATTCTGAGCGTAGCTCTCTCCATTCCTCTCAGCACTACTCTTACCTTTTCTGCAGACAGTTCCGAACAGGTAATAGTTAATCATCAGTTATCTCTGTCTATACATAATCTTTCTGTCTCCTCACATTTTGTTACTTGAATGGGAAGATAAAATTCACCATTTTCTAATAAGACCGGGATAACGTTCAAGATAGGCAATACCCGACGTCCTTGCTTCGAACCTTGGTTCTACAATATCTAAGCTTGTGATATTTGCGCTAGTGTACTAAGAAACTGATTGGCTTAGAATTTTCTTTAGTAATGATAATTACTCCTCTACTTACTTACTTACTACCTACTATTATTTTTACGGCACTTTCACAGCTGATATAAACTTGGCTGCAGTTTCTAGGGGACTTGGATTTATAAATCTAGATGGCTAGATATAAGTGAAAGCTATTAAAAAACAATTGGTCATAAGAGTATTTGCTTCAGTATCGTCAGTTACAGTGGATCCACACATAAAATTGCCAGAACTCGGAACAAATGTCATTCGGCGACACAAATATTTTCTATATGCAGGGATCATACCAGAATGATGGCCAACAAATATGCGCGAGATACACGCTTATTACCTGGATGCAACAAAGCGCTCCGAGTATCTCGACATACGCGCGTATACGCGCGATTAATTTGTCAACGCGCTTCTAATGAGTCTGCTTTTATGAATAGCGCTTTGTTACCCGAGTTTCGCGCCATCTGTATGGCTTCTTAGCACAAAAAGCCTAGCACTAAGCAACTTCGCTAGGATCGTCGTTATTGTAGTAAAAATCTGCACTAGATAGGTACCTAAGTGCTCAATTAAGCACGCCAAAGCATTTATAAAGTCACAAAAGTAATTAGTGGGCTAACCACACCATAAATTATACATAGTATCCATGGCAATTTTCTACTGGAGTGTGCTGTAGATTTTATATACACACATGCAGTTCGGTACTATGATAGACGTAATTAGATTTTTAAGAAAGGAGCCTCCGCCTGTTAAAATTCAGTTAGTATGGATTTTTCCCATCGTTATCACCCTTTGATACCATAATATTTAGGTAACCAGTACTTACCATTATAATAAGTCTTGTATTACTAACAATGCTTTTTTCGAATAGTTTCTTTTGTACCTACCATAATCTGAAAAACTACGAGTATAGGTCGACCGCCATAAGTGCAGCTCCAATGGCTTTCCTTTTTAACCGATTTCAAAAAAAGTTCTCAATTCGAATGTATGTTTTCTTTTCTTTTTTTTTCTTACTCTGTTTCTCCGCTATTTTAGACCGATTTTGAAAATTCGAGCTGGTGCCATTTAAAGGTGAAGATTTGAGGAAGACCTTCGATTTCTGAAACTCTTGAACGAATAACAGCATATCACTCGCGATTGCTGTAATTGCATGTTTCTGAATTGTTATGCCACTCAAAATAGAAAAATAATATAAAGTTTAAAAAAAAGTAAAAACCGACTTTAAAAAAACTAAAAAGGACAATTTTTTTTTTTTTTTAATTTAACAGCTTCTGAAGTCGGGGCCTTTAATTCTTAAATGCTCCTAGCTTGGCAGTGCCACCGACTTCAGAAGCTGTTATGTGTTTAAGAAAATTATTTTATAGTTTTTAGTTTTTTGAAGTCAGTTTTTTACGTTTGTTAAAGTTTATATCCCTATTTTCATAACATTCGTCCTCATATTTTCATCAACGTTTTATTTACGGTAGTATATATTTTTTTCTAAGTATTATGGTTATTTCCGTCGTTTTTATATCAGACCGAAATCATTTGAATAGCTAAACGTCTCGTGGCTTAGCCTGAATACTAGACCTATTATTTTCAAAGTTAATCACATGTAAGGATTGACCTAAAAATAAAAAAGTGGGGAGCAATATTAAAACATAAAAAGAGAAATGATGACGTCACAACAGTGGGCGGAGGTGATTACACAGAAACATACAGGGTGTTTACTTAAAGACTTGATAAATACGCTGACGTATTTACGGTGGGAGTAATTTTAGGCCAATTTATATTCGTTTGTGGCGTTTCACCAGTTCCTGTTTCTTTGTGCCAGTTTTATCGTGTTGATTTTTATTACTGTACACATTATTTTGTTCATGACATTTATTACAAATTTTAACACTCAGTTTTTTCTTAGTTGTCTTAATAGTAAGGTTGAAAATTGAATCGATTCCGATTACAAACTTATATCGTGACTATCCTGCTGATATGGATTAAACGTCAGTGCTCTCACGCACCGAGGGATAAACAGAATAATTAATTAGAACTCCTTTGACGTTGATATCGTCTTTATATCTTATCTTCTTTATATATTGTCTTTGATATCGAATATCTGTTATGATATTGCATGTGTCGAAATCATTAGTGAGCAGCAATAAACGGTGTAAAATATAGGAGTTCTATGAATAATACGCTAGACGTTGCAATTATTGAGTATCCAACGGAGGGAGATGAGATCAATGTGTGTGCCTTTCTGTCAGAGGTACCAGGGGTCTAAAAAGGCCGCTTTAAATGAATCATAATATGATTCATATTACAAATGTCAGAATATCCACTTAATTGATGACTATTAATATCATACGCGTAAGGCTCATATTCAACAATCATCTGTTTGACAGCTACGATAGAGATTCGTAGGTGAATTGCTAAATGTGGCATTTTTAGGTCTCCAGAACACTTGGTCCATAATATTTTTGTTTTTGTTTCAGCGATAGTCTGAAACATAGGTTTAACCTGGTCCAGGCGTTAATTTTAAGTTGAGTTGACTAAAATTTTTGTGCTAGTACCTATAAATTTTGTTTTAGCTATATATTGTATTAATTAATTTATTAAGTAAGATTTTAAATATTTTTTTAATATTCAATATCAATCCTTTTTTTGTAAGTTGTTAATTAAAAATAAAATATTATTGTTTATTTGATGGAAGCACCGAATAAAGTATTTCGGGGTGCACAAAACGAGCCTTCCCAAATGACGATAGGTACCTACTTCTGTAGGTATAGTCAGCCTCAAGATGATCATTTTATAATTTTCAAATTAATAAAGAAATGTGTACGCTTATGAACAGAAAAACCCAAGTTAAACTTTTTTTTAAATCATGTAAACTAAAGAAAAAAGAATTATAAAACAAAACTCCGTCAGCGCCAAAAAAAATCCCCACAATATTCCTCTGAAGAGATACCGTTACTGTGGTTGCCCTTTAGAATAAGTTTTCCTTTATCAGGATCCGCATTTCGTTCCACTCTCAAGAATAGCTGAGATAAGTAATTTTCTGCTCAACAAGGGTGTCACTTTTATGTAGAATGTTACGGTCGTGAATTATGTTAAAATTTGTTGAATTTATTCACTGACATCTTAATGAGATTGAGACGTCATCCTGTATATGCGGTTCTTCAACCCAAATGCAATTTAGTCCGACAAGTCGTTTTGTTATGATTCAAGTCTTTAAACAGCTTTGAAGTTAATGAAAGAATATTATTAAAAATTTACATGTAAATACGTGTCAATTAACTCGCCATTTTGAAATAAAAGTACCTACAGACAACGTAGTAGCGACATCAGAAATATTTATTTTGAAATTTCTATATACGTACTTACGTACCACTGCCAAATACGAAAAAGAAAGACTCAATGAAGAGATTAATGTATCTACTATATTAATTTATGATACCTAAATAGTTGTATTGTGTTTGTATTGTATGCTTGAGTTTCTCACTCTATATCTTCATTTCTCCTTCATCCAAAACGTTTGAATAGTTAATAAAGATAGAATAACATTAAATTATTTTTATCTAAACTATTTATTTAAATAAAGAGGTTACGAAATATTAAAAAAGAATACATAGTCAATTTTATTTAAATTATCATTCGAAATTAAAATAATAATATGTATTACAATAATATTATCAATGTCAATAATGTTATTACTATTTAGTAAAATATATCTCATATTCGATATCAAAAGAACGACATGATTGTTTTCATTCTTAAAATATCTGAGCTGCATTTAGCTATAGGTACTTTTAGCTTGGAATTAGAAATCAAATGGAATGCTATAAATTTTAAAAACATGCATATTTCATCAGGTTGGTCGCATAGCTCCCTGTAACGTAATGACAGGCTATTACCAAGCCTGTAGAATCACAAAATGAACGCCAGAGGCTTCGTTCCATAAACGAGTGAACAAAAATTGCCTGTAAACGACATATTTTTAAACTCCTTTACTATTGTTTAAAGGCTTTTGTCTTGGGAGTCGTTGGGTTGGTAATAATAATGGATATTAGAAAAATGCACTAATTAGGTACGTAATTTTGATTAAAAAAAGCTGTGGACTGAATAATTAAAAATACCTATTAGGGCTTTTTGCTTAATATAGCTATTTTTTATTATTCTTTTGAATTATTAATTATGATTTTTCTGGTATCACAGTTGGTAATACACAAAGATTCTTCAAAGAAAACGGCTGCGTTTCTGATTTTTATTATTAAAATGTCTAAGATCTTTGAGTACAGGTACCATGAAACCAGCCTTTGTTATCTTGGAACTAAAAGAGTCCAGTTGAACTAGTGTAATCTTATTTCACGATTCTTTTCCGAGACTGCAAGACTGCAAGACTTTGAGTATGTTATATTATGTCTTCTTTATCATGTGTGTATCTGCATGCTTAATTTTTGTATGCCTATAATTGGCAGATCATGGAGCACTTATCTTTAAAAATACTTAACAACTACTGTACCTATGTATCACAAATAAAGTTTTACTTACTTACTTACTGCACGAAATATTTCTGTATATTTCTGTTATTATAAATACTTAATAATTATGGTTTTACATGAGAAGTTAATTATTATAATTCATTGAACCATCGTATCGTAATAAAATGACTTGTATATTATAATAATTAGGTGGGAAATTGATATGGAAAAATTCCAGGCTAAATTGGCTGTTATTGACATTGGTAAAATCAGTCTTATATCAGTGTACTCCCTCCCTTATATGTGACCACAGCATCCAAAAAATTTAGACTAAGCTAAAATAAAGTAAAATAATAATAAAACAATATTTATATCAGTGAGTACAAAAATCAACAAAGTTTCCAGAAAGGACCTTAAAGGCACTAATATCTATAAATATTTCTACAACACAATGTTATTTTGAGTTTTGATAACAATTCATCATCCTCTTTCCCTTTGCCTTTTATTTGGGGTCCGTAAATGTCTTTCTCCCATTCATCTTTATCTGACGTTATCTCAGAGTTCACTTTCCTCTCAGTCATGTCATGAGTCACACAATCCATCCATATTATTTTGGTCCACCCCAGCTAAACAAAATTAACTATTTTCTATACCCACCCAAATTTTGCCGATGCTCTTATTAAGTCTCATGTAATACGTGGCGAGCCTGTTGCCTTCCACCGGATGCTTCTGGGTTGCTACGGAGAATTTACTAAGATTATAGTAGTAGTATAGTTTACTTGTTTTTCACGTAGGATGTCTAGGGTAGCGAAAATATTCTAAGTTTATGGTCTACGGTGGCACTTTGTAATTGAAGTTTCTAGAGATATAAATATCTTGATGAAAAAAAAAAAATGTAGGTACCCCTTTTTAAGAATAGGTATTGCGCGCATTGGGTAGTGTGAAATGTGCCATAGGTAGTTAAAGTTTATATAGAGAAGGAGTGCAGAAAGCTAAAATTACGGTCGACCACTTGACTAGTAAATCAGTACAGTTTTTTTTTTATTCGGGATATTTTTTTTTGTTTCTGTGTTATCTCTATTTCAATTGATTTTTTTTATGTGCTGAATGTGTATGTCCTGTAACGAATAAATGCTTTCTATTCTATTCTATTCTAAATCGTTATTTCATTATTTATCTCGACCTATAAATTGAACTGAGGCCCTCATTCTCAGCCGACGATCTCCCGATTAAAGATAAGATAAGGATAAATTTATTCAAAAAATTACTTATGGTAAAAAAAGATTAACTAGAGCTAGACTAATGAGACACAATATTCTTCCTACAATTTTCTGACCACATACATGTAGAACCCGGATAAGGCTTGGTGTTCAAATAAAATTGTCTTCTTCTGCTAAACTCTTCTTTAATATTTTTAAAACACCTGTAACACTTTTTTTTACGTTTTCTACCACCGGACTACCTTTTCCTGTCTTTTTTTATTACAGTTGCCAACTTTAAAAAACCTACAATAACTGCATATTAATGTTACCATTTTTGAAAGTATTTTTAATTAAAATAAATCCCATATACATAGCAATATATTTAGACCCAAGTCTACAAAAACATTGGATAACATCCAAACCGCACCAGATTTAACTGTAATAGCCCTGTAGTAACTCGTGAGTGTTTGTCTCATTTTATTTCCACGGGCTAAACGTTACGATTATGTGCGACAGAAATAGAACTATGAATGCACAACGAAGAGTTATGGCTTCACAAATGTATGAGATAGTGCGGCCATTGTACTAGTATTTTAATGTTGTTTACCAATGGTTTGTAATATACAGAGATAGGTATTATTATTGGTATATTTGCAAACTAAAATTTGTAATAATAAACGTTATAGATTTATAGACACGATGATATATTTAACCGACTTTAAAAAAGGAGGAGGTTCTCAATTAGACTGTACGTTTTTTTTAAATATTTGTTACGCGTTACAATTTTGAAAATTATTTTTTTGTTTGTAAGGGTATACTCTCGAGGTGGTCCCATTTAAATTTGGTGAAGATCTGATAAGACCTTCGGAGATAGACAATGGAACTCTGGAATGAATAACAGCATAACACTCGCGATTGCTGTAATCGCATGTTTATGTATTGTTTAAGCCACCAAAAATAGAAAAATAAAATAAACTTAAAAAAGGTACCTATAAACTGACTTCATAAAACTAAACTAAAAAGTATAAAATAATTTTCTTTAAACTTCAACATTCTTTATTTTATGACTCTATGAGATTTTCAGCATTCTTAGAGCCATATTTTAAAATGCATTTATTTTTGCTTCTATGTTTCATTTTAATTTCATATATAGGTAACCACAGATACGCAACTGACGCATCAAAAAAATTATTACAAGCATTTTATTTTATACTTGTGACTTTGATGACAAGTGTGAACTCGAAATCACGAATGTCATTCAAGCAAGTCGAGACATTCTATTCTCAAATGCTGTCGAGATCGGTTAGGGATAAGTCGTAAAAATAAATTTGAAAAGCCAAAGCAAGCTGTAGGAAACTGCTGTAGTAAAGCTAAGAGGCAAGGGCAGTTTCGATAAGATTTGAGAATAGGCTGTGAAACGAATCGAATTTTTTTGATAGAAATCAACACGGGTTTCATGTACGTTTACTGTTTACGTTATTTAGGAACTTGAAGAAAGTTTTGAAAAAGATTTCGAATTTTTGAATTTCACAATGAATTGTAGAATAAGTACTTTCTGGAAATTGGGAGTAACAAATTTTGTGATGGAATGATAACAAGGACAATAAACTTTAAGTGAACTAATTTATTTAATAAGAAATTACAAACGTAATGTTGGCACAATGAATGTACGATGTACCTAGTAAGTAGTACCTACACGAGAGAGCGCTCCTGAAAGACAATAGACGTCTCATGTAGGTACATTTGAGTGATTGCTTATTTAATTAATGTAGGCGTTCATATTTTCATAATTTTGTTTAACTAAAAGTGTTGCAGACACAAACACGACAAAATTTTACTATTAAATATACATTTTTTCATTTTAATTAACTTTTCATTTTCACTTAGAACAGATTTCCACTACAGAGCGATAAACAAAAACACGTTTAATTTTCAAAGATAATTCAAAAATGTTTATTTGAAACACGCCATCCATTCATTATCATATCACAAACTTATCATTTTTTACATCTATGATTATATTCCATTATTCATTCTTCGATCTGTGCATTTACAGAGCCAATTTCAAAATAAATATTTACATAGATGGAAAATAACAATGCAGTTGTAAGGATGTTAAAACAATATTTTTTATGGTAAAGAATAGTACCTAGTTTGGTACGGCTACCTACATTAAACACTGAACGATCCACAGCGCTGCGATCGCGCGCGATAGGTATGAGGATGAGCGCGATCCAAAGGCGCGGTCATGGATAGAGCTCATGCCGCGCGCGGTCGGAGCGTGGTGGACCGTCCAGTGTGGACCCGGCTAATGAAATTCAGATAATACCGGGTGTAAGTGACATCGTATCGTATCTTATGTTGGACCACCCAGCGACAGAATTTTAAGTACCTACTCATTATAATCCTGTAATGTTCTACGCAATTTGAAAAACATTAAACTATTTACAACGATAATATATAAACTTAAATATGTAGGTACACTCATTATTGTTAAATAAAAAAAATACAAATATAAAACTGAGCACCTATGCGTCAAAGTACTCCTCCTCATCGCTGTCAATTGGTAGCGTGTCCAGAAGACTGGCAGCATTGCCACGTTGAATGGCAATGCTTATTCTTTAACCAAAGAATAGGCCAGCCCTCGGGTCACGCGTAGTGTCGACCAAGCGTTTTGCCATGTCTTTGAATAGGAGACATGCATTCGGTATCTATTTAAAATTATGCAATACATAGTACCGACTTAGGTCTTTTCAAAATCTTTTTACTTAACCAACTATAATCTTCAAAAGCCGCGATAACAAAAACTTATAGACAAATAACACATTTCGTAAACCTGTATAAAACATTGTTATAGTAGAATTTCAATCCTATAAGCTTAACAAATTCAAAGACACACACAAGGCTCTCCTTGAGGCCTGATCTTCGTAGGAATTCTGAAGAAAATCCGTGAGATTACGGCGACACGTGACAAAGACTGTGACTACAATAGGATTTGGAGTATTACCCTTCTGACACTCAATTTGAGGGCCTTCTTATATTGATACGAAGGATTATTTTTTGTCTAGATAGAGATACTTTGAAAAAAACATAATATTATATTATTGTGCTAGCTTGCAATGGTAGCTTAGTGGTTGAACGCTTGCCTTTCCTGCATTAAGGTCTGAGTTCGAACCTGGCCTGCACCTCTGACTATTCGAATTAATGTACGGATCACAATTTGATTAATATTTGCATAAATATCGTGAGAAAACCTGAAAACCTGAGAGGGCCTCATAAAGTTCTCGATGGTGTATGTAGTCCGCCAACTCGCACCAGGCCAGCGTGGTGGACTAAGACCTAACCCCTTATTAATCTGAGAAGACGCCTGTCCCCAGCAATGGGACAGTAATGGGCTGGATTTATATACTTTAGGTAAAAGCAGAACTACGGACAGTTTCGCTACAGAGAAATAATATTGGCAATAAATTGTACTAACAAGCCTCCTACAGTACTTAAGACACCACCAAGTCCATGGGCAGATAATCCTCCTATGAACCTTGTTGACTGGTTAATATTTTTCCCACGGCATGAGTGTTCATGTTAATAGAAAAGAAGAAGAAAGATTAGTACTGGTAAATCGGGGCCATTTGAGAAACATGGGGCCATTTGGGAAACGTGGGTCTATTTGGGAAACATAGGACTATTTGGGAACTATTTGGGACTATCACTTGTTTTTAAGAATCTGGTCATATTATATCTTTACAATTGAAGTCACACATCCCAAATCGCCCCATTTTACGTTACCTTGGTATATTGTGATTATTTTCAGAAGTTTTCTGGGTATGATTTCAAAATTACCCCATTCGCAAAATACACTCATCGACGTGGAGTGGCGGAAACTCGCCCGTGTGACCAATACCAATACCAATGATTCCAAAATCATGTCATGGGTTTGATAATATTCTCCTACGAATACTAAGACCATTATTCCTAAATCATTAACAAAATTGCTACACTTAGTGGAAACCATGGAGATCATGTTATCGAATCAGTACCTCTACCATGAGTTTTCCGTGTCGTCTAACTTTCACGTTCACATGCAATATTTGTATGGGAATTTTTTCAGCGCCTCTAGCGGTATAAATATTGAACTAAAGTCACTATACAAATATTGCATGTGAACGTGAACGTTAGACGGCACGGAAAACTCATGGTAGAGGTAAAGAATACGAACTACGAGTAAATCATGAGTTTCTTCACCTACCAACGATTCCAAAATCATTAACAAAATTGCTATACTTAGTGGAAACGATGAAGATCATGTTATCGAAGCAGAATACGAACTACGAGTAGTCGAGTAAGTCGTAAGTTTGATGTATTCTCCTCGATTTAGCAGTGAATTGAATTTTATGGAGTCCTGAAATCCTGATGTTATGAGTGTTATATCTCTTACAGTACATCTCTATTGGTTCCAAGATATTATGTTCAATCTGGTGGAATTGACTTTTATATGTCATAAGTCCAAAATATCTTGATATTTCATACCCTGTATGTAAAATAGTTTATTATTATTATTAGTTTATTTATTCCTCCTCGTTAGCTTCTTATCATCTACCTACCTTGTTTCCTTTAGTTACACACTGTTTCTTCTTTTCTTTTCACTCTTTCCTGTCGCAGGTCTGCTGGCAGAAATTTCTTTAGAAATAAGCAGTACCTTTGTACTTGATATCTTTACTTATTTTCTTTGTCATGTGTGTGTGTGTACATAAATAATAAATAAATAAATAGTTTGCCTATTTGAATATCGGAAAATTTAATGTCGTAATGTCGTCACCACCCTGTAGATTCTTTTTTCTTCAGAAAATTAAAAATCTTTCTAACTTTGAACCTACAAGATAAAGGATTATTAAAGTTTTTTTTATTATAAATTAAATAAATATAGCTAGATAATTTAATTATTCAAAATTGTTGACTTCGTCTAAATTGGTGATTTGATTAAAATTATGATAGTCGAAATCAAAAATAATCTGACATGAGGAACACGATTATAAAAACAAAACACAATAACAACATCATACCGTTGTTTATTTACCATAATGATGTATCGGAATATTTTTGTTTTTCACCAAGTTTTTGTTCGTATCGTTACTACTAAGGCTTGGTAAGTAGGATTACGGGAAGATTAGTCGTGTAACGTAAGAACTCATTTGCACGATTTTAATAGTCGCCATGTTGTTTAGCAGTAATTGAAAATGACGTCATAATCTTTGTTGAATGAAATTTTAATTTATTTTTACCTGTCTATTTCAGATTTTTTTTATATATATAAGTACAGACTAGAAGAAACTTAATGGTATTTATTATCTTTTAGACAACACCATCCACATATAATTAATAGTAGGGTATATTTAATGGTTTCTTTGTTTACCACAATTTGATAGCATTCACTATACCTACAATAAAATATAAACATGACGTATTCAAAACCAATTAACCACAATAAATTCTAAAAAGAATACACTATAATCTGTCCGTGTGATTTGCATAAAAACAATACAGGACTAACGGATGATCTATGGTTTTTGTTTTGTTAAAAGAATAGGTACCGTTCGAAACATGAATACAAATAAAAGTGTTTTTATTGAATTGAAAATCATGGCCGTTATTTGGTTCATGGTAAACATATGGTATTTTGATGTATTATATGATCATGTTGAGCTGTTTCTATGTATTTAACTGTGTGTGTTTGTGTTATTTAGAATTCGAATCTGTTTCAAGAAACTAATCAAACGAGTCACACCGATACGATGCAGCGATGCCCACTAAACACAATACTGATATAAGAACCGTGATGATTTTGATAGTCACTGAACAAAGAGTACCTACATCGTAGATTGCTATTATATTGTTTTACTCTACGAAGTACCTACCAGCTTTAGAATCACGTGATAATGTTATGAAAGTACCAGAATACACGAGTATTTATGTAGTTATCGACCATGCGCTTGTTGATTTCAACGAGTCAAATGAATATTCTGGCACTTCCATAGTTATCTCCATCTCATATCATGTATGACGTCCCCAAACTGTTATCATAACGTAGGTAGCGGGCATAGAATAGTTGCTATATGTGCGTGTTGCTTAAATGGTGTCGTGCGCAGGACGTATGCTGTCTCCTGGACCGTTGCTTCCAATACCCGCGGCGGAGCGCCCGCGACTGCGGCTGTCAATTTGCATTGCTGCATGCCGCGCCAGACGAGCAAAACCAGGGTAGCTAGCGGAGCCCCGCCCGCGCTAAATCGCGGGCATGCCCCCACTGCCAATGCCGATGTGCCGGTTGCGACCACCAAGTAAGCCGTAGCACGCTTACTAGTGTGTTACAATGTCGCGTTGAGTTTACACGTATTTCTGCTAAGCACGCTACTCACGGAGTCGACACATGCACCGGTTCACGTCTTTTCATTCATATTAACGCCAGTTTGGCGTACACCTCCAAATTTTGCTGTCTCCATTATCACCATAGAGAGGTTGGCGATCACAGTATGACGTTATAATTTCACAGGTTGATGCTGCTACCCATCCCTCTGATAGCATTCCTCAGAGACATACTTCGGCATCCCAAGGGACAGATGTGGTCGCCATATTTGAAATTGAGAACCGCACGGCAAAGGTTTGACAACCCCTGGTTCCAAATGTTTTAAGCACATTTCAAGGGACACTTCACTTTGGGTTGACGTGAGATCACATTGTTGTTTTTGTTCGTTTGAAGTGAGAAATTAATGAAAAATATTCATCTTCAATAGTATAAAAACATGTAAAAGTCACTTTTGTCGACCTGTCTAGTGCTTTAACCCTTTTAGTCAGAATAATATTGGTTCGCAAAGGAACAAATGATTATTCGCCAACTAAAAGTATTCCACATTTGCACTCGCAGTGTTTTGGGATATTACAAACACATTTGTTCACTGAGTAAGCACGCTAGCTTAATGTATATCTACTCTACATTATTATTCGAAAATATACATGTCGTTCCAACAACCTTTGCACATAAATATTTCCCATTTGTAAAGTGAATTTTGGGAGCCACTTATGCTTTTATTAAACCTGTCACCACTTCAGATTTAATGACATTATTCTAGGGTCACGCCTAACCTCTTCTAACAAGAGGCATTCTATCTCCGAGGTTATAAAACTCTTTGCGTTACAAGTAGACGTTATGCAACACGATGGGAAAATGGAACAGGAAAGGAACAACCATAAACTTATTATTCTACGTTTATGGGAACAACGGATTTTTTTTTATAAATGTACAAATGAAATGGCTAGAATAATTAATATAATTGAATTTATTTATTATTGTAGCTGTAAAGTCTAGACCATTAATGGAAATCGGATTATGAATAAAATTTTCACATTTACATTTTTGTAAGCCAAAGAAAGAAAGAAAAATAATTAATTTACACGGTTGCAAAATTAAGGCACCACGTACAATAAAGAGGAATAAAAAAATAAACCATTAGCAACAAGAAATCAATAATTTAAAATAATCACACAGATTTATAAATTATGTAGGTAAGTTATTATTCCATAATCGTGTGGGCCTCACGGCTGCACCAAAAAGGTTCAGTTCAGCGTTCAATGCCCGGCGCTAATTTTCAACTGAATCCACTTTATCTGGTAAATTCACAGCAAGTATTCATATGGAACAATATCAGTTTCGAATTCGGAGACCTCTAAATGGCAGTGTGACATTGCTCTTCAAAACCATTCATGAAAAGTAACAGTTAGGTACTTAAAGATTCTATCCAAGCTCAAGTTCGAAAGAGACAAAATAAACAGCCGCTAAACAAAAAGCAACACTAACGATAGTAAAATAACGATTACTTGAGACCTACCTTACTAAATTGCATTCAACCACTTTAAACGCCTTGCCTTAACTGTCGCAATTTTGCCGGACAAAGGAAATATTAGCGACGTAACAAGCCTACCTCATTTCCCTCTAGTAAATTTTCAAGGGTCTGTGATCGATGTTCGTGGCCGTAATAATTTGCTCGTAAATCTAGTTTGGAGCCCTCTAAGTCCATTACGTGGAGCGAGATTGCGAAGCGTTTTGTGTTGACAGCAAGTGATGGATAAAAATAAATGTTTTGTTAAGTTCCTGTAATCTTTCTTTGTTTTCATCTAAGTGTTTCTGGCGTATTGCCACAGCGTCCGTTTTGTTTAAAAAGCTGTTACGTACATTAGCAAGAATCAAGAGCACGACTACTATATTCAACTTTAATATGCAAAGTTTTTGGTTTCATGGGAGAAAACAATTCCGTATTTTGTCTCCATCTTTATCTTTACCCATTTGCTGTTACAAACTCTTCAACAAAATAAATTATAATGTCATCCACATATACCAACTTAAATAAATTAAATTGGTATTGTAAAGTATTCTTATTTTCAATCTTATTTATGTTGTTCACCGAGTATTTTGAAATGTTACCAAAATTCACCCTCAGGTTCAATTTCCAAAACAAACACGAATTCCGTCATTTGCAATCGACTAGTATATTCAAAGTAGCTATATTCACCTGTCAAAACACGTCATAGAGGCCGACCGGGCGTATCTTGCAATATGAACGTCAGTTGCAGCCCTCTCTCTCTGTACCTATTATGCGACTAATAAAGGCTCGCTACCGTACCTACCCTCTAAAGTTGGTAGGTAATTCAATTTCTCGCAAACTCCAAACAATATACTAATAAGTGTACCGAATTCATTTTACAGGAAGTTAGTCGGTCCATGTGGTGTAGGAAATTATGAACGTTGAATCAAGAACTGCTTTGGATTGGGTATTGTAATTTAGGTAACATTGTTATAGTTAAGTTTAAATTAAGGCTTATTTAGTTAAAATAAGGCATCATTTGAGTCATAATTTTTTTCATTTGTAATAATGGTTTTGAGATTTTGATGCCAAAAATTTATAAAAATATAGTGCGATACGAGTCGCAACTTGAGAAAATATAATTAAACCTACTTATACACTATAATAAAGTTTTAGATTGAAATACTGAGAAATCAAAATAGAAACAGTCACTTCCGTGGACTGTAGTAAACCATTTTTCTCAATTGACTCTTTCAGCTTGCGCTGGATAAAATCGAGCAACATTTTTCTTACTTTGTGGTTTAAAAAAGTTAATAGAAAGTCATAAACATTTCAAACAACGATTAAATTTCTGACCTCATAAATATTATAGTTATATTCCAATTTTTTTTGAACTGCTGTTCTCCTTTTATTATTATTTCCTTTATTTAATTTTTAACATACTTTTATATATTTTTAAATAATTTTACAATTAAATAAAAAAAAAGATTATAAAAACATTTAAAAATATAAAAGAGTAGTAGGCCACCGGCATCGGGAACAGGGTCCAAGCTACCGGTGGTCAGGGCTCTAGAGAGAGAAACCTCCTGACAATGCGCGCAGTGTCAAGGACTACTGCTTTCTGAATCAAGCCCTTGATCCAGCCACCTAGCGAGAGCCTCTCGAGGTGTTGGTCGAGACTCTTGGCAATTAAGCCATTAGCCGTTACGACTATCGGCACAATGATTGCTGACTCCTCGTCCCACATATCGACAACCTCGCGAGCCAAGTCCAGATATTTGATTTGTTTGTCTTTTTCGGCTTTTACGAGGTCCTCATCATGTGGGACGGTAATGTCAACAATCATTGTACGGCGTGCTGATCTATCTATCACCACTATGTCAGGCTTATTGGCGATAACAGTCCTGTCAGTGATGATAGATCGATCCCAATATAACGTGACATGACCATTTTCGAGAACTGGGTCGGGCACATACTTGTAGTACGGTACTTCAGAATCCACAAGTTTGTATTTCAAAGCAAGTTGTTGGTGAATTATTCTGGCCACTTGGTTATGTCTATGCAAGTATTCACCGTTAGCATTACGAGAGCAACCCGATATGATATGTCTAAGGGACTCGCCAGGACAGTGGCATGCCCGACAAATGTCAACCGTCCCATCCTTTATAATATATTTCCGGTAGTTGTTCGTCATTATAACTTCATCCATAATTGCACAGGCAAAACCTTCGGTTTCCCCAAACAACTCCCCAAAACGTAGCCAGGCAATAGACGCTTTAAAGTCAACATCGGGCCCATGAAGGGCCCGATAAAAGCGTCCATGCAGCTCTTTGCTTTGCCATATTTCCCTGCGGCCATTCATACTTAGTACAACAGGTTTGCGCCAGTTCTCTTTAGCCAAGGAAAGCGGGGTGAGGCCTTTGTCCACTGCAACAACATCACGATGCATCCCCTCATCAGCATGGAGAAAATATTCCCTGGGACTGCACACCTCACGATTATGGAGGGTCTTAGTATTTAAAAAACCTCGACCCCCACCTTTTCGCGGGATGTACAGTCTCATTACTGATGAACGTGGGTGATGCATTCTATTAGCCGTCAACAGAGTCCTGATCTTTCTGTCCAAGGCATCCAGTTCAGTTTGAGTCCACTTGAGTATGCCGAAAGAGTACATCAGGACCGGCATGACCCAACCGTTAAAGGCACGTACCTTGTTGCCACCCGACAAAAGACTTTTGAGTACTTTGTGTAGGCGGCCAAAGAAGCGCTCCTTCAACGATTGTTTCATATCCTTATCACCGATGCCAAGCCCCTCCGCCATACCCAGGTATTTATATGTATCATTTGCAGAGAGTGATCTGATGTTTATGGAATCCGAGAGTTGTAGTCCCGCAGATTCCAAAACTCCACCTTTTTTGACATGCATGACTGCACATTTGTCCACACCAAATTCTATCTTAATGGAATTACTGAAGATTTCAGTTATCTTCAGTAATCCAACAGTTGAAATTTACTGGGGGCGAAGAGCTTAAGGTCATCCATATAAAGAAGGTGGGATATAACCTGACCACCTCTCCGTAAATGATAACCCAGACCTGACTTCTCCAGTACTGTGCTGAGAGGATTCAGGGCCAGACAAAACCAAAGTGGGCTCAAACTGTCCCCTTGGAATATTCCTCGCACGATCCTGATCGTTTCGCCATTTCCTGGAATCTGCCGACATCTCGGATAGCAAAGAACTTTCCTCCATTGTCCCATACATGTCATTAGGAAGGCGCGTAGGGTTGCATCAATTTTATACAACTCTAGCACCCTCATGAGCCATGTATGTGGCACGGAGTCACAGGCCTTCTTATAATCTATCCAGCATGTCGACAGATCCTTTCGGGATCGGCGAACCTGCTGACTTATGGTCATGTCAATGAGGAGTAGCTCCTTAGTACCGCGGGACCCATTCCTGCATCCATTCTGAGAGGCAGACATAATGTTATTGTGTTCAATAATAAAAATATTATATATAATGTTATTATTATTCCCTTTATTTAATTTTTAACATACTTTTAAATATTTTTAAATAATTTTACAATTAAATAAAAAAAAGATTATAAAAACATTTAAAAATATAAAAGAGTAGTAGGCCACCGGCATCGGGAACAGGGTACAATGTTATTATTATTATTATTAATTGCCTTCTAAAAGCAGCCAAAATACGTGACCAGCCGATTCCTCAGCCAATGCGCTAATCGCATCGAAAATTCATTTCAGTGTATTTTGGCTGGTAATATCTATCTTTGATCCAGCTGTACTTTACGAGTTAGTACCTATTACTTATAGGTAATGTGGGGCGAAACAGGAAAAAAATTACATGGGGCAGATAAGGATACCTACTTTGTAATGTAGGGCAAACAAGTGAGCCGAATAAGGCATAAACCGTAAAATCTGTTACACTAAAATCTTAACAGTATTAATAAAGAATACGAAATTACATAATTTAATACACTTATAAAAGTACATAATTTGCCTAAAATTCTCGGCTTCCTGCTATTTGTTAAATAATTTATAGGCGGAAGTATAACTTTAATGACTCGTTACAAACGTCGTTTATTAGATCTATAAAATTTTAACAGTATTTTAAAATTCAGTTATTAAACCCTTTGTAAAATTATGCACGATTAGTTAGCCGTTTATTTGGGTTAAAATGTGTGTTATTAAAAACAATTAATGCAGTAAAAAAAAACATAAATGAGTGTGATATGATTATGTAGATTATTATTTAGGTGTAATTACCATACGGTTTACACTACTGTTTAATTATACGGGTAATAAAAGGGCTACATAAATTACGAAACTGTAAAAAACAATGTAAAAAAGAAAACTGTCGATACAATGTTAGACCCGACACTCATTTCATTTCATTTCGATGTATCGTTTTATACCGGCACCACACATTGGGTCTATTTGCAACAATATAATGTGTTGAAGCCAATTCTCCAATGTGTGGACGCAGTTTGACATTGATGTAAAGATTGCATCCAATAATCATCCGATGCCTAAGTCGACCCGCGCTGAGTCGGTTTTTGTGACACAATCAAAGGCGAGAGGAATGAAAGGGGAAATCGCGTGGCAAAACGAAACGTATTGGAGCCAATGTGTGGTGACTATTTGGATCAACTAATCGGCGTCAGGCTTGGGCCCAAAGCTAGAGCCAATGTCTGGCCGTGGCATGATGTAATGACTTTAAAACCATCAATTAAATTGAAAACTACATATACAATGCTCGCCATGGTTGTTTGTGTATACGTAGTTAGAGGTGTATACGTAATGTGCAAGTCATAGAGGTGCGTATAATTGACGTTTTTTATAAAAAAAATATGCATACATAAAATATAGGTACTCTGTTTTTTCTTACTTGTCTTATTTAGGTAGTAAACAATCTTCAAATAACTCATTAATGAAATAATCATAATAAAAAATACAACAAATCGTTAATTAACTCAATGATGTAGATTTGGTAAATAGTGAAAAAGTAAAAGTAAAAAATTATTATTGCCATATTTTTAAATAATCGTTTTCTTTAAAAACACCCGTCAGACTAAATAAGACAAGTAAGAAAAAACAGGGTATACATATTTTGGTCTATGTTTTATTCTTGGACTACAACTGTGTTTTATTCTTGGACCTACATAATTTACCAGGACACGCACAGGCTCACACTTAGATCGAATGAAATATTTATAGAAAGGAATAAAAAGTACACGTTTATTTAAGAACGTAAAGCCTATGTTTGTATAAGACAGACATAACAAGCCGTAAAGCCTAGGTCAGTCATCCTCCGGTGTAAATAACGCCAGGTGTAATGGTGCCTAGTACTAATAAAGAATTTAAACAAACCATGCCCCACATTTCCATTGCTGCTGCACGCGACGTTTATAGGCAAATAATAAAAGTTTAAAACACCTTTGTAACAGCTTAGAACATGTTATGTTAAGGTAATAGAGATTTTTTTATTCGTGGACCTAAGTGAAAAACTTATAACATTTACACACGTATAGGTAAGTTGTTGAGGGTTTTCATTATCCAAATAAGATTTCTGAATTTAAAATTTTAAATATCGAAATATTTCTTTTTCTTATTTGACTAATTTAAAATTTACACGGATTTTGTGTTTCACATACACAATCAGGAGCTTTATTTCATTACGATGTGTTTCAAGTGCTTTTAATTTGTTATTTGAAGTTAGGTTTTCGATATTATTAGTTTTTACCACTGTACCTTCACCTTGCTTGTATTCAGCACTGCTATTCGCACTGAGAACATTATTGTACAATTGTACATTAACACGAATCACAAAATTTTACTCCATACATTTGTTTATGCAAATACATTTTGCTCAAACAAAATTTCTCAAACTCGCGAATCGCGTGCCTTACGATGACGAGCGTCTTGAGAATCTTGGAACATGTTTGTGCGGAATTGAACTTTATATCCTTGTGTTAAGGTTAATTAAATATGTGTTTTGACTTATTTGAATTCTGAGTGTGTTTTCACTGAGTCTTGGATTTGTTCCTGTCACAAGTATCGCATGTTTGTCACGATGACTTTCGACTGACACGCGAGAGAATAGTGCTCAATTAAACATGTCTGTTTGCTTTCTTTTTTCACCCAAGGATATAGGCCCTATTGTATATGGGTCCCTTTTTGAATGGTACCTATTGGTACATACTAGGGTACAATAATCATTTTACTGCCTCCGAGTACGGGAAGATATTTTTAAGTTTCTCTATAGGAGATTCTAGATAAACTTAAGAATAAAGTCTTTGCTAGTCACAACAGTCGTATTAGTTCTAACAATTTTATTTGTTATTCCTAAGCAATGATAATCTAGAAGTTGAACGCTTACCTTCCATTCAGAAGGATTTGAGTTCGAACTCGGCCTATAACTCCAACCTTTCGATGTCATGTACTGATTAGAATTTGATTATCACTTGCGTTAACAGTGAAGCAAAACATCGGGAGAAAACTTGCACACCTGAGAGGACCTCATAAAATTCTCGATTGTGTAGTCCGCCAACCCGCACCAAGCCAGCGTGGTTGACTAAGGCCTATTCTAAGAAGAATCTCATGCCCAACAGTAGGACTATAATGGGCTGGATTTAATTATTATAAGCTCAGTACCTCTACCATGAGTTTTCCGTGCCGCCTAACGCTATCGTTCACAATCAATATTTGTATAGTGACTTTAGTTCACTATTTATACCGCTAGAGGCATTGATAAAATTCCCATACAAATATTGCATGTGAACGTGAACGTTAGACGGCACGGAAAACTCATGGTAGAGGTACAGCAAGTATAATACAATTATAATCTTCTTCCTACAGAAAATCGAATATTGTTTATATTCCTACAACAATAGTATCGTTTAATAAGAAATCTAATAGTAATTATAGTTAGAGTTGAATTTATCTTTGGTAAGTATTATGCGGGGCAACTTGAATGTTTCCATTGAAGTTACACCGTACTGCGCACCGGTGCGAAAATCTTGTACCGAACTTGTTAATCTAAGACGATTATTTTTAGATGTGTGCAATTCTTTTTCAATATGTCTTTTACTATCTTTTCCATTTCAATTTTTTTTCTATTTTCTACTTTATTCTTCACTTCCACTTACACTTATCTATAAGCAAGAATCATATTATTATAATAATACTATCAAGTCTTTATTAAAAAGGGTTATCAATTTCCAGTTAATATATCTTTTGCCTAAAGATATTTCTGGAATTTTTTGTAACTTTTCTGTAAAATTCACAGTTCTGCGCTGATCTCCAATATTGAATGATTATTTTTATAGCCATCTTTAAAAGTGAAATCATCCCTTGGAATACCGCTCACTTAAGTTTTTCTGGATTTACATAATTATTTAAATTTATGAAAAATGGTTTCAATGTTTTATTCAATAATACATCAATTGTCATCAATTTCAAATATGAGATTACTTCTTTGAATTGAATTCTTTTACACTTTTTACTCTCACTTTACACTGGATTACTATGGTTTTCTAAGTGAATGCTTTTGGCAAACTATCCTTCTTAGATCTGGAATTTATGAATGGTTCACTTTTTCTTATCTTTATATTTCTTTTTAGCATTAATAGAGTTTAGATTGCAGATTTGATGATTTCGAAAAAGTTTTCATTTGCTACAGTCAGTAGTTGTGGGTATCGATGAAGTATCTCAAAAATATTCAAATTTTGTTGGTCTGTTACAGCACATGCGGTGGTCGCACACGCATACACAGAGCTTGGAGTGCGAGGAGCGGTTATTGGCTCGTTGCAGCCGTCCTCGTGTCAACTCTGCAATCTTCGTATCAGCTGAGCCTGCCGGTGGTTTCCCAGGCTTTGATGCTGGCGAGTTTCTGAGGCGACACGGCTCTCAGTCTAAACTCTGTCGTAAAGCCAGGTAAGTAGTGTTTTAATAATATTCTTGCTGAATCTTTAGAAAATCATTTCAAACTTTGAAGGGTTTTTTTAATAATATTCTTGCTGAATCTTTAGAAAATCATTTCAAACTTTGAAGGGTTTTGAATAATATTATATCCCCTTTAACTTTATTATCAAATATTATCCCGTCTAACTTTTGGTTAATTTTCTATTATCGTAGTTTCAGGACGTTTTCGTTCATGCTCGAGTTTTGAAATGTAATCTATCAAAAACTAGTGATAACGTCGTATTTTCACGTCAGTCAAGGATAGTTGTTCGTTTTTTTATCTCAATATTAGCCAAAAATACTGACAATCACTATCTGAAGAAGAGATGACTTAGAACGGGAAGATACGTAATCAATTGAAAAATTATGTAAATAAAATTGTTTTATTTACTTTAATATTAATTTACAGATCGGCTGACAACATACCTCTAACAGCAATGAGTGACTCATCAGAGCGGCTGTGCAAAGGCAAACACAATAGAGAGGATACGATCAATGAAGAATGTAGAAATTCCGATGACAGTGCAAGCAGTGTGGAGACTGTCAAACATTTCGGTTTACCGATCCTCTCGGTATCGGGTCCTTCACCTCCAGACGAGGACTACGATCAGATAGATGAGTATCTGTAGCATTTCCATACCAGTTTCCAGCTGAAATATGTGCTGGAAAAGGTTAGGCCACCATGGCCCAGCCCTGCACAAAGTCCCTAAGCTGATGACTAGACTAGCATCGCACTGCACTGGACTGTTATAAACTTTTCCTTTTGTGATAGTGTGTGTTTTTTGAATGATTGGTTCAGACTCTTCGGCGTCACATCGAATTTCAAAGACTTTCCGCTGAAGTTCTAAATGTGTGTCTTGTTGAGACATAGCTTAGAGTGGTGTGTTTTTATTGATTCTAACATTGATATTTTTTGTATCTAATCTCCCGTGTCTATTGAGTGTTAAGGTAATATCGCGATTAGACTTTTAATTCACTTTGATAGTGTAAGGACTGCACAATAACTTTACTATTAATATATATATATTAACAGTGCCACTTTTAACTTTATTGGAAGTGTCTATAATATTATTATAAGCAATCTCGATGTAAGTATTGTCGAAATTATCATGTATAAAATAATAATCTGCAGTGTCTTAGAGTTTTTCATTTAACTTAGTTGCTAGTTCACTGTGAGTGTAATGATAATGCATAACATTTTGTATTGCATGTAGGTATGAAAACTTCTTGCATGTATTTAGTATATTATGTAGTGGTAGAATCTATGAAATGATTTGAAGGTTGAACTTTGGTCCAATGAAATGTATTACCTGCACATGGTGTGTTAGAGTGTAAGAAATGTATTGGATAGGGGATTCTGTGTGATGGGAAGTTACTATACCAGAATTCTGTAAAATACTTAATATAAATGTGTGTAAAATAATCATGTATTCTGTCCTTTGTACAAATTAGTCCTTCTACTCCGCCCAGGCTTTGAGTTTACCTAAAATAATAATAGATAATAACAGATGTGTTATTTTCTGAGCACAAAATATGTTTAATTTAATTTTTGAATTTATATCAAACTGCAAAATATCTATCTATATTTTTGAAATGTCAATTAAATCTTGTAACTGAATAACCCATTTTGTTCACATTAATTGATTGTAAATAATTAAGTAGTGAAGGCACTAATTTAAATAAAGATTCGATATAATTATGTAATTAGTCTGTACTGTATTTAAATAACTTTTTATTTTCTAAATGTATGAATCTGTACTGGTGATTGGGGACCAGATGGACAAGACATGTCACAGTAGGCCTTAAATCCAAATCACGGAGTTTTTCCAAATCCTATACTTAAATATTTGAAATAATAATACCTATTTCAAAGCTAAGACTATATTATTCCCTCCACTATTTATAGATTTATCCTTCATCAATTTTTAGATAGTCGTGTGCTGCACATACCTTAAAAATTATAATTTCATTTTTTGTAGATGAATATAAAAGTACTGTATCAGGTTGGTGCACATGTATTTAATCGAAGCGTGTCAGTAATATCACAGATCATTTAAATGAAGTAGAACCGTCATTTCTAATTAAGACCACCTTGCGTCCCAAATTGTAGAACCCGCATCGCCTGCTTTTAACGTTTTAGATTTTTAAGTTCAACAACCTTCCAACAAGCAGTTTTTATAATAATCGTAATTTAAGTAATATTTCATGTAGTTGTCAATTTTAATCCCAAATTGTAGTAATTATTCGATAGCATAAAATGTTTTGAATGATAATTAATATAGAATATAAGAAAATAATTATTCAGAGCTTAATTTTTCATCAATTTCTTTTAATGTGAATATGTAGCTCAAATAACAATAATGCTTGTTTTCTATACACAAAACAAAGGTGTAATATGAGTATGATATCAACAATACTTAGGCATAATTATGATTTCTTAGTTTATAAGTAAGCAAAATATTATTAAATATAAAATAGCATGTAAAAATAATATTATATATCTAATAAAATATGGGAAATATCTTTTTGAATCGATTAAAAAAATTCTAATCAATATCATATCGCAAATTTTGAAAAGGAAGTGTATCAACCTTGTATAAAGATTATTTTCACATTAACCTGTAGGTAGGTACTATTTAACTCGAGTATGTAGAAAGTTAGAAACAGGATTTATCTTCAAATGTTTTCATTAAAATCTGTGTGATCGAAGTTGTCTTGTGCCAATATTTTATTGATGTATCTCATTTCTCTTCTTCTGTCATGATTTTTATATTTGCTTAACTTATTACTCTTGTGAATTCATTTTGAGCCCGATTGCAGATGACGTTATTGCGATCCGATGTTACAGGAATTTAATAAAGGCAAAGAAATTCGATATATTTTGTAATCAGGCCCAAGGTTATACGTATTTTCTTTCTGAATCTCTTTGATTGGAAGATGTTCTAAAATTATAAGATATAAAGCTAAAGATTTAGATGTTACATCACTAAAATAATTCGTAATTTAAAATACTAGAGTAGCTTTTACATGATATTAGAGTGCATACAGTATATAAAGTTTTACTAATTAAATTTGTACATATCTCTGAATGAACACGATTGTTATAATTATAAATGCTCATAATTTTAATGTATAGGATAAAAAAGTCTATTAAGTATATTGTACAATTACTATTTACATCCTTACGTCTATTTACTATCACGATGAAATAAAATTTTGAAAATCTTATTTCTTGTTTTATTTCGTCATCCACCTACATTCAGCTTAAACATTGTCATTTGCTATGATTAATAATACTTAGTAATCATTCTGTGATTCCTGAAAGAGAGTATTTTATTCTCAAGACCATAGAAGCAAGCGAGCAAAACCTTTGGTAAACTAATCGATCCAGTCTCAAAAAAAAACTAAGTATTTCATTTCTAAAGCCAATACAGAAAGAAAGAAAATTGCATTTATTGGCACAATTAAAATTAAAACACATAACATTTAATACATCAAATTAAGTACATTTATGCCAAAAGGGCCTCAGCTCAGCATAATGTCAGATGGCAACACCAGGTGCTACCGCCTGACGCTGATTTTCAGCTGCAACCCACGGGTGCCATACGCTACAATAGTTACAACAACAATACAATATACAATAGTTACACAATACACAACAATACAACAATAGTTTGACGACACGGTTGGCGCAGTGGCTAAGCAATTAGCTTTCTGCGCTACGTGCCGCGGGTTCGATCCCCGCACGGAACAAATATTTGTGTGATCTACAGATAGTTGTTTCGGGTCTGGTTGTGTGTGCATGTGACATGTATGTTTGTAAACTGTACCCTCGATACAGGAGAAATCCTAGTGAGGGGCAATGTTTTTTAAAAAAAAGATAAAAGAAAAAGATAGTTATTCAATAGTTACATCTATTATCACTGATAAGTCAGTATTAAAGAAGATCACCGAATCAGCTGCTTACAGTATTTACCAGTATAAGGGCTTCAGCTGAAAACCAGTGCACGGCAACTTTGGTGCCCGGCATAATCCTGAGCAGAATGCCTATTTGGCGCAGACGTAAGACACGCATGGCCTAAAGTTTGAACTTTTAACTTATGTTTTCATATAATTTCAAGATGTTGTCTCATGCCTTTGTGACAAATAAATTATTATTTTTTCTTTCTTTCTTTCTTTTAATACATTTATTCAGCCAAATTGCAGCTACATTTTAGCGTGAAAATATTTTTTAACCAGCCAATGTTTTATAGAATACCGAATTTTTTATATTAGCCCAGTGTTGTTCATACGAAAGTTGTCGGATTATTTTTAATCCGTAGGTGTTACTTCGGCTTATTTACTTTTAAACTTTAAATATTAAAACGATCATCTGAAAATAGCATACAAAATTATGTACAAAGCTTCTAAAGAGTTTTATGTTTAAGACAGTGACATAAAAGCAAATATAACCTAACCGTCAAAAACCGTCGACTCCAACTAGAAGAAGAGCTGTAACTTTTGAACGGGTGAACAGATTTTCTTAAAACATAGCTAATACTGATTAAATTTCTTTTCAATTAAAAGAAACTACATTGAAATCGGTTCGTCTGTTTTGCAGCTACGATTCCACAAACAGATGCACAGACCCACAGATACACAAATCCACAGGTACACAGATACACACTACAAACTTATAACACCCCTCTCTTTTATCCCAATAAAAGAGAGGGGTGTTATAAGTTTGTAGTGTAAATTATTAAATAATTAACTATTGGACAATGTATTTAACCCCCAGGTTAAATACATTGTCCAATAGTTAATTATTTAATAATTTGACGACTCGTATATTATTATTATGTTTGCTTTTTATCCGGTGGAAACGATAAATTGTAGCTTAAGTAAGTATATTTTATTCTAAACTAAGACCACTTTTCCAGTTGTCAGTATAGGCTTGTGTCCACTAAGAATAAATCGGATGGATTAGAGTTTCTAATGACTAATCAAGATATGCAGTTAACAAAAATCAAAATTATTTATTATAAAACATAAAGATTATTGTTATTTTTAGAAAATAAATTCGGCAAAATTAGGCATTCAGTCACGTGACAGTGAACACCAATCAGAAAGTGTTACGTCTCGACGTGCGAAACGCCATTGTTGTTGTTAACATTTTTGTAGAACAGAACAGGTTACTTGATAAATTTTTCGGTTTTAGCTATTTTTGTCAAGTTGATACAGGTTTTCTCAGTTATATTTTGAAAGACACAACTTAACCTTAACTCATACATTATTATTTTATCAATATACTTACTTGAAAAATTGAGATTTTGCATAATTCATCAGGTTTGCTTTGAATTTAAAAATACATAGATTGTGTTGTGAAATACTTACATCTAAATGGTATGCACAAAAATACATTCGTGAATTTGTTGATAAACTGTGAGCATCACCCTCTTTGCAAGTTTTAGCTACATGCTCATACGTTTAGATCATATTTATATAATTTGTTTGGCGTTTTTATAGTTGTGCTTTTACACTTGGGCACTTAAACAGTACTTGTAAATATTTAGTTCATTTTTAATTCAATGAAAACTTTAATTGCCCTACACAGATATTGAATGTTTCGCACGGCATGACGTGATTTAAGACGCCATGACAGTCTTGAGCGTTTTTGAGGTAAATGTCAATTGGTTTTTGAAAACGCAAAATAATGAATGGAAATGTTAGAATTTTTTAAAAATAATATGTTTTTGGGGTCTAATAGTTAATAAGGTAAAGTATTAACCGATTTTTCAAATTTAGTCAACTAGCCTATTGTCATAATAACGTTCATCTTCATCTATATTGAATTATTCATTAGAAGTAATAAGTATTCTGTAATTATTAAAATATACTTTTTTAACTTCATAAATATAATTTTTATTCACAGTTCTTACAAGTCATTCAACAACTTTATCTTTTATACGGCGTTTGCTTTAAAATTCAAGTTAACTTGTCTTATTAGCATAACATGGTATAGTACGACACACCTAAGAAGTTACATCGATGTACCTACCTGATCCAACAACCAATGGCGCTCGCTTGAATAATTTAACAAATTATTGCGTCAGCGTAAAGATGATGTTTTACTGCAATACTAATAAATATTCGTGGTCTTGAAGTCCCTCTTACTTCGGAAGTGATCGGTTTTAAGAAGTTTGCCGATGCGACTTCTTAGTTGTGTGGTACAGTATCACATTGTTTGATGGAGTGTTGTCGTTACCTTCCATTGTTTATGAAGCAAAATATCGGTAGAATGAATTACCGAAATAGTTCCATTAGTTGGTAGGGTAGGAATCAAATATTCAGTGTTTCCTATTATTTTGTTTGAGCAGTTTTCGATGTAGTTGGTTTATTCTGTGAAGGTTTTTTATTAGAACGTTAATAGTTCATTAGTATCGATCTTGGGAACTGGTTGAAATAGAATAAGTGATTAGTTTATTTCTGTTCGTTTATTTATAGAATTGGTAGGTTACTATGGAGGCTGCTCGTAGATACGTAAGCATTATTGTACTCACAACAAAAATACTTTTTGAATATTCTTAATTTTTAAAGCAAGTGCGCTGCGGAAAATTGTTCCATAATATATTGAAAAATCTGTTGAAAACATTACAAACCACAGATCATTTTAATGAGTAGGTATAACCAACCCTTTATCTAGTTTCTATGTCATAAATATACAGGGTGTAAGTGACATCGTAAGAAAAACTCATACCATAGATTTAGTAGGTACATGATTCTGGAAAAAACAGGGGAAGATAGAAGAGTTGGTCTTTTAAAAAATAATTACTAGGTTGTTCGCAGATTTTTTAACCAACAAAAATTTTTAATTCAATATTTGCTTACGTTTACGTTACTATACGTCAAAACATTTATGCTCGGCCCACAGGTTTCCTTACGATGTTTACCTTCATCGTTATTGCAAATGATATACAAATTTCGATCCGCACATAAATTCGAAAAGACAGAGGTGCGAGCCTATTACCTAAATTATAAATACCGGGTACATAAATTCGTCGACATTCATAGAATAAGGATGATCCGAATTTCATGCATGAATAAACAATGATTAACATACAATGTTTCATGCCTACCATTCCACTCAAGTTGTAGGCAAGACAACTGTAAGTGGGTTATTACGTCACACACAAGTTACGCACGTCACTACAGTACATTGTGTGACTTTGAAACAATACGACACCTCGGTAGATATCTACTGTTTAAATATTAACATTACCTACATGACAAATGAATTACCTAAATGTTTAGGTATATTATACTTTACAAAATTCTGCTACTCGGCTTTAATAAAATAATGAGTCTGGTTCTATTTTTATTTTCTTTATTCATTTTATATTACATATTTTTTTTACATTTTTAAATATATAGGTACTTATAATAAAATAAAAATAAAATACACATTTAAAAACATAAAAAATAGGGACCAACCGGCGGGCGTCGGGAACAGGGTCCAATCTACCGGTGGCTAGGACTCCAGAGAGAGGAACCTCCTCACAATGCGTGCCGTGTTGAAATGTACCGCCTTCTGTATCAAGCTCATCCAGCCCCCCAACGAGAGCCTCATAAGATTTTGGTAGAGGCTCTTGGCTATTGAGCCATTATAAAGTCTGGTTCTATTATTTATGTTATAATTATATTAAGTTGTTAATATTTTTATGGTATGGAGCAGTGGCGAAGGATGACAGTTTTAAAAGGGGAAGCCGTCCCAAAAATTACCTCTAAAAATTGCTGCAATTAATGCTGCAAGACAAAATCCATACCGTCTCTTATAATCTATAATTATAGTCATGTCTGGAAGAACTCGACCTAACTGATTAACAAGCCATTTTTTAGGGAAGCCGATGGGAATCGGGTTGTATGGACTCTTAGCCACTGGTATGGAGTCTTTGAGTAAAAGCATGGAATAGGATCTTATCTCACGAAGGTTATTGAGTAATTTCCATTTGCCCTATGCTTGTTTATCACCTTAGTTATTTAAGAAAAAACAGGTCAGTAAATAAGTAGATGTAATATCATTATTTTATACGGAATTGTAGGTTGATAGAATTTATAGACCACATTGTTAACAAAGTACATTCGGACATTCATTGTTCCACTTATTAACGTAATCACGAGGAAATAACATACTATCTAATCAAAAATATGTCTAACATTTATTTTAACAGCTTTATAAGGAAGCTTTTGGTCTATAAACTACTTTTTATGGTTCCCTAACAACGCGTTTAAGTAATAATAGTCAGAAACTATAAGAGAGCTCGGATTTATTAGTTTTGTCACGAAGCTCTTGCAAGCGATTTTATCAGTGGTGGAATCTGAACAAATTATACTGCATTGCGGTTGAATCAATTAATATGTGTTAGTAAGAATAGTCTATTCTTTTGTTTGTATTTCCAGCAACGAATAAATCAACCCTTTTTTCGCGTGGTAGTCCAACGTAGGTAGGTACTGCGCTGAGGACTACATTCAGCGTACACGGCATTCTCTAGCATTGTCACAGAACTAGATGCTTACGGGTTATTAAAATTACCCGAATCTGTATTTTTAACATAGGGCTGATTTTACAATCGCCAGATAATGTTTTATCTTTCGAATAAAAAAACTTGACGGATTTTATGTAGGAAACCTGTCAAAAATTCAAATTTATTCGCTCAGTAAAAGGTAGTCATTTCTTAATCACACAATTCTTTCTAATAGGTATTATAAATATTGTGTAAGTTTGGATGGCGGATTTAAAACGGCTGGTATACATCTGTTTATCTGCATCAGTCTATCTAGACTGGATGATACGTGCATAAACAATTTTTATCCATGTACAGTCGGCAATTTTTCCGGTCGACCATCCTTAGGGCTCAATCATGGAGAGATGGAAAGTCGCGCGGCGCGCAAAGCTGCGTGTCGCTCTCTCCCTCGCTCTCCATGAACGGAGATACGCGCCGCTTTACGCTCCGCGCACATATCTACCTCTCCTTAATTAAGCCCTAAAGGGTAACATCATTTGCGCCGTACGTCCAAACGCAGAATTACTAACTCTAAGCGGGCCGCAGTCGTTCAAAGTATTTTGTCTGAATCACCGTATCGTATCGTGACCGTGACTGTACATGAAGCAGTTCCTGTAGAATGCGAGTGCAGCCGCGATCAACAACCCTTCTTCAATAAAGTGTTTTTTTTATTGGTTGTGTAAAATAAACAGTAATCAAAACAGACCTGCATAAAGCTCTGGCAATTTTCATAGATCTAAGAGCAGAAAATTGCTTAGAATTTAATTAAAGATCCTATTAGTAACTCTGTTACGGTAAATATTGCGAGATTGCAGTTGCAGAAATGAAAATTAACGGCATGAATATTCAGATGCAACGTCGCAATTAATTAAATTGTAAAATCTAGTTGTAACCGTCATGGAGACATTTAATAAATTTACCTCCTTACCCACATTCTAAGAGAATTAAAATATTGTCATGAAGTTAACTAAAGAGTCAATCAAGGTAACAGACTTCTGAGACGAATCTCAAAATAGATAAGAAATCCTACATCGTAGGTACTAAATTACTAATCCTACTCCTTAATTGAATCTTATAATTAGTTAATTTCGTTTAAGGCCTAACCTTTCTGAATATTTCAACGTGTTGCTATGTCTGAGAAAGATTCGCATAACTTTGAATATCTACCTATTAAATAACGTTGAATAATACCGATAAATAAATAACGATGAATAATAACGTTAATTAAATAATGTTGAACAATAACGTTGCTTAAATAACATTGAATAAATTATGGAATACAAATTGAATAAAAAATATGACGTAGGTATTCTTCTCTCTAAATGACCAGAAGACATGTCAGATATAGTCTAGCTAAATAAACCTTCTTGTGATAGCGATTTCAGTTTATAATGTTTTTATTGTACCTATAATTATGTTCTTCTAACATAGTTTTCTAAGTAATTACATGCTATGGATCTCGATGCCTGAAAATAAAAGTTTTTTTTTTTTTTGTTAATTTGTACTTACTACAAAAAATAACCTGCTAATTCATGACGACTATCATCAATGACAGCTTCGTTCTAGCCACTGCTCAGTATACTCCTCCTTCATTTCTACCATGCTTCCCTGGTCTGCGCTAATCGCATGCTGGTCTTAGCCAACAACCTTTGCAAATCGTTAGCTTTAGTCTGGTCAGTGGGCCGAGCACGAATGTTTTGACGTATAGTAACGTAAACGTAACCTTTAGAACCAAAAATACACGTTTAATCCATGAAATTTTTTTGGAAATACATGCAATGTTTTTACATTTTCATGAAACAAGTGCGTTTGGTGCATAAAATTGAACAAAAATGCGATAGATTCATCGTATTTTATAATCAAAATTTGCATACGTTTACGTTACTATACGTCAATACATTTGTGCTCGGCCCACTGATCACACTTCTAACGTAATTTCAATGTAAATTGATGATTCATGACTGAACCTTTTTTTTATTACCAGGCCGCAAGTAACCCTTTGATTAAACCTAACCTTTATAGGCGTACGTTATAGAAGCCACATTAAATATAAAAAATTGGATGAAATTGTTCCCTTTACAATCCATTATGTCGTATATCCACCGATTTTACTTTTTAAACATTTCTTAAACCCTTTTGTGTATTAGGTCCTCCTCTGTTAAAGAATATTATGAAAGGTTCGTGGCTAGACTGTGAGATCTTTTACTTTGTGTCCAAAGAAATCATTGTCTTTTTAGACATTTAACTTTTGCATTGTGAAATCAATTTGATTAAACGGGGTGATTAAGATAGAACTAGGTACGATTAAATTAAAATTAATTTGTATCAATCTTTATAAATAAATTAAGTGGAATCTTCTACACATTGATCAATAATTCGTATTTTTATAGATAGAAAATTTTAGGCTACAGCCCCGCTGATGATATTATTATCTTAGAAGAAGAATAAAATCAATTTCTACAATTGTGATCTGGTCTGTGATTGTGACCAAAACTAATAAATCATTTCTAGGGAACGGTGTGCGCTTCTATAACAAACTACCAAACCCACCCATCAGATCTTCTGCACATGCGGCTTCCTTGGTGACCCACTGCTTCCAGTCTTCATAAGCTAATTTTATTGACGCTTCCCTTGTATTCATAATTTGTAAATTCAGGTCGAATTTTGGCCGAAATCGCTGCAGCGGCCTCAGATATTGTTATAGATTTGTTGCTTGAAAAGAGCATCCATGGAGTTTCTTGCTGGTATCTTCTCCAGGACCAACCCACTTGGAACCGAGCACCTAGAATTACGTTTTGAAAGTGCCTGCAAAGGCCCAGTTGTAATAAAAATCTTTGACTTGAAATATTAATTTAGTATCATCACTGTCGATTCGCCAGTGTGTTCGCAACCTTTATGTCTAACCGTTTGAAGTTATTTCTTCTTTCTTTTGCTTAGTCAGCTCGCGTTCATAAAGTCTATTTGTAAACAAGAGCAACTTAGTTCAGAATGATTCTAAAAGGTTCGTTGGATCTCGTGTTCTTTTAAAATTAGCATAAGTATACATGTAAAAGGGGAATGTAAGATTATTTCAAGTCTAGAATTCTACTGCAAACTTATTTCTAAGGGTTATAAGAGGTCGAAAAGTCTCTGTCTAAGTTTGTTTTTGTTTAAGTATCTGAAGTTCATCCTTTTCTAGTTAAATAAACAGTTCTGGAAAGAGTTCTTATAAGGTGCAGCCCTTGATAGTAATTTTCTTTGTTGTTTACTTTTTGTTGATGCCTCATACTAGGTTTTGTCCTGTACTTAGTAGAATGTCCAGTCTTATCAGCTAGTAATTCAAACAAAATTCAACAAATTCTGAATCAATCTTTGTGCAGGCTACATTAATGTCATACGCGGATACTGAATCCAGGACTCGTTACGCAAAAATCTGATATTTTTATCTACACTCAATCGGTGATGTTAAATAATTTTTTCAATTGATTGTGTTTTGTTTTTAGTAAACAATCTTTGACGCTTGACAGATTTTGTATAGGAAAGCTGACAAAAATTCAAATTTATTCGTTCGGATAAAGATAACTGGCGATAGAAAAATCAGCCTTTAGTACGTACACATGAATTGCCAGAAATTCGCAAGTTCCGTCGCGTATTTTCACTAGATGTGTCACTACACTAAGCGTTTGAAATGCTGACGTACATTTATATTATTGGCTTTTTTATTTTTAGTGTTGCGTCTGTATTATGAGGAAGATATTAAGCTTAATTGAGCCAGTAAAATGTAATAGTACCAACAAATACACGCCAGTACAAAAGCCTTCCCGACCCCAGATATCATATTCGAATCATTTTACTGAAAGGTATTGTTTGAAAACGGTTCTGTTGACTGTATTTCAACTTCATCCGGTTTCCTGACCATCATATCTGTTGTGTTTACCTTTTGTATATCCGTCAGTTATGGCCGGTGTATTTGGGTCATAGAGAAATTTTAAGCTTTTGTTTTTTTTTTACCAATCCTTGTTATGGATGTTTGTCGACACAAATGTAATGGTTTCAGTATGTTCGCAGATCAGTTGGATTCCCCGATGATGCAGGGGTGGATGCAGCTCCACACTGTATTTAAAATAGTTTAAGTTTATATCCACTAGATATTCAGTAAATTGTTACTAACCCTACTTATGAATGGTGTCTGAAATTAAATATTTTATTATTAAATTATTATTTAAACCATAAGATGAGAAGAGAGGCCTTTGCCCAGTAATGGGACGGCATGGGCTTATAATATATAATAATAATAAAGAATACGATTCGTGAGTGTGTTCAGTTTCCGATGGGAAAACGTAATTTCCTAAATTGGTACATATTTTACGCAAATAACTTCCTTTGACATTTCCTGCGAGAAAATTGTAAGCTAGCAAATGTAGAATCGTAAAAGCGAAAATAAATGTCATGTAAAATGAGTAGATACTTAAGCATATAATATAATCAAATTTATATCAGTAACGTATCAGAATTTGTGGAGAACTTTTGACGTATTTCTACGTGTGTAATTCTAAGCTTGGATTCCGAGTTTTCGTTCACTACTATCAAAATCATTGTAGTAGTCTCAAAAATCTTTGGAACCTGCTTTCATCTAAGGTAATCTATATATTAACGGTCCCATCAGAATACCAGCGCTGTGACATTTTCTATTTCTAAATGCCACAGCATTATGCTGAGATGGGGGCTATATTTTAGATTTTACAGTTGGGAACATTTCATATAAACTTTAGTCACCTCTTACGACACCCACGAGGTGAGATCGCTTGGTATATCTACTCAATGATGAAGGTAGATACTAAAAAAAATGATCTTTCCCCTCACTAGTATTTGTCCTGTATCGAGGGTACAGCATACATTTCACACGCACGCACACCCCGACCTACAACGATCACACATACAAATATTTGTTCCGTGCAGGATTTGAACCCTCCGTACGTAGCGTAGAAAACTAATCACTTAGCCACTGCGCCATAGTTATCGTCGAATGGGTAATATACACTGCAATTAATTTAGCACTATTTTGAATACAAGAACAGAGAAAATATAAAAGAAGACATGGCAACTTCTTTTTAAAAATAAGAAATAAATAGAATACAGGGCTTATTTAATTTTGAAGGGCTTCGTCCTTTTATTTAATTGTTGAAAAGAAAAACAGGAAAAATTACAAGGCTGTATGGTGTCTGTTACCTTTGCCTGTTATAATGTTCGCGGCGAATGTTGGTGCGCTCATATTTTCAGTTACCCTCAATTCTTTTCTTTTTCGCTGCACTAAACCATTGTTCGTTTCTCAAACAGTTTGCATTTGGCTCTGTAGCTAATTCACGTTACTAAAGAAGTGCAGTTGCCTACGTGGCAGTAAAATTTTGATCAAAACAACACATTTGGTATTATCTTAGCTTCAGGGGGATACGCTCGCGTCTAGTTCGTCACTGCAATATGATAAGAAATCAAGGAGGAGGCCATTGCCCAACATGATACAGGCCAACAGGCAATTCCAGTCGTATGCAGAAATTTGAATTTCAATTGTTATTATAGGAGTATGGCGAGATTACACATGATGATGGTCCAATACGCCGCCGTTCTATTAGTCTGCGCAGACCCTTTTTCAGCATACCATTAATTGTGTCAGATTTTTTAGGTATCTGTCTATTCCTTTGTTGGTGTCAGTGCAGACCCAGCACAATGCTTATGTTATGGGTGCTTGGTCATATTCTTCATGATTTTCACGACTATCGTCAAAAACCTGTGTATGTATCCATAACGATTCTTGTTTGGTTGTAATAGAGGTAGAGAGGTGTGGGTGGGGTGTGGTGGTGTGGTGAGGGTTGGATGGTGTGTGGAGGTGGTTCTTGTTTGGTGGTGGTTCTTGTTTGGTGGTGGTGTGCAGTCGGTGCAGTATACCCACATATATTTTTTTCAAATTATTATTTTTTCTGCTTAGTTTTACCCTGTTGCCATCCTAAAATTGTATTCTTTGTCTATGTACCTGTCCTCTTCTTATTATCTATGTCTATCATTCTACTGCGTCTTGTGTGAGTGGCAAATCATTTTATTATATTTCTTTCTTTTCTTTTAGGTACGACAGTACCTAAAAGAAAACAGTACACAGTAAACAGTACACAGTAAACAGTAGTACAGTTTCAGGTTCCACAGTCGTCTAGATTTTTAACAGGACTGCGTTATCATTGACTACAGATTTTTATGTCACCAAATAGCAAAGATAATATAAAAATGATCTGCTGTTCAGCAAATAAATAGTTTTATACTAGAACATAAAAACTTTATGCGTTGATAATGAGCTTGATCATTTTCACGTTTATCTTCTTAAGTTGTATATCTAAGCTCTAACGACTTGTCTGAATATATTCTGTTTACAACAGTGCGTCTATGTATAGGTAGGTACAGTTATTAAGATAACTATCATTGTGTCCCCAGCTTTATGCGGTTCTTGAATGATATGTAGCGGTGATACATTTCATAAACAATAGGCTTTGAACGACTGCGGCCCGCTTAGAGTGAGTAACTCTGCGTTTGGACGCCGGGCGCAAAAGATCTTTAACCCCCGGATGGACTGATATCAATGCAGTTCTATTTTATTTAAAGCTAAGATGATACCCGATTAAGCTAGGTAAGCTTAATCGGGTATCATCTTAGCAATGTTTCATGAAAATCTGTTCAGCTGTTAAAAAGTTACAGCTCTTTTTTTAGATGGAGTCGGTGGTTCTTGACGGTTAGATTAATATAGATATATTTATACTGCACTGTATACAACAGTACACTCTATTTGTTGCGTCTATTTCTCAGTAATGGAAAATGAAAAATTCCTATTTGTCCTTAAGAATTCGCAGAGCTTCACTCGAGGTACCGTTCTAAACAATATTAACGAGTTCCTAGAACATAATTCAATTACCAAGCTCTGTCAGTGTGGCAGTTTTATCAAGAAAATTCTCAGAAAATTTAATTGGGTCACACTTGTTATTGGGTTGGTGACGGACTTACGAAAGAATTGAATCCGATATGTTATTAGTTTTTGTATTATTTTTTGCTTTATATTTTCTGGTTTTATTTTCGCTTCGCTGTCAGCAGAAAATCTATAGATACTATAATAAAATCGTACAGTTTATACCACGCTTACGTAATTTTTTAATAAATAGCCAATGATACCATTATTTTTTTCATTCGTTTCTTATGAATCCGATGTACGAGTAATTTAATTACTTTTAAGTTATTAAATTTAACAATTTATAATTAAATTTTAATAACCATCTATTAATATAATAACTATAAATTTAGATATATCTACAAATATGTTGCTGGGTTTATATTATAAACCTCATACTTACCTACGTAACATCTTGTATACAACGTGAATGCAATAAATAAATGAATCTAGATAATTTATATATTTGTTTTATTTAATATATTTTGATTACTGACAACAGTTACTTAATTATTAGTGTCTTAAAAGGTCTTACTCATGATTCTTAGAAGCTTAAAGTGCCATCCCTTTGTCAATTCTACGTGAAGACACTTAATAAGCATTTAGTACGTCTACATATTATAATCTCCAATCTCACTTGCATAAGCCCTGAATATTGTTATGGACTGTTTATTAACAAGAGCCCAGGAGAAATTATTACCTTTTGTGAGGCAAAGTTTCATATATAAACTAAGTAGCTAGCAGTATCTGCAACCATTGCATCCATACACACGACCTTGCTTAAGAATGTAATCTTCTAGCTAGGATTAAGGTCTTTTAACGCTATTAAGTTCGTGGAATGTGACACTATATAGCTCAGGGTTTAAGTTCAGAGCAAATAAAACGTGGACGACGTACAGTTCGCGTCTTTAATGAATGTTTTTTTAAAGGGTTGTTGGGTTAGATGTGGCTTAGTTAGTTTTTTAGTTTGTCAGCAGACCGCTCAGCGATGTTGCTGTTACTTTGTATTAAAAGTCTCCTGCTTTTTTATACTAGACAAAAACTAAAAACATGTTTATCTGACAGTCAAGATTTTTCTGGACACTAAACAAATTTTTTACCATCTCTTACTCTCACTGAACTATTTCCTCGATGTCAATGCTCTGTTTTTGAGCAAAAAAGAGGGGTGTCAGAAGTGTGTAGTGTGTACCTATCTGTGTATCTGTGTAACTGTCTGTAGTATTGTAGCTCCAAAACGGATGGACCGATTTCAATGTAGTTTTTTCGATTGAAAGCTAGTTTAATCGGGTATCATATTAGCTATGTTTCATGAAAATCTGTCCAGCCTTTCTAAAGTTACAGCTCTTTTTCTAGTTGGAGTCGGGGGTTTAGGCGGTGAGGTTATCGTTAATAATTCCAAACCTTTCCTGATACGCAACCGTTGCATTGTAATGAATGCCGTTTAGTGTTATGGAGCGTTCAGGCGAAAGGCTTTCATAACTTCCCACTGAAACTTCAGGCAGGCTTCATCGCTCTATGACAGAGTTCCATAGCTTTGATACCGTGACAAGCATTTGTGCAATTTGACGTGGTAATTGAAATACTGGAAGGTGCTTAAGAAAATTGAGTTCAAGTTTAAGGACATTTATGGTTTAATTTTGAAGGTATTGAAAATTTATTAGAGTTATAATTTGGAAAATTAACAGCTTAATTTCAGACAGGTTACGCAACTATAGAGGTAGGTATTAGCCATGACGCACTTACTCGTAGACTGGTCATCTTATATCTCCTGTTTAAGGGAATTATAACATTATGATGGCACCCACAATTCTAATTATTTATCTAGTTTTCCACAAGAAAACAGGCGGGTACTTAAAGGTAAAAAATGAATTTACTTGTTATTGAAGAAAAAGAGTTAGAGTAAAAACTCACGCACCAATTTACGCGATTCGATATTAGGTTCTGACACGCTAGTCGTTACGGGTTTCTTTCCCGATAGGAAATTTTCTTTTCTTATCATTTTTGCTGTGGGTAGGAATTGCATCATATATGTATAAGTACCGATATATATTTGATTGCTATTAGGTATGTGAGCGGTGGGACGGAGGGGCGGGGCGCTTTGTCTTTACTCATTGTGTCATGAATTTTAACCTGATAAGCTTGAAATAACAATTATACATTACCTAATAGTATAGGGGACAATAAAAAAAAATAAAAAAAAATTGTCAGTAGCGTAAACTACTGTTTGATAGGTTATTGAAACTAACCAGAATCAAATCCTTTATTTGCTGAAAGTGGGTATGCTATGTACCTACATAAAAAGGTAACAAGTATTTAAAAAGTTCTATACATTCAACCAAGCGTGCATGGAGTTTTAGAGCTTAAAGCCAATAAACATGCGTAGGCTGATCAGAACAGTCCAAACTGCGCCTATTTCGCCTGAAAACTTTAAAGACAAGATACTTGTCTTTACCATGTTTTTACATTGAAATAGACTGGAAATATGATACCATAGAAAACTCAACAACACAATACGCCTGTCTCCATAATAAAATTATATCTGCTCCATTTTATCGATATCTGCATCTGCATTTTCTATTCAATACATGTCGCGAGTTCCTCGACGCCATTACACGCTGTTAGCATCTTGGCATCTATTTCACTTTGCCGATAGAATTTGTCCTCGTGAAACGTTTACTGTGTGATCAGTTGATTTTGACGTTCCAGTAATGAGTTTTCTAATAGATGTGTTCATCAAAGATGTTAAGAGGATTAACTACAGAGCTATGAAAAGTCTTCATTACTGTAGGAACTTAAGTGGTGTTTTAGGATTTTTAGGATTTTTTTAGGATGTGAGCATTTGTCACTTAGGCATAACACCGCAAATCTGAGATGTTCAGCAGATAAAATATAGTCTTGGGATAAATGAAGGGATATTTAATAATTATTATTCAAAATATCCACTAAGGTCCAAGGATTCCAACAATATATCTAATAGACGTTTAAAACAAAATCATCCGTTCAACATGAACTTTTTGTATAGGTAAACGGCTGTCTTGATTTTATAAATATGTTATTATTGGTACGCGCAAATCTTTATAAGCCCTGAACTGACGTCTGAACTCTCTCTCTCTCTCCCTCTAGCAGCTATAATAAGCGTACTGCGCAGCCACTCGCGGTCAACTTTCGAGAGCTCATAACGTTTTGCGATAACTATACATGGCCAATAAAGAAACAATTTCAATTAGTAGATAAGGCAATCCACATTACAAGACTTCCATTTCAGAATAGGTCGGTCCATTCTTTTTTGAAAATATTTTTTAGCACACAACAGGATAGGGAGCTTTCGTAAGCATTTGAGGTGAGGTATTAGAGAAGGATGGAGAGAATAAGCTGGGCAGAAAAGTTAGATACTAATGAAGAGGTATTGAAGAGAGCCAATGAGAAGAGGATACCCATGAAAACTACTCAAAATAGGAAAGGAAATATGACATCTTAGACATGATAGTTACGTTAAAAAACATAATTGAAGGAAAGATAGAAGAGTAAGGAGAGTTAGACGAAGTCGACGAATAAGTTACATGAGCCAAATAAAGAAAAAGATCTCTATCATATCGTATAAGGAGGTTAAGGAGCCTGTACTGGAGAGGAAAAAATAGGAGAAAGCTTTATCAGCTACATCAACAAGAGCAAGGCTCTTTAATTTGTAGAAGAAGGTAGGTAAAGGCGGGTGAAAACTTAATTCTTAAAAAGCACTTATCTCCAATAGAGAACTATGACAGGTTGTTAATAATGATGTTAATGCTAATGGAAGTACGAAAACATTATTGAATTTATTTCCCTACATACTCGTATTATGGCTTTAAACCTAAAAGCCTCACAGATACCAACAATGTACATAATGGTATTGATCTAACCATTAACGTGTGATGCGATTGGATGCCTGGGGGACTCGCAAATCATTATTACTCACGATAACACTGTGTTTTATATGCTGGATAATAAATTCGCTGGATATTTCATGTCTTTAAGGATTTAGCCTACATTGTTGAAGTTAAAAAAAATCTTTTGATGTTAATTGTATCTACTACTTATGCTTTATGGAGTTTCTTGTCGGTATCTTCTCCAGGACCAACTCACTTGGACCCGTGTAGGTACCTAGAATCACAACTTTTTGAAATGCCTGCAAAGGTCCAGTTGAAATAACAAACTTTTTCTTATCTATTTATGTATGATAGATGACAAAGAATATTTATTTATTGGGTTTTGTCGCGTGTTATGAAATAATTTCGCAGATTTTGCTCTTTTATAAAGATCAATGAAAATACCCTTAATTATTTTTTCTACCGCACTTTACACATAGCTGGTATTTTACTGGTTCATATGACAATTATAAAGTATTAAAAATTTACTTGATAATCCTACTTTGCATGCTAATTAATATCAAAGACGGCTGATACATATTTGAATGTCGCACACGAGTGAAGTTTTAAAGGTCACGCTCGAACTCACTTCAGCTTAATTTACACTGAGTTTACTGGAACTGCATACGTATAGTTTAATTAAATAGTTTCAAGCTAACAGAAACTTACCCATTCATAAACAGGAAAGGTATTCTGGATAAAGTTGAGTTGAGTTAGGAATATTGAAATTTTGAATCAGACTTTAGTTATAATATAATTAAATAATGCAAAGGAATTTCTGTAATAAGATGCGAACTATGAATGTTTCTATTGGATATAATGAAAACCTACCTATGTTTATTAGTAAATTACACCTTAAGTGTGGATCGCAGTTTGATTACCACTTCCATTAACGGTGAAGGAAATCGTCGTGAGGAAGTCGAAGTCCTCTGTGTAGTCCGCCAATCTGCATCAGACTAGCGTGGTGGACTAAGGCCTAACCCTTCTAATTCTGAGAAGCGGCCTGAGCCCAGCAGTAGGACAGTAATAAAATCTGTTAGGATTTTTTTATGCGACGCGAAACTTCTTGGGGGAATGTGGCATAAATCGAAAAACTTGATATATTCAATAACTTTTATTAAGATTTCTGAAGATTATACCTCATATCCTTTAAGAAATAAAATGCATAAAATATTACAGAAACTCATTGTTGCCCAACAAGACATTATCATCATATTTTCGAATAAATACAAACGACATACAAAAAAATATTTTTCATTTCATAATGCGAAATCTAGACAACACATTTTATATCTCTATTGACGTCAAGATTCAGTTATACAAATTTTCTCGTGCGTTCACTATTATTCACGGCACGTCACTTGTGCAAGAGACCAGAAGCTAGTATTGTGAATTATTCATGTAGGACACGCCAACATGTTGTTTTACGTTCCTGCACCGACAATGTCGGCGACACAATATGGTCCGTCAAAACGTGATTGTAACTCAAATCAAATCAAATAACTTATTCAATAAATTCAAAGTCTTACTTAGATATATACACGTTTGCCTGAACTAGATAAACTTGTGTTTCAGGCGAGAAGAGCTAACATAGGATCTTAAATAATCACATAGCTTTTATATTTTCGGTACAGAGTAGGTATAAATTAATAATCTATAGTTTAAGTAAACAGTTTATTTAAAAAAGTAGATTAATTAACGTAATAACAAATTCCCTACTAGCGCATAAGTGATAACTTTAGTTTTATAACTTAACATAAACTTAATGTAAATAAAATACAAACAATATTAATTTACTTACACAATTAATAACTTTTCTGAATCATCGTAGGACATTCGACCAATTGGGAATTCATTGAGTGGTGATAGAAACTATTTGTACTATTTCCTTTTTTATTGAAAAATAGGTATAATAATTGTGAGTATGGGACTAAATTCGATTTTCTTTTAAGGATTTACGGAGGAATGCAAAATTTTGGGTTTTATTCCGGGGTCGAGGAAGGTGATATTGGGTGTTAATTTTGAAATTATTAGTTGGAGCCCAAGATAAGGGATTATAGTAGGTACTCATCATTAAGAACAACTTTTACTATTGAATCAACTATGAAATCGCGAAAAATTAATCAGCTGTTCGATGTATAGTCGACTAATATCACACAGATTTAACAACAGATTTTTTTCCTGTTTTCATATTTAGTCTCATTGTAAAAGTTGTCTAATAGATAATGGACCCTGTTCCCGAAGCCGGTTGGTTCCAATTTTTTTTTTTTTTTTTTAAATTAAAAACAGATTTTTTTCCTGTTTTCATATTTAGTCTCATTGTAAAAGTTGTTCATAATGAAGTATACCATAACCCCTTTTAAGGACCTCCGCTAATAAAGTAGATAATAATAATAAAGCTAATAGATAATGGACCCTGTTCCCGATGCCGGTTGGATCCTATTTTTTATGTTTTTAAATGTATATTTTATTTTATTTTATAATATTATAAATATGTATTTAAAAATGTAAAAAATATGTTTAATGATGAATAAAGCTAATAGATAATAAAGCTGCAATGGACGTTTATTTCTTCTTTCGTGGTAAATGTTTTTTCAACACACTTGCTCATAAAATGGCTCTAATTTCACCGCAATTAGGCACATAATGACACCTGTAATCAAACTGTGACTTTTTCTTTACTATTATTCACAAGTGAGTTATAGGTTTTTTTTTTTAAATTGGTTGAGTTGCTTTTTTTTAAAAAAAGTTTCGAAACAAAAAAGATCGTGTTCAATAGTACAACAGTAAATAATCTGTCTGATGAGACCGCTATGCCATCAAAAACAGTTAATTATAATTTTACAACTGCACATTTACTAATTGTTTCTCTAAATAAACTTTTTACTCACTAAATAAAATGGCTTTTTAGTATTATTTTCTTCACAAGTGTGTTGAAAAACGTCGTATGATACACGTGTGTATTGATGATTACCGTCCTCGGCTCTCTTAAGACCCTCACCTAACGGCTCGGGTCTCAATGGCGCCTCAGCGGTAATCACCAACATTACACACTTGTACCATAATGTACTATTATACTAGCTAAGAATCGTGTAAATCGGGATTACCCAACTAACCTACGACTTACCGAAGAGATTTTGACAAACTAAGTAGATACAAAAGTTTCGTGAAAAAGCTTAATGGATCTTGTACCGTTCCCTACAAATATACCTACTAAACATTGAAAGAAAATTAATCTTTTGGGGAAAAGGAAATAGTTGTACTTAATCTACAACTAATTAAAGGAAATTAATAAGTTACTAAATGTTAGTGTAATGTAATGTTATTAAATGGAATATGAAGTGTGTCTTAAGAGAAGTAGGGCATAGCATAGAAAGTCCCCTCTCTACTCAATATTGGAGCTGCCTGACTGGGGAAGTTCCTTCACCTTTCAGAATATGGTAGGCAAATAACACTGCTCTTTTATAGTGTTGTGTTCATAACGGTGAGCAAGGAGTCCAGTGCTCCTTGGGGAAGCGTCGTGTTGGAATCCTGGTACTAGCGTCGGCAACGCGCGAGTGATGCCCCTGGTGTTGTAAGCGTTCATAAATTACGGTAACCAGTTACTAGTAGTATAGTACTCGCAAATCTTTATGAGCCCTGAACTGAGCTCTTAACTCTCTCTCTCTCTCCCTGTAGCACCTATATAAGCGTACTATTATAGGTGCTATAGGGAGAGAGTTCGAGGGCTCAAAAAGATTTTCGCGTACTATAGTTAGTTACTAGTAGTATTAAAAAAAAAAGTAACCTAGCAGTTGGACGCTTGCCTTCTACGCAGGAGTTAGAGCTGAGCTGAGCTTCGAACCCTGCCCGCACGTTCTTGGACGTTACGATTGAATGACTGTATAGATGCTACATTGTTTTTTTTTGTTTTTTTTTTATAAAAAAAATCGTTACCGCACACTAGGAATTAATCCTGTATCGTGGGTGCGTTTACAAACACAAATCTTCACATGCACAAACATCCGGACCCGGAACAAATAGGTATCTGTAGATGATACAAAATAAATATTTGTTTAGAAAGCCAATCGCTTAATTACAGCGCTAACCGTGACATTATTCGATAGTCGCTAACTAGTATAGATTAATTAACCCTTAATAGAGATAGAGAGAGAAAAAGTAAGCAAAGGAAATGTATAGTTGCTTGTACCGAACAAAAACAAAGGTTTCAATTAAAAGCATCGTTAATAAATATTTCATACAACAACACCCGGTGGGTTTCAAGGTCACGTAATTAGTGGGAACCGATCGATCGCTGTAAAATTATTTGTCAGGCACTGTGAGATTGATATAGATAACTAACGAAAGTATTTTTTATATAGTGTCTTAATAAATATTTGTTGCAGTGTATTACATAATTTTACATAGACACATCTTGCGTAAAATGAATGACCCAATTTGTCTGTTCTAAATTCTGATATGAAGGTCTGAACATTGTGCGGCGCGCCATTTTTATTTATTGTGATTGATTAATTTCTAATAAAACAGTGATAGGTAGGTTTTTTTTAGTTTAATCCTACTTAATTGATCGTGATTAATCAAAGATTTTTAGTTGACGTGTTTAGCATTAATTTCATTATGTTTCAGAACACACTAAATAATATTGCGCCTTGTTTAAATAATCAAAACATTACTTTTATTATGATTGCATGATTCCGGTTAGACTTAAATCTAGTTTTTGTTTTATTCTAGATAATTGAGGTAATTTTTTTGGTAAAAGACATAGGTAATTTAAATAGGTACGCTATAATTATATGGGCCCAAAAAAAATTGTCTCCTTTGATCAGCCTTTGAGAAACTTAATGTAAAGCTTCTAGATAGTTCCACTAATTCCACAAGGAAATGTCATAATATTTCCTCGTGCTCATGTAAACATAGTTGTTACAAAGTTGTTGAATATGCGTTTGAGTCCGTCACTCGTAAAGTTCAAACGCAGGTACAAAACTATTAGGAACAAACTGGCACGTATATGTACACAAAGCTACATATCAAGCTCGACATTTTCAGTATAAGTTGACCTCTCATTTTATCGAAAGTCTATACAACGCGAGGTCAGCATATACTGGATACGTATAACTTTGATATGTAGCCGTGTGTACTTACCTACTACGTGCAGAATTATTATGAACTTTAGTTGGAATATTGTGGTGAATACAGTGCTGGCACAAGGATTTCATTTAGCTCAGTAACTTGCATATTTAGCAAAGCTTAATGAAAGTTTACTTTTGTACAAGATAACGTGTACAACGTTTATTCGGAAAGGGTATATAAAACCGAAGGGGGGGGGGGGGGGTATTATACTCACCAATAAGAACTACTTTTACTATGGGACCAACCCAGAAATCGCGAAAATAAAATCAGCTGCTCCATACATTTAGGGCTGATGTTTCAATCACCAGATAATGTTTGAACATAATAAGTATATGGTTTTAACCTACAAATATATATTATACTAGCGGCCCGTCCCGACTTCGTTCGGGTACAAATTAGCCGGTAGATACTTTTTAATTTTCATCAATTCCTGACTTCTTACAAATCGTTCGGCTTCAAAAAATACGGACTCTCATATAACTATTTTATCCGCTTTGAGGTTGAATTTCGAAAAACACGAAACCGATTTTGTTTTTAATTTTAACCAAAAGCTTAAATACAATCACGTTTCTAACTTCAAAAACATTTTTCACTCCTTTATCGCCCCTTTGTGGGATGAATTACCAAAAACACAGAAACACGTGTTTCTTTATTTCTAACCAAAAGCCTAAATCTCAATTTTCACGTCTCTCACTTCAAAAACAATTTTCACCCCTATTTCGCCCCTTTAGGGGATGAATTTCCAAATACGCGGTAACACATGTTTCTTTATTTCTAACCAACAGCTTAAATCTAAATTTTCACGTTTCGCACTTCAAAAACAATTTTCACCCCTATTTCGCCGCTTTAGGGGATGAATTTCCAAAAACGCGGTAACACGTGTTTCTTTATTTCTAACCAAAAGCCTAAATCTCAATTTTCACGTTTCGCACTTCAAAAACAATTTTCACCCCTATTTCGCCCCTTTAGGGGATGAATTTCCAAAAACGGGGTATCACGTGTTTCTTTATTTCTAACCAAAAGCCTAAATCTCAATTTTCACGTTTCGCACTTCAAAAACAATTTTCACCCCTATTTCGCCCCTTTAGGGGATGAATTTACCAAAACGCGGTGACATGTGTTTCTTTATTTCTAACCAAAAGCCTAAATCTCAATTTTCACGTTTCTAACTTAAAAAACAATTTTCACCCCTATTTCGCCCCTTTAGGGGATGAATTTCCAAAAACGCGGTATCACGTGTTTCTTTATTTCCAACCAAAAGCCTAAATCTCAATTTTCACGTTTCTAACTTAAAAAACAATTTTCAACCCTATTTCGCCCCTTTAGGGGATGAATTTCCAAAAACGCGGTATCACGTGTTTCTTTATTTCTAACCAAAAGCCTAAATCTCAAATTTCACGTTTCTAACTTAAAAAACAATTTTCACCCCTATTTCGCCCCTTTAGGGGATGAATTTCCAAAAACGCGGTATCACGTGTTTCTTTATTTCTAACCAAAAGCCTAAATCTCAATTTTCACGTTTCTAACTTCAAAAACAATTTTTACCCCTATTTCGCCCCTTTAGGGGATGAATTTCCAAAAACGCGGTAACACATGTTTCTTTATTTGTAACCAAAAGCCTAAATCTCAATTTTCACGTTTCTTACTTCAAAAACCATCCCAATATTCACGTTTTACACTTCAAAAACAATTTTCACCCCTATTTCGCCCCTTTAGGGGATGAATTTCCAAAAACGCAGAAACACGTGTTTCTTTATTTGTAACCAAAAGCCTAAATCCCAATTTTCATCTTTCTCACTTCAAAAATTAAGGGACTCTCATACAAACTTTCACCCCCTTTTTCCCCCCTTTAGGGGCTGAATTTTCAAAAATCCCTTCTTATTGCTTGCCTACAATACAAAAGGGACCTACTCTCCAAATTTCGTGACTCTAGCTTCAGTAGTTTCGGCTGTGCGTTGATGATAAGTCAGTCAGTCAGTCAATCAGGATTTCTCTCTTTATAATATTACTATGATAATATAATTTAAATTTATATTATAATAAATATAAATTTTACGCTTGACAAATTTTGCAAGGGAAGCTGTGAAAAATTCAAATTTATTCTCTTGGATAAAGTTATCTGGCGATTGAAAAATCAGCCCTTAGTCGAGTAATATTGAATTATTTGTACGGAAGGAAATGCAGATCTTTTACGTCGATGTACCTGGATCAAATAACCAATGGCAGTCGCTCGCTTACATGATTTTACAACTTATTGGGTCAGCGTAAAGAGTATACGTTATTTACAGACGTATCTACTATTATACATTCGTAGTCTTAAAGTCGCACTCAGTTCAAAAGTGATAAGCTTTACGAAGTTTGCGATGCGAGTATGCGACTTCTTAGTTATGTACTGTAGTTTCAATATTATTACAATTTATGTACCTACATTTACAGTTTGAAAATATTGAAAGTAAGTACCATATTCGATATTATAAGCCTTGCATACTGTCGAAACTGCCACTTTCGTTATAATACCAGCATTTAATAGAGAGGTAAATTATCGAATGAAAAATTTAAAAATAGCTAATAAACTCAGTTAAATTTTATAATCATGCTCAAGAAAAAGTAAGGTAGACTGGCAGAAAATGCCTATGGCATTAAGTCCGCCTTTGTGCAGTGTTTTTTATCTGCGCAAAAAGCATTAAATAAATAAAAACAAAAACGTAAAATGAGAAACTTATATTACTCCAGACGTCATTTTTATGATAATATTAAAACTAATTATCCCAAGTCGTAATTCAACTTCAAACTGTTCTTCTGTGAAGTATGTCATTTGGAGTTACGACACTGTACGTTGCGGTAGTCCATATAGTCTATGAACTTGGCCCCAAGAATTATAATGATACACGGTATCAAATTCGGTACAGTTTAACTATCAGTGGCTGAATTTACGCCCTTCACTATAAATATTCTGCTATTTTTAGGGTTCCGTACCCAAAGGGTAAAACTAGACTCTATTACTAAGACTCCGTTGTCCGTCCGTCTGTCTGTCTGTCTGTCTGTCCGTCTGTCTGTCACCAGACCGTATCTCATGAACCATGATAGTTAGACAGTTGAAATTTTCACAGATGATGTATTTCTGTTGCCGCTATAACAACAAATCCTAAAAAACAGAATAAAGTAAATATTTAAGGTGGCTCCCATACAACAAACGTGATTTTTTTGCCGATAGATGTATATGTACGGCACCCTTCGTGGGCGAGTCCGACTTGCACTTGACCGGATTTTTTACTCTCAGCTGTTTCCTCGGTCAAAGAAACATAATGAGGCACTTAATTGTTTATTCCTTCTGAACTAAGTAATACCTTTGTTGTCTGGAACATATTTTTAATGAGCTTAGCGCGTAATGAGCTAGCTTACTATGTTGCCTACCCTAAACACAGCTCTGTTGCAGACAGTAAACCTAAACATGAGTTATAATGCACTCTGTTATTCTAGTTAAGCTACATACATTATCTTAGACCGCACCCGAGTAAAGAGCTTCATAACGTACAAGTAATTAATCTATATAGGTTTGTATTAAACAGAATTTAACATTATGCGTAACATTATTTTGTTTTGTTAGTTTTGTTATTTTAAAGTTACAATTACATCAACACTGACAACACCTATTTCTCTAAGGTCAATGGAATATTTGCTTAGATTTGAATAAATACTTGGGAGCAAATAGTTTTAAAATAGGATACTCTATCATTGAAGAATAGAATAGAAAATAATATACTTTATGGCAAACCGACACAAAAAAAATAAAGCGTATAAAATACCGTCTTATCGCTTATAGAGAAGGCTTTCAAACTATAAAATGACGTGTGATTGGAGGAGCCTATGTCCAGCAATAGACTACTATAGGCTGATAATGATGATACTGTAATAATAAACATTCTCATCAATCTGAAAAAGTCGACCTTTTCATCCCGATTTAACAAAAGGCGAATATAACAAAAACGAAGCAAATACAGTAAACTGTTATTGCAGTGGGAATAGACTTACAATTCAAACATGGACTAAATGCGATTACAGACACAATACTTTTAGTATCAGCGATTCACTTTTCGGAAACTCGAATGCTCGATGCAGTGACTGACCTACTCTACTGAACTACTGAGTCTACTATTTGGAACTGTGCACCTAGAGTCTCGACATTTCATATGTGCCTGTATCTGGTTTACATGAAATAAAGATCTATTCTATAACTAAGATTTCATTTATTTTGGCCTACTCTAGGATTTCTCATGTATCGTGGGTACAGTTTACTAACATGCATCTCATATGCACACACACCCCGATCCAGTACATCTACCATGAGATTTCCGTGCCGTCTAACGATCACGTTCACATGCAATATTTGTATGGGAATTTTTTCAGCGCCTCTAGCGGTATAAATAGTGAACTAAAGTCACTATACAAATATTGAATGTGAACGATAGCATTAGACGGCACGGAAAACTCATGGTAGAGGTACAGAACAACTATCATAATCATAATCGTTATTGGTTCTACTAAATTAGTTTACAAAATAATGAACAATCACTTAAAGGTTTCCTGTGCTATAAGTAACAGTTACAATCTGTGGTTGAACTGATTGTCTCAAGTATAATTTGTGCAACAATCGGTTATTGTTCAGTGATTTAGACAAAGACAAAGATATTTATTGCAGAAACTGTGTACAAAGGTGTTTGTATAAATATAGGTATCTACAGCCTACCCAGTCGGGTGTTGCAATAGTATTTAGAGAAAAGCTAACACTACAAGTTTGGGTTAGCCTCAAAATAATTTACATTACAATCACTTTTTGGTAAAAAATTCTTGTATATTATAAAATACATTTTTAATTAACCATTTTTTTAAAACTCTCTTAAATAATTTTCCATCCAGTTTTTTTATGTCTACAGGTAAGTGGTTATAAACTCTTATTGCTGAAATATTATGTACTTTTAATAGGTCTAAAAAATCCTATCCTATCTGTATATATCCTAGCCACACAAATCGTTCCGTGCAACGATCGACCCTGCGACAGATAGCGCAGAAAGCCAATCGTCTTGCCACTGCGCCAACCATGTCCTCAAAATGGTAGAGTATAGTTCCATGTAGATGGCTCGACTGGGGACTACCCCAGCACTGTACTAACAGCCCTATCTACTTCACCCGCCATAGCAAAAACGTGTAGTGTAATGTCACGTTGTTTCGCGTGACAGGTAGGAACCACTAGGGATCATTAGGTTGCGGTTACCAAAGATAGTACAAGGTCATTTGCCACATGTATCTCAAATTTATTTAGAAAGGAAGAGAAGAAAGACAAGTCATTTCATTCCGTACGGAATAATGATGGCGCATCATTCACAATAAATGAAACACAAAAAGAGAAATAGGTAAAAAAAAAACATGCCGTCGAGTAAGTACCGAAAAGGTTACCAACTCAGCATATGCTGGTATTTGTTCGTTTGTCTAATATCGTTTCGGTTGGATGCAGCGACTCAAGTTGAGTCACTTAACACTTAGGTAACTCCGCACACTAGAACACCATTGCAGCGATTTGACCTTGACCTTCACACAATGCAGCATTGATAACTGTTATCGCCAAAAAGCCAGATTTTAAATCTGCGATCGAATGCCCAGAGTTGCAAAACGCGATGCAGATGCTAAATCACCGATGCAAAAACTGTGGCATCTGTGTTGGTCTTAAAATCACTTAAATTTTACAATGGCCCCGTACATTAAATTATTCGTTGTCTGGTCGGGTTGTATTTGCTGACCGCTTACTTGTATGTTAAGAATTATGGGTTATCGTCCGATAGTCTGACATAGACCGGTATTCGTCTCAAATTTAGTTATCTTGGAGTTATGTTGTTTTTGGTTGAGTAATTTACTTCGCGACCACTTGTCTTATAGCGGACACGATTAGTTCCCACGAAATAGACACTAATGCGCAAAAGTGTCTGCGGTATGGGGCCGTAATAATAATAAAATACGTAAGTGTAGGACTTTAAAAATAGACTATAAAACATTTTAGCAATTAAAGCGTATTACAACATTAATGATTGTTTAAACGAAAAATCTGTTTTAATTTATTTATTGACTTTATATTGACTGACTGTTTAAATAATATATCTGTAATGAAAAATAAATAAATGGGATGTCATTAATTTTATCTTTTTGCAAGCCAACAAGTAAAATATGGTTGATCTTGATTTATTATTTATACCACCATGTATGTATTTATGTATGTATGTAAAAAAGTGGTCTATCAATTTGAACAGAACTTCCTATCAAATGAAAATATCACTAAAGTTGAAACTTTATTATTTTGAAAATAGAACTTTTTGTTTAATGGCGTGCAAACAAAATGCAACCTTAGGGTGGTAGACCAATTCTTTGGCCGACTGTACCAACTATACCTATATTAGCAAAATAAAAAACTAATATTTATGTATCGGACAGCATTGAATCTATAAATCTGATAGGTATCTATTAAAGCATTGATAATGTTGGTATATGTCACAAAACAAACACACAATAATATCGTATCGTATTTAATACAGCTATGTACTCGATTCTAAATGACTATCAACTGACAATTATCAAATTATAGTGCCTATATCAAACAAAGCCGAACCGTAAAACATCATAGTATCATTAGATATTGCAATATACCTAAATAGATGCGATATTAGATTATTATTATTATTATTTATTTGAAGAGGTACTAAGCCCCTTTGTCACTGCGACCTGCGAAGATCTATCTATATAGACCTAGCGATATTAGGCTGACATTCAGAAACGACAGAAACGAGTCTAAGCGTGAACTTACGCTTCCATCTGTCAAAATTTGTTCGTAAGTTTGAGTGATGGAAGCGTAAGTTCACGCTTAGACTCGTTTCTGTCGTCTCTGAATGTCAGCCTTAGATAATAAATAATTTGCCTTAAATAATTCAATACATAGATACGATATGATACAGTGTAAAAGCGATATTACACATGCCTAATTAATTGCGTCTTGTAAGAATTGTCCATCTTTTCACAATTTGTAAATCATAGTCATCTGCGTTCTCTTTCATGAAAAATATAAGAAAATTATTTTCTTTTCTTATTTACACGTATTCGTAGAAATGTAAAAGCACAGCAACAAAGGTTTTATATACGAAATTGTTATCAAGTTTTACTACAATTGCCATATGACGTAGCTGGGTTTCATCAACACGATCAGATAAGTTCAGTGAAAATGGGAGTAACGCTGATATTTGACGCTCCCCGAACGTTTTCATGTAAAAAGGACGCTGTTGTGAAGAATACTAAGAGAATAAGATGAAAAGATTTTGTAAATATATGTATGAATATGGATTTGAAATGGGATCTTTTTTTGGTTTTGATTTTTGGAATGCATTTGATAAAAAATATTTTTTAAATAAAAAAAAAGTGAAACCCTTTAAATTTTGATTCAAAAAATACAATGCATTTATTCACTTAATATCTATTTTATTTTATTAAACTGCCATGCACAAAGCGGTCGGTTTTGTAAAAGAATCATAAGTTTAAGTAGTCTAAAGTAGTTACTTTGTAATTTTTACACACTGTCTACGTGTCTATCATCCTTATTTCCAATCGCGGGACTACTGGAAGAAATTTCTTTAGAAATAAGTAGTTCCATTGTGCTCATTTGTCTGTAACATTTTTATTACCATGTTTCCTTGTGTGTACATAAATAAATAAAATAAATAAATAAATAAACAAATATTTTCTTTATTTTTGGAATGCTTTTGTAACTCTATTTATAAAGAATAAAAAAATGCATAGGGTTTTATTGATTCTAAGCCAAGTGGATCACCTATAAAATCATAAAACCATAATTTTTCTTACACTTTTACATACCTGTGCTTGATTGTACGAAAATAGGCAGAAAAAATTAATCGCTTAACTCTTTTAAAATGAGTCCCTGCATAATGCAGGGACTCATTTACATTCTCTCTTGTTTTTTTCTCTTTTTTTCATTTTTTTTTTTTCATTTTCATAATGTTTTTGTGCTGTGTCAAATAAATACTTTTTTCTTTCTTTCTTTCTTTAATGATAAAGCTCTAAGAAATAAATTTAAAGAACAAAATGCTTAAAGTCTTTCAATTCTAGTCTTTTGTTTTAATGCAAAATTAACAAATTGAATAAGAATTAAACAATTCAATGAATGTACGGTCTGTGATATAATAAAACGATGAAAACTCAATATCTCCAACTTTTAAAATTTCGGCCTAATTTTACAACTTTTTAATTTTGATGATCATGAAAAGTTTAAATTCTGGTACACTGGGCAACGATACGGTGTAACTTTTGTAATTGAGTATTATAATGAAGTGAATTGTTCCATTATTAAGAGTAGACTGATTTAATTAAAAAATATATTTTAGTAAAATATTTTGTAATTTTTTTAGAATTTTTGCCAAATGGGTAAAGGTCCACGAAGTTTCGCCTCACATGAAAAAATCCTTGTTCATCTCACAATTTATTCCTGTTTAGCCTCCAAAAATAGTTTTATTCTTTATTTAGATATTATTTTAATCCTCTTTTACCCCATTTTTTGTTTCTTATTCGCCTTGGTCTTTTTTGTTTATCTATTTTTTTATTTTTTTTTGTACTGACAGACTAAAAAGCAAAAATAAAAATAACCATTATTAAGAACCATTTGACGACATTCCGCGATTTTTAATTTTACCTGCTTATTTTTTGTCTAGGTAGATATAATAACGTAAATACAATAATTCTTATTTAATTTTGCTTTAAAAGATCGTAGTAATGCTTTTTCATTTGACATCTGGAAGTGATAGATAGTTTTTAATAAATAAGAGTCACAAACACAACCGATCCATTTTTACAGCCATCCAGAATTACTTAAAGTTCATTTACTTCACTAATTTGCAATATGTATAAAAATCTATCCCTATGACATACATTTTTTACCACATTTTATGAAAATTTTACTTACTGGTACGGAGACATGGAATTTATAAAAAAAATTGCCATCGAATTCTCGCTCCTCTGCTCCCGTCGCAAACTGTAAATAATACCTTTCGAATCTCATTGAAAGTTTACCTTTACCTTTTGTACGCAAATATCGGTTACGTACAAGCGCTTTATTTCAGTTCGTTAAACATGGTTTGCTTTGTTATATTTTGTACAAGCAATTTTTTGTGGAGTTTTATATGTGACAATAACTTTGTAGATCGTATTTACAGATTTTTGCTTTAGGTGTAAAATGTTACAAGTGGCTTCGAATGTCTTAGATTTTCGCCCAATGTGCGGTAGTAGATATAAGAAAACCAGTTTATTGGCACCTCGTCAATCACAGATCATACGTAATTTCTAATAATATCTTGGTATTCACTAATAAATGCCAAAAAATCATTTACATTTATATCATAATATTATTCATATAATGTACATTTCATTAAATAAATACATGACTACAAAAATCTCAAAAAGTTTTCCCGTACCGGGAATCGAACCCGAGCCTCCTGGGTGAAAGCCAGGTATCCTAGCCACTAGACCATACGGGATATATATGTGTCAGATGAAATAGTTATGCTAATGCCTACACATGAACGAAACCTGAATAGGTAAATATTTTTTTACTATGTACGAGTTACTTTTTGAGTTAATCTAATCATAAATTATACATAACGTGAATGGGAAACAGCAAAACATTGAACTATTTAAAAATCAACAGTACCTACTACTTATCAAAGTTTTTCTACGTGAGTATCTCTATTGACTTTAAATTAAATACACTACCATGCTGTTTAAATATTAAATATTCAGTACTGTTTTCATTAGCCTCACTTTACATTTAGTTCGTCATAGCCAATCACAAACGAGGTTCGAGTTTTAATAACACCATCGTTCAATATGCATACGGGTGTTCGTGATGTTTATGCTGAAGTGACTTTGTTCGCTGATCACTTTATTAAAAGGACGTCTGCGTCTATTAATGTTTACCGGGATTGGAATTACTAGACCTATCTTTACGGACTATAGTAGGTTAAATCATGAAAAGTCTGCAGTAGCTACAAGATTACAGAATCCATTTTATTTAAGATTTTTTTTATTTTTGTTTTACATGTTTTTTTATTTTTATTTTTCTGTTGTATCTTTAAAATCGTTTTTGTGCTGTGTCAAATACATACTTCTTTCTTTATTCAGATTTTTCTTAGGAATGAGAAGACAGGAAAAAATTCTGTCAAAATATTTTCCTACATTATTTGACTTTGACTTCGACTTTTCCTTGTTGGTTATTTTTTTAAATAATTTCCCCTAATTTGGAATTGTTGAATAAAGTTATTACTTTTCCGCAAAGACAATCTATAAAGTCTTTTAAAGATGAAAGCTGCGTGGGTGCCACTAGTGTTTTAATTTGCAAAACAAAATGCCGAGTGTGGTTATCTGTTAATCAATTTCTTTCTAGACAATTCCCAGAATAAATACGAAGATAATCATCATATTGTGTGGAGCCTTCACTAATCCCACAATAAGACACAGAACACATATGAGTATTCGCAGGCCAGGCGGTGACCGATACCGATACTTGGCTCTTTACCCAGGATACATTCTACAGTAGGCCGCACGTCAGAAACAAAGCCAGTATAAGCTGGCCTAGCATTCTATTGAAACTTCCTACTACGCTAGGCCAGCATAAGGTCAAAGTATTTCCACGGACGTGCAATCTCCTGCAGGGTTAGCACGGCAAAAAAGGGGAGATAGAAAATCGGGCACAAAACCATCTCTTTACCGTTTTGTCTCTCGATTTTTCATTTTGACTTCTGTCAAGGAGACAAAGGGTGGATAAAACGGGTTTGTCCATCTGCCATGCTAGCCTTACCTGTCCCTCATAGTTACATGTCATTGCAGCACAATAATGCTCGTACATACAATGACATTTTACAAATAGACGCATTGCCCGCGCTCTATATTGGCAGGATAATAAGGTAAATGTCCTGCACTGACTAAGAGAATGAGCATGCAGCAGCTAATGCCACGTAACTAAACGTCTATTTTCATCTTTTTCTAACAACCGACATGGCGTATGGTGGCTTTCATTTACTCTCCCTTTCTTCGCGCACTGTATAATTATATGTAGTGCTATGTAGCTATAGTAAATTTTACGCCATTTTGTAGTGCATTAATGTTGGTGTAGGGCCCGTCTATTTGTAAAATGTCATTGCGTACATAGCGCTGAATGGTTCTGACTCACCTTGTATCGCTCGGATGCTATCGATAGCCGCCTGCACGGTCGCTTTGTGCACTGCTTGTCTATGTGTAGGTATGTATATGATGTTCGTATTGTTATTAGGGATGCATTGAAGATTATAGTCAGCTGTTTAGAGATATAAACGTGTTTTGTCTTTGTATTGTATCAATGGTGGTATAAATTGGTCTGGTGCAAGCATACTACGGAATTTATATAATTAAATCCAGTTTGGGTTTATTAACCTAAATATTATTTCAATTTTTCCATCAATTCTTAGGCAGAGAACAGTATTCGATCGATTCCAATCACTCTGTAAATTATAATATTGAACAAATCAGCGTGAATTTACAACGCAAAAGTTCCTTGCTCCCTTTGTGTTTATAAAAAACATCCAAACAAATACAAGCATATTACATAAAGATTAGAATTTGATTAAAATCACTTGCGTTGCGATAACGGTGAAGGAAAACATGTAAGGAAACCTGTACAACTGAGAGGGCCTCTTAAAGTTCTCGATGGTGTGTGCAGGTTTCCCCACGATTTTTTCCTTCACCGTTAACGCAAGTGATAATCAAATTCTGATCCGCGGGTCTACCGCATAACTAAAATTCTAATGAACATCGACACTGGTATTAAACTTCAATACGATCGTGAGAGACTATACTTGGAGCTACCTTGTATTTTTTTTATCGATCATGAAGATCATGATAGTCCAACTTCATGATAGTTAATTTTTTTACAAGTTAGCTCAAAGTTTAGGTTCTCATGATCGTATTGAAGTTTAATACCAGTGTCGATGTTCATTACAATTTTAGTAACGCGGTAGATCCGCAGTACATAAATTCGAAAAATCAGAGGTGCGGGTTCGATCTCAGACTCTCCTGCATGGAAGGCAAGCGTTTAACCGCTAGGCTATCACTACTGCTCATTCGATAGCATGTCTTTAAATTAAAATAAGTAGAAATTCTTTGTGAAACTCCTTGAAGATTATTACCGAGTCCCTCAGAGATAAAATTAAACCTTCAAGTAAAAGATATTACAGTTATACTAACTGTTATTCGTTTATAACAAGTGGAGAAGGTTGGTGTGCCCAACCCCTTGACACAGAAACAAATGCTCGGACTGTGCCTCTTTGTGAATAGTATTCTTATGTCATTCGATAAAATTAAAATGTTTCATTAGGTAAAAGTTACTTATTAATGTCTTATTTTAATAATCCAAAATATTTTGAAGCTAGGTTCTATAAATGGTATGGAATTAATTTCCAGTATCAAATTAAAGCTGCAGTACATTAATAAATGAAGTATGTAGGCATTAAGATCGGGCGGCGCGGCGACGCGATACGTGTGTGTGTCAGAGTAGTCGAGCCCACTAGGTCATGTGTTCGAGTTCATGACCTTAGCGCCATTCATAATCATAGAGGAATATTTAATAATTATAAGTACCTAATCGATATCTAGAAGAATTATTATTTATTATCTATTATTATTATTCAACAATTATTGTCTGCAGGGCAAAGGCCTCCCTATCCTCTTTACACTCCTGTCGGTTCAAGAATTTCTGCACCCTATTCTTATTCATATCTACATAATTATATTCATAACTAGGGGAAAAATAAAACAAAATTATTGATTTCAGCTGAACTGTTATAAAACCTCATCTGCGATCTATTTCAAATACATCGTAATTAATAAAATCTGAAAATTGACTCTGAAAAACGTCAGAACTGTGATGATGACGTCATTGGTGATAAACATGCTATAAATTTTTAACGGACACAGAGTTATTACGAACGTCACAGAAGAAGTTGGTTCTACTAGCTCCTATAATCAAAATGGGTCAACTGCTTCATTCAATTCAACGTACAAATTTCGCATGCTAAACATAACGAGTGACTTCGGAATACATGCCGAGTGAATGTGGCCCTTCACCGTTCCCTTCTTGGCAGCTGGCCAAGAGAAACGTAGGCTGAAAAGAGTCACTTATTGTTAACATTTTACTGGATTGCATTGTGCCAAGGTTACAGAGTTTAGCGTTTTATAAGTGACATACTTTTGCAATGTTTGACCTTGGAAATATATTTAAAAAGGTCAATGTAATTTGCATTTTTTTTCATTTACTTACCTAATTTATTAGGTACCGTAGCTTATATCAACAAATGTTTGAAATCTCTTTGAGAAGATAAGATTTTTGTTTGTTTTCATAAATAAAAACCAATGCAGAATTACGTTTTTTTATGTGTTTTTAAATATAGAAGAGGTTTATTATAATATGAGAAACTATAAAAAAATATCTCTACATCTCAGAGATTTTAAACTTTTTTTGATGAGTTTAAATGTCGTAACACAGCGAGAGGTGTGGAAATATATATTGGGGAAGACCTTTTTTAAAAAGTAAGTACCTAGAAAAGCATAGATTTAAAAAAAATATGAATCTTGCACGCGCTAATGAAAGTTCCTTCATTAAAATCAAAATGACTGTCAGTATTTTTTCGCATATAGGTACTATTGCAGCATAACTATGATGAGATTAGTAGCTCTTTAGCCTCGACAATTTCCGTGCAATCACAATAGTTTCGAATTCGAGAAAAAGTTCAAATGTGGTAATTAAGTACTATTCGAGAAAACTCGAGCCCGACAGAAATGCCGCTCGAATTGCTTCGACTGATCGGTACCGTTTGAGACGAACATTTCGAATTCGAACCATATAAACAAGAATTGCCTCTCAATACATGGTGAAAAAGATCTCTTTTGATATACATTAAATTACCTTTTACATTATCTCACACTGAATACTTTCTTATTTAGCAGACGACATCGATATCTACTTTATTAACTTATTTCATCTGACATATATCACTTGCCAAAATATATCGTTTTAAAATGAACTCTAAGTTCAGGAATTAAGGATTAATTTTGGATATCCGTCAAAAAGCTAATTCTTCCAGGCTTCCATTACCCCAACGTATTAAAATAATAAAATTTACAAGTTGGTTGTATGCTTTTCATCTAGAATTAAATCGAGTTTGTTTCCTTCACAAAGATCCGGTCGGAATATAATTTGGTTTACAAAGGTTTTATCTGTTATTTCTCACTTAGTTTGCTTCTTTATTTTTCGCAGATAATTATGTAATTCCCATGTGGTTCTGAGTGTCAAAAAAACACCTTTTAAATTGTAAAATAATAATTGGTCTATTCTTTAACAAACTAAATTACAACTTAAATCACTTATTTGCAACTTTTTTTTATAGTACTTGGGGGAGGGGGGGGGGGGCAAACGAGCCTTCTGTTTACCTGATGGTAAGTGATCACCACCGCCCATGAACATCCGCAACACCAGAGGAATCACCGATGCGTTACCGAATATAATTATACAAGGTTATTTGTAATTCACTGGCAATTATTTAAGGGATGAAAGTGCTCATCATTAAGAAAAACTTTTACTATGATAACAAATGCATAAGCAGTAATAACCTAGTGGTTGAACGCTTGCCTTCTCATTCTGAGAAGAGGCCCGCGCCTAGCAATGGGACAGTAATGGGCTGAATTTATTTTATGACAACAACCCTGAAATCACGAAAAACAAACTTTTCATTTAAAAGATCGACCTTGCTCGATCAAAATGTTTTTTTCGCGATTTAAGGGTTGGTCCCATAGTAAAAGTTGTTCATGATAAGTAGATACTTTCACCCCTTAAAGTATTGCTGGTGAATTATAAATAACCCTGTATAATATTATATCCTGTTATGACGTCACTCGACTTCGCCTGACATCTCTAGCAACACGTGTTGCGGGACGTCTGTCTCCTAGTGAATACGAGACTATAAACACTTCAATCATCATGTAATTACCTAATTTGGTATGAATGCCCAAACGAATGACAGGAGCACTCACAAGGAATGTTTAATTAAAATATAAGGTCCTATTTTGCACTCCATAAGTGTCAAGGGACTTCTGACGTTGAAACATGGCGGAGCTTTGAGATTTAAAGTAAGGGACTGTTTGATGAATTTACAAAATTCATCAAAATTAGGAACCTCTGACTTTTCGAATCAATATGCGCAGTTCGTAATTTGATTATCTCTTGCATTACCGGTGAACGAAAATATAGTAAGGAAACCGCACACCTGAAAGGACCTCACAAAGTTCTCGATGGTGTGTGTGGTTCGCCAACCCGCACTGGGCCAGTGTGGTGGACTAAGGCCTAACCGTTCCCATTCTGAGAAGAGGCCCGTGCCCATCGTGGGCTGTTTGGTTTTATTTTAATTTTTAATTTATTCCAACCTTTTGGATGTTTGTTTCACATAATAAGATAATTATTATGAATTTTATGTTTACTATCATACTATTATAATTAATATTTTTTATTTCAACTGACGCCGTGAGAAAGAATTTTGTCCAAAGTTTTTGTTCCTATAGTCGAACAACAGATTCCGACGGTATATATAGCATATTTATATTGACTATTAAAACATGATTGTCTTGATGGGCATTGGGCAGTAAGGCTCAGAATTCGCCATTTTCCTTAAGAGTAACAGACAAGTAATCTTTGATGTGAGGAGGGCGCAGTCTTGCATTGAAACAGGTCTGTAGCACTAGGATAGCAGAGCAGCGTAGAGCGGGTATTGGATATTACTATTGAAACAAAGAAAAAGAATTTTATTCCGTACGGGATATTTTTTCAGTGAAGACAGGGGTAAAAAAAGCGACGACGGCTGTAGTAATTCCTGCCGCATCAAACTGTCGCTCGTCGCGTCGGTAAGACTACTTAATGTGTACATGTGTGCTCGTGCACATTTTGTAAATTATTTGACTGGTTTTATTCTTATCTCTAGCCCGTATTCATGAGCTCTTCACAAGGCAAGACTGCGAACTGTTCATCGTGCCTGCATTCATCATGCCACCCCATGAGACCTCTAGAACGATCTTATTGAACAACAAACAGTCCATCTATAATGCAATCAAGCCAAAGTGAACCCGCGACCTCCTAACACTATATTCGGACCGCCGCCTTGCCCGTAGATTTACGGGACTCCTGTCCTTCCAACAGCTCGAAGGATTTAATTTACTTCCACAAAGAGGTCGTTTTTCTCCGTTGATGTTTTCTCAGCGTTCGTAAGACGACGCTGTTGCTATAAGATGCTGTTTCTTTGTATTTTGTTAATTAATGTACAGTATAATTATTATGTTAAAGTCCTGATTCTAATAGGTTGACGTATTATTGTTTTGATAAATTACACCGGTCATCAAAATTTTGTAACAAGAAATGTGCTTACTAATTTGGAATTACCTACCTACCCTCATTTCAACACCATATTAATTTTGATTTAATTTGGTTTTATGTTCCAGCTACTGACCTGTGAAATTGAATATTTATCGCTTTAGCTTAATTTTTTTAATTCGGGGTTTTTTTTTATTTAAAGGGTGTGATCATAATTCTATTATTATTATATATATATTATAGAGATTTATTGTATTAATGTTATCATTTATCTTTGATATGTAAGCATTGGCAAATACAAATAATAAATTACAATTAAGTTGCATTTGTTAGCTAAAAATAAAAATATTCGCAGCGGGCGGTGCGCGCGTGCACAGTAATTAAAATGTAAAGATAATCCTATGTTCACTATATAGAAGATTACCATAGAGCATAAGTGTTTTTTAATACTAACGTCTACAAATCATACAACCGGCCTGATGGTAAGCGGTTACAGTAACCTATGGACGTTTGCTACACCAACTACTACTAGCGTCGTGTTGAATTCCTACACTTTCAACAAGACTCTTCCCCAAGGAGCACAGCCAGCGAAGTCTTAAACTTTGGAAAGTCCCTTCAGGCCAAAAGCCCTTAAGAGTGCTCTCAAAAGAAGCACTTTTAATTATGTTAGTTAAACAGCTAAGTATTATTGATTATTTAACTAGAGGTTGCCCGCGATTTCACTCGCATTCTAGAGAAACTACTTCATGTACTCGTCAGGAACACAACACTGTATGTGTGCTGAACACACACACTGAAGTATGTGTACTGAAGAGCTAATGTACCTAACTATAGATATTTAAAATCCCCGACTCCAACTAGAAAAAGAGCTGTAATTTTTGAACGGCTGAATAGATTTTCATGAAATATAGTTATGATGATACCCGATTAAAATAGCTTTCAATTAAAAAAAAACATTTAATCCGTTTTGGAGCTACGATTCGACAGCCAGATACACATATCCACAAATACACATTAAAATACCCCTCTTTTTTGTCGGGGGTTAAAAATATCTCTTTCAAGCTCGATCCCTTGTGGGATCCGCAGGAAGACACTAGCGAAGACAAATATAATGTTTGAATATTTTATATTGCGACCTATTTTCTTGAACACATTGAAAATCAGAGCACTTTGGCGCAGTTAAAACTGCAGTGAAGCACGTTACTTGTTTAGGCAAAATAATACTTGCAATACCACATTCATTCATTGACTATGGAGACGTATGGAACTGCTTATCTTCTGCACATGCGGCTTCCTTGGTAACCCGCAGCTTCCTGTCTTCACAAGCTAATTTTAATGACGCTTCCCTTGTTTTCATAATTGGGTGGCTTATACCTATATGGATCTACTTGTATTTTTTAAATTATAGTGGTATTTTTTATGATCTTTGCTGTCGTTTTTTATTTGTAATATTGTGTAAATTCTGGTCGAATTTTTGCCGGGGCCGCTCCTGCAGCCCCTGATATTACTGTAAGCTTGTTTTATGATAAGAGGATCCATAGAGTCTTTTGCCGGTATCTTCACCAGGACCGACCTACTAGGAACCGTGCACCTAGAATCGCGACGTTTTGAAAGTACCTACAAAAGCCCAGTTGAAATAAAAAACTTTGACTTTGATCATGACAGTGTAACATCACGTTAGTACTTTCTATTTATGACACAATTATCACCAACTTTTACGACAGCAAAAGTCTTAATTGCACCATTTTCCTCTTTTAAATAATTATAGTTCATTGTTGCGTTAAATCTAATTTAAAAATAAAGATCTAGTAATCTACAGTAACTCACGCCATCACACTCAAAGCAAACCATTTATAATACATAAACTCTTTCATTATACCTATAAATCCAATTAATAAATAACTGAGCTTCGTTAGAATCTCACGTTTACGATGTTGACTAAGATTTTCCCAGGCAGTCTCAGCGCATGCACCATAAAAAACTATTATGGGCTAATTAAATGGCGCAAGTCATAACGTTTACTGCCCACATATGGACCTAATAACTGGAACTATAAACGAAACGGATTGTGAATTAAATTGGCAGCCGTTCAGATGCCTTTTATGGGCAATAATCTTACCGCCTCTTTAGAATAAATAATTAAATTGGATTTGTTTGCGGATATTAATAGGATTAAACTCCAATCACACCGATTTATTACCGATATATAAGATATATACATGACGCAGTAAGATAGGTAAAGCGGTGATATAGTTATATCCCAAGTAATATGATTAGGTATATTACTAGGGATATAATTATATTCCGGATTATTATTTATTTAAAAATTATTTATTTATTCAAAAAACTTTCAAGAGATAAAATAATAAGGGACATCTCTATTCACCTAAAATATAATTAAAACGCAAAAAAAAACTAGTCAGCCAGCCAAAAAAGTGATACAAAATGGGGATAATAAAGGAACTCGTTGTTATTATGAGGTGACGTAACATGGTCTGTATGTCTGAGATAACAATATGACGAAAATAACATTTATTTTAACAGCATAGTAAATGTTAAGCTTCGTATTCACTAGGGGACAAATGTCTCGCAACACATGTCAAATGTCGCTATGAGATGTCAGACGAAGTCGAGCGACGTCGCACGACAAGTCTGGCAACATCGCGTGACTTGTCCCTTGTCGGCTATTTTGACTATTTTGCCAATATTATATATTTTTATATTATATAATTAATATATGCTAATTTGCCAATGTCGCTTCAGTGGTGGGATTAATCCTCGTATTCACAAGGAGACAGTTGTCCCGCGACTCATGTGACTAGAAATGCTGAGCTGGCTACCCTTTCGGCATGGGCATAACAGCATAGCTATATATTTTAAGTATTTAACTTTTTGTAGTATGTTATTTTTTAATTTATAATCTTCTCTTTCTTGTGTTGTCAATGTGTCCGTGCTGAATAAAGTTTTTTCTTTCTTCTTTCTAGAAATGTCATGCGAAGTCGGGCAATGTTGCCTGTCGTCGCTCGACTTCGCTCGACATCTTTAGCGACACCTGTTGCGGGACACTTGTCTCCTAGTGAGTACGAGGCTTTATTCTTAGTACAAAGCGAGTTATAATTATTATGTATAAGCACTTATTTCATATTGTTATACCAGCTTTTGGTTTGTCAAGATAACAACTAATTGGTGCCAGAAAATATGGCTTTTGGAATAATCCTGTTCTATCAACGTGAGTATGTGACATAATAACATGAATACGTTTTTTTATATTCTTTCAAATATCACAGTCAGGGGATTGGGTTTTGAGTTTGCATTTTCAGAGAAAGCAATACTTTTGTAAAAAAGAGAAAAATGTTGTCTGAGGCTCTTGAACTATTTTATACTACCTACTAGAGGAGACGCTGCATTTCATTACGCTTTCCCATTCAATTGCGGCTATATCGCCGCACATCATGCATCTGTTTTACTATTATCTTGCAACCGCCCGCGCTTCTTCTTCCCACGTGTGGCGCATGACGTTTATTTGTCGTATCGTCAAACTCAAACTCAAACTCAAACTCAAAATTTTATTGCATTCCATAATGTGTTACAAAGGTGGACTATAAAGTATAAAATTGGATCATTATGGATCGTCTCTATTACATAGTACATATTAGCTCATATGTCTGAGGCTATCGTTGTATAGTAACTGCCGGTTGTATCAAAATAGAATATTTCACGATTCTGTAACAGTATTCTGTAAAAGTACCTATGAAGTGTAAAAGTAATAATTTTCGATTAAGTAAATAAAATAAACTATGACTTTTTCGAGTTATTTTGTTCATGAAGTCTTAAAATGTTAAGTATAAAGCTTGCGTACCTTTATTGTAATAATATGTATAATGTCAAAGCAAATAAAAAAATTGTCCACGCAGTAGAAATGTGCACCTAAAAATTCTCCTCACTTTTAAACCCGAAACCACAAAACACTCCGCATTTAAATCACAGTTTTCAACAAACGTTTTCAGGAGTCTCCACAACTGACCAGAAACGTCACTCAATTAAAAAACAAAAGTTGTACCAGTTTCCTTTGTGTAACGAATCAGTTTTAAAATAGAGACAAAGTTCTTGTGACGTTGAGAAGTGGATTTTCATTTGTGTGGGACTTCGTTAGCACTCTTGAGAGCACTTCAGTACGAACCCTGGCTCGCGAACAGAGTGACCTAAAAATTTGTATACATATTTTTTTTTGTATGATTTTGTTTTGCAAATGCTCACAACTTTTATGTATTTTTTTGAGTTTTTCTCTAATAATTGAAGTAAGTACTTAGATTATCTATTGGTTTCCGATGCCGGGCAGCGGAGACCAATCAATTATAATCTAAGAGTAACTAAGTGTTTTGTTTTTATAAAACATTACCTGGGTGCGTTAACAAACACAAATTTTCATCTGTGCGGGAATCGAACCCCTGACACTTAGCACAGCAGTCTATAGCTCACCCATTTCGCCAACTGTGTCATGCCAATTATACAATACCACAATAAATAATGCTACGTATTCTTCCATGCGCGCACGACGCGCAATAATCAATGATTATTACGCATAATTGGTCCGTTTTCCTTTTTCGTATATGTGATCGTTTCTCTCACTTTAAATAGAAACTTAGGTATAATCAGCTTTATCTATTTACACGTGTAAATAAAGATTTTGGTTTTAAATGATATTGGTTTCTTCTCTCATGGAGGCTCTTTCCTGGCACCCCCAACTCCGCCGCCACTGCCATAGCAATCTTATTCAGAGGCAAATTATTACTAACCTATTCTTATTTTTTAATCACTTTAAATTACATTATTCTCGCAGCTCTTACCACAACATGTTACTGATCAAGATTGTAATTTATTATTTTAAAAGAGTTTCCATGGAGTTTCTTGCCGGTTCTTCTCCATAGGACCTACTATTAAATAGTTATATTATATATATATATATAGTTATATAATATTTTGGAACCGCGCACCTAGAGTCTCGAGTTGCTTGAAAACTGCACTGTACTGTTGCCTGTTGTTGGTTTACATGAAATAAGGATCTATTCTATTCTATTCTACAATAGGTACTACAGTATCATTTACTACATTAACGTGCAACCCCGCGATGTTTGTTCTATTTTTAGCACAAAACTACGTCATCTCACTGCGACATCCCAAACACATTACCTACTTTAGAGTGCCATCGCTAGTAATTATCGCAGCGTCATCACTTTGCTTTTATTTATCCTTATCACGATATAGTTGGAACGAGAAAAAAAATATTGGAGGGAGATGGTAACGGGAGGTTTCTTGGAGTTTAATTAGTAAATCTGTGTTAAATGCCATTAGCAAATTTTGATTGGTTAACTAAAGCCGACAATCAGTCAAACAACCAATTATAATATCAGTTACGTAACATGATTTGAGAGCAAAACTAATCAAAGGTTTAGAAGGTCAATGTATTTTAGCACGGTAAGACAATTAGTACCTACCTATCAAACTTTTGTTAATTCTAATAACGTTCTTTTTTTGAATACTGAACTGAACTGAATAGAAACAAAAAAACATGGCACGCCGTAGATATTTAAGCGAATTTGTAATATTCAGAGAATCGGGCAAATTTTCAATTCGTCTGCCCAAACAGAATTGTGCTTGACCCTTCAAACCCTTTTCTTTTCGCCGACATTTTTACCCTGTTAAGGACGGGTTTGCAAAATGGATAGGTATCGAATCGCACTAATCGCACCACTACATTGACACGGCTCAAATACTCACACACGCGCCCGGATAGCTGCGGGAATAACTAATTTCGATACTTTGAAAGTAAATTTTTTGTTTTGTCATATTTTATATTTTTGTAATATGTAGGTATTATATTTTTATTGTCGGACTGGATGGAGTGACCTGATGGTGTACTTCCTTGACTGCTACTGGAACTCCTAGATGAGTAGACCTAGATGTGCCGAGTTTGGGCTCGTTTTGTTAGTTATGATGAGGACTTACCTCTGGACATGATGGAGTGACCTGAAAGTCTACTTCGGTGACTGCTACTGGAACTCCTAGATGACTAGAGCTAGGTGTGCCGAGTTTGGGCTCGTTTTGTTAGTTATGATAAAAACTTTCCTCCGGACTTGATGGAGTTACCTGAAAGTCTACTTTGGTGACTGCTACTGGAACTCCTAGATGAGTAGAGCTAGGTGTGCTGAGTTTGGGCTTGTTTTGTTAGTTATGATGAGAACTTACCTCCGGACTAAATAGTGACCTGAAATTCTACTTCGGTGACTGCTGACGTACTGGAACTCCTAGATGAGTAGAGCTAGGTGTGCCGAGTTTGGGCTCGTTTTGTTAGTTATGGTGAGAAATTAGTGAACGAACGAACGTGAGTGAGTGAGCGAGTGAGTGAGTGAGCGAGTGAGTGAGTGAGTGATCGATCGATCGATCGATCGTCACGTCATCATAATGATGATGATCATGATGATGACGACCATTATGATGATGATGATGACCATGATGATGATGATCATGATCATGATAACAATGATGATCATGATGATGACTATGATGATGATGATCACGGTCATGATGACCATGATGATGATGATGATCATGATAACCATGATGATGATCATGATAAACATGATGATGATCATGATAACCATGATGATGATCATGATAATGACTATGATGATGATGATCATGGTCATGATGACCATGATGATGACTATGATGATGATCATGGTCATGATGATGGTCATCATGACCATCATCATCATCATCATGATCATCATCATGGTTATCACGACCATCATCATCATCATCATGGTTATCATGATCATCATCATGTTTATCATCATGGTTATCATGATCATCATCATGTTTATCATGATCATCATCATGTTTATCATCATGTCCATCATGACCATGATCATCATCATGATCATCATGACCATTACCATCATCGCCATGGTCATCATGACCATGATCATCATCATAGTCCTCATGACCTCATGACCATGACCATCATCATCATCCATCCTGCCGCTCTACCGCGTACCTAATATGGTAATAACATCGACACTTGTAATAAACTTCAATACGATCGTGAGAGTCAAAGCTTGCTTCCTTGTAAAAAAATACCGATCATGAAGATAGGAGTCCCAACTTACTGATCGGTATTTTTTTTTACAGAGTAGCTCGAAGTTTAGGCTCTCACGATAGTATTGAAGTTTATTACCAGAGTCTGATGTTCATTACCATTTTGTTACGCGGTAGACCCATGGATGATCATCATCATGGTCATCATGATCATGATCATCATCATCATGGTCATCATGACCATGATCATCATCATCATGTTTTTCATGATCATCATCATCATGTTTTTCATGATCATCATCATCATGTTTTTCATGATCATCATCATCATGGTCATCATGACCGTGATCATCATCATGATCATCATGACCATGACCATCATCGCCATGGTCATCATGACCATGATCATCATCATAGTCCTCATGAACATCATCATGACAATGACAATCATCATCATGGTCATCATGACCATGATCATCATCATCATAGTCATCATCATGATCATCATTGTTATCATGATCATGGTCATCATCATCATGGTCATCATTCATGATTATGACCATGATGATGATGACCATGATCATCATCATTATGATGACGTGACGATCGATCGATCACTCACTCACTCACTCACACTCACTCACTTACTCACTCACGTTCGTTCGTTCACTAAGTTCTCATCATAACTAACAAAACGAGCCCAAACTCGGTACACCTAGGTCTACTCATCTAGGAGTTCCAGTAGCAGTCATCGAAGTAGACTTTCAGGTCACTCCATCTAGTCCGGAGGTAAGTTCTCATCATAACTAACAAAACGAGCCCAAACTCGGCACACCTAGCTCTACTCGTCTAGGAGTTCCAGTAGCAGCTATCGAAGTAGACTTTCAGGTCACTCTATCTAGTCTGGAGGTAAGTTCTCATCATAACTAACAAAACGAGCCCAAACTCGGTGCACCTAGGTCTACTCATCTAGGAGTTCCAGTAGCTGTCATCGAAGTAGACTTTCAGGTCACTCCATCTAGTCCGGAGGTAAGTTCTCATCATAACTAACAAAACGAGCCCAAACTCGGCACACCTAGCTCTACTCGTCTAGGAGTTCCAGTAGCAGTCACCAAAGTAAACCTTCAGGTCACACCAGTAAGTCCTAGACGAATGTGAATTTATAATCCTATAATTAGGTCTAGCAAAAAAAAAAACAAAAAAATCCAAGTTGCGTAAAGTATCTAGTTTGGTGTTGTCAAATCTCTTGTATTCGTACAGCGATCTTTTTTACACGAGCTGCTGCTTACAAGCGACACAGAGTCCACTCACGACGGCGGCCGAGCCCGGACTGAGATTGCATTAGAAATTGTTGTGAAGTAAATCAAGACAGTGACCAAATAAAATAACCCTTATTGCCAACCATTAAGATTCACATATAATGGCAAATTATGTGAAAAAGATAGACGCGATTTTAATTTTTTTCTGAGACTATTTGTAATATTTTGATTAATTTTTTCACCACTATTTTCAGTTGAACATATACCCGTACCTATGGTAATTTTTTTTTTTTTAAATTACGTTCTTAATAGAAGGCATATTGAGCTAAACTCAACCCGATATCGTCAATTTCATGTGAAGAGGTAACGGAAAATCGTTTTTTCAATATAATAAACCGTCATTTTTAAGAAAAACGTCAGCAATTTTTATAGATGAAAGACTAATCTATCTGTGGTTATTATTAGTTTACTTTAATTTAGTTTCATTTTGTCGTAACATTGACCGAAAATCTGCTTATTTTTGTTAGATTTGTGAATACGTCCTTAAGTGAGAAAACCAGCTGATTCACTCCAATGTACATTTTAAATGAATGTTTATTTTCGTTCGTAGAATAACTTATCGTGATTAGTCTTGGTACGTTGACTGATAATAATGATAGATAAATAATAATAATTATGGAATAGAATAGAAATATGCATTATGGAACACCAACATACAAAACATACAATAAAAAAAAATGTAAAACAATGCACAGTGGGCGGTCTTATCGCATAAACATAATTTTTCTAGAAAAATTCTGGGAATTAAAAATTGTGGTGTATATCGTAAACGGGCCGATATTGGTGCAATTTGAATTGCTATAGTTGCCGACAAGTAATATATTGACCTATGGTTTCTAGCAAATAACACTAACATGCCTACCTTGAATAACAACTACACACATGGGTGGTCGCTACCAAAAAACGGGTCACCTCACATTTTTTCCCTTGGGTGTCGTAGCCAACATGATTCTCGTTGACCTCATGACGTGTGGTTTGAACAAACAACATGACAAATGTTTCTCCCATAGGTACTTAAAAGTTATCGTCCACTCGGGGTATTAATATCTAAGAATAGACTGTCTCTTTTCCATGGGGTTTTAAGGTGACTAGTTAAGCATTCGTACTACTAGACAACTATAACTTTTCACTCATGTACAGTCGTACTTCGCGGAAGCTTCAGGTTGCTGCACATTATCGCTCCGGCAACATATCAGCATCGCTTCAATTCGAGCGGTTCAGTATGCTTTGTATTAAATTTCCTACTGCAACACACATATATCATCATGGTCGCCTCGCCTCCCATCTGATCTCCGCCACCCAATTACTAGAAGACACTGATTTACTAAGTTTAGACCGGTTGTCAGACTTTGGGGCTCTGACTCTCGTGACGACTGTCATAGGTATTCCTGTGACAACCAGGACCAGCTACTTAGAGTACTTTCCGAGGCACGGAGGGGTCTTGATAATTGAAGAAACGTTCACCCATCCTAGGATTGACCGTAGTAGGTAGTTCAATGGTATGTTCAATGAAAAACTGCAATGACTAAATTGGTACCAAATATTGGTTTTTAACCAAATTTCGCTCGCTGCCCTAGGGCAATTTAATATTGTTAAAATTACACCCTATGACGCAAATTAATTTAACTGTCAACAACATTATGAAGTATTCTGTTCAATTTTCGTCCGTCCGCGTAATTGTAGTGCGACAATTTTCAGTAATTAAACAAAGTACGGGCTCGTTCACACGGGTGTTCGTGATGACGATAGCGCTGACGCAGATACGTCAAATCGCTCAAAACCAATATAGGTCTACCACACACACAAGCACAGTTTTGCCCGCGCAGGCTGGCTTGTACACGGTACATTGTGCGTATGGTTGGTAAAATTATACAGTTTTACCAACCACACGCACGATGTACTGAGTACAAGCCGCCAAGGTGAAGCCTGTGCGTGTGGTAGGCCTAGTACACGTCAGCAATGACTCTGCGACCGACGCCGTCAGCCCGACGGACGTTGAATTATTGTACGAAATGTATCACTGTTGCCAACGCCAATGCACCATTACCCTCGTGTGAACACACGCTAAGTGTAATAATATAGTTGCACGTTGTAATTAATTAAAACTCAATGTATATGTACCTATACGAGTTCATTACGGAAGTCACTCGGAAAATGCAAATATTAAGTTTTGTACAGTGTCCAGTCAGTTTTACATTTCACAGAATAAATTGAAAATGACGTTTATAGACGAAAACTTTGAGAGAATTTTACAATGTATCATCATCATCATCATTAACAGCCTGTTTCATAACCATTGCTGAGTACCTATATGCCTCCTTTTCATGCCATTTACCATTTTTTATTTATATTTAAAAAGATGGAAGATTTAAACCTAAAATAACGCAACTTTCATCAACAGAAAGCCAATGACAAGTCTTCGCATATAGAGATTGTATATAATTTAAAATTGAAGCACACTGAAAACGCCCTTTATAAAACATGTACCTAATAGGTACCTACGTTGATATACTCGTATCTACTAAATTCATATAATAAATTAGGTACCTATTTAGAAAATTTAAGGCTTAAGCACCTTCCTGCCGATGCCATATTTGTTACAAAAGGGTCAATATCGTGCTGTTTACATAAGCTATTGAAGCTTCTGCGGGCACTACATAAGTGTAGTGCCCGCAGAAGCGGCAGGATACGTAGGTATACTTGAATTATTTTGTAAAGTATTGCGATTATATATGTATAATTTAACTTTATCCTTGCATGTCCTACATGGATATAAAACCTGAAGTACTTTTGACTCTGCCATGACTGACCGTCATACCTTCCACATCTGTGAGACCCGTCGCGATGTCCCGTTCTGTGTCCTACCCGACCCTAGCTCGTGCCAGCCCGCGCAGTAGTAGGTATTATACACGGGACGTGTAATCAGAATCAGATCCAGCAAGTATCCTCTTGCTCCTGTCTCAGCAACGCTCTAAGCCGAGGTCCGAGCCCCACTATAGGGAGCCATTTATTTCTTTTTTTATACTTTGCCCATCACTATGATTTCTCCTGTATCGAGGGTACAGTTTGTAAACATACATCTCACATGCACACACACCCAGACCCGAAACAACTAAGTATAGGTCATACAAATATTTGTGCCGTGCGGAGATCGAACCCGCGGAACATAGCAAAGAAAGCTAATCACTTAGCCACTGCGCCAATCGTGTCGTCAAATCGTGTCGTTGTTGCTTATATTATTTTAAGCTGGAGGCCCTACAGGCCTTGCCATTCAGCGATTAAGCAGTGAAGGCTATGATACAACTATGAGAAACTGTTCCAATAAAAAAAAAGATTCTCTGTGAAGATTTTATGTTACCTATTTACCGTTGAGCTCTAATACCACTTTATTAAGAAAAGTACTTTTAGAATATGCGGTTTATTACATTTTAGCTTCATTTAGATAATTTACCGAGATTGTTATGCTAAGACCTTGTTGGTTTACAAGAAAATACAGCAAAGTAGGTCTTATCTCAAGTTAAGCGACAGTTAAGGAGAAAAACGCTCACTCCGGTGCAAATAAACGCGGTGTTATGTTTTAATTTATGGTTGTAAAGTAAAGTAAATCCAGTCCATTATTGTCCCACTGCTGGGAACGGGCCTCTTCTCAGAATGAGAAGGGTTAATTAGGCCTTAGTCCACCAAGCTGACCTCGTGCGTGTTGGTGGACTGTCTAGTCCACCAACACGCACGAGGTCACACCATCGAGAATGTTATGAGGCCCTCTCAGATGTGCAGGTTTCCTCACCATGTTTTTCTTCACCGTTAACGGAAGTGATAATCAAATTCTGATCCACACGTCAGTGGTGCAGGCCGGTTCGAACTCAGATCCTCCTGCATGAAATTAAATTAAATTAAATGGGAGGTAAGCATTCAACCACTAGGCTATCACTGCTATCTGCTATGGTTGTAATACAATATCATTTTTAAAGTCTTATAAAAAAGAGGTTTTTCTACAAAGTTATCTAAAAAAGGTTAATCGCATTATGGGTAGCTTTATGGTTTGTAATACGGTATTACGGTTTTCCGTAACAAAATAGGTGATTTGAGATAGATACAGTCTCTTTTGCAATATCCATGGTAACAACTACGCTGAAACTGGAAGAACATTAGAATGTGGTTCTTAAAAGCACTGGTACTGGTATCACTGGCCTGCAGGGGTGCCAACTGGAAATCAGCGCTGGGCTCTTCGCGCCCAGCAAAAGCTGAGTTGGCTACCCTTTCGGCATGGGCATGCTTGACAACGATATACAATAGGATGACTATATTACTTTTTTTATTTTGTTCTCTGTGTCTGTTTTATTTTTTACTGTTTAAAGGTTTAAGTTAATTTATATTTTATTTCTCTCTCGTGTGTTGTCACTGTCCGTGCTGATTATATGTATTTTCTTTCTTTCTTTATAAGAGTGAATATAAAATGGGTAGGTATTTGGGAATAATAAATTCCCACTCTTTACATTGGATATGTAACGTGTATAAGAAATACGTGGTCCTATTTAGGGGTGTGGTTCAGACCATCAAACTGAACAACTTTCACTATGGGACCAACATCGTAATCGCAAAATATAATCAGCTGTCCCATACAAAACTTCAATACCTACTCGACCCTAACGTATGGGATCGATTACAATGTTGGTTCCATAGAGAAAGTTGTTCAGTTTGGTGGTCTACTATGACCACGCATTCCTGATACACGCTGTAGAATCACCACACATACCTACACCTTAGGGGAATGTACGCGTATGTGTCGTAAAACATGACTAAGTAACATCATCGACGCTGTGGAAGTAAAATATAATTTAATTTTTATAATTATGTTTTCATGGCTTGTAATTTTTTTTTTCATTCCGCCTCATTTTCTTTGTCTACGAATGTTGGGCATTATTAATTCATCTTAACCAAGTTATAATTCGAAAATAAAATTGGCTAAATAAATGAACAAATACAAATAAAACAAATAAAGGTTTTTTTGTAAAGTTCACGTTCACTAATAGGCAAAGCTAACAGGTAGATACTGCCTACAGTTTTTTCCTGAAAAATTTACTGAAACGGGTTTAAAACAACAAAGACAAATAAAGTATTGCGCTCTATATACAAGCGTATTTATCTCACCATTCGAGGCCAGTACATTTTTCATGCAACTGGAACCTATGTAAATTTACTTGCAACAATTTATTACTTGCTGAAATAAAATACTTAATACAATATACGATAGTGGTGGTTTCACAAGATTGTTAAGAAAAACGGTAAAAGCAATAAATTTTCGCCGTATTAGGATTGCATTATTCCGTAGTTTCGTGAAAAAGAGGGGTTTCGCGAAAATTCGTATTATGACGTAAAGGCGGTATTTACGCGATCCTACTGAATTGTTAATTCTAGTTTAGTAATTTCGCGAAACTACGGACTGAATCTAGTGATTAGCGCTTGTCAACGGCTGCCATCAACGCGCCACTTCTCTGTAAGAACGCGGACATGCCACACGTAGAAACCAAACGGTAGGAAACGACAACGCGGATGACCTAGAAGGAGATGCAGACGCAGGTAAAAAAAATAGCACAAAGGCGGACTTAATGCCATAAGCAAACTGTTAGCATTTCAGTGCTCTGACAAAGGCACTTTGTCGACGACAGTTATAAATCCAGTCATTGCTACTGTGCTTGTCGACGGCTGCAGTTACTCTGTTGTCGGCAAAGTATTTGTCGTGTATACGTGTAGATCAAGGTAAAATATACACGGCGACATTGACATTAGACACAAGTCTCGACATTAGTATCACTGGCGTCTTAACGATAGTAACTCATTGTCATTAATACGAAACTTGGAACACACTACGATACTCAGTGTGGACCACGAGAATCGAGTATCGAGTATAAAATATCACGGTGTATACTTACCATAAGAATGCTTAGTAATACCTGCTTCTTAGCGGCTCGATAGTAATATATATAATGTTATCGTCGATAATATTATTTGATGATATTTTGCAAGTAAAGATAATTTTTTGTGGGATTATTACTGGCGATGTGATTCAGTGAGATGCGTTCTAGAGTTTTTAAACATTTTTTTAGGAAATAGGCAGCATCATTGATGTGAAAAGTATGGCTCTGCAGTTATCAAGCTACTTACCTTATCAAGAGATCACAGACAATGATTGTCCTTTTTGGAAGAGCCAGATAATTATGTCCAAAATAAAAGACGATTTTCCCAAGTTACGCTACAAAAACTGGTCACGTTTTGCAATTTTTCTTGCTTATTTTTTAATCACCATGTCATCTTGTTGTTAAGGTGATAAATGGTAAAATAAAACACACATTTATAGCAAGAACACTGATTTCTCATTTTCTTTGACCACATTTTTCATTATTTACATAATATTATTATTTAGAAAAAACACAATGTTTGATACTTACAACAAATATTTTGGTACAATTCCAGTCGACATCGATATGGCATAACTTAGTTTCGATTAGTGTCTGACCGAAATTTTACTTATGTGTCCGCAGACCGACAGGGCCTACACCGTATGAAACATTAGATTATATTAGTAGATATAGAGTTTGCATATAGATGCAGTTATAGTTATATGGTAAACTAGTGACTAACCATCATCGTCAGAAAATATGTCGATAACAGTTGTTCGTCATTAGTTCTCGGTAAAAGTATCGATAAAGAAACGAAAAATTGGGATTAAAAATATGTATTTAAAAAAAGAACAGAAGAAGAGTAAACACAAGGCAAATTAGAAATAAAACAGCAAAATTAAATAAGGAAATATCAAAATTAAATTTATCCAGCGTTCACCCTATAGGATTTCCAGGACACTCTGGATCAAGACGAATTTAAGGGCTCATTCATTGAAATCAGTTCAATAGGCAGCGTTGTTCATACAGAGAAAACTTTGAGGATATTGTTTTGTCCCTGATTTTCTCTCTCCCTTTTTTTGCTATACCAGCCCTGCTGAGAGGGCCTCATAGAAGGCGTCAGTTCATTAACCCGCAAAAGGCTGATGTGGAGGACTAAGTAATGCCTAACTCTTCTCATTCTTAGAAGGGGCCCGTGCACAACAGTGGGACAGTAATGAGCAGGATTTCATTGTACCAAAAATGTCAGCTGTTTTTTGGAACCAAACATCTAATTTCGGTCAGACACTACTTGCGACAGAATATAAACATCACTTACATAATACAAAACACTGATTCAAAATTGTTTATAAAATTAGTGAATTACCTATCTATACATTTATTTGATATAGGCAAAATAACACACGGGTATTTTAATATAACACATGATTATTTATTATAATTCTGGCTGTTGTTACACAATGTTATATTTGCTATGAAAAACTTCTGATTCAAAAAATACCAATTTACAAAAAAAAAAGTATCTTATCTATTTCTAAAAAAAACTTCAACATAGCTATTCTGTTACAACATCTCGCATATCGATTCGAATATCACTTTTACTGTCGGTTGATATTTGATGAATTGACATAGAATAGATTTTTATTTCATGTAAACCAGATACAGGCACTTATGAAATGTCGAGACTCTAGGTGCACGGTTCCAAATAGTAGATTCTATCATGTATCAGTCAACTACAGACTTTTATGCGGGTGAAAAATATGCATATTTAGTTTTGTTTCCAACGTAAAATTATTATGTATCTACGAAAGTTACACATTTATTCAACGTAATTCGGTCTGCTCGTAAACTGTATCTATACACTTACATAGTTATACATTAGAAAATAGTCAGAAATTATTGGACTTTTACTGTGTATCTGTACACTTACATAGATATACTTTTAGATAAAACTGAGTATAAGTATGTATGTGTCATAAATAAAAAAGTAGAAGATTAAAAAACACAATTTTCATTTTATAATATAACGGCCTTATGTTTAAAGCCATGTACGAAGTTTCAAAGCTTTACTCCTTACAGAGACGAAGTTATAACGATATTATATTTTTGAATTCTTAAAATCGCTCTCCTGTAAAATTTGATTTTTTCAGTTACTTAGTTTTACATAGGAGGTGTCGCTATGGAGAAAAACCTGCAAGAAACTCCATGGTAACTCTTTTCAAATAATAGATTACAATCTTGATCAGCACAATGTTGTGGTAAAAGCTGCGAGAATAATGTAATTTAATGTGAATAAAATAAGAATAGGATAATAAATAATTTGCCTCTGAATAAGATTGCCATGGCAGTTACAAGCTGACCAGTGGGCCGAGCACGAATGTTTTGACGTATAGTAATGTAAATGTAATCAAATGTAGAACCAAAAATACACGTTTAATCCATGATATTTTTTTTGAAAAATATTCAATATTTTTACATTTTTATGAAACGAGTGCGTTTGTTGCATAAATTTGAACAAAAATGCGATAGAATCATCGTATTTTATAATCAAAATTTGCTTACGTTTACGTCACTATACGTCAAATCATTCGTGCTCAGCCCACAGGTCCGACAAACGGCACCCGTTCACGAGCATGACGCATGCGTCAGCATCGCCAAGCTCGACCACAATGAAGGGAACTCAACGGCCCGACACTCAACGCCACCATCAGCGAGACATTTTAGTGAGCATGACAGAACGATGATAAACGATGACAGAACATACGATAATAAACGTTTAATTTAATGACAGTAGCTTATAAACATGTTCATAGCTCTGTTATTTAGTTATCGTAGGTAAGTCAATTTTATGACACGGTTGGCGCAGTGGCTACGCGATTAGCTTTGTACGCTACGTGCCGCGAGTTCCATACCAGCACGGAGCAATTATTTGTATGATCTACAGACAGTTGTTTCGGGTTTGAGTGTGTGTGCATGTGAGATGTATGTTTGTAAACTGTACCCTCGATACAGGAGAAATCCTAGTAAGGCGCAACGTTTTTTAAAAGAATTAATTCGTCAAATATCATCGACAATAAGAGTGAGATTTGAATCGATATGATGTTTTTACAGTAAATATACGAAGCCTACACAGTTATACTTCATTTGAAATAAGATTAGAAATTGTAATAAACCTTTTCTACAGTTCGTTCAACCGATTTTGACTTCTATTCCGTTGGCATAAGGATGGCATTAAAAGCAAAAACGTGGTTACAATACCAACTATTTGCTGCAGCTGCCATTTGTCATGCCACTAACGCAATAGAAGTCAAAATCGGTTGAATGGACTGTAAAAAAGGTTTATTTAAATTTCTAATCTTATTTCAAATGGAGTATAGATAAAGTGAAAACATCCAATTTATTCTTTACAATAAATTAATCCAGATTATGGCAGGAAGATAAAGCCAGAATTTGTGGAGAAGGTTGATACAAGACAGTTATCAATTCACACAAATCACAACATCTATTTGTGCTCTTATAATGTTTACAAACCATGTTCGCTTTACATAGAACGAAAATCAAAGCAACACTTATAAATGATACATGATTTTAAAGGCTTACACTTACAATTTGTTTATTGTGATGAATAAAAACGTATAAACTTTAAAGAATGTAAAATATTTCAGATATGTATATTCCTGTAAACGAAGTATGATAAAATCATAATATACAGGATGTCCCAGGAAACCTGTACCAGCGAAGGTCTGTGGACACTGACCACTGAATATTACAAAATAATTAATTTCTCGAAAACTACAAAATATCGTAGAACATACATGGGGGTTCAATCAATGAGTATTAGTGTCCCCTGACCACAGACCTTCGCTGGTACAGGTTTCCTGGGACATCCTGTATAACGAAATGATTATAACTTTAAAACTGCTATCGAAGTAACAACGAACATCTCCATCTATATACAATATTATAAAAATACTTTTACATCAGACGATTTGTATAACATCGAAAATACATTTAAACTGTTCCATTATCATGTCAGTGATCGTATAAAAGTATTGTATAGCATAAGGGTAATTTTAGAATATAATATATATTATATCTATCATCCGATAAAAGTTAAAGATATGATTTACACATTCATGATAATAAATAATATTATAGTTTAAAAAAAAAACTAAAGAAAACGCTTTTGTCATCCAAACTAAAGGTGTATGCAAAATTTCAGCTCAATCGGAAACCGGGAAGTGGGTCAAATTTAACTTACAAGATTTTTTTACATAGTTACAAGTGAAGCTAATAAAAGCGTTTTAAAAAAGGAGACTCGTGAACATCATCGTGGTTGGAATTTATCGAAAAACATAATAACAGGTCCTCTTAATATATATTAAATTCACACAAATTACTTTCTTCACACGAAGTCTTACATATTTTATCATACACCACTCGAACACACACAGTAATAAATCTTCATCGTGTAGTGATAACAACAAGTATATGAATCATATAAATTTAATTTTTTATCTTATTATTTATTCAAAAGTCCGACACACAATGTCGATACGTACCAACCAGAGGACCAGCCCCTGAATTCATAAGAATACGAAGAAGTTTCCAAGCGTCATTGATTTTAATACAATATTCATTGGCGAGCCTTCGTTTTTCGCCGCTAACTAATCATCTATGCTAGCTGTTTCTAGAAAATGAAGAGAAGCGCGTCTTTACCTCGAGTACCCCACCGTATAACAACGGTCGCGCTTAGAGGAGGTACTCTCATTGGTCTGGTTTATCAAATGATGTATTCGGAGTGCTTTCTACTTTTTTCAGTACTATTTTGAATGCAAAAGTGTGTTTTGGAGAGACAGATGCTGGGCGAGGAGTCTGAGGTGATCGCGGAGGAGGCTCCGGTGGCATCTCAGAACGAGTCCTCGTACGTCGAGGTAGTGGTGGATTGCATAACACTGGAGCTGATAGTGGTTCTTTTGGTCTCTGCGGAGAAGGTCTATTCGGAGACAAGTGACCAGGCGATGGATCCAGAGTAGGTGGTGGCAACATCAACGGTGGAAGATTAGCGCACGGTGATCCACGTGAACCTCGACGCTCCTTCAATCCCATAGGCGGTGGCGGAGACATCGGTACATCATCATCGTCAGCCGCTGCAACCACCACCACCGGATCATTTCTCAATAATGGAAGCTTTATTTCAGTTGTATCTGACGTAATAGACCTTCTAAAGTAATTCAATCCATTTTCTATCTCAGCTAGCGCACGCCTCACAAATGGGAAACTCTCCGATATCTCTGAAGTGGACTTTCGCACAGGAAACTCGGTTTCACTGTCACGTTTCCTCGGTCTACATCGCTCGAACGTTGGATCTCCTGACGCTGCCACCGTTTCAGAGACCTGTCTTGTTAGAGCCGAGTGCTTTATAGAATCCGACTTTGATCGGGGTTCCCTCGTTTTCGGTGTCGGGGAACGTCGATCGCCGAACTTTTTACTGGCTGCACGCTTGATGGAGGAGAAAAGTCCGAGTTTCTCTGGCGGCTTGTCCGTTGGGGGGGCGGGCATAGGTGCAACAGGAGCTGAGGAAGGGCCAGGGGTGGGTTCGGGAGCGGGACGGGGGAGGTTCCCCTCGCGTTAGTTGTGCCGAGAGTCTGAAGACGGAACATCGCTCGAGCCGGTGGAGGAGAGGGTGGTGTTGGATCCGTAGGGGTCGAGCGAAGACTGCACGGACATGGAGCGGCCGGTGCGTCGGACTCGCGCCGGGGAAAGTTTGCCTGGATCTACGCTGGCCGGGTCTGCCTGCAACAACAGCGGTTTCAGCGCTCTATTCAATGTACTACTACTTATTACAATAGATGAAATGTAAGGAAAGATTAGAAGTTCTAAAAGTGAAGCACTAAAAGGAATAGAGAATAGAATACGCTGGAAAATTCCCAAAACAAAGCTTATCAATCAAATTAGCTCTCACACCATGATGTCATCAGTATATCTTGCTAAACTATGTCATCCGTGGACGAAATTCATGGAATACACTACCAAATCCATGCGGTTGATAATATTATTCTAAATATGACACTTAGACTTAATCAATTTTAAAATGAAAAGTAAACTGACTTCGTACAGCACCTGGTATGCGAGAGCGTTCATGATGATGGAGTAGGGCACCAGGCCGAGCGGGTGCACCTCTCTCATCAGCACGTTGGCTGGAATCTTGTGGAACTGGATATATTCCAGGAAATTTCCGATCACTTCCTTCAGGTTCATGTTCTGGTTTGTATCGCAATATTTCTTGCTCCACATCAGTGCGGCCTGCAAATGTTGTTAGATATATTACAAAATTGTAAATCTTGCTTTTGCCTAAGGAAGTTTTTTTTAAAAGTATGAGCCTCAAAATATGTTTGTTAGTTTTGTACTGGGACCCAAATATGGAATACCAATATGGATGAAAGTAGTTTGTTTGTTACACAGAGTGCTGGCTACGTTGAATGCCCTGCAATATGGTTGAGTTGAGCAATGCTAACACATACGTCATACTCGTGAGATACATGAATAGCTGCCGTCTGTTGGGACTGATTACGTCATAGCTGCTTGCCCTAGCAAGCTTATCAAAAATTTCTTAATCATTTTGTAACCAGGCTTTTTTAGTTTAGACTTTGTCCTCGAGAACAATGTACTTTTATATATTATTGTAAGAATTATCAATTTAAAAGAGTAATCATGCAGTTTCTTGACGGTTTTCCTCCATAAGAAGTCTACTCTGTACCTCTGTGGGATGTGGTACCTAGAGTTTACATATTCCTAATAACCTGTATTGGTTTACAGGATAAAAACAACTTATCTTCATTTTCTTAATCTTCATGCAAAGCCTGAATCGATTCAGATTTTTGAACCTATACTGTGTTTTAGAGTCTCATATATCTATTACTTTCTCGCTGGGAGCTAAGCTACCTCGCACAGTTCCGGTGAAAACGCAACCTTAAGCTCCACAGTAGTTTGCAATACCTTGACCAACACGGCGGCTCCAAATGTACTATATTACCTGGAATTTGGTAAACTCATCGGCTCTCAGCTCATCCCGCGCTAGTATTAGCCTGACGACGTGTTGGGGCAGCAACGTGAATGAACCGAGGTTTAGCACCTCATTGCCATGTTCATCAACGAACTCCAACACCTGTGAAGAAAAGAACAAGTTAATAATGTCATAGAGTAGCATGCTGACACTGTTTTCCTCCCAGCTTTTATTTCTATAGACATACAAACATAGGATTGTTTTGTTTTTTGTTTAAACTTTGGCTCTCACTACGATTTCTCCTGTATCGAGGGTACGTTACAAACATACATCTCACATGCACACACACTTAGACCCGAAAAAACTATCTGTAGATCATACAAATGTTTGTTATGTGCGGGGATCGAACCCGCGACCCGTAGCGCATAAAGCTAATCGCTTAGACAATGCACCATGTCGTTTATTGCTATTAGCAATACATCTCCACACAAAATCATCAGCACAAAAGTACGACTTGCTAGCATAACGCCTATATTCCCCGTAGAGTTATGCAGTGGTGTAAATTTGTACACCCACGTTTCATTGATGCTGTTATTAAGACCCATGGAACAGGAGGCGAGCCTGTTATCATCAACCAGATGAAATCCCGAAATCCTGACTATTTTTGAGAATTTTTTAACAGAAGATCCCAACTAATTGGTGCTCAACCTGGAAGTTGAACTTCACCCTCAGCATCAGTAGTCGCATCGTATTGAACAGCAGGTTTTTTTTGTAATTTCAGGGTTGGTCTTATAGTAAAAGTTGTTCATAATGATGAGTAGAATCCACTCCTTAAAGGATGCAGGTGACTAAATCGCCACCCTGCTAACAAATTAGGACCTTATACTACAAATATACTCGTACAGCAACCCACCTTCTGTACCAGCGACTTGGTGCACTTGTACTGTATGTATCTCTCAGCAGACGCGAGGAGAGCGCACACAGTATCCACAGTAATGCAACATTGCACGAAACCGGCGCACGCGCGACGGAGCTCGTCTAACCCGTAGTAGTCAGCGGCGTTCATTACACCTGAAATGTGATAACAGTTATTTAAATATTACCACGTCCACGTCAAAGTGTACGCTACTAGACACTAGGTACTGTATTAAAGAACATATTTTATGTACCATACTTCAAGCAAATAAAGATTATTTTCATTTCATAAATAAATAATTAAAGATCATTTCATATCAAAGTGTACTGTTAAGGTGCTTGTATAAATTCAGTCACTTGTGCAGGTTATAGTCCGCACATGTAGCCCGCACCTTTACATTTTCCACACATCGCTGTCCAAGCCGTCTCGCTTCGACCCACCAAACAATAGGCTAGGCTGGTCGGAGGATTATAAACTATTTTCCTACAAATAGCGATCATATTTTCCGCTTTAAATAAACTATAAAAAGAAATAGGTAATATATGCTTGACTTGTTACCATACTCATAATAAAACCTCTAAAAATAAGTCACCTACGCAAGTTTTCAATTTCGTGTAGTATTTTATATTTCGGGTACCAACGTACAAAACAACAATATTGTACTACGCATCATGAGTGTAGGCCATATTTATATGGATGGAAGCGTACTCCAAGTTTTAATAAAGTCTGACCTTTGGACCAGAATATTGCCGCCATTTTATTATTAGACACAATACGAGTATCTTGTGCCATCTGAAGAATTTTGTTTATGAAAATATTGTCCCACACATTTCCTCCTATACCAATTTCTCCTGTACCGTGGAACGTTCAGTTTACAAACGTCATCTCAAATGCACACACACAGACCCGAGACTACTCAGTAATTCATCAATATAATATTTTTGTATGCTCATTGAAAAGAAGATGTATTACTCTTCAAAATAAACACAATCATAACTGGTCTCAGATTTATATAAGGTTCTACCTTTCTAGTCCCGACCCCTTTAGGGGTTATCTACTAATCATTAGATAAGATATTTATTTATTTCTCTCACAATGTAGTAGACACGATAAATACAGTAGGGGCTTGAATATAGTTATCTGCATGGTGAGAGCTGGTGCCCGTTGTAGGTTTGTAAAACAAACCTGTATTACAGGTCACCAGGCCCCACGAGGCAGTTGCATACAAACTAGGCCTTAAATCAGTCGTTATTCACCGAAATACATGCAAATAGAAACAAACAAATTATTTAAACAAGCTGTTATGAAAAACAATAAAAGGCATAAAAAGAAAAAGAAGCAGACGTTGAATAATGAGTTATTGAATGTGGATGATGTGTGTTGTGGTAGGTGTGGTGTGAGGGTGGTAAAGTTAGAAGTGAGTGCATAATTAAACGGTAGTTCAGAGACATAGGCATATGTTAGTACTTAGCGGAAAAGATGAGATGAGAAGACCAGGACCCCAAGAGACGTTAAATCAGACTAGCCCGTTTAAAATTAACAAATTATATCAGCATATGTAGTAATGCTTCTGTGTCATCGTAGCTCAGTGTTTTTAGGTATTTAGATACCTTTAGTTTGCAATTTGGTTTGAGAAGCGGATAGATGTTGAGCGTGCTGTTTACCTTATTATAAAGGTAATCACCGAGGAATCATTATAAACAACTTTGTATAAGACCAACCCTCGAAATCGTCAATTATTCCATACGTCATTTAGTCAAGTAATATTGAATTATTTGTAGGGAACAGTTGATTTAATTTTCTTGATTTTAGGGTTGGTCCTAGAGTAAAAGTTGTTCAAAGATGAGTAAAAATCCCCTTTCCTTTCTTTCCTTTTTCCTTTCTTTCCTTCCGTTTCTTTTCCTTTTTTTCTTTTTTCCCCTTGAAAGGACTGGACTAGAAAGGTATGACCTTGTATCAAAACCAATGTTTTCTCGTCCATATAATGTAAATTATTATCTTATTATTATTTTCTTTCAGATTTCCCAGAAACGAGCATTTTAAGTTATATAAATTAAATTATCCCATGATATAACTAATAACTTGGTTCTATCTTCTTGGGGAAATTAGACGTTCATTTTATATTAAGAGAAGCACTAATTTACAAAACATTTCTGTACTTATTAAGAAGTTCTAAGAATTCAGCGTATTGAAAATAAAGTTATAAACTTTCGTAATTAAACAAAGAAGCCTTGTCTTCAAGTTATGGAGAGAATTCGCTTTAAACTGCGCTAAACGTTGTAACGTTGTAACAATAGGTATCTCTTGGAATACATTTTTCTTCTTTAAGCGAGTTTGTTAAAGCGCCTGTTACACGGTTGGCAACCGAGTGAAATGAAGTGACCTTGGCAGTTTAAAACCGTTTTTACAGTGGTTTGGAACCAAATTTCTTTTGACCTCCCAACGTGGAAACATGACTTTTTGTGGGTAATTGGCCGATTTCATTTTAAACATCTGTTATTTTATCAAAGAAAATTGCCCTATGCTTGGTGATTCTAGTGATATCAGGCCTGATATGAAAACCATGTTCATTCATGTCAGTTTACATACATTAAGATGATCAAAGAAAAATTATAATTAAATTCCGTATTTTCCTTTTGTTATTAATTGTACGATACCACGAGAACGCCTTTCGTTAGTTAACAATCTGTTAATTAATATTACCATCGGCTTTACATTATATAAATATGGAGAACAAAACTTCGACTAAATCATTATCTAAAGGATAATCCTCTCTATAATATTCATACGGGTATTAATTTCTATATCAAGTGCTGACCTTTAAGAGTTAATAAATAGATAATATCGCAACAACACTTGATAAAGGCACAATTTATCACGTACATGATTACTTTCACTGATTTTGTGTGAATGCTTGTTATTTACAATGTTACCATGGATACAACCTTGGTTGCGTAGCTGTTTAGACGTAGATAAAATGTAATTTGAATACAGAACAAATTGTATTCAATGTTATTTTGTTCTCATTTCGGCTTTTACAAACAGTTTTAATTGATTTCACACCTTAGATTATTTATAATCTAAGTTTCACACACAATTTTCTTAAAACAACAGCTTTATCGGCTTTCAACTTTGAGTATCTAGCTCAAAGGCTTTCACCAAAATCCATTTTGTTATAATGCTCCATGTTTTCAGGAAATTAAATAATGATTTACTTACAGGAACATTTTTCAAGTCTTTTTTAGATCTAGATGGCGCCGGCGTTTCTTACTGACTGCTATCTACGAAGGCGCGACTTGTTTCTTCATAAATCATATTCTATTAATATCTGGCTTGATAACCAACGAACGCGTTGTAGTCATTCAAATAGATGCTACTGTTCATTTGCATAATGTATGAATTTGGGTCCAAGTTCAATTTGGAGACTGCTTCGTAATCGTGAAGCATAAGGCGTAGATCATCCTTCACATTATTCATTACTTATGATTAATTCCTTGGCTTAGTCATGAAGAATAGATTCAACGCTACGGCAAAATTTGCATTTTTATTTTTTCCTGACCTTTCTAATCACAACCGGTCACCTGCAGCCGAGAGCAATACGAATATCTGCATTTCGTCAATTTTTTTTTTTTTTTTTTTTTTTTTTTAATAATAATAATAATAAATTCTTTATTACAGTAAGGGCACAAAAAATTGGTACAGGAGAGACTTATAAACTAGTAATTATGTCATTACATACATCCAATTTAATAGCAGTAGGACACTGGTAACCATGGTAAGACTTAACTTGTGTTATGGTTGTCAGTGCGCACTTCACATTTGTAGTAAAATAAACCATAAGTAATAATGTAGGTAAATAATATAACATAATATTATTACAAAAGTTGGGTACTTAGTAATATTTAAAAAAATAAAACTTACAGAGTAAAAAGAAAAAAAACTATAATTTTAATTTAAAATTTGCATGCATGTATGGTGTGGAGTATGTTGTGTATGTGAGGGTGTGTGTTGTGTATGTGAGGGTGTGTGTTGTGTATGAGCGGGTGTGTGTTGTGTATGAGAGGGGGTGTGTGCGTATGAGTGTGTTAGGTCAACCTTATTATGTTAAAAGATTTTCCGTTTCCTCATAGTTTAGAGTCATAAGCCAAGCAGTGACTTTGTTTTTGCAAGAGTACTTGCTTTCGGAATAAATGTTGCAATGTTTGTTTACGATGTTGTATAAATGGCTACTCATAATATAAAAGTGACGTTTGGCAGCACTTGTTCTATGTGCAACTGTTTCGCAGACCTTATAAGCATTACGTCGATTTAACTGGTTAGCATCAAACTTCAGATTTGGATGCTTACGAATTATGGTATGAAGTACAAAAAGCTGTCTTACAGTTAATAACTTACATTCTGAATATAACAGCTGTGTGGAATATCGAAATGGTTTGAATTTCATAACTTTTAAGACAGCTCTTTGCGCGCGCTCTAGTTGGATGAAATTAGACTTTGGAGCTCCTCCCCATACTGATATACAGTAAGAGAGTATAGACTGGGCTAGTGCATAGTAGACAGTTTTGGCCGTTTTAGAGTCAGTAGAATGCCGGAGATTTTTGAAAATGTAGATAAGTTTGCGAACTCTGGAAGTTAGTTGCTTTAACTGATTTTCCCAACTCATTAGTTGGTCTATGTATACGCCGAGGTATTTTACATGGGAAGATCTAGTTAAGAAATGACAAGAGCAATTAGGCAAGGTATTTACACAAGAATGAGCTTTAAGAGAAAAATTCTGAGTTGAAGGGAGATAATTAGATTTAAGTGAAAATGTTATATATGAGGTTTTATTTAAATTAAGGGTTAACAGATTAGAGGTTAGCCAGGTCATGACTGTTTTGAGGGCTTTTTCAGCATAAGTAATGGTTTCAGTCCAGTTATTACCGTGTATCAGAAGGGCAGTATCATCAGCATAAGTATAAATGGAGCAATTTTGAGAGGAAATTTTACAGAGTGAGTTAATGTATATTAAAAAGAGTGTAGGGCCTAATATTGAGCCCTGAGGGACACCGTAGTCCAGAAAAGCTTCATCGCTCATATATAAGCCGATTTTTACACTTTGTTTACGTTCTGACAAATAATTTTTTATGATTTCCAATCCGATTCCTCGAATACCAATTTTATCCAGTTTATTCAATAAGATGGGTACAGAGACGGTGTCAAATGCCTTAGATAGGTCTAAGAAGATACCTAGGCAATTCATTTTGGAATCTAGTTTTTCAATGACATGATCAGACAAAGCAGCAACTGCATGTTCAGTAGATTTACCTCTTCTAAATCCATACTGATTAGGTGATAACAAATTAAATTTTTCAAGGAAATCCACTAAACGGTTGTTGATAACTTTTTCTAATATTTTAGATAATACTGGAAGGACTGATATTGGTCTATAATTGTTGACGTTGGCTCTATCTCCGCTCTTAAAAATAGGGTGAACTACGGCTTTTTTGAACACTCGAGGGAATATGCCAGTAGATATGGATGTATTGCAAATATGAGTTATAATAGGCGCCAAAACATTAGAACAAGATTTAAGGAGTTGAGAAGTTATACCATCCCAACCAGGCGCGCTATTATTTCGGAGGGTAAAAATTATGTTTTTAATTTCAGTTTCGTCGGTTGGCAAGAGAACAAATGAATTTGCGGAAATGTTGGTATTGGTATCGTACAGGTGTTCAGGCAAAGGATTGTGTTTGGCAGCTAATTTTTTACCAACACTAGCGAAAAAATCATTTACGGCATTAATAGATTTTGACTTATCGATGTCTTTTAAAAGTTCAGTTGGCGGTGTCGAAATAGTTTTAGAGTTGATGACAGTTTTAATAAGATTCCAGGTACGCTTAGGGTTATTTTTGGCTTTTTGAAATTCGGATTTTTCGTAGGCTGTTTTTAGATTTTTTAGAAGTTTGTTGCAAAAATTACGGTAACGAGTAAATGTAATTTTTATTATTTGATTCTCAGGATCTTTCATAGATTTACGGTGTAGGTAATCTCTATTACGAATGCATCTCAGTAGTCCTGGTGTAATCCAAGGTTTTAATATTCTAGCCCTTGAAGTTACTGTAGTTGTTTTCGAATATTTCGCTATAATTGAGGTAATTGTGTAGGTTAGGGATTCCGCGATCGCATTTGCATCAGTCAAGTCCATCATTTCGCTAAAATCTCTGGTGTCAATTTCGGTCACAACTGCGCAGTAATCTACAGTGGTTCTAAGGTATGAAGATTTAGTGGTATTTGTCTTAGAGCTTATACTACAGAGTACGGGAGTGTGGTCCGTGATGGCTGTATCAAAAACGAGCGTAGTTGATTTTAGATTCGTTCTGGCAATAGCGTGATCCAGGCAACTATTTTCACGCGTATTTAAAAAGTGGGTAGGTAAAAATCCATGAGATGCAATTAGATTGAGATATTCGTTTGCATTTTGACTGAGATTATGTGGGGAGATATTAATGTTCATATCACCCAATAAGATAGCATTTTTATGGGATGACGTAGTAGCGAGAACTTTATCTAAGCTATTGGTGAAGTTATCTGTGTTACGTATTGATGGAGGGCGATACAAAGCGACGATGGCAATATCATTATATTTTAATTAAAATTAAAATAAATTGATGAAACATCGATAAGCAAATTATTTCTTAAGTATTTAACTAAAATTCGTAAAAGACTTTGAAAGAAGCTATAACTGGAGAGAAATGTGTTTTTCTTACCAAAACAGAAACAACTGAAGGCGCGTGAACACCTTCGCAAGAAGTTGGCAGTTGCCTATGGCATTAAGTTCGCGTTTGTGCAGTTTTTTTACCTACTGCTGGGCACAAGCCTCTTCTCAGAATGAGAAGGGTTAGGCCTTACTTCACTACGCTAGCCTAGTACGGATTGGTGGAGTACACACATCATCGAAAACTTTACGGGGCCCACTCGGGTGTGCAAGTTTCGTCAAGATGTTTTCCTTCACCGTTAACGCAAGTGATGATCAAATTCTGATCCGCACATAAATTCGAAAAGTCAGACCTAGCCTACGTTTAACTGCTAGGCTATTACTTGTGCATAAAGCATTAAATAAATAAATAAAAATCAATCTAGACAAAGACAATCTACAGACCACGTCTATTTCAAAAAACTATAGTAACTAAAGCTTTTAACGGACATTAATTAGCGTTTAATCAATTTACGTACCATCTTAACGCAATAGCAGAAGGCAGCTCTAATAGAATTGCTAACATAGTTTGTGTATAAAGCTTTTGCGTTCGGTTCTCATTCTGTACCTAATAATGAATCGAATTTAGGAGGATCGTATGTTGTAATGGAATTTACGGCACGGTTGTGGCACGAAATGAACTTACATCAGTAAGGTATTGTCCCAACCACCAGTCTGCTCACACATTGAGTGAGACGACGATATAAGTTTACAGTTCAGACTGTAGATAGGTATTAGTAACTGAGCAATTTTCAACTTATTCGGTGAAGTTTATTTTTGAGACTAATTAAAGAATGATATTGAACTTAAATACATTCTTGTGGTGAAACGACACCCAACTTGCCAAAAAAAACCTGTTAGATGTCAGTTTGAAGGCGTAACACATGTTTATGGTCAAGAAGGAAAAATAAACACATTTACAAACCTAGTTTGCGGATTATAAATAACTTTATCTACCCTCATATCGTAAAGTTCTGAAAATTCATAAGTTTTATTATGATACTGTTTTCTTAGCTATAAAATAACTTTTTTCTATTAAAGTACACTTCGGATCGACCAAAGAGATATCCATTTCAAAGAGATAAAAATTAGCTCTGCCTTTTGTAGCGTGCGCTAGGTTGCATGCGCGGTTGACTGATGGGTTTCGGCGCCATTATTGTGTTTCTTTTTGTTTTAACTTTAGTCTTTTATTAAAATAGGTACTACCTATTGCATGAGTATAGATAAAGTAGTGAAGGAACTGCACATAACAAGGTTTTAAAACACTCGTGTGATACTAGCACTCGTATTTTAATAAGTATTAAGCAACAGTTTCATAAACTACTAATTATTTTTGACAATTATTTCCTAATAACTCAAATTCCAATTTATTCACAGTTAAAGCATTTAAAGTCATCATCAATCAATGTTATTTACCCGAAAATTCTATCAGTAACAGTGTTCTGAAACTTTTTCAAACGAAATCAAGAGTTAATTCACAATGTCAACATTTGACACCCTTTTGTACAACTTCACGGGATGTTTGTTAAATTCAACACCTATTTCGGTAATCTGTTAATGTTTAATGGTGACTTTTTACAAAAGGCTTGTAATTGCGTTCTGAGTGACAAGGGACAGAAAGTTTTGAATGGGAATACGTAGATTAACCTTAGAATTTAACAGTATAATTATGGAAGCCATTACACAGTTAAATTGGATTTTGATTGACGTAAACAATTCGATTAGTATGGTAGCGAGATGGGAGTAATTTATGGATATTGCCGATCAACGTCATGAACAGATTTGCATGAGCTGCTCTTTACAACCAAATGCAAGTTGCTGCTAGAAATAGTACTTTATCTAAAACAAACTTTAAACTCAGTAAATTCTATTCTATTAAAAATGCGCACTCATTTGTTTAAAACGCCCAAGATAACATAGTCAAGCATCACGCCTGGAAAAACAGCAAACTCTTTAAAAATACAGCATTAATAAGAGCTACTTTGAAACTTTGTTTAAAATGGAATATGAAACCCCGTTAAAACAAAACAAAAAGTAAGATCCAACAAAGTCTAGTGTGGTAGGTAAATTTATTTTCCTCGTAAATGTAAATTAAGATGTAGATAGCTTCTGCTGAATACCAATTACAAAGATAACCACTATTGAGCGACGACGATTGGTATTCTACGTTGAAACAAAAAACAGAATTCAATTTACGCCAACGTTAAACTTGATTTTCTTTTCAGCTTTAGCTTATAGGCATCGATTTTTCCGATTCGTAATAAATTCCACTCGGCCACGCTCCACTTCACTCATTGTTGTTAAATCGGAAATTGAATCGAGTTCTCCTTTTTTTTTACGTTTCGTTGAATGGCCGCACAAAATTCAATTCGAATTCGGACCTAGCTAATGAAAAACAATTTTGGGCCTGGACTGACTGGTGTTTAAGTTAATGTGTTCGGTAATCGATTTTACATTGAATTTCAATTCAAAAAGTAGTTTGCAAATTAATGAAACCCAAATAAGTCTGGAGACACGCCTTCAAACGACCTTCGAAGTAAATAATTTGACGTAGGTAATATCAAATTTAATTTTATCCATATAAACTCAGCTAATATTAATATCGATAAAGCTCTAATTACTATCCTAATAGGTGAAATAAGATTTATCGTTGATATTATTTTAAAGAAAAAGTTTTCTTATAGTGACTTCATGATTTAGAGATTGATTATCTGTTTCTCTTTCGTCTGTTTATCTTCTTTTGTTATAGATTTCTTTTCTTCTCTTTCTGGTGTGCAATAAAATTTATTGTATCTTCCAATGAAACACAAACTAAAATACAGTGCTAAAGATATCAACAAAATAACAAATTTGATACCTACATCGATTACAGATATAGAAAATATATTCTCCTTTACAGCCTTTGATGGCTGTTCAAATATTTTATCACACTCTTCTCTCCCCTAATATTTACCAAAAGCTTAAACAATATTAGAATTTCTATAAATAGTAGCAAGGCTTCCACTTACCAAGCAATGTTCTGGGTTGTAGAGTCACGCATCCGGTGTGAATGTATTCAATCAGTTGGCGAAAGACGTCGGGTTCAAATTCTTCTATGATCAATGTCTGATGCTGTTGCGAAGATGGCTGTCACAAAATATGATATAAATTACTTTCTGAACGATAAAATGAGGCTTGTAGTGTTCCATACCAAATTAAACTATGAGAAAATTAAATTAAGTCATTGTTTAATGTTTAATGTAAACACTTAAATTATTTCAAGAATTGAATCGGGAATACCCAATATCCAAACATCGGTATCGAAAAACTAGTATTTTTTTTTTGATGTGGAACACCCGTACATAATGCAAGTTGGACTTGTGAACCAAGTTTTATAATAATCATTGATATTTACAGTGCTTTTATTGAAAACTTAAAATTGAGTGCCTTATAAAATCATTCTTGACCTGAACTGAAACCAAATTTAAAGTTTTGCACAATCGAATGTCCACGTTGAACGTTCAATAAAATAATCTTGCCAATCTTCTGGTATCAGTGGAAAAATTGAGTATGGACCATAAGTAAAAATATGAATAAAGATTAATAAAAAAAAAACATGAAAACGACACCAAAATTGATTTTGTGGGTAGAAAAATAAATACTACAAACATATGCATGCTTCTTATGGCCGGACACACGTTACAATTTCTTTGGACTTTAAACTTGCACAAGTCTGCTTGACGCCGTAGTGCCAAACGATTTGTACAAGTTAATAAACTTGCAGAAGTTCTTCCCACACACGTAACTGCATACTTGTGCAAGTCTAAAATTGTGCAAATAAATAAACCGTAACGTGTATGACAGTAAACTACATTTGGTTTAATAAAGAATAAAAGTGAGCTTATAATTAAAAACGAAACAACATCGATTGACTCACCTGTTATAAAATTTAAGGAGAAAATTTTGACAATATCATGCAACACAACAATTGTGATCCAATAACCTAGTTTATTAAAATTTTAATTGGAAAAGATTTCAATTTGATCAGACGAATTCAGTCCTATACTACATTGTGTATTAAAAGGTGAAAATTTGTACAATATGAACACCGAGTACTCAATCCGATAAAATGTGAATCCCCTAAAACACCGTTAATTTTATTTTTACCTCTTGTATTGGTGCCAATTGCTGCGCGAAAGTCGATCTCTGTAGCGAACACAGTAAAAATTCAACGTTAACAATCCATGCTACTTTGAAATCTGTACATACATTTTTCCCTTTAAAAGATTTTCTGTCACGACTGTATAATTATCTATGAGAAAATATTATGGAACTGCAGAGGATTTATCTCTTGACAAAAGTTTTCCGCATTCGTGCATTTATATTATGAAGTTAGTCTTGCCCGAGTAATGAGAGCGAGTCCTTTTGAAATGGAATAAACATTATTTGTTGTTCACGGATTGCGTAGGTATTGAGATGTGGGCTGGGGGATGGGCCAATACGGTTCGAGGGTTTCATTGTGCATATTGGAAAGTCTTCTTTGCAATGGGAACAAAATTTATAACGAGAAAGAAGCTCAGTTTCTAAATGTTTATTTAAATAAATAAATTTTGTCTTTTCGTGGGACTTGTGTTTTGGTACAACAAATTGCAATATTTTTATTGTTTTAATCAAAATTAATTTAAGACGATCCGTAATATTTTGATACATCAATCAAGTCAAAGCATAAAATACTGAAAACAAAGAAAAAACATGCAACTCGTTGTACGTAACAACGAAATTTAGGATCTTTAAGAGCTTTACAACTAAAGGCCATTGACAACAATGATTTTTGTTAGTTTGCCATTTAGGAAGGTTAACATTCTCTTGCAGTCCAATACGATTTAATAAAAATGTGACAAAATTGCTTTTACCTGCTGTGCGGCATTTTGAAGGTTCAGCAGGGGTTCCGAAGATCGTTTTAGGAATAATCTTAGTTTGTTCTCTCTGGGTGCTGGTTCCTTCTTCCGTTGCGGACTTGGAGCTTGATAGAGCATCTTTTGAAATACTCTGGTGACAAAACAGTTTTGTAAATGAATTAATACATGATTGGAATGAAATAACTGTTATTGAGTTAATGAAGGTGCGCACGCTTGGGACACTTAAATTATTATTGTATTACTTCAATGTGAAACTCATCCTCCTTGGATTTCACCTGGACATGAAGTACCATGGCTGGTTTGGAAATCTTTTAATAGACTACGATCCCAAGTCGACCGAAGCAAATATAATCTTCACAGGTAGAATTACACGGATGGATTAGACCTACAGTGCGAGTGCGGCGTCTCTCCGCAAACCATGGCCCACCTTCCATCCTACGCCGTTTGCCCTACTACCTGCACGCGTGAGGAGCTAATGTCCGCAACTAATTCTGGAATTCACGTGGCAGAATACTGGGCAAAGTATATTTAATTTGCCATTGACACGCTAAGAAGAAGAATGAACAGATGAATGATGAGATGGAGATGAGGACTGTCTCAAGATTTTGGCACTTAGTAGAGAAAACGAGTATAATAGACAAGTCTTGACTATAGTAAGCGCACGCTCTAACTAAGCAATTGTTTGGGCTACCACATTATATACAACCACAAAAACTTCGACAATGTTTTGCCAGATATGCAGTGTCAACAGGGTAACATGGGTAACAAAGAAATACTTCATAATGATGTCAGCTATGTAAGGAATTTCATGATAAAAACCTTTATGAGTGACAGCCCTATCTTTTTTGTTGCCAAGCTAATTTAATAAAGACCCGTTGCAGTATTATATGTAGGCCTAAGTATGGCATTCTTTGTTGGGTTTATTATGAAGAATGTGATTTGTGATAATATTACAGTAGAAGTAATAAAAGAAGGAAAAATAAAAATAATGTAATATTTTGTAGTTTTAATATTTACTTCCTGACTCGTAAATGCGCAAATGCATTTGATAAATCCAATTGCACTTGAAACCAATTGTTAAAAAAAGTCAAAAGTACAAATACAGGATATTTTTTTATGTAGTACGCAAAATTTGCAAAGCTATTCAGTATCCGATGCCAAATGCTGCAAATGCCGCAGTACGAAAATTCCCTCCATAGCAAAATAAAAATTTGATTTTGTATGGCTTGCGCTAGTAAATTATGCGTGTCCCGCACACCAAGTCGAATTTTCGTTTTGTTTTAAAGTGTATCCCAATACTAAGGTTGCATTTAGGAACAGAGACTGAATAACACTACAAATTATGCGCACTACATAAAAATAATATTCTGTATATCCCAGAGGTGGTTCCCTTTAAAATATCTCTGAGAGCAATTGTCGTCCACTCTTTAATAAAAATACCAACCTGCTCCGAGCAGCCAACACAGCTTTTACAGCGCACACTGGCTCCCTGGTGTCGCCTACCAGGAAGGTGACGTCACATAGTTCAGGCATAGAGGCGAGGAACTTCATGTCCTCAGCCAGTCCTGACTTGTTCTCGAAGGTGCTGAGGTCAGGCTCGGCCTCCATTGCCGCTAGCGCCCCGCTTCGCATTGACGACTGCACAAAAAACATAGTATTGGTATGAAGATGGCCATATTTTTAGTCGGTGTCATCTATTGGTACAAGCTACAAACACGAGTGTAGCATGACCGGACGTATAACTCCACCATCAGTGAGACATTTTTCATCATCAGTCTATTAGTTTCCCCACTTCTAGGCCTCGGAGATCCTCACTGATGGAACCGTAATCAATCACGTGAGTCCAATGTAGATTGGTGCCAGTCACTTTATTTTTTGTTTCTAGAACATTCGTTTCCTCATGATGTTTTCCGTCACCATGAAATATTAGAGTCAATATTTATATTAAGACGTAGATTACTTTTTACCCCTTTTTATGTACATTGCGCGCACGGAAGAGTGTGAGATTTGGCATATATATGGAGAAGGACTGGAGAAAGCAAAGAATTATATATAATACCATGTGGTTGAATTTCGACCACTGGTCGACCGGTATGTATGCTACTATCATCATTATAATAACGATAATGACTGGCACTTCTACATATTGGTTCGACGTACGGTTTTAAGAGGGTTTTGTCATTATCATCAGGATCAACGATGGGCAGGGATTAGGGATATTAATACTAAAGTGGATGGTACTTTCCTTTCTGTTGATATCCTTAGTCGACATAAAATGTTCATACGTAGTATTAGATCCTTACATATTAAACTAGCGGCCCGTCCCGACTTCGTACGGGTAGGTACAAAGTTAGCGGTAGATACTTTTTAATATTCATCAATTCTTGACCTCTTACAAAGCGTTCCCGTTCTCGAATACATCGCACCGTACATCACAACGTCGCGGTCCTAAGGTTATGTAAAATTAGTGTCAACTTTCAAAGAACTTTTAATTTCTCTTAAACCATCGATCGTTTCTCACTTCAAATCAATTTTCACCCCTATTTCGCCCCTTTAGGAGATGAATTTCCAGAAACGCAGAAGCACGTATTTCTTTATTTCTAACCAAATGCCTAAATCTCAAGTTTCACGTTTCTCACATCAAAACTAATTTTCACCCCTATTTCGCCCCTTTAGGGGATGAATATCCAAAAACGAACAATCACATGTTTCTTTATTTCGAACCAAAAGCCTAAATCTCAATTTTCACGTTTCTAACTTCAAAAACAATTTTCACCCCTATTTCGCCCCTTTAGGGGATGAATTTCCAAAAACGCAGAAGTATGTGTTTCTTTATTTCTAACCAAAAGCCTAAATCTCAAGTTTCACGTTTCTCACATCAAAACCAATTTTCACCCCTATTTCGCCCCTTTAGGGGATGAATTTCCAAAAACGCAGAAACACGTGCTTCTTTATTTCTTACCAAAAGCTTAAATCTCAATTTTCACGTTTCTAACTTCAAAAACATGTTTCACCCCTATTTCGCCCCTTTAGGGGATGAATATCCAAAAACGAACAATCACATGTTTCTTTATTTCGAACCAAAAGCCTAAATCTCAATTTTCACGTTTCTAACTTCAAAAACAATTTTCACCCCTATTTCGGCCCTTTAGGGGATGAATTTCCAAAAACGCAGAAGTACGTGTTTCTTTATTTCTAACCAAAAGCCTAAATCTCAAGTTTCACGTTTCTCACTTCAAAAACAATTTTCACCCCTATTTCGCCCTTTTAGGGGCTGAATTTCCAATAACGTGGTAGCACGTGTTTCTTTATTTCTAACCAAAAGCCGAAATACCAATTTTCACGTTTCTCACTTCAAAAACAATCCCAATATTCACGTATTACACTTCGAAAACAATTTTGACCCCTATTTCGCCCCTTTAGGGGATGAATTTCCAACAACGCAGAAACACGTGTTTCTTTATTTGTAACCAAAAGCCTAAATCCCAATTTTCATCTTTCTCAGTTCAAAAATGAAGGGACTCCCATACAAACTTTTACCCCCTTTTTAACCCCTTTAGGGGCTGAATTTTCAAAAATCCCTTCTTATTGCTTGCCTACAATACAAAAGGGACCTACCCTCCAAATTTCGTGACTCTAGCTTCAGCGGTTTCGGCTGTGCGTTGATGATAAGTCAGTCAGTCAGTCAGTCAGTCAGTCAATCAGGACTTCTCTCTTTATAATATTACTATGACTATGATTGGCGTTTTTTAATGAAATTATATGTATATCTATTAATCAAAATATAGGTATACCATTGTTATCTATGCACTTTCACTTTTTTATAGGTAGTTCATTGATTCCTTTGCTGTAAAATTATGGGAGCGAGAATCAATAAAATCTTTGAAGGCGGTTTTGACTGCCTCATCGGAATATAATTTTTTTCCTTGCAAGAAATTGTCCAAATTTCGGAATAACTGGTAATCTGTTGGAGCAAGGTCCGAGGAATATGGCGGGTGTAGGAGACATTCCAATCGCAGCTCCTCTAATTTTATTCCCTAGAAAACGCCAATTTCATATGTAAAGACCTAATATGTATGAGCGTTTACAAACTTTGACTCATGATCAAACTGAACTTTTGATAACGTTTTCAAATAAGTAAATTAGGTTATTTAGGTATATCATATTAAATTAATTCTTCTTTGTGAAATTTTTAAGATTATTAATTTTAAATATTGTTAAAAAATCTGTTTCTTTGAAGTACCATACTGTAAGCACTCCTGCCGCCTGTGGCACAGATTTATCCTATTACAGGCACCTAGCATTGTAATACCTCTATTATTACCTACTAAGATTTCAATTGTATTTTACCATTTTTGTTATTAATTATAGTTGGGAGAATATTTGGGTAGCCATGATAGTACCAGCATTAAATTTAATAAAGTAACTACTGTAATATAATTCAATTAAGCATTCAACTAACTTACTTTTCACTGGAAGCACGATGGAGTAGTGGATAGATACAGGATAATTTTATAAGTAGTGCGCATAATTTGTAGAGTGATTCAGTCTCTGTTCTTAAATGCAACCGCCAGTATTGGGATACACTTTAAAACAAAACAAAAATCGACTTAGTACGGGGGACACTCATAATTTTCTAGCGCAAGCCATGCCATACAAAATGAAATTTTTATTTTGTTTTGGGGTGAATTTTAGTACCTAGTAGTACGGTTGCATTTAGGAACGAACACTGAATGACACATGCAAGTTTTGCGCATTATATAAAAAAATATCTTGTTGTTTTATAAAAACTTGTTTTCTTTTTCTCCTGAATGGGTTATGGTTTCCTTCTAAAGAGTGAAAAGCGACGAATGAAACGGCTGAATGAATCTTGATTCCTTTCAATAGGTAGCAACCCGTGAACTGACTGAATAAGTTTTGTAAGGGTTTTCTTCTGTATTACTAAGCTCTACGGTTCCAGCAATAGTTCAGTTGTTTAAAAATGATATAAAAACTAGTTCCTAGACAACCTCTTTGATGTGAAATCATGTTATCACAGTTTTTAAAATAATTTGAACTATTGTAATTTCATGAGCATCAAAAAAATTCGTAATAATCCAGGATTATCATTTTCACCCTTGGCGATTCTTTAGCCTTATCTCTCTTATTCGAGTTAAAACTAAGAGCTTTGGAGATCAAGTAAGAATTAGTAAATGAGGTAATTAACGAAGATTTCCGAACGGACCCATTAGACGTGATCGAAGATCAAAACAAACCACTTGAAGACGTTAAACTACCCGATGGAGTAAGATTACTTTGTCGTCAGATTAATTAGGATTTATCGAGGAATGATCACGAAAAAGGCACGTTGTTGTAAGCCGATGGAATTAAACGTTTATGAATTCTGTTAGTCTTCTTGATCCGAATCGATTATGATTTTAAGCTTCGTAGATTGTTTTGGTTTATAAACTATAATTTCTTACTTATTTGATAAATCTTTTCTTGTGTTGTTAATGCTTTAATAAATACAACCGTACAAAAACCGTAAAAGCTTTTTGATCATACAAATCATTTTAAAACTTTATCTGCGACTTATAACGTTGCACAGATACAAGCAGCAAGCAACGCTTTCTCTTTTTCATTTTCAATTTGAAAAAAAAAGATCATAAAATATGTATGTCTTAATATTGTCTCAGTTGAGCGATATTGAAACCTCAGAAGGAAATGCAGAAATGGGTGAAAGTAGCCGTGTATGAGTCACGTTCCAAGTACATAAGGAGGCTACATACATAACGCTCAAGTTCTGATAAATTGCAAAACATGAGAAGGTTACATTCATTACCCATATGATTCGCAAGATGGTCGATTTTTTCCCGCCTCACTCTTCCATCGCGAAGTTTATTGGTCCTTAAATTATATAGCTTTGGGATATTACGATCACAATATCCATAGTAACGTTTATAGGATTATTTTTACGATTCTACCTTTCCATTATGTAGATACCTGGAAATTTCTCTTATGAGAACGAAAAGGGACTGTAACTTATCCATTATAAATATATAAATTCTCAGCAAATATGTTAGAATTATATAAAATAGAGAAGAGTTTGGTAAACCTAGTTATACCAGAAGAGTAACTAATAGTTTTTAAGATACTCTTATAAGTTTATACAAATAAATCGACAGAAGAATAAATGAAGATAGAATGGAACCTTTTGACGCTGAGTAATGGGTAAATACAACAGAACCATTTCCAATGAAAAAACTTCGGATAACATCACTCTTATTCAGAATGGATGGTAATATGGACAGAATTGTGAAGCGTGATATAAATTTGTCAGGACATAAAGTTTATATTAAAGTTATAGGGCTAAAGTAGAAAAGCTTTTATCTAGATAGTTCTTGTGTGGTTTTTGTTTTTATCCACCCACAGATTATGAGAAGGCTGAGACGTTTGTCCTATAGTTTAATTTAAACAATTCTAAATTTTATAATTACAATATCATGATCAAACCTTTCGATAAATATTAGATAATTAGAATTATCTTTTGTAATAAAAACAAACTGATCCATTAGAAAAGCGAGTGATAAATTCGAAATATATCTATGAAATCAATTTTTTTATTATTTGACATGATTCTAGACTATATTGGTCCAGAATTTTAATATTAAATATCACTGATTACTAAGATTAACATCAAATTCTTGTAAAAGCAATAGAGCGGATTGGACTCAATGGAAACTTCAAATAGGTATCTAAAAATTATATTGAAGTGGATATCTTGATGAAGGGAGAGAGACCCTTCGATCAACTTGAAATTCAATTCATTGGGCTTGAAACAAGTCTTAACAATACTTGAATGGTCTTGTCCTTCATCTTTGGGCCAGAAATCTATAAAGTAAGTGTTTGATCTTATTCGTAGGCACGTGTAATGGATTATAAAAGCTTTAAAATTCGTGTTACCTACTACAAGCGAAGAAATATTTTATTCTTGTATAGATTACAATTATTCTTTGATTTAAAATTAAAAGTAACCAATAAGTTTAATTTGAAATAAAATACTATCAATCGCTAAAATTCTATATAAAAACTATAACTCTATGAAAAACAAAAAATCCACTTAATTTACTTTAAATTATACTCACTTCATCCAAACTGAAGTGTCTGGTGATAGTGATATCCATTTTGAAATCGAAATTGTTGTTGATATAAAATTAATTGATAATATTTTTTTAATTCGGTAGCTATGACCGGTGCGCGCGGCGTCTAAACGGCGACTGACGGAAAATGGGAAATGGAAATGACGCGTGCCTTCATGCAGAACAAAACGTTTGTGGTTCAAGATACAGAGGATTTATCGAAGCTGCATACATTTTTATTGCAGCTTTTGGACTTTTTATGATTATATCACCGTCTTGTTGAAAAGGATTTATATAATGCAATTTACTATAACTTGACGAGCGTATTGACTTATTAAATTAAAATACGAATCATTTTGCTGAATGGTGTATATTTGGTATTTGGTGTATTTGGTAATGTCAAACCATTTTTGTAGAAATAGATACTAAATTATTAAAAAATGCAAAGCACTGTTAAAAATTGAAATTGGATTCGACCTGAAATTAGTATTACAGCTATTGTAAAACAAAGACTAAATATACAATAAAATGTTTCGATATTACAAGTTTTCGTTAAGTATTCTTAACGGAAGCTTGTTTCTTGCATCATGTCTTCCACTTATACAGATAAGTCAACCACTTTCTAAAAAGCCAGATCTATAGATAGAACACACAGGAAGCTAAGGTTCATTTAGCGCCGGAAGTAGTAACGGAAATTTCCTCTAAGAAAATGGAACGTCTTACGTACTACGTCGAACGTAAGACTTCGTTGCTTTGAAGTCTGTTTATTTGACTGTGCCATAGAAAAATGTCTGTACTGTATTCCTTCTCTGTAAGTGATTTGTTAGATTCATCTTCATTAACATAATGATTCCTGGCAAATAATACTCCCACTCTTTGTGATACTGTAGATGACTTAGAAGGCGACTATAAGAATAATGAAACATGAGATCGTCTGGTGCACCCTGGGCAGTCAGCCTCGATACCACCATTGCTGACTGGCTAATCTTGCCACAATGGCATAAACTATTCCCATGTATTTAGCTCGTGTTGACTCGATAGAAGGGGAAGCAGGAGATGAGCAGCACACCCTCTTGTGTGCTAATAACAACATAACTATTGTGTTCACCAATTTGATAGGTCTATTTCATAGACCTTTAGAAGGTAAAGAGAGAAATGAAAAGATTGGTAAAGTGCTTGGTGCAACAACTATTACTCAATCATATTTTCATGAAATTTGTTTAGAAAAAAGTGTTTATTTATATATTTAAGTAAATAGGCACAATAATTTGAAAAGAATATATGAGCAATCTTATCTTAGTTAATATTATAAATTTGAAAGCTCGTGAAGACAGAACGGCTGTATAGATTTGAACTAAATTTGGCACACAGAGCATGCATCTGGGTATATAGTAGTTCCCATAGGATGCGAGTGAACCGCGGACAACAGCTAGTACAGCAATATTTAAAAGTCCCTTATCAGCTGACATTAATAACAAAAATAACTCATTTTTGCGGTGTCGGCCTACCGCAGACGACAGACATCGATTGATGGAAGTAGAACCCCGGTGATTCAGTATCAGTTTCTGGCAGTACTTGTGGTTCTTACGGGTCGAACAAGGTCGCCAGTGCTCCTTGGGGAAGCATCGTGTTGGCAGTAGGGGTACCCACTACACCGACCACCTACGACCTACGACGCTAGTAGTAGGGTCGGCAACGCACGACTGTTGCTACTGGTGTTGCAAGCGTCCATAGGTTACGGTAACCGCTTACCTTCGGGCAAGCCGTATGATTGTTGGATACCCGAGAGGTATAAAAAAATAACTTAAAAAATCCCGTGGGGAAGGTTAACGTTATCGGGAAAAAGGTCGCACGGATTTGTTGGAGATTTTATGTGCCACGGACTAGATCGCAATAAAAGTCTATTGCCTGCGGTAGGCCTTCATGTAATTAAATTATTTCTTGCTATTTGTTTAGCTCTAGTGAAAACCAAGCGAAATATAATGAAGTCTGATCAAATGCGCTCCATGTTGGAACTTCAAGAAAACATGATTAATTTCCTTGAAATGTTTGCAGAGAACAAACCAGCAATTTAATTTACTTTTTGAGTCTAAATGAATATTTGCATAGCAGTTATCAAAAAGATTTCTAAATCAAGTTGGAATTAACGTTTTCAGCTTATGAATTTAGTAGAGTTTAGTTAAATGATAAAAATGTTTATTCTCCTGATATTTTCGTTGCAGGTTGTATAATCCATTTTGTGATTTAAGTAACATCATGCCTGTATTCTCTACGACGCGACGTTTGATTATCCGCGTAGTAACTATATGGGCCCATACAATAAACATTTTCATATTGTGAGATCGCCGATCTTAGTACATAGTCATACGCTTTTGCCATAGTAGATATTTATTTATTTATCTTGGACAATATACTTTTAAGATACTGATTTGATAAATGTATTAGATACTAGTGTATGCTAATATTATAAATCAGTGATGTTTGTTTGTAAGTGTGAGATAATATCATGAATTACTTAAGTATCAGATTTTAGGAATTATTTTACTACACAAGGTGGCGATTTAGTCATTTAGTCCTTTAAGGAGTTGATTCTTCTCATCATTATGAACGAATTTTACTATGGGACAAACACGGAAATCGCGAAAAAGAATCTGATGTTCCTTAATCACATAACTCGACAAAATTTATGGAACAGCTGTATTTTTTTCGTGATTAATTCAGGGTTGGTTTTGATAAACTAATATAATTTTAACTTTTTAAAGTTTCAAGTTTTTTGAAGTTACCCCGAGTGTTGGTATGTTGCCAGGTTTCTATAATGTCTGTAAAATTTAAAATTAGTACAAAATGAACTGCAATATTTTTTGTGTTCTTGTTACTTAGAGTGAAAATAATAAAGTAATAAAAGCGTTTGAATAATATACATGAATTTGCGTAGATACCACACGGTGTGCAACGGATGTAGACAGTTAATTACTGGACAGGGTTGTTTACGGGCTTCTACGGGCAGTATATAGGACACGGGCAACGACCCGTAAGCATTTGCAACGTACTCAAATAGTCAATATTGATTTTGTGAGACTCTATAGGTACCACTTAACGAGCTCGACGTGTAGTGCACGAGTTTTAAGCTCAATGGGGAGTTAAAGGAAATTAATGTTATTCTGATGATTTAAGAATTCGATTATAATTACATTAGGTTCATAGCACACTAGCTCCTTTTTACTTTTTGTAGCAGTACCTTTTGATTACAAAAATTTAATAACGAATGCGAAAACGCGCGATTCTGCTGCAAGAAGTAGCTATGACGTTTCGATTTTGTTGCGTTCGAGACTACTATTTGGTATCTAAATGGTCCATCGTGTCTTGGACATTGAATAAACGAAGCATGAAATGAATGTTTACAAGTAACAATGAGAACATCTCACATGAATTTAACGATTTTCTAGCTAGGTTACACGCACTTTAACCTTTTCTAGGTTCCAAAAAACCGTTATACCTATGGTTATTAATTATACACGTTGTAATTGAATAAACGCAAACCCTGAATATAGTTTGTTCATAATTGACTACTGAATCGATTTTAGTAATTTTTAATATAAGCTTTTTTTTATATGAAATTCGGCAATCCGACCCTTGATTGAGCCAAAAAACATCTTATTTCGAGACAAAAAGACTCAATTCTAAACGCAGTAAGTAATGCTAGGCTCAAAATGATTTTCTTAAAAATAATAGTTATCGATAACAACTTAATTTTTGTTTTTGGCCGGTATCTTCTCCAGGACCAACCCACTTGGAACCGTGCGCCTAGAATCACGACGTTTTGAAAGTGCCTGCAAAGGCCCAGTTGAAATAAAAATCTTTGACTTTGACTTTGACTTTTTTGGTTATTGAAATATGCTTATAAATAGATATTCTAATTGGAGTGTGTTTAAGGTTTTGAATTAATTAAATTAGACGTTCTATGTAACATCTTGTTACGGTCACATGTACGCAGGAGGTAATTTTGTCATTTGGTACTTATACAATATCAAGGCAGACTCTCCATGAAAATATAAGAAGACATTAATCAGCCAAACGAATCTTATTAAGAGCCGAAGTCGTTCGTGAGTTGAATTTATTTACCATCGTCGTCTACGATGAGCCAGATGTTCCGCCCACGCAGTTCGTCTGGAGTAACGCCCACAGTTAACCATCGTACGTCTATACATTTGTCATCAGATAACTATAAGCAAACAAAACCTACCTGTTGATGTATCACCTTATACACTTCAATGAAACAGTTCTTTGAATTATTAACGCGCCTGCAATCACCAATGAATGAAAAATGTTTTATCAATTACACTGCACTCGATAGTCAGGGCCAATCACTATGTCGTCCAAATATCCAAAATTATAGAAAGAAGAAGCTACTAGATAGAAATAAACTATGGAAGCTATTTAAAACACGTTTAGAAAACCATTTTAATATAATGCAGACTTATTATTGCAGCTTGACAGCTTTTAGAACATGAAGGTACACAGTATACACAACATTTAGAGCTGATGATACGCATGCGCGGAGGTCAGTGCGCATGCTCCAGGATGATATCAATATGACGCTGTCGCGACGGAAGGTCGTTGTTCAATGGGTGAAGGTGAAATTCATGAATGAATCGAGGCTAGTGAAAGCTTTATTTCAATTGCCAACAATTTGCAATGAACCGCAATTAGACAGATTTAATTGTATCATTGTAAAATTCGAATGCTGACGAAAATAAAATAAAAACTAAACTACTAAAAACAAAACGTTTCTTGAGATCTTTATAACATAAATCATCATAGTTCACAATCATTGAAAATGTCTAAAGTTAGAACCTAGATCAATTTCTAATCTAGAAAATACCAAAGAAATATCCAGATTACACAGATAATAGTGCACTATTTTACGTCTATAATCAAGAGATTTATTATATAATATATTGAATATTAATATTCATTTATATTAAATAATCAAGTGATAAATTTTAAGCAAAGTCGATTCAGTCGCACATCTATGCGCATCGTATCATAAGGCAAACTTAAACAAATATTAATATTAATTTACTACCATATCGTTCATTGCTAGTTTCAAGGTACTAAGTACGAATAAGAGACATCTATGACATGTTACACGAATTAACAATATACGTTACGTACTACGTAACGTAATAGCCCCATTGCGAATTTGCTTGCCCGCCCATGACATACTCGATACAAGGCGGGCGGTATTTCGCTACCATAGGAACCTTTAACGTTCATATTAATGTCAACAGATGGCGTTGTTTTAACCCGTCGGGATAATAATTTATTCATATTTTGAATAAATGGTTTTATATAAAAGATAAGAATAAGGAGTCGTTAATAGAGTCGTTTTAATTATTTTTAAATATACTAACAGTTTTAATCTTAAGTTAAATACTTGAGACTAATCTTCCATTTTAAAAGGTAGATACTAAAATAAAAAGCATGGCACCAAATTAATCCAAGGCAAACTATTCCTTAAGTACACACTATAAAACTTAATTCAGCTGTTTAATTAACGTTTACCTAACGGGGTAGCAGCTGAATTTAATTCTCGGGAGCATTTAAGACAATCTTGAAGGGACGGTTGTATGTAAGCTATTAATTAGAAGCATCAGCGTGGAATCTCATGCGATTAGTAGTGTAATGGAGCGAGGAGACAGGAGAGACGTTGATGTATGTACGCTTAGCAGACATACATACATTGTTTGGTAAACGACGTGTTTCCTTTATATTCGTTGGGAGAAAAATGTATTTCATTTTTGATGAAATATTTTAGCGGTTTGTCATTGTGTTTTGGTTTCATTAACCTACTTCAAAAAGAAGGAGGTTCTTAATTCGACTCTATATCTGTATTTTGTATGGTTGTCCAACGATCTTTTCACTAATTGTGAACCGATTATCATAATTCTTTTTTGGTTATGAATAGTCTCTCGTGGTGGTCCCATTTAAATTTCATGAAGACCTTCGAAGATAGATAATGGAAATCTTCAATGGATAACAGCAAATAACTCGTGATTGCTGTAATCGCATGTGTAATATTGTTTATGCCACTCAAAATAGAAAAATTAAATTAACTACAAAATCTAAAAAGTATAAAATAATTTTAAAGACTTTTGACCCCGACGAAATTATTTTATATTATACTTTTAAATTTTTGGAGTCGATATTAACTTTTATTTATTGTATTTATTGGTATGGGATTATATTTTTGTATGGGAACACTACTGACGGATTTAAGCGAGTTGCTTCTGTATTCACAATGCTCTGGAGACTGCACTTGTCTATTGATAGAGAAAAACTATTCACTATAGATACCGGGTGTGATTCAAGGTTTTATTGCTTGAAATAAATTTTGACTTTTAGTATTCTTAGAGTCAAATGGTATAACAATTTTGTTTAAGAGTCCTAGTAAATTAATCCCATTCCAACTTAAACTTTTAAACTGTAATTTTGTAGACAATGCGAACATTTTCTAAAACCATTTCCAACCGAGTGCACTCCAAAAGTCTATTATCATAAGAGAACTTGGCTGCAGATATATTAAATCCCTTCTCTTGGGGAAGTTCCCGATACCAAAAAAAAGTTGCAGACGGCCAACTCTGTTCAACACGCGATAATACCTGATATGCTAAGCATGAGGGTAATCACAATATTATACGGTCGTAATCGGAATCAATTCTTTGACAGTTTCAGAATGTTCATTGCGTGTTAAGCTGAGTGATTTTTAAAACATACTACGCAATGTACTTTGTTGTACTGTCAAAATTGAATCGATTACGAGCGAATATCGTGATTACCCTGCTGGTCCCTATCAGTCGCTTAACAAAATAAAAATGTATCTGCGACTACTGTGGTTCGTGACAGTGCTATTTCATCTATATAGTAAATACATATATCTAATATTCTATTTGTCGGAAAAGATTTCTTTTTAAATTCTATTGATACTTACGTCAAACGATGATGTTTTATAATTGCTATTTGAGAGAAATCGAATCGGGATTCTTGCATGGTTGTTAGTTTTTATCAATAAAAGTTGCGGAATATTTTGTTTTTTTTTTTTTTGTTTTGGTCATTTAAATCAGCTTTTCTTAGTTTTTATAGATTTGACATGTCATCGTTATAAACACAGGTTATAAACAGACTTTATTTTTGATAATGAGACTTTTGTACTTTCTTGTTTTATACCGATTGGTGCTTCAATGTCTCACGTTGATGTGACGTGACCCCATTTCACGCTTAATTGCTCAAGAGCCTTTTTGCTTTTTAATGTAAATCGATAAAGATATGGCTTCATTTCATTATTGATTTCGTGTTCTGTTTGAGTACTCAATGAAGTATGGTGACATTGAGGCTGACTATCAGAGACGACATAAACGAGTCTAAGCGTGAACTTACGCTTCCATCTGTCAAAAATTGTTCGTAAGTTTGACAGATAGAAGCGTAAGTTCACGCTTAGTTTCTATCGTCTCTGAATGTCAGCCTTAAGAAAATTATAGACTATCATGTCAAATATTCCATAGAATCCGTACATAATATTGTTTAACACGTCTAGTAGTACCGTAAACTAGACGAAATAGAAATACTGTTGTTTGCAGCTACCGGCGATAAAGAATAATCAATTTATAGGTGAAACATAAAGAAAAAACACAGTTTATTTAATCTTATTAGACCATTTACAGGCATTTTTGAATAATCAAGCACCTTGAACTAAAATATTTGTGATACTTATAAAAGTATTATTTGGAGTAGATATTAAAATAGCATAGTTTATTTTGTATGTTTTGAAATTATTTCTATGGAAACTGAAATAATACCTGATAACCATTGGCTACAGCAAAATTAATAAGCATACTCAGCAAGAGTGTTAACCTAAGCTAGAACTACATTAGGCCCACGTGGACCACGTACATCGATTTGGGCGCGTCGGAGCCCATAATTATGTCTTATAAGGCGACTAGTTGTACAGAGCCACATTAGATCCACGTGATGCGTCTGATTCGGTGTGCAATGTGTGAGACGGGTCAGACGTGTGCGTGGGCTAATGTAGTTCTAGCTATAATATCATAATTACTGTCTGATTTGTACATTTTTATCTCACTGATGGTAGAGTCCCCACTTGATCAATAACCAGTGTAAAATGCTCGACATACGTGTACGATGAGCATGGATGAATTGTGTGAGACGTGTGCACTGTGCGTGGGCCTAATTTAGTTCTAGCTATACACGCGTGAGACATCTCAGACGTGTGCGTGGGCCTAATATAGTTCTAGCTTTAATGTCAAGCCACGATTTTTTTAAGCCCGCTAGTAGTCCCTACCTACGTTGTTATAATATTATCACCGTATTGCGACACGAGATTTCTACCTCCTATATCAAAATTCAGAGTTCCACAATGCTGCATAAAAACACCAACCGGGAAGCGTGCCTTGTTTGGACTGGCTGATGAGTTGTTTGCTTTGTAAACGAGACCCGTATTTATTAAATATATTCCTTCCTTTTATATCGCGAGTTTAGTATGCTTCCTAGACATGTTTTGGTTGTTATTCAGTCTTTTATCACATATTCATTAGTTCAACTTGTGTTTCCTTTCCAGTTTCATTATAAATGTCGACACTGTGAACTGGGTCATCAATGGATCCAGAAAAATGCATAATTGACGTACGTGGTTTATATTATTTTTCAATAATATAATAATGAGGAGAGGTAGCAGATTTTCATATTATTTTACTTTAATATTTAAAAATAATAATTTTTCGGAATGTTTTTCTTACTTTACTTATTTTATAAAAACACCTGCAAGCAAGCAAGCAAGCTGAAAAATAAAGCTTCCATGCTTTATTTTTCATTGTTTTTATTTTATGTAATTTTTTGGTTTTTTTTATTTTTTATGTTTGTTATGTGTGCATGCTCGGTGTCCTGTGTGCAAAAAATAAATTGATTTTCTTTCTTTTCTTTATTTCTTCTTTCAAGCTAAATGAAAACCAATACCATTTTAGCATGAACTATAATAGGTAAAATTGAAAAGCGTTTATTCAAAATAAACTAGAAAGTACTCTTAAGTCATTGTCCACCCTTTCTGTTGTTAACTGCATACATTTTTTTATAGTATTTTTACATTGATAAATAGCACTTTGATGAACTGATTTAGTATAAATTCATCAGTTCATCAAATTTTCACATTTATATTATTAGCACAGTTATAATATAAATGTGAAAATTTGAATGTTTGTGAGTTTGTGAATTTAGATGGAACGAATTTCAACTAAAATTAGGCAACAATTTAAAAATATAACCTGGGAAAGCACATAGGATAAATTTTATCTAAAAAAAAACTCAGTTTTGAAGGAAGTTAACGCGGATGAAGAAGCGGGCACAGCTATTCATTCAATTAAGCTTTCGTCTGTCCAAGCTTACCTACATTTTCTGCGGAAAATCTTAATAAATATCAACAAAGTCTGGTTACTAAGCAAAATCCTCGCCTTATATTTTCTCATTTTTACGATTTCCCTTATATACGAGTGGCATCTAAATTGTCTTTCTTATTCAGGATCTATTCTGAGTTATCCTAGATTTGGAAAATGTCTTTTGTTATTTGCGCAAAACATTCTTGTGGACATCACTTAAGTTCGTCTCTATCCTGAATGACTGAAGTATTTTCTTTTTTTCATAAAAAGCGATCCCAAATAACTCACAGAACAAATTTCTTTTGACCTTTTTTTACTGGATTTTGTCCAAAGTTCATACCATAGTTGTCATCATTATTTATTTTAAAATTTTCTGTGTCTTTTAATTCTTCTCTTTTCTTCGATATTATTCTTATTTGTGTTCTATGTCAGTTAAAAGCAAAATAAAACCTTGAACTTCATAGGTACTTAGCAGTCACGTTGTTACGTAGATCCTGCGTCTTAGTATCTGTGCAATCAATCACTTGATAAGCTACCCATACAGCGGCACGCAGTCGGAAGCGCCGGTAATGAATAGCCTGAAGATATTACGCGTTTCCATATCAATTCAAGACTGGACAAGACGTTGCCGTTTTGTTACGGTACATTTCTTACAATTGCTTGTAGGAAATGGATCAATGTCTCTATAGCATTTATTGTAATTATTAACCTTTTTATTAATATTATAGCATTTATTGTAATTATTAACCTTTTTATTAATATTTTTTTATGTTTCTGATAGTCTTTTTGTTTCTACACGTCCATGTCATTTAAATACGATAAAAAAAGACTATTTTAAAGCAAAACGTGTTTTGTTCAAATATTCCTAACAACACCTTCTATAAAATCTTAATATTTCATGTTACTTGTCGGAGGTGATATTCATCATCATCATTGACAGCCTGTTTCTACCCACTGCTGAGTATAGGCCTCCTCCTTTTTATCCCTTGTTTCCCTGGTCTGTGCTAATCACATCTCCCCCGTCCTCGTCTTTCCCGTGATTCTTTGCAGGTTATCTGTTCATCTGACTGCCGGTCTTCCAACACTTCTTCTAGCATCTACATTGATATTATAATCATGCAATTATGACATTCAAATTCTAATAGGTATATTTGCAGTTATCACTTTATTATCCTTGTGATTATCAACTAAATATCAAAATATGTTATGAACATCCTTCGCATTGTCATGGATAATATTAGCCGTAATTTCCCATCCATTTACAGGCATTACTCGGTTATCTGTAGTTCCCACCACTAAACCACCGTCTCTTATCTCTCACGTCACGTATACCGTACCTTGCAACCCGTGCTCATTACCTTCCCCAAATTAAAGATAATTTGCGCTGCCTAGATTACGTTATAATGTGAAGATATAAACCGAGTCACCTGACGACGAGATAAATATAGGGTCGTATTAGATGAATAGTTCCGCCTCCCTTCTATCGAATCCCACTAAGAGATGGATTACCGGCCAAACTGAGATTAATTACGTCGGTATCTGTACAGACGTCACAGTCTATAGCTTCAATTAGGTACCGACATTATTCAAGAGAAACTCTAGATTAGGTTTTTGTTTAAGGTTCAGGCTTTTTGTTAGTCGTAGGCGTCATGTTCTAAATAAAGAATTTTTTTTCTGTTTTGTTGAAATTGGACTGAAGATGAATATTTGAAAGACTTTCAACATCATCGTCATCATCAGCAGTATGTAGTAGCTCACTGCTGAACACAGGCCTCTCCAATCGCATGCCATGTGGCTCGATCCTTGGCTACTCTCGTCGATTTGTTACCAGCTACTCTGCAAAGATGGTCGCTCCACCTAGCTTGAGGGCGTCCTACCCTACGTTTTCCGATTCGTGTCAAACGTAAACCTTATGTTAACTAATATACGGGGAGAACATACAGTATGTCCAATGTCATTACCATTTACCATTAGTACATTTTAGGTGGTCTTCCCCGCGGTCTGGTGTGTTGTCGTGGTCGCCACTCGCCATTCCAGCAGTCTCCGCCTCCATCGTTCCTTTTCATTTCCAATACAATAGAGGCTTAAAATAAAATAATTTGTTCATTATGATGAAAAAACCTTACTTTTATTCACTTTCAACTTTTTCATGGAGTAGTTGAAAAAGAACCGCATAGAGCCGATATCAGTTTTCAAAATATTTCATTTGAATTTTCGTTTGGAGTCGGATTTAAATCTCATCCACTGATAGACCTGCCTACGTTTTGCCACAATCCATATTTTTTTTCGTTTCAATCAAATTGATGACTGCATCGCCAAATATTGTAAAATTTGACTTGGAAAATGTATATTATTTTTCCAAAGCCTCTTTTGATGTATTCATTTAAATATCATAAAACGGTTCAGCTGTAGAATAAACGCTCTTCAAAAATATTTTAAAACACGTCTATAATAGTGAAATAAAATCAGGCAAACATGCAGCCTTAATTACTGAGAGCCAGTAAACCGCACGCGGGGCGGGGCACAGAAATTATATCCCAGATAATGGCGTACATTCAGACCTACGTCGACATCTATTGTCCCGCTGCACAACATGTGCGATGCACTATGCAGCGGGAAATTGTGGAAAATAAAGAATAATTATTTCGGGATATGTTAAAAAGAATAATTTAGAGTGAGGTTACTTACACTGTGCAGTAGGTACACAATGGGGTACATTATCATTGTGATACTCGACTGCTTTTGGTATTTATTCATCCGTAACTATTTAGGATATAGATTGTATTAACATAATAGTTAGCTCTATAAATGATACCCTAACGACAATGTGCGGTATTGACGTGATTTACCTTTAGGCCCACCGACAACATAACAGACAATTAGTGCAAAATCAGCCGTTTTACATAAACTTTTATATAGGTAAACGGCTGTTTTAATTTGTTATATTGTCGGTAAAATATGTCCCTTAATAGTAATAAGATTTTACTGATATGACATGGTGCTTTTCGGAAGTATATAGGCAGTCTAATTCTTATGTTCTTTAAAATCCAACTCTCCTCTCGCAAGTGTGCTGGAAAAAATTTCTAGAGAAATATGCACTACCTTTGTGTCAGCTTTCCTATTAAATTGTAATTATTCTTCTTTCTGAGTGTACCTACATACACTGTTAAATAGTTTACTTATACTCATTTTTTAACCAAGAATTAAAGTACGTATTTAAAACAATTTCCCCGAACAAATCCCCAAAAACCTTCCCTACATTCACTGCAACATACCTACAGCTATTATAAATGCCCAAACATATACGGGCACGTACGTATGCATTCACGACATGATGTTCGCGAGCCGAGACAAGATAGAGCGGTTTACTAAAGAAATACGATGTGAAGCGTATATAGGACTTGACGCCTTTGAATTTATGGAGGCTTGAATTTTATGCACAAAAGTGGAACTGAATACTATCTTGTTGAAGTTGACTCTCAACGAAGATGCGCGGTTCAAGAAATTTGTAGTTTACGGTGGAAATGGGTATCTGAGGTAGTTTCTCTCATTGTCCAGGTTATAAGATTTTGATTTTTGAGAGTTAGCATAACGTATTAACGTTCTAATTTGTCGTGATCTAGTTTTTGTGACAGTTTATTAACTCTTGGTTTCTGAAAGGCTGGTCAAATGATGTTAGGTCTCATGTTAGCTGTTGTGATTGGTTGACCAACATCTACAATCAATTCGACAACCAATCATATCACTTGACATGGGATTTGACTGCTGGTTAAATTTGGTTACCTTTCAGAAGCTCCTATATGCATCTAATTTTCATAAGTGAAATGTCAAGATTATTTACTCAATAATAACCTTAACGTACCCAAAGGCACTCAGGCCTCTTATTTAGAAGAGGGACTAGGCTACTACTACTTCCACTCCCACACCATATGGCGGGAGCCTCTGGGGTTGCAAGCGTACAGAGTGGGGACACTGTTGCGAGATGTGCCCTAACAGGCATGGCACCGTGGTGGGATTCGGCGCAGTTTCCGAAGTCCACCATCAGATGCCGAAAGTGGACTAATGTGGTGAGTTTTGCCAGTAAGAGTCCGGCAAATCCCCCCAACCCCCCAAACGGAGAATAAAAAGAAAGGCTACCTACTAGGTGAAACTAGGACTTAAATCTCCTTTATAGATTGGTTAACATCACAAGTCTACGTTTGTTTCTGATTCTCGAAATGCCGGTTTTCTGACGTCACGTTATCTTGCATGAACTGATTCATGTTCCACAGCAGATTGTTCATCCTCACACAAAGGTGATTTTCAACTCTTTCTAGAATTCTGTCATACTTTCCTTCTAGTCGGTCTTGTTTATGAAGTTTATTATATCTACCAACTCCTAAATATTTATCTCCCGTAGAACATCGCGTGCAAGAACTATAAAAATGATTATAGCCATTAAATCTCCTTATTATCCTCTATTTGAAACCACAAGAGCGCATTGAAAAGCATTCCGTACTTCAGCATTATCTACTGCGGTGCTTTAACAATGCACCTAGTGAGACTCATTCAGCTTTACAATTGCCCTGTTATGTCACTTTATTTAAACCTTTAGACCGCCTTGGGCATCGTTAAAACTATTATAACTTTTATCATATAAAATGGAACTCCATTTTAAAGTAAGCAACGCATTAAAAGTACAATATCAACCATGATACGACTACAAGGTTGGTTTTAAGCTCCCTACGCCATGTGCCGCGAGTTCGATCCCCGCATGGATCAAAATATTTTTATGATCTACCTACAGATAGTTGTTTCGGATCCGGGTGTGTGTACATGTGAAAAGTTTGTAAACTGTGCCCTCGGTACAGGAGAAACCAAAGCGACGTTCAAAGTCTTAAAAAAAAAAGTATGATGGATACGATTGTTTATCTTTCTCAGTTTGTCAAGAATTCATTTGAAACTCAAGGATTTCGTTTTTGTTCCAATGCGAAATTTCTCTTTCTATAGAAAGTAGAACGTGGGGTTGATAGAATTTCATTTTGCACGTAGTTCTAAACTGGTTTTCTGCGAAGTAAAAAACTATAAGTTTTTGACTCTCACCGAATATTTATTAAGTAGAAACGTGAAGTGTATACCTTTCTTCTTTCTTTTAACAAGTTTCACGTTCCTTAGAAGCCAGTAATTGCCCTCTTAGCACTTTATTTTAATATTCTGTAAGAAGGTTTGACAGACAGATACGCTCATCAGTGAGCGAACTATAAAATTCTTCATCAATGATGTACATGGTATTTTGTTATGTAGTACGTAAAATTTGCAGAATGATTCAGTGTCAGTTCCCAAATGCAACCGCAGTACTAAAATTCACCTAAAAACCAAAAAAAAAAATTGTATGGCTAGCGCTTGTAAATTATGCGTCTCCCCCATTCTAAGTTGAAAATTCGTTTTGTTTTAAAGTTTATCCTAATACTGTATCCTGTAGATATTGTTACTTGATATTTTTATGAAGAGGTATTTGAACTCGGAAGTATCATCCAGCTAGCCCTTTTCAAAATATTTCTTTGCAAATATTATGATCAAACTCAGTTCGAATGGATACACAACTATAAATCGTTTTTGTTTAGAAGGAAGCTGCTGCTGTTACTAGCTTAGCTTCGGAGCCTATCACTAGCATATTTATAGTTAAATCTGTTTTTACTTCTGTTTCAATAATAAAAATAAGTACCAACATTTTTACCTCATCGTGCAATTTTCACGAATACAACACACCACAACAATAATTTTGTACGAAGAACACAAAAGAAATAAACTCATTAAAGGCGTAATTTGCCAAAAAGTTGAGATTTTTCGCTCCTAATTACCACCAGCCAGACATTAAAGTATTTTCCCACTAATTATCTGTATCTCTTTATTTCAATTAAAGGTTCCGTTACAACATTACTATTATGTTCTATATATTCTATTCTATTTCTATTATATTCATTTAAATTTAATTTTGTAATTTTAATTTATTTATATTATTTAATTAATAGTTGTAATGTTAATTTTATAAATAAAAATATTATAAATAATAAACAATAATGTTACATATGATCTCAAATGGATTGAAATAAATGATTCTATTCTATTCTATTTTATTATTATTGTAATTGATGTGAGCCATCCTTTGTCATTTCAAATCGATAGAAAGTATCATCCCACTATCTATGCACTACAACTATACTGCAATCACTATCTAATAGCCAAACATGGTGTTTATTGACCAATCGGTTATTGTACGCCATCCCTTTCACATGAAGAGTATTCTGTGCGTTTTAGTAAAAAATGAAATAGATTAAAAAAAAACAAAAAATCGCTTGTCCCTTAATAGGCACCAATAATTTGGCCGCCTGATTACGTATGATAAAATAATTATGACAGTTGGTGTCGCAAATAAACGTCCTATTCCGAATCCTCTTATGAAAACGTCTTTAAGCGAGAAAGGGATGCATTGTTTGTTGGTCGCTGTGGCTGTCAGATGTTGCCACATTTGTTGTGTAGTAAGTTTGATTTATGAAAAGAGTATCCATGGACTTTCTTGCCGGTATCTTCTCCAGGACCAACCCACTTGGAACCGTGCGCCTAGAATCACGATGTTTTGAAAGTGCCTGCAAATGCACAGTTGCAATAAAAATCTTTGACTTTGACTTTGACTTTCTTACGTAATCAAGGCGCCGCCGGTGAGTCTTATTAAAGAAGTATCTAATTTGTAATTATTGTTGAAAAAACATATTATTTTATTCTCAAAAGAAAGGACTATGGGGTTACCTTCCTAATTCATTACTGTGTATGTCCTATATTTAAGACAACTGATGGATTAGTATAAGTAGCGGTATTCTCCAGTGGTACAGTGGTATAATCGATCAATTCACACTTTCTTTTGTTTTAATGGAACAACGAAAATAATTTTAAATTCATCTTACACTTATTTGAAAACGATAAATGCCAGGACACACGCTAATCAGTCTTTACAGCACTTGTCCCAAAAACGCAAGACAGTTAAATGTTTGAAGTGAAATTAAAACCACCAGTTACAATTAAACGGATACTTTGTTACCGCGAAACATTAATTACTCTATACTGTGAATGCGAAATTAAATGGATAAGAATGTAATCTATTTGAAAACATGGTGTAGGTAATTAATATACATAGCAATTTTACTGTGACTAAGTCGTTGAGAAATTTTTCAATTCCTGGCTTGAACAGACTGATATTAGGTTTTTTTGTTTAAAAATGCTCATGGAGTTTCTTGCCGGTTCTTCTCCATAGGACCTACTATTAAGAACCACGCACCTAGAGTCTCGACATTTCATAAATAAGTGCCTGTATTTGGTTTACAGGAAATAAAGATCTATTCTATTCTATACTTTTTGCAGCGGACTGCGGCTGGCAACCCTAAAAATAAATAGAGTTGCTAGCTGTACCTCTATTAGCTATTCTATGGTTTTTTATGTAAATAGATAAATATTTATTTTTTAGTTTCGTTCAAAGTGGTAGAACAAACGTTGTTGAGGATCATGATACTAAGAAGTTTCATTTTTCAATAAGTTATGATTAATAATTAATCTGTGATCCTACTTTCAATGCCGGTTTTCGTGCAAAAATGTCACTGTGTGCAAAGGCTCTTAATTTATAGAGTTGCACTTGCCTCCATTTTTACTAAGCATGGTACACATAAAATTGTCACAATTAATTACAGTTAAGTATTATAACAGTCGGTTTCGTACATCGCCGCTGTCAGTGGCGAAGAGAAATTATTTTTAATTAAAGTTCAAATTTACAGAGCTAGTAGAGTGGACGTCGCGATGGTCTACAGTTTAAGCTTACTCGTGTAATATTATAAAATATAGGTACTTGAAAACTTAAAAGAGAGTTCAGCAAAGTCAAAAAAACTATTGTTCAGTTTATTTTTATTTTTATTTAGTCATTGGGTAAGTTCGCTAAATGAACATTTTAAATCTATACTAATATTCTAGCCTGCTCCAAGAAATACAGAATCCGCATCCTTGAACCAATATTAAAAGTATTCAAATAATGAACATAAATAAAATAAAATAATAAATACTAAAACTTATTAGTTCATAAGTATTTTTATTATCTCTTGGCAAATTAACTTGTGAGATTTGTAATGCACCATGACATGATATAGGCGAAATCATAAAGTTATTAGTTAGTTACTAATAATAACTTTATGGGCGAAATAGAGCGTGAGCCGTATTATAATCCGATTTTTTTGGCATTAGGATCGCGACTTTGCGAACTTCATTCGTAACGTCAAAAATCGGCTGTACGGTTAGCATAAATAGATGTGAATGGAAACGAATTAATGCATAAGTTACTTTAATAATTTAATTAAGTGGTGTAGAAGAACTGCCAGATTATAGTACGTTTTAGTTGTAAAATTGTTTATTTATATCATACAATCTACAATGTTATCTTTAATCTTTAATTTAATATTATATTTATGTTGTTGTTTTTTTAATTGTAAAAATATTTCATTTATTTATTTAATCTGTTTTATATATAACAGTTAAAAATTCAATAAAATTGATTGAAAACTTAACCTAGTTTCTTAGGTAATTTCATTAATTATTGAATGATTTTGAATGATTGTATGATAACAAGTTGAGGAAATGTTTATGTTGACTCTACGAAAATTTTCGCATTCTGTAGACAACTTCATATCGATCTTCGCATCTGACAATCCTAATAATAAAAAAATCGGACTATATAAAAAATGAGAAGCCCTCGTAATATATTATTATTACTCCCTACTCATCCTTCAACTGAAACAAAACAAAACAATATTTCATTCACTTCCACAATACAAAAGAAAATATAATTCCCGACTTCATAAAAAAATACAAATGAAATAACAGCGCCTAATAAATAATTCATTTTATTATAATAAACATTTAAGAGTACGTGTCTTCATGAAAATTGAAACTCTTATTGCGCCCCAGTTTTTATTTCCTCGTATAATAAGGCAAAGGTATTAGTTAAAATTCTGCGCCGCTCTCACCATTACCCTATCAACCACGTGACAGACAGACAGAAGATAAAATAGACGTGACAAATGTGTTTAGTGTTGCCACGCTCCGGAGTAGAATAGGACTTTTTGGTGTGACAGAAATACACTGTGCTATTTAGTAAGAATACTGTCCTATTTGTAGGTTTTAACAAAGAACTTTAATTTTGGACTACGACTTTTGGAAATATTATTAAGATTGACGAAGTCGGATGGAAAACGGATGAACCGATTTCAATGCATTTTTTTTAATAAAAAGCTTTTTTAATTGGGTTACATCTTAGCTATGTTTCATGATAATCTATTCAGCCGTTCAAAAGTTACAGCTCTTTTTTTAGTTGCAGTCGGGGGTATTTTGTGCAGAGCATGTATCAGATTATCATTCTATGAATTTTCATTTTAAGATTCAATATGTGGGCAACAGCTTTGTTGCTATTTATTTTCCTGCACGTTTCCAAGTAGCTAATATAGCATCACGCCTGATTCTCGTAGAGTCTGGCAGTGCGTTGTATACCCACATTTAACGCCGATAATGACTACAAATACCCTATTCAATTTCAATGCAGCCATTGTCGTATGGCAACCCCTATTACAGGAAATTCCTTCCTATTCTATAAGCGTACGTCTTTGAACACAAAACATCTTCGTACAACCCGTATGACGAATGGTAAAATAAGGCTTTTATGTTGCAAGAAAATCATATACGTAATAAAATATGTTATGGATCATCCTAAAAAAATATCGGTACGTAATAAAACAATTTTGTAGATGTATATAATTTTACTGATTGTTTTATTAGGTATTATTCATACCAATTCCGTATGAACTCAGTTGTTTCATTCCCATTTGTATAACCTTTTGAAACGATACAATATGTATTTATTTAATGTTTTATGTAACTAAAAGTTAGCTGTATATAAATACGTGAAGGGAAATCTTTGTACCCCATTTTAAGCATAGGTATTGCGCGCACGGAGGAGTGTGAGATTTGGCATAGTTAAAGTTTATAATTATGGAGAAGTAGTGCAGAAAGCTAAAATTATGGTCGAATTCCGACCATTTGGCGACCTCTAGTAAATACATAAATATGAGAAAACTAAAGTTAACTATGTATACCTACTGCCTAATTATCTAAAACATAAAATAAAAATATAAAACTATACAAAATGAACACTTAGGCGTCAAAGTACTCCTCCTTATTGCTGTCAATTGGCAACGTGCCAAGAAGACTGGCAGTATTATATTTTTATTTTAAAATAATTAGGCAGTGTGCATTGTTAAGTTGAGTTTCTTAGGGCCATGTTCACCGATGACATAACAGATGTTTAAGCTGAAATCAGCCGTTTAGTAGTACAAAAATTCACTGTAAACGACCGATTTTGTCATAATTGTCTGTTATCTTGTCGGTGAAAATGGCCCTTAGTCTTAATTTTATTATTTTAGGTGCAAATATCGGATTGCTAAATTCGTCAAATGAAGTTGATATAATATAATAGTTGAGTTGTATAATTGAGTTGTATATTAATTTCAATTGTCCTATTATTGTTATCATTTAACCATGTGTAACCCAGTCACGGGTAATCTTTAAAACGTTTTTAGGTAATCTTTACTCGCGAACTAAGCAATTCTTTCTTATTAAAATTAGAAATTATTCCAGCCTATTACTGTCCCACTGCTGGGCACGGGTCTCTTCTCGGAATGAAAACGCTTAGGCTTTAGTCCACCACGCTGGCCTAGTGCGGGTTGGTGGACTACACACACGATCGAGGACTTTTGGCCTTCTCAGGTGTGCAGGTTTCTTCAAGATGTTTTCCTTCACCATTCACGCAAGGGATAATCTAATTGCGATCCGCACATAAATTCGTAAAGTCAGAGGTGCGGGCCGGGCTCGAACTCAAACCCTCTTGCATGGAAGGCAAGCGTTCAACCACAAGGCTATCACTGCTATTCTTTCTTATAAAAAACATAAAAGAAGGTTACCTGCTAAACCTTTAAAATATTCAAAAGTATTTAAAGCCAGAACGAAGGGCTACCACCTAAAAGTTTTCCTTACTGAATTTTTGAACAGGCTTTTTGCAAAAACAATTTGTTTTCGCGTTCAAGCCGGATTTGTTCGCTCATAACAAACCTGATTACGTCCTAAAAATAATGTTTAACAAAGAAATCTGCCAAACAAATCAGTTTTTACCGGTTCCCACCGGTTTTAAGTTAAACGAATCGACGGAACTTTGATTCGCCCGCGCCAAGTTTTGACGAGATTTGCCAAAGTTTGAGAGTTTTCGGCGCGATGCTTGTCTGAGTTACTGTTAGCTATTCAATTATAGAGGTGTTTGGAGATATAAATATGCTAATAAATACTTTTTTTTGCAAAAATATATTGGCATAAAAGTAGGTAATTGCCTAAGATGAGATATAAGGATACAATCTCGTATAGGCCGCGCGGCCCATAACGTCATTTACAACTCATTTACATTTTAATTCATTCTTATATTCAACTATTTTTTTTTTCTTTTTTTTATTATTATATATAGATATTATTAAGCCATAATATATTTTTAACGCGGGCCTACGGGCATAAAGGTTAAGGTTTGATTGACCACAGTAATAGAAATATAATTTAAATATATTTTTTTAAGGATTAAGTTAAATTTATGAAATTAAAATTTTGTCTTAGAGAAAATTGAAAGAAAGAAAAAAAGAAAATTGCGTTTATTGGCACAATTAAAATTAAAACACAACATTTAGTAGATAAAATAAAGTACATTTATGCCAAAAGGGCCTCAGCTCAGCTGTCAGATGGCAACACCAGGTGCTACCACCTGACGCTGATTTTCAGCTGCAACCCACCTATCCCACCAATTGCTAATCCTCTATTGTAAAATAGTAGCATCACTATTATACTTCCTCTTTTGTTACCAACGTTCAACATATTGGCACGATTCCCTATATTTTAAACCGTGCCATATTCCGCCAAACCCCGCTAGTGAAACTTCAGATAGATCCATAGCTGTTATTCACCGAATGTATTGTCTACGTGAGATGTGTGAGCAAAAACTTTCTTTATTTATTTTTATTCTGTTTTTTATTTTAGCCGGCTATAAATAAATAGAGATGTATCGCTCGTTACGACAAAAGATTGCGAAAGAAAAACGGTTTCCTTTTCAGAATGTTTGTTGACCTTACAAAGTTTTCTATCCCATACTAATATGCTCAAATCCAAAGTTATTTACCCGATAATAAATTCTTTACAAACTAAAAATAAGTAGTTATTGTGACTTCTTTTAAAGCATGATATAAAAGACAACTTACTTAAACACTGTGTTGTCTTAATGTATAATAATTAAAAGAAAAAAAAAATAGAGCCAGAAGAGATTAGTTGCGATACCAATTATTTATAATTTTAATTAATTAATTTAATTTTAATAAATCAAATTTTACAAAAAATATTGGCATTGGTAAATGTTAAAAAATCATCATTCATATCAATCATACATCATTTACATAACTGTTTAATTAATAGTTATTCAAAATGATTCAGTATAAGCTGACTTTGCTTTGTATAGGCTTTTCGTACAATATCCGTGTCTACAAACATAAAAAGTAAAGTCAGCCCGACCTACAATAACTATTAGTAGGTAACTATCCTGGAATAAATCTGTAGTTCAGGCACTACCGGGATTCTAGGTCTGTACCTAGAATCCCGGTAGTGTCTGAAACACACGGTCTACCTGAGTAGACCTTTCTAGTCGCACGCTGAAAGAAGAAAAACATAACCCTCCTTCTGGCGGAGTCGGGTAAGAAGAGAAGCCATTATTTTGGTAGGTATAGGGGGATAACGAGCAGTTCACTTGATGGTAAATGATCACCGCCGCCCATGAACATCCGTAACACCCAGAGGAGTCAGCGATGCGTTTAAATTGGGCGTTAAAAGACTTCTTATTTAGGTAAATGTTATTCCAAAATATAAAACTGTATACCAAATAATGAAATAGGCCTAAGACCTTCCGCGTATAAATAAACAAAAGCTTGCCATAGTGTGGATTGATGGCTGAAATACTGAGATGAAGTAGTTTGCCAAAAATATGGTTTGCTGGAATGATGAAATGTTTTATACTGAATAAGGTCCTTCTGTAGGAAGAAGGCACGTGGCGCCGTGAGCACTTAAAACATAAGTTTCTATTACACAGTATGTAGAAGACAAACTTTTATATTTTAATAAACTTATAATACATCCAGTTCATTATTGTTCCACTGCTGGACACGAGCCTCTTCTAAGAACGAGGATTAGGCCTTTGACCTGGTCACGCTGGTCTGGTGCGGGTTGCTGGATTACACACACCTCCAAGAACTTTATTAGGCCCTCCCAGGTGTTCAGGTTTCCTGGTGATCCGCTGCTTCCTGTCTTCACAAGCTAATTTTAATAACGCTTCCCTTGTTTTGAAAACTGGGTGGTAACTACTTGTACTGTTTAAATTGTAGTGGTACTTAATATGATATTTGCTGTTTTTTTTTTAATAATATTTTGCAAATTCTGGTCGAATTTTAGCCGGGGCCGCTCCCGCGGCTCCATAAATATGTTATTGTTAACTTGATTTATGAAAACAGTATCCATGGCGTTTCTGATTTGTTCTGTTTCTGCTATTGATTTTGGTATTGTCGCGTCATCTAGTGGTACGTGAAATAGCTTCTAACAACATGGGAAAGACTACACCAGCGCCGCCTATCTGAATATAGCGTCAACTCAGATCTTACATCGCACTATGAAAGTGTTCAGCGAATCTGACACATGTGGATGGGTTTGGGCCCGCCAGGCAATACTACTTCGTCTGGTCGGATGATCCTCTCTTTTCAGTGGAGGAATACCGTACTTCGTTCTTTCACAGTATCATCTGCTTGCATAGTCAGCATCAAAAGTGAGATGATAGGACGAGATTCAAAATTGCTGAACTATTCACTAAAATTAAAGATTTACCAGTTTTGTCATTCGTCTGTTTATAACAAAAAAAATATGTTGACTGTACGACGTGATCAGAAAAAGGCAAATAATTTATAACAGTAGTAATCTCAGTCTCAGTATTCAAAATATTTTTATGTTGTATATCTCACATGCTGAGTGTCTATGTCGTATTAAATAAGAATTCGAATCACTTTAGAGAAAATGTTCCTACATTCGTTTCTACATTAAGACGTTACAGAACGGTGTCAGTGTCACTCACTTATCTCCCTGTCAGTACAGACGGATACAAAATTGTTTTCCCGGTAGTACAGTCGAGCCGTGACGTGACTTGTGATTGTACACTTGTTTACTTGACGATACCAACGATACTCTTTGTCATGTGAGAACTTTTTGTTACGTGGGCGTATTAACTTTTATAACAGTTATTCAACCAAACTTACTTTTGAAGATTGCTCACGTAATGTTAAAATTAAATCCATTTATGATTGCTAGAACTTCCAAATACAAAATGCACGTTATTATAATCGTAACGACTTTGAAAACAGACATAAGAACCTCTTCAGGTTTATTGAATAATTTTGTATTCATTATTATACCTATTTAGAGACTTAAATGCTTTGGCGAGAGAGTTAAATTTTTAAAGTCACTTTTGAAATTCACATTGGCATAATAATAAAATGGAATAAAATCTATCAATTTTGTTTTTTTTTTTAAAGAATATTTTTCTGTACCCGTGTGTGTGGTCCTATGGAGAAGTGCTGGAAAGTAACAATAGAAACTCGTTTTTTAAATAAAAGTGTGATAATTTTGGGGAAATTATGTTATAAAATATGAGAGTACAGACCGAGTGAAGACCGGCTATAAAATTAAATATGTGTTATGTTTATGTGTATGTATGTATGTAGTTTCCATCCCCCATCCAAAATTTAAGACCTAGGTACTTGTTGGTGTAGCAATTTCCATCTAGTCCTACCCAATGCTAAATCCTTTAATTCTTTAATGTTTCTACGTTTGTTTACTCGAGATAAAATAAATCCAGGAAAAGCATTCAACGAAATACATTACAAACAAAATCCGGGACGGCTGTATGCAATAGCTAGTCACCACTTAATCCATAAAACTGTATAATCGTCATTCGTTCGCGACCATTGCGCGCTAAATGGGCTTTAAACGATTGACGTAAAGGATGATTTGATGCATTTGCGCCGAGCGTTGGTAAAACGCAAATTGGTGCGATGCGGTCGACATCGCGCCAGCTTACTGTTTAATCAGCTTGGTAACATCGTTGATTGTGCCGTCCATGTTTTTGGGGGGTTTCAAAGGTTTTATAATAAAATTACTGTTTTAAATTACCCTTAATATTATTTTTACAAACCATAATTATATCAAAACATCTGATATCTAGAGGTGTAACGAATATAGTATTTAATAGGTATAGGTATTATCATACAAGGCGCGTATATTCATATTAGGATAATAATATGCGAATCTAGAGTAATAGGCTACTAGGTATTACTCAAATAATAGGAAAAACCCGTAATAGTGAGGTGACCCCCGCGAAAACTTAATCACCGTTACACTAGGTTATAATTATGTATTCGTGGATAATCGTGCAAATTCAAGAAATCTTGTATTTTATATTCATATTCTTTATTGTGGAGAATAAGTAAGTTTAATATAACGTCGGTGCGCTTGCCAAATCTGACATGTCCATTTGAAGAACTTTTCAGGACAACAAAAAAACAACAAAATATGGCAAAAAACATCTAATTGAGTCTCAAAATATGTAATCTAATTTGCTCTCATACACAAATGTAATAACTTTTTTAATATCTTAGACTAAAATATTAGATAGGTATTTTTTGCCATATTTTGTTGTCCTGAAAAGTTCTTCAAATGCACATGTCAGATTTGGTAAGCGCACCGACGATAAATAGATATAAGTTTCAATTAGATTTATAGCGAATATTGAATCGGTTCACTATTATTTGACTGAAACCCAGTAATAGGTAATGGTAGGTATCATAATATGAGACAACAAATACACACACCGGCAAATTTAAAAAGTATAAATAATAGAATTTAAAATTAAATCGCATCTTGAAATTCTTGGGCCTTTTTTTTATGTTCCGCTAAATTTGCCGGTGTGTGTATATCAAATATTAGGAATATCCCAAAATGACCCTAATATAACATCTCTACTGATGATCTACTCATGATCTATATCAGATGTTTTGATATAAAAATATATATTCTGAGAAGTGGATTATTTATAGTCAAAGGTCAATCAGACTAATACGATACGAAAATAAATACCCGAAATAGACTTCCTTTACTACCCACTTGATTTCTTGTGGGTGATATTTTCAACGGATCGGTTGGTGAAGTGGCATTGGTTTTATGCGCTAAGTTCATGTCGCGGGTTTGAGCCCGCACAGAACGAATATTTGTATGACCTACAGATTGTTTTTGGTCTGAGAGTGTGTTCATCTGACGTGTATATTCTTACCCAGGACACAGGAGAAATCCTAGTGTTTGCAGTTTGACATCAACTACAACGACATCGATAAACAAACAGAGACATACACACACACACACACATACACATGAAGGCTAAAAATACCCATTTCGTACCATGACTTGTACATTTTGAAGTCTTATAATGTCCAGCACGTAGGCGTTGATTGATCCCATTACGGCCAGAAGGAATGGTCGAGTGACTGATTTGTTAAATGTTCGAAAGGTTAGACTACAATATTTTTCACTGTCACGAAACCATTTCAGCCAGTCTTGGACCGATACGTGAGCGAAATTACGATGTTGCAGCATATGGGACGGATGGACGGCGGGTCTAGAACAAAATTCATGAAAAATGTGCCTCGAAGCAACCTATTTATGCGTAGGTACATTTAAAGAAATATAAAAACTATAACATCCTAATTCAAACTGCATCGTCGTTAGTAAACAGCTTAATTTTACTTGCCACGATTTATTATCCTATTCAAATTTTTCACAATACAGTACATTTTTGACGTGTATTCTGTCAGTTGATAAAACAAAGACTGGCGCGCGATTGGAACTCTTTTGGCTTGGACACTTTTGAGTGCGGACCCAATGTTCATTGTGGTAGTAGGTCAATGGGAACATCGTACATTTCGAATAAGAAAAATAGTATCTCCATCTTCTTTTTATCAAATTTAAAGCTCTCTCTCACACATCATGTTCGTTAACAGTAGAATTAGATTAACTTATTTTTAATTTTGCGTGGTATGAAGCTTTTTCTTTTTTATGTGTTAATATTGCTCCTTTTATGCGTTGCCAGTCAAAGATTATTACAGAAAATATAACTCTTTCAGTGTATGATTTTGTTTACTTACACTCGTTGTTTTCAGAAAAGCAAAGAATTAAGGTAAATAAACCATTAATCGAAAAGAAATCATCGATTCCCGTGTTGATGAAAAAAGTAGTTAAAATTTGGCAACTGATTAAAGCAAGTAGTCTTCTTCGTTTTCCTGAAACTATCTTGATACCTTTACCTTAAAAATTTTGATCCTTTATACTTTTTAAAACGCACTAAAAGGCTCAGGTAAAATCCAACACGAGCTACGAAGTAGGAACTGTTGGTTCCCAGTTTCAGTAATACCATTTTGGAACTATCAATTCTCTTCGCAGCAGGGCGTCACCAAATGAGTTTTATTGGATTATATCGATGTGTGAACTGACCCAATTTCATGACGAAAACATATCAAATTCTATATTAAGAACCGAACATCAATACTTGTTTATGAAACAACTTGTTTGGAAAGAAAATTGCAGGATTCTGACAAGTCTTTTAGGCAGAAACAGAATGGTTTCATTAGTCATGTAGACATGCGCACATTAGTTACATCAATTACCCTTCTACAGTTTACAAAATGTAGTTGAGAAAGTATTAAATGTTTCTTTTCTAATATTAGCAAAGGCCTCCAAGTTAAAACGGGACTGGCAGGACATAGACAAATGTCAAACGACAGAAGAAAAAAACATTCGAATTGCCGAATTGCCCTGGGAAAAATGGATGCCACAAGATCACGACACTACGACGTGTCAAGCTAGGCGGAGATGGCGACGCTTTTATGAAGGATTGGTCTATAACAGCAATAAAACCGTTATACGTGGATATAGGCATTTACCCAGCCATTTTTATACTATTAAGGTGGCAAACAAGCATACTGGCTTGCCTGATGGTAAGCGGTTACCGTAACCTACGGACGCTTGCAACACCAAAAGCATCACTTTCACGTTGCTGATCCCTAGCGTCGTGTTGACATTAGGGGGACCTCTACTGCCAACACGTTCCTCAAGGAGCACTGGCGACTTTGCTCACCGTTAGGAACACAACACTACAAAAGAGCAGTGTTATTATTTGGTTGCGATATTCTGCAAGGTAGAGGTACTTCCCCAGTCGGGTATATCCTATTTTGGGTGAAAAGTCCCGCTAAATAGATGATTATCTATTTAATTAAAATCGCAATTTCACTATATTCTAGGTAATAAATATACAGCATCAACATATTGTGACGTATTTAAATTTAACGTGTCTGGATAATAGGAAACAGTAATAAATTGTGAAATCCTATTAAATGACTACTAATTTATTGAGGTAAATAAATAACATTTATCTGTATTTACTATTTGTTATTGCGTAATTAATCATGCAATAAACTAGTTTAAATTATTAATGTATGTATTATGTTGGATGTATGTATGATTTTCATTACATATTTTATGTTTGTAGGTAGATAATAAATTAAGTAATGCGCAAAATATTTACATATAACGTTTACATGAAAATAATTATTGTTACTGAGGTTGTAAACATGGCTTCATTTTATATAGGTACTTACATTAAGTTGCCAATACCTTTACTTCAATCAATGAATTTGAAGACATCTGCTTCAATTATTATTTAATTGGGCATTTTATATGCGTCAAATAAGATAGAAACAACTCATTTATTCAAAAAAAGTAACGGTGTTATCTTCTCATCATCATAACATCTACATAGGTATAATAATAGATAAAAACCCTAAAATTAAACAGTAAAATGAAAAGAAAATGGCGCTGTAAAATGTAAAAAATACAGCAACAGAACCGGAAAATTCAGTTCTTGGCGAACCCGTAGCCACAGCGAGTGTTGATATTTTAAATAAAGTTCACCTCTATTAACCCTCCGACGCTCACGTTCGCAACTTTTTTACGAGCGGACAACTTCTAAAGGCAACGCTTATTAAGGTCAAGCTAGCCCAAAGGGCATGCATAAAGCAGGGCCTACAAAAACTTTTCCATTTAACTTGGCCCGTGACATCCTGATTATATCTACTTATACTGACCCGACCTGACTTCACTCGGGAGCAATTTTTGACTGGCAAGCACCTTTGGTCGCCATTTTCTGGGCCTTTATATGGTTTATGAAAATGGAGGGTATGATGATAATTATCCAAAATTGTTGCAATTTGTTTTAAAATGAAAAATTATAGTCGCAACAACTCTTGTTCTCTGAATGTTAGTTTGGATTTTTTATTTAGGTTATGAATTATGATCATCGGCAAATGCAAAATTAGTAGCTGTAACTAACCTTCTAAATGTACATTACAAAAACCACAATCCTTTAAGATAAGTTTTTTTGACGGACAAAAATACCTTTTTCCCAATGCAGATAAGTTACATAGGTATCTAAAATTCCGGGAGGGAATGATAAAAGTTAACAAAACGTAACAAACTTAGATTAACTACATAAAGGACGCCGATTTGGCTAAGTAATTTGGAATTTTTGGTCTCCAGTGGGCAAAAAAGGTTTTGAAGTAAAAATATTGAAATTTTAATGTGTTTCAAAATTCTTCTGTAATTGTTCTTTTTGTTTTGTTGAGTATGAAATCTTTGTACTTAAAGCAAAGATGGAGAGTTAAATTTTTCACAATAAAATGAAATTATACAAGCCTTACAATATGTTAAGTATTATTAAAATATTTCTCAACGAGTACCTCTTGTTTTAAGTACTTCTTTATTTGTTACTTTGAAATACAATAAGTACCTACCATCAAAATTGAAAACTATCTAGACTTCGAAATCTTTATTGAGATAAAAATTTATCAAAGGACTGTTAAAAGATTCTTAAAACTTGTAGACATTTTTTATCAGAGAACCCATTATTCATTTTTGGATATGATTCAATATTATTAACCTTATCAACTCGTACGTAATAAAGGCCTGCGACGATATTATGGTCATATTTCTAGATGAAGTTAGAGAATCCAATATTTGATATGGAGGGCATTCGAGGGTCCTTGAACAAAATTATTAACCTCTATCATTATATAGTTTATTATATTGGAGCAATATTATATCTTATTTTTCTGTATTCGGTAGTTGTGCAAATACTAGATTTATAAAAATATTCATTCATTGAATTTCTGTGTGTATAGTTTATTTAGAATTATATATCTTTACATAGCGTAAAAAATATTTAATTATACATTTATGCAGACACTTTTTTTGAAATTATATTTTACATTTCTTTATGTTAGGTACCTATTTTAATGAAGTTAGCGAAATATATACCTACCTGGTAGATACAGGTTGTTCAGTAATAATATTGAGTATCAGATTAGCAACATTAAAATAACAAGAGCTTAGCTCTGACAACAATTTGTATAATATTTTTATAAAATTGCAATACTGTTGGTTTCTTCTCGGAACTCAACTCGTACCTACTGCATGTGGCAGATTCAAATTGTAATAAATAATAATAAATCCACTTACATACAAAATTACAAGCATGTATTTTATATAAACACACATAATATCAGAAGATTGCTAGTAAACTTTCATATTCATTTTTTACTTGGATACTTCTCCATACATTTTTGTGCAGACTGATTTCCCGAGACTTTCTTAACGTAACTCAATTTTGTAACCCAACCTTATCATGTATTATTAGCATCTCATCCTACAACAGTTTCTCCAAATAACATTAATAACAATACATTAGATTTAGCAGTCGAGTACGGTGTTACAATTTATTATAACAAATGATTTTGGTTGCGTTGTTCAGAAGGATCAAGCAGGATCGCGTCGTTTATCATCTGAAGTGATGGAGTTACGAATGTACCAGAATGTATTGTATTGTAACGCTTTTGTCTTATTTGCTTTAGTGATACGTATAATATAAAAGGTATTTCTATATCTTTTTATTAATATTGTGTTCTTGAAAAAACGTCCAATATTTTTAATTCTATTAATACCTAATTATACTCCTCTCCACTCGCAGGTCTGCTGGCAGAGATTTCTTTAGAAATAAGCAGTACCTTTGTACTTTATGCTCCTACTTCATTTTTCTCATGTATTTTAAGTGTGCATTAATTGTTAAATAATTAAAACATTCCTGTGTCATCATTTTTGCCTCGGATAAGATTTTGTATGAAACGGAAGAGAACGAAGCTGTTGCCATCTCTCTTCATGTTTTAGGTTTCGTTATTGATGATTCCAAAACTATTTTCTTTATTAAAGCAATAAATATTAATATTTCATGGATAGAAACAATATGAATCTTTGCAATGATTCTATAGTATATATTAATTTGATTAAAAATAATAATTATATACTTACATTGAATTGGTTGCACATTTTTTTTTGTGTTTTATAAATTCCGTATTTTTTCTTTTACAATATATTTTTAATTGTCATATTATATGCATGCATGTTTACTCTATATATTACTACTTCCACAACACCCGAGATTTACAAACTTGCGAGGCTTCCAACGGCACCCCCGTACAAGAATAAATGTAACTAAGGGTTACGGATCTAGGGTGTTCTGGCCATTTGTATGGATAGGATCAACTGGCCAACTTTAACATCCGATAGGGATATCGGTCCGAAAAGTTTTTGTTTAATTTCATCCTACATTTTTATCGGGGCGAGCATATGAGAACCAATAGAAGCGGAGCGGGTTTTGTGTGGAAACTTTGTGTTTGAGCTGGATAGTTAGGTGTATTTGTCTATGAAACATATTAATAGATAGATCAATAGACCTTGTAACAGCCTATTTGTCGAATCGGAAACAAAGGGTGGTTGGTAACTTTACTTTTACCGGCTCAGAATTTAAAATGGGAGTACCACAAGGATCAATTTTGGGTCCATTTCTGTTCCTTGTTTAAGTTAAGGACCTGAGCAGATGATCACAAGGATAAATTATTAAAATAAATATAGGGCCTAAAGGCCCCATCAAAATGCCCGCTTGTATTAAATAATAAGTAGCATTATTATTTACTCGCAGCTAGTACTGAAAGATACAGTTGAACATTGTTTCATTAAAAAATAACATAGTGCCCAGACTGTAGTGACGGTCAAAAATTCAATTTGTGTCCACGTGGGCACGGCGTGGGGTCCATGATTTATCGTCTAGCGTGGCTCATGTCAAGCACGAAACTCCTGGACGCACGTGACGACCCAGACTAACATGCATCCAGCCTTATTTTTACCGAAATCCCTTTTAAAGAACATTGAAATATAGTGTTTGGACTTAAAGTGTATTTTGCAAACCTGCTTTCAGTGTACATGCGATTTTTTTCCTTTGATGTTCTGCATTCATGCAGCCAGTATTATTTTTCTTTATCCTTTCTTGTTTGCTAATTTTTACCTTAACCGTATAAGAATAACGATCTTTTATGATTGTGTTCAGTTTTATTTACATAGTATTCGGTTTAGGTTAAAAATATAGTTTGTTCGCTTTGGAAACTGATTTCTTCAAAGTCTTTCACTTGCCTGTTACTTTCTTCAGTAGTGTTGCGACTTAAACGAAGTATAGCAAAGGTATAATTTTCTTTCCATGTTATGTTAATGCACTACATACCCTTATTAATATTTGTTTTGTGTACTCAATGTTTGCCAAATTTATTAAAACCTAACAATATTAACTTCAATGTTGTGATGTTCTTTTTAGGTTACTCAACCAGAGAAGACACCTCCTGCGCCACTTTACCGACCATCCTCAACATTCTCCTGTTTTACTCAACCTCGACATTGGCAGAATCATCGCAAAGTAACGATGGAGCCATTAAATTAAAATTTGAATTGAATTAGATAGAGCATAGAAATAGAGCCTCCACGATTGGCGAAACTTGAGATCGTGTGGCTCACCATGGATAATTTCGATACCACCTTTTGATACCTATGGTGTGAGTGATTCCAATTTGATAGCTTAAGTAGAAGACCTAAGTTGATATATCAATAGTAAAAAAGAAACATACCAAAAATGTTTGTTTATCTCTTTCAAAAAATTAAGATTTAAATGGGAGAAAATAATAGTTACAAAAAATCACAATTCAAAAATAAAATTCTCCAACAATCAAAATGTTACCAAAGAAAATTTGTAATAGGATTCGTAATACCCTTGATATCATGGCGAATATTCCATAGTATAATGTATACTTTTGATGGGGTTTATGTAAGAAGCCACCTATGTGATCCTTCCATTCGATGCTTATAAAAAATTCACAAAGAATTTCCGCGAAAAAATGGTCTTAAAAGATATTCCTTATTCATTCCTCACATTGAATGTCGTCCCGGCAACGAAAGGTGATGTTTGTCCTTGGTATAATATGTTTATTATATAATAAAAATGTATTTAATAATGGTAGGTATAATGATCTCTTATTGAGGAAAAATTACTGTCATTATAAGATGTGTGATAAGTTTGTTACATATAAGGTATAGGTACATTATTACGTGTTACAAATCTTGTGTCACAGTACGCACGGCTACATAATATATCAAGCTATACCTACATTTCCAGTATATATTGACCTCGCTCGGCTTTCCATACAATGAGAGATCCGCTAATACTGAAAATTTATAGTGTGTTATTGATGTGATATATGTACATATAATGATAATGTTGTTTAACGATAGGTAACCAAAGTTCGCGTCAAAAACTTTGATAATCCCAAAATGATAAATAATAAACAAGTTGTTAATACAACTTTATATCTACACCTATTATAATATCGATCTCTGCCACTTCGTCTGCAATTTTTATGGCCAGGTGCAAATTGTTTTATTAGTGTTTCCCTGTAGAATAAAAATCACTGTTTTTAAAGATCAGTTTTTGAAATTTGTCTCTACTGTAAAATTTAACCAATCATGTAAAGCAATCAATACCAAGAAACCCCCGACTCCAACTAGAAAAAGAGCTGTAACTTGAAGGGCTGAACAGATTTTCATGAAACATAGCTAAGATGATACCCGATTAAACTAGCTATCGATTAAAAAAAACTGCATTGAAATCGGTCTATCCGTTTTGGAGCTACGATGCCACAGACAAATACACAGATGTACAGATACGCATATACACAGACACACAGATACACTCTACAAACTTATAACATCCTTCTTTTTTGTCGGGGCTTAAAAATGATATCAACGATGAATGAAGTAGGTACCTACAATAATCAGTTCCAAATGTTTTGTAATTGCTGAGAATAATTACTGACTGACTGCCCACCATTCTCATTATGATCATCATAAACGTTAAAAACGGTCGTTTACAGTCTTTATTAAAAAAAAAACCATCATAATGCTATATAAAGCATAATCAGGCAACCTATAAAATCAAACAAACAATGTATGAAACTTAAAGAACACTTGACCGAAATTCGCGGCCACCAAAATTTCCCGGTGATTTTAAAACAGCACAGTGTGCAGCAGTTGTTACACGATAAATTAATCTTGTCAATGAACCGATCGGGCTTTGCTGCGATACTATTGAAAAACGGCACGTTCACGTTGACATATGGCCGGGGATAGCCATGTTGCTGTTTTCCATTTTTTAAGGGAGATAGAATATTCTTTATAAACGGCTGAGCTGGAAACTGTTCATCAAAGTCAACAGCCTTGAATATCTATGAGGTTTCGTATTACAACATTAATAAATTTACAGAAAAAAAAGTAAAAGTATATAATTTGAACGAATAATCAGGAAAATTACTGACCAACATCAACTGGCTTTGGCCTACCAGAGACATCATCATCGTCTGGTCCGAGGATTCTCCCTTTTCAATGAAGGAATACCATACCTCGTTCCTCTACAGTAAAAAAAAGAAAAAAGAAACTAGTTCTGAACAAACGAAGTCAAAACAATTCGCAAGACTTGAAACACAAATTCATCCTTACTAACACAGCGATAATCCCCACTGAAAAAAGATGAATCTAAAAAGCAATACGTTTCAGGATGCAATCCAAATAAACACACAAACTTTCCTCGCAACGCTTGCTAAAAAGTCGAAGTAACTTCTGCCAGTCGAGATATTACCTTCGGAAATGAAGCTCTGTACCGTCCCGACGAAAGCTAACATTGTATTGAAATAGAAACCGACGGAGGACCTGAATGTTTTTATTTCGAAGCATCCAACTTGGTAACGAACTGAGTTGTACCAAAACCGTGGTGGCATTTTTGTTAGATTTCTTTTCAAAATTGGACAAGGAAATAAAAAATAATATACTCTTTTTTATGTAGAATCAGGGTGTCCAGTAATTAACGCAATTCTGAAATGTCATAAAGCAGAGAGAAAAAAAATCTATATCCCAAGTAATACTTCCGTATTTTTATAACTTTAACATTTATAATTTATTAGTGAGATTAAATTCTCTCTTACGCGACTATTGGCCAAGACGTCCATCTGAGGAAGATCGAAAGGTTATTAGATTCATGGAACTTCAAACAAAGTTAAGGGATAAAGTGCTTTATGACAGCTAGTTAAGATGAGGAAGGTTCAAAGGGGAAGTCGTTAGATGACAGATGTGGCATAAACGCAATACAATGCGCCATTTGTATTCCTACTGTCACAGACTTAACGTGCTTGTGATGTTATTTAAATTATAATTTTGCACTGTTCCCGTTTCAGCTAGTTTCAACTTTGTCCTCGATTGAAACAAGAAATAATTAAAATAGGTTACTGTAACCTATGAAGAGTAGATTTTGTTGTAGTTGTAGATTAAGTTTAAGTAAAACTTAAAATATCCAAAGCAGTTCTCCATGAATATCGAAACTGTTATTAATAAATGATTGAAACTGGAAAAAATTGAGTACTTCTTTCAGCAAAATGTTCAAAGCATTGCTGAAAGGAAATTCATTAAGATCAATAGTGGAAAAGAAGAAGATCGCAACAAAAATATATACTTTTTCGTTATTGAATTTTCCGTAGCGACCAAGCATTCCTTCAACATTTTTAAACTTTAATTACATCTTCGATGACTGAAATAAGTACGTTAAATGTAAATGACAGGATATTTACCCCTCAAAAGGACGGTAATTAGCGATGTCTATTTAAGAGAAAAAATCTTTCTACGTAATTTATTTTGTAAAGTTCCTTTTTTAGCGGAATGGCCAGTTAGACCGACGTAATTACGGACAAGCGCGATAGCTGCGTTGTGAATTAAAGAATAACTTATAAAAAATGTTGAAGAAACAGAAAATGAAACAATTGGGTGAGGCAAAATAAACACCAGTCGTTTGTGAAGCAAAAATTTTTTGCTTGAAATTTCCTCTCTCATTTTGGTTACTCATTACAGATTTTATCAAGTGCCAGGAATGTCGCGTAGTTTATATTACGGAAAATGTTTTTTGTTAAAATTAGTAATTACGTTATTAAGGTTTTTTGGAATTTCCGTTACCACTTGGGGAGAAAATGTCTTTACGTAAGCATGCCTTTACTGACAGACACAATTTAGTTGATGGAGATGGAAAAGAAAATACAGGAGCTCTATGCCCTAAGATTCGTCCCTGTAAATAAAAATCAACGGATTATGTTTGTATAACAAAGAAAGAAAAAACTATTCAGATTAAACACTAGACAACACAGAGAAAACCAAAACATAGACAAGAAAAATCATGATCATCATTAACATTTGCCTACGTTGGGGTCGGCTTCCAGTCTAAATAGATGCGGCTGAATATCAGCATCTTACACGAAGCGATTGCCATCTGACCTCCACAACCCAATTAATAGGAGACACTGATACCCTAAGGTTATACCGGTTGCCAGACTTTTTGGGCTGCTGACTCTCGTAAAGTCGGGCTTCCACTGGCAGCGGAACGGGACTTCATTTAACTCGCAACTAAACTTCATAGAAGTGCTTCCACCGACAAAGAGTCTAGCGGAGAGGACTGAACCAGTAAAAATTGTTAATAACAAACTCGTTCTTCATTTCTCTTTTGCAGTAGAAGGCAATTGTCAAAACCTATGTAAAATTAAACTAAGAAAAAAAATGTGCAGTTGGCATGCCAGTACAGAATGGGTTGCCAACTTAGCTTGCATGTAGTTCTGTTACTCTAAACATTCTTCAAAAACATAGATTATCTACTTAAGTTTATTTATTTTTTAATTTCCAGCACTTGAATCCTGTAAAAAGCCTTAAACTTTTCTGTTAGCCAGCGTAATCCCGTTATCATCGAAATAAGTCGTCAAATTTTCTTTTATCAAACTCCAATCTTGCTCGTGAGGTCGTAACTTGCGTGCGTATCATGTCAAACTTGGACATGGAGTCACGAAGCAACGTATGTTCTTAGAGTCTTTCTGGATGAGTCATAAAATTGCGAATTATCCCTTTTTGTGATTTAGTCCGTAAATGTTTATAAAATCAAATCTAATCAAAATTATGATTTTGTAGGTATCTTTGACTGCTTTAATGGACAGTTGATAAATAAATTCTTCACCATCAGTATGTCGGTATTATCAGCTCTAATTGTAATCGTTTAGTGCTAAGTAAGTTTAGCAAATGGAGAGCAAGCATCAGGAGGATCATGGGAAGGGGTCACGATCCTCAACATTGAGGGACCGACATTGGAGGAGGGAGTGCTAAGTATGGGCGTCAGAATGACGATATATTTAAAAACATCAAAGATTGTGTTAAGCACACGAAGAAGCCCTTCTTCGTCTGCATAACACAAAGCATTGGCCCCTAATAGTAGCAGATATGGAAAAGTACAAGTGATTCCCTTCGTTATCGTTTTCATCGACCAATAGTAGTTATTTATTTAGGATTTATAATATTATATTCTTTAGTGTACACTTGTAAAACAAACAATATGCACACACAAGACTTGTATGTACATAAATTGTACAATGGGCGACCTTATCGCGCACAGCGACCCAGGTAAAATTAGTCCTTCCGGGTGATTTCGGTGCCTCGAGCAATTTCTTTGTCTTGTCTCTATAATGAGCAGTTTTTCAGTGGGCATTGTTAGTTCAGTTCTTTAATCATCAAGAGGTGGCGCTCGCGTAACTTTTGGTATTTACTTTTTAAACTTTATCATGGCAGTGGAAAACTTTATTCAGCCAACGTAAACAGTTCACTAATGTTTAAAAAAAATACAAAATCCCGTAAAATTATATAATAATTAATGTCTTTGTGTTAGTTACGTATTTTGAAATATTTACTATTATATTATTATTTACAGGTAAAAACAGCGTTTTATCGTAAAAATACACAAACTACAAGCGAACCAAACGAACGACAAGGAAGGGAACGTAGAATCTCTACAGTCATACCACACTACTGTTATCAAAACTGTTGCCAACGCCATCTAGCGAGAGAAAAGAATGCTATAAATGACTGCTGGAATACTGCTCATTGTACCTACATAACTTTTGAAAATACAACTTGCCACACGTCCACGAGCTCACTCCGACAAGAACGTCCATGTATTTTATGTATCCAGAAGTGCGAACTTTTCTCAGGTAAGACCAAAGTTTGATTGAATATTTCAGGAGGGAAAGGGAACTTTTTCGCTTACTGTTCGCACCCCAATTGCATAGGATTAGATTTTCATGTGTTCCCTTGATTCTGTTGACGTTTTATGTAAATACAGCACGGATTCAATTTGTCGAGTTTACTTTTTATTTACATTCAAGTCGGAACAGAAAAATATATTTTTCCGCAGTTCTACTATTTGTTTTGCATTTAAAATTTTACCATAGCAAAAAAAGTACATATCAAAATAGTGAAAATTACTTATGAAACCCATATTTATTTTAGTGCATTAAAGTTGGGAACTTATTCTTTGTTTTTTTGATTCCATGTCTCGGAACATTACATCGTATCAGATGGTTTATTACTCTCTCAGAGAGGACACTTGAGTACCCAGTGAGAACATTATTAGGCCGATAATTACTCTAATATAAGCAAACTCTAATATTTCGTAGAAACAACAATAGGTGCCTAAGTAAACATTTTTGTATTTTTTTTATTTATTTATTTTACTCATTTGTTTAAACCAACTTCTCTACATTTTGTGTCATTTACGAATGAAATAAATTGCAGTTCTTTCATCCTAATATACCGGGAGATACCATCATTTAAATCAGATAGCTTTCAAAAAAAATCTCCATAAAAAATAAAGCTTGAATCCTTTTAAAAGATTTACCAGGGAGCTCTATCCAACGCTATCAGAGTCTCCCTCGGTTCTCACCTCTCAATGTATCGGTTGATCCAACTTTGATGAAGCCTAACTTTATTTCTAACTCAATTCCACTTCGGTTTCAAGTTAATACTCTGGATGTCTTCTAGTGCTGTACAGTTTCTTAGCTGGGATTGTCTGGAAGAAATATCCAATTTATGTTTATACGAATGGTGTTGAAAAGTCCTGATGTATTTTTTTATAATGAGAATTTTATATTCATCTTAATAAAATCAATATCTCTATACCATTATTATATTGTGATGGTTGTGACTTTTGGTTGCCCGATTGCAAAAAAGTGGAATATAAGTAAACAAATTAAATACAGTATGTTAAATATAAAAATGTGAAAATAAACACAAAGTGTCATCAAACTACTGCTTCTCAGTTCAATGTAATAAAACTGTCCACTTGAAGAATTAGATATAATATTTCCGAATAAAAAAAAGATTTTCAGTGAAATAAAAAAGAAATTATACTCTGAACATTTGTAGGAATGATGTGAACGCAATTTAATAATTCTTTATAAGGGCCTGTTTCATAACGTGCCGATGGTTATCTCGTTTTAAATGAAAATTGCGGAAGCTGCCTCGTTTTTATTTAATTTTTGTGTACTTTTGAAATCAGAATAACATAGTATTTTTATCAAATATTGAGAAATAAAAAATGCGACCGCGAGTAGTACCCGAACCTACGAGCTTCTGGTACAGTACACCAACTGCTCTTGCCAACGCTACCGCGAGCTACCGCGACGCTTGCTTACAGAATCAAATTCTTCCTTCACATTTAACCGTCTCATGGTGACAATGGTGGTGGTGTATTACCACCACCCTCATTGTCACCATGAAACGTACGTTGTAGAAAACCTGTTGCTGAAAATTGCTACACTGCGGAAAGACAGTGCATATATTGTGTACGTCCGTCCTTCCGTAGTCATTGCCTCTTAGTGAAGCATCATTGGAGTTGTTTCCAATGATTTCGGTCAGTAGCCTGACCGTCCAGCTACGTTGATCGGCCATTGTTTATGGACTACCTATTCCGCATGGTTTTTTGTCCTATATTTTGCCAGTTAGGTTACGTATCATGAGCTTCTCGCCCAATGCTGAGATAATACCTCGTCTGCCTGCTCCAATATTATAATCTTACACCAATTATTGACGATCGAGCTTAAGATTATACCACTGAGTTGTCTGCCGGTTGTTAGAATGACCGACTACTCGCAAATAGGAGAATATCCTGAAATATTCTGCATCCTTTCTCATTACTACTAAGTTTCAATCATACTGGAGTAATACGAAATCCCGGACCCTCGCTCACGCCAGCCCGTGCCTTGTAATCTTAAATACATCCTTTAATAATAATATTAAACGGATCCCAGCAAACACCTCTTGTTGCCCCCTCAGCGACGCCCTAAGCCGAGGCCCGTGTCTCACTATGGGACACCCTTAGCTGCGCTTTTGTTTAATATATTTTAATATCAGGTTGGAGTGCCGTCAGGCCTCGCCATGGCCCATTAAAGCAGTACAGGCTGGGGTGAGCAAACTGCGAGACAGCTAGGTAGCAAAAAAAAGTCATACTTACGAAATAAAATATGCGTGAAAAATTATTTTTATGTACTCATAAAATATGGTTCCCATTATATAAAGATATCTTCCATAACATTTCCCCTTTGGGACGGACAGGACTTATATCGCTTTTATGTGCTCACTTTATGGTCTACCAGTTAATGTGACTCTAGTTTTACGACTATGTGGATTAAAACACTTAATGTTAGCTTTATTATGGATTAGTTATGTTACGATGTTATTGAAGGCTTTAAAATAAATGGGTCATTTTTCACACCGAGAAGCTGTTATAACCTGATCGAGTGAAGGCTCTTGTCCAACAGTAAGACAATAAGCGTCAAGTGCTCTAAGCAGATACTATTGTATTTCTGGTGTACAATAAAGTTTATTGTATTGTATTGTATTTTATTAACAGCACTGTTCGTAGCGAAGATGAGTTCCAAGGGTACGATGGTCGTACTAAAGGGACTTAATTTAGGTACGATCCTTTTACGAGGCTGTAATGTTGGTAAAGGAGGTGGCCGAGTGGGAGAGTGAAGCCGCATACTGTCTCCCCTCCTGAAGCACCGGGCGCCCGAGAAGGGCGCTGAATGATCTACAACCTCCTTGAGATGTGGTTTGCCGTCGGCGAACTAGGTGGCGTTTGTCATCGGATCAGATAGGCCGGGTTGGGAGCGCTGTATTCCACATGTACCATTTGAGATTGGGTGCGGCTAGACTGGCCGCACGGCGAGAAGGGACCTGCTGAAACAAACAACGGGACAAGGCCTGTCGGGGGAGGGGTGACCGGTGTGCCGGGGCAATAGGCAGAGGCGGATCACCGCGGTGGTTTTGTGGTGGTAAGAGTCCGGCATGCCCCTCCATTGCCCCCACGATGGAGAAAGTCCAGGAGGATACAAAAATAGGCTCTTTCTGTGCACCTCAAAAAGAAATTCTTATGATAATAATGAGTTAAATCCATATCCTTATTATACTAGTGGTAAGTTAAATCAGTCAACTCATTCCTCAAACATTTTGTTCCATGAATAAGGCGTTCGTGAAATAAAACTTGCAGGACCACATAAACCCATAAGTTTGGAGCCAGAGGATTTACGAGCGTGAATGTGAATCTTCTACTTAGACTAAGTGCAACAAAATATGTTGTGGCTGAATATTCATAGATATTCGACAGTTTACGAGCAAGGTTTTGGGTACACTACTGTGAGGAATACTAAGTTGTCTTTTAAATAGTAAATGCACTGTGAAGTATGTTCCATATTTTTATCTTTACAGCTCCAGTGACTCGGAGTGTTCTAGGGTTATTTCCCGGGTTGGACAACGTGTTATTGAGATTTTTCGTTAGGAAATTCTCAGAACTAGAACTGTGCCCAGTAGATGGAAATAGGCTTAGGTACCCCTGTGGCTTAATAACGGCATCGGCGAAATGTGGATGTACAAGAGTACACCTCTACCTAACTCTTCGGGGAATAAAGTCGTGAAGATATATTATATTATCTCATCTTTCTTAACATAACTTGAGGGTAATCGAGTGGGTCACAGTGGGTGTGAGCGCGATGCATGGTGTTCACCCGCATTTTGTGTAATCGACTGTCAACGAACCAATGGTGTACAGAAAAACATTACCTGCCTATGTTTTATGTTGACACATAAATAAGTATCCTTTATGTATATTTTGTACGAGTATTCATACATAATAATCCATCCATACAGAGAATTCTGAGAGATATCAAAAATCACGGATAGTTACTGTAACAGGTGCAATGAGATCTAGAGACATCGGTTTTTTACCCGACTGTGCGACGCAAAGGAGGGTTATGTGTTTATCAGCCTACGTATGTATTTTTGTATGTATGTTTGTTCCCTTGGTGAGAATTAGGCGCCATATTGTGAAAAAGGAAAAATGAAAGTCAACTAGGCATCTACGATATAACGAACGCTGTAGAACATGGCTCCGACTGCATTTTATAATTTTTGATAACTGAGACTCGGTTTTGTTTTCAATCTTTTTAGTTCGTCTTTTGTTTATGGGTTTGTTTAGTAAGAATCCGATATAATCTTCCATTTTCCAAATGTGACAGCATTATGCTGAGATGGAGGCATGGAGGCCATTTTCGGTCTCATCCAGGTTGCTTGTTTATTGTTTTTCTTTTATTGTTAATTTTTGTGCTTTCATTTGTTATTTCCTGGTGAGTCCAGCATAAAACTATTTTCTTTCTTTCTTTACCTAGATAGCGTAAACATTTCATCCTAAAGCCAGGTGTCTAGTGTAGCAATAGACGCGAAAATCGTCCGTTCATAAATTCCGCACGCCCGTTACATATTTGTTAACCCTCATTTTGCTCTTCATTTAAGCGAATACAACCCAATCAATTCTCAACCTTATTGCCTCGTAATAAGAGCTATAAGGTAGACGTAAATTAAAGGTTCCAGTTTTCAGGGCGCGATGCTGAAGCAATTTTTCTTCATCCCTCCCTTCAATATGTTGGGAAGCCTCTGAAATACGCCATATATCTTTCTATGAGGCCATTATGCAAATCAGCGAGGCAGATATATGTGGCTGGACATATATTTTGGATTCAATATAGCTGTAAAAGTATTCGGTTTAATTGAATTACTTTTGTGTGCGATCAGGTGTATCATACTTTTGAAGTTATTCAAAAGTTGTAAAATGTTTTTAAATCGCTTGATTTGTTTTAGACATACATGTTTTTACACCGTTTTATTAACGAATTTGGCGCATGTGTACTTAAGTAAGTTCCTACTGCAATGTGGACGGTATTTCGGAATGTCGAAGTTTATAACCTAACCATCAAATACCCCCGGCGCCAACTAGAAAAAGAGCTGTAACTTTTGAACGGCTGAACAGATTTTCATGAAAAATTGCTAAGATGATACACGATTAAACTAACTTTCAATTAAAAAAACTGCATTGAAATCAGTCCATCCGTTTTAGAGCTACAATGCACCAGACAGATACACAGATATTACACACACACACACTACAAACGTATAACACTCTTCTTTCTTGTCGGGGGTTAAAAATACCGATGCTCGATATGGCTACAATACAGAAGTCTGATGTACGGTAGTTCGACAATGTGATATAGCGATATACTTATATTCGAATGATTACCATTGCGACGTACATTTGATCGACATTTTGCTTTTGCGATATACTTATTACCGAATACGATATTAAAGATTGCAGTGTTCGTTTGTTCACATGTCACTTATGAAGATGTATTTAATTTGGAACAAATATCTGGGTTAATATGAGGCTCATAACAAAAATTATGAGTAGGTATTATGAAAGTATAATGCGCCTGAGACATTATGATTAGCATTTTGTTAATACAATTAGGTAGGTACTGTAGCTTTAAAATGAAATACAAATAGACTACAGAGTAATGTAGCAACAGAAATAATAGACAAAATATTACACATACCTACTCGTAATTTAACATAATAATACAAATATTCACATTTCGTCAATGCTTGGGACTAAGCAGCTAAATGTAGGTATGTTTGTTCAACAAATCCACTTCTTTCTTCCTTTCTTTCTCTTCTTTGTTGATTTACAATCTTAGATTATTATTTATTACATAGCATATTTTTAGTTTTTCGAAAAAAGGTAGCTAGGTAGGTACAGTTAGCAAGAAAATTGAAAATTCTCAAAATCTCCATCGACTCTATTTCCCAACAGGAATGTTTCCCAAATTCTACGTGCCGAAATTAAGAATAAAACAAGATAATAAATATTAAATTAAATAATTTCCTGTGGCTAAACTAGGGATTGAATTTGATTATTTTTTATGTACGGCCATAAAACCGTACTTTCTGACGTCGCCACACTTTGTATGCCTTGCTTTTCTCTTCCATTCCTAGTTCCACAGGAGTGTAATTAAATTATCTATCACGAAACACCACAGCACAAACTACTGTGTAGCTACACTGTGCCGTACAGTACTCATTTACTTTGCGGTTATCGACGAGCTTGGTCCAATCGTTCACTTAAATGGAAAGCATCGAGCAGCTCAGAATCTAATGCATTGAAAAACACCATTTGTGAAATTAAAAATCAAGGTATAATACTCTGTTGAAGAGAATTCTAAAGTAATGGGGTTGATAAAAGAATAGGTATATCAGTTATTTTTCTATTAAATAAATAACTTTGGTGGTTCTGTAAATATATAAATGTTATAAAAATGTAAGTGCATATTATACCATTGAGTGTTTTTTTTTAATATTGCCCCACCCTTTGATTTCTCCTGTGTCGTGGGTATAGTTTACAAACATAAATCTCATGCACACACATCCAGACCCGGAACAACTATCTGTAGGCCACAGAAATATTTGATCCATGTGGGGATCGAACCCGCGGCACGTAGCGCAGAAAGCTAATCGCTCAGCCACCGCGCCAACCGTGCTCCGAAAAAATTACAAATATTTTATAAATAGGTAAATTGATTTATAAAGACTTCTGTACTTATTTCATATTTTAGTATAATCTCATTTCATTTCTCCTCTTACAATAATAAGTAACAAGAAATTTAACATATTACTAAATAGACTACATCAAACGAAGGCTTAGCAATAAACCCATTTAAGACCTACCTACCACAGAATTTAAAGGAAATTTTAATGTCATCTCCAACTCCACTATTTCAAAGTTCCATAAAGCCTTTAAATAGCCTTTTAAGTATTTTAAATTATCTCCCAAAAGCCCAACTTAGAGAATTAATCCTTCCTTTCTGACCACACGAGTTGTTATCTGTTTCTGTGTGTCCCTAATTTAGTATAATGGCCATTATTTGCTGAGATTTCTGAGATAGCAAATGCGAGACTATAATATTTGCATAGTTTTGCCCATCGTAAATTGGGTCGTGTGGATATATTTTATGGATTCATTTTTCTCTGTCAAATTGTTTATGGTAAGACCAAGAACCTTATACATAGAACTGGACGGTGCGTCTAGAAGAAAACAGTGAAAACCAAATAAATGGCCTTGAAATAAGTCAGTTATTTTTTGCATCTCTTTCATCAGGGTGACAAAGATTTTTATTTGCGTTGGGATATTATTAGGAATTAAGCAAGTAGAAATTATTCATAATTGAGCACGTATTTGTTTGCTAATAGTTAGGTACCAAAACAATAACCATAAGTACCAAATAGGTAGGTACTAAATTCTGGTGAACCCATGGTGAAGATTTAACGTGTCATCACTTGGTCCAAAGTTGCGGGTTGATTTATGGATAAATTAAACTTTAAAATAAGTAAAAACTAACTTCATAAAACTAATAAGTGCCTAGCTAAGGTGCATTGAAGGATTAAAGGTCCCTACTTCAGAAGCTGTTAAGTTTTTAAAGAAAATATTTTATACTTTTTAGCACAGTTTATTTTATTTTTCTATTTTGAGTGGCATAAATAATACATAAATATGCAACTACAGTAATCGCGACTAATTTGCTGATATCCATTGAGGAGTTCCATCGTCTTTCTCCGAAAGTCTTCATCAGATCTTCACCAAATTTTAGTCGGTTTAGCCTTATGTCATAGTGCTCCGCTTTATAGTGTAGGCAACAATTTTTTGCAGATTTATAGAAGTTTCCTTTCAAAGGTATGTTGGACCACCATACCACCATCTACGCCTTTTCTCTGGATCGCTTGGAAAACTGAAACAAATGCAATCGTGTTTTCAATCATCTAAGAAAGTCCACTGATGTTAGCAATCAATGATCAGGTTTGACCAAGAAAACTTCTGAAGATTTTGAATTCCAGTTGGACTTTGTAGCTCATTACACAACCACGAAAAATCATATCACGTTAAATTCCGCCTCAAGCAATCATTTATGGTCACTCTACTCTTCTTTGTTTACTAACATTTTATCTTGACGACCAATCTAATAATGCGACTGTTTCCTTAGTTATATGCGATATAACCACATAAATAACTAAATGGTGACATTTCACAATGAGAGAAACGTTTTTCACACAGTTTTAAATAAAAATATAGGCAGATCTTTCTAAAACTGCGTAAAAATATGTACAAATTGGCGTAATTTTTAATATGGCATCAGCGTACTTACCTATGAAAAATAACGTTTGATGTTGGGTTCCAAACACTTCCACAATCTTTAAATATACGATACATGATTAAGCACTGTTATATAATTAGTATATCCTTAGAAATCGCCTAGCAAACACTCGAAGTGGAAGAAAGTTGACAATGTTGACATGTCATATATGTCATTGAAATTATTATTTTTACAGACCATCAGTCTTACCAGCCTAGGAATGCATTCATAAAATTGGGGTAAACTTAAATATCATAAAATAATTATTTCAATCAACACATCCTTTTTATAGGCAGAAAAAATTAAAGATGACTTTAAAAATACTAGAAGCTTTTAAGATAGTTTCTGGATACCAAATGGCCCTCAACATAAACATTCCTATCTATTTGTGCACAACTATCTTGAAAACTTTTACTTTACTCTGGTAACTTTCAAATTAAATATTCATATTCATATTCTTTATTTGCATTCCACAATGTACATAAGGTGGTAAAAATAAAATTTGGTAGGTTACAATCATGGACCCTGTAGGGCACAGCAAAATATAGGAGAGGAATATGATACTTATGTTTACTACTGTTGTATATATAGGAAGATGGTACTTATGTTTACTTATTGCTTTAATTTATTAATAAATATGGATAGCATATTTTAATTTTTAATTTATTAATAATATTTCCTAATATGTATTTAGTTTATTATAAATTATTATTAACTAATAGTTATGGAATTTAATGTATTTTTATTTTATTTTTTATATCTATTTATTTATTTCGTTTTATTATTACTGTTGTATTATTTATAGTATTATTCATTTAATTTAATTGGAAATGTTTGTTTATTGTTTATATATTCATTAATCGTGTAATAGGCTTTTTTTAATAAGTATTTGTTTTATTTTGTTTGTAAATATTGTTTCGCTGTTTTCTGTTTTTATTGATTCTGGTATTTTATTATAAATTTTTATACACATTACATAGGGGCTGTTGGAGTGTAGCGTTATGCGGGAAGATGGTAGCATTAGCATATTTTTATGCCTTAATGATCGGCCAGTATGTTTATCTTCGCGTCTTGTAAAGAATGATTTATACCTATTTCCTAACAAATTTCAAAAATGTATATGCATGGAAGGGCGAGTATTTTATGTTTTATGAAGAAAGGTTTTCAGCTATCAGTCTGATTTATGTTTGTGAGTATACGGATTAATTTCTTTTATAAAATAAATAGTGTAGGAGCATCGGTACTGTTTCCCCACATGATTACGCCGTAGCTGAGCCACGCGTGAGCATAGCATGTATATGGAAGTTTCACTTCAAAACTTGGTCACCCTGATGAAAGAGATGCAAAATATAACTGATTTATTTCAAGGCCATTTATTTGGTTTTCACTGTTTTCTTCTAGACGCAAAATCCAGGTCTATCTAATATAATATTCTTGGGTAAGACGTTCTTCTGTTTTTCTTGTTAGTAGTTTAACTTTATAGAATTTTTGAACCACCAAGTAGCTATTTAATTTCCTTATTTGTAGCTGCAATTATGTCCTCCCGGGAACTAGTGACAGGGAAGAAAATTAATAAGAGCAACTGGGACATACTTTCGCAAATATATTCTTTACAGCAAATATTTTTATACTTAGGTACTGCTTTTACCTAATGTTTATAAATACTGCTATTCATTTTGCGTCAAATAAAATATCTTGTTTATATAAGATTTTACTTTATTAGCCGAAGTCCTTTTAAGGGGTTATAGTACTCATCAATATGAACAACTTCTACTATGGGACCAACACTGATATCGCGAAAAACATAATCTGCTGTTCCATACAAATAATTCAATATTACTCGACTGTTATGGAACAGTTGATTTATTCTCGAGATTTAAAAGTTGTTTCAATATTAAAATGTTCATAATGATGAATATCTGAGCTTATAAGGACCTCTACCTATATGTAGCACCTTACAAACTCGTAGTATAGGTAGACTAAAAGTTACAATAACAATAACCTAACTGTTAAAGACCCCCGACTCCAACTAGAAAAACAGCTGTAACTTTTGAACGGCTAAACAGATTTTCATTAAACATAACTAAGAACCATCCTGACTAAACAAGCTTTCAATTAAAAAAAATGCATTGAAATCGGTCCATCTTTTTTGGAGCTACAATGCCACAAACTTATAAGACCCCTCTTGTTTGTCGGGGTTTAAAAATAATTGCACTGAAACTTGACCACAATAAAAACAGAACTTCATACACCAACTCTGACAGCACCACTTTCTCTTCGAAATTGTTACCAAAACTCGAGCCCAGTAATTTATTTTGGGAGGCCAGTAACAACAACTAAAACCCAACATAATCCACACTAAGGTTAAAACAAAAAACCTCCCCTGAAAATGTTGTTTCGCCAAAATATTTTATTTTATAGCCACAATTAAGTTAATCCTTAGATAACGCTTTTACTTTAGCAAAAAGGTCATTATGAATTACCAACTTTGTGTTTTCACATGTTGTTTTCGGTCTAAGCTTTTTGCTGATCTAGGTTCGTAATAATAAAGGCTCTAAAAATAGGAAAAAAACATGTAACCTTTAACACCATTACACTTATATTGTTTACTTATGTTATACCCAATAAATATACCTAGTTGTTAATAAGTCTATGATTGAAATTTAAAAAATTGTCGTTGTCTAATAATTTATAATTTTAATGTATTCTTTTATTATATTTGCATGCCATTATTATATGGTGGAATGTGTTTGCACTAAGATAAGATATAATGTTCGACCTTTTATACCGCATTTTAAGCAAATAAATAAACAAATAAATAAATTGATTTGATTTGATATATCGACGATGAAGTGATAAAAACTGTATTTTACAGGAAACGAAAAAACGTTTGAATAGAATAGATCTTTATTTCATGTAAACCAGATACAGGCACTTATGATACAGGTTTCATTCTTAATATAAGTTAAGAGATGAAAAATTCGCTAATAAATTATATTACCGCTATAAAATTGAAAATAAAGTTAGATGTTTTTGCTAGCTTACACAATCAATTATTTAAAATCGATTATAAAAAGCTTAAAAAAGCCAAAATTTTAGTTAAGTGTTCTTGTCACTTCATTGCGGACATCACTTGTCATTACGGACCTAATAGAGTTGGTCTAGGATTGTGTAAACATTTTTTTTTTTATTGTGTTCGCTTTTTCTCTCAATACACTTAACGAGCTAGTAATGTGTTTTAAAAACAAAAAAATAATTAAATACATTATTCACACGTAAGTGCTTTTTGATTATAGAACGGTGTACTTTGACTCTTTTACAGCTTAAATAAATAACTGTATTAGTTTTTTTATTGCGTTTTTTTTTCTCCATCTATTTCTCCTGTATTTTTGAAGTCTGATGATGTAATAATCATTACAAAAATCTTTCTTGGATTTTCAGGAACATAAAGACTCGATCCTAAGTCCCTCCAAGTATAGATTTTGTTTAATTGGATTAAAATATTTCTAATTCGTATTTAAAAGAGCGTATTGTTTACTAAGATCTTCTTAAAATCTAAAAAAGAAGCATTGTTCCTAAGTAGCAATAATTAATTCGTTTAAACATGGAAGCACAGTATAATTGTGTATAGCTAAACGCGACAGGTAGACATATAATTGCCGTATTTATCATTAAAACAAACAGCCATTACGACACTAAGTAAAATTAATTAGAGTTTGTTAAAAGATAATAACTTATAATTAATGTGTTCGCTTACTAAACCTTGCTCAGTTTAAAGTCTTAACAAATTCTTGTAAGTTATATTTTTCATTTTACTTTTGAAGTTCACATTTTTTTCCTCTGGATTTTTAGCTTTTTATCCTTGTTTAGATACACCACTATTGGATAAAAAAAAACCGAGGTCGCTTAAATAATTAATATACTTTCAGTTTTATTAATAAAATAATAGCGTAACAGTTATTTTAAGAATCCATTTTTAACCCACGACAAAAACGAGGGGTGTTATAAGTTTGTAGTGTGTATCTGTGGCCTCATAGCTCCAAAATGGATGGACCGATTTCAATGCAGTTTTTTTTAATTGAAAGCTAGTTTAATCGGGTTTCATGAAAATCTGTTCAGCCGTTCAAAAGTTTTACCTCTTTTTCTAATTGGAGTCGGGGGATTTTGACGGTTATGTTATTTACTATACTACATAAAGTCATACAAATCTAACTGCTCTGTAGATTTTAGAATTTTTAGAATCAGTTCAGTAATTCCAGAGATTATCCCCTACATACAAATAAACAAACAAATAGGTACGTATTTATAATATTGGTTCATAGAAATCGATGATTTTGAAATTCACCCCAAAATAAAACAAAACAGAACTGCATATAAAAAAAAAACTTTCGACGTCATGAATAAAAATACTCATAAAATAAATGTAACTATATTCACACTCAGAACAAAGTAAATACTCCTTTGTGTTACCTTAACTGTGCTTTTTCCTTTAAACCACAATAATGCTTCTGAACTCAAACGCGGCGGTCCTCATTTGTGGTTGAGGTTAGTCGCAGTAAAAAGGACTGTAATAAAATTCTTTCGGGTAAATAACGAGCTCTGTGGGAAGAATAGGTCACCTTTGCGGGTTCTCCAAAGGTTTGAAAAGGATTCTATACTTCCATTCATACGCGAAATATTTTAAGAGATGTATCTATAGGTTGCATAAAACCTTCGTGGCAATCTTCTATATATTAATACGTGAAGAGAAAACTTTGTACCTACTCCTTTTTAAACATATTGCGCGCACGGAGGATTGTGAAATTTTGCATAGTTAAAGTTTACTCGTATATGGAGAAGGAGTGCAGAAACCAAAATATTATAATACTACGATCGAATTTCGACCACTGGGCGACCACAGTCACTGGTAGTTTAATAATTAGGATATCAAACTCTTTCATTTACGCTTTGGTCATGGGGCATTGCATTTTGGGTGTGTGTATGATTATTCACACCGACATGCAGCCGTCCACTTCAATTACAGTAATACGGCGTAGAAACTAGCTTAATGGATGTTGAAAATAATGAGCAGCCAGTATTTTTCATGTGTGTCAAAGTTATTTTTTTTATCGTTTTATCTTTTAGCATATTATTTCGTGTATATTATAAAAAAACCACATAAAAATACAATATAGGTAAATCTTACAAGTAACTTAAAATACTATAGGTAGGTACATTATTATAAATGTTTGAAGTGTGGTATAAAGTTATTATTTTCGTGTTAATCATAATAATAAGCTACATAGCATTATCTTTGTTCCATTTAGGTTATCTTTAATATCGACCATATTAAATCCGAAACCACTCAGGTCAGAAAATAAAAAAACTCTTAAAAAAAAAGTTTTATTTACTGTATTAAATTCACATTTGATCGACAAAAATACAATAATCTATTATCTCCATAAGTGCTTATCTTCTTAAAGGAAATAAAAATATCTCACAGATTTGTCAATTTTTCCCATTCAGCCAATCCGATTTGCACTTGTGGAGCAAGCTTCTCATATTTAAAATGTTCTATTATCCATCTCTGCGAGATCGAAGGCAAGCATTTCGTTAAAACCAGCTTCAGCCCCTCCGGGAATTGACCTATATTTAGGCACTGTTGCGTGGCCATATGCCTTATGATTTGTGTCTGAAAAAAGAACAATATAGGAAGGGTAGAGTATAATTTTTAAGTAATACCATTTTTGCGAAAACCTGAACTGGTACAATTTTTTATAACGGTAGTATAATTCAACGGCCGGGTTAATAATAAATGGTGACCATTTTGACACTAATTATTTGGGTACAAGCGTAAATAATTGGTGTCAAAATGGTTACCATTTATTATTATAGCTTGGTGCATACGCAATGGCAATTATTTTAAGGCCAAAGCGCATATATGTTAATCAGCCATTTGATTTAATTATAAGGTCGTTCACAGGTCTACTCTAAGTCAAAAGAGAGCACATGTACCGCCTGTCTAAATCGTTGCTAATACATATTTTACATGCGAAAGTAACTCTCTGTCTCTCTGTCTGTCTGTTAACTTTTCACAAATAAACCGATCTTTATAAAAAATTACAAGGAAATAGTGTGTATTATGAGGAAGAATATAGGCAAGATTTGTTGTTTTTTTCAATAATAGCTTCTTCCGAATTCCCCATGGATGGTGTTGCGAGCACAGCTAGTATACAATATATTTACCTATATATTATAGTTACATCAAACGAGCGAGAAAGGTGTTGTGAAGGAGCTTCGAATGTTGTGTTATTTGAAATCTATTCCAAGAGACGTGCTGATCGAATTGCTTGCCGAAAACTGGTCCAGGACGAAACAATCAAGTTGGACCACGATCCTCAGTAATGAAGGACCGATTTAGAGGAAGAAGAAGAATGCTCTAGTAATAATACGTTCTTAAACATTGAAAATAATTACCTTTTCATTGTACAACCAAATCTGTGAAGCGGCATTGCGACAGAAGAACAATGTGATGCTATGAAACAAATAGTCAAGACATAGCTCGTCACGCTTTATTTCCCCATTGCGAGTGTAAGTCCAAAACTGAAAATATATCGACATTAAATACACAATATACTCTTTAGTGTGGAAACGAGACTGTTACTTTATACTACTAAAGTACATATTGCTTGAGTAGGTACCTAGTTGGTTTATGGTGTACCTAGAGGCGTGTGCTAGCTGGCATGTAACAAAGAATAGTAGTTTAAGAAACTGTTGCATAATAAAACACGAGTGTTTTACCTAGTTATGTGCAGTTTCATACACTACTTTATCTACACCCATGCAATAGGTACCAAATTAACACAATAATGTACATATAAATAAATAGGGCGGCGATGCTCAGCAGTGTTAACGCGCATGCGCTCTAGCGCGCCGCGCATGCACCCTAGCAGCGCCACCATAGATATCTATAAAAATTGAATTGAAAACTCCTTGGTGGAACCGAAGTGTACTATAATAGAAAAAAAGTTATTTTATAGCATCGTTTTGTTAAGGAAACTGTATCATAATAAAACTTTTTAATTTTATTATAGTTGCATGTGCATAAAGTCTGTCATTATAGTACTATTTTTGAATTCATAATTAGAACTTTACGATATGAGAGTAGATAAATACTTATTGTAACCTTATTGATTAATAATATCATTAAATATACTCGTCAAAACAAAATAAGGGCCACCTTATATTTTTGATCTTCTGGGCAAATTATGAGGTTCCTAGGTTTCTAAGTTGTAAAATTCATTGCAATGATTTGTTTTTAATGAAATGGGCTTAAATTTTACACAATCCACAGAAAAGAAAAACAATTTTACAATGTTTTCGAGAAAAAGTGCAATTTCAGCAAAAAGTACACTTGGACTAAAAATGCAATTAAAAATGAAATTCCACGGCGTTTATTCTTATTCCTTTTTGAATCAATATCTGGTGTAACCGCCTCTTTTCTGAACATATTCTTGAAGCCTAGAGGACATTTTCTATCAGATGCCGCATTGTTTCTTGAGAGATTTGTTCCTAGCTCGATTTTAGGACGTTTAAGGGCTGTCTTTCATTGTCCACTGATCAATTTGTGTCTCATACTCTTCTTTTCAACAGATCCCACATGTGTTCAATTGTGTTCAAGCCCGAACTGTTCGCTGGCCTCGGCAACACTTGCATACAAGCCTCTTCTAGTGTCTCTCTGGTGGCTCTAACAGTATAAGCGCGTGCATTGCTGTGCAACAGCTTGAAACCTGCACCCACTTGCTGTGCAAACGGCACCTCATAGAGTCTTATGACCTCCTGGATGTATCGTTAAGTTGTTACTGTACCCTGGTTCTGAATTATAAGCTCAGTTCTTCCAGTTTGGCTTATGCCTCCCCACACCATAACATTGGGCCCCTCAAATTGATCACTGTTGTGGATGCAGGCATCTGCAAATTGCTCACCTTTTCATCTCCACACCCTTATGCAACGGTCAACACTAAAAACTTTTACTTTGCTCTCATCTGTAAAGAGCAATGTGCTTCAGTCACTTACGCTACAGTCCAATTGTTGCCTTGCGAATGTTTATGGATTTGCATGATGAATACTGGTCTATGGAATTCGCACCACTTGACTCCTGGACAATTGCTGGTCTTCATAAAACTGGTTTCTAATTGTTTGGTCACTAAGTCACGTGCCTGTGGCCAGGCACAAGCGGGTTTGCAAAGAGCGGGAAGTGACGGTGCTCTCTCTGCGTGCATGTAAGTCTATGTAGCGGTCTTCCTGAGCGGTGATTCCTCTGGCTCTACCTAATTCCTGACTTCTGACCAATTTTTGGATCTCATAAAAGCAATTTCAGGCATTCTGAATCGCTCGTTGCGAAAATCTCGGCTGTAAAACTACAGATCGCTACGAATAGTCTTCTTGGATGAGTGTTATGGTCCTGGTCGTGGAAGTCAAGTCCATTTGAAGTCGAACCTGTGGAATTACGTTCTTAAAATGCCGATGTACGCACTGACTCGACACACTAAACTGTTCTCAGTACAATACAAATGTTAAATGAGCTTAAAGTTCACGTTAAAAACAGGGTAAAATTAATTGGTTTCAAAAAAAATGATAAAGTCTACCCATTTTAACGGTTTTTCAAGCGGAATGCTGTTAAAGTGTTCACAAACACTTAAGATAACACAACGCTGTACAATTTACCACATGGATATAGATAATGATCATTAAATCACCCATAATGTCGAAATTTGCAAGTGGCCCTTATTTTGTTTTGACGAGTATATATACCATTATTATACATAAACCACAAATATAGATCTGAAATATAAACATATATTAAATATATATAATTATATACCATTATTATTATTATATATAGGTATATATTTTGTTGCCCCGCTTCTTTTTTCCAACTAAAACACTAGGTGATGTGTGGGCGTTTTGGGGGTGCTGTCTTATTTTGACGTCCCGTCTATATAGAATAAACGCTTTTTGAATTTGAACTGGTAATAAGTATAATTATTCGACTAATAATATGTTATAACTATATTCTAACTCGTTCGCATATTAAATGGTAAAAATATACTTTCACTATAAACGTTACGGGATGTTACCTTTTGTTTCCACATTATTCTAACAAGGATTTTTATAAAGTTATTCTAACAAGGATTTTTATAAAGTGGGAAGTTAAAAGCCTATATGGATTTTAAAGGACTTTATCTAATGTAAATAATATTACAAAATATCACCATTTAAATAACCTACTCTATTGTACTTTATCTATGAATAAACTTATGTCAAGCTTGTGTGTCTAAAAAATTATAGATAAAATGCTGTTATTCATGATCTAAATTAATAAAACGTTTTAGGAAGGGGCTTTATTTAATTTTAGAATGCATTGATCATGTCTTTAATACTCGGAAAAAAAAGTAAAGGAACATTCCTCACCTGATTACCACCTTCAAAATGACAGGGTAATAATTTGACAGACTCTTGGAAATGCTCTAAGGACACACAAGCGTCCAAACATAAACCAGAGTTACCCGCACTATAAATCTGAAAATGATAAAGTTGGACTGAACTTAAATGAATTAATTAACAAGTCTCCTGTATATTTATAAAAGAATAATTAATTTAAAAAGAATACTTTAAGATAACAAATAACTTTTGTTTAAAAGTAACAAACATTGTCTGAGAAATCGATACATCACCAATTTAATACTTAATTCATATACAGCATGTCCCAAGAATCCACGTCAATCTGAAAACGCGTGATAGGCCAGATGATAAAAGTTATCAACACAGTTATTAAAAAAGTAATTGTAATGTAGGTACTTTACAAATTATAGACATAAAAAAATATATCAAGAAAATTTATACCCTGTGGTGATCTTTCCAGTACCTATTGTGACTACAAATCTTTACATTTCTTCATTAATTCAAAAAAAAAAAAGAAAAGTAAAAAAATTGTGTTATTTGTCAATTTTCTGGATATTTTTATAAATTTTATGATTAAATATTTTTTTAAAGTCAATGACAGATTTAAAAATATCTGATAACTGTCCCTACCTAGCCCGTCCCCGTTTCCGGGTTTACTTTGATTTTTGAGACATCTTGTATACAATGTATAGTTAGAATAATGCGTAAGAGACTATTAATTTAGTAAAAAAAAACAATTACATAACTTACTTGGCCGGAAGCTACGTACTTATTAGGCATCTCCAACTGTGGGTATATATTTTCTAAATACCATTTGAACGGTTTACAGTTCAATTTCTTGCGAAGTTCTATTCTTGAAGACAAGTTGCCGAATTCACCCTTATCGTTTCCAATCCTTTCAAAATAGTATTTAGCGTAATCGTCAAGCCAGACCTACAAACAAAAATTATACGGGTTATATCATTTTATAATTATAATTTTACCATCGTTAATCACCTAGCTCTTTCCAGCTTCATAGATGTCGGCTACCAGTCCAATCAGATGTGACTGACTAATCTGACCTTCACCACCCAATTACTTGGAGATCCTGATACCCTACGGTATGACTTTTTGTCAGAATTTTCGAGCTGCTAATGTCTGTCATAGGTCATTTGTCATTCTTAAGACAACGGGGACTAGATGCTTATCATGCTTTCCGAGGCACGAAGGGTTTTCAGTACGTTAAGAGCGATTACTTATCTAAGGACTGATTGTGGCACGAACGATCTGCGCAGCAGCCATGTAGCTTCAATCCCTTCAATTTTACTAATGTAAAGAAACATTTTTAATATATTAGGTATAATTTATAATACCTCCGCCAACCGAACGTAGTTTCTCTTCAACGATTTCTTGGATTGTTCATATGGTATCCTCTTCCTAAACAGATGTCCTACGTGAGAGCATGGCACAATTTCCAATGAACCACCACACATCCAGGTTTTGAACGACAGTTCCATATTCTCTGCGCCCCATATTTCAAATCCTTCATCATAGTAACCAATTTTTTTAAAGTAATCCTTATGGATAGCAAATAGTCCTCCAGCAATAGTTGGTGTGGCTATAGGCGCATTCTGATTGGTTCTTTTCGCAGTAACTTCTTGTGGTATTCCAATCCAGGTAAACCGCAGATCCCAATTGAAACCACCAAGGCGAAGGTCATTACCCGATTGCGGAATGTACTCGAAAGTAGACTCATGAATGTGATCTATTACAGGGGTGACTACTCGTTGGGGGTTTTCCTTAATGCATTGTAGTAGTGGTTCTAGCCAACCTGAAAGTAATAAAACTTCAAAATTATTACGAATAATCAAAATTTGAACGGAATAAATAATACATTTTAAGTCTTGAGAAAAGTTGCTTCCATCCTAATCTTGCAATAATATACTTAGATAAAAATAAAAATATTGTTTTTCTTTATATTGATAAAGGTTTTGTTAAACTACTATAATCATAATACAATAAACAACAAAGAAGTGTAACTATTGAAGGATATTATGAAACTAATCTAATTGATGAAGTAACAGATGAAGAATAATTTAATGATGACAATATTGACTCACCCTCGGCGCATTCGCAATGACTATCAAGATACACAACCACAGGTGACTGCACGTATTGGATCGGCAATAGTCTAGCTCTAATAATGCCTTCACGACGACTTGCGCGAACAAGTGTGACTTTACGCGTTAGACGCACAAACTCTTCTAACCGTTTCTTGAGGTGAACTGAAAATTATGATGTTTTATTAAATTTTACTTAGGACCCTGCCAATAAGGCGTATAAAGATGAGCAAGGTAGGATCAGTTAAAAACATAATTCTAGGCAATTTTTTGATCTTCCGATATACAAAGTTAACAAGCTCTCTATCTAAACATTACAATTTAAGATTAGTAGCAACTGGATACATGCTTTATTTATCAATCAAAATACAATACCTGGGGGCTTACTAGCAGGGCTGGAATAGAACTGTCCAGACATTTCCACTATGAGCTGACCTCGTACTGTATATGCTATTCGTACAATGAAAGATCAGCTTATTCTGGATATTTCTAGGCAGTTCAATTTCGGTTCTGAATAAGAGTTCGTGGTAAGCTCCCTGTACAGTTTACTTAAATGATTTGTTTAAAGACCTGGCTTTATGATAAGTCTTTGATATACCTACCTTATCTGTGTAATTGTACCCTTTGTAAGTTAAAATATCTCAACAGACGTACCCATCGTTGAATGATCATCAACCAATATTATTTGATCTATCAGATGCGGAGGACTTCGGTTGAGAACCGACGTAATTGTTCTGATAAGTGTTGACCATGCTTCGTCAAAGAAGCAAATAATTATTGTTGCTTTTGGTAAGTTGTCAGAGTAATTTTGTTTTTTACACCTGAAATACATAAATATTTTTATGATATACTTAGTGTTTAACCGATGCGGCGATGGGCCCGTAGACGCGCGCTAAAAACTAATTATAGCCGAATCGGATGATTTTGAATAGAATTTAGAATAGATTTTGAAATTTTGAAAAAATGAAAATAATGGCGGGGGGCTTAATAATGAAAAAAATAAAAAAAATAATAATAATTATAATGTAAATAAATGTAAATGAGTCATGTCAATGACGTCATGGGCCGCGCGGCCTATACGAGTAGTTTTAAGTACAAAATAAAGCCATCTTTCCTTAAGTTGCGCCGGAGATGCTATACTTCAGTTTTTCTTTCATCTTATATTTGAAGTAAAATAATTATAGGCAGAAAAGCTATCAATGTGGAATTTCGTAGTGGAATATGGCAACAATACGAATGGAACTAATAGAGTAGGATTGGCGTTGTAAGGGCAATACAGGGCATTAGTACTTGAAACATGTCGAGATACAGGAGAAAGCCTAGTCCACACTAGGCTCACACACACATCACACATTTCTGGTCACATTTGTGGTCACATTTTTTTTATAAACGTTGCACCACTGCAACGTTTATAAAAAAAATGTGACCACGACAAAAAACGAAGTTATATATTTTTATAAGGACTCAGCAGTAGATGAAAGATGCTTAATTTAATAGAAATTTTATCGTATTCTTGGTTTTAAGACAATTAACGTTTAAAAATGTTGTTCCTACCATGGATCTCTAGGATCGAATAACGTTCGATTCACTGGTATCAGATCGCTAACGAACTTATTGAAAGCGTGATCTCTCCAGCCTTTGTGAATCTCTTGTCTGATGTAAAATCTCAAATTGTCTTCTAAAAGAACAGGTTTACCATCCGCACCTGGAATATAAAAATAGCAATACAAAAGACCGGATTATATGCATTTGCATATTTTAGCTATTTTTAACAAGTTTTATATTTGTAGAGAGAAAACTTATAAGTTTCATTGTTTGTGGTTATTCAATAAAGTATCGATCCTCAAATTGTTCGACAAAACCTAAGTACCAAGTTCATTTTCACTTTCTTCTGTATTATACAAATAGACGGAAATGGAAACAAATTATTCTCTTATGAGTTCTAGAAAGAACTTCGATTTTACTTTACCTGGTGGATATGAGTATCCTTTGATAATGACATCTTTTTCATCTTCTGACAAACCTGTGTTTACAAAAGGAAGCAGGTGCCAGGCTGAAAGTAATAGGTAAATTAATTTTTGATGAATAGAATAAAGTATAGGTAATAGAAAACATTTATTCGTTACGTCTGAATGACATTAGTTTATGAAAAAATTGAGGGTAGATTTATTCCAATTTTACTATTAATTATGGGTTGAGGGTATCAACCTAAACGAATTTAAGCTGGAATATATTTATTATTTTGACGTTATTTGTTTGATTGCCTTTATTAATAGGGATGTTTATATTTTTAATCTTAATGTAATCTATTATGTCAATCTACATGCAAAGGTATGGCCGGTATAGAGTTACGCATATTCCTATAATTTGCAATTGTCAACCCTTTGAACACCAATTCCGAGAAATCTATTATGTTTTAATTTAATCGAACCTTAATCGAGCTATCAATATCAAAAAAGATCAACCTCTTAAGATGTGTAGTTACAAAGATATATTTTTTTTTAAATATTAGTCTAAATTATGAACTTTCACGAAACAAATATTTAATTGAGAGAAGCAAAATATTAAAAAAAAAAATCACTTAACTGGCAAATGGCAAAACATAAATCCTAATTACGTGGCAAATACTAATAATAGTACTTGTTCCCACAAAGTGTCTGTGTATGTGTTGCGGTTTGTTGTTGTTGGTCTTTGTTATTGTTGGTGTTGTTGTTCCTAATACAGGCATGATGATACACAAAAACTAGACTAAACAAGATTAAAAAGTTCTTACCGCGAAATTCCGAAGTGCCATTATCAAATTTCCTTCTGAATTTTTCTAAAGCTTGTTCATACAAATGATCTTTGCCACCTAAAATGACCTTGTTATTAGTTTTATATTCCTTTACTATCGTCAGTAACGACACTAGCCACATAATGACTATCACTGACAAAATCTTCACTGCCTTCTTTAACATTATTATGGAAGCCACCTGCATCGGGTGTTGGATTAAAAATGACTGTATAAAATGATTCTAGTTGATTATCAGGTGTGTTTACGGTACACATTCGAATACTAAGAAATTTTCCTTTCCCACAGAATGAAAGGTAAACAGCATTGATTGTTTTGTACAGTGAAATAGTTACTGAAGCCAGCAGTGAGAAGTAATGCTGCCTGTTTTTAGAATTGGTAAATATTGAGACTGTGTGTTTGAAGTAAATTAGCAAGTTGATTTCATTGATATAACGTTATTTGTGTAAGCTTATTAAGGTGCAAACAAAACTGCCAGTATAAATATTTTCTAAAATCATTTACAAATATATTCTCAACTTAAATAATAATCGTTACCGTTACCGTTATATTTCCTAATTTTGTTTTTTATTCACATTAAATAATATTACACTCGTAGCTCTTACCACAGTGTTTCCATGGAGTTTCTTGCCGGTTCTTCTCCATAGGACCTATTATTTGGAACCTAGAGTCTCGACATTAATTTCATAAGTGCCTGTATCTGGATAACATGGAATAAAGAATAGAATAGAAATATGCTTTATTGCACACCTACATAAAAAAACGTACAATCGAAACAGTGTAAAACAATGCACAATGGGCGGTCTTATCGCTTAAAGCGATCTTTTCTAGACAACAAGAATATAATATTATTATATCTAAGAAGATCTGACTGATTTGACGACACGGTTGGCGTAGTGGCTAAGCGATTAGCCTTCTGCGCTACGTGCCGCGGGTTCGATCCCCGCACGGAACAAATATTTGTATGATCTACAGATAGTTGTTTCGGGTCTGGGTGTGTGTGCATGTCATATGTATGTTTGTAAACTGTACCCTCGATACAGGAGAAATCCTAGTGAGGGGCAATGTTTAAAAAAAAAAAAAAAAAGAAAAAAAAGATCTATAGAAGATCTATTTATTCTATTTTATCTTCAATCTATTTTGAGATAGTGAGTTGTTTCATCTCGTTTTTATATCTCATAAAAATAAATTTCAAATACCTACGGAAGAAATTGAATACAATATTACAGAATCAACTTGCTATGCCACCGAATCCCGTTTAGAAACCCTATCCAGAATAATGTATTTTAATGCAATCATATTGTCAAAAGATACAAAATCAGCATCCAAGTTCTTCGTTTCAACAAAATTAACTTCTATTAATGAGCCCAGAACAAAAAACCAAACATTTCTGTATATTCAAAGAAAATTTACCAACAGAGCTTGTCCTGTCTTAATTAAATGCCGCTTGGTAAACCTTACCCTTTTGAAAAACCTTCATTAGACTCATTACTACGATAAAACACAATGTGATCGCAAAACAGAACCTGCAAGCAATTTTGACCCTTAAAATAATGAGACCAAGAACTTTAGTTTTGGCAGTTTCTATTTTCCAAATGCAAATATTTTTATGTTTTCTAGTACAAGAGTCAACGACAAAAAAGACTGGTCTCTTTAGATTTACAAGGGCATCGTTAAAGTAAATTGAGGTAAAGGTGGGTAAATACTAAAGTTAACGAGGAACTCCCGAGCCAAAAAAAAAAGGAATCGTTGAAAGAAATTAGACGTAACGATTCCTTTAAAACTACCATTCTTAATTTAATTGTTCTTAGATCTGTGGCACTTGTTTTTATTATACATCTTATGTAACCAAGAGTGACTGTTTTAGGTGTCTTAATAGGTACTGTATATTTGCTTACCGTAAATATCGTAGGAGGCGACAACAAACAACCTTTTCTCTGAAACAAAGCAAACACTGCCCATTATATCGGGAAAACCAAAAATAATAAATATCCAAAGACATTTATTTAATAAGTGAAACTATAAATACAAACATTGTTTAGAATCAAAGTCCAAAATTCTATTTCGCCAGAATCAATATTACCGGATCTAGTCAACATTTATTTTGTCGTATAAAGTCTTTTTCACGCGCATGTAGTATTACGACATGAGTATCGAATGCAACCTATAAACGATTGATACTACTTTGGACTCGAGTTGGATAAGCCAACAGTCATCCTATTTGAAACTGCAAATTTGCAATGGTGCAACATGAACGGTAGCTTAGTTTAGTTACGATCAGCTCACTTTGAAGATCAATTGGTTTTATGATAGTGTGTTGTTATAAGCACATTGGAAAACTTTACTGCCCCCTTGGAAAAATCCCTTCAATCCCCTTTTCCGACGGGTAGAGAGAAGGTGTCCTTTACGGGGAGACTCGTGGCTGTTAGTAGCAATAGCTAAAATCCTTCTGTAATGTAAAGTAGCTAATTGATTTATGATGGTTAGTGGTAACAAATTCTATCTATTTTTATGGTTTCAGTCTTAAGCGAAATGTTCAGTTTTATTAATTTATTGGTCTACTTTGTTGTCATTTGATTCAACTTTGTTATTACCTGTCACCGATAATGTTACCATGTTTCATACTAAATACTATTATGTTCTATTGTAATCTCTTGGTATGTTCTAAAAGTCTCTTTTAGGTCGTTTTACCCTCTATTTTTATACCTGGCATCAGCAATTCTTCGATAAATTACTTTTCAAAAACAAAAAGGTCCAAAGTTGCAATTCATCAAGACTACATTAGACTGGACATGGCCTTACAAAAAACTTGTGATTTACAACCAAAGTTCCGTTTAATAGAATCAAGAGTGAATTTGGTAGCGTTTCAAAAAACTTTGCCCGCTAATGATCTCCATTGTGATGGTACCCTAGTTTTTTTTCATTAGCACTCTTTAATTGAAAGTTAAATTCAGGAAGTTCTTTGCAGTGGATCTGGGTTCAAGACGGGGACTTCTTGGCGTTATCTTTTCCATTTAAAATTGTTTTAGAAATAGGGTTGTCTCTGGATACCGTTAGCCGTAATGGTTTAAACTCTGTGTTGTTTCAGTTGTATGTTGTTATTACGTGTAGCGTAGAAGTACACTTATTAATTAGGGATGTCTCGTAGATATTTTCTCGAGTCGTATAATTCTTTGTTAGGTAATTTTTTGGTTTTTTAGAAACATTTTCTAGTGTATTTTTCTTTTTTTATTTCCATGGGTATTGTGAGCAGAGTCTAAGTTATATTAAGTTAAGACTATATTATGTATTTATGAGGTTGAGCATCCAGACGCACAGTGACGTCATTCGTGATCGTTTGTTATAGTGAGTTATAGGAGGTTCATGTTCAGCAATGGACGTTTATGGGTTGATTTATAGTGTAATAAACATCAGTGTTAAACCTAAATATTTGTGATTATTATTTCGGCATTTTTGCTTCTTCTACACTGTCGAGTCAGCTCAAGCTATCCATAGGAATTGCTCAAGATTAGCCAGTCTGAAATGGTGGTTTCGAAGCTGTCTGCCCAGGGTACGCCAGACGATTTCATGTTTCGTCACTTGTAATTACAAACTTAGAAAACTTAAAACTGGGCTTATTTAGGATAGTCATGCGGCACACAATAACCAGTCTTTTTTTGTATGTTTTTGTAATGCCCTTCTCCTTCAGAGAAGAACCCGATACCCAGTTGTGGGACAGCAATGGGCTGAATTAGTTATTATTATTGGATTTGTTCTTTTCTTTCTTTCTTTTTTCAATTATGTAATTTACCCTTTTGGTTATTATTTAGTGAACTAGACGTATGTAGGTAAAATTTCAAAACAAAATTATTTACGCCTGATCATTTCTGTTTTTTTAAAGTAGGAATCTAGCCTTAATTAGCCTCACGAATGAAAAATCTTAACCAAACATCAATCAAAAAACGAGTAACCGACATCCCTAACTTAAAAGCTAAAACACACAAAAGCCGCACCACCATTCACACCTTGACATTATAATGACGTCACCCAGATTTGACACAAATGTAGAAGAAAGATGAACGCATTTAGCAGAAAATAAAGACGACACTCGGTTGCCATTTGCAGTGTCGCCTAACGACCGCGTCATTAATCATACAAAACAGTGGCTGTCTCGCACTTGACTTGCCTGCTAAGTTATTGTACTATATAAGCTACTGGCAAGCACAGATGCTTAGTAAATTATAACGTTACAATGGTTTTTCCTTTCTTGTTTGAATCTGTTTGGAACATATTTATTTTTCATTTTTAAAGTGTCGTATTAATACAATACAGGTTATTGCACACCAGAAAGAGAAGAATAGATACATCTTATAGGAAAAAAGATGTACAAACAGCCCGCCCGGTCTTAACACACTCGGCGATTTCTGCCAGACCACCTTATGATGGACCTTTGCAGGTAAAAAGAGAGGAGTAGTTCGCAGTAAATAATGGTAGGAATTTTTTTACGCATGTAAAAATAAAAATATTCCACGATTGATACAAATTCCATGTTATTCAAATAGAAAGCCTTGTCATATTTTGTCGAACATGAAAACATTTTACATTAACATTATGTTCAATACGAATTATACAGTTTATATCTATTCATAGGTATATTATTATTCTTGTTGAACTTTCTGTTGTTACCTTGTTAACTCCTACATAGTTTCAATGTCAAAGTTTTGATAATATAATCAACGCCCACACTGGCTACAGGCTAATTATTAGATGGTTACTATGAGTAGGGTCAAGTTTCCAATGAACACAATAAAACTGTAGGCTAATTCACGTAACTAAAGAAGTGCAGTTGCCGCGCAGTTGCAATAAAATATTGGTCAAAACAACACATTTGGTGATCTTCTTATTCTTCTTTCGCTATGGGAATTGAGCCGATGTTGACTTTCTGCCATTTGGTATCCTCTGAGCTTCAATGAGATACGCTCGCGTCAAGTTCGAGCGTCACTGCAATACGATCGGCGCGTCTTAAAATTACGTGAATTAGCCCTCTGTTTCTGTTAAGCCTTGTATGGATTACGCGCGGCAAATCTTCGAACATGAAATCACGCGGCAGCCGCGCCTATAAAATGGGTACGTTGCTGCGCGAGCTAATTCAAATATTGCCGCGCTCGAACACGCCGCGAGGTGAAACAATTTCTGTCAGATTTTAGGGACGCGGCAAAGGGGTTGCCCTGAAGCGCGCGCGCTCAATTCAGACGCCTGTGTCATGTTTTAATTTCGCTAAAGCGGCAGTGTAACGTCTTCCCACTATGGATAATGAAAAGTGCTCTTATTCAATTGTATGGTGCTAAGGATTTGCTTTGAAATAGCAAATCTCCGCATTAACACAATAAAACATTGAGAAGGAAAGAAATCATTTATTTGCTGATAATGCAGGTGTACATATAAGTTGGAATATTTGTTAAGTGTCCCGATACATTTTACCTTACGGCATGCAACATATTAGGTTTGTATTAAATAGTACTATAGATACTGCTATTGATACGATTATAATAGCCATAGTCAAATTTAATATGTAAGTAAATGTAAATGTATGAGGCAAGATATAGAATAATGTGATGCATGATGCATCACAATGAAACCGGCAGCTGCTCGTGCATGTGAAACATCCATAGCCTATTTCACTCAGGTATAGTGTACCTTTCTATTAGTGAAATAATTTTTAGAATTGGTTCAGTAGTTGCAAAGATTATCACTACATACAAACAAACAAATTTTATCTATAAATTAAGTATAGATTGGATTTTTATACCACTAGGGTGGTATACAACTATACGGCTCGCCTGATAGTAAGTAGTTACCGTAACTTATGAACGCTTGCAACACCAGGGGCATCACTCGTGTCACCCTAACGTCGTGTTGGCAGTAGAGTCCTGCGCCTACTGCGAACACGACGCTTCCCCAAAGAGCACTGGTGACCTTGTTCACCATCAGGAACACAACACTGCAGAAGAGCTGTATTATTTGGCTACGATATTCTGCAAGGTGGAGGTATTTCCCCAGTCGGGCAGCTCCAATTTTGAGGGGAAAGTCCCGGTACGCCCTACCTTTCTTAAAATAAAATTTATTCAGAATAAAATTGCTAGGTACACTTTATTTCAGTCTAAATAATCTTGTTTATAATCTGCTTAAAGAGTCTCGCGTACAAACTCTCAGGAACTATGTAAATAAGTAGTGATAGTTGCGAAACAACTTACAGTAGCTAATTAATAACTTCTGCCGTGCACTTTAAGAAGAAAGTCTTGAAGGTGTAGACTTAGCTAAAGCAAGTTATAAACAAGTGATTTCAAGTTTACTAACTTAAACTGAACCCATAAAGGATTGTTGCACGTTCAGAATTATGAACAAGTTCTTTTTTTTAAATAGCTATCACTATAATGGTTTTAATTGTTTTATTGCATGATAGGTACATTTATAGCGCCGTTTGACATGTACTTCCCAATTGCCGGTTCTTCTCCATCGGACCTACTATTTGAAACCGTGCACCTAGATTCTAGACATTTCATAAGTGCCTGCATCTCGTTTACCTGAAATAAAGATCTATTACTATTGCTCAACGTTCTGATTGCTCAGTAGATAGGTAGATGTTAATGTTTTCATCAACAGCATTAACCAATTTGGAAGCTGCTGTTTTAAATTTCTAAGTAATTCCCTAGGTAAGTAAATATAAGAATTAGATTATAATTTACATTTATTTAAGTATATTATTACTTAGCTTACTGTAGGTACATGCTGGGCAAATGCAAGTAAGAAGATGATTAATAATATATCTAAGAATTTGGATTCGATTCGCGCACGGAGCTATTATTTTGTATAGCCTGTTAATAGTAATTCCGGGGGGATTATGAGCATGTGAGATGTTGTTGTACCTAAACCTACGATACAGGAGAACACCAAGCGGTGTGGGCAATTCTCAAATAAAATCAGGATAAAGTTAAATTAATTCCTAAACCCAATTCCATCAAATCTGTACGTATACCAAAAGAACGGTAGCAGCATCTCCATTGAAAGGCTGCATCATTTAACGTCTCGTGTTAATTGAAACGCGAGATACACCATCCGTTAACGTCATGCACAGTGGGTAAGTACTGTAAGTAGTAGTGGAAATAAAATTACACATGGCTGAACTGGGTGCCAGTTTCGTTTAGTGGGTCATGAGATGTATCGTCCTCCTTTCTACTAGCCTTTTTCCAAATATTTTTCTCAGATTAACATTTTACAGACAGTAAAAAAATATTTGTATGAGTTACAGATGAGTTTTTCGGGTTGGGGTGTGTGTGTATGTGAGATGTATGTTTGTACACTACACCTACGATACAGGAAAAATAATAGTGTGGGGCAAAGATATAAAAAAATAAACTTTTAAGTTGATCCATTAATTAATTAAACCTGATCCTATTTCTAAAAGATTGCCATAAAATAGTTTTTTAATGTTTATCGACTGGTTCATAAATGGTATTCAGTGTTTGCAAAGGTTCGATTATAGAGCAAAGCTAATTAGACAGGTATCCAGGATTTGGGATTGAGTTTAGGGGCTGAATGTTGCATGCACCTTAAACAGTATTATATAATAATATTTATATACAATAGGTATTTAAATAATTACCTTTCTGCCTTTTAGTTAATATTTAAAATATATTTAAATATTATTGTATTGTCATCCAGTTTTGAGCTATGTTTAAAGTTTCAAGTCTGTAGCTCATCGGGAAGTTAATTTAAAATCGATTGCAAAATTTGTACCAAACAGACAAACCAGACAATTAATAAAAACGTGGTAAAAAACAGACTAATATTATTCGATAGACACTAACGAAGGTAGACTTGTAAACTCATAGCCAACGTATAAAAAAAGAAGAAAAAGAAATTGAGGTAGGTACCTACTGATACCTATATTATTTTGTAAATTTTTTTGTATGAATTATGAAAGTTTGAATTAGTTTTAGGACCTTTACTATATTATTAATATTTTCATCAGAAGTATCCTTAGCACATTAATAGGTTTTAATGCGTAGTGTATGAAAACCTTCCAGGAAATATAATCTAAAGTTTATGCTAGTAATATGTTATGTGAGGGGGACTTATTACAGTTACCGTCAAGGGGTGGTATATAATTCGTATGTAAATACGCCCTCACAATATGCTTGACCTATTTGTTATAAGTGTTTAATGGAAACATCGAATATAAAGGGTTGCCCATTTACAGTGGTCTTAAAATAATTTGTTAGATTGAGGAAATCGTAATTATTCATTTAAACAACAGAAGTACCGTGAAAAAGTTGTAGTACAAGTTTTTCTTTTTAAGTTCTTGATATAACTCTACCCTAGTCACGTAATCCATACTAGATTGGAAATACATGATTATACTAATTACACACTATATTTTCCAAGCTAGGGTTTAGATATTAAGAGAACAGAATTTTCAAAATCTTGAAAAAAATACATAATATCTTCATAACTAATGATTTTTCCGGAACTTCTTCTGTGTATAAATGAATATTATATTTTGAACCACTGTTGGTAAATTGACTACTCTGTATTTAGTTGTAATAATAATGTTAACTCTCGGTGATGTGTAACAATTTATTTATGTCACATCACTTAAATAAGTTATTACATTGGATAGATTATTACAAGTACGACTACATTCAAGACTTAATGGCGTTATATGCTAAAATTACCTGTACAGTGAAGGGAAAAACGCGATAAATTACCTTTCGACATTCGATATTTTATCTGCAATGCATGCTCTTTATTTGCGTTTAATAATGAAAATATTATCTACTTATCAGAACTGAGTCCCTTGTTTGCTTTCCTCACCCCATCCACTAAGAAGTTTCAACACTTAATGTCACACACAATCCTCTCTGTATTACAGCTACATATGTGCTTTTTCCTCCATATTTTTTATGCGCATAAAGGTGCTATTCCGAGCCAGTTGGGGGTAAAGTTTCCCACTTCGCTGGTGTTTAGTGACGGTATTACATCAAGTGAATGCCTGACGGAATCAGCGACGCTATTGTGGCGAACAATAGCTCTGAAATAAGTTGCAGGAAACAGGTTTTCCTTTGCCAAATTATTTTCAACAATACTCACATCTTTATGAATGTGTGCTTATGTTTTGATTTGTGCAGTTATCTTTTAACCCCCGACAAAAAGAGAGGTGTTATAAGTTTGTAGTGTGTATCTGTGGATCAGTATGCATCGTACCTCCAAAACAGATGGACCAATTTGAAATGAAATGAAATGATCTTTAATTGCTTGAAGCATGGTACATAAAATAAGTTCTTAAACAATTAAGTCCGACATACTTCGCCATAATTTTGTGGCATGCAAAATTTATATTAAATAACTAATAATTATATAATATGAACAGCTTATACATATAAAAAATGTCAGTAATGAATTAAATTATTATTATGTTATATTATTAAATTACAATGAATAAATTAAATTTGCATTAAAATATTATCTAAAAAATTCATTCATGTCATAAAAACAATGCTCTACCAGCCACTTATAAAGTTTAGTCTTAAATTTATTTACGGGCAGTTCTCTAATACATTTTGGAATTTTATTAAATGTCTTGATGGTCATTACATAACAATTTTTGTGGAATAGAGCAGATTTACATTTTGGCATTATAAGTCGAGTGGGATCCCTTTTCTTCACAACAGAATTTATGTCATTTTTCATTTGTGAAAATAACTGATGTTGCTCTTTTACAAAAATACCTGCTTGCAAGATGTATAGACTAGTCAAAGTAAGCAGATTTAATTTTCTAAAAAAAGGTCTACATGATACCAGTGGTCCCAAACCACATAGTGCCCTTACGCATTTCTTCTGAACTATGAAAGCCTGATTAACGTCAGTAGAATTTCCCCATAAAAGTAGTCCATATCTTAAAGAAGAGACAACGAAACCATGATACGCTAAGAGCGCCGTTTTTTGCGACGAGGTTCTCTTTAACTTCTTGAGTGCATATACAAACTTATTTATTTTCTTACAGATATAAGTAATGTGTGCCTTCCAGTTACAATGACTGTCTAGCACAAAACCAATTACCAAAACCAATTTAATTGAAAGATAGTTTAATCGGGTATCATATTAGCTATCATCGGAATAGCCGGATCAGAATTTAATTATCACGTTTAACGGTGAAGGAAAACATCATCAGGAAATACACATGAGAGGGTCTCATAGAGTTCTCGTTGTTGTGTGTAGTCCGCTAATTCGCACCAGGCCAGCGTGATGGACTAAGGCCTAACCATTCAGAAAAGATCCGTGCCTAGTAGTGGGAAAGTAATGGGCTGAATTTATTTATATAATTTATGTTCATGGTATTATTTTAACTCTCATTTGAATAATCTTTTGAAAAATCTATCTTTTTTTCCGCTAACCAAAATAGAACATTCCAATGAAAGGTCAACTTTTTATCTTTCATGTCTAAAAGGCTGTCACCGTTTCCCAGAATTGTAGTGATGTTGTTATGTCTACTAGATAAAGATTAGCCAACTTGAAAGTAGGTACGACACGTCTTGGGCTGTTTCTGTTAATAAACTACTCCGAAGTGAATAATATGTAGATACGGTTGGCGAAAAAAGCATTCTATCAATTTTAACAAAACTTCCTAACAAATTAAAATATCACTAATACTTCATTATTTTGACAAGAGAATTAGGATCTTTTTTGTTTTATGGCATATAAACAAATTGCAACCTTAGGGTAGTAGACCAATTCTTTTGCCGACTGTACAATGTACATGGAACTAAATATATATAAAACTAGCGATTGGAAGGAAAAATAATCCTATTACCAATTTTGATAAAAATCTAATCCAAAACTAACGTAATCGTCAAAATCCTCTGACAGGAGTGTAGAGAAATTGCACACCTGTGCGAAACCGGGGACGGTTCGCTAGTATATTAGGTATAAATAAAATATCGCAATTATAATAATATCAGCTCCCAAAACCTAAAATATTATCAATTTTTAATATCTCGAAACCCCTAACTCATTTCGCCCACTAATCTACCAATATCTCAAAAACACTGACGCAAATCTGAACTATCGTGATTAAACCATAATTAAAGTTGGTCCGTTCTTGGCAAAGTTTCGGGATCATCTAATCCGGGGTGACCTACCAAAAGCCCGTTTAATATTCAGTGTCACACTTGAACTCATCCAGGGATTAGATGGTAATGCATGCCTCGAGACGGCTGCTGCGCCACTATTCAGTCCTTTGCACTTAATATGGTTGATGGAATTGTATGAAGATGGTGTATTGTGGTGCTATGAATTCGGTACTAAGCGCTGGAATACTTGGAATGTACTACCACTTGGAATGTCTGTTTATTTTAAACCCCGACAAAAAAGAGATGTTATAAGTTTGTAGTGTGTATCTGTCTGTGGCATCGTATCTCCAAAACGGATGGACCGATTTCGATGCAGTTTTTTTTAATTGAAAGCTAGTTTAATCAGGTGTCATCTTAGCTAGGTTTCATGAAAATCTGTTTTGCTATTCAAAAGTTACAGCTCTTTTTCTAGTTGGACTCGGGGTTTTTGACGGTTAGGTTATTAAGTTTGCATCGCGCAAATACGAATTGACGGATTTTGAAAGGAACTTTGCTGGGATAATTTCTTGGAATCCAGATCAAAGTAGGTATGGAGGAACGGGGTATAGTGTTCTTCTATTGATAGGGGAGGATCCTCCAACTAGGCGAGGTGATTTTGCTTGGCTGTTGATGCCGGATGCCGTTCATTATGTAAGAGAGAAAAATTGTTTATTTAACAAAAACCCTGTCCTATCTGGGAGGGAGATATTGTAATCATTATCATGAACAAGTTTTACTACGGGACCAACACTGAAATCGCGAAAAAAAACAAATCTGCTGTTCCATTCAATTAATTCAATATTACTCGACTCGTTTATTCGCGATTTTAAATGTAGTTCATAATGATGAGTAGGTACAATAACTTCCTTCCAGATAGAACAGGGATTTTTACATGTTGTATATATTGTATTACAATCGATGATAAACTATCGTAGAACGACTTAGAAATTCTGTTGTTGTTTCACTCCGTTAGACGGCGCTATTCTATTCTCTTCTTTTTACCATTTTCCTGCGTTTTCCCACTAAAAGCCGATAAGGCCAAAATGAAATGCAATATTTCGCAAAATATATTGGCGCTCTACAGAATACGGACGGCGGCAAATCGTGAGATATTAGACGCGATATAACTAGATATGCAACGACTAAATTCAGTGCCTACGTCGACTAACATTGCAGTCATGAGAGACTCGAGTTAGTACTGATAAATGTTAGAACGCTGCTAGGTACATAAAATATATCTATGTCAGAAATCTGGGAAGTTAAGAATATGCTAACTAGCTTTCAAGTTTTATCTTAGTATTTTATTTATAATAGATAAGTAGCTATTTGAAACTTTTTAAACAGATAACTAGAATATCCGTCAAAAACACCCGACTCCAACTAGAAAAAGAGCTATAACTTTTGAACGGCTGAACAGATTTCATGAAACATAGCTAAGATGATACCCGATTAACTTTCAATTTAAAACAAACTACTTTGAAATCGGTTAACCCGTTTTTGAGCTACGATGACACACAGATCCACAAATCCACAGATAAACAGATACATACTACAAACTTCTAACACCCCTTTTTTTGTCAGGGGTTAAAAAGATTGAACTCGGGGTGCATCCTGGTTATTAATTGAATTATTTCAGTTGCTAATTGACAGTTTGAAAGAAGACGGTGATTTTTTTACCCAAACGACGGATCAAGTCTAAGACTGAAAACACAAAAAATATGGCCATATAAAATGGAAGTGATCCTTCCCACGTAAGCCCTCAAGTCAGCATAATTTGAAACTGTGCCAAAGATTATGAACGCTTACCCATCAAACGCATGCCAAAGTGCCGCAAATATAATAGTATGGGGCTATTCTACCGTGCCTGGAATTCCGACAGATGATTAACCTAATGCTCTTAATGAACATAAACGTTTTAGTTGGGATATAATAGGTGTAATGGTTTCATGCTTAGATTCTGATGGACAGGACGGATATGCATTTATATCATTTGAATTTGAATAGTCCTCTGATTGTAATATTCTTTCTTCCATCATACATATGCCTATTAAATATGTTCCGAATTCTCTTAAACTGTTATCCACCACACCAGAGTCGATCAGTGTTAGTTTTTTTAATTCTAGGATATTCAGGCTTCCTAACAATATTTTTGTTTACCGTGAAAGCAATAAAGGTCTTTAGATTATTAGCAAATTGAGTAGAAAATCCTATGACTGAGCATTTCATTGGCATATAATTATATTGGAAGGAAACCAAGTGTACAATATAGGTCTTATGCAAATAGTAGGCACTTAAAACTTAGCGCCCTTTTACAGGCGTTGCAAATTGGAGGGCTATTCTTTATACCTAATTTTAAGGTTTATCTATAAAGGTTTGCTTAAAATCTACAAAAAAAAAACTAATATCCAATGACATTTTACAAATAGACGGGCCGTACACCAACATTAATGCACTACAAAATGGCGTAAACTTTACTATAGCTGCATATCAGTACCTAAAATTATACAGTGGGAGAAGAAAGGGAAAGAACATGAAAGCCACCATACGCCATGTCGGTTGTTAGAAAAAGATGAATATAGACGTTTAGTTACGTGGCATTAGCTGCTGCATGTTCATTCTCTCAGTCGGTGCAGGACATTTACCTTGCATTTATCTTACCAATATAGAGCGCCGGCAACGCGTCTATTTGTAAAATGTCATTGCTAATATCTATAAAATATTTCTATCAAGCTAATGTATAAAAATATACAAAGTACGTAGGATGTTTATCTTCTGATTAAAACAAAAACAAATCATGAAATTACGTCTACCATAAAATGAATGCCCAATGAAAAAACCGAATATTGCCAATTGCCCTAATTGCGTAAGAATTCCGATATTTACATTTTCTCTTGGCAACACAACATAGGTTATTTACTTTGGTGTATTTTTGCCATTTCTCCTCCGTCATATCAAATTATCCCTCTGTCAGATATCGCGGAATGGATTTTCGGTTGTCAGAATCGTGTAATATTTTGCTGAAGTATCCCATTTGTTGTAGACCGTGTTACAAAAAGGTTTGGAAGGCATTTAATAGGTTATCGACCGGCGTATTTGGTCCTACTGTGCCTCAGGGGATAGGTTAAGCTGCTGATAACGGTAACAAAAATAGAGAAGTAAGTATCTATGTATTTTATTAGGTACAGTTTATTCCATTAAATTCCGGTTTCATGCAGCAATAAACTTGAACATAAAATGTTATTATTAGACTTAAAAACCAAGGTATTTACCATGTTTATACTTTGTTGCGAGCTTCCGATATTTCGGCACTGTTGCAAGTCACATTTTGCGTTCGTATTTGCGGGTGGGTGTTTATTGGTAGACAACACGGTCTACCTTCCTTCTGTTACGTCAAAGTATAAACATGGTAAATACCCTGTTCTTAACAATAATGTTAGCGACCATGACAGTTCAAAACCTTATATAAAATGTTGTGTTAGTCATTTCTACAAATGGATCACGGTAAATTATCTATTTTATTTTTTTTCAATTTTCCTTTTCCAATGTAGAATATTATTTTATTACTAATTATGCAGATATGGAACGTGTAAAACAGATCGAATAAGAAATGAACAACTAAGAGCTAACACAGAAGTGATGGACATCTTGACCAGAATTGACCAGCAAAAGTGGAGATGGACTGGCCACATGATGAGAGAAAACAGGAAAAATTGTGTAAAACGGTAACAGATTGGTACCCCAGGAGTAGTAAAAGGAGCAGGGGAAACAACAAAGGAGATAGGAGGACGAGTTAAAACTTACAGCGGGCCCTAACTGGAGGAGAGTGGCTCGTGATAGAATTCAATGGAAACAGGTAGAGGAGGTCTTTGCCAAGAGGCATGCTGAATTGAGGGACATAATTTAACAATATACAAAAACAGAGAAAGCAATCCAGAATAAAGGGGCTTATAAATTAATAAAAAAATATGCAGATATCCTTCCAAACTAAATTATAGTTAACCAACACATACAAAGCATTACCACTTCAGCTAGTCAAACAAGCAAAACTTTTCGTCTACCGAACCCGCCAACATTTGGTGAACTCACCACACGTATTTCAACGTCCAACCTGCAATTATTCTACCAGTCGAGAAATTATTAAACTCAGGAAGTAGGAGACTTTGCACAAAAGGTTGGCACCAGTGTTCCCAACAATAATTGGTTTTCGGACCGCGCTGAGAAATCCAAAGTGTACGTTATAACAGAGGGAACCGTTGGATAGTTTGTTTACTCCGAATAACGTTTAATAGGAACGTTTAATAGGATTGTCGCTTTGAGTTTGGAAGTTTTGTCGGTTCACTTGTTTTAATTTAAAGTTGATAACGTGATTTGTTTTGTTAAACTGTGGTTTAATGTGTAGAGGATGGAAATCTTTATCACGATAAGATCCTCCCAAATGACGATGTAGGCCATTGAACATAAATCGTACTAAGTCGACAACACCGTTGAGTTCGAAATTTTGTCGGTACACTAAGACTTGCTTTAATTTTAAATTTAAATTAAAAACGATCATTACCTACACGTTATTTAGCGAAACTAACTCATAAGCCTATTTCCATCTCTATTCATTGGCATACGAATGACAATGACAGGTATAATTTAATCTGTGTTTAAATATTACAAGTATTTATGAATAAAAAGTAGATGTTAAATTATACAGGATGACTGGATAAACAATGGACATAATTATGAAGGAGTATCTACTCATAATTATAAGTAACTTTTCTTATTCGAAAAATATATTAACTGTTCTAAATAATTCAAACAAATAAATCAATATTACTCGACAAACATTATGAAACAGCAGATTTTTTTTGAAACACTTTTAGTAAAAAGTAAAAGAAATAGCTAAGAAAAAGAAAGTTATGCTAGGTACTTTTATCATACGTGATGTTTTGAAATATTTATTACAAAAAATATTTGCTTTCAATTATTACAAAACGTTAGGTGCTTTTATGTAAATATTGGATGTAAAAAATATATTTTCTACGCAACAAGCAAATATTTATATCAAAAACATCAAATGCAAACCCCAAAAACGTATATCAACAAAATACGCCAAATAACTAATCAGGGAGCCAATCGGCAGGATGAAATTAGCCGAATTAATTTTGATCCGCGAAGAATTTAATACAGAATCCATCCGAAGGCATCCCCGTTCTATAATTACGACGTACCAGATGAAATTTATGAAGTGAAATTTCTGTGACCCTGTTCGAGGAATAGTGATGGTCGGTCTCGGGATTTTCGAGGGATTTACGGACTTTTAGGTCCTACAATACGTTTTTGAGGCGAGAGTAGCGGTGAAATTCCGATTTTTGACGGCACGTTGTGGTATTTTTCAATCTAGCTGCTATACTTTTATTGTATCCAGGAGGACATGAAAAGGAGTGTCTACTTAGGTTGGTAGTTTTACTAATTAAGTACCTACTCACTATTTGAATTAAAATACTCACGTGCTTTAGGTACTTGGAAATGGCTACTAAGACAAAACTTGACATGAGCATCACTTTTATGGGATACCTAAACTTTTTGCTCACAAAATTCTCGGTAAAATCGATGTGAGCCTTTGTTATCCCGGGCTAGTTCTGTACTGGTCCTGACAGCACTATCGCGGACAAAGCCAGGGGTCTAATACCAGCAAATTGAATTCCAGTGCAGCCCGCTTTGGAAAATCTTCCATGTTATGAAATCACCAGGTCAAAATATATTTATCTTGGAACGTTTTTATTTATTGTTTATTCGAAGCAAACAAGAACATTGAACAAGTAAATTGATTAAAAATACCGACGCTTTTGAATAAAAAATGCTTTTAATTTTGAATGCTCTGTTGAAAATTGGGTCTTGAATTGTACATAAGTACATGTTCAATTCAGTGTCTTATTTTATTTCAATATGAAAGTGCACTCTTTATAATTATATAAATGCCCGAGCCTCTACTCAGAATGAGAAGGGTTAGGCCTTAGTCCACCAAGCTGGCCTCGTGCGTGTTGATGGACTACACACATCATCGAGAACTTGATGAGGCCCTCTCAGATGTGAAGGTTTCATCACGATATTTTCCTTCACCGTTATCGGAAGTGATAATCAAATTTTGATCCGCACATGAATTCGAAAAGTCAGAGGTGCAGGCTGGGGACGACCTCAGACGCTCCTGCATGGAAGGCACAAGTTCAACCGCTAGGCTTTAACTGCTAACTCTCAGCGTTGATAAAACAAATAAAAAATAAAAAATTAAACTAAATTATTTTGTTATGTATTATTGAATTTTGTGATATATGTATTAATAATGAACTTTGTGATGTATTTTCAACACAATGTTAAATTGTTATGAAATACTTAAATTAAATTGAATTGAATTTCAAATTATTTTAGCCATACTCAATACTCAATATTTTATTGCGTTCCATAATGTATTAAAAAGGTGGACCATAAAATATAAAATTTATCATTATGGACCCTGTCGGGCACATCAAAAATTAGGAGAGAAGAAGAGGGCTACATTGCAAAAATTAGATTACCTATATGTATAAGTATAGAATTATAATATTATTATATTTAATAATAATAAAACTAACTAATAATTATATACAATCATAAAATATAAACTTAAATATGTACATTAATAATTATTGTCAAATAAATAAATCATAAAATAAAATAAATATAAAACTGAGTACCTAGGCGTCAAAGTACTCCTCCTCTTCGCTGTCAATTGGCAGCGTGCCCAGAAGACTGGCAGCATTGCCACGTTGAATGGCAATGCTTATTCTTTGACCAAAGAATAGGCCAGGGTCACGCGTAGCATCGACCAACCGTTTTGCAATGTCTCTGAAGAGGAGACATGCATTCGGTCCCCATGGCCCGAGCGTTTCGACACTATATTTAAGTGTAGTTGTAGGTAGTGATGTTTCTATTTATTTATTTATTTATTTATTTAAAATGCTTCATGTACAATGTACAAAGGCGGTCTTAATGCCATCTTTTGCCATTCTATGTTTCGCAGTTGAAGACGCAAGCGTATTTTCTTCCATATAGGTATAAATTAGCAGAAAATTATTTTAGTAATGTTATTAGCTAACTAGCTAAGCAGGTATATACTAGTGGTCACCCAGTGGTGGACATTCGACCTTAATATTATATATAAAATTAAGCTTTCTGCACTCCTTCTCCATATAAACTTTAACTATGCCAAATCTCACACTCTTCTGTGCACGCAATATGCTTAAAAAGAGGTACAAAGTTTTCTCTTCATGTATATAATTTTTTAATACAATATAATAGTTTTATATTACATTAAAACAATCTCCAAAATAATAAATTAAATTGGATGAACGTGAAAATTGAATAACACTTGCTTAATGACTCATTAAACTTGAATTGCATTTCATACTTCATGAAGGACATTATGCAACGAAATAACAAGAATTTCGTTTCTTACAAATTTTAGCTTAAAAGCAACGAACAGAATATTTTAGAGTTAATGAAAATTCTTGAATAACATCTTCCGGCAGTGTCTGTGCCACTATCTAAATTGAATACTCTCCATAGTCTTTGCATTTGCTTTTGAGCTAACAGCTCGTGTTGTAAAATTGAACGAAAGATTTTGTATCTTTTTATTTTTATGAAAACAAAATTAAAAACAAGTAATAATAATCATAATCAAGTACCGATTTGGTACTTCTACTACTTTTTCATATTTTTATCAGTATTTTTTTTTATAATTATGAGGAAATATTAAAAAAATGTAGTTATTATTTTACAATAAATAATTAAAAATGTAAAAAATTATAGTTTAAATGGAAAAGGAGTGCAGAAAGCTAAAATTACGGTCGAATTTTGACCACTGGGCGAGATCACCAGTTCAATTAATGATTACAAATGCTATGACACGGTATGGCACAAGACCTCAAACGATTTATCTCGGTCATAATTTGTCTTTTTTACGATTCCAGTTTTAAATAAGTACCGTCACTGTTTCCTGCGGAAAGAACAGTCAAACTCATTAACTGAATAAAAGCTGAAGATTAAAATAATTGCACCTCATCTCCAGGTCTATTTAATATAGTACAGGAGCATAACGTCTTTAATTGCTATGAATAAAAATAATTATCTGTACCATAAACAGCTTAATGAGAGTCATTGAAGGGGAACCGAAGTTTCTCCTGGATTTCGAGTTTCAAGAACTCGCAGAGAAAATAAAGTTTAAGACTAATTAACGTTAGTCCACAGAATCTTAAGCAACAGACTTATCCGCGATTATATCACAAAGACGGAGTTTGTATGTTGGTGGAGTAACTCTTTGGTTAATTGATTCGAAAAGTTTAGATGTTATAATTTACGGTAAAGTTTTCGGAGACATGAGCAATTTGTTTGAATACATTTGAAAATGTTCTGTTGTTTATACTTTCTTCAGTAAAAGAATAAAAGCTAGGCTATTTTCTTCAATTTGTGTTGGATAACTGAATAAATTTAATGTGGCTTTTGAGAGTTGACTACTTGATCTGAGAGAATGAAATAGTAGATAGATATCCTAAAACTCTTGCTATAGATAAAAAGAGAACCAGAATTATTTGGCGAATTACCTGAGAGTTGTGAAACAAGCATCAAAAGAAAATGGTAGGTATGAAAAATCGCTAGATCAAAATTATTTATGTATAATATATATTTTTTTTGTTTTATAAACCTATCAAGTGTCGTATGGGATGTTTTCTACTTTACCGGCTTGATTCAGACGGACAAAAACAAAAAACTCCAGAAAACTTGGAAATACTGATTTTTTTATAAAAATCTGTAAATATAAAATGTAGATACCATTTTGTACTCAATAATTTGAATAAACATTTCATTAATTTTAAAACCATATTTTATTTAAAGTTTAATAAAGATTGTGATAATCATAATCGCTTGAAATTGTAGCTGATAACTGTAATCGTAATCGCTAAGTGATTATCGTTTCATAACCACTAAAAACTCAACCAAAATATTATAATAAAAGACAAAAATCTGCTTTAACTGACTTAAAGTGACTTCATTTGAAATTACTTTGAGTTCTACTACCTCTGAAAATAAAAAATAGTCTGGACTACCCCACCTCAAAGCAAGAAAAGTCCACATGAGCGACCGCGTCGCATCTTATGCCACAAAAGATATGTTTACTGAAGTAAAGAGCTTCTGCATTTTTTAGCCCGGTGCACCGCCTTTCATGTACAATCGAACAAAGAAATTGCTATACCTGGTCATCAGATAAAATTGTATACACAACGTGTATCAGAAATGCGTGGTCATATTTAAGGGTGTGGATCAGACCATCAAACTGAACAACTTTCTCTATGGGACCAACATAGTAATCGCGTAAAAAATATCCGCTGCACAAACATTTCGTTCAAGTAGGTATTGAAGTTTGGTATGGACTTTTATCGTGACAGATAGATAAACAAACAAATTCATACCATAAAGCTCATAATTAATTTAAAATATTGATACATACATACAAAATCGACTTGTCACACCGCAATCTATGTTACATCATTATGCTCGTGTAATGGATCGCTCGTTTAACTAATAATTGGTACAGTTCAGTTAATTGGATTAAGTTATATTCAATTATGTTGCTCTAATGTTGAGTACGTTAATGCCGATCGAATTAATTGCATAGCAGATATTGTTATTTCGATTCAGAATAAACGGATAATGAATTGGGTAATATTTGATATAAATGAGTTTTTATTTTAAATTGATGATGAATTATTACGATGCATTATCTGGATAATAGATAATAATTAACGTATGGATCGTAGAAGGTTTTACGCATTTTACATCGCTTGATTTTTTGTATGGTGTAAAACACCCAAATCCATAAAAAATAAAAAAACTGAACCATGTTAATTATTAATATCTAAAAATAGTACTGATATCCTAGCAGATGGACGCTTGCGTTCCATGCAGCAGGGTCCGAGTTCGAAACCGGCCTGAACCGCTGACTTTTCAAATTTATTTGTAGATTAGAATTTTAATAACACGTGCGTTAATTGTGAAAGAATAACATCGTCTATGGAAACTTGCACACCTAGAAAGAAAGAAAATACTTTTATTCAGCAAGGACAGTGACAGCCCACGAGAGAAAAATAAAATAAAAGTTAACACAAACCTTTAAACAATAAAAAATAAAAGAAATTATAACAGACACATAAGAGAACAAAAAAAAAAGAACTGTATTTATTATTATAATAAATATTATAGTTTAAAAAAAAAACTAAAGAAAACGCTTTTGTCATCCAAACTAAACGTGTATGCAAAATTTCAGCTCAATCAGAAACCGGGAAGTGGCTCAAATTTAACTTCCAAGATTTTTTTACATAGTTAGTTACAGGTGAAGCTAATAAAAGCGTTTTAAAAATAAAAGTAAACTAGTCATCATAAAATATTGCATTATGTTGTCAAGTATGCCATGTAAGTAGCCCATAACCCATGCCAAAAGGGTAGCCAGCTCAGCATTTGCTGGGCGCGGAGTGCCCAGCGCTGATTTTCACCTGAGAGGGCTCTGTAAAGTTCTCGATGGTGTGTGTAGTGTGTAGTCGATACTCGCACTATGCTAGCATGGTAGACTAAGGCCCATTCTGAGAAGAGGCCCGTGCCCAGAAGTGGGACAGTAATGGGCTGGATTTAATTTAATAAGATATTTTATTTAAACATTTCTGGTGGAAATTCGTATATTTTGGATCCCTATACTTTAATTAACGTCGGTCAACTGTACCTAGGTGTTTATGTAATTAAAGATTGCTTGATAAGCGCTAAGCTGAGATAAGTGATTAAGCTTAAGTAAATATTATTTGTTTGATATGCTGAGCGAAGATGTTAGCGATTAAGCACACAATTTCTAATTCAACTCACAACTCACGTCACGTTTAGGCATTAGTATGACGTGTATGCCCAAGCTAACCTGGCCACGGTAACTAGAGACTTGGGCAAACATATTGTTGAATGGATCGTTCGTATTGTCAGGAATATAATATAATTATTAAGTATGGATTCCATGCATTATTATTTTTTTCATTTTTTTTCTTCATTGTTTTTATTAATTTTTTGTCAAGCTTTTTATGTTTGTTATCTATGTTTTGTGTCTGCATGCTATTGTAATTTTGGTGTACAGAGTGCAAAAAAGATATTGATTTTCTTTCTTTTTCCTTTCTTTCTTTATGGTGTTATTTCCATTTTTCTCCGAGATATTTTAACTTACTATAATATTGTACATGCGAAAGTAACTCTGTCTCTATCTGTCTGTTTGCTATCTTTGCAGAAGTAAAGGGGTAAATCAATGTTGATGTTTGACAAAGAAATAGTGTGCATCATGAGGAAGGAGAGGGCTGAGTAAGGTCACCAATACTCCTCAGTAGATATACCCTACGGGTACTGCCAACACCACGGTAGTAATAAGGTCGACAACGCACAAGTGATGCCCCTGGTGTTGCAATCGACCATAGGTTACGGTAACCGCTTAATCAGGCAGGCCGTATGCTTATTTGCTACCTTAGTGGTATAAAAAATGGAACTAAGAAGTGATTGTGACATTGCGTACGCTGCGGTATTACTCAACCGGGTAATGTCGGGTTTGGGTAAATCTAAAAATATTGTATGGCTTTTTCATGGTTATGTACAGTTCTTATAAAATCAAAATAATTTTACTTTGCATGATAACAGTTTTGTGTAATGTTAAACTGTTGACGCCATGGTTGGCGCAGTGGCTAAGTTATTAGCTTTCTATGCTACGTGCCGTGGGTTCGATCCCCGCACGGCACAAGTGTTTGTATGATCTACAGATAGGTAGTTGTTTCTGGTGTGCATATGACATGTTTGTAAACTGTACCCTCGATACAGGAGAAATCCTAGTAAGGGGCAAAGTTTTTTTTTATAAAAGAAATAACATTTCCTTCATCTTGGAAAAGACAAACTGAACTTACAAAATTGGTTAAAATATAAAAACAATTTTCCTTTTTCCTAACAACTTATCAAGTTAACAGCTTACCCACTCCTTTGGTACAAAAGTGCATCGTAACGATGTGGAGCTAACGAGCGATCGTTACACCACGTGCGCTGCGATATTACTCAAGCGGACAATGTCGCACAACATCTGGGTAATGTCCGAAACTCCGAATACACCTCATGTAATTGGATATTTTGTAAAATGAGTTCAGATTTAGGTTTATATTTTGGCATTGATATAAAAAAACGGCCAAGTGCGAGTCAGACTCGTGCACCGTAAGTTCGGTACAAACTTATAGGTATGTAAATAGTCCTCAACTTCGTCTATCAACTATGAAAGCACCGAACATTGCTCTAACGAAAAGATGAACTGGATTAAGGGAGAAACTTAACTTAGCCGTTGGAAGGCTGTTGCAAAAAAAAATCTAATAAGGAAAAAAGAAAACAAATAGTAAAGAAGAAGAAAAAAGAAGAAAAATAAAGAGAAGAGATAAGGAGTAGTAGTAGAAGTAGAGTAGTGAAGTAGTAGATTATAGGGAAAAATCCGAAAACCGTAAAGTAGTTACAACTACAAATTTACGGTTTTCGGATTTTTCCCTTTACTTGTGCTATAAGACATTGCTTCTGGCCAAATTTCATGATTCTAGGTCAACGGGAAGTACCCTATAGGTTTTGATTATAGTGTCAAAATATGCGGCATAAACGGCCGTATCTTTTGATTGCGTTAACTTAGAAATTTGATTTTTTCAAAGCTCCATTATAATCCACAATTTAAGTATTTGATATTAATTTCAACTTGATACCTCCACTCGTTCCTGAGAAAAAGGGTCTTGACAGGCAGACAGACGGACAACGAAGTAATCCTTTAAGGGTTCCTTTTTCCTTTTGAGGTATGTAACCCCAAAACCTTGGTTATTAGACGAATGGATATCAAAGCCAAAGTTCGAGTTTAATTGTTTATATCAATCAAACACAGTTCCCAATTAATAATATTGTATTTACTTATCAAAAACATACTTCTGTTAACAGTAAAACAAACTTATATTTTATTCCACCACACAAACAGGTAAGACAGTGTGGTAAACGTGAAAATTGCAATATATCCTTGGACAGGAAACCCCTGCCGTAGCAAGAAACGTTTCTAGTGTAACTAGCAAGCGTTCTAGCTATATCTAGGGCTGCTATCGTCAACATATTCTGAGAAACGAAATGTACAGAATACGTTAAGTGGAGGAAGTTATTTTGAATAATTAGATGTAGTTTAAGTTCTATTTACTTGAACTGCAGTGTTAAAAAATTTACTTGTGTAGTTGTTCAAAAAATATATTAATATTCAAATTAAATAGCTCCAGACAAAATATACGTCCTTTACAAAACAAAGTTCCAAGAAAAAATACTCGCTCGACACGTAGCGGATTGGTTATCTACTACGACGGCGTAGCTTGCGTAACGGTGACATCATGTCGTAGCACTATTAACAACAGGTACTTACAGTCAATATCAAAAGTGATGATCAGTTGGATTTCAAAATGACTGATAATGTAAAACATGATTTACCAGTTATAACTGAACATCATCAACGTCTAATGTTGATGGCTGAAAGTAAATGTTTGTGTATTTGAGTTTAAAACATTTAAAAAAGCTGTTTGATTGACCAAGGTCTACTCTGGTTCATAAAGAACTTTTCACAAGGATAATCTCTGAGAAAATAATCTTAGCTAAGTTTTTCTCTTACTCAATAACAATGAAATATTTATGGTAATATATTTAGAGTCAAATAGTGTATTTTTTTATTAGAAATTTATAAATATCTTTAAAATAAAAGAAATAAAAAAATTTGCTTAATTTTTTATGGGAATTGGTTGGGATTTTCTGTTTGAAAAAATACGACTTTTATTTTCAGAACAAAAACTAAAATTCTTGTACTACACCAGTTTATTCGGCATTTTCTGTCCTTCTCACTCATGGCATCCTTACCGTTATTCTACTGAGCTGTATACCAAATGAGCTTGTGTTTTATTCCAAACAAGCCGACGGTAGTTCTGTTCAAGCATACTCCGGACAAATGTCGACTTGAAAGTGGATAGCCCGGTAATTTTTCCTACGGTTTTTATTTGTAGGTATAGTTTATAAGGCAAAGCTTTATTATTTTAGGAATCTCATATCCCTTGAAAGATTATTCTCAATTATGGAAAGTTAAAACCATACCTACTTTTTTTTTCTAGAAGAAGTAATGTTATATCGTCTTTACGCTAGTCATCTTTGGAGTCCGCAAAATCATATCGTATTTAAATGAGCCATTATTATAATATTTATTCTGCGAATTAGTTGCGAAGTAATGTGCATTCCTCCATAATTCAAATGGAAAATATGCCCTGGTTTGTAAGCCTTTCATTAGCAAGCGGCCACTGTGTATTTATTTGCTGCAACTTTTAATCTCGACATGTTATTACTGTTAGGCTGATTTCAGAGTCGCGTTTGCGAGTGCACGGGTGGTAAGCACGACATCGAGTGCATGTAATCTGAAAAAAAAAAACTTTTGTCCTTTGTATTTGTTTACCGGGGAACAAAATGCAAGAAAAGTAATTTTGATGCACTTTGTCCTCACCTGGAGATATGAGCCGCGGGACGATATAGGTAATTCATCAATTTTTCTCGAGTTCAGAGTTAGTCCCATAATAAAAGTTGTACGAGTACATGTCACAGTCAAAACTCTTACCCGATCAAAACTAATTTTAACTGCAAAAAACAGTTAAAGTTTTGAATAAGGACGTCAGTCAAAACAACTTTTGATTAAAGTCTGAAGTCAAAAGAAAATATATTTTTTAGTCAATTAGTTTTGCCTGAGTTTCACCGTCAAAATTAGTTTTAATCGGTTATGAGTTTTGCAACATATACAATGACAAGCAGAACACATTCTAAAAAAAATACTGTCATTTAAAAATTAATGTGATGTTTATTATAGATATAACCTCCACCGCCGTATTAAATTAATTGCAAGATAAAGCTGTCAACACAGCTTATCTTCCCAATAAACCTTTGAAACTACAAAATGGCCACTACATAATTCACTAAAATTCCCAATACCGCAATACCCTCTCACACAGTTCACCAAAGCAATGAGATATTAATCTACAGTTCTTAGCCCCTGCTCCGTTATTAACCTTATAAACGAGCTCACAAAATGGTTGCCATTTATCATAAAATAGCTCGGTTTTACTCAATTATGAACTAGGAGAAAAGGGTTACAATAAGCTATTGTTGAAAGTAAGTAATATAGTATTACATTAAACGAGGAACATATTCAAGGACGTGATAATTCATCCTCACATGTGAGGAATAAAATTAAATATCGTAAAGTTTATAAAATTTGGTAGCTGTACCTCTACCATGAGTTTTCCGTGTCGTCTAACGTTCACGTTCACATGCAATACTTGTATGGGAATTTTTTCAGCGCCTCCAGCGGTATAAATAGTGAACTAAAGTCACTATACAAATGTTGAATGTGAACGATAGCGTCAGACGGCACGGAAAACTCATGGTAGAGGTATTGGTTTATTTTAGACTTTACAGTAGGTTCTTAAACAGTTTTAGATGTTATATTGTGTTCTACGCATACGAGTAAATTAATACAAGCTTTTGCCCGCAGCTCCGGTAGTTTGGTACTTTTTGTCAGAAAGAAAGTATCCTAACCTTTACAAGTGTGAGTGCGGCGCCTTCCCATAGACAATGGCCTACCTCTTGCCCTGCGCCACGTAGCCTTTTATCTAAATACGTGAAGAGCTACCAAATGTTCGCTATCGAAGACAAAATCAAAACGATTTAAGGTTAATGATGGCAAATTAAGGGTTATACCACACTTATCGCCCCGACAACTGATCGGAATCGCCTCATCTCGAGCGGTTCAGTATTCTTTCTCAGCACACTTATCAGCACCAACGGCATCGACAAAAACAAGTGAATTGTGTTGTCGGCGAGTCGATGAGGTGAGGTGGAGTTGATATATTACCGGAGCGATACGTGTACCTTTAATTACGTAAACTCTTAATTCGCCATTGACTCAATAAGTAGATGAAATCTTAAAAATTATTAGAGAAAGACCAAAGATAAGCCATTTTTTATTTTATTTTTATTCGCTCATTGTTTTATCAAGAACTTGTTATTATTTTATTGTCGCGTTGTTGTCAAGTAAACTTATAATCTACATTAGTTCAAGACGAAATTTTGTAATAGTCTCTAGAAACTAAATCACTAGCCTCGTGTGAATAGGCCCTAAGGTTTCAGTTAGGATCAACTGCGGCTCATAGACTTTTGCGGCTTTAGACGCCTACACGTATTTCGTTACGTAAGTTGCCTTGGATACACCTATTTTGTTGTACATCTTGGTCTAGAACATTGGTTTAGCCTCAAAAGGATTCTGTTAATAAATGAAAATATTTCTTGTAGACTTCTTATATTAGTTTGGGAGATGATAATGTGTACTGTCCAAAAACCAGTGCTGCAGCATTTATTTTATCTGTTGCAGCATAATTAAGTTATTATTATTTTAATTCTTTCCCGCTGTATGTTTATGTAAACGTATGAGATAGCTAGGTAATTATTTATTCGCGATTTCGATGTTGATCCCATACAGGAAATTGTTCAGTTTGATACTCTGGTCCACACCCTAAAATATAAACCAAGCATTTCTGATAGGTACACCTTGTATTAGCATGTCAACAGATTGTAAGAAAAATTGTAAGAACTAATAATCATAGGTAAGATGTATGTACTAACGTTTTCGCAAATAAAGAAATTGAACTGAATTGAATCTTTTATATTTAATAAAGTTAGCAAGTTTAACAACTTTATTCGCCATTTCATTATACCAAGAGGAAGTTACAAAACATTATCATGTTTATGCTAAGTTTTAACTTAGTTAACTTAGTTATGTCCGCCGTCTGTAGCGTCATAACCAGATTTGTATGACATTGTACGTATAAATTGGTTTTTGCGAGTGGTCTGCACGCGAAACTTGGCTAAGTGAGAATGTTATACTTTTTTGTAGTAATAAAGTGTATTTATTATACAATGATATTTCTGTTCGGATATAATTATCAATTTCTTAAGGTTTCTTACGAATAGACCATTTATATTTATGTGTCAAGCAGATAGGAAATATAAACATTCGAAAAATAGTTAATTTGTGATCTGTTGCTTTTTTCTTGTCTCCTTAAGTGATTTTTTTTTTTGAAAACTTATCTATTTGTCCTAACCAGTCCTAACAGTCCGATTTTAAAAAACAAAAAATCCGATCGCTCGATTTATGCGGGGCGCCTAAACCCGACGAGCGATTCTTATAAAATGATGAAAATGTTTCATAATTCGGATGATTGGAAATCAAACGATGAGTTGTGTCTGAGGGAACACTCAGATATAACACGTATTACCTACTCTTATGTATGATTTATATTATCTATTTATACTGGATATTTTTTTATGTACTGCGCATAATTTTTGGAGTGATTCAGTCTCTGTTCCTAAATGCAACCGCAGCTTTAATGGGATACACTGTAAAATAAAACGAAAATTCGACTTAGTATGGGGGACACGATTAATTACTAACGCAAGCCAAACAAAACCAAATATTTATTTTGTTTTGGAGTGAATTTTAGTACCTACTGCGGTTGCATTTGGGAACGGATACTGAATCACTCAGAAAATTTTGCGCACTACATAAAAATGTACTGTGCCCTACAGGGTCAATGATTGTAACCTACCAAATTTTATTTTTACCACCTTATGTACATTGTGGAATGCAAATAAAGAATATGAATATGAATATGAAAAAATATCCTGTATGTGTACTGTTGTTTTACCTAATTTAAATAAAGTCTCCTTTTACGAAACCCATAAGCGGAGAAAATAATTATGTATTTCTCTTTATTGGAACTTCACGACGTTAAACCTAGCACGTAGAAATAAAGAATTGAAATCTTTTCTTAACCAGAATTCAATTCCACTCCCACAAATTCGTCGGTCATTCACGATTTATACAGAACTGAGTCAGAATTCCAGTGGGTCTAAAATGCGTGAAGTAAAGCCGTACCGTGCCACTTCCGCGCTTAGCCGCGTCTGGTGTATATTAAATGAGGGTTTTTCCGCCGTCAGACGTATCTTTTTAAAATGTCACATGCCCAGAAGTATCCCCTTCATGAATTTACGACGAATACTTGAATAGTTTGCCGCTGTTTTTGTAGAAAAACTCTCATACTTTTGGGATATTTCTAAAGATAGATTGATTCAAAGTTGCCTCATAGGTAGAACTGTATAAAAACCGGATTCATACTGACCCGAAAAAAAATCGTTAAAAAAAAAAGAAATAGGAACAGAGACTGAATAACTGTACAAATTATGCGCACTACATAAAAAAATATCCTGTATAGCGTTAACTTTAGAGATACATAGATATAAAACATCGTGATAACTTACGATTTGAAGATCAATTAGCTGCTATTCATTACAGAGAAAGAAAGAAGAAAGAAAGAAAATACATTTATTTAGCACGGACATGGACAACACACGAGAGAGAAATAAAATAAAAATTAAGTTAACTTTTAAACCGTAAAAAAATTAAAAATAAAACAGACACTGAGAACAAAATAAAAATAAAAAATTAAAGTAAAATAGTCATCCTATTGTATATAGTTGTTAAGCATGCCCATGCCGAAAGGGTAGCCAGCTCAGGATTTGCTGGGCGCGGAGAGCCCAGCGCTGATTTTCAGTTGGCACCCCTGCAGGCCAGTGACACACGGACGAAGGCAAGGCTAAAAAGGTAAAATAAATAAATATGATGAATTAAAAAATTAAAGAAGTATTTTAAAATAAATATTCTATATAGATATACATATATGTTTAGAGATAAATACACAACAAATAAATTAGAAGGTAAATAAAATACAATAACACACACACAGAGCGGTACTTAGCACTCTTTGCACAGTATATATATACTACATACAGTAACTCAGCTAAGACGTTTTTGTGACATCGACAAGCGGAGCGCTAGGGATGTCACTAATATTTTTGGAAAATGGTTTTTATTTTATTTAGTTACATTTACCTACCGCAAACATAAATTAATACTAGTATTGGCCCAGGGCTTCGCTCGTAAGTACGGAAGTAGTATGTAAACTATATGACGATATTTAAACAGGAATTAAAAACATGTGATGATTCTTAAAAAAAAAGATGGGAATGGATATTTTTTAATAATTGCGATTTGTTCCTGGTAAAATATATTAAGCGTTAGAGTATTCTTCAGAAACACGATAATTCAGTGCCGGTTCCTTTATTGAATCATCTCGGAAAATCAAACGACGCAATTTGGACCGGCTGAAAAAGATAATGTCATCACTATCAACTATCCCACTTTACACGGACCCTCAGATATCGATTTTGAAAGCAATTGGTCCAGTAACTAAAAAGATAAAAAAGGCGGGAACTTTTTAAAATTCTGACTATAAATAAGTATTCAGAGGCCATAGGGACTCTCAGATATCGATTTTGAAAGCAATTGGTCCAGTAACTAAAAAGATAAAAAAGGCGGCAACTTTTTAAAATTCTGGCTATAAGTAAGTATTCAGAGGCCATAGGGACTCTCAGATATCGATTTTGAAAGCAATTGGTCCAGTAACTAAAAAGATCAAAAAGGCGGCAACTTTTTAAAATTCTGACTATAAATAAGTATTCAGAGGCCATAGGGACTCTCAGATATCGATTTTGAAAGCAATTGGTCCAGTAACTAAAAAGATAAAAAAGGCGGCAACTTTTTAAAATTCTAACTATACTTAAGTATTGAGAGGCCATATGGACTCTCAGATATCGATTTTGAAAGCAATTGGTCCAGTAACTAAGAAGGTCCAAATTGGCGGCCATTTTTTAAATTCCGACTTTATATATGGATTTAGAGACTATACGAACTCGCAGATATCGATTTTGTATATAATCGGTCCAGTAATAAAAAATATCAAAATGGCCGCCATTTTTTTTATTTCTGACCATAATTACGATTTCAGAGAAGACACGCATTTTCAAAGCAATCGGTCAATATTGACAACAAATTCATAGAGAAATAGTTGAACATTCATTATACCTTTCGATATCAGCGGGAAATTTAAAAAAAGCTAACTGATGATTTTATATTGAGGAGTTCAAGCAGCCGTAAACACTACAATATAGTCCTGTCAATATAATTAATATAGGAAAATATGGGAGCAACACAAATCGTGACCGACTTTGTCTCGAAGTAACACCGACTGACAACCTTTGAATATTTCGCTGTTACCTAACCGAACCTAACCGAGAAATCCCTGTAGAGCACACGTCTCTGTGTGTGTTTGAATTCGGAACGTAAGTACGTAGCTTACCAACTGTTTACTATATATTTAAACTGTGCTCTTTGCACCCCATTTCAGAAACCGCAGTAAAATCGTAACAGCGGAATGTTGATCGGGTTTCAATACGTCAAATATCAATCGACTGACAACCGACATTGACAGTGACGTGCGAATCAAGTTGCGAGTGGTGTAACACGCCTAATCTGAAATATCAAAATATCCGGGGATTACACACAGAGAATGATTTTCTCTGAAGCATACAACATAAAGCCTCGTATTCGTTAGGAGTCAAATATACCGCAATACGTGTCGCTAGCGATGTCGGGCGAAGTTGAGCGACATCGGGCGACGTCACGCGCCAAGTCTGGCAACATCGCGCGACTTGTCTCTTGTAGGCCATGTCACTTCAGTTGAGGAATTAATCCTCGTATTCATTAAGGGACAAATTACTGCCCCGCGACACGTGTCGCTAGAGATGTCCAGCGAAGTCGAGTGACATCGGGCGACGTCGGGCGACGTCACACGCCAAGTCTGGCAACATCGCGCGACTTGTCTCTTGTAGGCATGTCACTTCAGTTGAGGAATCAATCCTCGTATTCATTAAGGGACAAATTACTTGCCCGCGACACGTGTCGCTAGAGATGTCCAGCGAAGTCGAGTGACGACAGGTGACGTTGCCCGACTTCGCCCGACATTTCTAGCGACACGTGTTGCGGGACATTTATCTCCTAGTGAATTTATATTATATTATAGTCGTAAAACATTTAACAATTCAGCTTTCAGATACATAGTATAATGCGACACAACTAAGAAGTTACATCCTACGTGTTCGAACAACCAATGGCAGTCGCTTGTTTATATAACTTTACATATTATTGCGTCATCGTAAAGATCATGGTTTTACTGCAGTCTTCATAAACATTCTTGAAGTCACACTCAGTTCGGAAGTGATCTAACTAAGGTTTTAGCTCTAAGATCTAGAGCCTCTATCCCTCGTTTGATATTCTTAGCCCCTAAGCTACCTTAGACAAAAGATACATGGTTTATTAATATTAAAACCTTTGCATGGCAGGGTGTTGATAGCTTGTCCGTCTCGTACAGTGTACGTCTCGCAAATACATTAGCAAAATATCATAATAATCATAAAATAATTTATTTAGAATTAAATTAAGGGCATAAAGATTATTGCACACCAAAATAAGTTAGTATACCATAGTTACCATAGATAGTTTAAAATACCATAAGTTTAAGTGGTCTAAATAAATTATTTTTGTAATTTTTACATACTGTATCTACGTGTCTATCATCCATATTTCCAGTCGCGGGACTACTGGACGAAATTTCTGCTCATAATTATGTCTGTAACATTTATAATACCATGTTTCCTTGTGTGTACATAAATAAATAAAATAAATAAATAAGTTTCCACCACCAAAAATTGCTCCCAAAACGGATAAATGTTCACCAAAAAGAATTATGTACACCAAATATTGTTTGACAAAACATGTAAATAGAATGAAAGTTAAAATACTAAAAGAATTTCAGCTGTCACAGTAGGTTTAGATGCCCTATGCCGCGAACATGTTTGTATACACACAAAAGAAAAGAAAAGAATAAAATAAAAGAAAGTTATAGAAGATATTTTGGTCAACGCGATTTTGTAACATTTACCCGTTATGGCAGCAATTTTTTGGTAATAATTATGTACATTTGTGTAAACCGCTTAAACATAAGCCTAAATTAATTGTTGTGGAATGTGGTAGTAGAATAGTGTGGTAGTCAGTGGTAGTAAATAGGTCTATAAAGTACTTTTTATTTCAATAAGCTATTATTCTTAGTTTCCGAGATAATAAGGTTCTACCTACATCAGACACCAGTCTCTATTTTATGTGAATTTCTGTTATTAATGTATGTTTCTGTGTTGATGAGAAAATAAATACCTTTATATAAATAAATATAAATCCAGCCCATTACTGTCCCACTGCTGGGCACGGGCCTCCTTTCAGAATGAGAAGGGTTACACCTTAATCCACTACGCTGGCCTAGTGTGGGTTGGCGGACTACACACACGTCACACACCATCGACAACTTTACGAGATCCTCTCAGGTGTGCAGGTTTCCTCACGATGTTTTCCTTCACCGTTATCGCAAGTGATATTTAAATTCTAATCCGCACATGAATCCGAAAAGTCAGACCCTCCTGCACGGCAGGCAAGCGTTCGACCGCTTGGCTATCACTGTACTGCAATAGTAATTTAAAAAAAAATATGGTGACCCGGTTTCATTGCCTCAGAGTTTAGAAAGGTGTAGCATTTGTCGAGAGTACCTAAATCCGCATAGTTATTATAATCACTATTATTTAAAATCTCCCTACAAATATTCAAAGTAGGTTATTGATTCTTCACTACCATAACAAATTCACTCAATAAAACTCTCAAAGAGCTGAAAACTTGGCCGAGATTCTCACAGATTCCCGCGTGCGACAAGGTATGATTAATGGATGTATCAATAGAGATCGCCAGTGGACTATCCGCTTCCACATCGTCGAGTGATGTATTGCTCCTAGCTGGTTCGCTTTTATCGCGATTTGAGACTTTAAATATAAAGACTTTTATGGTGAATGCGTTTTTGTGAATGTTCTTGATCGTTTTTGTTTTGAGGTCTTCGTGCGTGGTCGGTGGAATCAAAATTTGCGTAGATACCTTCGTTTTTGGGAGAGTCTATTCCTACGAACTATCGATTCATTTGTTTAAAAAAATCATTGCCCTCCACTTTGTGTTGTCCTGTATCTTGGGTACATCAATGACTTACCAGATGCTCTAGACACTGATTGTATATTGTTCGCAGATGACACAACTTTGGTAATTACAGCAGATAGTAACGACTTACTTGAATGTCATATTAATAATGCGATAGGAACAGCAATAACATGGTTAAGTCAAAACAATTTACAAATTAACATGTTTAAAACTACATACATTAAATTTCAAACATACAATAATAAAGAGCCAATGCCACTTGATATTCGACATAACCGTGTGCATATTGAGAGTGTCGATAATTGCGTGTTTTTGGGTATAACGATTGATAAGTATTGCAACTGGAAACCCCAAATTGAAAGTATGGTAAAAAAAATTGATCGTTTTGTGTACGTCCTTAAAAGAGTCAAGCAAGTCATAGGATTACGAGCGGCTCTGTGCGCCTACCACGGTTACGTATCTTCGGTGATCAGATATGGCATTATTCTGTGGGGGAATGCGACGGATGTCGAGGTAATATTTAGAACACAAAAAAAGTGCATTAGAGCCATATGTGGGGTATCCTTTACACTTAGCTGCAAACCTTTATTTAAAAAACTAGGAATATTGCCATTACCTTGCATATATATTTTGGAGATCTGCATTTTTGTAAAAACCCACCCCTATTTATTTAACCGATGTGGCGACGCAGAGGGCAGTAGAACTAGACATAAAAACAGACTTTGCCTCCCGCGTCTTAAACTGACACTGTTTAAGAAAAATGCTTATTGTATGGCAATAAATATATACAATCGTTTGCCAACCTCTCTTAAGGATCTGCCTTTGACTCGTTTTAAAACTGGTTTAACGAAAATATTGCAAAATAAAAACTATTACAGTATCGCTGAATTTCAGAATGACTTAACAGTACAATAAGGGTCTGAACTGTAACAAAAAAATTAAATAAGTTTTTGTTGTGATTGAATTATGGAATTATATTAATTGAATTGTGGAATATTATTGATAATGAATTTTAGAAATATTGTAATTAAATTGTAAAATTTTTGACATAAGGAAGTAATTACATTAATTTAATTATAAGTATTATTATTTTTTATATTATTTTTTTTGTGACTTAATAACGTAAATATTTAATTAATTATGTAATAATTTGCTAATTGTAATACTAATTAATTTATAACTAAAATTGAAAAATATTTGTACGCCTCGTATGGCAGAACATATTGGAAACTTCACACCATTAATTGAAAGACCTATTTATGTACCTATGTTTTCACAAATAAAGATTATTCTATTCTATTCTATTCTACAGTTTACACATTACAAACATAGGTACCTACCTATATCTCACATGCGCATACATCCAGACCCGGAACAACTATCTGCAGGCCATACAAATATTTGTTCCGTGCGGGGATCGAAACCGCGGCACGTGGCGCAGAAAGCCAATCGCTTAGCCACCAATTTCTGAAAGTCTGATCAAATTTCAAACCGCGGTTTAAATAGTGCGTTATCGTTGTAACTGTCATCGTGTAAAATTTCTTTGACTAAACGGATTCAGAGACAAAGTGTCTCATCTTCAATTTGTCACCCATGTTTTTTTTTTTTTTTTTAACACTCATTTATACTCTTTATTGTACACCAGGTAATACAACAGGATTGAGATCCACATAACTTAATGTACAATGGGGGGTCTTATCGCGCACAGCGTTCCAGACAACCTTTGGAAGGATATAGCATAAAAGATATAGGTAGGTAACGGGCAGTCTAGGTGTACATATTGGTACATTATTGTACTTACATCTAATACTTAAATATAATACACACTATTACGATTCAATAAATATACATACGAGTAAATGATCATGATCGACATACTGTGTATATTTAGTCTGTCTATCAGTTCAGGAAGTATCATAGAAATAATAAGAAGGGCTCCCCTGTTAATAAGTCTATGGGAAGTATACATTGATGACGTATGTATTGTCAGTGAAAGTTACAGTATTGATTTATGACCTTTTGTAACAATTTTTCCAAACACTGTCAGTGCTGTTGTATTTTTTGCCAGAAATTCATCAGTTCCAAAACATTAGTATCTGGCCACGTCAAAAAGATAAATCTATGAAACGTATACACGTCGGGCGAGCGCAGACAAAAGGACAGCAGCTGTCGTTAGCGCCGATGACAAATTGCAATGTCGCACGTTGGTTCAACTCACTCTTTGCGATACCAGTCTGCCCTGAACAAAAGGACGACTTCTGGGCTTATAATTATCGTTTACTAGCTGTTGCCCGCGGTTTCACCCGTACGTAATATATCATCATTACATAGTATAAAACAAAGTCGCTTCCCGCTGTCTGTCTGTCTCTATTTGTATGCTTAGATCTTTAAAACCACGCAACAGATTTTGATGCGGTTTTTTTTAACAGATAGAGTGATTCAAGAGGCAGGTTTATATGTATAATATTTTCATATTTAAGAAGAATAATGTAAAATAATGTACAGATGATGATGTGTGATGTGTGTGTGTATGTGTTAATGTAAGGATAATAGAATTTGCACCCGTGCGAAGCCGGGGACGGATCGCTAGTACAAGATAAAATATAGCCTATATCACTCAGCGATAGTGTAGTTTTCTATTTGTGAAAAAAAAAATCCTATCGGTTTAGTAGTTCCAGGGATTACACCCTACATACAAAAATACCTGTTTATAATATTAAGTACATGATATAAGTGTCAGCTTTTAAAAGTCATCTGCTAAACAGAGGTCTCCTCCCATAAACCGTTACAATAAACGGTCGGGAGTAGTGTTGGCGATCAAAAGTCGACTATCGATAGTCTATCGATAGCCTATCAATATTCCACGGCAAATCAGTAGTATCGATAATATCGATAGCGTGGTACGCGGTAATACTATTGCTAGTATCGATAGTATTGGAAAATAATAGTGACTATACTATCGATAGCGGCCTGTATATCGATAGTACCAGCCATTGTACAATACTATCGATAGAATAGCCATAATATTATATTATAATATGTCGATAGTATTCTGACGTACCGGACTATCGATAGTTCAGCAACTCTAATCGTTAGTGTATAATCGTTAGTAGACTAGAGCTACAAACTTTCTGTAAAAAAAAAAAAAAAAAAAATGGTAATTGGACGTTGATATTTTGCGTCTTATTATGATGCTACTGCCCGTAGTGTCGATATAATTCAGTAACCGTAGTGATATCACCATTTACAAGACTGGTAATCCGTGTTCAGAAAAAATATTAATACAAAAAACTGTGCTCATTTGCAGAATATTAAAATTTATCAAAAAACTAGACTTGAAGTAAAAACTTTAGTCTTTTTGAAATATTTTTCTGCTGAAAATATACTCGGGTTCGTAGATTTGGCACTTAACGCGGCCATTCTTCACGGAATAACTCTGGTAATGTCAGTAAAAACGTTATATTATACAGATATTAAGTATATTTGCTTCTAAAAATCTTTTTTATTTTTAACACCAATGCATTAAGTTAATTTATCATTCGTTTTGTTTTTGTGAACTTTTCTTTTTTAACTTACTCGAATAATTTTTATCAGTTCATCCAAAATTGATCAACCTCACACATACCACAGAAAAGTCTAAGGGTCCGTTCACACGAGCTACTTTTAGCATCGGTGACTAGCGATTTTGCGATAGCATCGATGCTGCATCGCGTTTTAGCGACTCCCTGCGTCCGATCGCGGTTGCTAAATCTCGCGATTTAGCGACTGCATCGATGCTGCATCGCGATTTGGCGACTCACTGCGTCCTATCGCGGTTGCTAAAAGTATCGCGAGTGACCGGAGTAGCGATCGATCGCTGCATCTAGCTTCCGATCGCTAGTCGCCGATGCTAAAAGTATCACGTGCGAACGGTGTAGCGATCGATCGCTGCATCTAGCTTCCGAAAAGCGACTGAATCGCTAGTCGCCGATGCTAAAAGTAGCTCGTGTGTACGGACCTTATAAAATGCCATAGTTACTATGCCATATTAACTGACATAGTTAAATGCCGCCCAGGTACCTATGCTATGTATAAAAAAAAACAATATTGAGTTTCTGCGTATAATTATGTTAATTGCCATTCACAATGAGCTAAGAAAAAGAATTTTGTTTTTTTTTTGTAACGAATATACGCGGTAGTGTTAGTTACGCGGTATGGGACTATCAATGACCATATCCATTATAACTGGACGACTTACGTCCACTTTTCATTGTTCAGTGGTCATTCTATAAAAAAAATTTAAGGAATTAGGTATCTTCGGCGGATAGATTACATCAACAACAAAGTTTTTTAAGGTAATGATATTTTCATTCTTCAGTAACCTTCGAGGCAGAGACGAGGAGCCAGTTTCAACCGTGGACATTTTACGTTATGAAGTATATAAATAATATATGCGAAAAGTCATAACTTTTTTACTAACCACTTCAAGGCTTTTACGTTGCGTATGCCTTTAATGGGTAAAATATAAAACAGTGCGGATCTCCCAAAGCTACAGTAAATGTCCCAATAAGCCCCTATAGTAGTCCGTTCTAAACTATTGAACGCTGCTGTACATGTGTGGAGGAGTATACGTATGTACGTTCAAGTGTTTACGGTCGTCTGTACAGTCCGTGGCAGAAGTTTTGCTGGAAAACGATTTTAAAATATTTTTTCTATTTTTGAATGTTTCGAATCGGACTAATCGCGACCAGCCAGTTTGTATTTTTTTAAAGAACTTTGTTACTTAATAATTGAGAAGTATTTAATCAAGCTTATCTAAATCAATGTCAAACTGAAATACCTAAAGCCTTTCAAACTGAAGATTTAGATTTTATAAATAAAGCTCTAATTAAAAATACATTAAAATACTAAATTCATTTAATAAACCATTCTTGTTACAGATAGATTCAACTATTTAATTTAAAAGATAATATTATGTATTTTTTTATGTTGCAAATAAGCATACGGCCCGCTTGATAGTAAGTGGTTATAACCTATGGGCGTTTGCAACACCCAGGGCCATTACTCGCGCTTTGCCGACCCTGCTACTAGCGTCGTGTTAGCAGCAGGGGTCCCCAAAGAGCACTGGCGACCTTGCTCACCATTAGGAACACAACACTACAAAATATCAGTGTTATTTGGCTACGATATTCTGCTAGGTGGAAGTACTGCCCCAGTGGGATGGCTCCAATTTGGCATACTGGCATGCACATGTATTTTTTATTCTTCTCTTTTTGGCAGTTTTTTTTTCTCTGTGCATTGTGTTGTCTTGTATCTAGTCCGAATAAATATATTTTCTTTCTTTCTTTCATTTTTTTTAGATTATTATTAAATCTACATTTTCAAAAAATAAATGAACTAAAATTCCCGTTATGCCCTATCTCTCGAATTCTTATATTATACTATTATTAATATTTAGTTATTATATTTATTAGACTTTTAGCTATCTTGACATAATCTCGGACTCATGTTCTATAACCACGTATTCATAAACAACTCAATTGAATAGTCAAGAATAAAAAAATGCAATGTTATTTTTTCGTCCCTATATCATTATGTGCCTGACTGTGCGTATGTACACAGAGCTTTCAAGTGCCCGACTACACTCCCCTATCGATGGCGCTAAGAGCCACTGAACTTTTGATGGCGACGATACTATTTACACTTTACTTTTTTCTGATGGTCGAGCTGTGACGTGATTTTTATGTAATAGTTTTTAGTTTTTGTTAGGGGACAATGGTCAGCGATGAGTCAAAATATTATACATCATCTCCTGAACATTTCCCTTGCGGTTTCAGAGTAGCATCCTCGCTCATGTTGTGAAATCAGCTCCCTACTACATCATGAGGTTCTTCCAAAGACGACACGGTTAGCGCAGTGGCTAAGCGTTTAGCTTTATACGCTACTTGAGGCGGGTTCGATCCACGCACGGAACAAGTATTTGTATGATCTACAGCTAGTTGTTTCAGTTTCCTTTACCGTTAACGCAAGTGATAATCAAATTCAAATCCGCATTATATATCTGAAAATTAAGAGGTGGGGTCGAGTTCGAACTCAGACCCTCCTGCGTGGAAGGTAAGCGTACAACCACTAGACTATTACTGGCTATATACATATATGGAGTTTCTTGCTGGTTCTTCTCCATAGGATATACTATTTGGAACCGTGCACCTAGAGTCTTGACATTTCATAAGTGCCTGTATCTGGTTTACATGAAATAAAGATCTATTCTATTCTATAATAAATAAAAAGTATTCCCGACTTCAAAAATCGCAACGTTTAAACGTAGTATCGGCAATAATCGGAAAGATTTCGCTCGTTATTGTTTCTCCGTCTATTGTGCAGTTTGAAAACTTTTAACGTAGCAAGGAAAGAATGCACTTTTATGGCATAAGTAACATGAGTACTTGAGTATTGTAGTGTACGTATTGTTCGGTAATACTCGTACATATGTGGTTCGAGTGGTATCGACTAGCGTCATACTAAGACTCGCCTCTATACTTCCACTGAAAAGGAAGTAAAAGATAAATATGGAACGTATCAGTGTTTCAAAGTAATATTACTTTTGTTTGTTTTGTAAGTAATTTTTGTTTCTAACACTTACTTAGGCCCGGTTTTAATACAGTCATATAAATAGACCACGATTTCCGGGAAGTACATTCATTTGAATACGAACGGTCGAAGAGATATAACATCAAACTGGACAATGCACCGGCTCACAAATCTGCAGTTGCGATGGCTGTCATTCAAGAAACGGGATTTGAACTGCTCGAACACCGGCCCTATTCGCTAGATCTAGCTCCCAGTGACTTCTAACTCTTTCTTCGGCTCAAGGAACGCCTCCGAAGCAAGAAATTTGAAGATGATAGCGAAGTTATGGCCGATTTTGAGGCGTTTTGGGAGGGTCAAGACAAAGATTTTTTTCTAAGGAAATCCTTGGTTTAGAAAAAAGATGGACTAAATGATTTAACTTATTAGGAGACTATGTAGAAAAATAAATTGTTTTTTTAACCATAATCATCGTGCTTTATTTTCATTATCATTACTTTTGGATCACCCCTAGTACGTGTAGGTTAATTTTTGGTAATCTTTCTCCACAAAGTTTTTCTAATTAAAAAAAACACCCACACGTTAAAATCTCGTATATTTTACAACGAAACTTCGATCAATTATACACTTGCTAAACAATTTTACCGTCATCAACATAAAACAAAAAGCAAACTCTTCGTTTGTTCAAAAGTTTTGGACACGTTAATTGAAGTTGCTTATCCGGTAAAAACGTGGTAAAAACGCGGTAAAAACGTAACGAGATGAGTTTTATATCTTCAAAGACCGTCTAATCTTATAAAAGAGAAACATAATCCCCTGTTACTTGCATGACTTACTATACAGGGTGTGTAAGTAAAATAAATTCAGGTCGAATTTTAGCCTGGGCCGCTCCTGCAGCCCCAGATATTAATGTAAATTTGTTTTATGAAAAGAGTACCTATCCATGGAGTTTCTTGCCGGTATCTTCTCCAGGACCAACCCACTTGGAGCTGTGCACCTAGAATAACGGCGTTTTGAAAGTGCCTGCAAAGGCCCAGTTGAAATAAAAAACTTTGATTTTGACTTTGAAATTGTAACTAAAACTGATACCATGGATTCTGTGGGCCGAGCTCGAATGTTTTAACGTATCTGTTTCGGTAGTGGGGGTTAGGCCGACCACTCCTGGGACAGTCTCCCACTTGGCGACGGACGCTTTGATGAAGGGAGGGAAGGTAGTAGGTAGGTAGTAGGTAGGTAGATACCTGAGTACCTGCCAAGTTGCCGTCTTCCAACCCTGCGCTGGTAGCGTCCGTCTCTGCGCACCCTGTAATGCGCTTCTGACCTATCCTCACTTGGCTATGGATAACCAAGGGGAGAGGGGAGGGGTGATGACTTTCACTTTGATTAAAACTACTTCTTGCTTTTGAGTACTTGCTGACTTCTTGAGGGTTCCGCTGCTCTGCTGTGACTGTTCTACGAGTGTTCTGCGACTGTGCTGCGACTGTTGAGCGACTGTTTGCGACTGTGGCCGTAATGAAAACGGCCGCTCCTTTTATACTATAGCGGAACCCTTTAGAAGTCTTTATTTTATTTATTGAATAAAAAACTGTCCATGTTGTATAAACATGCGCCTCAGTCTTATCTATCTTGTTACAAAATTAATTTATCTAAAATCTAAACAAATAGTCAGCATATTTTACTAAGTGTGTGGCCGTCTAAATCAGCAATAATCTATTTATCTTATGATATCTATTTACTTACAGCGCTATCGCTTTGTGTGGTCGCTGACAATGGTATCTATTTACAGTATGTCGCCGACAGTATCTTAACGTTAACGTTAGCAAATTTAGAATAAAAAAATAAACGTTTAACCTATGATATTTTTTGAAAATACATGCAGTTTTATAATTATTTTCATGAAACAAGTATGTTGCAAAAAATGGAACAAAAATTCGATAGATTCTTTGTATTTTATAATCAAAATTTGCATAAGTTACCATACGGCAGAAAACGACAGCGCGGCAGGCCCAAAAGGAGATGGCGGGATGAACTGGACACTTATTTAAAGGATTGGCCCCAGATCGCAATGGACCGGGAGAAATGGAAAGAGGGGAAGGAGGCCTTTGCCCTGCAGTGGGACATTACGGGCTTATAATAATAATACCATACGGCAAAACATTCGTTCTCGGCCCCTCAGTACATGATTCTGGGTCCCTCAGCGTTAGAATTGAATGTATTTAAAGGTATTTTAAAAAAATACGATCATGTTCGCATTTTTTATAACAAACTAAAAAATCAGTGAGCAATATCGTATATGTTTTTAAATAACGTCTCTAAATTCTAACCCTGGTCCAGAATGATTTACTGAATCCGTGGTATCAGTTTCTATTACGATGTCAATTATGCACCCTGTATATTAACATATTATGCTAAGTTAACCAGAGGTGTTTTCTTTTTCAAAAGTAATATTCAATAAAAAAATTACGTCCGCTATTCACAGATTTTGGAACCCTGAAAGTTGGAATGATATTATATTGGTTGGTGTAATATTGTTATATTATAGGTACTCGTACAATTAGAACAAAGATCTACCCACAGATTATTGTTAAGGCTTCTTAGGTATTGTCAAACAAGGCGTAGGCAGGAGGCTTTACAATGAACGCCGTAATCACAATGTTTAGCAAACCAATTTGTTTTATATGTTTTGTTAAAAAAATACTTTGCTCCACACTAGAATGTTCTCCTGTATTTTGGGTGCGATGACAGATACAAATCTCAAAAGCAAACACGAAAATGTAACTTCTTATGTAACTTTTGTAGGTCATACAATTAATTGTACTATGTGGGAATCGAACCCGCGACCCGTGCCACAGAAAGGTAATCGCTTAGCCACTGCGCCAACCATGTCGTCAAATTGTCTTGGCTCAGAAAGGGAACTGCCGCTATCTATCTATCTAGTTTGCCTTTTACGAGACCCACCTGAAGAAATGATGTCCAATTCTAAGCTGGAAATAAGGCTCGATTGATTTTCTAGAACCAAAATATTGAAAATAAATGCATTCCCCATTCGTCTGCCTTGATTGAAACACACAAACATAATGCACGAATAGCAACGCGAAAGTTATCGAGCTCCAAGTTTTAATTTCCTGCCAAAGGATGCGGGACGATTTTATTTGGCAAAATGGAATACGTTGTTAGAATTCAATTTCAGTGATGCACGGATTTTGACAGACTGATATTTTTTTTTTATTGATTCATATGGATATCGGATATTTGTTAATTATTCTTCAGAAACGCCACCTGATTACGTATGATAAATATGACAGTTGTCGTCCGAAATAAACGTTCTATCCCGTATTCTCTTATGAAAATGTCTATAAGCGAGAAAGGGATGTATTGTTTGTTGGTAGCTGTGGCTGTCAGATTTTTCTTAAGTAATCAAGGTGCAAGGTAATTACTTGTAATACGTTATATAGCGGGGTGTTCTAGCTACATGTAATTTTAATATTTGATCTACAGCATCTAGCAAGTGGTAATTTGGGCGGCCCTAAAACATTAATTCTAGATTTGAATAAATAGACAAATAGGCAGCTTAAGCTGAGCGGAAGCCTTTTTGACACAGCTGCGACGTACGTCGTACAATCCACTTTTTATTTAAGATAAATATTTCTTTTTTGTTTTACATGTTTTTATTCTTTTATTTTTCTGTTATATTATCATTAAAATCATTTTTGTGCTGTGTCAAATAAATACTTTTTCTTTCTTTCTTCTTTCTTTCAAATTTTAAACATTAACTCGTTACTTTAACAACATTGTTAAGCAAAAAAAGCCTTCAAACTAAACCCTATCTTGGAAACAAGACACTGACAAATCCACTTCGTCATATGAAAGCCTCTCACAAACAATTAATAAAACAATCGCGATGACAGCCGCACATAACTAGAGGCTCCTCTATTTTTCTTTACCGCTGCATTCAGCGGCTGGATTTTCAAACGACTGCTATCAATTTAAATTGATCGATGTGGGTTTTATTGTTTGAAGCGCTGTAGCTCACAGGATAACAATTCAATTAGAATTTTCATTCTTGTCTGGTTACTTTGTTGAAGTCGATGGAGTATGGAGATTTTGTGCAGTAGAGAATTTTTAATGTCATTTGTTTATAACTTGGAGTTACTGTGTTTATTTGTTTTTTAATTACAAAGCAATTAATCTTTATAAAAAAATGCGTGACAAGGTAAAGATTACTTAAGAAAATTATTCATAAGTAATCTTTACCTTGTCACTATATTTACATATGTATATTTTATAGCTTCCGAAAATATAGTGGGTCTTAAAAATAGAAATACGCGTTATTTGCACACCAACATGAAAAAATATATAATTATATAGGTACCTAAAAGAAAAAAGAGTGTAAAACTAAAACAATGCACAGTGGGCGGTACTTATTATCGCATAATTATAGCGATCCTTTCCAGGCAACCTTTGGATGGTCAAGAAGTCATTCAACGGATAAAATTGACACGAAGGAGTAACGTCATAAACTCGATGATGGTGTGTGAAGTAACGCTCCGTTTTACGCAATTTATAATAAAGATAATTTGAAAAAAGGTATAATTTTTTAATAAATCTTTCATTGCATATTTCAAAACTTTTATTATTGATTTTTAACATAATTTTTCATCATAATTTAGATGCAAGTCCCTATTCTCATAGACCCTAATTATTAAGCCTATTTAACTGAAAAAAATACATACAAAAAATACTTTTAAAACAATCTTCTCTTCGTATCCAACGATTTAAAATAATTTATCAAAAATCAAATAGTATTTTATTTTTGATTTTTATTAGGTGATCATTAATTAATTTGATGTTCACTTTTTTATCCACTTGAACGTCAGCTGCCACTTGAGTGGACAAAATTTTTTTGTCGTCTTACGTTCGGTTACACTACAATGTCCACTATAGGAATTAATGAAAATCGGTTTTATAGCCCTCTAATAAAGCTCCTTTTTGCAATGTTACTGGCGTTTCGGACGCGGAACGAAACGTAGTTGGCACTGACATGTGTAAACAGTTCAAATCTTTTTAATCTGTATTTATATTTCAGTTTGAAGTTTGAGTGATTTTGTGTGTGCGTCACGGCGAGGATTGTCCGCAGTTATGTCGTAAATTCTTTTTTCCTATTAGTTAGATCGTATAGTGTATTATATCAAGATATTCCTTAAGATTTGCTCGTGTCCATGATATAAAATAATCATAGTTTCATAGGCGTCATGGTTTAAAAAATGTTGTATTACATTGGAGATGGTCCGTCGTATATCAAAATGGCCACAAATTTTAAGTGATAAAACTTATGTGAACACATATTTTGTGATTGAATTTATGCCATTCGTTTAATTATACTATCTAGATTTAGTATAAATACATACTTCTAATACAATTAATATATTACACAGTGATTACATGCAAATTCAAAGTAAGTAAACACGGCGACTGCACGCGCTCACGCTGCGGACACTGGAGTGTAATCTAACGTTTACATGTACAAGGTCTGTGCAGACGGGATATTATCGGCGTCGGATTTTTGTTTTCCAAATTACTTAATTTGTTTTACTGGGCTGTTTATATTAACGCATGAGTGTTTTATTATTTTTCGTATATTCATACACGTACTTAACACACTTTTTTACTAAAATAAAATAAGTGACAAACTAGGTAGGTAATCAAAAAAGCATCTCGTCTGCACAGCCCGGGCGGCCATTTTGCTCATTCAAGGTCTCGCGCTTGCTCCGAAAATCGCGATAACCAGACCTCTTTTCTTTCATTTATTAAAAATAGTTATGATGTATCAAATACTAATATTTTGGTATCGTTTTCATGGAAATATAATCTAGTTTCTTTCACCGTATTTCTAACTGTTACAAATTGCCTGGAATTATTATAAATAAACAATAATTTCGGAATATGAGAGAAAAATGTGTACTGTTTAAGATTCTCTATTTATTTTAAGTAATTTGATCTGGGTTTAGAGCATATACTTTTAAATAATCATATTGTGTATACATTAGGCTATGCTACGGTATTTTTAATTTTAATATAGCTTGTATAATTTTCTTTTGACAAACGTTTTTATCGGAAGAGGTACTGCGCAATTTATAGCGCAAAATTTGACACTCGCATCTGGACGTTTGAGTGCATTGACAGGTCGCGGCGTGGACGTTCAAGTGGAGAAGTGTGTCTCAAAGCTTATTTTGGTGAAAATTATATTTGATCCTATTCTCATATACAGGATATTTTTTATGCAGTGCGCAAAATTTTCAGAGTGATTCAGTGTCCGTTCCCAAATGCAACAGCAGTCTTCACTCCAAAACAAAATAAAGATTTGATTTCGTATGGCTTGCGCTAGTTATGCGTGTCCGATACTAAGTCGAATCTTCGTTTTGTTTTAAAGTGTATACCAATAATGGGGTTGCATTTAGGAAAACAAACTATATCACTCTACAAATTATACTCACTATTGCTCACTAAATAAAAAAATATCCTGTATGAGACCTCAACACGAACATTGAAGAAGTAGCTAATTGTCTAAATAATTCTTCCGAACCATGTTCAAAATTTGGTTTCCTAGTCGATATAGTTCAGTACCTACCTATGTCCCCTAAGAGCTGCGAAACAATCTGTGACTGACTGCGAGCTAAGTTCGACTTTCAGACTTGTTCTAACTTGTTCCGAACCAACTAGGTTTCACGTGGCGCGAACTTAGAGCTTCTGGCACGTAAAGTGTAAAAATAAATTAGTAACTTCGGAACTTGTTCAGAAAGCAGAAAATATAATTATGACTACACGCGATCTATTTTAATTTGTTGTTGCCTTGGAAACGTTTTATCGGGGGTTACATTTATAGAATATACGTAAACGCAAGCTATTTAATGTACGAATTTTCGTCACCTTTAGGGGTCTACATTAGGTAGTTTTTGCAGCGAAATCACGCGATTTAGCGTTCGTTGGCTGCGTTTTGCTTACAAAAAGTGCGAAAAAGCGCGATTCTCTGGCTAAAAGTATTGATTGTGCCATGGCCCTAATCCACAAAAATTTATTTATAGTACGCGCCCTATCATAAAGAAATTAAAGTACTATATACTATGAGAAACTGTATGTAAACAGTACAGTACAGTAACCATCATTAGCAGATGAAATATTCGTGATTTTGAATTTAATTTACCAAAGAAGATAATTTTTGTTCTTATCTGTTGATAGAATTACACTATTCTATTACATAAATAATTAAAAAAAGCTAATTTTAATTCATAACATAAAATAATAATTTACTACCAAAAGAAACAATACAATGTTATTTTTACATTTCCTTATGTGTGTAGATCACTGTCTGATATCAACTATTTAGAAGCAAGAACAAATTAATGACGCCACATCCATATTATAAACATCAAATCTAACAAAGCAAAACACGGTCGTACACAAACACGGTCCAAACAAAAAACAAAACTGGAACAAAAGCGGAACGTGTCACAGAAGTTCTATACATCGGCTTAGTTCCACTAGAGGGCGCCTATTCAATGAAAAACGAATGCCCACTCAACCGTGAGCTGATATGTTTCGATGTCTTGTGCGTACCTCCTCGTATCCTATGTTTTAAATTGATGTTAGTGTGCACGGAATATAAAAGGGAGCGAGTGTTCCATAATTATTATGCGGAGTTACGCAAACTTCATAATACTTTGTTATTAAGCTTCGGGTTATTTCATTCTATTTTTTTTTAATGTGACTGCTCTTTTTTTTCTAATGTAGAAAAGCCTTTGTGAGATGTCAATATAATTATGAAAGTTGTGTGTGACTTTCAAGAAATATTAATGCCCCCTTCCTCTTGTATTTGTTGGCTTCAAAACATGATACCAAATACGTTGTTTCATTTAATGTGATAACATTTCAGTACACTGTAAATGTTTTGTTTGTTATTGTAGGTTTATTTTATAAAATATTAAATAAGTTAGCTTTGAATTAGACACCTGGAATGGATGCAATTTTTCGAGGCGTCAATAAAACCTTTCATAAAATAATTTCCACTCGAGTGCAACAATATTTTTTTATTATTTTGTAGCGCACTTCCAGTGCGATTAAACTCTGAATATTTAATGTCCAATATGCTGTATTTTGCACCTTGTATAAATAGAGCAATATTGGACCCTATAAAGTGTTAAATTATGCACAGAATGTACCTATACTGTGTATAATTGGAAAATAATAGGGTAATTCGATTTTTAAAATTCCTTACGTTATATTTTTCGTTTTCTGTCAGCACGATCTCTTGTGTGATAATCCCATACTTTGGTGGAAGGATTACCTAGATTTTTAAAACGCTTTTATTAGCTTCACCTGTACAGTCTGTCAAGAAAGTCATGAAAAGGATTGAGGGCGCCACTTGTATATTCTCTTGTTTATTTTTAATATATTAATGCCGAAACATTTTTTTATCACAAAAAATCTACACAGAATTGTAAAATAAACACATCGTTGTACCCAAACTGACACCTACGGTACTTATTTAGGGTTGCGAGCGAAGAAGAATTTTAGTTCCTTCAAAATCCTTTTCATGACTTTCTTGACAGACTATAACTAACTATATAAAAAAATCTTGAAAGTTAATTTTCACCCACTTCCCGGTTTCCGATTGAGCTGAAATTTTGCATACACGTTTAGTTTGGATGACAAAAGCGTTTTTTTTTTTTTTTTTAAACTATAATAATTATTCATTACTGCCACTGCTTCTTGTAATGTACACATACATAGATATACATTGTCTCTCGAGAAGATTATGAAAAAGCACTTTTTTTTTTGTTTTTATTTATCTATTCATCTTTCTTGTTCATTCCATTTACACTATACAATGTGGCCTTGGATCCTAAACTTGGGTGAACTGTATATCAGGATTGATTTTATTTACCCCCGACAAAAAAGAAGTGTGTTATAAGTTTGTAGCGTCAGTATATCTGTGTATCTGTCTGTGGCATCGTAGCTTCAAAACCGATGGCCCGATTTCATTGCAGTTTTTTTTTAATCAACCTTTAAAAATTACAGCTCTTTTTCTAGTTGGAGTCTAGGGTTTTTAACGGTTAGGTTATATACTATGTCGTGATAAGAAATATTTAGCGAGGTAAATAATAACATTTTATCAGTAACATAATGCTCATATTTATGGATAAATTCTTAATTGTAACCAAAATTATGAGTAAAATATTCAGGAATCCGGGCTATATTTACCGAAATTAAATAATTTATGCTGTGTTAATACTAAAATAAAATAGATTCATGGATATAATATATCCATAAATATGAGCATTATGAAAGAATCGCAAATCATTTTGCAGTAAATGGAAAATAATACTCAATTATTCTGATTCCGTGTGTAATGTATGTACAATGATAATTATGTGTATATTTTATCGATATGGAATTAATAATTTAATTGTAATTAATGGAGGAGAAAGGCTCGGTAGTTGCGGCGCCGACGTACAATTGTCGTGGATTCGAATCTACATGAAAGCGTCCTTGTGTAAAATTCATGAATTACGTGCGCAACTCGGCTCCGGGGGTTAAGGAAAATATCAGGAGGAATTTCCTGGAATTAGCATGTCTTAAAATAAAAAGCGAATCATTGACATAGCTCAGAAAGCCGCGAAACTCAAGTGGGATTGGGCTGGCTACATCTGCCGTATGCCTGATGAGCTGTGGGCCAAAATTGCCACTATGTGGAGCCCTGACACAGCTAGACGGCGTCGCGGCAGACCACGAAGGAGTTGGAGAGACGAGCTGGATAGAACTAATAAATAATGTTCTACACTGGCTCTGGACCGGAAGACCTGGAAGTCATGGGGGGAGGCCTTTGCTCAGCAGTGGGATGATATAGGCTAACAACAACAACAACAACAACAAAATAAAAAGATCTAAGTGTTAATGTCTATTGAACTATTGTATACTACGTACTACTAGAGGGGATGCCGCACTTCATTACGGTCTCCTATTCAATTGCAGCTATATCGCCGCACTTCATGCATATGTTTTACTATTGTCTTACACCCCACCACGCCGCTCCCGTCCCGCGTGTGGCGCATGACGTTATTTGTAGAGTCGCCTCTTGTATAGTACGCGCAAATCTTTATGAGCCCTCGAGCTCTCTCCCTCTCTCCCTCTAGTATCTATAATAGTACGCTTATTATAGATGCTAGAGGGAGAGAGAGTTCAGAGCTCAGTTCAGGGCTCATAAAGATTTGCGAGTAGGTACTATACGTAGTACATAATAGCGCAATTGACTTGCTAGATCCATCAATCCGCACTAGCACCCTGGCAGCGTACTTTCAATTTATGATGAAAATCAAATGAAATGATGATGTCCTCCTTGACGTATTCCGTCAACGGCGAACTCTGTCAATTTTGATGATGACCGCGAATGTGATTTGCGAAACCAAATGTGGTTTTAAAAGTCCTGTTGTAACGCGCACATTGCAACTGGTCAGTCAAGAGTTTTAAGTGTAGGTGTCGGTAGGCTTTGGCAATGACATTTTACAAATAGACGGGCCATACACCAACATTAATGCACTACAAAATGGCGTAAACTTTACTATAGCTTCATAGCAGTAGGTACCTACATATAATTATACAGTGCGCGAAGAAAGGGAGAGTAAATGAAAGCCACCATACGCTATGTCGGTTGTTAGAAAAAGATGAATATAGATGTTTAGTTACGTAGTATTAGCTGCTGCATGCTCATTCTCTCAGTCGGTGCAGGGCATTTACCTTACATTTATCTTGCCAATATAGAGCGCGAGCAACGCGTCTATTTGTAAAATGTCTTTGGACTTTGGGCGGTTCTTTTTAAGAAGAAGCGTTTTGCTATTTATTTATGAACATATTATTCACACAGTGTCCATGTGGTATTTGTACACAGATAAAAATATTGTGGTATTGAGAGGATAATGGACAGAGAGCAATAAAGAATTACAACGCGAACAATACGAATTTTGCGTTTCTGAAGATGATACACGCCAAAGTATATGATTGCTCCCAGTAGGTGTCCATCTTTAGATGAATGATTTTCCCTTGTAATACAGCAGGAATTTCTCGATCCTTTTCACTATTCATCAGCCATCAAACCTTCATTTACCTCTGCTTTGCTTGTACTAGCGCACATAACTCAGCTTGACACATCAATAATAAAAACCCTGCCGACCGTGAGCACCTACGTCACACAAGGGTCTTGCTATTTTCTTGTAACCCATTGTGCTTTTCCACAACAATATATATTACGTTTGCGATTTATTTTTTTACTAGTCATGCATTTGCTTGTGTTGTGATTTTTGGTCAGTTTTGAAAGGAGATATTTTACCACGTTTTTGTTACCTTTTCATGTTTTTCTGTTTGTTCGGTAATTTGCATTTGAATTTAAACTAACTTCCCGATGAGCTCAGAGACTTGAAACTTGCCTCAGAACTGTGATACTTAATTACTGAACTACTTAATTATAAAAATATAAATATTAACTAGAGAGCAGTGTTTTTTTTATGATATCTTATACCTATCTTAAATCTACCATGGTTTTTTAGATGGATGAAAAAGTATAGTATAATTTCATTCATAAAAATATTTGTAAGATATAAAAAGAAAAACGTGGGGCATGTGATATGAATGATGATTTTCTTGCGGAGGATCTATCATATTTAACAAAAATCTGTTTCAGTAGTGTGTAGATTTCAATGTCACCAAACGACAAAAAATATAAAAACTGATCAACTTTTGAAAGGAATCTTGTCACTGTCGCAGTGCTCATGTTAATACAACATTAAAATATTATATCTTTAACTTAGTGAGCCTTACATTGTGTCCTATACTCCCGTCGCCCCATTTCTTGACGTCTAGCGCCCTCTATGCAACTTGCACTGACGTTTTCATTTCCCGCGTGTGTTAGCGCTTACTAGAGCCTGTCTCTTTGAATGCTTGCCATATATAATTCTTTCTTAGAATTTTCCTCTCTCTACAATATCCTTATTATAATGTTCACTGCTCAGCTACAAAATTGTTGAGAGAAAAACGTTTTATTTTGCGGTTGCATTGTGTCATATTTCATGTTTAAAAGGATGACATCCATTTTTGGTTGTATGAAGAAGAAATATAATGTTATGTTAGGTTTAGTCTTAATTACTTTTTTTTACACAATCATGTCCAGACATCAATACCAAGATTTATTTAGTGTTCCAATTACGTCATTAAGGGGGTATTTTACAGGAATGCCGCAAAAACCGATTTGTATTTACAATTTTTTGAATAGAAATTCTTATTTCTTTGTCCTGAAAAAAATATATATCAAACTTGAAGATGTGACAATCTCTGCACGGTTGTCCGATACATGATTGGATGAAGTTGGCTCGATAAAAAAAATCGCAAAGTTACCCCTTTTAAAAAAGTGTTTACAAGATTATTTCTAAAACATGATATTATTTCAAATAATTTTTACATCACAATATTGGTCGCAAATATACCAACCAAAATCGGTTGTTATTTTTTTATAATATTACGTATATTGGTCACAATTTGATAAAAACCACAAAATTCGTGATTTCTGTCATCTCTGCCATCAATCAGTCGCGTTTCGGCGCGCATCGAGGTCGGACCTGTGCAATTTTTTTTGACTTTCCTGCGCTTACACTTTATTCAAAACCAAAAGAAAGAATGACAGTAAAATCATTAAAAAAATTATTAAAAAGCAACAGGAAGTATAAGTAACTTGCCTTTTATTCAGAAAATCTAAGTATTTCGTTTATAAAAATCAATATGCTAAAATAATTTCTTGACATCTCCGTCAAGAATTCATTTTATAGGATGTAGTATAGAAAAATCAGTACGACAATTTGTAGTGTTGAGAACAAAGAGTATGAAGTTTTATATACACCATGTCCCAAAATTCAACGATAAGCGGGCACCAGAGGGTTGACCAGCTCATGACTACTCGAGAACAAAAAAAGAATTAAAAATAATCTCAATTTTTAAGAAGTTACATAAAAAAATTGAAATCCTTCAAAAATTTACACCCCTTAAGATATTTTTAATTACCATGACCACAATGTTTCAGATATTTCTGAATTTCTTTTTGTACCGGCAACCTAAGTAGCACTGCTATCCACCACAATCGTTAAAAATCCCAGAATGCCTGTAGATTTGACACAAAAATCAATCAAAATTATTTTTCACCCTAAAATTTTGAAAGATTTTTACTTTTGGTCCACTTTCACTCATCGTGGTGTAAAAAAAAAGTACAGACAATACCAAGGCAAGTTTTTTTTAAAATTGACGCAACTATCCAAGGTTCCAAAATGGTATAATAATCTAGGAAAACTAGCCACAAAAAAAAGAAATGCGTACTATTTCTGAACAAGAACCAAATTTCATAACTTTTACTATGTGGTTTTTTGTTGTAAATTCTTCGAATTTGAATGATACATGTCCGTAGTTAATAAAATTTAGAAGTTAGAGAGAGATAGATAGATAGTATGTAAAGAAGGAAAGAAAACGTTTTTAAAAATTATATTTATTTTTAGTTATCGTGGTTGTCCGTGGCATCACCACGGTCCTATCCGAAAACCAGCGCTGCGGTATTTATTTTATCTGTCAGGATTAACTGTCAGGATATGCTGAGATAGGGACTTTCTTTGGCCTCTTGCAGGACTTTTTTAACCCCCGACAAAATAGAGGGGTGATATAAGTTTATAATGTGTATTTGTGTATCTATGTGTCTGTGAATCTGTGTGTCTGTCTGTGGCATCGAAGCTTCAAAGCGGATGGACCGATTTCAATGCAGTTTTTTTTAATTGAAAGCTAGTTTAATCGGGATGGTTCTTAAAATCTGTTCAGCTGTTCAAAAGTTACACCTCTTTTTCTAGTTAGAGTCGAGGGTTTTAGACGGTTAGGTTATTGTTATCATTATTTGAATTTTTGTGTGTTTATGTAATTTCGTGTGCGAGTCCGATTTAAATGTTTTTTCTTTCTTTCTTTCAATTTTGAAGCTCTTCATCTGCATACATAGCGAGGAATCTGAACTAGGAATATGGTTTTGATCTATGAATATGCAATTTCATTTTTGGTAAAAAAGCATCCCTGTGAACATACTTAAGTAGGTATGACTACGGAAACGGACGACTCCTACAGGTGTGGGTGAGAGTAGGTTATTATCTCAAGGCATGGATTTGAGTTGGCTTATTCTTCTAACACTACACACACATTGGCAGTGTCATCAGGTTTGTCATGCCGATATATCGGTTTCGTTACGGCATTATTGGCTTAGTGTGAAAATGCCCAATGTTGGTCGAGACAATTATGTGCACTTGCATAAACTCATACACAATAGGTATGACTGATAGTTTATAAGTAGATAGTTAAATAGGTATAAAATCTACAAATACAAAACGGAGGAACAGATTTTCTAGCGTAATATAGGACACTGGGTATACGATATTATGGATTTATATATTTCAAGTATTTGCTGGTGTCATACTGCATGTTGCTAATTAATATTGCTATTCTGTGACACGTATGTCACACAGTCTGATACGTCAATTGCGTAATTGCGAGAACGGAGCTCCCCTAGTGGGTGGGGCTTAGGCTGATACTTCACCCCCTCAAAAGTAAGAAATCGTCGTAAAATACAACCTTAAGAAGGATTGGTCAGTTGCTACGTCGTAGCTGACGAGTGATGATCCCAAAATCTACGCTACGCTACGCTGCCGTAGTAAATAACCAAGGTGCTGCGCGTGATATTATGAAATATAATTATTTCTCTTAGATATTCCACATTGATGTTTTATTTAACTAAAGTCACTCACTGGCTCGTCATAATCAGCAGAAAATAGTAATTTTCACAATGAAAAACACAAAGTTAAACAACAATTTTTTGTATACACAAAACCCGAAAGGGAATTATTGTACTCCTCATTATGAATAACTTTTATCATGGAAACAACAATGAAATCGTGAAAAATCTGCTGTTCCATACATATAGTCGAGTAATATTGAACTATTTGTAAGGAACAACTGTTTTATTTTCGCGATTTCAGGGTTGGTCCCATAGTAAAAGTTGTTCATAATGGTGAGTACAATAGCCAAGCATTTCTGGTTTTCTTATACTAAAGATAACGTTGTATATTATAATTATTAAATTGAAAAACTAAAAACTACTAGAGCTGGTTTAGAGTAGTGAACACAAAAAAACAGAACTTGGTGCTTTTAATTTTTACTGTGCATCTAATTTACGCTCTAAATACCCCATATTTGTTCAGTAAGCGCAGCAACTGCAATATCCACATAACATCTGGTAATTTTTACGCTAAAGTCCTATCTACATAAAAAGTAGCGCTAGCTATTTCCGACACCCCTAGACCAGTCGGATTGTCCGACATTGCCGTGTAACTTTGAATTGACAAAACGAAAAAACACAAAATGGTAGGAGAGAAAAAGTTGTGTGCCTGAGGCCGGCGGGTAACTCGACGTATTGTCTAAGCCGTCTTGTTTCGCCTTTTTGCGAAGCTTTAGCTTTTTACACTATTTAATCGGGTTGACTGCTCTGGTCTCGTATTGATCTGTGGTGTTTGGTGTTCGGTCGGTTGTGAGAATTCTGAAGGTCTTTGACTTATTAGCTTTTGGTGCTTGGTGGGTAATATTAAATTTGTGAGGGCACGGATGCGTTTGTAAGTCATTGAGTAAATATTGGGAACTCTAACAAATGATTCGCTTAGCTTAAATAGAGTGTGTAAAAGTGTCTTCTAGCCGTCTATTGGATGAATATCGACAATGAACTGAATGAACGACAATGAAATTTGTTTGCGTAAGCTGGCAAGAATAGCTAACTTTATTTACAATTTTTTAGCGATTATGCAATATTGATGATATCAATATTGCGAAATTTGCTTTTACATACCTTATGTTTTAAAAGAATGAAAGGTTATTTCCGTTTCCTGTAAAATTCAGTTTTGGCAGATAGAATTGTTACTTCATTGTCGATATAATATTGTCGTAATAGGAGAAATAAAAAAAATGTAGTAATGTTTCAAAGTAACAGCAGATGATTACCTACTAGGGTGGGTCGAAAAATTAAATTGTTTGCTAAAGATTTCTAATAGTGCGGAAAATGTGATCTGGCTATGTACTAATGCAATTGTATTTTTTTTTTTTTTTTTCGCAACATTATCTACCCGCGCATTACATTTGAATTTTTGAAAAATTGCATCTAACCTAATAAAATTAAATAAGTTTGGATCTATTGTAAAATGATTTAAACGCCTTTTGCACTGTGATTTGTGTAAAATATATCAATTACCATAGTAAATGGGCGATACCGTAACGCGCATTCAAGCAACGGGTGCGGGGGAGGGACGCAAAGTGATAACTGTTTATCGTGCGTTTTGTCTCAGTTGCGTAAATAAGTTCAAGGTGACAGGTCGCGCGAATTATCATAATAATTTGGTTATTTTTACCCCTAATATTTTGTAACTTGTATAGTCATCATGGAGATAGCTGAAAACACTAGAAACGCAACAAAGTGCTGCATTTTTGGTGCATTTAAGGAGCTTAGTGACAACCAACTACCCACTTACAAAGAGGTAATGAAATATTATAATTTAATACGACATCGTCTCAAGATCGAATATCATTCTAAAAAGGAGCCCACTGTTACCGAGATTTCTGAGATCGTAGCCCAAAAAGTTGAAAGTTTGTGGCTTAAAGCTTCTATACCAATTATTTCACACACACGAGTATTACAGTTGTTAAAAGCATATCATAGTAAATGTAAAAAATTGATAAAATCTTGGAAGCGACTGTCCGAAGAGAAAAAGCAGGAATTCTACAAGAGTGCCGAAAAACTGCTTGACTTGAGCTCGTGTAAATGCAATAGCTTTAAATTATGTGTTTGTTCTAAAGAAAGAAAGGTCCCAAAGGAGGAACAATCTTTCTTAATTGATCAGCGGACAGGAAGAAAAATGATCATGAAAAGTATTGACTTATCAGTAACTAGGAGAAACAGGAAATTGATGGAGCGAAAGGTGAAACTAGAAACCTACTACAGAGCAAAAAAATCGTCCGAGTCCCAGCAAGATACTATTCTCGAAAGCTCCGATATATCCGAGGAATCTGAGGACTATGAAGAAGAACCTTTACCCCAGTGTTCGTCAGCGCCAACGTTGCCGAAAAAACGAAAAATTCAGTCACTTAAGAACTTGGCAAATATTTGTGACCGTTATGGAGTATCGGACAGAGCTGCTGCTGCTGTCGCTTCTGCCGTACTACAAGATGTCGAAAATAGTGACGAAATCATTGATAAGTCCAGATTACGGCGAGCACGACAAAAATTACGAAAAGTAATTCAAACTGAGAATCAAGTTGTCAGTATTCCTGCCATTTATTTCGATGGAAGAAAGGATAAGACCCTTAAAATTGTGATAAAAGGGGGTAAGAAATATCGGTTGACAAAAATCGAAGAACACATTTCAATCCTTAAGGAACCAGAATCGATTTATGTCGGTTATGCCAACCCACATCAGGGAACCGCCAAAAGCTTGGAGTCTGCTATCTATGAAACCCTAATCGATCAGCGCATATCTCTGCAGGATACAGTCGCTGTTGGTTGTGATGGAACTGTGACAAATACGGGGAAATATGGCGGAGTGATAAGGCTATTAGAAAAACGTCTGAAAAGACCCCTTCAGTGGCTTGTTTGTCTTCTACATATGAATGAATTGCCCCTTAGACACTTGTTTTCGTCTCTTGATGGTTCTACAACAGGACCAACCACCTATGGTGGTGCAATTGGAAAACTGTTAGATGACTGTGAAAAGCTTCCTATTGTATCATATGAAAAGATAGATGGTACATTACCTAGCATATCTAAAATTCAAGATCTTAGTTCCGATCAACGTTACCTGTATGATATAACATCGGCTGTTATAAGTGGCGAATGTCCTCCTGATTTGTCTAATCGCTCCCCAGGTAAGATGTCTCACGCCCGGTGGCTGACAAAGGCCAACCGGATTATGCGGCTCTATGTTTCATCAAGTGAACCAACAAACAACCTGAAGCAACTGGCTATGTTTGTAGTTAAAGTTTACGCCCCGATTTGGTTTGAGATTAAAGTACATCCTTCGTGTAAAGATGGGGCAAGACATCTATGGAAACTAATCTACAATTCTAGATATCTTTCAGACGATCTGAAAACGGTGGTGGATCCCGTAATCAAACGAAATGCCTTTTTTGCACATCCGGAAAACTTGCTGTTATCAATGTTATCTGATCCGCAGAAACATGTGCGAGAACTCGCTGCTAGGCGCATCTTGAAAGCAAGGGAAACACCTAGTTCTGAAAATCTGCCTCGGGTATTCCAGGTACCTAAGATTAACCTAGCTGCTGCATCTTATATAGATCTGATTGATTGGCAACTAGAATATTCTCAGCCCCCAATTCTTCGCGATGTTACAAATGAAGCACTTCTCTCTTTAGTGGAGTCTAGAGGTTATGATGAACTTCTTTTTCTACGACTTCCCTGCCACACTCAAGCTGTGGAGCGGGCTGTGAAGACGGTCACAGAGGCATCCTTACAACTTTGTAACAAGAACTCAAGGGAAGGACTGATCAAAGCAAAGATTCAGAGTCGAAAACTAATGCCGAAATTTGAAAGTAAGAAGGATTTTAGGGCTCTTTAAATGTTTGTTTTGATTGTTTATGGTTTATTTTTTCTATAATTTTCTATTGAAATACATTTTTCTATCCATATCTTGTGTATTTATTTACTAAAACTAATTATATTGTCATGATGTCATCAAAAAAAAATTGTCTCAATTTCAGAGAAAAAGTATAAAAAATACAAATTTTCAAACTCGTTGCGCGGGTAGAAGAAAAGTACTTAGAAAACTTTTTTTTTCGGGGTTTGTCGTCCTTATGGGTGGGTCACCATTTAATAACTATTACAAAAAAAAACGGAGAAAAAAAAATATTTTCATATATGAGCGACCCACCCTATTACCTACAGAATATAAAGGGTGCGAGAGAGAGGAGACTATAAAAACTTTACCCCAACTGTATATCCGCTATGATACTTCCAACGTTTTCTATCGAAGAATGACATTACGTATTCCTAGACAAAAACAAGAAATATGTTATAAACCGACAGAAAATGTGTCAATGATTTCCCCTGTCGGTCTTTCCAACAAAAAATGTCAACCGTTAGCGTACCCCTGTTTTTGCGGTGCGACGATTCTTCGACGCATTGACGAATCTTATCGAAGTCCCGGCGGGCTCGGCACGCCTTATCGCGACGTGGAACACGCTACTTTGGGAAACAATACCGGGAGTAGGGATCGAAGAAGCGTTGGATGTGCAAAGGATTACGGTACGAAATTGAAGGCCGTATGCTTATTAAGTGTCTATTTATTTAACAATTTATGTACACACAGAAAGAAGAATAATTACAATAATTAAATAGGACAGATGACACAAAGGTAGTGCTTATTTCTTTAGAAATCACTTCCAGCAGACCTGCGAGAGGAGAGATGCATAAAAGAAATGTAGACTTTAGTGTGCAATTAATACAAAAGGATACCTAAATTAAACTAATGACATTATATTACATCCTAATAAAAGATATACCTACATAATACATACCTACAAAAACACACACAAACTCACACAAATACATAATTATATATAACTAAATACAGAATAAATAATTAATTAATATATAAATACAAACTATTTCGATAAGGAAAGACGCTTTTTGAATAAAGAGATGGTATCACAGTCTCTAATTTCAGGCGAGAGAGAGTTCCACAACCGAACCCCATGAACGGTAAATGAGTAGGAATGGCAATCAGTACCACAGAACACAGAAAGAGGTCTTTTCTGTGTTCTGTGATCATTACTATGGGAAGGGAACTTATGGAGAGTTTTAAGGTGGAAGGTGGATGATAAGATCTATCATAAGGTGTGTAGTTTACATGAATGGAAATTAAACTGGTTTCTTCTGTTTGCCTACTCAGTATCCAGTGTTACGAGTTATTATAAAGTTTAGCCGTAAAATAGGTTCAGTATTATACAAAAAAAGCGGATACTAAATAAGTCATCCAAAGCGCCTGTATTCTAACTTTCGCAACCGTTAGATCCTCCGCAAATTGATCGGTGTTCGCAGTAAATTATTATTAGAGCAAAAAGAGGATGCTGCTACCATCCTCTTAAACAATCCCTAAGTACCTATTACATTTACAATAATCACCGAAAAATTGGGGTGAGCAATTTAATACCAGTAACCAGACGGTATCGGTATCGATGTCTTAACTTACTAATAAATGTGAAATTTTATGAAGATCTTTGGATGTTTGTTACTCCATCATATATAAACGGCGGAACGAATTTGGATAAAATTTAGTACACAGATTATACCAGGTTCTGGATAAACAGATAGGACCTTTTGATCCGTGTAGGTACATGAAGTGGTTTCCATAGGATGCAAGTGTAATCGCGAGCAACGGCTAGTATTAGAATATAGACCTTAACCTCTGAAATTCTAGTGAACGCATCAACGCACTATAATTTGTGTCGGTAAAATTGAACCACTTAATTCTTGGACCAAATCTACGACCATATAAAATACCACGGAATTTAAAAGAAGGAGGAAGAACCATTGTTATTTTTTTCTAGAACTTGTGTTGCTAAAGACACACATTCACAGCTCACAAAGGTAATTTTACCTACGATAAAATAGAGAGACCATATTTTATAAAAAGAAATCTAAATCGAATAACGTAAAGCTAAAAATAACAAACTATTGTGAAGTTTGCGTAACTCCGCTTAACATACACTCCACCCACTTGCTGTTTCATCTTTTTTTTTATAATCCGTGTAAAATACGAACTTTAATTAAACCACACTCCTTTCTTCGTCGATCCGCGTCAAGTTATCGTTGCTCTCCAGTTTACGCGGCTGTGTCACAGTCGCGTAAAGCTTCCACCATGATAAGATGGATGGATACATCATTCAGAACCGGTGCTTTTGTGTACCGGTTTTATGGCTTAAGAAATTCGGGACTACACGAGAGGCTCCTAAATTATTTAGTAGGGAACAAACGTTAGGAATTGAATAGTAAGGAGATGAAAATGTGGAGTTATAACTGTGTAGAAGACTATGGTTGTTATTGAATAAATATATCGCATTGCAGATAGCAGAAAATTTTGCGATCCAAATTAATAACGGTAAGCAGAAGCAGTGACACCTGCAACTTGCAACCTAACCTGCAAATCTGTCCATCCTAAGGTTGTCTGGTAGAAATAGCCAAGTGCGATAAGACTGCCCTTTGTACATTTCTTTTTCTAATTATTGTATCTTTTCTTGTATTACTGGTGTGCAATAAAGTGTATTGTATTGTGACACCAATGCTAAAATCTTTCTCTTGAAATAGTCCCTTTATATCATTACTGCAGTATTTAGTAGTGAGCGTCAGGATGGCGGGTACACACCAGAATTCGCTATCACAGATAAGTCTATAATTTAGTACCTAATTGGTACTATATGGTACCTTCGTTAAAAAAATTGGTACCTCCTCGTGGGTCAAAAAGTTGTGGGTTGGTCATACCTACTTTTTTATGTTAGTTATGTATTCATAACTAGATCTAAATGAACTTGGGCTGGCTTTGCTGTGAAGTAAGATCTCACAGTCCTACAGTTTATTTTCCTTAACTTTTTGACAATTTGTGGGTTGGTACTTCCTGGCATAACTAGGTCCAATTGATCATGCCGTACTTAGTAAGCTATTCAGCAAGGTCCATAATAGGGTCAGCCATATTGTGGTGCAACTCAGATTGGATTTTTGCTTGCACATGAGTCATCTTTTCGATATTCTTGGGAAGAGAGGGGCCATTGTTTGCCCTTTTCCAGGGCGAAAATAAACAAGAAGGCTTTCAGCAAGAAAAAAAATAACTTACCTGGCTTTTCGTCTCTGAAAATATAATCTATTGAAAAAAATGTAGCTACAAATTGCCAACACAATCCAATTCCGTATTATTTGTGACCCAAGCATACCAACGTAACGAATAACGGAAAGTGTGTATCTTTACGATTTCGTTCTCCGGTAGCAAACAAGGTAACATTTATGACCCCTCCCATCCGGGGGCTGCATGTAAAATAGATGGCTCTATTTTACAGCCGTACTACTCATGTTTATTTGATTTTAAAGATGGCTGTAAAATGTACATGACGTAATCTTGAAGAGGTCTTTGTAAAATATTTGCGCGGCATACCGCGCAAATATTGGCGTGAGATTTTGCTCATAAGCAAAATCTCACGTGAAAACAACAGGCCTCCTAGGCATATCTAAGTACAGTTATTAACAGAAGTACTTAAACGTTTTTATTTAGTCATGTTTTGTACTTCACATTTTTTTTTTCACAATATACATGTGATCCTAATCTCCGCCTATACAAAAAAACACTTACAAAATTCGTACAGAATAAAAATACAAAATTCAAAACAGACGTAGGTATTCTTCACTGTATCTAATGTCTTAGTAAAAGGACGTATTTTCATTCCGTCCGTGGTCTCTCGTGATACATTGCGTTTGGACACGCGAGGCGCGTACGTCACTGTCTCACGTTGACATTTTATAGACAACAGCAGGCTACGGGTTAGTCCCTTCTATTTGAAAGATTTGATCAGTAAGTATCCAGTCTTCAGATGTACTCGACGTTTTGTTGTTTGTTCGAACGATTTCAATTTTTTTTTTGTGCATTTATTGTATACTTCTTCACTATTGTTATTTATTCTTTCTTCTCCTTTCTTTATTTAAAAAAAGGTTGCCCCACACTGTCGTTTGTCCTCTATCGTGGCCCGTGGATAGGTACAGTTTACACACATACATGACACATGCACACACACCCAGACCCGGAAAAACTATCTGTAGGCCGTAAAAATATTTGTCCCGTGCGGGGATCAAACCCGCGACACGTAGCGGAGAAAGCCAATTGGTTGGCCACTGCGACAACCGTGCCGATTATAATCTTCAAATTGTAGTTAATCTTACATAGAATAGGTATTATAAAATCAATACAAAAAAATCTCACACGAGCTAAATATCATCACCTGCCTTATAGCCTTTTCCCAACTATGTTGGGGTCGGCTCCCTAAGTAACCAGATGCGGCTGAATATCAGTATTTTACACAGAACAACTGCCATTTGACGTCCGCCACCCAACTACTAGGAGACACTGATACCCTAAAGTTAGACTGGTTGTCAGACTTTTTGGGCTACTGACTCCCGTAACCAACTGCATAACGTGCTTTCCGAGGCACGAAGGGGTCTCGATGTCCGAAGAAACTGTCACCCATCCAAGGACTGACCGTGACAAGCGCTGCTTAACCTCGCTGATCAACTGATTTGTACGGGAGCTACGAGCCCGTCTGACACGAGCTAAGTATAAAAAAATACAAACCTTGAATCGTAACATTAGCGAAGTCCGGCCAAGAAAATATCTAACGAAAATTCCACGCTCCTTTTACAACAAAGATAGTTATAAAACCAAGTAATGTTGGTCTAGTTAAAAATGTAAACAGCCAGCCAAGTAGTGTTGCGGCGAACGTAACTTTAGCGAGGTAACGGCTGAATTCAAAGTAACTCTCGAACTGGCGAAACTCTTTGGTAAGCTACAATGTTACGTCGGATAGTTCGACTTTTTTTTAATTTGCAATTTTTTTTTAGGAAACATTCTGATATTATAAAAAGCATAGCTCATGCACATCGCTTATTGAAAAGGTGTCTTTACAAAGCTTGATTTTACTAAATCGACACGTGAGATTGCCAAAAATCGAGCATGTATAAAAAAATCCAATTTTATTTTATTTTTAATTTATTCTTTTTTCATAGACAAAAATATTCACGATCTAAATATCGATCAGCGAAATTAAACTAATCTGTAGGTAATTCATACCAATATAAAAAATAGAATAACATTAGTCTATAATAAGTAGGTTTATGTACTTCGATAAACATAAGAGTGAGATAAATATGTTGTCCACATAAAATAACCTAACCGGCGAAAACGCCCAACTAAAAAAGGAGCTGTAACTTTTGAAAGGCAAAACAGATTTTCATGAAGCAAACCAAAAAACCATTCTAATTAAACTAGCTATCAATTAAAAAAAACTGCATTGAAATCGGTCTATTTGTTTAGGAGCTACGAAGTCAGAAATAGATACACAGACAGACATAGGCGACAAACTGATAACACGCCTCTTTTTGGGTGAGAAAACAAAACACAAGAGAAATTCAATAATCTTATTTGACTTCCCGATATCTGGGGGCACGGCAGTGCCCCAGCCATTCATTTATGTAAATAGTAAAACTGCAACAAAATACCTACTCCAAGTAAAATATAAACCAAATCCCACGTACATTTCCAATTTATTCTTTTCACAGATTTTAAAACTAAAGTCAAACCGTCGAAACCTCGCTTCTTTGTGAATAAAAATGTTAGACAAGGTAAGCAAAGCTCTGAAACTGAAAGGCGCTGAGAAAGCGGAACCGGACTGAAAGCCAGGTCGAAAGTAAGTAAGCTGGCATTAAGGCTTCCCAGACCAAAGTCTTGGCTTGTACTTTGTGAAGCCGTATTGTATTGGAAAGGGTAGTGTAATACCTTAACGAGGTTGGAGCGGGGATTATTAACGGTGGAGTCGTTTTGGAAAAGTTGAATTTGTTAAGGTGAGGTGCATTGGAGTGTCGTTTGACTTGTGCTGCCAATTAAGTGGAGTAATTGGACGATTCTGAAAAGGATACAGCGGATTATGTTGTTAATAAAATTTAATCTCTTAAACATTTGAGAATTATTCTTGTTGGGTTGATTGGGTATTCAATATAATTGTTTATGAATATCTAATATTTTAAATAAATAAAATAAAACTTATAACACTCTCTTTTTTGCCGGGGGTTAAAAACTATGGTGTTTTGATCATTATGACCGTTGGAGACGAACCTTTTATTTTTTTTTTGTTTATAATTTTTGCTTTTATAAGCAAGTGACATTTTATGATCTGCTTTATTAAGCAACTTTTTTAAACTTTAAGTGTGCTTTATTAAGCACACTTAAAGTTTAAAAAAGTATATTTTTTAATGATTATTCCTAACAATGAATGACAGATATAAAATTGTATTGAAATCAAAATTAGGTGGCTTATAAAACATTAGGCTCAGGCGCCAGCGGCGAATTTAAAATTTTGCCACCCTTACCACTACAATTGTCAGTTCCTATTTTTGCACAAAAAGTAATTTTTTGGGTATATTTCTGAGCTAATTAAAGCTCAATAATGTACCACAATTCAACACAGGTGTGTGTTGCTACAATAATAATAATAAAAAACAATAATGATCGGGCCCCAAATTTTCCGCCCCTAAAATCTACCGCCCTAGACTGAGTCTTCTCAGCCTGCTGGTAAATCCACCACTATGAAGATCATTTTAGTCAACGAAGTCTAGTGCATGGATGGAGAAGAGTTCAGCGAAGAATCAAGGAGTTCATTAATTAAACATATTCGAGGGTTTAATTACCCATTATGCAATGTAAATATGGATAACATTGTTGTGAATTTGATTTGCATAAATTGAATTGTCGTATTATTGAAGACTGTTTATTATTGTTAAGGAGTTCATACAGTTAGTTAGTTATTCTAATCTCAGTGTAAATATCACAGAACTTTCAAAAATATCCACCAGTGTTATGGCCTGTTAAACTTTTGATTAGTGACAAGAAACAGGAGAACCATCGAGGTAACCGAGAGACAAGTCGCATGCGCAACGATTAGATAAATCAAATTGAACCCTTCAAACAATTTTAAGTAGACACAGTAGACAATATTATACACCACAGAACACAGAAAATACCTCTTTCTGTGTTCTGTGATATACAACATACAACACATTAAGTAGGAAAGAGTAGACATAAATTATTATTTCCTACAGTAAAAAAAAATAACCATACTTTTATATACGGCATGACAACGGTACGGTTGGCGCCAAGGCTAAGCGATTAGCTTCCTGATCTGATCGGCTACGATATTCTGTAAGGTGGAGGTACTGCCATACATACATGCTACTATGTGCTATGCCTTATCTCTCTTATGATTCGTTATCAATCTGTCAACAGTGGCAGTCGGTTTCTCCAGTAGTTCTCCAGGTTTTCTTCATGGGTAAAAAGTTTGAAACGCTTTTTTAAAGTTACTCGGGGGTAAGTTTCTGAAAGTTCAGTGATATTAAGTAACATAGGTAAGTACAGTCACGATACTTCGTGGTGATACATTTCGCAAAAAAAATGCTTTGAAGGACTGCATCCCGTTTAGAGTTAAAAACTTTGCGTTTGGACGCCGGGCGCAAACGATTGTAGCCTTAAGGATGGTCGACCGGAAAATTTTCCGTTTGTACATTAAGAATACGAAATTTAAAAAAAAGTTTCCTGAGTACCGTTGGTTATTTAACATTATAAATAGAACTATAAACAATTTTCAGGTAGGTGCCAATAAAGGGGCTTTAAATAATTCACACTGGTATTAACTAGAAGGTATAAATAAATCCCTATAAGCCTATAAAAGGTCATAAGGTCAAGAATTTGATTCATTAATGTTTTAAATATAAGGAAGCTTTACTGTAAATGTCAACCATTTTCTAGAACGAGGTAACACAAACAGAAGTGGAAACTTTTTGAATTTAACTTCAACGATTGTTTCATTGTTAAATAACGACTTGTTGCTTATTCAATGAGTTTATCCTTTGATTTCATAGGAATCACAGTTTATTTTATAAAGAACATGGGTATTTTTACTTGTGTAGGTTTAAGAACTATAATTTTATTTATTGTATTAATTACAATGTTTGTTATGTGGTACTAAATTCATTAAGCCTTTGTACGCCATATGTCACCCTTGACCTGTAAACAATCGATTTTTTAATAGAAGTGACTTTGAGTATGTTCTAGACATTCAAAGAGAAGTGACGATACATTTGTATTGTTCTCATCCATTAGGAGTCAGTATTTTTTTTTTCCGTCATTATTTATGAACCAAAATATTTCCCTATTATTATTGGTACACCGTGAACTACCCTCTCTTTTAACCTACAAATCAATCCATCCTAAGGTTGTTTGACAGAAATCACTAAGTGCGATAAGACCGCCTTTTCTCCGCTCTTTTTCTAGTTATTATATCTTTTCTTCTATTTCTGGGGTGCAATTAAGTGTAGATATTGTATTGTAATAATAGATTTTTTTAACCGACAGTTCGTATTTACTTTCTTTACACTCCTTACAATCAATATTCAACATGTTGTCTCAATTCAATTTACTTCAGTAATCAACTTTTATCTTCGACATAAACGCCACGCCCGCCAACATCAACTTGTCCAAACATAAATTCCTTTGTCCCACAAGCAGTAAACCTAGCGAACAAAATTGATTAGCACGAATCTGTTGTTTGAACCTTCATAAATTATAGGCTAATGTCCCTCGTGAGGCAAGTGCGATGTCAGTTTAATTGTATGTAAGTTGTGACTTGAATGTGTGATGGTTTTGGGATACTGACTGAAATTCTTGGCTCTAAAGGTAACATTGAAGGGATCGGTTTATGTTTAGAAGACGATGGAAATTGGAATATCAATATTTTGTTCACGTGTAGGTGATGGAAGTATCGTTTCAAACAAACTTGCAAACCAAAACCGAAACCAATCCAAACTCACAGTTATGATAAAATCAGTGATAAGATTAACTTTAAATATATAACAATTTGAATAAATATTATAGTTTAAAAATTAACTAAAGAAAACGCCTTTGTCATCCAAACTAAACGTGTATGCAAAATTTCAGCTCAATCGGAAACCGGGAAGTGGGTCAAATTTAACTTCCAAGATTTTTTTAAATAGTTAGTTACAGGCGAAGCTAATAAAAACGTTTTAATAAAAGCGTGGAACTTACTCCTACATAATATATACAGAGTGTTTTTTTTTAACTCTGACCGTACGGAGCAATCCTTATCCATCTACATCTATCTATACTTATAGCATTATAATGAGAGAAGATTTGTGTATTTGTTTGTTTGTTGTAATGGATAAAATCCAAAACTACTGGATTGATTTCAAAAATTCTTTCACCAGCAGAATGCTTTATTATCACTGAGTAACATAGGCTATAATTTATAAAGATATCTCACGGGCGAAGCTACTAGCGGAAGCTATAGGAGATACGGGGAAACTGTCTTGGGAATCATTCACCACACGTCTTTGTCTAAAGCCACTAGAGGTGTTTGGAAACGTGCCTGTACGTTACGTAACGTTGCATACAGCAAGACGGAGGCCATATTAAACATTTATTGAAGCATTAGTTTTATTATGGTACCTATCAGATCACTTGGGTACCTAAAGACAGTGTGAAAAATATTTTATTCTTGACCAACTTCTGTCCAATTTTTTTCTTCCTATACTTACAATGAAATGATCCTTATATAAAACTGAGGTGACCAGCATCAAAAAATATTGGTAAATTTTACTCATTTTATGAACTCATGCTCACCAAAAAATTGACTATATCAAAATTTTTTTCACAAAAAAAACCCAGTGGGTCCTAAGACAGTTTCCCCGTATCCCTATGGATTCGGATTTCCCTATGTCCTAGTGAAAAAAACAAGACTTTATACTTTATCAATAGACAAAGACCATACAAGCACAGAATTCGAATAATCAAAATCAAAAAGTTTAAAATTCGAACACCAACAAAAAACGAAAGCTAACTAACGTCTCAACCCACTCAGACATGTAAGACAAAAATGATTCGACGTTCGATATTCAAACCTTTGCCGTCCTTTAATATTGGCCCAGGTGCACCGTAATCTCCCGGGGGAATGAATTTTTTTACACACCCTTTTATGTTTCCTCTGGTCTTTGTGCTACTCTTACGATGTGTGGTAATGTTGGGGAAGGGAAAATAGCTGTGTGATTAAAACTTAATAAATGGAATTATAATGGGAGTATTGATTAAATAAGAGATACTGAAAATGTGTTTCATTAAAATTGTCCGGAGCTAGTAATGACACGAGAGAAAAATATTAAACGATATGAGCTTTTATCAATATTATCATTAGTCAATATCTGCAGATAAGTGTAATTCAGCCAGCCAGGAATGGATTGTAAATGGCACTACAAAAAACCTAATTGAATATTTAAAAAAAAATACTTTAGTGAGATTACTGTTCTGGGGAGTTATTCTATAAGGACATCTCGTATCTCGTTTCGAATTATAAATCATTTATTGTCAAAACTTGGACCTGATTACATATACGGTACGTTTAGCACAGGCATAGATGGTATGTTAATCCAGTTAGTGGGTGAAGTACTGTTCTTCTAGCTAGGCTACAGAGTAGCCTGTGTTTAGGAGATACAGGCTCGATCCCTCGAATAGGTTGAATTACAGCACGTAGTGTACGTTAGTTACACGTTTAATAACGTACCTATATCAATTGGTCAAATATGAACCGACAAAAATAGTGAGATTCGAGTCGAGATGAGAGTTGTTCTGACATAATAGCTATACTATTTTCGCACTAGGATCTAGAATAGTCTTACAATAGATCTTTATTTCATGTAAACCAGATACAGGCACTTATGAAATGGCGAGACTCTAGGTGCATGGTTCCAAAAAGTAGATCCTATGGAGAAGAACTGGCAAGAAACTCTTTTCAAATAATAGATTACAATATTTATCAGTACAATGTTGTGGTAAGAGCTGCGTGAATAATGTAATTCAATGTGAATAAAAATAATACTAGGATAATAATGATCATCGACTTGGTATGGCATATTCTATTACCCTTGTTAACAAAATATTCATAGAGAGCAGGTATCCAAACTGCTTAAATAACCTTGTAACATTTTACTTTAAAATTCTAGACTTAGACATCGAAAATCTATCAAACTATTTCCAAAGAAACCAATAACTAGCTCATTCCGATAAAACTATATCGTTTATTGCCTAAAAGATAGTATAACAATAATTCGAAAAGTTTCAAACGACTGAGCATGATTGCCTTCACCCCTATTTTTAACCCCCGACAAAAAAGAGGGGTGTTATATATTTGTAGTGTGTATCTATGTATCGGTTTATCTATGAATCTGTGTATCTGTCTGTGGCATCGTAGATCCAAAACTAATAGACCAATTTCAATGCAGGTTTTTAATTGAAAGCTAGTTTAATCGAGTATCTTCTTAGCTATGTTTCATGAAAATCTGTTCAGCCATTCAAAAGTTATAGCTCTTTTTCTAGTTGCGAGTCGGTGGTTTTTGACGGTTAGGTTATGAAATTCACTTCTATTTCAAGTCTTCAAATAAAGAAAGTCGGCTCATGCGTTATTCAGTATCAGAAGCGACTGAAAATATACATTTCGGTACAGCAGTTATGGTTGTATTGGCAAATTCGTGGAATAATAATTAGTTTTACATAGGCATAGTATATACAACGTGGATCAGAAAATCAGTTAATAATTTTTCCGTGATTACGATATTGATCCCATAGAGAAAGTTGTTCAGTTTGATGGTCCGATCCATACCCTTAAATATAACCACGCATTATTGATACGCGTTGTATATATTATTAGCTGCTTTGAGAGTGTTATTTGGTATTTTTACAGTAGTTATAATATCTCCGTGCGATGCCGTGCGAAATGACACGACTACGTGCGGGTTAGCGCCGCAAGGCTGCTACGTTCGTAGCCGCGCACCTATGAGCTTCGTAGAGCCGATTTAAGGGTTATATTTTTTTGCTCAACCGTGCTGGGTGCGAGCCGGAGCACGGACGAATGCATGGATTCGAAATACTAACTACGCATATTTTATACTAGCTGTAATCGCAGCTTCGTCCACGTAGACTTTCTGAAAAACTGAGTTATTTTCCTGACACACACGGGAAGGAGGATCGTGGCGGGGTGAAAAAGAATAGTAAAACAGATGCATGAAATGCGGCGATATAGCCGCATTGAATGGGACGGCGCGGCGTAATGAAGTGCGGTGTGTCCTCTATTACGTAGTACATAATAGTTCAATGTTATTTTCCGTTTCATTTTTCATTTTCCATCCCCAGGGGGCCAAAGTCAAAAAAAAAAATTCGACTGGGCCTTTGCAGGCACTTTCAAAACGTCGTGATTCTAGGTGCACGGTTCCAAGTGGGTTGGTCCTGGAGAAGATACCGGCAAGAAACTCCATGGATACATAAACCAAAACAATAATATCTGGTCCATTTACATATCTTGTGTGTACAAACATCCAAACTTTTATATTTATAATATTAGTAGGATGTTTCTAAAGTTAATGTGGACCTACCCGTACGTTGAAAGTGGTGAAATTAAATTTCGTTTATGTATTTATTGAAAGGATTTATTATTAGGATAGTAAGATAAATTAAACCTGCTAAACCATTTTGGACAAATTTGATCGACGTGGACTCGGCTTGACCATGCCACGGGGTATCATAATCTTCTCTATGTTGCGACATTTGCGTGCGGTTTTGTGCAGACATGGTAGGTACATGGGTACATGTTAAAACAAGGTGGCGACGTCAAGTGCGCAGCCGACACTGTAGGTGTTAATACTGCTAATACTACTTCTGGAGCTACAAAATATAACATTGTTTATGAAACTAGAAGATTTTAGTAAAAAAATATATCGTCCATTTAAAGTACTGTTGTGTTTTATGGAATGAATGTGATCTAGGTGGGGAGTGGGCTTTCCAGTGTTATTTTATACAGAAATTTATAACGAAGAGCGCTGTCTTAGAGAATTAATGTTAAAATATTTTTGTTTCTGTCTTCGTTTATTCTAATAGAACAAGAAATTAAATTAAATCCACTGTCGTGTTCTAATTCCCAGTAGTATAAACAAAGAGATCTTTCAAGGCTAGGCCTTCTTTATTTTGTTCTACGGTTTCTTATTTATAATTGTAATTGGCCTTAACTTTACTAAAAACTGTACTCATTCTTTGTTATTAGCTGTAAGTTTTCCTAATAAAATAAAATAAATAAATTAAATTAAATAAATAGACCTTTACTTTTTTACTTACTTACTACTTACTTTACTTCCATTACTTCAGCCCGATGTGTGCAAACTAGAAATGGGCTGAGTGTTGATTTTCCAATTTCAATGACTACATGACAATGACAAAATAATATCGGTGACGGGAACAATGACTAAATCATCAATGATTTTGCTCTAACTGTCACCGCATTCAGGCACTGCATGTTGTCATCTTGTCACTGTCATGTCACAGCCGAAGCTGAAGTTCACGTTCATTCAGTCATGGTCATTATCAAGGTATGATTTTAGGCATTGATGATTTTGTTGTTGTCACTGCATGACGAAATGATTTTAAAACATCGATGATTTATACATGTGACATGATATCGGAGTCAACTCTAGTGCAGACCACCAGAACAAGAAAAATTTGTCTTGAAAAAAATCGAAAGAGAATTACAAGAAAAACAAGCTAATCTCAAATCCGACATTATAATATATTTAGTCCTAGATATAACCAAATTTATAACTGCAATAACTCGCCTCGAATAAGACGTCATTAATTCGGTAGAAAAGCTAAAAAATTCCCAAATCCAAAAGGATTTCAGTAAGCTCTGCGGCTCCGTTCATATATTATTCAGGCAGCGTCCGAGGGCGTAAATGAAAAAGTTTTTGTATTCAATGACTATTCGAACACCACCAAAATACTGGTAAACCCAAAAGTTTTCGAATCGAACCAAAATTACGAGTCGGGTCTCCAGACTTAGTTAAATATTCAGAGGGCGTCTGTCACTGCGTATGAGTTTTTAGCAGCGGTAGAAAATGTTAATATCTGTTTTTTCCGTTTTGATCCGGGAAACGAAACGTTCTTGTGTTAATTTATACCGGATAATTTCCGAAAAATCGTTCCTTACGCACAAGACATACATACATTACATATCAAGAGGATAGATATTATAGATATAACCTGATACGCTTCTTATACATGTTCATCGACAAAATAACAGGTGGTTAAAATGAAAGACGGCCGTTTACCCATACAAAAATTTCCTGTCAACAGCTGATTTGTGTCTTAACCATCTGATATTGTCTGTGAGCTTGGGCCTAACACATCTACATACTACTATAAGCCTTTTGCCCATGGAGTCAGAAATTACATAACACTACGAGAAACGATCCTCTCATACTCCATGCTTATTCCACATTGATACATCAGATCTTTTCTCGTTCGTAAAGAAATAGAACCAATCTCTGACGTGAAGTTGTTTAAATAGTCATTTCATTCAGCCAATTAGCATAGTCAAAGTGAATTATTAAATCATTTTGGGCTCATAACATGATACTGAACCCTTAGGGTAGTTGAATCTTATCCAATTAGAGTAAAATAATTAGGAACTTACACTTAGGATTATGTTATACGGCCCCTAATTGTCATTAGGTATTCAGGTTTGGTAAATATGTAAGTAATGTTTTGCCTTTTGCTTAAAAACAGCAATGTTACTACCAAATATGAAAAAAAGTCGTAGGTACATATTAATTAGGCAGTGTACAAACGACCGATTTTCGATGAACAATTCTTTGACGGTGAAACAATACCATGCCATTACCTGGTACCTTTGTATTTGATATTTATTTTGTTTGTCATGTGTATGTGTGTACATAATAAATAAATATTTCCGCCAAAGGATTAATGATCGATTTTCGGTTCAAGAAAATGGGATTAAAATTAGTTATTGACAACTTTTTATGACATCACATTATAGGCTACTATCAAAGTGATCCTACCATCATAATTCATTGCCAAATGAAGTAGTTGTTATAGGTAAGCGATAAAATCGCAGATTCTTTGAAGTACCTATTTATTTTGTCATATAAGCGGTCCAGTACCGAATGTCAGTATTTATATTCCTAGATTATTATCTAACCAAACGTACCTACAAAAAGTTTGCCATCTGCGTAAGTTGTTCCTAACAATCCAGAAACCTAACAAGAAAACAGAATAATCGTAAAAAATAGGGATGGTAAAAAAAAACAATTTGTCAAACCGATCGAAATTAAATGTAGAACCGTGAGATACTTTATTCGAGTCACGGTCCACTGAGTAAAGTGGAATCAAGGCGGTACTATTGAAAACTTTTTCAGACTTGGACTGCCCCGATTATTGCCAGACCGAGTAAAAACGGAAATTGCAAGGACCAAAGGATTCTTACAATCTTGCAAATGCAGTTATGTGAGTATTTTTAAAAAGCTTAAATTTATCTATGCAAACATGATTTGGATCTTTTCAAAACGTGCCTAGTATTGATAAGTGCCTGTAGCTGGTTTAAATGAAATAAAAATTCTCTATTACTGAGCGGCTGCTAAAAATATTATGTTTGCAAGCAACTAAGTGGGTGTGTGGTTGTGGTCAGTACAGTACTCATCATTTTGAACAACTTTTAAGTTTCATACAAATAAATCAATATGACTCGATTAAATCACAGCTGACTTAACAGTAGATTTTTTTTTTTCTATTTGATATTGATGAGTACTATAACTCTTTAAAAGGACCTCCGCTAGTAAAATAGGATCTGATAGACTTGTAAATACATAAAAGAGCTACAGGGTACTGCAGGAAACTACAAGACCTACCTCGTACGACACAACTAAGAAGTTACCTCGATGTACCTGATCGAACAAATGGCAGTCGCTCGGTTAGATAATTTTACAACTTAATGCGTCAACGTAAAGATTTTTTTTTACTGCAGTACTAATATACATTCGTGGTCTTGAAGTCGCACTCAGTTCAGAAGTGATCGGTTTTACAAAGTTTGCCAATGCGAATTCTTACTTTTGTCGTTATGTCATTCTGTCCTCCTCGTTTATTTGAACTGTAACCACTAAAAATCTCTAATTCAAGTACGACTAAAAATATGACTGTATTGATGAATACCAGCCCACCCAGTCGGACCACTGTACAAATAAACACCCTCACGGGAATCGTTTTCATTAGTTTAAAAGCCTGTGTAGATTGTTTTTAAACGTCATACTTAGGCTCTATCCACACAGAGACGACAAGACGTGGACAATGGGCAGAGCGTCGTAGTTTTCGAGTCTGTAGGTAGCTGATTGTGAATGGCAATTAATAGGCACGAAAATTCTTTTTTTTAGTATATTAGCGGTATTTTTCAAGGTTAATTACACGTTATGGGACTATCAAGGACGATAGACGTTACTGCAGTTCTTTCTGCACGGATTCTGGGTTTGATTCTCGCACGAAACACACATATAAATGGTCAATTTATGGTTCTTCCGGGTCTAGATGTATGTGCATGTACTATATATACTATATATAGTATACTACTATAGTATACTATATACAGGGTGACTGGTAAATCGAGGGAATCATTGAAGGAGGGTATGGTACTCATCATTATGAACAACTTTTACTATGGGACCAAAGCGGAAATCGCGAAAAAAAAATCAGCTGTTCCATACATTTTGTCGATTAATATTGAATTATTTGTATGGAACAGCTGATTTTATTTTCGCGATTTCAGTTTCGGTCCCATAGTAAAAGTTGTTTATAATGATGAGTAGAATACCCTCCTTCAACGATTCCCTCGATTTACCAGTCATCCTATATATACTATAGTATACTACTATATATAGTATATACTATATATAGTACCACGACACAGGTGTAAACATTTGGTGGAGCAACATGTAAAAAAAGAAAATGTTTTAATTATTATCTCACAACACGTAATAATGCCCAATGTACACAGTGGCGATATGACGCAGACGTGTTTGACGACAGATCGTTCGCTTTGTGTGGACTACGCCTTAGGGGGTATAAATTAATTTAGCTAGCGTATAGCTATAATTACCGTTGCTTTGGCAAACAACTCACGTATTGTTCGAAATAATTTTAAGTGAATGTTAAATTAGTGGGATTGTGGATTGCGTTGTGTGAATAAACACACAACTTATGTTATGAAGTTTGTGTTGAATTCACCCTATCAATAGACCAGAGGGGCTAAAAAGGCCACTTTAGATGAATCACAATTTATGATTAATATTACAAATGTCAAAATATCTACTTAATTGACAACTCTTAATGTCATCCGCATAAGGTTCATATTTAGTAATCATCTGTTTGACAGTTACTATGCAGATCAGTAGATGAATTGCTCAATGTGGCCGTTTTAGGCCCCCAGAGTGTGAAACTGTTAGGAAAATGTCACTTTTCTAACTTAGATTAAACTTCAAATAAGTTATTTCTAAAATCATACAGAAACTTCCAATTTCAAATTAAAGGCTACAGTTTGTTTTATAATTCAAGTTAGTGATTTGACATTTCTTAGATTATATAAACCTAGTTAAATTGGTCAATACCATAGAAATAGTACAAGTACTGGAACGCTTAATAGTGCCGTAAAGCCGGTCTGAGGGAGAATACTTTGTGGTAACCGTGTCCTTGTCTAATAGGGTAACCATACATTTTAGTTAAAAGTAGGACATGATAGAAATATTTAATTATGTTATGAGAATAGTTATCAGGTAATTAACTACTGATATCGAATAGTAAGAATTGTTTTTTTCCTAGTTAATAGTGAAATATACGGTCCATACAGTGTATCTAAACGTTCTTACAAATATACATACACCCTTTTGGTTATAATCAGAGTCACAGGCAAGGCATAATATATAAATAGGCATATGCAAGGTTACTATTTATTAAAAAAGAAAATTTAGAGAAAATTTCGGACATTGCGGAAAAATCCGGACATTTTCTTATACACAGATTACGTGTATAATAAAATGTCATGCGTGAATATTCCGGACATCTGGCAGCTCTAGTCATAGGAAACATTAGATTTTAACATTTTAAGATACAAATTTAATTCCTCTTCTACTTTTTCTTTCTTTTTTCTTTTTCTCTTTTAGCTTTGCGACCATCCTACGACCTTTCTTTATGAGATCTTTCCTATTATAGCAGAAAGGGTAACCCATGCTTAGTGCTGCAGAATCGAATATCACTTATTATAATATTCTTGTTTGACAAACTCAAGTATAATCATCATTCACAACATTAAGCAATAAAACACAATGAATGAAAGTCAAAGCAAAACTTTTTTTAATTTCAAATCGGCATAAAAAGGTCGTCGTCGTTTCGTCAAAACGTTGAGATTCTAGATGCACGGTTCCAAAGTGGGCCGGGTTCTATGGAGAAGAGACCGGCTAGAAACTTAATGGTTGATTGTAATTTTAATTGTGTTGGCATTATAGTTGTATTTTGGGTTTATGTACTTGTTTCCTCTTGCTTTACTTTCTTATTTGGTGGTTCACTGGAAACTGCAACATCTTCCCATTTACTACAAGATCCTACATGCCCTGATTCACCAGATGTTCCTGCACGTACAATTTATTTTGCACGTACAGTTTTTTTTCTTTTTGTGGCTATCTGTAATGTCAAAAATGATCTTCATTATGGCACAATATCTAAGTACAATATCCAATCCAGTAAAAGTTTAATCCATCTAACTATACTAATAGGAAAATATTAAACACAAATAAACAATAAGCAAAGTGTGTGAATCTTAAGTTTGTGCAATGTGTTATACTTTATATTAGTATAAACTATTACAGACCAGACAATTACACACAACATTATACAACAGACACATACAACAACTGATAATTATTAAACATATTACAATAGTACCTATGGTAATATTGAAGGAACTGCTTCAGGTTTTAATTTTATTTTTGCTGCTGTTAAATAATTCATTATCTTTAAAATTTACGCCACAAACACATGCGAACTTTTACACACTAATGTCAAGGTTCGTGGCTGTTATCCATAACACCCTCTGCTTATTAACAGCTGGAATCCTGAAAAAAACAAACATGGAATTTTAATAAAGTCTATCATTTTATAAGAGATACAAAAAAACATTATTATCTATTCGGCACAACAAACAACAAATGATTTCAACAAATTAACTTAAACTATATACAGGGTTATTTGTAAAACACCGGCAATGCTTTAAGGGGTGAAACTACTCATCAATATGAACAACTTTTACTACGGGACCAACCATGAAATCGCGAAAAAAAATTCAAACTTTTCATACATTTTGATGGAGCAAGGTTAATCTTTTGTATGAAAAGTTTGATTTTATTTTCGCGATTTCATGGTTGTTCCCATAGTAAAAGTTGTTCATATTGATGAGTAGTTTCACCCCTTAAAGCGTTGCCGGTGTTTTACAAATAACCCTGTATGTATACTTATACTATACTTGGAATCACTCAAATTATACAAAACAATAAATGCATCGAAAATATGCTACGCATTACAGATTATGGAAAACAAATCCAAATTTATTAAAGTACGTAAATTATTTAACTTAGTGGACTGTATGTTATGTGAAACGATCTAAAATAAGTACTTGGAACAACTATATCCCACAAAATAAAAATATATTGTCACACTACTCAATGAAACTTACCTATGGAACGATATTCCACAACCAGGATAATATTCTCGCTTGCACCCAATCATAACTCAAGTATTTACCATCTTGTCGCCAAAAAATTATTCTAGGCACAAAAATAATGTTTGATCACGTTTATTTCTGAACTATGAAAACCACGAATGTTGACAATAGGTTGACAACTAAGTTGACAATGTAAGCCATTTTGAATGATGTAGTGTTTCCCGCATGCAAACTTCTTTAACTACTGGTATCCAAATATTGTAATAATCAATCTTATTGAATAACGTATGGAAATAATAATATTTAATATAATATTTAAAGCACGTCAATTATAATTTTTATTATGTTTATTTTGATAGCCGTGGGTAGAAGTTTCATTAGTTCTAATATGTATGTAAAAACGATTCTGAAAATACCAATTTAGTAGATTACTAAGTTGATGAGTAATGGCCATGTGTGCGAGAGGGACACCGCTAAATCTCGGGTGACTTTCATGTGGGCACAAAATTTCGTACAACTAATTATAGCAGTAAGCTCTCTAGTTATAGGTACTATGTATTATCTCTATGGTCAATACATAGATGTCTATGGTCAATACCTATAGCTTTTTGAAATAAATCTCATTTTGGCGTGATTTGACATTTGCACCTGTCAAATTATAAAATAGACTCATAGAAATAATAAGTAGGGCTCCCCTTAGATAATAAGTCTATGAATAGACTTTAGATACTCTTTCGTTCCTGTCTATCCCCATATTCCCCATAGGAAAAATATGTGAAAGGAAAAAACATGTATTTGTCACAGGCATGAGACAACATCATGTTGTCTCATGCCTGTGACAAATACATGTTTTTTTCGTTTTTTTCTTTCACATATTTTTCCTATGGGGAATATTGGGATAGACCTATAGACAGGAACGAAAGAGTATCTAAAGTCTGTGATAAGTATGTACTATGTGTCAGAATATGATTTTTGATAATGTCACAAAAGAATAAATTCAAAATGATTCAACTCTCAATTCAACTGTTATGATTCTTTAAGGCCTAAAATGTCATTTTTATAACATAAAATGTTTCTCGCACCATATTATATTTATGAAAATATCTTGCGTACAGTCATTCACATGTGTATAAAGAATATAAGAAATTCTCTTTGTTCCTGGATTACTGGCTTTTGACTTTGTGATACTCAGCAAAGCTATCACTTATTCATGAGACAGAGCAATCTTAGACTTTTTTTTTCGTATGAAATAGCTGCGCTCTCAAAATATTCACAATAAATATTTTTTTGAGACGTGTGATAGTCTTTGAAAATCCTTTTTGTGTCATTAGCTTCTGTTTTTTAAATGAAAAGCAACACAGAGAGTGTCAAAGGCTTATGAAGGAGCTACATAACAGAATCAACTAGGAAAACGAATTATCTTAGTGCCTTTAGGCATCCTCTGTCTATCATTACTTTATGCTTTACTATAGTACTAAAATACAAGCAAATTATTGAATACATCGCTTTAAAAATAAAATAATAAGTAGAAAAATTATTTTGAATATTTAAATGCATCCAATGTTGTATATAACATTTTCCTATTTGAAAAAAAGAATGAAAACGTTTACTAGAGAGCACAAAACCACACACTTATTAAAAAGAAAGAATAGAATCAAGTAGACATAAAAAGTAAATACGAAAGATAAAATCTTACTAACTATACCTATGTATACCTATTCTCTCTTCTTTTCTATTCTCTTTTTCTTTTCTTTTCTCTTCTCTTCTCATCTTTTCTCTTTTCTTTTTTTCTCTCTTCCCCCTTTATTCGTTTAGGCAATCACTTACTACTTACTTGACGTATATTGAAGTTAGTTCGTCTTAAAATCTGCCAGATTCAGTTTCAGTTATTTCTAGTTCTAGATTTAAAGTTTCTACGCTATTTTCTCCCATTACTAAAACATAAACATAACAATAACATGCAAAACAAATGACATCATTATTCCCTTCGTAGCTCCCTTAAACGTCTCCCATAGCATCCACAGCGTCCAGGCGACACATTAAAACTTTAGCAACAAACAAACGACGAACACGTTTCAACATTATGACTTTTTGTTTTGGGACATCAGAATTTATGATTGGAGTTTTTGAATGGTAAAATAGAGAGTAATTGAGTGGCGTTGTTCGGTTGTAACCGTCTCGGTTGGCTTACAGGCTCTTTTACACCTAATAAAATTTTGTCGTTCAATAAATTTTTGTTAATTGAGATGGATGCGCACTTTATAAGTCGTGATTTGTTATTTATTGTACTGCAATACTTCACATAACCTTTTGACTTGTAGTCCTACCATAGAATAAGTGTCTGTAATATATTTTCAAGTGTCGTTATGAGCAACTCAGACAACGAGTGGTTGAGCTGTAGCGTTTGCCTGTACCTTGATTGCATTTACTTAACTTCATTTTGTTAACGTTCCTTAGGGTTGCTTATTTAATACTACAGGTGGATTCACCTAAGGGGATTAAGCTGTCTTGAATTAAAAACATAATGTAATATCGTACTCTACTCATTAAATAGGTTCTCTATTTGTTCTCCAACCAAAAAATCTTTGATAATTATTTCAGAATCCATAAGATACCTTTAATAGATACTAAAAATATTATCATTATGAAAATAATTTATGGACGGATCGCAATTTGATTATCACTTACGATAACGGTGAAGGAAAACATCGCGAGGAAACCAGCACACCTGAGAGGTACCCTAACGTCCTCAATGGTTATGTGCGGATTGCAATTTAATTACCACTTGCGTTAACGGTGAAGGAAAACATCGCGAGGAAACCTACACACCTGAGAAGGCCTCATAAAGTCCTCAAAGGTTATGTGCGAATCGCAATTTGATTATCACTTGCGTTAACGGTGAAGGAAAACATTGTGAGGAATCCTGCTACCTGAGAATCTCATAAAAGTCCTCGATGGTGAGTTTAGTTCGCCAACCGGCACTAGGCCAGCGTGGTGGACATAGTCTAACCTTTCTTATTCTAAGAGGCCCGTTCCCAGCAGTAGTACAGTAGATAATGGACTGGATTCATTAATTTATTTTATGAACATAATTTTAGCCTGAAAACGTCCATTGCTAAACATGAGTCTGCCAATAGCGGTGCTTGACTGTTTATTGTAATAAACGGTCTAGCTTATTAAACTACGTACCTACCTTATATTATTGTAGGTACTTACTTTTTCAGTATCCGAATAGGAGCAACCCTAGCTCAATTTAGCTCGGGAAAACTGGTTACGTTTTATTCTTATGTTTAATAAAAAGAACTAGCAACGTTGAATATTGGAAGTCGTTGGAGCCAATCTGATAGAAATGACTTTTTAATGGATAATCTTCTCTTTTAACATCCTTTTTCAGTTTAAGTTACCTGTGCCTATCGGGAGTTTGAAAGCAGGATATCCTTTCGTGGTTATACGAACGTGTATGTATGTTGTTTTAGAGAGTGTCAAGAAAATCGAAATATTTCGTATAATAATTATTTTGATGGTACGTCTAAACAATACGCTTCTGATTGTTAGACGCTTGGAATTATTAATGAATGAATTCTATTTAACTAGTCACCCGAGCGAATAATTAATAACAGACATCTGCGAACTTCAACCGGTAAAGTCGTATAAATTTATTATTAGCCCACTATTCAAATAATAACTTTGTCTTTACGTGATTAAAGAATATCTACAACAAAAATGTATGTTCTTATATGCGTCGTAATTTATTTATTTCAATTCCAATTGCTTGCCGCACTTACAGTGTTCACCAACGGGTACAGGAAGTAAAAAAAAAGAATCCGTTGACTGCTAAACAGAAAAAAATATTCCCAAAAACCACGTCCTTTTACTAATTGCTAAAAATCCGGCACAGTTGGGTGTCAAAACGGGTGGACTAACAATAATCTGCTAGGTACAGAGAACGACGAAAAAATTTGAAAAGCTGGGACTTTACAGTAAGCCGGACATAGCCAGGGGCTAAAATCGTTTGGAACATTGTGGTAAAAAGTCCCATATCCAACGGTACTGACATTTTAGCTGGCAGGTCGTTAGTTCAGGTGGGCGTGCAAAATATGTGCAGGACATTTTCTACTGCTAGTTTTTAACCCCCGACAAAAATGAGGGGTGTTATAAGTTTGTAGTGTATATCTGCGTATCTGTGTTTCTGTGAATCTGTGTATCTTGTATCTGTCTGTGGCATCGTAGCTCTAAAACGGATGGACGGATTTCAATGCAGTTTTTTAATTTGAAAGCTATTTTAATCGGGTATCATCTCAGCTATGTTTAATGAAAATCTGTTCAGCCTTTCAAAAGTTACAGCTCTTTTTCTAGTTGGAGTCGGGGATTTTTGATGATTAGGTTATGATACATTCGAATCAAGGATAATTTAGTTTATAGTAGATATTTAATTCAATATTTATATTACGGATATTACGCACGGATAAATTGATGTAGTAAAACGTTTAATTCTATAATCTGAACAGTGTTTAATTTAATGGTTAACGAAAGGTTTAATTTCTTCTATCAGAATTTATACTCTATTGATTATTTATGATAATAATAATGTTGCAGACTTAACTATAAATAAGTGGGCAGAAAGCGTTTTCATAGAATCATAAACGATAGCTCAGTAAACAACGATAAATACTTAGGTACGTCTATGTTAGTTTAGGTATCAAGCAATTTCACTTAATCTTAAGATCTTACGTAATCTGATTCAAATGCCGTTAAGAGCTTTTCATGATTGCATTGTATTGATCTTTTTGATGGTATAATGTCTGTTAACAATAATTAGACGTAGTTATATGATAAGGATCCAGCCCACATTGAGCTATTTAATTAACACGCTTTTATTAACTTCACCTGTAACTAACTAACTATGTAAGAAAATCTTGGAAGTTAAATTTGACGCACTTCCCGGTTTCTGATTGAGTTGAAATTTTTCATACACGTTCAGTTTAGATGACTAAAGCGTGTTCTATAGTATTTTTTACATTACATTATTTTATTTTTAAGTATACATCGACATTCTTCATCGCTGCAGTGGTATTGTTGATTTTATTGGAATTGAAGGGCAAACTATTTATATTTTTAACTTTAAAATGCGTAGTTAAGTTTGGTTTCATATTTTATATTATAATTTTATTTTAAGTATAGATGATATTATTATGAAATTAAATATTTCCAAACTTTGCTAGAAGGTGGGTTGGATCCTTTTCGTGTAACTTCGTTCAATTATTTTATTGTTTCTTTTGTTTACCAACATCTTGAGCCAAAGCTAACAGCAGCTGCATCCGAACCAATATTTCCATCAGTAAGTTAGATATGATTAACAATTATGACTTCAATCAACTGAAAATCAGCGCTGGGCTCTTCGCACCCAGCAAATGCTGAGCTGGCTACCCTTTCGGCATGGGCATGCTTGACAACATAATGCACTAGGATGACTACCTATTTTACTTTAATTTTTTTTATTTTGTTCTCAGTGTCTGTTTTATTTTTTACTGTTTAAAGGTTTAAGTTAATTTTTATTTTAGGTATTTCTCTCTCGTGTGTTGTCACTGTCCGTGCTGATAATTAATGTATTTTCTTTCTTTGCTTTCAACTTAGCCTATACAAGTCCACTGCTTAACAGAGGCCTATCCCAAGTGATTTGTTTGTGTGTGCTTATAAGCAGTTGATAGAAAATCTTCTTTAAGGTTATTATCGTAACCAAATAACACTGCTCTTTTGCAGTGTTGTGTTCCTAACGGTGAGCACGGTCGCCAGTGCTCCTTGGGGAAGCGTTATGTTTGCAGTAGGGTTGACGCAAGAGTACGGTCAGCAATGCGTAAATGACGCCTGCCCTGGTATTGTAAGCGTCCATAGGTTACGGTAACTGCTTACCATCAGACGGGCCGTATGCTTGTTTGCCACATTAATGGGAAAAAAACGATATTATACAAATCCAACATAATGCTTTATTTTACAAATACTATGTAATCGCCATCTAAATTTTACGCTATAGTACATACCTAGTATAATTACATTTGGAGACACCGCATTATATACAGAAATTTCAACATTCAATAATTATGTAAAGTTATAAGGCACATTAAAACATCTTATTACAAATAACTAAATCTAATAATTTACTAACTATACAATTGTGAATGCACGGATTTATGCTTCACGTACAAGGTGTATTATCATTGTATAATTCTTTAAAATGATAATTTATAATTACTCTTTTCCGTCAAGATCGTAGCTGCAATAAAAAAAATCTGATAGTATTTTTTTTTTTTTTGCTGATCAGGCGTGATTGTTTTCGTCTATTACCAGGCCTATATCAATTTATTTTCTTTTTTCTTCTTGAACATATCAATAGAAATTTTATTTACTATATAAGAAGATAAAAAATCTGAAACTACGATTAAATTCCCAAAAAAATATTTTTTTGTTACCGTGAAGAATTAAACAATTGATATTACCCCTTTCACATTCAAAATTAATTATCAACTATGAAAAGCTATTTACATTGAAACCATGGAATAAAATGTCAACTAAAACAATCTCTTCTTCACAAATATATTAACATCTAAATATGAAATTATTATATGATAGTCTTAAATAATTGTGATAGTTTTCAATCTGCTGGCGAACTTTTATACAAAATAACTGTAAAATACGTCATGTGATAAATAATAACGTATTTAAAAAAAATAAAAAAATATGAATGTTCATGTTGAATGAATTTACTAATTGAAATAGGTACAATTAAAACACATCGATCATGAAACAACATAATTGTCAATAATGATCTAAATTCTCTTCTCATTGTTTATATTAATCGTAAAATCTAGCTATAAATAAAATAATTTCCGATTTTTAAATTATCGAAAATAATTTTATTTCTACACGATCAACAATATTCACAATTATATTCAGTCAAATATTTACGTAGTTCTAAGCTGTTAGTAGAATTTTAAAGAAATTAATGAGAAAAGTGACTAAATTAAGCACTTACACCCAGGAAGACTAATTGGCAGTATTGTGGCTTGTCTGAACTGTGTATTTAAACTCCTAGTTAAAACAGAAAAGAAAATTAAAAACATACTGGCTCATAGACTATAACGTATAGGTAGTTATAAAGGAAATTAGAATTATATACTAAATAGGTCCAGTTCCCCACTGTTTGTATTGTCCCACCATGTGGAGCCCTTAGCTGCGCTATTGCTTAAATTTTAATGTAAGGCTGGAGGCCCATCAGGCCCCGCCGTAGGTAGACTAAGCAGAACGGGCTACCTGAGACAACTGTGAGAGAAATTTACCAAAAAAAACCCCTACTAATTAGTTTTATTTAAAACTGTTACGATTAATAGGTATTAGTAAAAATAATTTTGTGTAAGATCACAAAGAGGAATGTAATTATTTTACTAATGAAGTCATAATGAAGGGAATTATCAGAAAATAGAGATTCAACAAATTTAATTGCTTTATGGAATGTATAGAATATTTTTCCATTCATAAAAATGGTTTGAAGTTCTTTTAAAAATAATTAATAGCTTGTCAAATTTTAATGAAGTCTATGTACTTTTTCTAAATTAATTTTCATAAAATACCTAAATTTATTTTTTCTGTATTAACATTTCTATCAATTTGTTGATAAGGTCAAAAATTTATAATCAGTCACCTTCAAAATAATGAATACAGAACAATTATGACTAAAAATAAATTCGCTCAGTAACATAAGAGTACAAAAATATTTACTTATTAAATAACATACAATTTTTAAAATCTATCATTCATTATTATACAATTTCACTAAAAAATTTACACTCTACGACGTAAGTCAATACGACTAACTATTGAAATATATATTTATATAAATCACAATTTATGTAATTTACGTAAAACTAAAAGTCAAGTTCACTTTGTTATAACACCCTATATGTATTCCATAGTTGACCTTGGAATTCTGATTTTGCCTTCACGTCATAAGAATTTTGAAACTAGCATAGGTTCTAACAACATTTTAAGATTATATTGTGTAATTAATTTCAATTTTGCAATCAAAGCTCACCGAAAAACATACCAATATTTTTAGATATTAATATTGTTGATTACCACATTGTTAAACAAAATGCTGGTTACAAAAAATAGCATGAATTATCAGTATCTACACGGTAATTCGAAAAGAGTATTTAAAGGGGGTTTTTTCATTGTAATGATGACATTAAGAACAACTTTTAATATGGAACAAAATCTGAAAAGAAAAAAATACCTCCTGCAATATTGGATTATTTGTACTGAACAAATAAATCAATTTTACTTTGACTAAATGTATGGAACAGCAGATTTCGCTATTTATGGGTTGGTCTCATAGTAGAAGTTATTCATAATGATGAGTACAATATTATCCCCCTTTCGACTCTATACCCTTTCCGACTTACCGAGTATAGGGGGTATACTACGAGCTCCCATAGCAGAGCTGAAATTCAACTGCCCAGAAATCTCCAGAATAAGCTGACCTTTTTTTGTACGAAAAGCCTATACAGTGCGAGGTCAGCTCATACTGGAAATGTCTGGATAGTTGAATTTCAGCTCTGCTAAGAGTTCGGAATAAGCCCTCTGTATGCAAACAAGACTCTGCGGGCGATGTAGAAGGCGCGACGGATGTCACAGCTGAAACCCTTCGGCTGGCATATGTGACAATGATATGCGCTTCTACATCACCTGCACTCCTGCCTTGTCGCATACTATAAGTCATGTTAGTCACAAACTCAGAATGTAAGTAGCAAGACATTTTGATGCTATCTATGATGTAAAGGCACCTTCAGGAGTCGTTTTAACTTTCATTCTATATTCAGTCACTGACTTATTTCTTAGGTCGTCCATTTATATTGTAATAGAACATTACTTAGTAATCGTAATAAATATCATATTGAAGCATACAGATATTATATCAAAGATATGTACAGTTCAAGTGTATACTAAATTCTAACCGGTAAGTTAATACTCGATAAAGAATACTATTACAACATTAATTTTTACATAAAACACTTTAAAATCCATAAAAAGACGGCAATAAACATTCATTCTAGTTGAAAATATCGATAAAATGTAGTTAGGTAAAGATATGTATAATTTAGATAAGTTTTCCATTAAATACTATTAGATAACACTTGCATAGAAAACAAAACTAGAAACAACTCAAAATCAAATGCTGATTCTCAACAACAGCAAGACTATAACAATTTATGAAGTAATAAATAATCATATTTCGCGATAAGACAAACACAGGCAAGCACCATCGATATTACAATTATTTCTTGACTCTAACACAAAATTTTCACCGTCCACAAATTCTCTTCTCTTCATTTCACACAGTAATCTGTAGGAACTAAACAAATGGCATCCAAGCGAACTAAAATCAACACATCTCATCAGTCATCGATAGGCCGTGTTCAACGGGGTTCATGTCAGCAATTGAAAAATGTACACTAAGCCTGTTTACAATCGTGAAACCTTATCGATAAACAGCTCTCGTATCCCACTATACAATAAAGTACATTTAACTACAAGCATTCATTGCGTCAGACAACAAGTGTACCATTTGAATTAACACTAAGTCACAGTCACAATATATTTTCATAGTCTTCGCCGTTTATATGAACAGCACCTCGACGTAAGCCTCCGGCTACTCGCCTATCAACTCTGGAGTTAATCTGTCCGGATTAAAGTTCTCCATGTTCCACATTTGCCTTGATTCCGCTTCGTTGCAAGTTTCCATGATTATTTTGTCCTTGTTTCGCGATATCGCTATGCATTTTTCACTCGAGCCGTGCTTCAATAACTTCGACTGTAAAGAAATCATTACGTAATTTAGCAACAGTATTTCCTTTAATATAAATTGTGTCTAATTTGTAACACTCAACTAAAGTAAATGGGTCAGTTTCCAACTAGTTTACTACTGTAACCCTAACTCAAAACTGCTTTAGACGGCTTTAAATAGCGCTACGTAGTCTAAGTCCCATTTGAAGGTTCCCGTATTTCATAAGGAAGAGCTTCATAATTTATACGGAATACTCCAATAATTCCGCTGACTCAATACCTCTGTATTTAGCAGCAGATACTAAAAGCTTGCTCGTTGCCTAAGCGTTCGTTCACACTCGATACTTTTAGCAGCAGAATCGGGCATTTTCGCGTTCGTCGGCTGCCTTTTGCTTACAAAAAGTGAATAACGAACGCGAAAACTCGCGATTCTGCTGTTAAAAGTATCAAGTGTGGATGGGCCCTGATTCCGTAAGTTAACTTTACCCTAGATCTTGCAAAGTAAATTATATTTTCAACGCCATCTTGTCTCAGATTAATTTTATTCAATAAAAAAACTTTGAAACATTTACAGGAATGCAAAAAAGCGTCTGAAAAGCATGCTGCTTATTTTGTATAATAATAGATCAGCAAAAAATAATTACTTAATGTTTAATGAGATAAAGTAGAAGGTTAGGGTTTTCATATTTATTTTCATTTCAGTTTTTATAATACTTTCAGCGTAAAATATAACAAAATCTTATGTTGATTTATTTGTACGCTCACTAATTTTGTGAAGTGATATATTCTTAACCTAAATTTGTTCAAGCTGGTTTGATTTTACTATTATGAAGGGTATTTATGGGACGTAGAGGGATGAAAACTTACGTTAGGGTCGTAAAGCCACAGCTGGTTACCCTTGGCCCCATGGCAAGGGTACAACACAACATCATGCCCAGAGTAGTCCAAACAGGTTTCATCACGTCGGATCTCTCCATTCTTCGAGTACATCCAGTACTGGAAAATTTATTAAAAACATGTTATTTGTATACACGGAGTCTGTAACTATCGATATAATTAAAAGTTCATTTGAAAATATTTTTTTGTTAAATATAATGTACTTGAATTACTTATTGATATTGTATTTAGTAATCGTATATACAAAAATAAACACAAAATAATTTATTTAGTGTATAAACAATATCGTTTAAAATATTAAAACTGAATAGGGCACCCAAAAGACCCGATAAGCCAAAACCATAAAAAATCAAACAGGAAACAAAAAATAAGAATTTATAACAAAGTTAAAATAACAGGGTCAGTTATACATTAGTTATAAATAAGTATGTAGGAGTTAAGGATATAAAACTTATACACTAATTAGCCTTTTAACACAAATGATTGTCTTATAAATAAAAACGAATGAAAAGGTAGAAAAGCAAATCCCAAAATGGGTTTCGCGTCATATTGACGATCATATTTGTGTTAAGAGGCTTTTAAAGTTATAATTTACCTCGCGGCAGTACCAAAATTGGAAGAGTAAACATATTGTAAAACTCCGTATTCTAATCTACTACCCCATTAACTTACCCTTCAAAGGTCATTAAGGGTAAATGCAGGTTTATATTTAAACACAGTTGGATCAGTTCAGTAAATAAATTAAATTCTAATGACATCTCTAGTGTTACTTACCAGATCAAAAATTATTAACATAATCTGTTATAAATTTTATCGCATTAGTACAGCAAAAATATGAATGATGATATGCAAAACACATGCGTGTCATGAAAAGAAAAAAGATCATCGAGACACGCAAACTTTTTGCTGATTAGTGGTATCCATACAATGCGTTATTATGTTATTTTAGTTCGCTTTCAAGCTACTACGACAACCTTACCAATTTAATGATGAGCACCAACACCCAACTACAGGAAAAAGCGAAAGCGGTAGATTTGAATAATTTGGCGGCCTTCGACAAACCTGATTTCCGTACTCCCCGTGACATGGCCAAAGGTTGACTGGCTTCTTCATATCTTCGGGGCCCGCAGCCGAGTCGATGCACATTTCCGACACAGGATTCGCGATCTGATGCCATCCATAAGTTAAAAAAGGCGTGCCAAAAGCAAGCGTGCTGATCCAACGTCATCATTCGAAAAAATTACAAATAAATTACGAAAAAAAAGCAATAAAAAGAAAAACAATTGATGACGTTGGAGTATCGTGATAATGAAGATGAAAAACATAAATAATTGTTACAAAATTGACAACAACACAATCATTCCGTATGAAGTTCGAAAATCGAAGTATTATGAAAACCTTTTAATTTTAATACCCCTAGAATAGAAAACAAAATCCAACCCAAGGGCACACAACTCCTTTGATATTTTAGGAGTACCTGATTGCCACCACTTTTATGACATTTGTGGATCTTTATTGATGGCAGATTTCCTTCTTTTTCGTTTTCTGCAACCGTCACACCGTCGAGACATAACGTTGCGTAGCCTCTGTTTCGAATCTATCATTGGTTGCCATAAAACAAATGCAAGAAAAGTGACTATGGGTGCAATAAAAAAACAATCGTGCTATCCAACGTGCATAAGAGAGTGCAATAAAATGGAAAATTGAACGGAACCAAAACAAACATTTAAAATTTTGAACAAAAACTCCTGCAAAGTGGTACTGCCGCAATCGGTCAAATTGAATTCGACAGAAGACCTGATTTCCTCCCTGCCGGTGACACGGGTATAGTCCGACTGGCTTATGATGATCTGACTTGCGCGTTGGAGAGTCCAAACATATCTTTTGGAAGGCGACATTTCGGATCTGTATAGGTAATAATTTCGAAGAACACTTTCATTAATTTGCACTCATTGTTGTATGCGGAGCAATTACGTAAACAAAAAAATCTTACTGATTATGATTGACTTTCTTGAATCTCAAAACATAAATTAATTTGTATTATTATACTATAATTTAGATATAATTCTGGTGAATAATTTGAACGTACCTCTCCATGAGCAACAGATTCTCCAGGGATGAACAGTTCGGGATAAATGTTCTTCAAATACCACTCGAAAGATTTGCAACCTAATTTCTCTCTCAATGATCTTCGACCAGCAATGTCTCCGTAATCACCCTTATCGTTACCAACACGCTGATAATAGTACTTCGCGTAATCGTCCAACCACACCTAAAACCATTAGGGACATTATTAACTATTTCAATCTAAGACTAACACCCAGTTTCTCAAAAGCTGATCAAATTTAACCAGCCGTCAAATCTCATGTCAGTTGATATGATTGGTTGTTGATGTTGGTCAACCAATCACAACAGATAACATGAGATTTAACATTATCAGAGATTTGACCTGCCTTTCAGAAACAGGGAGTAAGTCAAGACGGTAAATAAGCTAGGTATTAAGCGTTTCTAAAAAATCTCACCTCAGCTAGTCGAACAGAATTTTTCTTGAGTACGTTAACACCGGTCCGCCACTTGTACGGAGAACGTTTTCTGAATATGTGACCGACGTGCGAACACGGAACTATTTCTAGAGTTCCACCACACATCCAAGTTTTGAACGACAGCTCCAGATTTTCGCCGCCCCAAATGTCAAAACCGCTGTCGTAAGTCCCTAATCTTTCGAAGAAATCTTTGTCGATGGCAAATAGACCACCAGCCATAGTCGGAGACCAAACAGGCTCCGCAGTATGTTGGTGTCTCGCTCGCTCCTTTGAAGGTACAGGGTGCCAATTGAACTGGAGATTCCAGTCGAATCCACCGACATTGACTGAAGTAGAGTCTCTATAATGATACTCGAGGGTATTGTCGTCGATGACGTCAATTACGGGGCACACTACCGTAGTCTTATTACGGGCAATTCTATCTAGTAATGGTTCGAGCCATCCTGGAATGAAATAGTTGAGGTTAACGACTGCTCGTTAAAGGAGTGATTTGTGTAAGACTAATTATAGGAACTTACCTTCAGTGCACTCGCAATGGCTGTCAAGATAAGTCAAAACGGGGGCTGTTACATATCGAGCTCCGAGGAGTCGCGCCCTGATAAGGCCCTCACGTCGAGCGGCCCTGACTATCCTAACTTTAGGTAACGATGACATATAGTCATCCAGCTGCTGCATCAAATGAGCTGTAAAAGAACATTTAGATATATAATTTTCATACATAATCTTTTATATTAGTATATTTATTTTGGTACCTACCTATCGTATTGAGGAATATGACACCATATTCCTCCTCATATTCCTTTTCATATTTTTATAAAAGAAACATGTAACACTTTCTTTCATCAAATATAAATTGATATTGAATAAAAAAATATTTTGATCTTTTATTAGTGAAGAATGTAATTATAAGGTTCCAGTGATACAATACTGAAGTCTCTAAACATAAAATTATATCTAGCTCTGCTTTTCATATTACAAATAGACAGTTGAAAACTTACGCATATCAGAAAAGTCGTCGACAAGAATGATCTCCTTGATCAAGTGCGTCGGCGACCTATCGAGCACGGAATGCACTGTCCTCAGTAACACGGACCACGCTTCGTTGTGAAAGCATATCACCACGGATGTCTCAGGTAGGTCTCGTAAATACCTGTCTGGTACTTTGCACCTGGTGAAATATAACGTTTTATGTATTAAAAATTTGATCCAGAAAGAGACAATCGCTGGAGTTGTAAAAAGAAATTATGTGAATATCTTTATTTGTTCCCCTAAACAATAGTGAAATAATTTTCACAATAATTGATGTTGTAGATTTGATTGAAATTAAAACATATTAAATACGAGTATATTATGATATTGATCAAATGTTAAACAATAAATAGAACGAAATATTTTCTGTACCTTTACTTTTATTCGAAGATGAGAATTATCAAGATCTGTTGAGCTTTTAAGACATCTCTGTATAGAAGGCTCTTAAGACAGAAATTAGAATAAGTTCGGTAATCTACATAACGATTACCAAGATAAAGATAAAGCATTTGAAACGCTAAATTTTAATAAATTCCTTATCTTAGACCAAGCTATTATTTCCTTCCTCTCAGCTTTGAATACTTTACTACAAATAGAGCTGAGCACAGATAATACCAAGTCACAAAATATCGCAGCTTTAACAAATTCTTACGACATGCGCAGGGAAACTTGGAAACGGTTAATTTTTCTTTCTTTATCCAACAGGAAATGCGTTGATTCAGAAAAATGTGATAAGAATGAGTAAGGATACACGGAAATCCCTCAATCCCTCGGGATGTTTTCAGTATATACTCATACCTCATACATGTTGTAAGGATTTGTTATTATATCCTTACCACTCGTCTCTGGGGTCCGGTAGCTTTCTCCTAATCGATATCAGGTCGCTCACGTATTGGTTGAACGCGTTCTTTTTCCAGCCCTCTGAGACGGCTTGTTTAGTGTCCTCACTTATATTCTTCGGTAGAACGACCGGTTTTCCCAGTTCACCGGGAGCGTTGTCCGAGCCCGGGGCAGCGATCACGCCGAGCCCTACGGGATGTCAATGATTATAACCAACGCTCTTTCCAAGCGGCAATTATATTGCAATATAATTCGCGCACTTCTTATTGAGCCCAGGCTTAATATTTTAGAAAGTTGAAAAGTAAATGGAATTGAATGAAGTACTTCATGAATCAAAAAATTGTAATCGGAAATAAGTTTAGTGATTTTCCATGAAATAAAATCTGTATGAATCAAAATGACGATTTGGTTAGTAAGATAAATGGCACGTAATGGATGATGAATGAATATATTCAACATCTGCGGTTAATAGGTGTAATGCTTGTGTAAATTAATGTACAGTTGTTAGCTACAACGATCCTCCACCAATACATTCACGACGTGTAATCTAATAGATACATTAAAATCTATTGGGTACGATTAATTATACACTAAAGCCTTAAACCGTTTGAGGAAAATACACGGACGTATAAAGAATCTAAATTAAAGTGTAAAGACCATGGAGTAACAAGCAAATAGAGTAATAATGTGCAACAAATAGGTACTACTTATGCCATGACACTTTTCAATTGGAATTACGCCAGTGCAGTGGGGGATCCAGGATTTTGGTTTGGGAAGGGCTGGACTGGCTAAGGGTAGGCTTTATCAAAGTTACGTAAACACCTTCCTAAAGAAATTAATAATTTGAAACCGAAAGTACCTACTTAAAATGGATTAAGTATGGATAAGTAATGAAATTTGCACTGTAGGTAGTGTAGTATAAAGAAAGTAGGATAATGTCAAGTTTAATTTGAGATTTGTCAGGGGTTGACCCAACTGTTTTCAAGGCCCCCCCCCAGCTTGAGTCCCTTAGCCCGCCCCCCCAATCTGCTACTGAATTACGCCATATGACTTGACGTTGGCGACCCCTTTTGCTTATAGACGGATCCTTCTTTCTCCTGCGTATCTCAAAAATTGTATGTAATTTTAATTTTTGAGAAAAATGTGTGTATTAGAACTCCATTTGATTACTTCTCTATGGTAAAGACTATCAAACAAAGGTCTTTAAAAATTACCTTCATATCCCGCAAGCCGACCGATCCAATCGACCCGCGTTCGTGCTGTGACGGACAAACGCACATTATCATGCAAAATGTCGAAATACAGGAAGCCACTAACAACAAACTCTAACATGCAGATCAATAAATCACGTGAGGGGTGTAAACTATATAAACTTATACATATACCATAACCTTGGACGTGATGTTACTAATTTTCTGTTGTAGTAAAATCGTTCAGTTTTGAAGTAAAGCCGCCTTTGGTTTGGCCACTGGATCGGTAACTTTATTATAGTGATAATGCGTCTAAAATCTGTCACATAGCGTAAATTTTAGGTGCTATACGTAGACATAGCAAGGTTTCTGTCTTAGTGAAATGCACACTCCATCACCAAGAGTTTAAGGTAATAGTGCCCAGTCAAACATAAGCGTCCCGTGCTCAAAATTGGCGGTAAACCTAGTTTCTCCAAACTGCCTTTTATCACCACTATATTGCTTGCTAGAGACTAGATAATGCTAACCAAAAGAAAGTAATAGTGATACACTGTTATAAAACTCTTGGGGAAATGCTATTAGAAATTCATTCTAGTATTCCGTTACGTCTATTCTCATTACCATTTGTATTGTATGTATTAGCCGAAAGACAATCGCGACCGGAGACGTTTCTTGGGGAATGTAAAGACAATACGGAAATATTTATAAATGCAAACAGTAGCACTGATGCCATTATAATTTAAGCGGGATGCTGTTTTCGAAACAAAATAAATAAGAGAAACGAAGAATGCCGAGGTTTATTCTTTCCTTTTAGATCTCGGGGGACACGATCCTCAATTCGATTTCTGCAGAAGATTTCCTTAACGTACACCAAATAAAATGTATCCTTCGTATCTATTTTGTATTCATCAGATTCAGATTTATTTATTGCGAAATTATCGTAAGCGTTATAAGTTAGTTTCAGTGGGTGATACAGTGCAACATCGTGTGAAGCTATTGATATATCTGGTACTTGATTTAACACCTACACCAAGCAAGCTCATGCAGTTTCAAAGCAAAAATAACACTCACCATCAGATAGATTATTGGCGTAGGATTCACTCTTCTTTTTTGTAGATGTGGGCTTCGCCATTTTTAAAGGCTTCGCCTCCGCATCTTCGTATTCCATCGCTGGTGCACCAATAGCGTTTCTTGAACTGCCATTAGTAGTCAATAGTGCGACCATAAACCATATTGCTGTCAGTATGAGCACAGCCTTTAGTATCAACGTCCGCCTCCGTAAGAAAAACATGCTGTAGTATTTCATTTTCGTCTCAACTTATTTCAAGATATAGACTTGATAAAGTTTTATGTTTATTCGATTCACTCAATACATTTTTCAAAACTTCAATATTTTTAGTCTTATCTCCATTAATATCTAGGATGTTTAAATCAAAAAATCTTCTTTATAGAATTTGAGCAATAATGTTTACACTATCTATAATCACAAAAGGGTGACTAGCATAAATAATGAGATATGTCTTCGTGCTTTACAATTGTCACAAGATATGCTTCTTCGATATGACAGTTGCACTGCTAACATTTACTTCACATGACTTTGGTGAATGTTTTGGCTATAACTTCACCTCAGATTGTTTATGTTTGAACACTTTCTTTCTCGTTTTTTGTTTCATTTCCAATCGCTCATTGAGCATGATTTATCGTCCATATTCTTCAGCAAGAGTCCTGGGAACAAAATAGTTGCTTATCAATAACATAATACGCACACTCTATCAAGCAACGTAAATAAAATCCACATAATTTTGATTGATGTTCTTCGTTATAGCTGTATTTATGGCAGGCGATTTTTCGCCAAATCCCCGACGGCAGCTACTGAAAAGGTAATTGTGTCGGAAGGCCCCTTTTAGGGGTTCTCCACCTTGGATACTATGATTAGAAAAAATCAGGATTAGATTGACGTCTTGTCGTAACTGAAGGAGTCATCGTCCATTGAAGGTTTTTATCAAACGATGGGTTAGTTGGGTTGTGAGCGGATAATAAAATACTAATATCGAAGTTAAACACAGATAAATCCTTCGACTACAATATACTAACTAGCGTGCTATTATGATACGAATTCGTATAAAGTGATAGAATGCCGCAAAAATAGACGCAATTCAAACATTAATAATTGGTAGCTTTAAAAAAAAAATTATATTTTTCGGGTGGTTTTGTTTACGATTCCGTAAATGATTCCTATAACGTTCAAAGTGATTGAAGTCCGGTAATCTACATAAAATTGTATTCCAAGAATTATAGAAGACCCACAATGGTCTTAAAGCAACAACATTGATGAAGCTAAAATCGTGAAAGTTTCGCAGCCCTACAAGGAACTAAAGATGTACAATGGTACCCTTTTGAAGTGGAATGAGGGAGGTGGTAGTTTCCACCACACGACTGATGGATTGTTCTGCTTCGTACATTATCGGGGCTAGCTGCCAGTGCCATTTTTCATGTGGTCACACTGGGTCACACTGCTATTTTGTAGGCCAGAACGGCAACACCCGGTGTCGTTTTTGGTGTTAAAAATTGCTTTGAAATAAGTCTATGTCACGGTCTACAGTATTTTAAAGTTTATAAGTACGTGTTTTGAACTAGTAAATTATTTGAGTTTTAATTTTATTTGGGAGTGTATTTTGTGATCCTATTTTGTTCTACTAGTTTTAACGCATGGATTTATTTAAAGCAATGCAAGGCTAAAACTGGAAGTCTATTAAGAAAAACTCAATAAATAACTTACTCAAAATTGTAACTATTTTCGCTTATTTTATGAAATCCTAATAATTCTAAGAATAAGAGTAATTTATATACAAGTGAAATACATATTTTAGTACAATTAAGTAGATTCGAACAATTTATCTCTTTATCCTTATTTTAGTATCACAGAAAGAAATGCAGTAAAAATTTCAATTGGTCTTACGAAGTCAAGAAATGGAAATGAGGATAAAGTACACTTCCTTTAGGTAATCTGACCTCAATTTCCATATTGCTGCACACACTTAACCAGCATTTTATTCAAGTTTTATCTTGAACTTTTTAATTAAACCAAAGATCTTTGCGTCATGTTAGATAGTTACTTTACCTCGTTACTGCGATGTTCTTGCAGGTTCGGAGCTGGTTCGTATCTGTAACAATTACATAAACATTTAAGCTCCAAGATAAGAAGATACGTCAGTGTCGATATATTTAAAGGGGATGCCGAAATACGAGCAATAAATTAGATAAAATCTTTACGGTCTCAAATTTAACGTAAATAGCACTAAATGGCGAAATATCCGAACATCCGAGACGTCTGCTATAATAAATTTGAGGGAACTCCCCCTGGGGGCTTATAGCCATTTGAGCCGAATTGGTATAAATTCAAAAATTCACAGAGATTATTATATGATTCGTATTGGAAACATATTAATATGACGGAGAATTCTTCGTATCCCAAACTCCATAATTAACGTGAATGACTTTATTTTCAAGGTATTCATCTTTGACATATTATACACACACTATCATTTTCATCATCATGATTACAAAAGTCATGACGAAAAAATTTAAGACTTCATTTACATTTGAAATAGGCCTCACCCATAGAAACCAATACAAATGTTTCAGAGCAATGAATTCAAACAACAAATATTCATTGTATTTTAATAAACAATAGATACCTAAATTGTTGTTACCCAATAACTTTATCGACAAGAATAAAGGAAGTTTAAGTTTAGTTAGCTTACCAGCGTTGGGTAATCAGTATTAACGTACTGACACCCAACATTATGATGAGCTGCTGGCCCGTTTGGCACAACTACTGATTTTATTTTATTTTTATTTTCTGTGTTTTTAGCATTTATGTGCCAATAAACTTTATTTCTTTCTTTCTTTATCACGTAATTTCATTTGTCACAGTCAGGATTTTCAGAACCGAGAATAAGTGCTGGAAATTTAAACTAACAATTTGCTAGAGAGTCAGCATTATCCACATTTGGGGTGGCAAGCAGTCCACTGATTGCAGTTGCTAGCATAACGTTTAGATATGCCACATATACTACATACAGTTTGTTCATACGCAATGCAGATCCTTTGGCGAACTTGAAGTGAAAAATACGCATTACGCTTCCATACCATTTTGCGGCACTCAATTTGCATGTAAGCGAATTAATTCTGGGTATAACAGTTTTAGTTGCGGAGTTAAATTTGCTTTTGGATACAGATTCAACATTCAATTAAGGTTTCTATTTGCCGATTAGTCTATTCAATTTATTATCTACTTATAGATATTACATGCGTTCCAATCATGTTGCATTTAGACCTATTAAAATCGCAATGAACATTACATGTACAGAATATGACAGAAGTATTTAAAGACTTAGAGGATAAAAACGATTTTTCAGGTGAAGAAATTAAATGAGCACGAAATACAATTAATTAATACGTAGAACTGAATGGAATTTAACACTGACTTTCCGGGCTAATCTGGATACAATACTAACTTGGTAGAGATTTTTCAGTCTATAAGTGAGTGCTCCTTCACTGTATTTTTCGAACAATCTTATGACAAATTCAATGGAGGGGCGTGCATTTTTAGACTGAAAGATCTCTACGTCCAATGATTTTTTCTTTTAAACTGAACGGCAGATAACTTTAGTATGCTTAATTTTAGTGGACGCCTGAATTTCAGCATCACGGATATCTCGGCTAGATCAGAAGACTTCATTCAGTAAACATGGGTAATGCATTATAATATATGTAGTGCAAGAATTTCGTAGCAATATCGAAAATGCATTTACAGTCAACGTGTTAAAATTAAACCGTATCAACGTAATCCGGATTCAATACTTTATCGATTTTTTATATTACGATAAATCGTTACTTATTGGAATCAAGTTCTCGATCCATGTGCAGAAATGAAGTTCGTTAAACACGTCGACCGTGTTTCCCTCAGTTGTTGGGATTGCATAGAACAATTTTAATTAAATAGTTTACAGCGATGTCACAATATAATAGTGCAATGTTTCAACTAAGCATTTAGAATATTTCGCGGGAGTTTGTAAACCAGTTAGCTACTTTTAGAGCCACAGTTTGAGCGGAAGACCAACTTGCGCAGAGGCAAAAGTAGAGTACCTACAAAATATGATATTATTGACTATTCTATGAAATTACCTATTGAATTACGCGAGTTAGTATATTTTAAATGAAAGTACTGATTCTGTAGCCATATTTACCAAAACAGCATTCAAATTATTTATGAAAGAAGTTCTTTTGAATTGTTTGTTCAATGAGAAAACAAAATGTTGATACTTATCTTTTTACAAAATAACCACTTATGCTATTTTAGTATATTGCAAAGCATTCAAAAACAAATTCTCATCATAAATAGTATAGAAAGTGGGTAGCTTACCTGCTCACAAAATCAATTTAACTGAACCTAGGTACTTCTCAAATCCACACTTTACTGGCCTCACAAGTCGTTGCGTGCGCGCAACCATGACCTAACCGAACTCCGGTGGCTCCCGCCCTCGGGTCACGAGCCGATGTGCAACTGCCAACTACTAATTTACGTCATTACTTCATTCATAATTTTATTGTGAGTGCAATCAGTACTTACTGTGACTGGGTTAAGGAAATTGAAATATAACCGTTTAACTATGGTATTTTGAGGAAATTATAATATGAAGAGATTCATCAAGGCTAGAAGATATACATTACCTAGTCGTAAATTCTAAACTAATGTTATAAAGAGAAAATATTTGAATTTTTGTATGTTTGTTTGTAATGGATAAACACAAAAACTACTGGATCGATTTTAAAAATTATTTCACCGGCAGAATGCTATATTTTCACTGAGTAACATAGGTTATTATAATTTATAAAGATAACACGTGGGCAAAGCCGCTGGCCGAAGCTAGTACAATAATAAAGACAAAAATATTTAAAAAGATAGATGAATTTTGTTTAGTTACTTATTGACTTGTTCCAAAAATACAAACTCACAAAATAAAATCCTGGCAATGTATAAAAAATACCGTAAAATATAAGTAATAAGCTTATGAGAATCACAGGGGGCAAAAACGGATAATCTCCAACCTTCTAACGATCTCTAAGCCCCGATAATCGTAATACGAAAGAGCGATCTATTGCTCGAAACACGATTAATAGATATTTTTGTAAGGAAGATCAGTCCTGATAATAAACCAATTACTCTATACCGAGAAAAAAGATATTAAAAATGGAAGACGGAAGCAAAATCGGCGAGGATTCCGACTAAAACGAAGATAAAATGGCCTAATTTGGCAATCCCTCCCGAGAAATCATTTTCCTTTTTATCTGAGCCGATAGCCCACTGAGTGACGCCTTTCTAGCTGAATGAAATTTTCTAAATTCCGAAATTCAAGTGGTTCGAAAATACGCAGCTCTTTCAATGGGGAAAATGAATATGAACCGTTATCTTAAGCACAGAAGTAGACAATAGCGAGAAAAGATTTTATTATGGTGATCAAAAACGATGGGATAGACGTTGGTGCAATTTTTGTTACACACTCAACATTTGTTTCATCTTTACGAGGCATTAAAACTTTGGTGCCGTTTGGGTCCTTGCAGAGAAAAGAAAATAAAATTATGGGTTATAAAATTTAACAAAAAAGTTTTGCAGTAAACCGAATAACATTCAAATAAGTTGTATTTGTGCTGAACATGTCATTAGTTGCAAATGAATATAGAAAATTTTCTGCCCGTACACTGCTGGACATGCTTGTAAAGTTAACTGCTATTTTTATCACCAAATCTTAGGTAGAGATCACAGTCTATGCAATAGATACCAAAAGATGTTTTAATTTCATAACCTATCTGCAGAGCGATTTGCCTAGTTTTCGATTGATTGATTTTTTATTTACTTCAAGAATTCAAAATCAATTTCATGAAGCCTTTGGAATGCAACGCTGATGGTCTTAATCGGATCGCATTTGACCGGCCCTTCTTTATGGAACAGATGAACATACATACATACCGGTCAAACATATAACCCTCTCCATTATTAGCGCTGCTGTATATACTCTTGAATCAATAATCCCTTATACACCTTTTACGACACCCGAAGGTGAAAAGGGGGTTGCCCATACTTTGCCGGCTACCATACGACAAAACTCCTGACACATTACCTAATAAGTTTTCAATATACTTTTTTCTATCTATACATATAAAAAGACTAATCCTGACTGACAAATTGACTGACTGATCTATCAACGCACAGCATAAACCACTGCGGCTAGAAACTTGAAATTTTTATAGTAGGTTCCTTTTATAAAGTAGACACCCACTAAGAAGACTAGGGTTTTTGAATATTTCACTCTTAAGGGGGTAAAATAAGGAAATAAAGTTTGTATGAAAATCCACCATTTTAAAGTTAAATAAATCCATAAAATTTGGTATTTGACGTATGGAGTTTCGGTTAGAAATAGAGAAACAGGTGTTTCAGAATTATCGAATATTCTACACATAAGGGGGTAAAATAAGGGATGACAGTTTGTCTGGAATTCTGTCATGTTTTAATTAAATCCTTATTATCAACTTCCATGCGAGCAAAGCGTGGGCTGTAGTTAGTCTAAACTAATATTATAAAGAGAAAAAAATTGATATTTTGTACCTATGTTTGTTTGTTTGTAATGGATTAATTCAAAAACTACTGGACTGATTTTAAAAATTCATTCACCAGCAGACTGCTATATTGTCACTGAATAACATAGGCTATAATTTATAAAGATATCGCGGGCGAAGCCGCTGGCGGATGCTATAGTGAAATAATCCGAGTTAAGACCTGCAGGGTAATCACGATGCACACTCGAAATCGGTATCGATTCAATTTTGACAGTTCAACAATGTACATTGCGCAGTATGCTTTTAAAATTATACTGAACGACAATTGGAGCAACGCAATGAACACTGTTGTAGTGTCAAAATTAAGTCGATTCCAATTACGAGCGTTCATCGTGATTAGCTAGCTGAACAGATCACATTCCGGATTTAAATTAATAGTGGAATACTCTACATTAGTATACGCCAAACTTTCGAGTAATGCTGGCGAGAATTGGACTTTTGCGTATAATCTATTACTTGGCCATTCAAAACTTTGACGTTTCCAATAATTTATTGGTAGTTCATAAGTTAATTACTAAGTTGAATCATGATTATGTTGTTTATGATCATTACATGGCGATTCCAAACTTTGAGGTTTCTAATAATTATTTAATAAAGTAATTCAAGCTGGACTTTCCACTGAAAATTCGAACTGCCCGACTGGGGAAGTACCTCCACCTTGCAGAATATCGTAGCCAAATAACACTGCTCTTTTGCAGCGTTGTGTTCCTAACGGTGAGCAAGGTCGCCAGTGCTCCTTGGGGAAGAGGGTCGGGAGTGATGCCCCTGGTGTTGCAAGCGTCCATAGGTTACGGTAACCACTTACCATCAGGTGCTTGTTTCGGGCTCGGGTGACTGTTTACCACTTTGTGGCATAAAAATAATAATTGTACCTATTTTATTTAATCTTGGTAATGTTGTTTATGATAACTACCCAATAAAATAATAATACTGAATTAGAAATAGGAACGTCAAAAAAATGTATTGGAATGATATTTGCGGACAACAGGACCGTTGAACAGCTTACTATATCTATCCTGTACGTTTCATTGACGTGTCCATTATTTAGCAATCGTAGACTTGATACAAATAGTTTTTCTATATTTATAAGCAATTGTAGTATTTGGAAACACCAAACTGTTCTAAAACATAGGTCGACACGCCTTTTTTTCCAGATCACGTCCAACTATATAACTCAAAATCGGTAGATTGTCAGATGACTGCCTTTTAAAAAATCACAAACAAACTACCAAACCAATTTTATTTGCAAACATTACTAACTGATGAGGTATGACGATACACTTCATATTATACGTATAAACTTATGAGATAACCTGAAAATACAATTCTTCATTGAACCACCAAGAATTTCATTAATATGAATACGTATCAGACTGCATTTCTAAAGAAAAATACCTTTTGAAAATCATACTATACACAAGAAAGTCATCAATGTAAATACATACTAAGATTGCATGAGCACCACACAATGTGGACGAACCAACACCGGTCAGGGGTCGCCGACCTCCCCCCGCACTAATCCTCCCGCACCCGCGTCCCTAAGAGTCCTGCTAATGACATTTGCGAGGTTTTAAAGCTATACATACCATCACGCCCCGGCTTTGCGATTAAGTGCCTTTTTTCTTTCTATTACTGCATAGGTACTGCATGAACAGTGAATTGTTGAACAAAAATGAATTTCATTTGCACACTACCTTTTAGCATTCCATTAGCTATTGCGATGGCCTTTTTGAAACAGTTTTGTGCAAGTTTCCGCAAACAAAATTACAAAATATATATTTTATCATTTTTAATTGTTAATAATTAATGTAGTTAAGTATATATTTAAGTTTAAAGTAAATGCTCTAACGTCTTTTAAAATACAAATATCGAAAATTATGTTATTACATTTAAAACGTAATAATTATTTGAATATGCTCAGTAATTAAAATGTCATTTGCGTGTATTTACTTTCCACAGCCATCTACTGAAGTGGCATTTTCTTTACCAAACACATAACTAAGATTACGAATAATTACAAATATACTCTAGTTGAACTTTATCATTATAATCTTCTTCTTCATTCTTTTTTTTAAACATTGCCCCTGACCCTCACCCTTGTCATAATGATGGCTGGCTGTTGAATTACCATTACAAATAATGATAAACTTTGCTACGATTACGAAGCAATGATTGCATGCTGAGTTGAATTTGAGAATCGATTAATTTGCAATTGAAATGCGTTTCTAGTAATTTGGTTCATTCTCTCTCATTTGGATAATGAATACCTACTTGTTATCTACTTAAATCGTTATGGGTATCACTTTGTAGGTTTGCAGAAAGTACGTCTGAAGTTAATGAGGATTATGACTGTGTCAATTATTATACTGAGATGGGGGCCAGTTTTGGTCTCGTCCAAATGTCGTTCATTTGTTGCTGTTGAGTCCAGAATAAAACAGTTTTCTCTTTCTTTCTTTAATTTAAAAGCGTTGATTGATTACTTTTACTGACTTAAGTAGAACAATACTGCTAAATAAAAACATACAGCAGCTATCAAGATATCATAAATGAAGCTGACACAATGCTAGTCACAATAAAAAGCAAAGATGCGTATAAAAAGGCGTGAGATATCGTTTCATAAGATCTCTGGTATGAAGAACTATGGCATAGCGTTATCATAGCTTGTTGAACTTTGTTACATGTTTACCGGCACTTAACAATAAATAGTTAGGTATATGTGAAGATAGAAATGAATTGTAACTAGTTTTTAAAATAATCCAACAAGTAAAACCTTCGAAACATACTCGTAATAAGGAATTAAAAGCTTTACAATAAATTAACGAAAGCAAAACACCCGATCTCCAAAAAAATCTTGATGTAAGGCATCAAGATCTTCGTCATTATCACCGTGATCGTCTGCGTACCAAAATAATGATTTATACAAAAAGCAGCTACAGCTCAAAATAACACAGTGTTCTGTGAACTACAGTGAACTTAAAGTAAGAATACTTAATATTTAAACCAGATGCGGAAGTCATTTTTTTTTAAACTTCACTCCTCACTTGAAGAATCCAATAAATTTTCTTCCTTTCAGTATATAGGTCATACAAATATTTGTTCAACTAGTTCCAAAGCTAATCGCTTGGCGACTGCGCAAATCGTGTCGTTAATCAGAAGTACCTACTCCTTTATTCCTAAAGAATAATAAATAATGTTATCTACACTTTACAGTTCATAACATTAAACGAGAGAATATTTTTAGCAAAACAAATTATTAAAAGCAACAAAATATTTTTTATCAACTGATGTATGGTTGGCTACACAAAACATTAACCTAAAAGTTACACTTCATGCGTCCTTAACAAATGGCACTTCAAGGAATAGACAAAGGTATAAAAGTAGCTAAGTTGATCCTTTTATCAGGACAAATAGTTCACATGTACGAGTATGTTTTCTTTATCTCGACGTAGAGTATTAGGTCGATTAGGTCCCACTTTTTCACTAAAATGTACTCTTTTCTTGACATTATCGGTCCTAGGTAGTGTCTGGTGGCTCTAGTGTTCTTGGATGTTTAACAATGTTGGACAGTAAGATAGTTTTGGGACTTATTTATTTTACAAAGAATCTAGGCTTATACCAGGTTTATCTTTGGAAAAAAACAACGCTTAGGTAGAGAGTGCTCGCAACGCGACCCAAGCTTAGATTTTTTATGAGTGAATGCGCTCTCACTATTTAGGGCAATTCTGACAATTGCGCAAGCGCAGTTGTTTTCTTTTTTACTCCTTTTTATGTCCACTCACACAATAGCATAAAATTAGACGCTTATGTCTTTGCGAGACCACAAAATAAATGATTTATAGTCAAAATTTCAAAAAATAATAATTTGTATTGTATTTTAGGTTATTAAATTACTGCACTGAACCCCTTGATACCTTTATCCCGCCAAGTAACGTATAGTACAGACAAGAGAAAATCTATTGGTCCCGGTTGCTGGCAACCGTTCGCAGCTTCATGAGAGAATAATTCATAACCCGATGCTTATAATATTATTTTCATTACTCATATCAAGATGATACCATCGTATCATCTTAATTAATTTGTAGAAGACATGTCCATGGGATAAGTATACAAATTTAGCACAAACCTAGACTTACAAAATAATCTATTGACATTATACTCCTGTGTTCAATATTCCCATCACGTTAGTACGACATGCGTAGACTTTGCGTTAAAATATTCATATTACTTTATCCCTACGTGAGAATGTTGACACTTGTTTTTTTTTTATAACTTAGTATAACATAAGTAATTCACGAAAGAAAGGACCTTTACGTGATAAAGTTATAGCTTTTAATTATGCATATTGAACGTTTAAATTTCAATGCCCTCTTTAAATATAAGTTGACGATACGGTTGGCGCAGTGGCTAAGCGATTAGATTTCTACGCTACGTGCCGCGGGGTCGATCCCCGCACGGAGGAATAATTTGTATGATCTACAGATAGTTGTTCCGGATCTGGGTGTGTGTGCATGTGAAATGTATGTTTGTAAACTGTACCCTCGATACAGGAGAAATAGGAGAGAGGAGCAACGTTTCTAAAAATAATAATAAACAACGGTACCTATACATATATTAATCCTACCCATACTTACCCTATGCAAATTTTAAAGTAGTTAGACAGTAATGAAATAATTATTAGAATAAATCCAGCCCATTACAGTCCCACTCATAGGTATGGGTCTCTTCTCGGAATGAGAAGGGTTTGACCTTAGTCCACCACGCTGGTCTAGTTCTGAGTTGATGGAATACACACAACATCAAGGAATTTATGAGGTCCTCTTAGGTGTGCAGGTTTCTTCACGATGTTTTCCTTCACCGTTAATGCATGTGATAATCAGATTGCGATCCGTGCATAATTTCGAAAAGTCAGAGGTGCGGACTGGGTTCGAACTCAGACCCTCCTGCATGGAAGGCAAACGTTCAACCGCTAGGCTATCGCCGTGTATGAAATCATTATGTATATCAAATATAAAACTTGATTCCAGTGTGCTAATTTAGGGTTGACACAAAAAAATTCACATTGCGACAAAGGTCAGTTGTTCTGTTTCTGCCAGTGCATAGTGCATACCTATGTTTTTTTTCATTTGGAAGAATATTTTTCATATCGTTCTTCGAAGTTAAGATTTGATGCTAAGGAAATAACATTTGCAGTTGATTAATGATCGGAAACTTCTAGTTATCCATTAATTCTGAGTTATAGATGAATACTAACCAATAATGGACTTTACCGTTTTTGTTAATAAATATACTTAATGTGAGAAAATATATACCCAATTTTTTTACACGGGTTCATATTTATAGCGCCATAATCCGTGACATAAACACATACGGTGTATATGGGCGGGTATCGTTACCAACTTTTACCACTGGGGTGTTATAAATTAACACCGCGAATAAAGTTCCTCCATTGTTGGCCGAATGCGTGCGAATTTGTAAAAATTCAAACGGTAAAGTGACTACTTTATTTTTTAATGGGAAATTAATTAATGAAGTATTGTCACGTTATTTGGCTGAATGACTTTAATAAAATTAGTTTTGATAAATGTACCAGGACTGAAATTTCGATATCGATGTCGAAATGACATTGTGAATTTTTAGACTAATATTATATAGGTACAATAACGTAACGTATTAAAAAAAGAAAAAAAAAAAAAGAAAAAAAAAAGAATATAGGTACCAGATGAAAACCAGCGTCAAGCTCTTTCTAGTGCCTGACATTAAGCTGATCTGGAGACCTATTTGGTCCAACTTTGAGACACATACCTACCCATGAAGTTTTTGTTCTTTTTATTTACTTTTATGCCATTCTCTTCCTTCATGTGTTTTCTTTAAGCGTTAGTTCTGTATGTTGTGTCTCATTCTGTTGTGTCCAAATAAATGTTTATCCTATTCTATTCTAATACAATGCGGTATCTCCACTTTCATGCAATTTTAGCATTAAATCACTCTTTTTTCCCAACAAAAATATTCTCATATTAGCGCCAATGTTGTACCGAGCCATATCTATACGAACATGTGTTGACAGCACTCGATTTCCACCACATAAGGAAAAACTACTAAAGCGACGCGCTCCATAAAGTTAGACAAGCGAGAAGCGAACAGTATTTATACGAAAGCAATACAAATAAATTCGAGAACATCCCTATTTAGAGCACGTTCTAAAGTCACGCACTTCCCGACCGCAACGTGTTTAATGCATTCGCTATAAATGTGACTACCGGTCTCTGCCCCTGACAACACTTAAATTACTTTTCTCTCCAGCGATTTTTATTTGTTCTACGTCAGGACTTAGATGGGAAAATGTACGCGAAACAAAAACTAATAGAGCGTTGTTTTGTTGTATATTTTTTGCCAGCAGTACTAGTTTTCTTGGGTCCAATGATTTACGAGGAGATTTTGTTATTAGGTTTCGCACGGCAATGTTTGAAGTTTTTACTGGTTCTCATCTCCGTAACGTGTTTGCTTAAAAGGTTTTTGCGTAGTAAAATCAGTTGTTCGGTTAAAACAGGGATTGTTGTACATTTTTAATGACAACTTATTATTTTTTGTTGATATTTATGATCTTCTCTCTCTGCCTAAATGACCTTTGGTTCGGTCGTGCCAATGGGCAGACAAAATGCCATGACTATAATGCACTTCACGTAACTAATACTTGTTTTTATGTAATAGGCTACATAAAATGTTTTACTACTGTCTCAGCGTGAAAGGCGAGATGTAACTATCGAAGGCGTACAAGATTAAACAAAGTAGAAAACCGAGAAAGACTGTGTCGCATGTAGGATTTTAGCTTCAACAACAGTATAACAACGCGATTTTATTGTTGGTATCAAAGAATATGGAGATTTCTAGCGAGCTGGCTTTGTTCTCAATATTTACTAAGCCAGTCAAGATCGGGAATATCAATGAGCTTTATCTGTAGTAACAAGTTACATAAATATTATATTTTTTTAGTTTTTACTTAAACATTTGTTTGCAAAACTACCTAATATATAACGGTTCCCTATTCTCCACATACCTACACCAGGAGCTAGGCAATTTTAATTAAACAAAGTACCACAACAATAATTTTTCATGGCTGCATTAAGTTAATTGAGAATATTTTTATTTTACGCGAGTAATGAGACCCTGTTTCACGATGGGACACACATTGGCTAACAGGCGTATTCATTAATTGAAACAGTATCCTCGGTAATATTGCAAAACCGGCCCGCTGTCGCAATGAACGCCCTTGGCATTATTAAGCGTGCGTGGTACAAAAATGGACCGAGTGCCAGTTTTGCGTGTTGCAAGGACTCGAACTGGGGTAGATGCTATACAAGTTGATGATACTCAAGTTACGATAGAAAGAAGAAAATGTAATTTATTCAACACAACACATGAATCTTATAAGAAACATTAATAATAGACGAAAAATAGTAAAAAAAAAAAAACTTCACAAAAAAAAACTTCACAGCTGTTTGAAAGGTTTGCTGCGTTGGTCGGCAACACTGCAGCGCTTATTTTCAGCAGAAGCCTCATTGAGGTGACGATGTTATGATAGGTAGGTTGCATCTTAACCTACGTACTAAGTTTTTGCTATGTTGATGTTTACCATTGTTTGGACCTTGCTCGGAAAATTTTCATTGTGTTACGCTTACGAGTAAGTTAAGGTTCAATATTTAAACCGTAGGTTACAAAAGAAAAACACGGAAGCGAATGTTTAATACCATAAGTACGAGGAATCATTGGTAACAAAAACATACCTACCTACGTAAATCCTTGAAAATGTTTGGTCGTTTTTTACTATACTTACCAAATTATTTCGTGTAATTAGTGACTGTATGATAATTGATAACCCATATTATTAGGAGGCTTTTATTTTAAAACCAAGCTAAAGCTGTTTGTATTTTTGTGGTCTGCACATACTCTGAATACTTTCAAAGCAATATTGATAATCTGAATTCCATATCTCAACATTATATGGGTATGAGTTGAGTTCCCTTCATTATCGTTGAGCTTAGTGATATTGACGCATGCGTCAGGCTCGTGAACACCCGTCTGTCGGGATTGGACAGCTTGTAACTGCCATGCCCGTCTTATTCAGAAGTAAATCATTATTATCCTATTCTTATTTTTATTCACATTACATTACATTATTTTCGTAGGTCTTACCACATTGTATAATTCAATATTGTAGTCTATTATTTTAAAAGAGTTTCCATGTAGTTTCTTGCCGGATCGTCTCAAAATAACGTACTATTTGGAATCCCGCACCTAAAGTTTCGATATTTCCTAAGTGCCTGTATCTGGTTTACATGAAATAAAGATATATTCTATTAATTTTCTTGTTTTGATAATTAGATTAATGATGAAATTTGAATAGTGTAACAATTAATATAGGTACTATTCTACAACTGTCGAGTTCTGCAGCTTTATTATATGAGCGCAAATGTACCTGTAACCTATTTGCCTCAATTAGCTCTGACACCCAACACGTAAGCAGATTATCCACTGCATATTTTCCTTTCTTTTCTTTTAACACATAATCATGCAAATACAAAACTTTATCACCTCGTCTCTCTAACAATAAACGCGAAATAATCACTTCATTTAAATTCAACTGAGCACACTTATGTCAATAAAGTTGATTGCACACTTTGCTCCTGTATGCATCAGTCAACAATGTACAAAATTCTTTGTCGCAAATGACGCTGTGCGGTTCGACGGTTTAATGTGACCGCAACTTAACCGCAACGAATTGCCACCAGCGCAGGGCTGGCAGAAGCTTAATTGAGCTGTATTGCACTACGATACAGGGTTGCCTCTAAATAGCGCAGTTAAACGTTTAACAGGGACACTTTATACTGGTTTTTCGTTGCTAATAGCATTCTAGTATAAAACTTTGAAATAAAATTCAGTGTTCAGGGAAATTGAACGTGTTTAGAGTTTTTTCGCTTGGACCCTCTATTACAGTTCCAACGTAATGGCATAATAAAATTTAAACTATTTACTTCACTTATTAGTTCGTGTTTGAGTTTTATACCTAGATATTAATTATATATCTACTAATTAGCACATAACAGAGATACATTATGCTATCATGCTATACCACTCAATGTATTTTAATAATTTATCTATACCTATAAGGTTCAACCTTTCTAGTCCCGATCCTTTATGGGGTTATTGTACTTATCATTATGAATAACTTTTACAGTGGGACCAACACTGAAATCGCGAAAAAAGAAACAAACAGGTATTCCATACAATTCTGCCCCCGATAAAAGAAAAGACGCATCTAACATTTTTTCCAGATTTGAGTTATATACATTGCCGGAATCAGAAAAAAAAGGCGCATCTGCCTGTATTTTTAATATTTTTCTAACTGCCTCCAGTGCGGTTTTAGCACAACAAAATAGGGCGCTTCTGTTTATTTTTTTACACCCGATTGAAGATGAAAAGACGAATTTATGTGAAACTTAATTAAAAAGTCGCATTTATGTAGATAATGTCCTTATACTTTATAGTTTTTTTTTTAGTTCAGTAATATAAAAGGCGCATATTGGTCCCTATTTCTAAGATGAAGTTAATAAGACGCAAATAAGCATTTGCGTCTAACGCACTAATAAAAAACTGCTTTCACATTAAGAAAAAAAGACCACATCTGACCACTTACGCCCTATTTACTTCGTAAAATTGTTTTAGCATAGGCGCAATTGCCATAAGCGTCTTTATACGTTACGTTGTATAAAGAAATACAATATGATACTTAATAAAAAAGGCGCATGTGTGCAGAAACGTCCTTTTTTCCTAGAATTGTGAATCAAGCGAAGATTGCGCGGGGGTCGGGCGGGGTATATTTAGTACGGCGCCTGACCAGTTTCTATTTCAGTTGCGTCCGAGTAGGTTGTAGGAGCACCACGTGTCCCGGTCGCGCAATTTTTCGCAGCGTGATTCTGGATAGCATCCTCCACTTCAGTAATCAATATATTTGGTTCTTCCGAATGATTATCCCATCTTCGCTCCATGGAGTACCTCTCATCATCCCGATACAACTCATAACAGTCCTCCATCTTTCTAGAACCAAATCCAGATCTGTAAGAGCATTACCTTTACTCTCATATATTATCCAGTTTCTCGGTTTGAAAGATCCAGTAAGTTGTTTAACTTTCATAAAGAGATCTTGGAGATTGGGAGATGGTATCGAAAGAGTGGATGCAGCACGTAATTTAGGCCTTGTCACAGATCCAGAACTTAGATTTGAAGCTCACATTAATAGCGTAGTAAGGAACTGTTTTCCAATTAAAATTTCTGTCAATAGTTAGGCCTTAATATTTAAATGTGTCAACATATTCTAGTTTAATACAGCTGCAATTGCTTTTGTTGCTATGCAGACATCCATATGTATGTCCTATTACGGCAAGATTTACGAGTAGTTTGTTTATAGCTTTAGCACGTTGATTGTATGGCGAGTGTATATGCATGCATTTGGTTTTTGCTAAATTTAATATAATGCCGTTGTCATGTGCCCACTTGGTAATACTTTCGAAGTCTTCTTGTACGTACCTTTGTACCTCCAATATATCTTTCGATGCATAAGCAAGACACATGTCGTCTGCGTACATATACACTCGACACTTGGCACTTGATGGCACTGCGATACCCGTAAGTGACAAAGTGAAGAACTTGGGTATATATATTGATAAGACCTTTTCCTGGAGACCTCAAATACAGGAAGTCAGTCGCAAAATGTATGCCTCTGCTGGGTCGTTGAGAAGATTGCGCAACTTTCTCCCAACTGCCACCAAAATTGCACTTGCGCAATCACTTCTCCTATCTATCCTTGACTACGCCGATACCAGCTATCTTGATCTCACAGAGGATCTACTTGATAAGCTTGAACGCCTTCAAAATTTCTGTATTAGATTCATATTTGGTTTGCGTAAATATGATCATGTCTCTGAATTTCGTACTAAGCTCAAGTGGCTTCCAATACGCCATCGCCGGAATGCTCATATTATTTATCTTCTATACAATATTTTGTACAGTCCCAATACTCCCATCTATCTTAAAGAACGTTTCAAGTTCCTTCATGACACACATTCGCGTTCCCTGAGGTCATCGGAAAGTCTAACCCTGAAGATGCCTGCGCATTCTACAGGCTTTTATGACAAATCTTTTAGTGTTCAAGCTGTTCGACTTTGGAATGCACTGCCTCTTTCAATAAGACGTGCTCAATCCCTGCCAACATTTAAAACACTGGTAAAGAACACTATTTATCTTTTTATTGTATCTCTTCAGACTTGAATATCATAATGTGTGTGTTAGGTTTATATTTATTGTTATATTATATATATATGTATTAGGTATTTAATATATTTATTTGTGTTTAATATAAATTCTATTGTTAATTAGCTTATGCTACACCGCGAGCTACCCTCGTTATTTTTTACAATGCTGTACTGTCCATCCAAAGGTTGTCTGTAAGAAATCGCCGATTGCGATAAGACCGCCCATAGTACAATCTTAAATGATTAGTTGTAATTATTATGTCAATTGCTCCTTTTTTATCAGGTGTACAATAAAGAGTATTTCTATTCTATTCTATTCTACCATTTTTCTACCTCATTACCATAAATAGATATCTAATTTCCGTTTGTGTTAACACAAAAAGAAATTGGTGTTAAAATATTGATGTTTGTGTTTGTTTGTTTTTTTTTTCAAAAAAAACAAACAAACAATCTTCAAAACTAAAAGTCTGATTACTGTCCCTTTCTTATATTTCACTTTTCATCATTAAACACTTTCAAAAAACATATAAAGAACATGATTAGGCACAGTTATTTGACTATTCTCCAAAAGATCATAATATGCACGAAATGAAATATTCACCCAATACATAGTTCTGATTTTCATTATAATTTATTGTGCCGTGGATAGTATTTTTGTTTCTGTGGGTCAAGAGTTTAAAATAAATACTTGACTATATCAATTGTGTTTTATTTACAAATAATAAATTAGGCTATGGCTTATATGATAACCACGAACCTACTGTACGATTTCGGATATATTACCTTAGATAAAAGGATTATTAAATAATTTTATAAACATTTTATCTAAGCCAAGGGTTATTTACATACTTTCTAATTCTTAAGAAAAAAGGCGGAAATACCTATATGCGCCCATTTCTGTTAAAATCATATACATACTAGATAGATAAATTAAATACTTAGAAGAAAAGTACAGCTAAAAGCGTTTGAAATTTAAAGGACGCATCTAGCCATTTATGTCCATTCAATTAAGTATGTAATATTTTTCTTCATTTTTTATGCTAAGATGAAACAGTTTTTTCATTATTTTTATTATAATAATTTAAGAAATTCATATTATTTATGAAACCAACTTAAAGCCTATTATAGTGGGCATTATTTTCAACTTTAAGTATGTAAATATTTTAATTTACTCGAAGACAGCAAACTATTTCCCGTTTCATTCATTAAAACATTTATTTCTCCATTTTTACATTTTGTTAGATACGTCTTTTTTTTTATCGGGGGCAGAATTAATTGAACATTACTCCACTAAATGTATGGAACAGCAGATTTTTTTTTCGCATTTTCTGGTTTGATTCCATAGTGGAAGGTGTTCAAAATTATGAGTTCAATAACCTCTTATAGGGATCGGGACTAGAAATGTCGAACTTTAGTCATAATACATCTACACCTCAGCTGACAATTGCAGATATAACTCTCAGTATACACGTTTATACACGTAACGCTATTCAACACCTCGCCATTTCTTTTACATGTTTTATTCTTTTATTTTTTGTTACTTTATCTTTAAAATTGTTTTTGTGCTGTGTCAAATAAATACTTTTTTCTTTCTTTCTTTCTTTCTTTCAACAAATCTCAGCGTTTTATCTCAAGACCACATGATAAAAACAAAAACGTCCTCGCTACACTCAAAATTGTTCCCTCAAGTATCAAATAAACCTCTTTATTTACGATCAATGTTATGAGAATCTCGTGCTCACACCAGAGAGGTTATTAAAAAGTTCGTAATAATAAATTTTCTATTCATGAAAACGGTCACATGTCACTCGAATAAAATAAAATGCTGTTTATAAGCCACAAGAAAGAAATTTACAGAGGCAGCCGCAAAAATTTATAACCTGCTTTTAATATTTTACACTGCAGTGAAGAGATACCGACCTTCAGGCCTTAGGCAAGATAAACAGCTCTTAGATGGGAGAAGATGATATTTTACTCGATTACAGCGTAACCAAAACATAATATTTTGTAAGCATTTTCGGTTTACCCGATTTTAGAAGATTGCTTCGTATGATGAGATTTAACAAGATAAGAAAAAGGAGTGAATTTATTTTACATTAAAGTTGATTTAAATTAAAATTCTATACCTACATCTTGAATGTTTTACTTTCATTTATATTAAAAAAAGCTTTTTTATGTCTCATATCTTATTATAGATACTCATTAAAAGAATGGAATTTTTTGTTTAAATTCTCTGTAGCATTACTCCAAGGTGTATTACAATAATTTTCAATAAGTATAGGTACTTTCAAATGTTCCTTTGTATACGGGAAAAGATCCCAGAAGATATTTCCTAAAAATCACTTTATATACAAAAGAAACTTGAGTCATAACTAAATATTCAATAATCCAAACAAAAACACAACAAAATAAATAAATAAACAAAACACCTGCAGACAATATTCCATTAAAACACTTCCTGCTACCATTGAAAGAGTCGTTCAAATCATGCACCCATCAAAATCGTGATTTGAGGCGATCGTGACGCACGGAGCCATTCGCATGGAGCTCATCAGCCAAGGTCACGGCTCGTCTGCACACGAGGCCGTCACCGCAGACAGCCTCACCAATCACGATGCACATCCATTTAAATAAATAAATTACTTAACATCTGATTAAGTGATCTCACATCAATTAAACGCAGCCAGTCGGTTAGTATGTCAATAACGCATTAAAGAATTCTACAGCATACCTACTTCTTTTTTTTATTATTTTTTTATTATAGGTGGCAAACGCGCGTGCGGTTCACTTGATGGTAAGTGAGCACCGCCGCCCGCGGATATTCATATCCGCAACACCAGAGAACCGGGTTCGGGAAAACCTCTGATGGTACCTAGTTAATTCCACAGTTCCATGGTGCGTGGCAAAAACTGACGCATGAATCGTACAGTAGTGGACCACATACCGTCAAGATAATGGAGGTGGAATCTGGATTTGAATTTGATACGGTATTGAAAAGCAGCGGCTGGAATTAAATCGAACAATTCCTCGGAGCACTCTCCATTATTGAGGCGATAGGCGCATACTCAAAGTAATCCCTTAATCGCCTATCAGAAAACTCATGGGAAGATTGCTACCAGAATTTTCTCGATGATCACTGACTTATCACTTAGGCCAGTTTGACGGCACTCCATTTTATAAGAACTGTCCAGTCATGGGTCTATAGGTACTAGACTAGCAAGCGTGATTGAATTCTAGACTTGGTATTGTATCAGATAAACGTAGCATTTGAAATAGATTTCAATTTTGATGTACCCACGATAAAATGTCGTAACCTTACCTGTGATCACAGGCGTGAAGGTTATGTTAAGTAAATCACTTAACATTTAATTAGATGAGTCATTTGTAATTACGAGATCAGAATGTAAGGCGTGACTTGTGTGAATAACTAAGTACCAAAAAGTCTTGGCATCCTCAACTCATTCCAGTCACGGAAAATGTAAAGTTACTTAACTAAATTGTATCCATCTTGAACAATAACGATTATGATTCACGTGGTACTTATACAGTTAGACGTTAGTTACTGCCATTACCAAATCCTTATACGCCTTTAGAATTGATTAATCGTAAGGGACTCCTATTAAAGTGAATTGTGCTACTTACAAAACAGAAGTTGTCAAATTTATTTCTAAATTGACATATTGTTTGAACTTGTTTATTATAGTAAAGAATTTACTTATACGTCATGTTTTCTTACTGTTGGAATTATTTTGCACGTAAAATTTTAGAGCACTACTACTGAGTATCTTTAAAAATAGTTTTAAACAACAAACACTAAGAGGTCCTAAATAGCACTTTCGTGCTTTAGAGCATCTCAGAGCAGAGCTGGAACAAAAGCAAATCTTGGGAGTGAGCTTGAAGTAACATTACCCAGAAGACAGATTATATCACATTACAAAACTTGCTCAAACTATTTTTAAAACAAAAACGAATAAGTGCAGGTCTTTGCACGGTACGTATTCAGTACTGTATCCGATAAAGCTGGTCTCTATAAAATATGAACACCATTTCGAATTGGAACTTTTAATTTCTTTGTTTATCCACCCGTTTCCACAGATAGGCTGTATAGTGCACAACTGGAATTTAATATCTGCAAGATCAACTGTGTACAATAAAGCATATTTAAATTACAAAGTAGGTAATAATGAACTGCAGATTATAACAGAATGTTGTGATACGAAACAATAAAAAATACACCTACATTGGTAAACAAATAAAAACATCTAAGACAACAAAAATAAACCAAAACGAGGAAACAAACGATCATCATCAACCCACAACTAATAACATTCCTATGATTTACGACGGCATTTAATCCTTGGAGGAATACCTAAAACTTCGTATCTCAGCACATAATAATAATGATAAATCACAATACCATGACGTCTGTATCAACTGAAATGTTCGTACTAACATGGCCGCTAGTGAGAATAGTACACCAGGGACCAATATTTGGACCATAACAACAATATCGCATCGGTGAAGCATTTTGTATAAAAACAAGCAATAAATATCGCTTGTCCGTATCCATTGACGGTTTTATATTCATTGCGGATGTGATTAAACGGTCTGATGTCAAATTTGGCTTTCATAAATTTAAATCACAAATTAGTATACGAATCACATTTCGAGCATCATCAAGATTAATGTTTGGCTCTGTCTGTAGTATTTATAATTATATAAGACGGATTAAACGTGTAATTGATTTTCATATATTTACTATCAATATTTCATTCAATAAAGTGAATATTTATTTTATTTTATACATGTTTCGTTCATCCTAAAAGATTTCTGTATTCATTGACTGTTTTCCATTGTTTGATTATAAACTCATTTATTGCATCTAATTATTATTTTTTATCTTTTTTATTATGTTTATCAGTTCCTCTCCGGAAATCGAGGTTGAATGCACTGTCATTCACATTATTGTCCAATTACACACTGAGTTTAATGCGAACCAAATATCCATCTAGCATCTACTCTTGCATTTGCACCAAAATCCATAAGTATTAAGTCACATAGCAATCTACAGGGCAATCAGTTCAGTAGAGCAAGCTGGCCACAAACGGTCCCAGTGCAAACCGTTGCAGTAACTACTGTCGGTTGCTATCGTTCGCAACGCGATTAGCAGTTAAACGCGTCTGCAGTAGCGGTGCTTTCAACATGTACAACTTTTATGGCACTACTCTATCATGATCTTCCATTTCGTTTCAGCTTCAAAGTTTAAAAGCTCTTTGATATCTGGTCACGTAACACATTAAGAATCATCAGAATCGTTAGACGGCCTTGGGGCAATTTTATAGATTTCTCCGGTATTATACCGTTTGATTACAGTGAATCGAATTTTGATTTCATAATCTTTTAACATAATTTTGCTAAAGATGTTATCAGATGTTTCTAGGAAAATATAAGCATCATACATTATGTTACTTAAAACCTTGTAAGCTTTATCCTTATATTTTTTTGTTAACAATAATCCTGCACAGGCTCACAATATTTTCCCAATTTATTTTTCGAATTGTTGAGTTATTTGGAGGACAATAAAGAATTTAATAGGAATATTATTCGTCGAATAAAATGATGATAGATGACGAATGCTTATGCATACATTAGCTTATCAAAGTTAAAATCACAAAACAAAATTCCAATGTAATAAAACAGTCGGTACGGTAGTAATGGAATAAGCACTGGCATCCTGCAGGGGCCGATGACCTTGTCTTGTATCAGACACGTGATTTTGTACTTGCTTATCTTCACGCTATTTTCCAATATAGTCGGGGCAGACGGACAGACTTTAAGTATCCTTGACGTCCGATGCATCCGTGTCAGCTATAATGGCACTTTCATGAAACGATGCGAATTGTCGGGCTGATTCAATTTAATGAAATCCGCGGCTTTAACGTGTAATGATGGGTGTTTACCAATTAGTTTAGGACTAGCTAATTACGGGATTAATGATAAGATCGACCCTGACGAAGAAAAGACTAGGAACATCGTAGAATTATTTAAATACTAGAAGGCTACCTACCTACTTTTAAAGAAGCATCTTGCCTTGTTAAAGAAAAACATAAAACTAGTCTTTATAATGTCACTTGACAAAGAATTTTAAAAATAAACTTCAATGTTAAGCAATAATGCATTGGATTTTAACCTTTTCCAAAAATGTCTTTCCAATCATTTAACTTAACAGAAATGGCACTATCAATCGAACTGACTGTATATTATTTGGAATTAAACGCTTCAATAGAAATGAAAGGGGTTAATTAATTATTAATTTACCCCTTTCATTTCTACAGATTTTTTTTGACATTAGTTTTGATTTGCCAGTATGTTATTTGGTACTGAAATCTGGCTTATCTTAGTATAACGTTACGAAAAGCTATATCCCATACTTTCATATCAGATAGATATCATCCAGGAAAATAATTACCTATACGCTGATTATAATCAATTTATCCGTGTCCAATATTAAAATAATTACCTATAATTATATTTTCAGTCGTATAGAGATCAAACCATGAGAAGTAGTTAACTATAGACCCAATTCAATACCATTGGCTAGCTACCGTATTAAGGTAACATACCGAAAGATGACCAAGACTACCTTTTGACCTTCAATTATAAACATATCAAAATATCTACTCTATCAAGGACAGAAATGGGTTGGTAATCGAAAATCCTGGGTACATTATTGGATAGTTCCATTAAATTTATCAGCAATCTCAATCGAAGGGTCACTATTACCGACAATAATGTACGTAGTAATGATTATAGGGCTTTCAGATTCGGACCCGTCCCTCTCAAATGGAGTTCGGCGTCGGGTCAATTGATTAAATCCGTAGCCGATCCGATTCTACTCACAATAGCTGAATTAATGAAGAAAGAAATTTTTCATTAATTGAATATTATATAATTTTCTTTTTCAACTAGAATTTATTGAATGAAGTCAGCAACTCACCTTTACTGAGCAGCCAGTCAAAAGATGGAAATCTGTCAAAAAATAAAACAGTATATTTAATTCTGCTCGTTAAAAATATTTAATATCGTTAGCAAAAATATACTCTGCACGAACTAAATAATTATGTTTAAAATGTCGCAACAGCGGACACGATCCCAATTATAAAAACAACGGTAGCCATGTTGGCACGGCCAAAAATCATAGAGCACTCAAAGAACGATCTCATAAGACCCTTGACATACACAACTCGTTTTAGAGTCGTACCTAGCCGTTCGCTCGGAGATCGCTCGGGTCTCGAGAGTCCTCGCCATTCCTCGTTACGGCGGGGCCCATTAGACCAGGGGGCGCAAACCGCGCCACGATTTTAGTTTCCGACCCAACGCGCCCCGAAGCACTTATATCCGCACATATCCGCCTATATCCGCCCCTTAATAAGGGAGTCGGCGCCTAATTGACTTAACATTGGATTAATAACGGTTTAGGACTGAAATATGTTTACCGATGAATATTATGCTGGTTCGGTTTTGACTGGCAGGCTTTTTACTTGAAATTAATTTGCTTTCGCAATTTAATAAAACAGAGTAAATGTGTACTGACTTTAGTCTTTATTTTTTACAAATTATTGAAAAATAATACTGACATTAATTAATGCATCTTTCCAAAGAATGTGCAAAAAACCACGTTTTCAATTCACAGTTCAAGTGAATTCAACTAAAGAACACGATTGAGAACACTCATTAAATATAAGAAACTTTTGAGCAAACTCTGGGTTTTCAACACTTAGGTAGTTTTTAATTGATCACCAGTCATTGAATAGTGGAGCAAGTTTGCGACGACGAGGACACGTCCGTCGGTGAGACTGTAATAAAAGGCTTTCGAGATTCACCTGGAGTTGGGAACAGTCGTGTAAGCGGTTCATATAACTTTACTATGTGTTAGTAAGTGAAAACTTTGTGTTTATTTAAGCCGTTCATTTTTTTTTTCATATTTCTCTCTTACATGCGAACCAATACCTATATGACTTATTTGAATTGGAATTGTTTTTCTCTTTGAATATTAAGGGATGTGTTGCGTTCTAAACGTTAACGTTGTGTTGCGGTTTTTAATGATTATTTTCAGTTTTAATTTTGATATCTATGCTTTTTTATCGGATTCTAAATGATATTTTACTTTTGATGACTTATTCAATTAGGCATAAATGTGTAATTAATAACATAACACAACCTTTCAGGTTGTTGTATTTTAATAGAGCAATTTGTCCAGATTATAATAACCATCACAATATTTATCATCATAACTACTTCCGCTGTGTACAAATAGGTACATGCAATACCATTTTCAGGGGCCTATATTTAGAAACGATTTACTCATCATCGAAGTTGACAAGGTATGCCATTGAAATCATCATCTTATTAAACGGTTTTTTTTAGCTTGCATAGTTTTTTTTGCTAATAACTTTACAATAATACAGGTTGCCGCAGATGTTATCACATTAAACGAAACCACGTGTTCGGTACCATGTTCAGAGGGCCGAGCACGAATGTTTTGACGTATAGTAACGTAAACGTAAGCAAATTTTGAACCAAAAATACACGTTTAATCCCTGATATTTTTTTGGAAATACATGCAATATTTTTACATTTTCATGAAACAAGTGCATTTGTTGCAAAAAATTGAACAAAAATGCGATAGATTCATCGTATTTTATAATCAAAATTTGGTTACGTTTACTTTACTATACGTCAAAACATTCGTGCTTGGCCTACTGAAGCTGTACACAATAAATGTGCAGTTTTTACGCAAGTTTTTTGGCATCATATTTCAGTCTGCTATCATTCGACTAGGTGAAGAAACATCGAAGTAGAAATTTATGTCACATTTATCTGTTCTACTCGTGTAAATAAAAATAAATTTGGTTAGAATAGGTTGGAGACTTTACAAAATTTGCCTAAATATCGTGATTATAAGTATGAAATTATGAAATTTTTATGTAGTTCCTGTGGTTAAACAACAGATTGGATTTGATTGATTTTTTGTGTTTGGTCACAGAACGTGATACCAAATACGCGGTTGTATTTAATGTGATTACCTCTGCGGCACCCTGTATACAGCACAGAATTGTACAAGTTCAAAAAACGATTAACGTTCAAGACTCATATTGAATTGTTTAATTTCTACTGTAATTAAGATTTCAAGGTACTTTGAACTAACACTTCATAAATAAGTAAAGACGTCTCTCATTTGTATGGCCATCTTCTCCCCTACATCTTAAGGATTCATCAATTATAACTTTCACGCTTCGGACGAAATAACTTAAATTTATCTTGGCACCATTTTAGCATGACTGGTTTAGCTGTCTGGAGTTTATATCCCTTGACCACTCCACGTTAGCCGTTTTTACAAGCGCTTCTCAAGGTTGCCAATAACTGAAAACCATTGTTTATATTTCAGGGGATTATTAAAAGGAGGTTAGAGAAGTCCTTAATTATTTGTTTCGAAGAAAAATATCGCTTGCAGTGTAGCTAAGAGGGAAATAAACAAATTGACAAAGTATGACATAAATATTTATTCCATGTTTCGTTATGTATCCACAATATGTATTTGACATAATCTAAGGTGGATATTTGGAAAAGTTCCACGTTCCGATGTTGTTGACTGTCAAGAAATGTCTATGTTAATCAGGAAAACGTAATATTAAATATGTTATTCTGAATATTATTCTTGGGAGCAGCAAAGGGATTTTCTATCGTATCTAATTTACGGTTCTTGAAGGGTGAATTATAATTCTTAAATCAAAATTATATTATTTCACAATTTGATTTGCACACACGTTTCATTTGAATTGTATTTTTTGTTGTTGGAGTGGATATTTTTTTTTATTTTTTCAATTAATATTGTCAGGTCAATTTATTATGCGTACGGTACGATGTTACATAATGTGTGGGTCTGAATTGTACATTCTCTCTTTGCGTCATGTCACTTGTCAGCACATGTCATGTTAGCTAGTTTATGATGGTCATGCTAATAGGACCATTGAACAATCTATAGTTCCTGTTCAATGTGAATTGACAATTTTTAAAGCGTTAGGCAACAATAGTTTTTTTGGAGCTAAGTAGATTATCAAGAAATTAAAAGTTTATCTACTTTTCTAGTGTACAAAGCGTGTGTGTATAAAGCGGCATACAGAAAAGAAGGCAAGACTAAATATTATACTTAGCAGAAATCAATTGTAGTTACATTTTTAGTTTTATTTCTTTTCAGAATAATCATTAAATCTAAAGAAACGAACTTGATATAAAAAAGTGCAGAATTTTCTTTCAATTCAAATGCTCGAAGAAACTTAAGAACTTAAGAAAACTTAGGGTTCCCCTGAGAAATCAGTATAACCGCTGGCTCAAAAGCAATCAGCCTGTTACATAGGAATAAAATTTCAGTACCTATACAGTATTTCTAAACCGTAAAATGAAAAGATTTTTGTATTTTTCTTTCGTATTAGTGCGCATGTTAATGAATGACCAGATCTTAAAAGTTAATTTATCGATGATAAACCGAGATAAGGCGACGATGAAGAATAAAGAAAGATAATGTAATACAATATATTGAACTACACTCGAGAGCAATGAATCCGGGTCACTAAATAAAGCTTAATATCTCGGAAACTAAGAATGTTAGGACAATCAAATTAAAAGTATTTTATAGACTACTTAATATCTATTACTTAAACAAACGCCTCTTAACACGCTTTTATTAGCTACACCTGTAACTATGTAAGAGAATCATGAAAGTCGAATTCAAAGTCAAATTCGAAGTCGAAGTCAAGTCGAAGTAAAGTCAAAGTCAAAGTCAAAGTCAAAGTCAAAGTCAAAGTCAAAGTCAAAGTCAAAGTCAAAGTCAAAGTCAAAGTCAAAGTCAAAGTCAAAGTCAAAGTCAAAGTCAAAGTCAAAGTCAAGTCAAGTCAAATCGAAGTTGAAGTCAAAGCCAAAGTCAAAGTCAAAGTCAAGGCCGAAGCCAAAGCCGAGGCCGAGGCTGAAGCCGAAGCCGAAGACGAGGCCGAAGCCGAAGCCGAAGCCAAAACCGAGGCCGAAGCCGAAGCCGAGACCAAAGTCAAAGTTTTTTATTACAACTGAGCCTATGCAAGCACTTTCAAAATTGTGTTTTTTTTTTTTTTTAAGTTAATTTAAGAGCTTAACCACAACCTCCGCGGGCCGCCCGCGGCCCGCGGACCGCGCGACCTCTAAGCTTATTAAACCCTCACCGTTTCGAAACCGTTAGAGATAGAGTGGGGGAGCTCGACCAAATATCATAGAGGACGAGAGGGGCTTTTCGGTGGTCGTGATAAAAATCCAAGATGGCGGATTCAAAATGGCGGCCAACAAAAAATATGATCCGATCTGGCTGAAAATTGGCGTCCTGAGGTTTTCGGGGGCACCGATTTATATTCCGGGACCGATTTTTTTTTCCGCCAATTTTCAATATGGCCGCCATACAAACGCATCTTTTGGAGCAATTGTTCTCCCAGAAGGAGTCATGGGGGGTAAAAGTCATGTGTGGGAGTCGTACAGAGGGAGGCCCAGTGAGAAATGACCTGAAAGTCGAACCCTGACTGGAACAGCCCTACGGATCTCGAAAACGAGAAGTCGCAAGCCCATACTGCCAGAACTAAAAATGTCTAGGACCTTGGGTCGATTGACGAGCTGGTGAAAAATCATGGCTACTATACAAAAAAACATGGCCGCCATACAAAATTCAAACGCTCACCGTTCCGAAACCGTTAGAGATAGAGGGGGGTTGCAAGGTTCAACCTCCACCTAAAACCACCTCGCGGGCCGCTCGCGGCCCGCGCAGCGCGCGACCTCTAGTAAAATTAATAAAACTCCTTAGTTATTATTTATTTTACTTATTAAAAATACATTAATTTAAAATGCGTAAATATTTCTTTTTTTTAATATACTCACTTTTTATAGAAACTTATATCATATTCTCACATTTTAGTACTTTGTATTACCTCCGTGTGTTGTCAATACAGATGTCATGCGATTCATACGGCACAAAGTGTCTGAGGCGATGTTGGGGAATATTCTCACATACCTCTATCAATGCAATTTCAAGCTCTCGAAGCGTATTATAACTTGTGTAGTATTAAATAGTCTAAAAAATACTCTTTATTTGAATGAGCTATCATTCTTAGTTTCCGAGATATTAAGGTTTATTATGTTGGTGACCCGGATTCTTTGCTCCCGAGTGTATTTGCTTTACTTCACGAAAGTACTGTTCTCAAGAACACAAACTGAATTGCATATGCATTAAGTGTTGAAACATCTTCTGTTGTTTTAGCTAATGGAGTCGAATAATTTTCACTGAATTAAATTTTAAGCATTTGATTCGGGGATTTTATGTAAATCGAGACACTCCATAAATGTTCATTAGAGCATAATATGGAGTATCTGGATTGGCAAAAGGCAAAGAGCATAATCGGTACAAGACAACTGATTCTGAAACTAAGGATGTTGGGTTTGCCCAGCGCGTGGTGATTAATGGCATTTATTTAGATATTAATAGGTATAAGTGATATATATTAAATTTAAATAATTATGCTACTAGTATCCCAGCTTCATCTCTTCGATGCTATTTCTGAAATCTGATGTTAACTTTGAATATTTAGAACTTTATCATTACCTAAATAAACATCGCGCGTTTAGTCTCTAATCAATTCTAAGTTGAGTTCAAATTCATATCATGAATTTGGAATCAATTTATACAAAATATAACCAGTTCTGAAAGGTGAAGGATATAAGTGTGATCCACACACAAACATTATTAAATGCGTGTGATGTGCGAATAGCCACAGGTCAAGTTGAACAAGATTATTAGCATGATTAAATTTCTACCCGCACGGTGATATTAATTAGGCATGATATTTAAGACTTGTATTAATATGAATGGTGGATATTGAATATGGAAGGTATCATCATGAACTACGAAGAAAGTTAACTTTGAAATTACATCTGCTGACAGTCAGTGGAAGAAAAAGACAAAATAGGTGTAATTATGGGCTTACCCCAATCAATACAATAGGCTGAAGGCATGAAGATGACGATCGCGATGTTTGATTATGAAAAGTTTCATTGTTTCAATATTTAAATCAAGCCTCATTCAAATACTCAGCAAGGACTGGTCATCACTGGCACATGAAAGAACAGCATGGAAATCAAAGGGGGAGGCCTATGTCCAGCAGTGGAATGATACAGGCTAACAGTAACAGTAAGAATGATTTAGGTATTAAAAGTTTATATCATCGGTACCTACATTAAAAAATTCCTAAAGAAACTTAAAATTCTCATTAACGCCTTTAAAAGGCTCTTTGCGCTCACACTTGGTGTTTTCTGACCATTTATGGTATCAGAAAAAACTCATTAGCTTTTCCGCTACAATAAACGTCAGTATTAATACTCCATCGTTATTATAACAATATTTACCTACATCACCGTTAATATTTTCAAAGTGTATCATATGTGTTTTTTCTAGCTTAATTCTCATCTTGTACGCATTGGTGAATGTAATTTACATTGACGTCACAACGTTATCCGAATAATAAATGAAAAATTCAGAGTCTTAACCGCGAAATTCTTGCGAATACATATTCCCCTAATAGGATTCGACGACGTGTTCTTTGTGGGTCAAATAACCTTCCCTTTTGAATTTGTATGTAACGACGTTCACTTCAGCCTCCCGTTTTTATCGTTATTGACATTGAGACCTCCCAATTTGATAAGGGACCGAATGTGTTATAACTGCTCTGAGACCTGCCAAAACATTACACAAACTTTGTTGTTGTACATGACCTAACCTTTGTTCTAGTCCCTTTTGAACAAAATAATCGAAACCAATAACAACTGTTCTATAATCCGATACGTGGCCTCACGACAGCGCTATTAATCGAAGTCGATTTCCCTCAGAACTATCCCCATTCCCCCTACTTCCAGTTGGTCGTAACATCCCGTAATATTTAGGTCACTACGATACACACGTCCGTACTGAGGTGCATTTTTAAATTGAAATAAAAGAGAGATTCATTTGCGCTCCAGTTCTCCAAAAGTACCTATAAGCTAGTGAGCAAGAATATGTCCGCCTGGTTTTAATGAGAGAAATTTAATTATTCTTTGTCGTGGGTGTTCACACTCGATTTTCATTAGGTAAGTTTTGAGATATAAACGTAAAATAAGAAATTCTAGCCATTACGTGAACTACGCTGCCCATGATTATCATTTTAAAAGTTTGGAAACAATATTCTACTAAGGGTATCTAAGCTTCTTCAGAAAATGATGGATGCTATGAACACTATAATGACTTTGTTCACTTAAAATTATTACGTCTAGAGAGAAAGAAGGTAAATAGTTAATCCATTACGTCTTTCACTTTTAGACTAACGTAGAAAACTAGAAAGTCTAAGTACTATTATCAAATTACACAATGTACGCGCTGTTTTTATTTTTTCCATATCTGTAGCTAACAGCGGCGTTTCAAACAGAATTACATAAAATACAAGGCTTTTATTTAAAAAAATATTGAATTAAATAGACCCTTTTAATTCTATTGTTGAAAACAATTCCCATTTCCTATCGGTTTTTATCTTGATTGACACTTTTCTGGGGAAATACGCAAAGTATTTAGGTCACTCCAACCAATTGACGGAATCCTATTTGATTTGGCAACTTTTGATTGGGCAAGTCCGTGAAAGGGTCCTCACCACAAATCGTTATTTGGGTTGAGATTTAATATTCATTGAATTAATACAAAAGCAAATATTGTTTCTACTATAAACTCTTGAATTATTAAGGGGTAACAACTGTAGCAACTACTTACGCACGTTAAAATATATTAAGTGACTTTATTAGTTTACAGTACAAATATCTACATACAGTTTGATACTTGCAAAATATTAGAATATGATACATATTAAAACGAATACAACAGAAGAGCTAAAATTTAAATAAAAAATATGAATAGAAGAAAAATAAACCACTTGACTCGCACTCTAATATAATATGATTTATGCTAAAAAATCTCAGCCCATATCATTACCATAATGAGAAATTTCTTGAATGGCAACACTCATTTATCGCTTTAAGAAATATTAGATAGGGTGACGGGAGCAGTGTTGAGAAATGAGTGGTCTTTTAACGCATTTTTCTTAAAAGTAGCAGGGATAATGAAATAGACGAAAAGGAAATACACTGAAGGGTCTTGGGGAAAACTTTGAAGAATAATAATATTTAAAATTGAATTATTATTCCTGGTGATTCCTTTCAAAGATAAAAATGGTAGAATGGGACTGCCCTGAGAAAACAATGGTAAGAGAGAAGTGAAATGATTTGGGCGAGACCTTTGCCCGGTAGGACAGAAAAGGTTAAGAAAAATATACAGAATAGGAACAACGTTGCAGTGGAATTAGAGACTGATATTTAAGACGAACAAACTTATAAGAAGTCGATATTACAAAACAACAACTTTTTTCTTAATATCTAGATCATTAAAATACCTGTCGTAAAAGACAATATCGATATCGACTATCGATATTTCTCCTTCAGTTACCAATTCGTGCTAATTAACCTAACGGCTTAGCAACGGGGATGTAAAACTTACTATACATTTATCTACATTGTCATCCTTCGAAGTAGGTATTTCCCTCGAGTAACCTAATCACATAACTTTGCGTAATCAGGATTAATTAGACATGAGCATTTTTGGATGTTTTTGTAATCGATGCGTGTCGATATCAAAGATGCGGCATCCGATATCAGCATCGTTATTTTTGGCATCGATGCTTACCTGTAACAATGTTCGAACCGTCAACACTGCGATATGATGCTGATATTTGTTGATACTATGCACCCAACCGAAACCAACGATATCTACTACAACTAGATGGCACTGCTATCCGTTTTCAACATGACAATCCGATATCGCCGATCTGTAAGTGGCATCGATGCCTGGAATCATTATTCTAAAAACGGCCATCTTTAATCAGGATCTTTTTTATTTGACATTCCAGATGTTGATAAAACGTCAATCGAAATCGATTCTTCTATACTACCTGTATCTTCTTCTATTCTTTTATGTTTTCCAGCTTCCTACCTATTTATGGTGATTTTAATCTTTCCAATCATAACGAAAAGGCTGTGACCGAGAACTATACCAAAATCTACGTTTCATCACATAATTTGCTTGAAAACACTTCACTTGTTTCATGATTCTTCTACTATACCATTGCAAGAGCTTGTGTAGGTATTTTTAGGATATTTTTATATCATATTATTACCTGTGCAGGAGCACCCTTTCCTAGGTAAGTATATCAATTACGTCGTTCAATTAAAAACAAAGAATTTTCCCGATTTTAATTCTGTACACTTAATTTGATTGATCTTTAACCAACGTACGTAGCGTACAAACATATTATGTAGTTTTTGCTTTAGTGCTGTGCGTGGACGCATAAACAGTAGCTATTACATTTTCAACATTTTCAACAACAAGGTATCAGAAACCCTATATAAGGTATTTTCTTCTTCATCACGATCAGTATGGCAAGCAGAGAATATTTGACACAGATTTTTCTTACAATTTTCATCAGTGATTTGAGCGGCCACCTCAGCGACTGAAACTTCATATTCAATGGCGTCTGGGTCGAATAAATCAAACTGCTACGACGACGTCGAGTAAGCACTTCCGTCTTTTGAAAGCGACTTTCTGAGATTGCGCGTTTTATATTTCGCTCTTATCTTTATGCTGTAGATATATCACTTGATATTACTTTTATGATTGATTGGTTTTTTAAGTAATTTTACTTTAAGAAATAAATAAATTCAAACCGTAAGTAATTTTAACCAGCATATTTTTTTGTTGACAATATTTTCGATTTTTCTTTTAACACAATTTACTATAGTTTACATCATCGAAACAGAGAAATTTTAATAATTTATTTATTTTACAGTTTTACCAAAAAGGTAATGATCAACAATGACCTATACTTTTCATAGCAACTTTAGTACATAGATGATTTAGAAATGGAAACAATAAACCCTATAACACTCAATTTCATATTCCTCCACTCCTTCACGAACCAAATCACCTAAACAAATCTAAGTTCATTCAGTCAATAAACCTGTGTAAATTATTCCATTAAAATTTGCATACGCGTCAGTCTAGAAATAAACATAAGCAGTCAATACAACATAAATTGGAATCGAAATCTACGTAGAAAATTGTTTTTGAAAATGAACCATAAAGAATTAGGTATGCCGACGACCGTTTCATTTCCGGCTTATTTCGAAGTAATTACATATTTTTAGACCACGACCAGACACGCGAGTTGCGGCTTTAACACCAGCTCTTAGGATTCCTTAGAAAAATAATGTAGGTATTACGAATCACGGTCACGTTTGTCAAGGAAGGAGATTAGACGACAGGAGGTCAGGGGCAGTTACCCAGTAGATGATAAAGAAATCGCCATTTTTGAAAATTTGTGTTTCAGTTACAAAAATGGGGTGCAAAGAAAAGGGCTCATGAGTGACGAAATCCGAGTTTGTTTGACGCACCCTATACGACTTTTTTGCCTAACTAATCTGTGCCTCATATATTTATAGAGTTCGTGTTAACATGAAATAAAAGTTATAAAAAATCTAATGTCGCCATTGAAACTTAAATAGCTTTAAGTTTCTGACAACGGGAACATCGATTTTACTAAAATAAGAATGAATCAATACATAATGTATTGGGGTTAACTTCACCTTCTGTAAATATTCACAACTTTTTAATAAGGTTGGGAAAATATACCTAAATATTGTGGCTATTTTCAATGACCCAATTCAGTACCAAATCATTATAATGCTACAAGAAATAAATGTAAGACATTTGACCTTATTGCTTAGCAGTGAATCTCTAAGACTAGCTTGTATACGAAAATAGCAAAATAGCTGATAGACGCATCTAATTAATTTGGAGGTCAAACACGTGTTGCTTATTATCTAACATCTGGCTTCGCAAAAAATATTCTTTCCGCCAACGATATTGCGAATAATTCCAATATTGTTGTATGAACTTTTTGCAATTATATACATTATTATTGTCGATTCCGCTTCTTTAATAACTTAAATTATTCATAATAATATCAGGTTTCATGTTTATCTCACGCTATTATAATAAACGAGGTTTGCAGATTGAGCCCACTGGCTGATAATTTTGGTGTGGCACCGAATTTTCAAATTCGGTACCTAAAAAAATTACATCTCAACGAGTGAGCACTTCTAGATTCGTGCAGGTTTATTAATTAAAGAATATAGGTGCTTGGTAACTTTTCTGTTGTAAATACCGCACCAAAACTGTACCACGCCAAAACTATACAGCACAGAGAGGTGGGGTCGCGGTCTTATAGAGTAATTTACTCACTACACGATGATGGCGTTGAGCATAAAGTTGAAAGTTGATAAGACCGCACTATGTCGTGACAGATTGTGCGACCCCCTTCACATAGTCATAACAGTAACTCTATCAAACAATACGATAAACATTTTATTTGGCCTTTAATTACTAACATGGATACACAGAGCCATATAAATACTAATAGTAGATGTAAAACTATGCGATGTATTAATTTTAGAACATCAAGGTTTCCTTACTCTATTTTGCCTAGACGTCATTCAAAAAGCTATAAAAGAAATAGATGGACCAAGAACATGCAAGTTTAATAAAACTTTGACACGTCTAGTAGGTATATTATTAAGAACTGTGTGACAGATGGCACTATCTAGCGACAGGCGATAGTCGTAAACATACAAAAAGACAATCGACTTCTTAAAATATCTTAACTTGTCAAAAATGTCTAAAAACATAATTCTAAGACTTAGAACATATTTTATTTTGATTATTAAGAACTTACAATATCTCAAAATGCTCTCTAAATAACCATTACAATGCTCAAAGCCATCCGACATAAAGAAAATTTGAATGAATTATAACAACATCGAATTGGATCAGAAAACGAAGTTCTAGAAAACAACGCCTAATAAACATCACTTTAAAGGTCAATGTTTAAACGTAATTATTATTGATTGATCGTTATTATTATTGATTGATCGTTATTGACCTTTAGAGGCGAAAACTAAGGTTGCATTAATCGAAAATAGTATTAAAAATTCGATTATGTGCACCACTTAAGCCCGTCACACACGTAGCTATAATATATATTAATATACTGAGCTATATATTACATTATAGCAAGCCCCCATACGTGGTAGCTATACTATAACATATTTTGATGACGTAATAGAAATATACATTGTAGCTGCGTCTGAGGTCGCTCGAAGATTACTATGGAAAATATATCGTAATATGTCTTGCTATAATATATATTATAGCTACGTGTGTAACGGGCTTTATTCTGGTTTTCGCGTCCAGCCACGTTTTAACATAATTTATGCCGTATGTCCTATCTTGTGTCGATTGCTAGCTTCTGGGGCATTTTCTGTGTTCGCCAGATGTCGCTATGGTCAGAACGGTAACACGATATCGGTCCGCGTGGATTTCAAACGAGATTTATTGGACAAACCGATAGTGTTCTATTAAAAATTCGATTTCGATTAGGGTTGTCAATGGAACAGAATCAATTTGACGTTACTATTAAAACAGCTTAAAAAACTTATTGATCTTAAAGAAAGATGTTAAGTAAATGTAGTGTCATACTTCCAACCATAAAGTGAATAGTTTTGCTAGAAATAGGAATCAATCAATCAAATCAACCTATTGTGGTGAATTGCTAACAATTAACTGCAACTAAGGCCTCACCCAAATTGCGCCACATTATTCGGTCAGAAAATAGGAAAAATTAAGAATGTATCTAGTTTTCCAATTTCTCCCACTCTGGCAGCCCTAATTTCTATCGTACACTACAATTTACTTTAACGCTAACACTAGCGTATGTGTAATTCAGAATCGGCACGGGAAACGTATTGAATATGTAGCGAGGCATTTTTCTAACAAACGTGACATCCTGTGAAATTGCATTTTGCAAATGAATAATGTCCTTTGCACAGTGTGCTGTAGATTTTAAAATATCTGTTTTGGGAACAGATTGTTCCAATCACAATTGTCAGGGAATGTATGTATGAAAATATGAATAGAACGTATTGTATTGAAATGGAAATTTAACGCCTGAAGCCTTTTTCAGCAAAAAAACACGCGTTTTCGCTTTCATTTGCGGCATTTTTCTAATAAAAAGTGTATCAGAGGAGGATCACAGTTTCAAAAAATGGCGTGTGTGCTTAGTCTGTAAGACAAATAGCACAAGATAATATGGCGGAACTACTTATAATTAACTTTTTACTTTTTGCATTCGTCTTGGGAAGAGAAGAAATTTATGTAACTAGTTTGTTACTTGACGTTATTCCTGAAACTACGGAACTTCATTAAAAGTTTTTATCATTTAAAAATGGATCAGTAGATACACAATTAAAATTTAATTTCACACTAGGTAGTACTAGAACAAAATTATAACAAAATGATAAACAGCACTTTCACTTCAATAAGCAAACAAAATCAAAAATTAACGTATCAATACTCCAAGAAATACCCTCAAAAACCTGTTTTATTTAATTAATAAAGGCTCAACGTTGAGTCCGTGGCATTGAACGTTCTATCATCGATATCCGATTCCAATAACTGAACGATACTCGTTAAACTTGTTTCTAAGTGAAGCCGCAAGAAAAAGCACCACCATTGCCCTAGTTTCTCCGCCATAGCACACGTTTGCCTTCCATTCCGCGATATATCGTGATATTTGTGATCTGGAATAACCGGACCATTTCTATTGGCAACACCCTTGAACTTTGTCAAACTTTGTATTGTAGGTCGAGGGGATTGTGACGTCGACGGCCGTTCCGACCTGTTCTGGCTTCTTATCTTGGAAACTTGGCAAAACAACCGACGTTGTTGTTGAATACTTCGAAGTATGACAGATGTTACAAATGATAATTTATCGTTTTCGAAAAGAAAGTTTTCGTTACAATCAGTGGAAATTATTCAATGATAAAATCGTAATTATAGAAGATTTCTCTTGGGTTTCTCGTAAAGGCTTAGGTAAAGTTTTGAAGGTATCTTTATCTCCAAATACAATGGATAAAATATAGTACCTCTTATCGCTACCACAGTAGTAACGAATACTTACCTGAAAAGAAAATGACGTAGGAAAAATGGAAAGCCTAACTGATCACGCCAAGGTACATACATTTATTTTACCATTTCAATAGTGCACATATCCATTTCAAAAAATGCTAATAGGAGCAGGGGTGCCGCAACCGTAAGTATAAATGTATTTACCCTGTCGACCAAATTAAATAAATACCGGGACATTTACTGCATTTTCACGTCTTGTATACCTATTAGGTAGATCCTTATGTACGGCTGAATCTTCAAAGTCTGCCCCATTCAACCAGCAAATGGACTCATATCGTAACTCTAAACGACCGTCCCCTGACACCGTATAGTAAATCGTCATTTAGTCGTTTCGGCTGCTTAATGTGCCAAGTTTCAATTAAAAAGCCATCGCAGTGCCATATATGGGCCATTAGTTCTGATTATTAGCGAGGGCGTATTAATGTGGAGTGGATAATTTTATTAAGGTAATGAAGGTAATATCTTCACTTAGCAGTTTTATGATGTTAATAGATACTCGCGGTATAGTAATTTACATTTACGTATCCAACGTGTATCAGATAGGCGTGGTCACATTTAAGGATGTGGATCTTACCATCAAACTGAACAACTTTCTCTATGGGACCAACATGGTAATCGTGAAAAAATAATCCCTGTCCCTTACAAAACTTCAATACCTTGACCCAAACGTATGGGATAGCTGATATTTTATTCGCGATTACGATGTTGGTCCCATAGAGAAAGTTGTTTAGTTTGATGGTAGATCCACTCCCTTAAATATGACCACGCATTTCTGATACACGTTGTGTATGACGTATTTATGAATACTCTTTACTTAAATTATAATAAAGAGCTATATAAGGCTCACCAGGCCTCGCTATCGATCGGTTAAGCAAAATAGGCTCCTGGAGACAACTGCGAGAGACATGTACAAAAAAAACTTTTCAATTATGTTGCTTAGCTAATATATTTTAATTTACTCTCAGGGAACAAGGACTAAATTAATTAATGCTCTTCTGAGTAGAACACGTGTCTAATAAATGTACAATCAGGGGTGACAAATTAACTTATTTTATGACAAGCTTAACTTCCTCGTAAAACTCTTCATTGAACTTTCCCTGAAAGTTTACTGGAATGGAGGGAGAAAAATTTGTTATTACTTTTGTTTTTTACAAGTTACATGACAATAAATAATGATGACCATAATAAAAACGATTCTGTTTGGATTATTCACATTCTTTAAGAGCAGCTAGATTTAGCTTTGTTTTTATTTTACAAAAAAATAAAAAAAACTTTGCCCCTCTCTGGGTTTTCTCCTGTATCTAGGGTACAGTTTACAAACATACATGACACATGCACACACAACCAGACCCGAAACAACTATCTGTAGATCATACAAATATTTGTACCGTGCGGGGATGAAACCCGCGGCTCGTAGCCGTAGCTAAGAAGGCTAATCGCTTAGCCACTGTGCCAACCGTGTCGTCAAAATTGAAAAATTGAATTGTATTGAATTATTATGAAACTTTTTAACTGATCGTTTTTATTATTATGGTTTTTTTTTGTTTTTGGTTATTATGGGAGTAATTTTTCCGATGAAAAACTTTAATAATTTAATAACATGCAATTATTTAACCCTATAAAACCACAAACTGTACGATGCCCACAGTCCACTAATGGCATTTAATTAACATAATCGTACATGCATATGCAAAGGTCCGTTGTGACTCAATAAAGCCCACAAAGAATGTAATTTTGCAAAAATAATTTCAATGCATCTCAGGGCAATAAGTTAGTAAATAATAAAACAAAGCCTACTCACGACCTCGCGGAACGGTCGTGAGAGCCTTCGCCCGGGCTAGTTCACAAGATAGACTAATTTTATCTCTGTCTCTTTTATTAAATAAAAGAGAGATACAGTATAAGAAGATCATAGATTGGAAGGGTAACGCTTCAAAGATTGCTATCTCTGAAAAGTACTGACCGACGCTGTATAGAAAACAATAAATTTGTGATAAGTCACGTCTTTATTTATATCTAATTTATAATTATAAGCTGTCAACATTATCTTTCGATTTTAATTCTATAGAGGCTTCTCTACTGACAGCCTTGTTAGTGTATTAAAAGTGTTTATGGAAATCAAATTCTGCTATTTACCTACGTAAATAATTTAGAAATTCAGCAACTATAAGTGTTTGTAGATTACTCATTTATAGAAGTATTCCTAAACACTTGATTTTATATAAAAACCTAACTGTGTATCTGATTGAAATACGAGTAGAATGTCAAGTAATCAACTTTTTATATTTGCCGCAAAATGGTAATAGTGACTACACATGCAAAGTCAATCTGTCCATAACAGTATCATGAAATAAAAAGCACGTTGACAGTCAAATAAAACCACAATATCTAATAGATACAATCTTGCAATTCGTCATAAAATATCAATATGCGTTAGGAATACTTTCCTATGCGGGAAGTAGGGAACATGGCGAACAAGACGACAATATAAAGGGGAATAAATACTGCGTAAGCTCATAAATCATTTGTGAACATGTTCCACTCGACGACAAACACAGTTTCTTATATATTTCATTGTTGCCTTAGCGATTACGAAACTCGTATAAAAAGAGGGAGAAACACGGAACGACTTTTAGTCACCGAAATATAATACAATGAGAAACAGTACATGGAAAAGATACGGATAAGTAGCTGTACTTATTCATATAATATACGTTTTATTACGAAAGTAAGTGAAACTGCTAGAAGCAAACATGTTGCCAAATCCAATATGACAAAATTTAGTCTCTGGGAATGGCGAAAAGGCGGGCGCTCTTAAATCGTACAAAATGTTAATCCATGAAAAGAGGTGGAGGGAGGTTCCCCCTACTTACTTGGTAAGAGAGAAATTAAAGTCCACATACCCGTGTGCTATGCAAAAATGCTTCAGCTCGTAAAGAAAAAGTTTTTGAAAATAGTTTAAGCAGGATGAAATGATGATAGATTTATAAAATGCAATACTGATAATAATAAGTATAGAAGAAGAAGAACAAGCTTTGCAGCTTTGTGCTCATTTGTCTGTAACATTTTTATTACCATGTTTCCTTGTGTGTACATAAATAAATAAAATAAATAAATAAATAAACAAGAAAAATAAAGAAATACGGTTTAAAACCAAATCATTTATATTTATTCGATCGATAACCTTAATTTGCGAATTTGAAATAATATACCTAACAGGAAAAAATTACTTCTAAAGTTCCAACAAGCGAAAAGTTTTATGAGTTAACATTCCAAATGTTAAACTTTTGTTGGATACATCAATGTTGATTTAAAATTTCGAATGAAAATCTTAATAAAATATTACATCGAGTTCTTAATTCGACATTGACTCAGACAAGTAATACTTAGGTACAGTGTTCTGGAATATTTTATGTCTGCTACTGGCAAAGTGAATTTCATTAAAATGCCAAATAAATTGTATGAAATTTCTACTGCACTGCATTTCAACGTTGTAGCATTTGGAGAAAATTTAGTCAAAGAGCTCCTAGAAGTTTGAGTGTAATTGTGACTTTGTATCAATCTGCTTAGGTTAGGGCTACTAAAGATAAGGAGCAAGCATAAATAAGTAATGCAATAAAAAATACTATCTTACCTCTAGGATGTTACAAGCAACGCAGCCAAAAATAATCGTCCTGAAACAAAACAAGAAAACATTAATTTCAGTGTCCAAAGAACATTTACGATATTTTTCAATATATTTTGATAGTGCTAATAATATAAGAAGTTCTACTTTCAAATGCTTAACCAAGAAAACTTTGTCTATTCCGCAGGACTATTACACGCGGCCTGAAAACGGCTTTCAGCCAATAACACTCACTAATGAAAGTGGACAAGAAATGGAGTAAGCCGCACCGTCTTACGTTACAGTTATGTAGCTTGCACATTTTGCTATTACACTTTATAGAGAAGAGGTTCTTGTGGCATTTTCTTTGTTGCTATAATAGGTAGTTATGAGAAAATACTAACTGTAAGCTTTGTAAACATTTGAGTGATAGTTTTGAGAATTTCTTATGATAAGACATACACATAAACTTAAAAGTTTACATGTTCTGCCATGATAAGAAAATGGAAACGTATGACATTTTATAAATCTTTATTTTTCTCCGTTACAATGATACAGTGATTTATTAAATCGAATGTACATCAAAAGCCTAACACTGTGTTAAATATCAAAATTTATCATACACAAATATATCTACAACAATTTCTACATTTCTTTTACATTCAAATAATTCCATATTTATTTTAGTATTGATATACTCACGGGAAATTAGAGAACAATCAAAAGAAACAGGAATATCAAATTAGGCAAAGTTATCCCCAAGACACTCGAAGAACTTTGTTACGTTATAAACGTAATACAAATCGAAAAAGCAGTCTGTGGAAATATTCGGAACAATTTGCCAGTATGTTGGAACTTCGTAAGTTATTGGATCAAACTAACGCGCGTGAGGACCAACTTTCACCTATAGTTTATCTCGTAATATCTCATAATAATTCCTAATTCGATAAGTCACTTGGTTTCTTATTCGTCTCATATTTTTATCTTTGAAGCAGAAACGATTAAGATCAATCTTGTCTAATTTGGCTCTAGTTTCTTTCTGTCTTGGGTAATACCATCTATATTAGCTAACTGTTCATTTTATGAAAGCTATCGCTTCGAAACGTGAGCCAATTCTTCAGACTAATTGGTGAGAGCAGTTTTCTTTCCGCTTTTCCTCGTGTATATACCACTATTAGAGGTTCTAAGATATTGAAATAAATAAAGAGCACAGTCACATCAATTTACCAAGACTTGAATAAATAATGTGTTGTTTGTGGTACCTAAGTAACTACTTACAAAGATAATTCTTTTTCACTTCAGTAGCTCAAACATGTAGGTTTTGCTGCCTGAAATCAGTGAGCAAAATGCGATTTTGCTCACTGAGTGAGACAAAGTAACTTTTTAATTTTTGTTTTCAGAAAGCCGCGAATATCTTATTCTATTCAGCATTGGGTTAATCATACAATTCGAAACATTCACACTCTATCTCTTTCCCGCCATTAGAAAGAGAGAGAGACAAAGACCAGCCCTTTCGAAGTTCCGATTTTGAATTCGACCTCAAAGACAAACACGTTCGGAATTTCGTACTGACTAAAGAAATTTTGCAAAAAGACAATTATGTCCAATGACCAAAGAATCCTCTCTTAATTATGTCTTATAGTGTAATTTATTGAATTTTTAATTTATTGTTGTATTTAAACGAAAATAAGTATTTTCTGCAAATAAAACTGGTATTTAACCTGTAAATATTTATTTCTAGTTTCAATAATGTTACGTAATATATTTTATCTCCTAGAGTGTTCTCGCTGCTGAAGTGAAAAGTTATGTGTGTTACACGAGAGCAAAGATTTTTGCATCTCGTGCCTTTGAATCCCTCGCCACACTCAGGATTCAACTTTAGAATCACTCGCTACGCTCGTGATTCAATCGTTGAATCCTTCGCTTGCTCAAGATTCAAAATCAGCACTCGCAGCAAAAAACGACTTTGCTCTCTTGTTGCACAAATAACTATTATTAATTATTATGTAAAAGCAATTTCTACACATCTTCTTTTTCATAAACTTTAAGTTAAATGTATCATTCCAAAGGCATACATTTACACAAAAACATTTCAGTCTGACGTCGAATAGTTTCCGACGTCATCCTTTTGATTTCGCTTCCTTTGATTCTGTGATCCTCTCGCACGCCTCCGTGTATCAAAACGGCCACTGTGCTCTCAAAGAAGTGACTCGTCAAAAGGCATTGGTATTGGTGTAAATCTCTCGCAGTGACGTCATATCACCGTCCCAGTAGACATGAAATTTATTCCTTTTACAACGACAGGACTGTTTATCATTGAAGATAACTGCGTAATATAAAATGCGTGGTGCCATACCCGCGTACGAATTGGTAAATGTGGTTTATTTATAAATGTCGTTTCACGCGGAGTCAAAATACAATAGCATTTTTGTGTCACATACCACCATAAATTCGACTTTATATGAATGTAGGACTTTTTAATAGGGATTGAAATAACTTAACTCATTTGACTTTTAAAATGTGAAACATTTGCCTCTCAAATATCCGAAAGATTTCAGAATAATACCGATACTCAAACTGCTGAAAAGAAATTTTCTTAGAACTCTTCGATTTATACAAAAATAACATTCCTCAAAACCACCAAAATTGTACTTCATATTGAAAATTCTTAGAACTTGAGTTTTCTTAGAACTTCACAAAACAGTAAAGGACAATGAATATAATATAATAACAAACAATATAAACAGTAAGAAGACAAAGCATAAATAAATTAAGATTTTAAGAATAAGACCTCTTGGTAACAAAAAAAAACAAACTTCGGAGAATAAAGAAATGGAGTCTGATTATAAAACTGGTAAGTAACAAAAACAAAGAACAAAAATGAGAAAATACTGCATCTTATATTACACAAGTACGGAGAAACTGGTTTTTAGCCAAGACACCTGTTTCTTGGAGAGCTCATAAATAAAGCAGATACAGCAGAACTTGGTGAAACATTTTCAGGAGAATCCAGCCGCAAAAACAGCGTATTGTAGGAATGATGGAACTACCGAGAAGCAGACTGCTGCAAATGATGTTAGTAAATGAAGGATAACCGAGGAACTAAGTTTTTGGGTAGCTTGGAGTAAAGCTTGAAATTAAAAGCAGTTATATTCTTCTTCTAACTAAATTAACAATAATTGATCTAAACTAGTGGTCGTCCTGTGGTCGAAATTTGACCGTAATTTTAGCTTTCTGCACTCCTTCTCCATTTAAACTTTAACTATGCCAAATCTCATAGTCCTCCGTCCGCGCAATATGCTTAAAAAGGGGTACAAAGTTTTATCTTCACGTATTAATATTTAACTAAATTATTTGGCCTAGTAATTCAACCCGTGCAATGTTCTCATGAATTTTGCCTAATCATCAATGTGCTTTTTAAAGAATTTAAATGATTAATTAACAAATAAAGACGTTCTTTTCGTAAATCCATTCATAATGTCATTTATAACCATGTTATCTATATATTAATACGTGAAGAGAAAACTTTGTATCCCTTTGCGCACACGAAGAGTGTGGTATTTGGTATAGTTAAAGTATAAATGAAGAAGGACTGCAGAAAGCTAAAATTTAATGTTAGTAACAGTTAAAAAATACGAATACCAGCTGCTGTAATTGCGTTATTTTTCAACTGTTAGTAACATTACACATTAAATTATATAACATTAAACTTTAAATTTCTTATGTATCGTAGGGAATTATGGCAAACAACATACGCTAATGACGTATTTGTACACGCTCGAAGCTAACGTAAAAGAATAAAATTTATATTTTTTTTTATAAAATCCGGAGTAACGTTCAAACTGATTTTTTTTATGAATTACAATCGAATTTCGACCACTAGACGGCCACTACTCTGAATAAATAACCTTAATTGAAAAGCATATACATACATTTTACAATTTTTCTCCTCTATAATTAAGTTTAATCTACTGATCTACTAATTAATGAAGTCGTTCAGGAATAATGGCTAACAATTAAGCACAACCGTTATTACAGGTATAACGTCGTTAACACTTGAATGAAATTATAAGTTAGGAATAGGTATAAAGTTTAGTTTATTAGAGATTGGTTGTAAAACTTGAACAAAGACATCAAATATTGTAGTTTAAAAAAAACGATTGAACACGCTGTAGTCATCCAAACTGAACGTGTATGCAAATTTTCAGCTCAGTCAGAAACCGAGAAGTGGTTCAAATTTAACTTCCAAGATTTTCTTACATAGTTAGTTAGTTACAGGTGAAGCTAATAAAAGCGTGTTAAAAGGAGAAATATCTTCTACTTAATCATTATTGTTACCTAACAGATTGTTAGACTAACACTACTAAATATTATGCTTGGGAATTACCCTTTCTGTGAACTATGAGATGACAAAGAAAAAAATACCTAAAAAGTAAGTTCTTAAAAACCCCCTAATTTTAATATATTTTCTGTTACTTTGAAGAACGTCGTAGATATAAGACGCTTTCAAATAGTTTTCCTGTTTATATCTTATCAAATGACAGACGTCACGTAGGACCTACACAAAAGCAACTGCTACTGTAATAATATTTTATTCCCCCGATAAATTCCGAAAGCTCGCACTTCTGAGGTTATAGGAGTTAATCTTTTCCACGCAGTCAACTCTCTGGGACCTACTTAGGGATGTATGACCCTACCCAATACCCATTGAAGGTATATTTTTCTTGGTTTGATTTAGCACTTAATATGAGAAAGGTAGAATGTGGAAGTGATGAAAATGATACTATAGACAGATTCGCGCAAAATTTTAAGGCATTATGGGAGAGGTGAGGTCCGTGAATACATATATTACTCTTAGAACACCAAACTTAATGGATCAATGTACGGTACAGTGATTTTAGATAAAGTGCATACGAAGGTATGTTTTCATAGAAAATGTATGGGAAATTGTATTTTGTATTTTTCTCAAATTCGGTAAGTACGATTTTGTCGGTTGTTTGGAGGAAATATTCTTGTTGGGAAATAAAGTCGATTGAGTGAGCCCCACATAAGTTTTTTGAGAAATAAAATTTTCTCGCTGACTGCACCTTTTTTCGTAATTCACCTAAAGTTTGCTTTAACTATAACAGAAAGGGTAGCTACCCTTAATGCCCCAAAATTCTGCGCCATCCTATATTATGTTGTACATGGCTATGTTTTGTGAATTACTATGTAGTCATAACATTATAGAATAAACCTTGTTTTTATGCCTAAACTCCCACTTAATAATAGGCTTCATTATGATTATGTTGTGACGTAATAATAAAAACATATTACGTACTTCATAAAAAAAATAAGTACGTCATTTGATAGAGCCCGCGTACAGCTGGCGTACAATAAATTATAAAATAAAATAAAAACAGCAATAATTTTCAACCAACTTTTATAGTTTAATGTAAGTCACATACATGATAATTACGATAAAATTTTATATCAAACATTTTTATGTTAAAACCTCGTACGAAAAGACTTGTTTAAAAAATATAAGAACTTCTTTTATGAGTACAACGCTCAATGAAAGCGATGCAAGCAGCACCCATACAGTTAATCTTTTTAATGCAATCGTGCCATCCAATACTCGTACTATGCAGGCGAAAATTTGCAGCAATTTTTCACTTAAACAAAAGAGCGCAAATTCCATTGCCAGTTCTCTCCACTACGTTTTCAAGAAGCACCGTCTAACGCTGCGGTGGATGTTAATCTCTTCCGTTCGATCGCTCTTTTCAGGGGTAATGGTGTGAGAGAGTCTTCGGTGTGAATTGCGATTACGAAAGATACTCACGTTCCAACGCTGTCCCTTGAGTTTTCGTCTTATTCTAGACTTCTTTATTAGCAAACTATAAAAATATAATTTCTTTCCTTCGTGGTATATGGCACAACTTTGTCGATTCACTAAAGAAAAATAACGTGAACATTTTTGACAGAATTTCAATCAAGCGAGAGTATTTCTGTTACAAAAAATATTGGAGAAAGATTTTCTCCTGAGATTTGTCAGAACAGATCATATTTATTACGTGCTCAAGTTCAGTGCGTGTAAAAATCATTGAGTATTTTATTTTGATTTTCGGTACCTATATTAATATAGTTATCAATCTTTATTTTAACATCTCAAGTACACTCCTAACACGATTCACGACATCATAAGTTACATAAATTACGAGCACTCATGCCTGTAATTAAACTTACGAACGACTTTAAAATAACAAACTACAATCCTTCACTAACAATAATAATAACGACATCAAAATAAACCGCAAATAACATGAAAACAAACCCACTACAATCCCGAAGCTTTCAAGACAACGTACCGTTGATAATGAACTCAGTACGAACAATTTCAAGACAAAACAACGCGAGCGCAGGAAGCTAGAAGAAACAACGTTGCTGTCATGATATTATATTATCGTGTTGCAAGAAGCGAGCTCCGTTGACCGCACGCTATGTTGGGTGACAAATTAAATGAATTTACGGGCTACAGACTATATGTAAGGCTCTTTGCACCGATGTAAATGCAATAGATGACACCGCTTTCTGGAAGTGTGCGGTTCGTTTTATCGTGATAGTTTAAGTTGATCTCTTTGAATTTATTGTTTCATGTTGTGTTTATTCCGGATAAAGTGGCTGTATTTTTATGTAAAAGGATAATTATGTAGTATGAAGTATCCTATGAGTGGTGTGGTTGGTATATATGTCTCTGTCGCCGTAGAATCGCGTAATTCCGTAGTTTTGGGAACACAGGCACACGCAGGGTTTCGTGAAAACTCTATGGCGTAAAGGCGACATTATGCGATTCTACTGAATTGTAGATTCTAGTTTAGTAATTTCGCGAAATTACGAACTGCGTCCAGTGTTTTCATTTTATATAAATTTGTTCGGTTCTGGCGCTCGGCGGTCGCTGCCACGGTATAGTCTTCCGCCATACCCTTCGACCCTAAAGGGCCCATGTTAGGGTGTTCTGAACTCCTGAACTCGGTTCACTCGCTGGAGCTTTCCATTGAACTAAAGTAGCAGATTACGTAATATTACTACAAAAACTTATTTGGTAATTTCACGAAAACACTAGACTCAGTTCGTAGTTTCGCGAAATTACTAAACTAGAATGAACAATTCGGTAGGATCACGTAATGTGACCGCCTTTACGCCATAATCCGAGTTGTCGCGGAACCCCGCAAATTTTCGCAAAATTACGGATTACGCGATTCTACACATATACTCGTAGATAGATATCTAAGTTCATCTGATGCACTTGGGCATTCAGTACAGTTACAAAATTTTCTGAATGGTTTATCATTCTACTGGATGAGCGATTTCCATGTGTAAGTAGGACGAAAACAAATAAAACAGTACATTGTATAAAAAAATACATTAAACGAAATGAGATGCAAAACTTTGCCGCAGTAAAACTCGTGACACAGATAGGTATTCAGCCTTTTCAATGTATAATCCTTGATCTATCCGTTAATGTTGTATGTGGTAAACAGATTTTGTTATACTATGTTGCAAAGCTTTTTAGTGAGCTAATATAAGCTTCAATTGTGGTTTTCATCGTTAGGACCGGGTCAAGGTGTACTAAGAGCTAGAACTAGCCAATTAGACATGTAGTCAATAAACCGTTAAAGTTACAACGCAGGCAACTAACGATGATTGCCTGACAAAGTAGCATATACAAGTTGTAAACGTACTTTGACAGAGTAATAGGTAAATGTATATTTTCACTCAAAGAAATTGGTCTTGAAAGCTTAACCTTTTTAATCACAACTGGACTTCTGATGCCTATAACATTAATAGGTAATTTGTGTTGCGCCACAATAAAAGGTTTTTAAATTTTCCAATTGATTTTGAATTCATTGTAAGCTGGGTACCTACTTCGAATCTGTCACGAAAGTGTTATGACGACCGAGGTATATTTTTAGACACTCAATTTTTTATGAGTTACATATTACCTATGCGTCGGTACGTCGTTATTAAGCGACGGTACCGCTTTGCTGTGAAACCACGAAAGGAGCCAGTGGCGATGCCGTTCTGCTTAAATAATGCCGGTTTTACACGAGAACAGGGCAGCGAGGCAGAGTAGTGATACACGTGACGTCGGCATAAAGTCAAAGGGCGCACAGCGCCTGTCTGTGTAAGTATGTGTGATCATTCTGGTATTTTTAAGGTTACCGGTATTAAAATCGTTACCTAAATTTAGAGGTACCTAACATCAGCATCATCATCATTTATTTTGGTTACCCAGATAGCGGTAACTATATTCTTAGAAGTAACCATAATTCTTCGATACCTGTACCCTAATTTATAGCGGTTTTCAGTCCCTGCTATAAACTCACTACTCTGCCTCGCTGTCCTGCCCTTGTGTGAAACCGGTATTAGTCATCGCGTTTTACCTCTCGTGGTTTCGCAGCAGAGCAGCACCGCTGCACCGCGCTGAATATAACCAGACCCTAAGTCCCATGTACCTCTACGTGTGTGGCTAATTGAATCAACGAACTGTTCAACATAAATCAATGAGAATTCACTCAACAAGTGCCACTGGCTGTAGGCGACCACAACTTGTCTGCGTAATAAATACTTACTGCTTTCAGAGCATAGACATGCAAATGTGCCGGTTACGTCTGCCCCACGTTTTATGAATGTCACCGCTATCGCTTACAGGGTTGCCGGCTAGGAAATATTATGACTGCAGTGCTTTGAATGGTGAAGAATATGCTTGCCTGAATGAAGGATTTGAAAGCAGTTTCAGTGATAGATAATGTTGAGCTATTAAAGGACATTATAATAATTCTTACTCTTATTCTTTATTGTACACATAAACACAAATAAAATACATAAAAGGAAAATACATGTACATAGGCGAACTTAACTCAAAATCGAGTTAAAAATCTTAGATTTTAGTGAATAGGCTTCAAAAAATTTGTGGTACCATCTTTGAAATGCTCTTCCATCGTGATATCGAGGCTGACTACTAGGTGATCAAGTTGCGCCGAACGATTTCTGGTTTCGTCACTTGAGCAAGGAGCCTCTCTTTCCATACACCCTATTGATATCATCCACCGTACAAATTCAGATCTACAGGCGGCAATTTTTCCATCCTTAAGGTTAAAATCGTTTGCACCCAGAATCCAAACGCAGAGTTAAACTCTGAGTGGGCCGCAGACGTTTAAAGCATTTTGTTTACGAAATGTATCACTGCAACGTATCGTGACTCAAGCCTACTATATTTTTCAAAGATTACCTGACGTATTCCCCACTTTTACTGCATACTGCGTATTAGTGAAAGCAGTATGCGAAAGTAGAACTATCAGTATGAAATCTGTCAATCATACAGCAGCCCTACTCCGTATATCAATGAATATGCTGACGAAACGCTCGCACTTTACGACTATCCCGAATTTGCAACAAAATAAACCATGACTCGGGACAAATCGACGCGGTCTGTAGTAAATGACGTTTTTGACAGGCACTTTGTACCAAAATTGCGTAAACGAAATCGTGCCGAAAAAACTTTAACAAATTGAAAAACAAGCTTTAGCTGACACTTTCTGGATTACTTTGGTGATATCTTAACATTTTTCCCTTTTTTATTTAAAGTCTCAAGAACTATAACTTTATAGTATCTCAGGCTAATATAATAGATATTTAATCTGTAAACCCGATCAAACAATTTCACTGTTGCGAAAAATATGCAAAGAATTTTTATACCAACAAAATATACCTTACAAGAACACCTCTTCAATGAACTCTGAGGAACATAGCGAGTAAGTTGAAGATATTTCATTGCAATTTATGTGGCGACAGCCAATTAGCGTCTGTTTCAAAATAAGCAAGAACTTGCTAAGTGCCAAGATTCTTCACGACTTTGACGAGAATTTCATCAAGTTTGTAAACTCAAGTGCGTATCAGAACAGTCATTACCAGTCAGGTGAAATGGATGGCGGAATTTTGGATGCTGATAACGATGTTAATTTGTAAAAAAGAAATCGGAAATATAATGTAAAATTCTTTTTGATAGCCTCATGTTTTTTTATTGCAAAAACAGGCAAATACACGACAGTAGTCTCATTTCAAAAGATTATAAACTACGCTAGCTAAGAACTAACAGAAAGGTAAAGAATTATCAATTAGAAAGAAAGAAAGGAAGAAAAGTAGTTTTATTCCGTACGGCATAATGACGGCACAAGTGCACAACAGTCACAATAAACGAAACACAAAAAGAAAAATAGATACAAAAAACAAAAAATATAAAATGTGCCGTCGGTACCGAAAAGGTTACTAACTCAGCATAATATGCTGGATGTGGGACACCCAGCAATTAGTAGAAGTTTATCTAATTTACAATTAGGAAAAGGAGAAGTAGAATTTCTCAAAATTGGTCTGTTCCCGACACAAACTGTATGTCAGGAGGGATTAACAATGTTACTTACACTACTCCAATTACATTAAAATTCTCATCCAATCACAAAATCCGTTACGAGGTAGATTAAAGACACAAATTGTGTGACGTAATTATGACTCCAACATGTTTAATCACGGGTAATGTTCTTTAAACTTAATTATTGTAAGATATCATTACACAGGATACATTATTAAATTCCTTAATTTAAAAACGATACTAATTTACATTTTTAAATATTTTCATTCGTTTAAAAATATAGTAGTATAATATACTATCTACTATATTTTTATATATAAAATAGCAGTAAAAAATAGTCTACAAAATACTCTTTATTTAAATAAGCTATCATTCTTAGTTTCCGAGGTATTAAGATTTATGTTGGTGACCCGGATTCATTGCTCCCGAGTGTATATATTAATTATTATATACCTATATATTGTATTATGTAACAAACTTGAGTAACCCATTAAATCACACCTCATAGAGGTCCTCTATCGTATGTACCTATGTATTAAACCCACAAAAACTCCGCCTCACTGGCACTCAAAGCCGCCCAAAACTTAATTGCAAAACGGCTGACTTGACAAGGGAGCTTCTCAATTTTACTCAAATCGACCGTTCAAACACCTCAAACCTCTATCTAAATTGGCGTTTCATCAGCATAGAAGCGTTAAACCACGGACCCGTCACAAAATGTACCAAAAGATAAAGTAGATAAATCAATTGATTGACATAATATCCCGAAGACGAAGGGACCTCTAATCAAAGGGCGAGGATAAGAAAAGAGCACCAAGCCGATTAACTATGGAGGTCGGATTGAAAGGGAATGATTAAACGTGACATTAGCAACGATAAGGAAGTGGTGGGCTTCGGCTGATTAGCGATGTTGTGATACCAAGTTTTTGAACTTTGATTTTATGATTGAATTTTAATACCTTTTAAAGGGATTATATAATGAAAAAAGTTGCAGCGTTCATCATAAATATAAGATCCTACTTTATTAGCGGAGGTCCTATTAGTCGGGAAAAGGCTAGGCAGATGATGAGATGATTTAGAGAGATATCCGATCACTAAGGGAAACCTTAATAAAATTAATATCTTTGCCCATAGGATTACTAGTTCATTACATGTTAATACCTCGAAATGGTTCTTTGATAAGTAGATATTCTTTGATGAAAGGTCCTTGCAAGATTAGATCTAATTTATAACTTGTAAGAATCATCTATACCTAGGTAGGTACGTTTTATTTATGGATACAAACACTGAAATAAAGATTAAATATTTGATTCAATTTGGGATATAAAAAGTTCCTTAAAAATAAAGGCAAAGTTTTCGCAGAATAAAAATCGAAATAACTGAAATATGTAGGTACAACAAAACAAGCAAAAATATTTCAATATGAAACTAAAAACATGTACCTACCTATATGCTACAGCATCACATAAAACTAATCCATTTCGAAGGTAAACATTTTTTTACAGCCCGAATATCCACGTGAAAACTATTGAAGTATTAAAATTCAATTTGCCACCGATACCCAAATTCACGATCGATATTTACCATGATTCGCACGCAGTGAAAAAAATATCAACCCCATCCGAACTTCATTGGCAAACAATTCGACCGTGCTCGGCAACGTTACCGACACTCGGTGGGGTAAAAAAATTGGAATAGGCTAGTCGACATCGCACGCACGGAAAACACGATGGTAGCTTCCGGTCGCACGCGAAATAAAATTCACCATCCCGATCCGACATCAATGCGCAATTCAATACGGTGTCATACACTTACGGACAAATTATAATACACACTGCTCCCGAATATATGTCGCTATTGCGTAAACTCGTCCTACATTGTTCACAGTAACGTAGTTCCGAACGTCCGTGTCGGTCGTAAATCATGGAAGGTAATTTAAATTTTGTCATTAGAGCTAAACTTATGTTATTTTGCACCAAAACGTGCACCTGTGGTTAGAGATAACATGTAACATAAATCAAAATAATGGCATATGAAAAGGGAATTTGTTGCAGTCAGCACACAAAATTTGCGATAAAAATTAGGTTGCAAAATAAATGAAACTTGCACAATCCCATAATTCATTTTAACACAAAATGGCTAGTTTTATTTGTATGTAAACAGTAAGGAGGCTGTATTTAAGCGCTTCATTTAACAATGTTCCCGTGTGCGCGGCCGCGAGTGTACAATACATGCGGGTTGGGTGCGCTGCGTTTTATAGCCTCGCCATGTATCAAAGTTTCGCGAGCGGTCTGAATATCTACCAAGAGTCAGGACCTCCCGTCGACAATACACGACCAGACTTTACGGTGAAAATTCGCAAACTTTGTTTAAAATTAGTTTGTGTATACCTTTCTAGTGGGACGTTACAGGAAGACACGATTGTATATACTCGGAAAAGGAACGTCAGCTTAGAACAACGAGATTTTGTGGCTGCGAATAAATGTCGCCGATAGCATCTTTTCTTGGTAGACGCGTCATTGTATAAACCTAATCTTAGAACAGAAATATGAAAAACCAGACAATAAACACAGCACCGTTACAGTATAAGAAACAACTTATTCAAGTCTTTTGTTGGGAGATAACAAAGTATTGGGCGGGTTTGACAGCAACTAGACTGGTACTTAGGTAGCTTGCTAGAATATAAAGTTATTCGGGATATACCGGGTGATCCATCAAGATGGGTCAGTATGGGTAGCTCTGAAACTATAAGAGATACAAAAAATTGTTCGAAGGAACCACGTCGTTGATTTTAGAGTTAAAAAAAACTGCATTCAAAGATTTTCAACAAAAAGTTCTAAGTACGCGACAAGGAAATCGAACCCGGTCAATTCAAAACCAAAATTGATTGTGTAGGTTGTAAGGAATAAAATCTTACTATAGAATCATGTGTCTACAATTAAAGATCATTCTAAATTTCATTATTGTAGGTATACAGTTACGGATCTTTCGTTATTAGTTCTTATTGGACAATTGTTTTATTATTACATTTCATGCAGTTTTTCTTATCTTTAAAATCGTCAACCAAATCCTTCGAACATCTCTTATAATTTCAGAATTCCCTATACTGACTCAACTTGATGGATCACCCTGTATAATAACGAGAATAAATTAATTGAATAATTATAATACCTAAACGTAGCACGGATAACGTGTAAAACTATGAACAGATCTTTTAGTTCATAAAAATACATAGGTAGGTATAAATAAAAGTATCGAGATTACATTTGCACAAGTTAATTCCAAACGGAATCTTAGCAATAATAACTATTGTTAGGGACGTTAATCTTGATAAGACAAGTCGAGTCTAATTAAAAAGATCCCCAGTCTTGTACTTCGAAATATTAAACGAAACACAAGATACGAAGTCTGATACCATTTAGCTTGATACAAGGCAATTTAGTTGTTATTCTCTTAGAAATAAGATTCAAGGAGGATAAGGACGAAGTAGGCATTGTAAGCTGCCAGGAGCAGTAACGTAGAGAACGCCAGCGGAAAGGCAAGCGCTTCAAGCGATGGAGCCATAATTTGCGTCGTTTCATCAGAATTACTGAGCCCGCTCGAGGTAATCTCCACAAAACTTCATTTTAGTCAAGTGAACGCAAATTATATCCCTTCGAGAATGTAAGGCGACTAAGTTTTATGCTTACCTATTTCCATGATACTCTCCTTCTTCAAAACTTTTCGATAAGTTAATAGGTTAATATTTTTTATGTTCCTGAATATGTACAAAGTTTTGTAAAAGTTGGATAGGTAAGAAGAAATATTTACTTTCGTGTAAAGAGTAACGATATCTTTAAGCGGCAAAACATTACATAAATCAAAAACCCGCATAATGAGATTTTATACAATTTATGCCTAAACTTTGCTATGAGAATATCAATTTTATTAGTTTGCGCTTAGCTTTACGAAGAAAGAAAATGATCATCATTTTCTTTAGTGGACTATGACCATAAGATATTTGTTAATATTGTATAGGTACTAAAGAAAGTATTTCAGTTTGATACATATAAAATGAAAATTATTGATTGGATCATCGTGAGGCCATCTAAATAAATTATTCAAGATCTATCTATACTCAAGAAAAGATAAGCGCTCAAATTATATTATTATATTATTCTTGAGTGGCAGCTGCAAATCATCCAATAAGTAAAATCTAAAAACAATTCACGTAAAACACGATTCCAGTTTTCCCCAAGTATATCGCAAAGCCACAAAATAAGATTACCAAACGTTTCAACGTACACTCCGCTACGTTGGCCAGTTTTACGATTACGACTGTTGCACTAAATAAAACCGTAATACGTTTTGCCATCTATCAAGAACCAAATACACTTTATGTCAACACCATAAGGTACAAATTCACCTGAACAATATATATCCTAGTGTAAAATAACAAGAATAGAGCTAGTAGTAAAATTCGCATTATCCATACAGGCGTAAACTTTGAAACAAAATGTTTGAACAGGTTATGAAAATAAACTTATTTTGAATAATATTAAAAAATGTTTTAAATTCTTAAAACGTCAAATTGCAAGATGTAGGTACCAGACATAATGTTGCATTATCATGGTTGCATTTGGTTTTCTTGGAATTACAATCTAGATAAACTTATGACCCAAAGTCTACCTGAAGAATGAACAGTCTCCGTGAGATTACGCAAGACAATTTTATTATTAGGTATTTTGTTCAGACAACAAAAGAAAACGTCTTATTTTGACAAGAGCCTAAATCTTTCTTGCAATTATCATTGTAGGTAATATGAGTTAGCCACTGGAAATAGGTTCCACTTAACTATAAAAAATATATATTATTAAGTTTCACAAGTAAAATACAATTTCAAGAAAAGGAGAGCCCAGATCTTCCGCAAAATACATGCTACATCATGTACATTGTAGCAACCTAAGCGAAATTTATCCTACATTGTCGAAGTTCATCCATAATGAAACTGTTATCCTGACGTGGCGCGTGTTTTCTTTGTACTATCGTATAAAAGGGCCCACTTTGATCCTCTCAGTTTGCCAGAGGACCAGTGGCAACAATCCAAACTATTCACGATAAAAGGGGTTAAACTAAAAATAGGTACCTACGTAAACCTCTGGGCAGAGGATTTTCAACAAGAGTACCTACAAGGGAGTAGGGAGGCATTGTTAAGCTGCGTAAGTAACGAGACATTTTTGTTGGGAAAGCATCTTCGTGTCTACTTATTTTTAGTCAAGTTGATGTTAAAACTGTTATTGAGAATATCATTATAATAAATAATGCCAACGATAAACCGAAGCGTAATAACATCAATTACATCCAACCACCAAAAAGTTGTGCGAAATAAGTTTAATGAATTATTAAGTTCATTTTGTATAATTAAAACTTTACAGACTTTTAAAAGTGAAAGTGCTATAATAAATACTATTACGTTGACACACACCCACATTAAAAGCTGTCATTATTAATGTTGAACATACCTAATTATTTAATGAAGAAACTCCATGTAGAAGCTAGAAGTTCGGGCTTCATGTTAACCTAATAGCGTTATAATATTATCGTGAGTGCAATCATCGTTAAAGAAAATGATGGTGATCCTCGACATTTTTAGGTCCGGCAGTATGGATGTGCGACTTCTCGTTTTCGAGATCCGTAGGGCAGTTCCGTTCAGCGTTCCACTTTCAGGTCATTTCGGATGTTGCCATAAATATAATTATTAAGTTTACTTTAGCATATTATTATAATATAGTTGAGATTGATCAGTGATAAAAAGTTAGTTAAGTAGCTTTAGATCGCCAGCCTTTTATTACTTATCTACAAGGACAACGATTATCTCAAACGAATTTACGACTTGAAGCGGCTGGAGAAATGATAAGCAGCTGAAACTGTTTTATGTTTTCTTTACTCTAAGAACTAAGTCCGTCAGATATGATTCACGAAATCTTAAGTACTTATCTACATTTTGATACAATTAAAACTGCTAGTAAAATAATAATTTTGAAGAATGAACAAATTAATAAAATATTTGAAAATACGAGTGTAAAAAATAAAAAAGGGAAACACAAATGCCTCCATAAACACTGGTTCTTGGCACGATATTCCGGCCAGCGAGGTACATTTTGCACTTACTTGTGGCCAAACGAAAATAGGGCAGGGAATTTCTACACAGAAATTTAGCGGCAAACGCCATATTGCGTACCGCTGGATTTCTTTAATTTGTCCCTATTATGTTTTAACCAAAATAGACGTGAGACCAGAGAAGTTTTGGTTTTTTTTTTAAAGTCTTTTCGTAACCAATCTTTTCTTTTTTTTTTGCGATTATCATATTGTCTTAATTTTAGGTTTTGCGATTGTGATAGAAATTAAATTGTGCTATTAATCTTTAACGTTTTCAAATATTTAAGAATATTTGATTCCTCCATCACGCAATATGATTCTAGTGTAGAGAAACCCTTGGGCAGAACTGATGATAAACTTTATGCATCTCTTTTCAAGTAACAGGAACAAAAACATCCTCAATCTAGAATAACTTCCTCAAAAATCGCATTATCGAAAAAAAGGTGTTATAAGTTCTATCTCGATGTAAACATATCGTGTACATAAGTACTTTCCGTGAGTTTCTGCAGAATTAACTGGTTCATGAAGCTTGAAGCTAATTGTCATATTATTTACCCCCAGAGAAACTTGTTCTAGCGTAAGCCCACTTACTTCCACGAAATTAGTCTTCTCAAAATACTTTCAGGTGTACCCTTTCGCTTTAACTGTTGGTTGGTTAAACTTCCCGCAATAATACCTCAAATTATAACAACTTCAAATTCGGAGTCGAATTTCTTAGTCGTTAGTTGAGATGGAGTAATTATTTCAATTGCTTTGAAGAACCGACTAACAGTATCGTATGATCTCCAAGATCTTTTAAATAACGATAAAGTAAGATTACATAGAAATAGCAATCCATTACGTTTATAGCTTTTCTAGTAGAATGTGACTCAAATCACTTTTGTCCATTTGATTTTGTCTGTACCTATCAAAGACATTAACCTAAAGTGATTTAACAAAATAAACTATGTATTGTGAAGTGAACTAGGTTCAGTGAATAAAGACCACGGCTTTAGATATATTTAGTAAGAAACACCTAAATACATCTTAACCTTGCATAGGTACGAAGTTTGTCTAATCTATGTCTACTTGCCACATCTCTATCATCTGGTAATTTAGGATTATCATTCTTAAGCTGATTGAGAAAGATTAGATTTAGATATATTTATTAAAGAATATAGCTTATGACGTCACTATGTCGATATGGCATCACTTGGGGGCTTCGATGGCGTGCGCGGGGTGGATTGCAGTTGGTAGGCGCGGGTGCGTTAGATCTAACCGACTCACAGCCCGGTAGCGAGCGAAGCAATATGAACTTAGGAACGCGGCGTTTGAGCTCAAAATAGCATACTTCACTCTAGAAGGTGAATTATCTGCTGCAAAGTAATTATTATTTAATCTGTGCTCCTATGTTCAGTAGTGAACTGAAATATATGCTATTTATGAACGCCGAAGTGACTGATTGATTGAATAAAGAATCAGTATTAAAACATTATAAAATGATGCTATTAAAATTAACGATTAAATTAAGCCTTAAATATCAACAGCAGCATACCTACACATTTAAAAAATATATAGAAAATGCGTACAGTTCAAAGTAAACACATAATGTTAGTGGAAAGTGCAAATAGTATAAAGAGCAAACTAATGTGACGACAGGCACAAGAACGCGTGATATTGACACAATATCTGTCCCTTGGAAAGTTTTCCATTGAATATATTTTATCACTCATTTTACGCATTCATCTGTAGTGTTTCCTTCTTTTATTGCAACCATATCTTTATCTAATGCCGCATAATAAATCACTAAATGACAGTAAGAATGGGTATTACTGTGACTTGAACACTCATTTTCATCTTCATTAATATTCTGTTTTGCGATTCCAAAAGAAGGGCTACGATAGAATTTTTACTTATATTTACATTTACCTAATGTAATAATTTTGAATAACTTTTATACTATTCCCTCTACTAATAAATGTTGAATAGAGTTGTGTCAAGCATAAACGTCGAAAAGTATAGTTAACATGCCGTTATTCATGACATAACTTTCGTATACAGGGTTATTTGTAAAACACCGGCAATGCTTTAAGGGGTGAAACTACTCATCAATATGAACAACTTTTACTATGGGACAAACCATGAAATCACGAAAAAAAAATCAAACTTTTCATACAAAAGATTAACCTTGCTCCATCAAAATGTATGAAAAGTTTGAATTTTTTTTCGCGATTTCATGGTTTGTCCCATAGTAAAAGTTGTTCATATTGATGAGTAGTTTCACCCCTTAAAGCATTGCCGGTGTTTTACAAATAACCCTGTACAGGGGGTAAAATATCCAAAGCGCCCGTAAAGCCTTAATAAGTGGCTGCGTTGCTCGAAGGGTAAAAACAAGTACTCCAAAAAGTTTTAAAATCAGCGGGCCACCATCCATAAATGCCTTAGTTTAAAGAATTCCCGCAGTGGAAATTAAAGCTGCAAATAGCTAGCCTATCCTATAAGAGCACATTAACTTAGCCGACAGTTACAACTTCCGTGAGATGATAAACAGTATGTGTTTTTACATTTCCTTCCCCGGTCAGCTGGTAATTTACTACTGCACTTATAATTGCTGTGAATGAAAACAAATTGTTTGCAGTGAATATTATGGCTACTGTGCAGCCGGTAATAAGTGGTAATAAATATATAGCAATGGTGACGGTAATTGTAAAGCGAATGGCAATGCAATGAATTTTGATACGCACAAAAATTATATCACATTGAAAATTACTGTATCAAAACACGAATATAATAATGCAACAAATTAATCAAACAAATTGCCTACATAATTACTTTGGAAGTATAGTTTATAGTGATTTCTTTTTTAAATTATGTTACATAATATACACGGTACCGTTTATAAGGCAAGTTAAAACTTTTTGGCCCTCGATATGATTATAAATATTATAATACATACTCGTACTATCGAGAAACCGTTTGGTTGATCAAATCGAGTGGGTACAAAATCGGCAGTATCTAAACATGAAAGTGCAAGTTGTTAAAAAATTGGGCAGCACCTGATCAGCATACGAAAAAATAAAAACATCGCGATCGTATCGATGAAATTGGACAACTCTTGCAGATTTTGTTTTAGGACTTACTTTAGACGAATACGTTCGGATTTTACCTGGAACGAAAAAAAGCAAATTAGATTTTGGGTTAAGTTCGAATTTTAAAGCATTATTATTCTTTTTGTTTCTTATTCCATGCAGTCTTGATTATTAACTATCCTAGGTAACAGCATCATTATACGAGTATAAACTTATTACCATAATTGTGATCATTAATATAATCTAAGTGACGAAGGAGGACATTATAATATATTTTTGTAACGACTCCTCATTGTAGTTCTATGTACTATGTAGGTTCTATGTACCCTATTTATAGCAAATAAAGAATTTGAATTTAAATTTACGTCGAAAATTTATCCTCACGTAAGGCACTTAACAAATAAACAATCAATCGAAATTTCCGAATATGGATTAAAATTATCGCAATCTGGCACAAACTACAGTGTACGAGTACATACCATCTCAATTGTATTTGTCTTTTATCTCATTTTCGTGTACAATAAAGAATTAAAGAACTAATCGCTATGATCACCTCTTTCGAACTTTCAATTTCTTATTGTATTTTTTCCATAATTTCATATCCATTATCATATATCCAATCAACAGCAATCATAGAAATTTAAAAACATGAGACTTTCGTTTCTTATTAATATATAACATATTTTCACGCAGTGAATGGAAATCTACAGATACATTCTGATAGCATCCAATTTCGTCCAAAACAGCTTCATGTGTATCCATATTGAGTCAGCAATGCCAACACTATTATGCTAAACGGAATAACGGAGGTATTGGAACCGTTGCGAGGTCCACACGTCCATGATGAGATGACACTCGTTTTACGACGACCCATTCGCAATCCAACCAGATTCCTGACACAGACGCAACAACGCTATAGTGTTTATGCTTTTGTTTTACTATCAATACGTGTAGAGTTTGATGCTGGCATAAAATTGCTATGCACACAGCATCAAGTTCCGGTTAGGTCAGAATTTATGGCCTTTTTTGGACTAGTCATTCTTTTGTCATCATTAGAATAGATTACAAATATTCCTTCTTTTTTTTCAGCTTTCGAACAACTGTCATACAGCTTTAGATTATCTGTACGAACATATTCGTATCCAAGAAACAGTTTCTTGTTTTTAAATTTACCACGATTTTAATTCAGAATATAATCTTACATTATGATTTACTCAAAACCATTTTCTTACAATTCATGTCATAGAACCAGAACGAAAACTTTACGTCAGCAATTTAACATGAAAAGAGCATGCAGAAAATGTTCAAGTCAGAGAACTTTAAAGGACTTGTTTGTTACTATGAAATGTTATTATTGCAGTTAGAAGAGCACTATACAAAGAACATTGCAGTTATACCGACTGTGAAATGAAAAGATTCTATGATAGTGTCGTTTCGTGAAATAAATGTCTAATAAGAGTTTAAAATTATGGAGTGTGTCTATGGCCTGTATCCTGGAGGAGTTATAGCGATTTATTTTGAAGGCTTAGTAATGATGTCTCGTATAGTGCCACAAACTTATCTGACCCGTTGACCAAAATTGGAACTAACGTGGCTACGGAACAAAAATGACATCAAAATGTATTTTTTGTACGGAGATGACATTGGTAAAAGCGACGGCAACGACGCCACAACCGGGTCAGATAACTTTGTGGCACTATAACTTAGCAATATGAAGTACAAATTAACCTGGCATAACCCATACATTGGGTGGACAACACCAATCATGAGGATAAATTTTTCTATTACTGTCTAACCACTTTATTAGAATTCTTGTGCATTCGTTCATAGCGATAGGCGTAGTAAGGTCTTATATTTATAATCATCTTAAACTTTGGTTACAAAACTACTGAATTTATGAAATATCCATCGTGTGTACAAAGGTTGCGTGTCCCCAACATTACGAGTCCTACCAGGCCTAGGGGCAAATGTCCCAAAATTCTGACGTCATGTTTCCGGCCAGCCGGCACAATTTAGTTACGGAAGTGCACCAGCCCCGTCCAACCGATATTACCGCACCACCGTTGCCCGCTCCGTACCTGCTAATCCTATTTTTGTTAACTCAATTCTGTTTCTACGTTGGACATTCGGTTTTGTTTCTTAATCGATTTATACGGTTGTTAATGTGGGAAATTCTGAAGCTTTTTAGACAATGATTTTCTCTCTCTTTATTTTTTTGTCACGAGCATAAACAACACAGTATTATCTTTTGTTATCAGTAGTAGTAGCTTATGTTTTTACAAAAACGTAAAACAAATTCAGTCCATTACTAACCCACTGCGGGGCACGCGCCTCTTCGCAGAATAAATAGGGTTTAGGTCTTAGTCCATCACACTGGCTTAGTGCAGGTTGACGGATTACACACACCATTGAGAACTTTACGGAGCCCTCTCAGGTATGCGGATTTCCTCACGATGTTTTTTCTTCACTGTTAATGCAAATGATAATGAAATTGTGATCCACTCATAAATTTAAAAAGTTAGAGATACGTGCTAGGTAGGTAGTCCCTCCTGCATGGAAAGCAAGCGGTTATCTATACTTTTTTAAAACCAAAATTCGATAATGACCGTTCACATTCTTTATTTTAGAATGAAGCTTGCTTAAAACTTCTAACTAATTTTATTGTGACATTAATATAAATGAAAACGTTATTTACGTTATACTTGAGCACTTAATTGCAGACTTATTATGCTTGAATTAAAGTACACTTAATAACTGTTATTTACTGCAGTTAAAGTTAACAAAACATGTTGATAATAATCGAATATGAATTTTAAAGTTTTATAAATCACTAGCAGTGCCCGCGACTCCGTTTGCGTGGAAATGAGATGCTGAGATTTTTGAAAAAAAAGTCCTCACACTATTTCCTTGTAAAATTTAATCGATATTGGTTCAACCGTTTAGACATGAAAAGGTAATAAACAGTTGGAGAATTTCTTTTGCATTTATAATATTAATTTCATGTTCTGCGTGCCTTAACTACACGAATAACACTTCCATCCATAGTTTACAGCAATTCTAAAAAAATACGGGTCAAAAATATCTAATCAAATTCAACTATTGTCTACCACAATTTCCCAACATCAAAACCAAACATATTTAACATAAAAACATACTAATAACACGCCACGCTGCATCAACAATTACATAACAACATACAACCGGCTCCAAAACCAATGTCGTACCTACGTAATAATGCAATTTAATGAATCGTAAGACCGCAACCGTTAACCCACATCAGCGGGCATCAAGGCAAACCGCTGTGTCGTCTCTGACACTTATGAGTTGCTAAACTTTACTTAGATAGGCAGAGGTGAGGTTATTAAAATTTAAACGTTTCTCTAATATGTAAACTTGGAGAGTTCAACGGGACAAACGTTAACTAAGAACTGTCAAAGTATTTCGGATTTGTACCGTGTAACCCTAGCAATAACTATATGGATTCTAACCAACCTGAAACGAGCAGGTGCTCGTGGTGCACCCTGCTATCCAACGAACGAGGCTCTAATGAAACATCCGCATTGGAATAGCGTGGTGGATTAGGTATGGTCCCAATCGTCAATTATTTCGACCAAACCTATGAAGGTGTGGAAGGAAAAAGAGCCTTTGCCCAGCAGTGAGACACACAATAGGATAGAAAAAAAAATACTTTTAATCTAGGAACAGCTGTCGTAAGCCGACCAGGGGCTCTAAAAAGGCCGCTTTAGATGAATCACAATGTGATTGATATTACGAATATCAAAATATCTACTTAATTGACGACTCTTAATGTCATCCGCATAAGGTTCATATTCAGTAATCATCTGTTTGACAGTTACTATGCAGATCAGTAGATGAATTGCTCAATGTGGCCTTTTTAGGCCCCCAGAGAATTGTTGCAGAGGAGCAGCAGTATTCTCTGGCTCAAATAACAATACTGCGATCAAGCTCGTTTCCTAAGAGATCGTTACCTGTATTTAGTGGCCGTAAAATTTTTGTGATGAAGCTGGCGTAAAAGACGCCTTCGAAACGGTAAGTAGGGGTGTTGATTAAGAACTAATTGCCCGTTGGCTGCAATTGACATCTTTCGTCATCATTCACAAGGCCATTTGTACATCAGCTACATCTGAAACTAATGACGGTCGCTAGAAGCGGTACCGCTCTTTTAGGAAACCCGAGCATGTTTATAGAAAAATTTCTTGATGAATTTTCATTATCGCTCGTGCCGCCAGGTGCGATGCTACCTAACCTAGATAGGTGACGAGTGTTGTGTGTGTCATCTACTTCTTTTGTTTCTTATTTATTGTATCCTATTCTTTCTGCCTTATATCTATTGATGTTATTTTTTTATTTGCGTGTGTGTTGGTTTTTTGATGTCTAATAACTAAACGTACCTATAATTTATTGCTTTTGTTTCTTTCATCGAAGCGTTTGAAGCGGCCTTGTATTGCACAGTAGATATCTATGGTATATTTTAAATTTAAGTAAGCTGGTGCTAGAATACAGTAGTCTTACATTATATCTATAATATTTTGACTCCAAAGCCAAGACAATAGTAAAATACGTCATATAATTATAGCCAAATCGTGTACACAATCCTTGACCGACAAATTCATTGAGTGTGTCAGTCAAGGTTCCGAAGCTTTTCGGTGGTTGCGTGTTTACTTGTCATGTCATACTTACATGTAACACCATTATCAATAGTTCAGCAATATTTTAATTTATTTTAATTGATGTTTTTATTAAATGCGGATTTCATAAGTATGACGGTACCTCATTCGTAAGAGTAATTTTAAAATTAAAAACATTAACTTAGAGTTAACAGTAAATATATTGAGTATGTAAATGTTATTTCAAGCTAAAAAGAGATAATACAATACAGATTAATGAACTTAAATTTTCATGAAATCTCGGTAACCCGCGACACAAAATTAAAGCTAGGATTCACCAGCGGATCTTAAATCACTGCACTGATTTAGATGAATAGGATATCGGGAGCTAATTATTCTAATGAAATCCAACGTGGCGCCGAACCAAAATCAATAATACCTATCTCCCACATGGATATAATGGCTAATGAGGCACTGAATGATTAGCTAGGTAATCATTTATGATTCCGAATATTGTGTTTGGTTATGATAGAAATTAGTAGAACCATAGATACTTCCTATCCTTATCCTTTTCGCAGTGTTATTAATAAAAATACAAGGTCCTACCTTTCTAGCCCCGATCCCTTTAAGAGGTTATTGTACACATCATTATGAATAACTTTTACTATGGAACCAAACTTGAAATCGCAAAAAATATAACCTACTGTTCCATGCAAATAATTAGATAAATATTACTCGACTAAATTTGAAAGAGCAGAATTTATTTTCTCGGTTACAGGTGTGGTCCCATAGTAGAAGATGTTCATAATGTCATAATAGGTACATATCCCCTTAAAAGATTCGGGACTAGAAACGTAGGAACTTGTATAGGTAGGTACTGCAGAGAATAATTTTAACAGTAAATTAATATATCTTAATTTTTTGTCGTAATTTGGCAAAAAGTTGTGAAACAGATTTAAAATTTTGAAGTTAATAACGTGGTCACGAATAAAAATGATTTTGTTGTCCTCGGAAATAATTGCTCAAGCTTTAATTACTCTACAAAAGCGAGAGTTTAAATAAGCAAATACTTGAGATTTGCACGCTCATAAACTATTACATAAATTGTTTAAATATTACCGTAAAGTTTACCAAAACTAAGGATATACGCCACCTATGTGAGCGCTGTCTTTGCTTGCTTGTTTTGTTGGTTAAGTCGACGGCGACGTGTCAAAACTTTGTTCAAATAATATAGGTAGATTACATCTAGCAGTGCTGTGGTAGGCTGTAACTTGATGACGTCACTGCTTAGAAACGGCTCAACCAAATATGAGATGTTGGCATAAGGAGAGTTATTCCCGTGCGTCACGAATTAGCACTTTCGCGGTATATTGATGAGTTGAAATTGGATCAGTGTTAGGTTGTATTCGAGTCACGTTTCCTCTTACTCTGTGGTTTACTTTGTTATATTTAAGCTGACTTTGGATGGTGAGAACGAAACGTAAAATTACACCTACTCAAGGTTCCTTTTCGTAGTACCTATACGTTAAATAAATATGTGATACTTTATAATTGACAGATATTTTCTTTACCTACATAAAGATAGAATATTAAATAAACATCGATCTTCTAAAGTATTATAGACAGATATATTAATTTATTTAATACAAAATCAGAAAAATATTCTACTATAATATACGAAACCCAATGTATCAACAGAACTTTTGAAGTAATGCACACTTGTTATTTGTAATTATTGAAGCTACTTATAATAAGGTCCTACCTTTCTAGTCCCGATCCCTTTAAGGGGAAAAAGTTGTTCATCATCAAAATCTATGTCATCATGATCAAAAGCAAAAAACATATTAGAGCTTTGAATGCCTAAGATCTGTATATTTTAGGTAACCATTTATTGATCCAAATAAATATTTTGATTTTGATTTTTGATCATTATGAACAACATTTTTTATGAACCAACAAAGAAATCGCGAACCATAGTTGTTGCAAGTGGCAGGCGGTAACGATCGTTTGCAAACACCATAATATCGTGAAGTAATCTTTGAACCCAACATGTTACATTTACGGAGTTTCAAGATGTACACGCCACACGGTAAGTATACATTAGGTATTGTATGACTTCGTGATCTTTCCATCCTATCAATACAATGGGGTTAGACTGTTTAGGTAAGAAAATGGCAAAGGTTTGGCGATAAAGATGATTTCGAGAAAAAAAATAAGGACAGAAATAAAAAGAAAGAAAGACGCTAATTTTATTCCGTACGGGATAATGATGGCACAACATAACATAGGTAGGTATAAGCATCCGAAAAAGAACAACAAAAATCATTACAAACGAAAGATAAAAATCACAAAATATGATAGTTTCAACCACGCTAGTTTATAAGCTGATAAATTAATTGATGTTGACAAAATTTTAAAAGACCCATCAATTGATTCAAAATTTTGTGGTCTTACCCAATACTATGCAGTGCGCGTTATCAAAGATGCAACCACAGCTTAACAATTCATTAATCTAAACCCAACACCCAAAATCTTTTCATCCCTTCACATTGTCATTCCAAAATCCCCATCTACCTGGGCTTCTAAAAATAATTCATCATACTGAATATTTTATACCGTACATAGATCCACCGCGCAAGTCACGGGTCGTCGCCAGTCCAAGCTCCTTGACCCACAAAATTCTTGGACAATAACACCAACCACTGCGCACGGCATATCCATTAAGGCGACAATACCGCGGATGTGTACCTGCCCTGAACATAATATACGCTTCTAAACTTAGCTGGTTGTGCTATTGTATGCACGGTATCGTTAAGCATATTATAATATATATTTGTTGGAATATACATAGATATTATATGAAGCGTTGTTGTCTTTGTAAATATTGGGATAATACTTGTACGTTATAATTTCTTCCCCCTTGCTTTGAGTGGTAGTTGTTTGCTTTGATGTGAATATTGAATAATAATTAGGTACCAAGAACATGATGTAACACATAACATTAGGAAAGTAACATGACACGTTACAAAAAGTGGTTAATCCAAATATAATCACCTATCGACCAATGGTTTATTTACATCTACTCAACCTTTGGTAATCTTACATTAAAAAGTATACATTTGTCAATCCAAAACTTCCTAAAAAGGTCAACCAATCGACTGATACCACAAAAAATCATTAATAATTGTTGACGTAACTGCGCTTTACAATCGGTTGCATCGACGCTTGCGCAACATTCATATGAGGTCGCGACACGCAGGCGCAACACTTGAAAGAATTTACACAAAATATTGAGCTGCAGAAGGTTTACTCTCCATATTGTCAAAAACAAACACATAGGTGGCGAAAGAAACTAAAATATTGCTAAAGCGCGTCAGCTGTTTCCCTTTTATAATAGTCCTTCCAAAGTAGTATGGAGAACAGGAAATTAAGTGCTCAACCTTTTTTTTAAATGGTGTCCAAGAAAGCCGAAGTTACGTCTGTGACTGCAGCAGTTCATAAATTTTCCGTTTAATCCAGGTAGATCCTAATCACGTGTCGTTTTACGTGGGGCTTTTGGGTCTTATAATGTGGAATGTGTTTTGCGCGCGCGCCCATGCGCCTTCGATTTTAATGTGCATTGTTAAGGCATGTTGCACATACTATTATCGGTTAGATATTATTATTTACCCGATGACGTTAATAATAGTGTTCATGTTTATCATTGTTGTTTTACTTTTCCCATGAACAAGGCACACTGATATATTGGAATTCTCGTAAACAAATTAATAGTCTTCTAGTTTAATACCTAAAATCAAGGCAAGCAAGAATACTCGCAGATAACTTTTATAAACTTGAAGCTTTTTAAAGACTAATAAATTATTGATAGATTAGGTACACAACTTTAATAATACTTCACTTCTTTACATGAGTTAAAACAGGCGTTAAAAATGCTTCGTGTAATGGCACAATACGAAATTGGGACTATAAACTTACATAGAGATTAATTTGCATTTATCTAATAATAACTAAATGATTACCTTGAAATGAGAAGCCACGGTGTAACCACCAAAGAAGCCAAAGACAAAGTGGAGAAGACAGCAAAAAAGAGGACCCTTGAATCAGGCCTGAATAACGTTAGGAAAATTATGTAAACTACTGTTATCAAGTATTAACTCGTAACCTGCCAATCTGCACGTGTAATCACACATAACTAAAGATATTCGATCACACACTTTACCACAAATGAGCACGCAGAGCAGTTACTTAACTACCATCACAATATCGAAGCGTGGGATAGTATTCGCGTGAATCACTCTTAATTGCACCTAGTTGTACCATCTGTCATTGTGGTGTAATTACTTTCGAATCTTGCCTCCGTAACACAGAGCTTCCGAAAGCCTATGTTATTAATAATATCATCGTTAGTATTGTGCTCTCATGCGTTATTGCGTATGTAATATCTAATATCTACATATTTTGTCGACATTATTTTTTGTGATCAAGCACATCTATTAAGCGCTGTTGCTAATAGTTAGTATTGATACTTATGTATTTGTAACTATATTTTATTTCGTTATAAATAACATTGGTATCTATCGGTTAAGTGCCTTTAAATTTTAACGACTGTCATTTATACAAATTAATCTTACACTCTCGTAACTCTTCTAAGTGATACTCCGCTATAAAATGAAGTTTATTTATAGGTAATTAATACGATTTGATTTAAATGTGATGCATTTATTTAATTAGTATTAGAGTTCAAAACGGGGTATTTACCATGTTTATTATAATTATCTTGTTTTGAGTTCCCGATATTCATTTATTTAATACAATAGAATCAATAGGTAAAGATTAAAAATTGATGTGACCACATTATTACAATCAATTCATTTGATCTAAAGTCCTTTTGAATTCTCTTAAACGAATATACTCTAAGTCATACTGTAAGGCCATTATTGAATAATAATTTACTAAACTTAAACAATCATGTCATCGATGCGATACCGGATTTCCATAACAGGGCTATAAAGTTAAGTCGGCTTATCCTCATACGGCATGATGGTGCTAGAGTCGTAAAATATTGAAAGGTTTTAATGCCCAGTCATAAACGGAAAGTCTGACTGGCTGGTACCGGCCGGCATCGACTTAAGGCGAGCTTACACTAACCAGAATCGTGCGAACGTACGCGCCGGACTCTACATAATATGACCACCTGCATTTTACAATGTGCATTGTACTTCACAAATTCGTTACTTATCTATAGTGCGTTCGTTTCCTGCCATACTAATATTTATGTGCGTTCACCTTTATCTTCAAGTCAATATGATTTATGTTTTTTGTAGTCATAAAATATCGTATTGGCTTTTAATAAGAAATAAATAAAGTATGTAATTATAGACCTTTAAATGGGCCGAGCTATTCGCTCTGAATGATTGTAATTGGCTATTATTAATCTTCTTGTAAACAAGTTTAAACCAGTATGCATCTGCAGTTTATATCTTTGAACTATTGTTATTTAATGACGCTATTTCTTGTGTTTTAATAATTATTAGTATAGACTACGGGTATCAGAAATCCGTGATCATATGTATTTTAATGGTGTGGATCAGACCATTACACTGAACAACTGCCTCTAGGGACTATTGTAATCGCGAAAAAATATTCAGTCACAAAATTTCAATACCTACTCGACCCAAACGTATGGGACAGCTGATTAATTTTCGCGATTACGATGTTGGTAACGCCGTTAAATATGACCACGCATTTCTGATACACGTTATAGGTATATTTGTTAAAGATATTTCTTATAAAGTAGAGTTAGGATTAGTCTGAACACACACGGCTTACAATCAGTAACCTTGTTTGTGTGTTAAAACATAATGGCATCCCGTTCTTCATTGCATATTAAATTATATCAAACACAAAAAGTATAATATCGTCCGCCTGACAGTTACTTCATTTTCCGGCAGGAAGGATACGACAATAATTACGTCCAGTATTGTTGTCTAATAAATTCAGTTTCTTTCTTTAATAATTATACTTAGGGTTGATTTTTCAATACCCAGATAATGTTTTATCTATAAAATAAATTTGACACATGTCAGATTTTGTACAGGAAAGCTGTCAATTTTTTTATCCCAATGATAAAGTTATCTGGCGATTGAAAAATCAGCCCTTAGTGGCATAAGTTTGGTCACAGACAGTTGACGATAAAGTAAAAAATAAAAAATAAGAAAATACGGTGATCGTGAAAAAAGGGTGTACTGCCCACTCGTGCCTTAGATTTCGTCCTTTTTAGTAAAATGTACCACTCGCCCCGTTTTGAAGGTCCCACTTGCACCTTATGACAAAATCACGATTTCGCCACACTGTGCGTTGTATTCGTCGCTCACGCAGGATACCGCGTTAGCAATATACGTTAAATATAGGTGTTCAGTGGCAACAAACATATTGGCTTATGTGGAAAAGACATCCAAAGATTGAGACTAACTTGTAACGTAATCACCAACAAAAGATTGATAATTTATTAAAATTTAACTACTGCTTGAATCAGGTACCGAATTTACCAGGCTTAACCTGTTGCACCAAGCAATTGCCAGTTTTTATGTAATGCTAATGATATCATATGCATACGGACTAGCACATTGAGTTTATACCTAATGCTTGAATAAGTCATACGAAATGGTACACTTCACTCTATGCAATGATAAATAGGAAGACGTTTAAATGCAAATTATCTACATTTGCGACTGAAATAACAATTCTATTGTTTTCGTAAATGTTGTATAACAGGTGAAAATGTTAAAGTTTCGCGTAATGGTCTAAAATTATTTTTTGTCTTTAGTGGTAGTAAAAAAACTTTCTTCGTCCAAAATATTAATGACAATAATAGCATGTCCTACCTTTCTAATTCCGATCACTTTTAGGGGTTTAAGGGGGTACTTATGATTATGAACCACTTTCACTATGGGACAGAACCGAGAATCGAGAAAAAGAAAGTCAGCTGTTCCATACAATTAGTCGAGTAATATCTATTGAATTATTTGTATGGAACAGGAGATTTTTTTCATAGATTCTGAGTTGGCCACATAGTAAAAAAAATATATAATGATGAGTACGTATAATGTACGTATAATGATTGGAACTAGATAGGTTGGACCTTATAGTACCTATGTTGATATAAGTATTGATGGAATCCTTGCATTCCGTTAGGGACTTAAGGCCGAGGCCTTGGCCGAAAGTGGGAACACGGAGCGTAGTAAAACCGATAGCAAGATTGATGACGTGATGATGAAGGCTCGATAACATCGGTAAGCTTATCCAAAAGAACTGGGTCAGATTGGTGCAAAGCGGCGAAGAATACCGTGAAAACTCCTTAGCATTCACGCAAAAGCGTACCAGGGAAGAATACTTCTCTATTTCATTCGTAGCCTTTGTCATGTTGAGAAAAGCTGCGAATGATGTTAATTAAGTACAGATCAATTCAATATGAACAAAACATTTTCCGCCCGTATAACTAATTTTCAGTATTATTTGACATCAGCTAACGCTACACAAAAGGAGTCGAACACAAACAATTATTTTCTAAACCGCTGAGTCTGTAAAATATGTTTGTTCACGACAGGTAATTGTTTATAGCCCATATTGCATGCATTACAGCACATCGTTACATTGTATCACTTGGCTGGTCAATTGGCACATATCGATAATGCCAAATGTCGTTTTCCTTACCAAATGGCTTTATTATGCCATATGCAGCAATTTAGCGTATATTGGTAGATAGCCAAACGCCTAGGGAAACTCTAGGATTGCTGCGTCTGGGCCAATTTATTAGCTCCCTAATGTATCGAAATATTATGGGAACGCTGATTTCAGATATAATCAACGTGATAAATGTCTCTGTTCCACTGTCCGTATTGTCTTATGATGCTATTAATTTTCCCAACGTTTTCCCAAACCAGTTACTTCTTAGGAAATACTTCAATAATTTCTTATACAGGGTAGCCGATCTGTCCCTGTTTTGAAAACTGGGTGGCTTGAGTGTTAAGTATGCAACTACTTGTACTGTTTAAATTGTAGTAATACTTAATATGATCTTTGCTGTTATTTTTTTTGTAATATTGTGTAAATTCTGGTCGAATTTTAACTAGGGCCGCTACCGCGGCTCCATATGTTATTGTTAACCCTATACTTGGCAGAGATTTTTATCCTAAAAAAAATATGTTTTTGCTTTTTTTTCATATTAATTGGACTATTTGGACGTCAGGAAAAATGAAATAAAAAATCTCTGAAATTCAGTTTTCAGGATATAATATGTGTATTTAAGTTCACACTGCCAGGGTTACAAGAATGGAACAATAAAAAGAACATGTGTTTTTACATGGACACTGCCCGGTCATAGGCAAACAAAATAAGATACATTAAATGAACAACTAGCTACAAAATAGTTTAATACAAAAGTTTTTAACTTATTATTGAAAATATTAAACATAACAACAAGGTTTGAGATCTTTTAGGAACATATAACATTGAGTATGTATGTAAGTATAATATCACCTTATAAATTCTTAGGAACTAAGTATAATATAGGTAACTTTTATCTGAGATCTATAAACTTATCAAATAATTCAGTCGTAGAGTTCTGAGATCAACAGTTAAACAAAATTTGCTTAGTACTATTTAGTATGGAAATCCAAAAAGCAATTTCGTCCTTCAACTATACATAACCGTGCATTACATTTTTGACAAAAATACTTTGTTTGGTTTTTGGTACAGTTCCTACACCTGCCTTTTGTCGTGAAAGTAGGCAGATGTCCCACGAGATCGTAACGAGTAGCGTCATCAGGCCTTTCTGCAACCGGTTTCTTTACCTTCTTTACAGATTTGGAGAGAGCATCAGACTGTAGATCAGGAGAACTCCTCTCAAAACTACACAGTTGTCTAAAAAGCGCGACGCGAAACTTTTTGAGTGGCATCAGTTTTTGTTTACCACTGTTCTCGCGACGGTATAGCAACCAGGCATTGTTTACGCTGATGTCCAGGATCTGCGAGAATAGTGGTAAATACCAACGATGGCCTTTCAAATCCGTTCGGTACAAGGCAACTAACATGTCGGCCAAATCCACACCACCCATATTTGCATTGTAGTGCTTTATTAGATTTGGGCATGTGACCGGTCCCTTCTTCTTGTCTTCTTTCTTGTACCGCAATATATTTTGTACTGGGTGAGCGTCAACGTAAGTACTGGCAGCCAAGACACATTTATTGTCAAACCACTTCACAACAGCAATGTTGTGTTCGTTGGACGTAACTTGTGCAAAAGCTCCCCTTCCTTTTTTCTTCAATTCTTTGTCACTTGGTAGTTTCTTTTCTGCCCCTCGAAGTCGATTTGACCTGACAGTTCCCAAGGAGAATATTCCATATTCATTCCTTAAATGATGCAACAATTCAACCGATGTAAAAAAATTGTCGAAGTATAGTACGGAGCATGGTTTTTGCTTTATAGATTTGGCCAGAGCTATTACAACTTTGGCCCCAAGGCCCATACCTTTTTCTTTTTCAGTGAAAGTATGGTGTCGGAAAGTGTCGTCTCCTCCGTAAATTATGAAATCATGGACTAGACCAGATGGCGAAGCACGAACGAATAACTTGAAACCCCATTTCTTGGGTTTATTCCGTACATATTGTTTTCGACTGCCGGCTCTGGTGCCCTTGTAAGGCACCATCATTTCGTCGATGCTAAAACGTTTTCCTTCAGGAATATTGGATGCGCAGTTACGACGGAGTTTTTCCACTAGTGGCCTTATTTTATAGTACCTATCACCATCATCTGTCATATTATCATTGAAGTGTATGCAGCGCCGAATAGCCTGAAATCTTTTTAAAGTCATCACATCAGCAATTTTACTGTACTTGAAATCATTGGACCAGTAGTCAGTGTACGCTGGCATATCTACTACGCCCATAAGAATATTGATAGCCAGGAAATCTCTTATTTCGTTTTTGATCACATTTATTGATGAGCCCTTTTTCTGCACTGAATAAAGGTTGGTATGATGTACTATAAAATCTACAATATCATCCGAAATAAATAGTTTGAAGTAATCGAGCGGTGACTTCTCAAGATCAGTAGGTTCAAATAACGTGTCTTCTATTTCTGCTGTTCCTAGTAACTTCACTTTTGCCCATTTGGGGAGCAATTTGGTTGGTTTCAAAATAGTTTTCTTTATGATCACCCGCGTTTTCCTAGAACGACCAACACGAAGAGGTGTAATAGTTGCTGCAGCAAGTGCAGGGCTGCAGTTCGAGTCTACAGACGGTGACGGTGGGATATAAACTGATGGTGAAGGTGGTATTATGTCAGGATTATTTTGAAAAATTGAGGGCGACTCTGGGGTAGTATCAATAATGTTTTTCGAACGTAAAATAGGTTGTGAATGTTGTGATACTGGTTCTTCATGGACGGCAGCAATGGTATAAACTTCTCGATATTCACCGTCATCACTATCGGAGATGTTTATGTTTTCAACAGAAGACGCCAGTGATCGCGCAGGGGAACTGTCGTCGGAGGCATCGGGGCGTGGCCTGCACATTTTGACTTCATCTTCCGAAGATTCGCTGGATTCTTCATCAGATTTAGCTCGGGATTTAGGCACCAACGCAAGGATTTTTTGTGATCTAGTACTCTGAAAGCAAAGCAGTGCAAGCTAAGAGGTGTGGGTTTGGTTAAAGGTGTTATATGCGTTGCGGTATTATGCTTTCTAAAATAATTGATGCTAGTTAATTTTAACAATCAAGGGGTAGTTTTACTGGCGATATGCATTATTTGGAACTGTGCAGACCAGGCAGTGTGCATTTAAATACACGTGACAAATATTATATCAATCACAAAGCGGCGGGCGGTGTGAATTTAAATGCACGTGACAAATATTATGTCAATCACATAGCGGCGGGCGGTGTGAATTTAAATGCACATGACAAATATTATGTCAATCACATAGGGCCGGGCAGTGTGAATTTAAATGCACACGATACAAAAGTCGTAAATAATGAGAAATTAAAAACATATTTTCCAAAAAATATTACTACATACCAATAGATTAGGGTTTGTAGAAAGTAAAATTGAGACAATTATTGTTGAATACGGTACATAAATCTAGATTAAAATGGATATTTACCTTGAAGTGCGTGGGAGCAGACAGACGGTTCGCCATTTTGATCACCACTGACAGAGCGTAAGTGAGATAGATATAGTTTTCTTTTTCTAGGGTTCAAGAACGTTCGGAAACTATGTTTGCATGAAACAATAAACGATTCGATAATAATATTTGCCAGAAAAAACTTCTGAACGGAATGTGTATTTAAGTTCACTATGCCAAGTATAGGGTTAACTTGATTTATGAAAAGAGTATCCACGGAGTTTCTTGCCGGTATGTTCTCCAGGACCAACCCACTTGGAACCGTGCACCTAGAATCACGACGTTTTGAAAGTGCCTGCAAAGGCACAGTTGAAATAAAAACCTTTGACTTTGACTTCGACAATTTTTTTACCAGATAACTGCCTCCTAAGTCTCGTATCAAGATTTTTTATTTGACTGGTTCTGAAAAATATCTTCAACTCTAATGAACTTACTACTGAAATACATCGAATTAAATTTTCCCTAACACGATGGTCATTTATAGACATTCTAAGAAAAAGAGTACCTAATGGAAAAACAAAAATGTTAATAGATACAGAAAGCAGTTTTCTAGAAAACTGTCGAGAATTATTCCTCGCTGAATGTTTATTTTAATAGAACGAGAATTTTTCTATAGGTATCGACAAGAATCCTTTATGTACAAAGTAAAACGTTCTTGTAAAAGGTAACTATTATAGACACGAGAGAGCAACATTCCTTATTGGACAGTTCTCCTTGATTATCCCTAAAAGCGGTTGGCTTTCTCTTAATCTTTATGGAACACAAGTTTACGATAGGATAACGACGTAATCTTTGATCACGAGATAACTAAGAACTTATAAATACAATTCAACAGGTAGTCGATAAAGTGACCGACCTTATTCAAATTTAAATCAATGAGGGCGACGCCTTTAGTTTCATTTGTGACGTACTAGTTGTAAAGTGGTCTCGGGGCAAAGACCTGGTCCTCATTGATGGATACCGCAAGAGGTCTACCGTAAAAGATTTTTAGTTATTACACATTAGTAGGCAACAACAAAAAAACTTACAACCGTAACCTAGTTTCCCTAAGGTTGCGAATTCATATTTATGTTATTCGCTTAGAACTATTTTTCCATATTGGCTAGGCACGATAAGTTCCTATAAGCACAACAGACTCCACGAAAAGACTATTAATAAAGAAGATGTTTGTGAAAACACTACTCCTTATTATTTCTTTCTGCAAACTTGTTTACTAAATCGATAATTGAGTCAGTTATTTTGGAAACAATCGACGATACGTACCGAAAACAAAACTATTACAATACTTTTTCGCAACATAAACATGGAACTAACCATAAACATGCAAAAAATATTCGAATAAAATTCCGTCGCCTAGAGCCTAGAAGCTATTTTTGACATTATTTAAGGCCACAGTAATAAAAAGGTTGTCGCACGCAAAGTTCTCTTAGAAATAAACGTAGCAGCTTCGTGACTGGAATTCGAACAAGTTGGGAACAGTCTCATAACATGTTGGATGTTATTGGCGACCCTAGGGCAGTCGGCGAGTGTGACCGAGTGCCCTATGTTCCATCCGACCGGGGCATGAGAAAGGTAAAATGGCATTGCTTTCAAAGCCCCGTTGTCGAGACATTTGGTTTAGTGAATATTGGTGTTGGCTCGCTACATTGTACCGACGGAATCTTGTGTTAACAAAGATTATGTTTGTAACTAAATAGGACTATAGAGCAAGTTTTAGTAACGACTATTACGACTCACTAATAGAAATAATGATAATTGTGTGTTGTCACAAAATACTTAGTGCAACTTCACTTACACTAAATTAAGCTATAGAGGAATATTGAACTAATTAATTTTAACGACGTACCATCAACACGAAAGACATTGGACATTGTGAGGAAGAGGTATGAAAATCATGTAACAAGAAGAGCTTTAAGTATGTTTGTGGATGGATGTAAAAGAAGAGGCAGACCCCAAGAAAAGATGGGTGGGCTGTGGGCAATTTGACATGGCTTATAATGCCCCTCAGTGCTGAAAATCATCAGGCGGGCCGTATGCTTGGTAGAAAAAATTTACATCCAGTTTCTCAAATGCTGATCAAATTTAACCAACCCTCAAATCTCATCTCAGATGATATGATTGGTTGTTGAATGGATTGCCGATGTTTGGCAACCGAACAGTTAACATGAGATTTAACATGATCAAAGATTTGACCAGCCTTTTAGAAACCGGAGGTTATTAGTATAATATCTATTACAATAGGACCATGCTGAAAGCTTTCATACAGAGCCTGAAAAGGGGTTTTAATGTTCCCAAATCGGAATTTTATACCCTCTCAGACAAGATTTATCTCTATCGCGACAACTTGTTAAGATAATCGACGCGTCAGTAAAATTAACGACCTCCAAACTTACTCCCTCGTAAATCTTTTAACGTGCGGGCGACGGATTCCGTATCCGTGTCAAATGGCTCATAAATTGTTCTACGATAAATCATCACTGCTTCCATATTAGCACCAGATTGAGCTATTTAACAAATTAGTAACGAATTTCCTAAGAAAATATATTTAAAAACTAAGACCGATTGATCTTCTATTAATTTCACGCTAATTCGGACTTTATTATTCCGTTATACAATCCATTATCGATTGTATTTGTGTCTTGTTTACAACGAAGGTTTACAATCACGGTACCAAGAGAGGTCATTGCTAACATCTAATGCATCTCTTAACTTGATTCATCGATCGTGCTTGTACATAAAACAAGCAGTTAAAAAGCACTTAAACCCCCACATTTCGTTCAGTGTTGAAAGATAAGTTGATTTAAATTAGAGAAGATTTGGGTCACCTCTAAGCAAATCGAATAGAATTCTGACTCTGCAATTTGTTAGTACGAATCAGAACAATACTGCCAATTATTTGAATAATTCTGGGTGTCCCAATTAAACGAGAATAGCATTTCACAGTTTCTGAAGCAAGAACTCGATTTCGACCCACAAATTAGAGGATTGTTTAGGTGAGATTGTAGAGGAGAATAAATATTTGGAATTACTAAGATTTGCTAAAGGATAAACTGCAAAATTGTATCTGAAATTGTTTGTAGCCTAATTCCACAAGACTGAAGTTGATAACGAAATTTCAGTTATTACCTATACTCATATTAAAACTGTCAAAATTAATAATAAATTTATTCGACGTTCGATTAATTGTTAATCGATTAGTGAAATATTTGGGTATCCATTATCAGAAATTTATAAATCAGCCAGGTGCAAGAGAAAGGCTTGCGGTGTTTCACAATTTAAAAATCAATTGGTTTCGATTCCATGAATCATTCCTCAAATTGGGAATTGAAGAGCCGTACGGCAAAGTACAAATCCGCAGAGTATGTTCTGGAAAGTTTCCAAGTTTCGTAATTCTCAAGACTCTATGTCAAAGATAGTATGCAAATTCTGTAATGCCTTACCAACTAGAAGTTTACGATTCTTTCTTGAATTTCTCAATACGGAAGTAATGTTTACCTGTGAACAAAACAGAATTTTATTAGTACAGTGAAAGGAAATAAACACTTAGTTCTTAAAGAATTAAACTACACTTACATTTAATTCAGACCAATAAATAATAGTCAAAACCTTATTGCTCTTAAACTGGTTAGGAAAACCTTATTTAGAGGACCTGCAAATCTTTGACTGACTCAAGACATTTAAACCCACTTTCTTGTAGGAAACAAAAGAGGTCCGAAATCAGAAAAGCATGGCTGCAAAGTGAGAGCTCAGATAAAAAATATACGTAGATTTGTTTAACAAACCGTGGCTGGGACACGTTTATCTGTCTATTCACGCCCACTAGTCGCGTTAATGCGCCCCGGTCGTATTACAATCGGGCACAACTTTATGCTTGTTTGGTAAGATGGAAAAATAAAACACTATAAAATAATATGCACTAGTAGGTACCTACTTAGTTGTTCTTGTTTAGCTATCAAGTGTTAAGCTTTTAGGTCACAACGTGGTAATGAAGCCAAAGCAATATCTCCATTTGGTGCAGCCTCCTCTTGTTTAAAACTTTAAGAACGCCAATTATCGGATTGAGCGAACCAAAAAATTATGTTGGTATAGGTATATGCTTTTTATGATTGCTCAGAGAATACTACTACTATGATAATATGATACTACTACTTCAATGATATTAGAAAAGAAAGAAAGAAAAAACATTTGTTTGCCACAAACACAAGACGCACTAGAATGATAGACATAGATATTAAGAAGAGGACAGGAAAAAATGAAGAAGATGAAGATGATGATGGAGGATATGAAAAATCAGAGACACCAGCTACTGGACACGGTGATGATTAGCGCTGTTGAAAAAGTTTAACCTGGAGACGGATCAAACCATGGACGGATAACGGACGAACGAGATAATGTTAGTCAAAGCGTAGCCGAGGCACACATAAGTGAGTCCATCAATATCCAACTGCTGCCAAGGCTTGTATAGTACCTACTTTTCTCAAACAAAGTGCGGATAGTAATAATTCATTTGCATCGACAGTAATTTGAAATATTTTATTTGAAAGTCCCTACTTATAATTACTTTTCTATTACGGCTTCTGCCGCCTCTTGTTTCTTCATGTTCGTGTAACTTCAGATGGTGTCAAAATATTTCATAGGATTATGTTTCTTCACTTAAGGTCATTTCGTTAAATCGATTCCAATAAAATAACAACAATAAATTTTCACGCTTCGCGCACCATCTTTTTTTTGGTCTGACGAGAATTGGATTCTATATAGCCAAAAACGTAATAAAACCTCTTTACATATTGTAATTGATAGTGAGTAAACGTAATAAAATCTTTTTGCGTGTTGAAATAACATGACAGGGAATTTCATAAGAAATTGTTGGCGTGATAACAAGGCAGATTTGGATTTTCATACTATCATTGCCGGCCGCTATCGGCGTGGTATTTTTTTTGAGCCATTACTAGAAGTTCGATTTATCTCGAAGGTTTTTTAAATAATGATCGAATATCCAAGCCGTTTGAGAAAACTTTTTATCCACAATATCTAAATATCCGTTTCATCCGCTCTAACGTGAACATTAAACAATAACTTACTTGTCCCGCTTTGATTTGAGCCACACAAATAACTGATCAGATTATTGGACACCATATAGGAGTATCTACATGAATCCTCATGTTATCCTGGTATCGGGTATATGAATGATAATGCAATCAATTGGATTAGCCACGTGCAATCGCGACAGTTCGGTACCGTACATCCAATCGGATCAGATTACTAAGTCCGACTGAGCTTGGCACACATCAATCACACTGGAATCAATGCTATACTCCACTTATTGATGTCTTATTCCCTAGAGGAACGTCGAGGATAACTGAATGGAATTATAGCGTAGTGACGTCATAGACTAAGTAAATTGACGTCAGAAGGTATATAAATAAAATAAGGCTTCAATAGCAGCTGTATTTGGAATTATAATATTTAATAAGAAATATGCCTAAATTATTTTTGGATTGAAACTAATTGGGAGGGAGCAACGATAAATTAACATTAATATCAGATAGATTCCATAAATAGAGGCAATTAAAAATCCTGCATAAATAATAAACAATTTTATGATTTTGGAAAAAATTGTGTAGTAGGTAGAATTATTATTATATTACCTTTAAATAAATTACCAATGTAAGAATGTTAATGAAAAATATTTGTTGTACCTACATAGATAGATAAGCAACACGCACACCAAATTATTTAAAACTAACTTATAAATTCCGATGCATTCACCGGCACACATTAAAATTAAGTAGGTACTATTTAATACACAAAGAAGGTGATAAGTTAAAAATTAATATACCGCTATTAAAGAAGGTCAAAGAACTCTACATCATTGAATATTATAAACAGAATTACATTATGTGTAATAGAGCTACGTCAGGTGTGATCGGAATCGAAGCGCGGTGATTAATAATCCTCTATTCTCCTACAATACCTGTTAGATCCAATCAGAGCTACGAACATTGAATATGGAGCCCTCATTGTCACACCGAGATGTGTTCCCATTTCGAATAGTGCAAATCTTCATAATTATAACGTGAGCAGCGTCCCTACGTATTGTGCGTCGTGTGTGAAACGCCTTAATTACATTGACAAGTACGAGGCAACTCGATCCAGTAACACAGCCACTCTGATGAATATTAATAAGGGCTTCATGATGAACCGGTGTATAATGGGAAAATGTTATGGACGTATTCATAAACGTCTAACCACTTCGATTATGCTTACTAAATGTAAGATACGAAATAAAATAATTGTCGTGACAAAACCAAATATTGGAAGAATATCGAAATGAAAAAAGTGTTTGAACAAAAAATCAATCAAAGAGGAGCGCTCGAAGCCGACAGAAGTATCAATATTGGTAATATCGGTGCGATTCGCAACGGCTGTAACAAGGTGGATCGCTGACAAAACAAATTTACATAAATCCTGCTGAATCCGTAAAAATGACGCGCGACAGCCGAGCCGATAAGCCTCGGGTATCATTAGCTCGGGACAGACTCGAGCGATCACTCACTTGTGCGGCCTCCAATGCGAATAGGTTAGGGAAAAATCCCAAATATCAATCTTCTTTTCCTCATTCTTTCTACGATCAATTCTAAATTGAAAATCCCAAGAGATGTGGAATCACTCAAAGCCCTTATCTTTAAGCTTCAAAATAGAAAGAATACTATAACTGGAAATTATTCTTACCAACAGTTGGAAGTCTTTAAATATCGTGGAAGAATCGAAATGCTCATTTAATAAGAAAAAAATAAAATGCGTCTCAAAATTTATTTACTTTAATTATCTTATCAATTACAGATATGAAAATTATTCTAAGTATAGTCTAGTCTAGTAGTAGTATAGTCTAGTTTTAGTAGGACTTTAGCAATAACCCAAAGTTATATCTTATAGGCCATGAATCTAAAATCATACGCCAAATTCACCAAGTCAAGTCATTCGGAAATGATTTCCGATTTCTTAAAACGTGAACAGTTCCCGTTTATTAATTTAATTCGAATTTTGTCGGTGCAGTCCAGCGAAGTTTCATAACGTTCGTCGGTTGAACTTTGAAACTGCTCGACATTTATCGTCTTCTTTTATTTCATGAGACACAATCAAACTGGGCTACAACCTAAAGGATTTTCTAGCAATCTCCAATTGCACTGCAACTCAAAAGCCTTTGATATAATTTGAGATAAAAACATTCTTTATGTACTACCATTTTATATCGTCCAAAGTTGGTGGCGTGTTCGCTATGTAGTAGTTGCTTTTCAGTCTTTAAAAAATAACGCATTTTTATTTTATGTATAAAGGCTCTCAAACTATAATAAAATTATTTCGAACAAAACACTTCATTTGTCATTAAATTGCTTAGTGCTCACATTCTGCAGTGATTATTATCACTAATATCTACATAATAACAATTGGGCTTCGAAAGCATCAAATTCCTATTGTTTATTATAAATATCCACAATAGAACTAAGAAACCCAAATGTCAAAACAAAATGAAAACATTTAATAAAATCAAATTACATTCCATCGTAAAAAATGGGTTACTTTAGTGGTACTAACTAAAATGGATTATTCATGTATTTCCTACGTCTTTTGACACATAACCTACACGATAGGTAAAAAATTTATACCCACTAGATACTATCATTGAATCCATTGCTAAGACTTATTGTTCATTCTCAATATTCTCGCAAACAGCAAGGTAGACCAATTTAAACGGTAGAATCTTTCAATTAGGTTGATCGTGAAATTAAGATGTCCATAGGAACTCACAGGTAGTGATAGAGTAATTCTATAGATAGTATAACAATAGATACGTTAAATGTAATTTGACTGTTAACCAACATACTACATTACTGACGTAAATTTTATTGTAACGTAAATTATGACGCAAATTGTAAAGTATTGACGTAAAAACGAATTGAGGGTAGGTATGTTTATTCTGTTGAAAAAATATAACAACGATACATAGGTACATACACACAGTCATCAAAACGCGTTCACATAAGGTCCGTTAAAAATCCCCTTTATTCAAAAGAAATAAAAATCTGTTTCAACTTTTCTGAAGGGGAAAGAAGCTGATTCGGCCGAAATACGGATTTGATAATGACATAAAAGAGCAATTCTCTTAAATTATCTTGTAATACTCCTACGCAGTAAAAAGGCCTTTATTGGTATTTTTATGAGGCATGTGAGTAACGAAAAATTGTTACTACTTACTAAAGACGGTTTTGAAACTTTTATTAAAAGTACCAGGAATTTAGAAAGCCATAATTGTTTTAAACTTGATCCAAAGTAAGATAAAATTGCATTTCAATATTACAAAGCGATAAGCCCAGGAGGAGATGGCGTGATGAGCTGGACAAAGGAGTCTAAAGGATAGGCCCCAAATTAACGTAGACCGGGAATAGTGAAAGAATAATATATTTTAGGGTTTAATTGCTGTCTTTAAAAGATGCAACGCATACTATTTGTTCCGTCTCATCCCAAGGATGATTAATACATACAGGCAAACCGGTGTGTAGAGACGACCTAAGACGTTTATAGTTTGGACATGAAATCAGACTGATAAATGTTTCAGGTCTACCTTCTCTATCCACTACTGAGTTTAGGTGTCTTTAAAAAAATAAGCGAGTACCAGTACTCCTTTGAAGAAACCCCTGAAACGTTTAACGAGGGTTCCCATGGCTGTTATAAATCGATTTGTTGGTATTATGGTTTACTTTTTACTGTTTATTGATTCGCTCACGGCACTTTCTTTGTGTATGTAAACAGTTGTTGTGTTTCTTGTGAGAAAATCCGCTGCTCCTTCACTGTAATCAAATAGATTAATGAACAGAATAAAATTTAAAAAAAATTAAAAAAATAATAATTAATTAACAGATTGCTTTTATTCTTAAATTTTTAAATACCAGAACATTACATATAGATGTAACATTTTATTTGTTCAGTGTAATTAATATTGTATGCCACTTAAAAGATTTTAATGTTTGAAGAAGGTAGGTATTCAAATATCAAAAATCTTTGTCCTACTCTTAGTTATTTGGAAGACCTAATTAACACCACCTTTACCTGAATACAACGTAGAGTAATAGTTTTTTTTTTTTTTTTTTTTTTTCATTTCTTGAAGCTCTCTTGAAGTGAACTACTTCTACTTCTTTCTTGTTTATTTCATTTAACGACTTGAAGGAAAATATTTACCTCTTTACTAATAAACGATGATTATTTAACTAAACCAGTTCTTAAGTCTTTTGCTATCAGCTCTATTCATTGGAATACAAACGACAAGGACAGGTATAATTAAATCAGTGTTTAAAAATAACAAGTTGAAAACTTTCGCATATTTCAAATTCTTCGATTTTATGTTGACCATTTCGTTTAGGTATGCTACATGTCATGGAAGTTTGAATTCTTATTGTTTTACCATTCGTGCATTAGCTAATTGATTGTAACAGTTGATTTCCTTAACGGTTTCGGGAGAATTGACGGCCAAGTGTCTTCAGAATGTTTTCAATTTCATGTTTATTTTTTTGTTTCTTATAATTTGATTTTTTACACTTCCAACTACCTACAACAAATCAAATCATTATTCACAAAAAAATATAAATTCTTATTAGTACTTATCATAGAAAACGATTTAGTTTTATTCTTTAAGACAGTTCTGTGGTTTTGGTGATTTATTACTTCACATTGTTAAATAACAGTTTCATCATTTCACATACAGAGCACATCAATTTCTCTTACCATTAAGATAATAGACAAATTTAACGCAGTTTCTGCAGTACCTCTTATCGTTAACGCGGCGTGAAAGGTGCATTTGCAAGAAATTAATGTAGCGTTACTGCCGGTATCTCTTTCAGTGTAGTTTGGTATTAATTCTGTTTGTCCAAAATATGATGAAAGTAAAAACGACTGTGTTTTAGTTTTTACGATGTGTTCATCTTAATGGAATTGTGAAAATTCTTTCACTTTAACATGATTACGCAATCAGTTTACGTCATTTTTTATATTCAGTAAACTAGCAATTTCATCTAAATACTTGGCATGAGATTCTATGTAATCATCAAACATTATCAAATTAATTATCAGTTACTGTAAGACTGAATACAGGTCTCTCTTAGATTTCCATAACGAACGATTATGTCCTACATGGCCAGTCGAACCCTAAGCCACCCGTTCGCTTACTGCTTACAGACTAAGCGTAGCTATTAACAAGATGTTGAGCGTGCAATCAGAATACGGAATGAGTTTCCATTGTATCATCCAACCCATACAGTAGGGACTAAGGATATGGGCTTATACATCAAAGCCTATTAATTCTTGATAATTCCAAAAACCCGCAAGATGATTTACTGAAGTAGCTAGGTCATCCAAGCCTTATGAAGGTGAGCAACTTATTAAAGGCTTACAATTATGAATATCCACGTTTAGCCTGTTTCTTTATCATGTAAAACTTGAAGGCATAATTTTGAAAATGTTGGACTTACATACCTTTGCATATATACATAATTAATGAGCTTGTCCCCGTATTGTTCTGCACAAATATTAACGAATGTATTATGTTATGGCAAAAATAGATTTACTCGTGACAATTTTTTGCCGTCGCTTGGATACGCAACGATATGACATGGTAACGACCGACATATTATGAATACAATTATAAAAATTCACTGTAGGTACGTCATCGTTGGTTTAATGCGTTGATTGACTGGACTTGCATTATCATAATCTAAAAATAAATATGAAATTAAGGGTTACATTATGAGTTCATTCGCTTTTGGAGTATCTATCTAAATATTTAAATCAAGCCAGTAGTTGAAATGCAACGTTACGTTACTCCTAATTTATAATTAGGTACGTATTTTGGTTTTGATTATTTTGGTTTTGAGTATTTTGGTTGTGATTATTGCTCATAATTCTCTGAGCGCAAAATTTTGTTTTATACATTTTACTGTACCGAACACGATAAATAACTAGAACATTAAAATCTTCCAAAACCCATGAGAAAGCAATTTATTAGATACAATAACCAACTTCAGAACAGTTATAAGCGCATTGGAATAAACTTAATCGGTTTAAACAATTTGTGATAACCCACTCATCATTAAGCGTGTACCATCCAAAAGGAACCTTAATTCTTTACGGTAAGATTGGAATTACCATGAAGGGTTCTGGGAACGTTAGATCCAAATAGGAGAACCTTACGGTACTTGACGTGGAGCGGTATAGCTTCGATCGAGTCAGGTCAAAGGTTGCGTATTCATACATTGTTAGCAATCTTCTTTAAAAGGTGTACCGTTTGTGATTCCTCCATTTGATTGTAACCTTTCATTTGTAATAGAAGACATGCCGAAGGATTGAGGGCTTGGCAAATATTCAAAATTGTGTGAATCAGCAAACCAACAAGAAAAACCTATTTGTTTATGATGTCTTCTACTTCATGTAATGTTATTTATACTTAGCTAAATATAAAACAACCTGTTTATCATGTTGTTAGTTATTTTCTAAAGATTTGTATACTAATATGGAATTATGGGACTGGTTGTGTGAATACTAATGAGAAGAGACTAGAATAAAGCTAAGCTAAATAAAACAAAGACTTGTTATTTAATTTTAGATTCAGTTCAAAGCAAGTAATAAATAATTTCATTTTTTCTTCCTTCAGTACCACTTCCAACAAAGCGATTCCAGTTCAACTAGTCATTATTTACACGCAGTAAATTACAGAGCTGAACAAAAAGATCATCGATAGCCACAACTACCGGTATTGGGGCTAGTAACACGGCCTGTCGCAACGCAGAACAATTTAATAATACGATAGAGGTCGTCGCATTTATGGTACACGATGATCGGGTAGCATCGGGCCATACCGGTGAAGCAAGCAACTGACCTTTACTACCTCCCCTCTTCCACCTCCCTTCTATTCCCCACCGCAGTCTCCTTTACCAAGTAACATCACGGATATACGAGCAATGCCTTTTACACTAAAAGCATTCATATATTTTGATAAAGCATCGCGATTTCAATAAAATGTCCTATCATCAAATTTAAAAATATTATTGTTAAGATGTGATCTTTCATTAACATTGACACGGTAAACAGCCTTGACAGTTTCGGATTTGACATTAAAAACTAATTAAGTAACATCGTGATGAGTATTTAAAAGCCTTTATTAATGTTTGACATTTGCATAATCGTTGGTATCACATGCATGTTAAATACGACCTAGATATTATCAAAACTTTTGATTATGTTCATCATTGTAATTTCATTCAGGTCACTGTCAATTTAATAACAATTCGGGTCGATACCTATTTATGTTGTTTTAATGATTAAGCCCGTCACACACGTAGCTATAATATATATTAATATACTGAGCTATATATTACATTATAGCAAGCCCCCATACGTGGTAGCTATACTATAACATATTTTGATGACGTAACAGAAATATACATTATAGCTGCGTCTGAGGTCGCTCGAAGATTACTATGGAAAATATATCGTAATATGCCTTGCTAAAATATATATTATAGCTACGTGTGTGACGGGCTTTAGCAGCTGAAAATTTTGACTACACGGTGCAGTGGGTAAGCATTTGGCTTTCTGCGCTACGTACCGCGGGTTCGATCCTCGCACGGAGCAAATATTTGTATGGCCTACAGATAGTTATTCCGGGTCTGTCATATTTGCATGTGATATTTATGATTGTAAACTGTACCCACGATACAGGTAAAATAAAAGTGTGGGGACAAATTAAAAAATAACAAAAAATAACATGGTAAATTCCATGTTCAGCAGACAAATTTTTCTTTTAATATTCTACTATAAATAATTCTAGAGCGTTTTAACAATATCTGAATAATGGTGGCTAAACGTACAGTACAGAGGGTAAGCATAATAAAACTGGAGTCAGCAGAAAAAACAACGAAGTTGTTCTTAAAATACACCGCGCTGTATCATCCAAACAAGTTTTACGCAAATGATATGCAGGACCTATGCAAAAATAAACTGGTATAGACCTGAATATTTTTTCTTCAAATGGAATTGTAGCAATTTAATCTTTGGACTGGTTTACTTAAGTAGCACTTTCGTGGGAACGTAAAGCGACGCAAGGCTATAATCCCTATAAACCATAGGGTATAGGTGCTGGGACCGGATGCAACCGTCATATTCCATTGCATGCACTTCGAGCAAAACGTGCACGATGCGATACTGCAACGCGAACGGAACAAATTGTTAGTCAAGTCCAGGTTGAGAGCGATAATCCAAATTTTTCCATGTATATTGTATAATCGATTAAAAGTGACTAGAACATAGATAAAAATTCCGTCAGAATTCTTAAAACAAAGCCAGTAATCTATGTTGAAGAGTTCTTTTGAAAAATGTGTAGACATTTTGCTGTCTCGAATTTGCTCAATTACTGTTATGTTTCTTAAAAACAATGCAAAATATGAGAAACCGCGTACCTAATTGCACTAACGAATTGCTTTTGTATTTTTGGAGACTACCTGAACTGTCCGCACTTCTAATTCGTTTACTGTAGATACACAGTCACACAGTATGTCGAATTTTATAATAAGCATTGAGGAAATCAATGTTAACATTACGTTGTGTTGCGTAAAATTACGAAACGTCCTTCACAACGTAATACCTCAATGCATATGTCTCCAATGATTCATGAAACTGCAGATGACTGTACCTTCACATCCGGGTCACTAAGATACTATCAGCAAACTTTAAGGCAACATTCCACATCAAGCAAAGCTAAAGTAATATTTATATAGATGTGAAACGATGGCATGTCTTCAATGTGCGCCAATCAGACCCATTCGATCGGAAATTCCGCACGGAGCATCATACGAAAATAGATAATGCCAATACAAAATGCATAGGCTAGAAGCCGGTACGTTAACACGACACGACACACTTTAACAATCTGTTTCAAACATTGCAACTGAAGACAGAAATACTTTGAAAATAAAGTTTCTGTAACAAACATCAGTATTACTATAATTTCCTCAGTAACTAGTACCGTAAAACACAACTAAGAAATAACATCGCTCTACCAGATCGGACTAATGGCAGTCGCTCGTTTAAATAATTGTACTAATGCATCAACGTAAAGATTATGTTTTACTGCAATACTTATAAACATTTGTGGTCTTGAAGACGCACACAGTTCGGAACTGATCGGTTTTACGAAGTTTGCCGATGCGACTTCATAGTTGTGTCGTACTATACTGCATCTTAGTCGTGACGTAAAAAGAAAGAGCAAGCTTCCTAGCATAGCCTTTAGAATAACTTGACCTTTATTACACAAAGATCAGAGAGACAAAGATGACACCCGAAAGCTATGACCTTTGGAGTATCGCAAAAACATAATTTGTCATAATAGTGTCTATGAATTTTAATGATCCGTCAGACGAATCGTTATGGGGTCTGTATTGACTGTAAATTATTACATTCACAATGGCAGCAATAAATCTACATTTTGTGAAAGTAAAGCCATACACTTCCGATTTAAAACCGTCTTAATTTGACATTTTAACTTCTCTTTTACGTTAAGTTTGCAGATCTTGCATAGTATTCAGGACTCATGTTGCAAGACATTTTCCATACACAGCGAAAACAGTGCTTAAATGTTGTAATTAGCCTTACTAAGTAGCTTCCAAGCATCACAGTAAAAGTAGCAGGTTGCAAGACCGTCTAATAACACCGTACTAGCTCATTACACTGTATTTTGACTGACTAGTTTTAAATACAAACGTTATAGCTACACATTTCAAAATAAAAGCTATTTCAGTTTTATACAATGTCAATTACAAAGGTGTTATTTCTGAACTGAATGCTATAGATGTCAAATGAATAAATGCAGTCGAGGAAGAATCTAAAAACAATGAAAGCAACACAAATATATTTGCCATGCCTATTTCTGTAGTCAGTCTGCTAAGCCGCAGACCTGCCGAGAACGAAGACCAAAACGTGCTAAAATACAATGCACGGAGATATTCTATTCATAGGCATCTATTTTTACGAGAGCCTAGCTCTGAACAAAATGGACTGATCTACTTTAAGTAAAACATTTTCTGGAATGAAATAAAATTCTTGTGAAGACGTTATAATAAAAATCACTGAATCGTAAGTAATTGATAGACAAAATTCTAGTCAAATGGCAAAAAGGCATATCACCAAAAAATCTGATAGTCGTATTCGTAATCGATTATCGATTGAATTATATGTCTTTAGCTACACATATTTGTTCAGGTGAAAGCATTAAATTCTTTGATTTGCTGAGAGATTGCATATTTGCAATTGTTCACAACGCGATTCACTTTTAATCATTAGTTTTTTTTTTACAAAATTAGCTACCTATCTGAGTAGGATGTCGCGATATGCAGAGCGTGAGAACTCGATTCTATCTTAATAAGTTTACCCACGATTCGGATTCACCAGGTAACTTCATTTATGCACTCATTTCGTAATGACTCGACTAAAATGGTGATAAAAATCTGCGTTGCTACTTTTTGTTGAATTTGGTGAAGTAAATATGAATGGACCGGTAGAAGAATTTGCTGTTATCTACGAAAAACAATAGGAAGGAAATACAATGTCGTATATCTCATTATCAACAGAACTCATTTTGAATTAACTTTATTTTTAATTAGTTAAATATGTAATGGTTACCGATAAAAAAATCTCACAGCTTTTCTTTATTCTATTTGACATTAGTTGACTTAAATTTCTAAAACAGCAAGAGTTGAATCCGGCAAACTGGATTTAAGATCGCCAGAGTAAAAATATACTCCCAATAGTTTCGCTGAGACTAAACAACTTTTGCGAAGTATATGAAATCCAACTGGGTGAGAAAATAAAAGCTAAAATGTCTTGCAACACGATAACTGTAACAAATAGAGCAGATTGGAAGGAAAACAAAGTTTTAGCGCAACGCGCACAAAGTTTACAGACGACTTTGAAACGAAAAAGAGGACTTAAAACCAATCATGTCTCGTTTTCTGTTATTTGTAGTAATCTATTTATACTTTTAAATATATCCATATATTTTACTCGCGATTATGATGTCATAAATTCATGTTTTATTGAACGTACGGTTGACGCACTTGGATGATGAAATCATACCTAAGTGCTTTCAAAACCAAAACCCAAATGTAGCAAAAAATCTGAACAAACTTCGCAACTAATCCATCATTCTCAAACACACATATTATATTGTTACGAGTCATCACTACAATGTTTCTTTAGAAAGTTACATCTCAAGTGCAAAAAGTATGTAAACGTTCATCTCCGCACAGTTCATATGCGCCTGGTAACTGTTACACAAGTAGTTGCATAAATCCTTTCACTGCTTGCAAATCTAGAATACGCATCTCAAATAAAGTTATCGATGAGTTTTTTGTGCATTACCTATGTAGTTTTACTTTTTTTATATCAAAGTATTCGATTATGGTTAAGTAATATCCAATTTAGATTTCATCTGATGTTTGTTGAAGACATTGTTACAATACAATGTAGCATGCATTATTTTATTTTAACTATAAAAATATCACCGTTATCATCAAAGGTAATTTGTTTGAATATTTTTTTGTAATATTGAGGATATTAATTTAATGAAAATACCTAAATAATATACAAAAACAAAGTGCTAATACCGTATTTTTTCAGTAACCGATAAATAATGGAAAAAAATCACCGACAACCAAATCCACTCTCATAAATTTTCAATTTTGTGTACGCGTACAATGCATTGCATCTCATGCTAGTGTAAAAACTTTTTGAGTGTAATTTCCCCATGGCTCATGATAAAGGCAGACAAAGGGTTTGCGTAAAAAATACTGCGAGCAGCAAAAGCTAAGCACAATTTCTATGAATTGACTTTGCTAAATAATTATTATCCACATAGTCCCCCAACATAAAACGTTAGTAGGTACCTTAAAAAAAACAATTAGGAAAGATGGAAGTAGTGAAATGAATTCCAGCGTTGATGTATAAAAGGAACGTTAACTGAAATATCACTGAGTATAATTAGAAATTAATAAATTAAAAGTGTTTCAAACAGCATTAATTATTAACAAAGCGCTGTTGTTTATTATGGCTGTCCGCACCGAACCATGTTAATCAATTAATTTTGTACAAACAACTCCTGTCTTTGAATGGTATCTTGGAAGATAAAAGCGTGTAGTATTGTCACATTGAATCAACATCGATAGTGTTCTGAGATTTATACGAGAAAATATATTTTGTCAGGAATACAACTTCTGAACGAAATTATTTGAATTAGGTAAATCCCGTCAAAAACCCCCGACTAGAAAAATAGCAATAGTAACTTTTGAACGGCTGAACAGATTTTCATGAAACAAAGATGATACCCGATTAAATTAACTTTCAATAAAAAAAACTGCATTGAAATCGGTCCATCTGTTTTGGAGTTACGATGCCACAGACAGATACACATATCCATAGATACACCGATACACAGATACATAGATACACACTACAAACTTATATCAGCCCTCTGTTTTGTTGGGGATTAAAAACATTTGTCAGGAATACAACTTCTGAACGAAATTATTTGAAATAAATCCCCAAAGATAAACCAAGAATTTACTTAGATATTGGTATAAGTGAAAAAATTGGATTATGGAAATAAGTCTACTTCAGAACGAAGAAACGAAAATTACATGTAAGTATCAGCAATCATCAGTCTCACAAATTCATATAACTTCCAATCGAATTGTGATATTGAGAAATATTTAAAGATAACACCACGGTATAAGTACGGATGGAAGCTTAAAAGGAAACTTTTTGCAAAATTTTCATATGTAACTTTTACTATGACATTCCCTCCACAAAACTTGGTTGTCGAACTTCGTTCAGACTCGCTTCCTAGTTAGTCACCAGCTACCGTTTCTCTAAACAAAGCGAATTCTAAACTAGTATAGCAAACAGACGTGTGCTAGTTCAATCAAACAGAGACGTCCACGTTTGAACGGCTTATTTTGACTATACAACAGTTGCTAATTGAATCTTGAACATAGATATACAGGGTGGTGGTACGACAATAATGAAATCACGTATTTGGCATCACGTTATGTGATCGTACACAAAAGTTCAATCAAATCCAATATGTAGTTTAGCCACTGGATTTATTATTATTATTTTTAGTTTACTTCTAACACGATCTCTAGGCAAAATTTGAGAGATCTCTCTACCTAACCTGTTCTTACCAAAACGATATTTATTGACACGTATAGAATAGATAAAGATGACATAAGTTTTTAATTCTATGTCTCTTCACCCAGAAGAATGAGAATAGAGTGAAATATTATGCAAAAATAACATGCGTCAAAATTGGGTTTTTTTTTTGTACAGTTTCAGTACGTGTTATCAAATACGTAGTTTCATTTAATGTCGTAACGTCGTCACCATCCTGTATACAATTATACATACTACCGTTGTACTAAAACGGGTACGTTTGTAGCCGTAAATCTAATTTCAACGGTTTTATTGCATCTGTTCCCGACGATCAAAGTCTTCAAGCGCGCCTATGTGAATATGTATTGTAAAAACTGGTGATAAAACTCGAAATTTATTGGTCATCGTGCCTAAAAATATTTTCTGAGAGTCAAATATAAAACAAAAATAAAAGGTAATCGAAAATACCTCACACCGTATCAACCAATTACATTAACAAGAACTTCAGTAAAATGCCTGAAATCGATTTCTTCGAATCATCACAAGATATAATATGGGCTGACAGTATCGATATCAAATGACAGATAAATCATGTTTCCATTAAAGCTCATCAATACGTTGCAGAATTCCACCAATCAGTACCAACAGAATCGAGATGAAACCCCTCGACGAATAAACTCGTCTTCTGCTACGGTTTCTATTTTAACACCCTTGTTGTTTTCTAATTATCAAAACCGAGCAGGCATTGGCGTATAAAATGTTCCCAATTAAAATACACATACAGAGACAAACGGCACTTCAAAACAAACTCGAGTTTAATGCCTCAGATTGAAAGTTAATTAGATTTCCAATTCCTCCCACTGGGCGAAGCAATTTGAGGCAAAATTAATATGAACGAAGCAGAGAAACAATATCAAATTCGGGTGTTTCTATTTTTGAACGCAATTCTACAAGCTGCCATCATTTTGGTAGAACTCAACGGCATTTCATAATTCATAAAGTATTTTGGCTAAAGAACTTCGATACCATTTTACAAATACAGTTTCCTCAATATTTCCATAATAAAAAGTATAAATCCTCCGAACTAAGCAAAATAATCTAAAGGTCTATTGTAATATTTTCACTACTAACTTATTTATCAAAATAAAAGAAATCAACACCTACTTCGTTAATTACTTGTTACAGTACTCGAGTATCAACTAAAAAGTAAATGCCTACGCCATTCTATTCTTTGATCCTTATGTTTATTTAAATTCAAGTCTTTTAAAACCATCAACATTTCACCGCGACCGTTTAATGTAACGATTAATTAAGAATCCCATATTCAGTACACATAAAAGGACATTGGTGGCTTTGGGTCTGATCTGTTACTGAAATAGGTAAAAGCTTGACTAAAAATACATGTAATAGGTATTTTAATTTTTTTTTGCCTAATTTATCTTACGAGATTAACGATTGGAATAATTGCCATCAAAATTACTTGAAACTGCTAAAAAAAAAACGTTTACAAATTCGTGACTACTAGTGAAAGTGACTGGCCAGCAGAAGGCATTGAAAACACATCCCAACCTTGCTGATCAATCAGGCTGATCATAATGCATGACTTGTAACTACTGGCATTTACAGGCATTTGATTTTTGCAAATCAGTACGCATGACGCAATAGTGACTCATGCGCAGCGAATCGGATCGTTTGCAAGGTGCCCTTAATTACTTAAGCAGGTATCTACCGCAAGGTGTGTAGGTCGATAAATACATTCTTGTGGCTGAATTTAATTTTAATAACTTAACATTATTTTGTTATAAATAGTTATGGATATGGATATAAATAGGACATTAAAAACAAATGAAATTATTAGATACTGCTGAGAAGCTGAAAAGCTTTTTACAAGCTTTCAATGTTTGGATGTATGTATGTTTGTTTCTGTAGATCAAATCTGGCAACTGAATTTTGAACCATTTCCATAACTGATTTTGTTGAAATTTTGCAGACACTTTTAGTTTTGGTGACATTGCAATATACCTACAATACTTAATATTGTAATATTTTCAAAATAAACGCCGCCGTAAGTTTGCGGATGGTGTATATTTTGACATCCCTGTTAATATGGGTATCAAATGAAAGAACTTGAAGAGTAGGAAACAAAGTCAAAGTCTAAATATTTAAAAAAAGATTGCTTTAAAAAATACTATTAATTTACAGATTGTCAGATGAATTTAAGGTTAGAACAAAATTTATTGAAGTAGTTGCTTAAGGAGGACAACATAAATGCAAATACATAAACATAAATGCTGACTGAATGGTAAGTATATATTTTCAAACTTAATTTAATCGCAAATCCAGTAAATACATTAAAATAATGTCCGAAGATGCAATGAGAGACCAATTAATGATATTGCAAGAACCTTAATTATATTACTTGTGGTTCGTTTTGTAAATTATGCTTAATTATAGAGCTTGTTTAGGTTAGGCACTCATAATTATCTAATAATAGCTACTGGATCTTTAGAACTGGATAATGGATATATAACTATTGTAATAATTATGTTATCTGATTAGCGGTTAGTGCTTAATATTTGATACATTTTTGTCTATTTCTGTCATTAGTATTTTAATGCAATTATTGGTCTTAAGTTTTTAGGTACCTAAAGATAATTCTACGCGCGAGTACATACAAGAGTACATACGTGCGAGTACATACAATACGGCGAGTACAAGGAACATTTAAAAAACCAAATACCTACGCGACTATAGGTACACTAATATTACCTTCAGATGTACCATTAGAATAATAAAACTTATTCTATTATTAAACGGCTGGCATTCACATACAATTACATGCATGCGCTCATAATCAATCAAACTTTTAACAAATCTAAATTCGAATGGTATAAATGGTATAAAAATAAACGAATAACCAACAACATGCACGCAAGGTGTCATTAATCGAAGATGACTAGCGATAACATTGTGGAGCTGGCACCATCATCAACTTCATTAAGGTTTGGTCCCACTGAACAACTGTTACAACTTTTAAGTGTGAACTGTTATAAATTGGTATAAAATTATCGAGAATTGAAATCAGTTACAGAACAAAATTGATTTCTAATTGGTGTTAATTTAATAACTTTCGTAGACCTAATGGTCAATTTAATTCAGTGTATAAAAATAGAATATGTATGTAATTGTTAGAATATTGATTGTATGTTAGAAACCTTGCTTCGTAACATCAACTATAATATTTACAATGAAAAAGATAAAGTTGTTACAGTGTAAATAAAAACAAGTTTGACCTCTCTTGTTTACACAGCAACAAAATGCGAATATACTTGGGCAAATTAATACGTAATGAACGACCAATCTACATACACACGGTACAGTAACGGATTAACATAAACATTATCATGTTATGCATATGATATTGCTTCACAGCCCGTAAGCACAAAATTAAAAACATGGATACTATTCACTGTCTTTTCTAATTTATAATTTTTATGAATTTTATCCATTTTATAATCCGTTTTTATAAAAATATTACGTACCCGGAATATATTGTGAACCTTATTAGAATCTACAATGAATTTGATTGTAAATAATTCATATTAATTTTAAGTTTATAGGTACCTACGCTCGCGCTCTAATTTTGTGTCTTTTTTATTCAATTTGAATAAAAATCTTGTGTTTTGCAGTTCATAGCGTATTGGTCATGAGATAAAAAATATTCAATCGAATTATGAACCTCCTTCTTTTTTGGAAGTCAGTTATAAAGTAAAATGTAATTTAAAACTACATTACGTAGAAAATTCATGCGCTCGAACAGTGGAAGCCCCCACGATACAGTAGATCTAAAGGTAGCCAATACACAATGAACAAGGGAAGTATCAAGTGGCGTTCAACCGGCTACCGTGACCGGCGCACACGATCCGTGTACTTGAATGAGATATTAATGTATTGGATATTGTAATTACATTACTGACTTAGCATTTTATATAGGAACGTGATTAGTTTGCCTGTTATTGAGTTGTTTGAGTGGGATATCATGGATTAGTCTTGGAACATTAATCATTTTATTATAACGAGATTGTTAAGCCGGACTAAACCAAATCCTGTTACAATAATTGTCTCATTCAAGAGACAGTTGAAAAGTTATAGTTAGATTTTTTCTTACGGTACCTTTTATTAAAAATTGATAATATCAAACAGCTATAAGAAAAAATAAAAGTTTACTCATACAAGCATGTCCACTTACTACCCTAATTTTAAATAAAAATTAAAAAACGTAGATCGGTGGACATGTATTTTTATAAGAGATATGAAACTTTAAATGGAAGATAAAACACAAGACTTAATTTTATGATTAATATCCAAACTTCAAAGAGAACATTGTCTAGCAACGCTAGCAACCATAAAGCAGTCAGTAAGTTTAAATAAACTCTGTATATGCATACTTCACACCTAACACATTGGCAGTATAAACCCAAACAAAGAATAGTATTCTTTTTGTTTTGGGTTCAGGATTAAATATTCAATCATCAAGCTTAATTTGGATAAAATATACACCCCCTGCACCAACTTACATCTAAATATACCTCAAAATATATGAATGAACTATCCGCCAAGTCTTGGTACCTTACCCAACAAAATTATACTAATAGCAAGACCCGCATAACTTGGCGCTTTTTTATGAAGGTTAAGAATTTCCATAGAAACTTTATTACTTATCCATAAAATAAAAAATATTAGGTAACTATAAAACATAACTCTTTTAGGTCATGTTAATCTTTAATAAAAAAGCTTTCGTTCACGACTTTTGCCGTCTCGAGGATCATAAAAAACGACAAGATCTTGTTACTGGGTGAGTCGCAGTTTATATGTAATAAAGCCTATTTCTTTCACGACGATATCTTTCAGCGTTTCTTTTATCGCTGCCTTACTGGTGACTTAAGAGAATCAGTCTTCTCTTGTGGGAGAGCTTTTGAACTGCAATGTGGAAGGTTCTTTCATAAATAAAATGGGTTAAGTGATTTGACATGCGTTATTGAATATCGGCTTATGTCGGCCTGTGTCAAATTCTCTCTTATTTTTCTGTAATTACTTTCCAATGTTTTTTTTTTAAATTATCTTAATAGCCATTTCTTTTATTCTGAATCGAGTCATTCTCTTACTTTTCAGTCTAGATAACAAGTTCATTTAACTTTAATAAAACTTTGTTATTAGCTAATTAACTGGAACCTTTGCGAAAACATAAACCATTAATAATTCTAATGATAACTTATTATATTTCTAAACGAAGTTATGTTTTACATTATTTATTTTTAAATATTTTATTCTTAAATGTTTCTTCATAATGATCTATGTTTAGTTGTTTTTATAATTTTTTGAAACTTGGTGATGAATAATTTCATTACAGTGTTCCACATCAAAAGTAGCCGCTAATTAGCTGACTGTCTGCGGCATTGAGGTCAAGCCTGAAACTCTTACAACAGAATCTTCACGTTAAGATATTATGAAATTTAACACAACATTACCGCCGTCGTTTCGAGCCATACCGGCGAAGCGAGCAAACTTAGTGTTGATATCGCTCAAGTTTGCAACTCATAAGGAAAAACGATCATGTTATATGAAACTCATACGCGTGAAATTACTTCAGCAAAACTTTCCCTGGAAATGTACCTACTTAGGTGTTCGCGAAAACTATGCCATTAATTTCCTAGATTCATCAGTATGGCATACAGATCCGGTAGGAAATTGTTGGTAATAAATAATTTGGTAATAATATTTTCGTTACAAATACTTAGTTACTATTATTTCGAATTTTAAAAAACAGATTTCTTGATATAATTTTGATTAAACTTTATAAGCCGGATAACCCGTTGAAATGTATATAGAAAGCCATACATCTAGGTATAATGTACTAACAGTGGAAGTGTGGATTGTATTCGTAGACCCATTGCGTGCACTCCTGCAGCGCCAAGTAATGACTTAAATCTACTTCAGTCACCCCATGAAGAAATTGATCTTTTTTTTAATGTGACTCATGGGTGGATCTTGAAGCCTTCAGTGTTTAACCGGTTAATGGCAAGGCCTGATGGGCCCCGAGCCTAGTATAACTTATGCAATAGCGCAGTTAAGGGCGCCCCCCATAGTGGGGCTCAGACCTCAACTTAGGGCATTGCTGAGAGTTTAATATTTTATTAGGTACTAAACTTTCTTAGGTGCTTATACTCCCACACTACATTCTGTCGTGCGCCTTACATTGCGAACTACTAAAATAGTTTATTTTTAATAGCTACAAGTAAAAGTCGTTTCCCAGTAATTATTTTTGCACAATGTTACTTGGTGTGATGTATAACTGTATGCGTAGACTTCGGCTTCTTACACCCTTAGGGTCTTATGACACCGTGTTTATGATTCTAACAATGCACTTCAAACTAACGCTTTGATTATTTGCTTATTCACTTTTATTATAATGATTTGGCCAGGCGTGACGGTATTTTTAATAATAACTATAATATCGTTACTTTTCCTTAACAAGTTGTATCACATTGATATATCACGCCCGATGGCCTATGCCCGGCGGCTCCACAATTATCGAACGTATTTGCCATTGGATTTAATTAACGGCGATCGAGGTAGCAGGTTACCGCAGGAGTGCAACCTGCCGGAATAGCATAGCGAGGCATGCTCCTCAGTTTCACCACAGGTATGATACGGTATAAGAAAGAAAGCAGGAAAACAGTTTTGAACTCGCACAGGAAATAACACAAGAAAAATATACAATGAATATTATAGTTTAAAAAAAACTAATAAAAATGCTTTTATCACCCAAAATAAACGTGTATGCAAAATTTCAGGTCAATCGGAAACTGGGTAGTGGGTCAAATTTAACCTCCAAGATTTTTTTATATAGTTAGTTAGTTAGTTATAGGCGAAGCTAATAAAAGCGTTTTAAAAACACAAAAGTTTTAGATTGTGAAAATGGCAAAAAATGATTTAGTGCTGAATTTCTGAATAGTGCAAAATCCAAACGGTATGTATCAACACTAAATGTATTGAAACCACTCAAACAAAGTTAGCAATCAATTTAAGGCTTAGGATCTATTCTTGATAGTGCAAAGAGACTGTAGGGATGGATGTGTTGACTGTATGAAATAAGTTGATGATAAATGGATTTTTATGGAAAAGTATAGGTATAAAATACAAATTATTATATAAATCGACCAAACATATCGCTCAATATGAGGAAAAGAAGAACAAAGAAGATTTTAAAAAGACAAAATTATTAAAAAGGGCGTTGAGTTTGCAACAGAGACACTTGTTCAAGCAAGGGCTGAAAGAGTTATGTATTGTCAATAAGCGGTTTTTCCGCGAATATGCTTAGAATTATTTCTATAATGTGTCATACTAAAATGAGAAATACAAAGTTTCATAGCCATACATGAATCCGCATAAGAGTTAATAATATTCTTCGTAATTAAAAAATGAAAGCATTAATAATTCATTTACAGCCGCAGGACCTCTGCAAATACATCATTGATTACAATTACGAATTGATTTTGCTGATATCGCAATCAGAAGCATGGTTAAATGAGATTGAAATAATTAATAAGGTTTAATGTTGCCACAGCTATAACGATTTTCATAGTACCTAATGGTTGGGACGTTGTGGCCAAATCGGCGGATGAATCTATAATGAACGATGAATTAAGCCTGCAACGCAACCATGCGGAATACTGTAGATTACAGATGATATAAAATCATCATCAGCCTATCCCAGGGATCGGCAACCTTTTGAGTCGGAAGAGTCAAAAATTACAATTTACAAAAATCTAAGTTTTAAAGAGCCACAATTTTCGTTTTATTTTTATTTTTTTTATTTTTCCACAACCTTTCGTCTATTTGGCAAATAATGCCAGGACCATCTAGTGAGTTGCGTATGGAACTAAAGAGCCGCAGCTTCACATCTAAAGAGCCGCATGTGGCTCGCGAGCCGCAGGTTGCCGACCCCTGGCCTAGCCTCATTTTCTTCCGGTCTAACCAATTTATCTAACTATGCCTGACATAAAGTACTGAAAAATATAATGTTGCTATTAAAATATCATAGCAGCTAATAAACCTATGAAAGAAGATACTTTCCTGAAAATTATTGTTGTAAGAAGAACCTTTTAGTAAGATATCATCGAAATTAAAGTAATATTTCATTTTGAAAGCCTGTTTTGTGTTCTATGGCACGGTATACGACGTTTTGAATTTATAACGTTCGGCGCTTGCCTACCGTTCATGGCTTTACACTGGATATTAATTTATTAATTTGTTTGGCAACCGAACAACAGACGCGCTTTATTTATGGCGACAAATAAAACTATAAAGTCGTGTTCACACGTGCGCTAGAACCAGCGTGAGCGTTAGAGCCAACGCTCTTCAAAAATTTAACATTATACATTTATTCGCGAACCAAGTGTACAGTACATTAGGTCTTACAAAAGGTAGGTACTTTAAACTTAGCGGCCTCCTACAGGCATTGAAAATTAAATGGTAGTTGTAACAGTTTAGGGCGTTGACAATACAAAATTATGCATCTGCGTCAGCATTAACACTAACGCCATGCCCGCAAGCGTTAATAGTGACGCCGCGATACCATCTGTGTTCTAGTTTTGGATCATTGTAATAAACACCGCAATTAATTTTTGAAAACTGTAATCATGCCTATTTGTTCAGTTGTAACCGTGATTTAAGTATCTACTGTTTCAGAAAATATTTGATGACTTACAGTCATGTTTTTAGAGCTGTATAGTTCATTAAACATTTCAATTTAAATTATTACAAGTTGTACTGATAGTAATAAAATAAGCTAACTATTTCCACCATATCCCCATGTTGTTGTTATTGCAAGTTTTTCCATAGCCTCGACTTTAAAAATTAAAATTAAAATCACGAACCTGTTGGTAACACCGACAAATCATTAAAATATTAAGTTTGTTTTTTACTGACAGCACTGTAGTAGTAGTTTGTACTTGTGTAGTAAAGAAAAATTATGTCACTCTAACACGATAGCTCTAAAAGACAAGCTCGATTTTTATACATGTACCTATTTTACAGACATAGTATTTTCAATACAAGTTTTAAAGATAATTAGTTTCAATTCAACGCACCACCACAGCCCTGCACACTATACAAATGACAAGATTCATACAGAACCAAACATACATTTTCCATTGATCAACATGCTTCTTATTACCAGCATAGTGGTTTTTATAAATTAGGACACTCTAACTGACATGAACATAATCGTGTACAACTTGATTGTGTCAAAAGCGCAACCCTTGCTTTTACTTAAATAATAAAGTTACAGAACTTCCAAGCGAAAGTGTCAACTTACCTCGGCAATGCGTCTCGACGGACGCGTAACGTGTGCTTAATTACGCAAGTGCTCACCTGAAACAAAGACACATTGTGAATACACGTGCTGACGAAGAGAATGAAAACGTGAACCCAAGGGACGAAGCTTGAAAGATCAGTTTGGAGGCTTTTGAAGGTATTGCAAGATTAGTCTATGATTCAGTTTCTTTGAATGGTGTCGAATTGACAATTAAGATGTCAATTGAGAAGTAATCTGGTGTTCAATAAAAATATCGGACTGAACAGCTATTTATAGAGAATTATTGCGAATACAATTTTATATTTTTTATATTTATAGAATGTTTTAGATACCTAGTTGCCAGTGTACATAGTTTAGTTTTCCTTACAGCGAGTAATTTTTACAATGACAGAAATAATCTTACTCCACTGGATGGTTAAAAAAAGGAATGCTGGTTTAAAAAAATGATATAATAAATATTCAAGATGTTGAACTGAACTAAATGAAACTGGTCTGGCTATCTTTACGGCAACATATTTCAGTAACAAGCCTGCAATAAAGATGCAACTAGTTATTGTACTACAACTTGACACCCAAGGAATGACCGTAAGAAGCGCTGAACCAGGAAGCGGTACAAAGACAGGCCTTTGTGCAACACTGGAACATTACAGCTCGGATAACATCTTGAAACTCAATCCTAGCTATTTATTTTATTTAACCGTAACTATGTTGAAATTGCTACTAAAGATACATTGATCTTTATCTGGATGTCGGGATACGAAAACAGTTCAATAATAACATACCTATTTCACGCAGTTTAATGTTAATGACATTTTCAAATTCAACTAAAATAAAAAATAAATCCAGCTCATTGCTGTCCCACTGCTGGGCACGGGCCTCTTCTCTGAATGAGTAAAGTTAGGCCTTAATCCGCCACGCTGGCCTGGCCCAGAATGGTGGACTAGACATACCATCGGAAACTATAATGAGGCCTTCCTCCGCCGTTAACGCAATTGATAATCAAAAATAAATAATGTCCAATTGTACCATCGATGTATTTTTTGTATTGTGGCGAAACTGAATTGCTATCAATGAAACTATGACTAAGGTGTTAATATTTTTTCAAAAACAATTCCCCACACGACATTCCTAGAAATACACGGCAAATAAATTAAAATCTACACTCAGTACTACTGTTGTACCCGCAATGCTCGTTTCCGGTGATTTGCGATAAAATCTGTAAAGGGTTAAATCACGTACGATACGTACATTCGTCGTGTTAAAATTATACATGGACTAAACAACGTTGTAACGTGTGAATAATCTTCTAATATTGTCACACATTTCCTGTACTTTCTATATCTTTTCTAGTGATGCATCAAATATGAATTATACAAATACGAATATTCGTATTCGCCGATTACCATAAAATTACCGAATGTTCGTATTAGCCGAATAACTTTATGACATTCGTAACAAAAGTTTCAGTAAAACTAAATCGAACGAAACTCCCAAATCTATTGCCATCTTCAAACCCATTCAGGTATTTCCCTATGTAGTGGTGAAAAAAAATTCTCAAAAAAAAATATCCATAAAACTTTCCGCTGTGGCCCCAGAAAGGCTATTTTAAACGGCGGACAATATACAAACAGAAAAAAGGAACATCGCCAAAAAATCTACAAACATGTTTTTTAAATAAAATATTACCGTAATTCATTCTAATTCTTAAATTATTATGGACATATTTATATAGCTTAGCGTGTTTTGTTTCCTTTGTACTTCGACTAATAATTACATGCAGCTATACTAGAATCAGGTATTAGTATTCGTATTCGTCGAATAGTACAATCAGTATTCGCATTCGTATTCGTATTCGTAGAAGTATCTAGTTTTCGTTGCATCACTAATCTTATCCTCTTACCATTGTTTATTTATTCCAGAATCCACTTCTCTCATCAATACAACCAGTTTCTACATCTACATCTAAACAATCTGAAACGTATTGTTTTGAAGAATCTTTCCCATAACGAATCGATGCGTGTCAAGTCTTATATTAATAAAGTGACTCCAATATTTATCTTCAACCAGCACGCAATCACAAAATTCTTTTACACAACACATCGGTAAACGATTTTTAAAATCACGTTACATTACACAATCTACCATGAAAAATATTACATCAAAAGCTTTAATCTTCTATTGATATAAATGTTGATATTATGATGTTATGAAAAGCAATTTTATGTATATCATGTCATTTTATTTAAAATTCAGGGCCCTAATAACATCATTTCAGAGAAGATATCAAATAGAAAATAAAAAAATAGTCAAAACTTAATGTCCAAATGAATTTTGAATGAATGAACGGAGCCAGCCAATTTTAAGTAAAATTGGGTTACTATCAAAGTCAGGTATTGTTAATTGCTGGTTCTTAAAGATTTCTTTATTGATTAACTTTTAACTTTAAGTGGCATTGACCTCCAAATATTTTTAGATACTTGCGATATATTTTGATTACAGGTCCAAATAAGTTCCTACTTTTATGACTTTTAATCGTGTCGGTGTTGTGACAATTCTTAATAATATGATAATTTTATGTAAATAAAATTATCTTGATGTAATAATTTCATTGATTTATGGTAGCGAGCTATTAATCCTGGTTACTAGCCAAAAATCTTAACTGGGTCTTGTATTGAAAAGAGGGACTGGAGTTGTCAATATTTTAGCAAAAATACGATCAAAGGCCAATTAACAACATTTTGTCTGAAACTAGGAAAAAATTAAGTACCTACCTAATACATAACTAATGTTATATTTATAGGTACATTATGCGTGTAAATTATTATTATTGTTCTTGTAAAAATTCTTATATAGAAGGTATACATTACAAGCTATTTAGAAATCTCCATTATCTACAAGAATTTCACTTCTTATAACATAATAAGTTATGATAATTGCATTTTCTATAATGATTAAACCGTCATTACGACGTCTACAGAATAACATCATCCAATGCTTTGAACAGAACTTGGGTTACTTATTTAATAATTTACTTTATACGTCACTCGTTATCTGTTACTAAATGTATGACCTGTGACCTCTCGTCATTTACTTTACAGAATTGGCCCTTCAACGGCTTTCGCTTACGCAGCATATAAACTTAGTCTCTCAAACATTTTATTACTCAGCAATTTCTTCTTTGATTAACGTGCTAATGCATAGATCACACGTTAGCCTGCGACACGAATCGATCGTTGGAACCAGACGAACCCCTTGCAGTCAAAGGTCGCAGTAGCGGTGAAAGCGGCGATGCTTTCGCTAGGCGGTCTGCCGCGTGATTGTGTGTCCCCAGCTTAATGTCATGGAAAGTACAGGCGATGACGAAAGTGTTAAATAATAGTCTGAAGTTACACAAATTATATATAGAATGCGAATTGAAATTGTACATTGAAAGATTTTCTGCTTTGTGTTTGAATCAATCATTCATCATTTGTAACTTATACGTTCTCTCTGCCGTTGGTAAACATTTTTACGCACGCAGCAACCTACTTTTGATTGCGCGTTGCTTTAGTAATAAATACACTTATAATTTTAATTATAATGAAAGAAAGAAAGAAAAATGATTTAAACCTATTTCGGACTCGCACAGAAAATTACATACAGAAAGAAAACATTAAAATAATAACAAAAAACTAATTAAAAATTCCTGCACGAGGCCAAAAATGGCCCATATCTCAGCATCTGCTGCGACAGATAAAATAAATGTCACAGCGGTGGTTTTCGGATAGGACCGATGTGATGCCACGGACAACCACGACAAAACATACTACTTATATAAGGGTAAAGATTATAAAACACCTAATAAAAATAAAGAAATTGATAAATAAAATATACTATAGTCACAATAAATAAATAAACAGTAACAATCAAGCTCAGCCATCATGTCATTTATCATATGATATGATGAGGTAGTACCTACATCAATACTCGTCTAATTGAACAATATAAGAGAACGAGTCGTCGCCCTTTATACTTCGTCGTGCTTTATATTACATAATTTTACTGTACAAATAAACTCGATAACTTTTGTGACATTCTCTGCGTACTCCATCAACTTACGATCACTGCTGAACACCTACAACTACAAACAAATTAAATGCTGATCTAGTCATCAACAACATATACCTATTACTCTAGTGTACGTCATAAACTGGCCCATACATAACTTATTAACACAATTTATCAATCATTAGCTACACGCTTTGAGCAAATACCTACCTATACCTACATTTTATATTGTAAAAAGAGATTTTGTCAAGTCGACTGGAAATATCAAGATTCGCATGAAATAGTCTAGTGAATTTATTTAACTAATTGTTACTACGTAGCTGTTGCGGCAAGCAGGAAAATGCGTAAATAGGAGGCCCTGTAATAAAACAATGTCGTAATAATAGAAAACCATTTCGTTATGTTTCCACCTGTACCTGCAGAGTGATATACAGATAGAGACGGCACTAGTAAATCAGCGCGGATGATCGCACGACAAACCGAACGAGCGGACACGAAACGAGCCGAAGGTTAACAGATAGTAACCGATATGCGGGATTCACTTTCCGAACGGACGGGGAAAGGTCCATTCGATTAGAGCGAGATTTATGTGTACTCGGTCACTTTAGGAACTTTCTATACGCCATTATGCCATTACCATTCGTATTTCGAAGAAAACATAAGATTTACTAACGCAAGGTCAAATATTTAGTAATGTTAGCTAGAGAAAAGTATTTGGAAGATCTGTGCTATGGACTCTATAGAATATACAATAAAATTTTCCTAGCAACAGTCATAATAATTTTGTTTGTAACCCTGCAACTAGTTTATAGATACTAAAACACTGAAGCAGATTTAATAGTACTACTTAGTGGTCGCCCATTGGTCGATATTCAACCGTAATTCATTAAATATACCTAGCATTCTGCAATCCTTCTCCATATAAACTTTAACTATGCCAAATCTAACACTCCTCCGTGCGCGCAATATACTAAAAAATGGGTACAGATTTCTCTTCACGTATCAATATTCAAATAAGGACTCACAGCACTTAAATGCACGTCTAAATTAATCTAATGGTGAGTAAATCACTTTCGTCAATTTAAAAAGTTATATTTATTTATTTATAGTCTTTATTGTATACCAGAGAGCTAATTCACGTAATTTTATGACGCGCCGTTATCCGATCATATCGCAGTGACTCTCGAACTTGATGCGAGCGTATCTCACTGAAGCTAAGAGAATACCAAATGTGTTGTGTTGTGTGTGTGTTTTGATCAAAATTTTACCGCAACTGCGTGGCAACTGCATTTCTTTAGTTACGTGAATTAGCCTACAAGTAATACAACAGTATTGAGATTCGCATTATAAGCTAATGTACAATGGGCGGTCTTATCGCGCACAGCGATCTGTTCCGGGCAGCCTATGGGTGGACATTCCAGAAAAGAAATTTATATACTCGTCAAAACAAAATAAGGGCCACCTTATATGTTTGATCTTCTGGGCAAATTATGAGGTTCCTAGGTTTTTAAGTTGTAAAATTCGTTGCAATGATTTGTTTTTAATGAAATAGGCTTAAATTTTACACAATCCACAGGAAAGAAAAACAATTTTACAACATTTTCGAGAAAAAGTGCATTTTCAGCAAAAAGTACACTTGGACTAAAAATGCAATTAAAAATGGAATTCCACGGCGTTTATTCTTCTTCCTTTTTGAATCAATATCTGGTGTAACCTCCTCTTTTCTGAACATATTCTTGAAGCCTAGAGGGCATTTTCTATCAGATGGCGCATTGTTTCTTGAGAGATTTGTTCCTAGCTCGATTTTAGGACGTTTAAGGGCTGTCTTTCATTGTCCAGTGATCAATCTGTATCTCATAGTCTTCTTTTCAACAGATCCCACATGTGTTCAATTGTGTTCAAGTCCGAACTGTTCGCTGGCCTCGGCAACACTTGTATACAAGCCTCTTTTAGTGTCTCTCTGGTGGCTCTAACTGTACAAGCGCGTGCATTGCCGTGCAACAGCTTGAAACCTGCACCCACTTGCTATGCAAATGGCACCACATAGAGTCTTATGACCTCCTGGATGTATCGTTAAGTTGTTACTGTACCCTGGTGGTGGAATTATAGGCTCAGTTCTTCCAGTTTGGCTTATGCCTCCCCACACCATAATTTTGGGCCCCCAAATCGATCACTGTTGTGTATGCAGGCTTCTGCAAATTGCTCCCTTTTCATCTCCACACCCTTATGCAACGGTCAACACTAAAAACTTTTACTTTGCTCTCATCTATAAAAAGCAATGTGCTTCAGTCATTTACGCTACAGTCCAATTGTTGCCTTGCGGATGTTTATTGATTTTCATGATGAATACTGGTCTATGGAATTCACACCACTTGACTCCTGGACAATTGCTGGTCTTCATAAAACTGGTTTCTAATTATTTGGTCACTAAGTCACGTGCCTGCGGTCAGGCACAAGCGGGTTTGCAAAGAGCGGGAAGTGACGGTGCTCTCTCTGCGTGCATGTAAGTCTATGTAGCGGTCTTCCTGAGCAGTGGTTCCTCTGGCTCTGCCTAATTCCTGACTTCTGACAAAATTTTGGATCTCATAAAAGCAATTCCAGGCATTCTGAATCGCTCGCTGCGAAAATCTCAGCTGTAAAACTACAGATCGCTACGAATAGCCTTCTTGGATGAGTGTTATGGTCCTGGTCGATGTAGTCAAGTCTATTTGAAGTCGAACCTGTGGAATTACGTTCTTAAAATGCCGATGTAGGCACTAACTCGACACACTTAACTGTTCTCAGTACAATACAAATGTTAAATGAGCCTAAAGTTCCCGTTAAAAACAGGGTAAAATTAATTGGTTTCAATTTTTTTTATAAAATCTACCCATTTTAACGGGTTTTCAAGCGGAATGCTGTTAAAGAGTTCGCAAACACTTAAGATAATACAAAGCTGTACAATTTACCACATGGATATAGTTAATGGTCATTAAATCACCCATAATGTCGAAATTTGCAAGTGGCCCTTATTTTGTTTTGACGAGTATATATAATTATGTTTATTCTGGCATATTTTTCTTTCTAGAAAAGAAAACACGGTACTAATGTAATATCTACTTCAGAAACAAAATAACTTAGAACATGCCGCAGGGTCAGAGCTATTTTAGGCACAATTATTGTCTGAACCAACAGACGTTAACTCCGTCCAAGTCTAACCCAGCTAAAAGCAAGGCTTGTTCATTAATTATCTCCTGTACCTACATGACCTATAACGATGTTGTAAAGGACATCGAAGAAGGAAAAACAGAGAGAAGACCCGAGATGGAGATATTCCATACAATTTATTATATACAAGAGTATGTGGAGGTGTGTATATGAGCAAGTTAATGAGGTGGAAAAATTAAAAAATGTCACACGATATTTAAGTAATTTAAATAAAAAACCGGTCAAGTGCGAGTCGGAGTCGCGCACGAATTCCGTACCATTATTTATTTATTATGTATTATATACTTTATTGTACACCTGAATATAACAATTTTGTAAGTAAGGAGATTACAATATTAAAGTAGGTACAATGGGCGGCCTTATTACTTAAAGCGATTTCTTCCAGGCAACCATTATATATCATACAAACATCATCATCATTATTATCTATAAATACGGCAAAAAAATCATGTTTGTTGTATGGGAGCCCCTTAAATATTTATTAACACGCTTTTATTAGCTTCACCTGTAACTAACTAACTATGTAAGAAAATCTTGGAAATTAAATTTGACCCACTTCCCGGTTTCCGATTGAGCTGAAATTTTGCATACACGTTCAATTTGGATGACTGAAGCGTGTTCTATAGTTCTTTTAAACTATAATATTTAATTTTATTTTGTTTTTTAGTATTTGTTGATATAGCAGCAACAGAAATACATCATCTGTGAAAATTTCAATTGTCTAACTATCACGGTTCATGAGATACAGCCTGGTGACAGACAACGGAGTCTTAAGTAATAGGGTCCCGTTTTACCATTTTGGTACGGAACCCTAAAAACTATCTAAAATAGAAGTGATATTTTAAAAATCGTATTTCTTAACAAAGTTTCTCATAAACTATTCAAATCATTCAATGAATAGACGTTATCTATCAATTAATATAAAATTATCTTTGTTCAGTACTACAAAGATAAATTTATATTAATTGTAACATGTAATCATAATAATGAATGTAGGTATTATAATTAAGTTATCATTTTCCTTAATCATTGAATGTAATTTTATTATATATTTATTTATTATATACTTTATTGTACACCGTTTACTGAATATATAACCTAAATATGTAGATTTTTTTTTATCTATTTAATCAAAAAAGTATTTCATAATTTATTTTACAACAATATTGACGTAAACTATGAAACTTAATTAAGTTTTTTCTTGGTATAATAGCCTGGATTTTCATTAATTCTTGGACTCGAATAATTATAAGCTCTGTTCTAGGTATAAACATAAGACCTTAATGAAATACTGGATGTCTTAATCATAGTGTTAGTGAAATTTTATGATAATTAAATTAAACCACCTTGGTTAGTGAAATTAACATAAAATATGTTGAATCATTAATGTATCTACGTAAGTTGGTAGGTACCACTACCTTTGTATTTGCATGAAAACATGATTTTCTGACCCCGAGCAGTGCACGGTGTGCAAGGAATTCTCCGCTATTATATTGTGTAGTAAATTCAGTGAATTTTTACAAATAATCTCATTTAAAGTTATATTTATTACACACGTACGATCAGTGTAAATTTGTTTTATGAAAAGAGTATCCATGGAATTTCTTGCCGGTATCTTCTCCAGGACCAACCCACTTGGAACCGTGCACCTAGAATCACGACGTTTTGAAACTGCCTGCAAAGGCCCAGTAAAGTATAGAATAACGAGAATAATTTTAGTCGGGTATTATTTAACTTATTCTAAAACATAAGCTTAATTAACCAAGTTTCACTACTTTACGTGAAATATGTAGCTTATTGCGGGCTGTGGCTTGAGGTGATGAACTCATTGCAATATATGTAATGAAACGGTAATAAATCTACGTGATCTATATAAGGCCTTACTAGTCCCGATCCCTTTAAGGGATTAAGTTACTCAATATTATGAACAACTTTTACAAATGAACAAAAAGAAATCGCGAAAAAGAAATGTACTGTTCCATACATTCAGTCGAGTAATATTGAATTATTTGTATCGAACAGCTGATTTTATTTTCGTGATTTCAGGGTTGGTCTCATAGTAAAAGTTGTTCATAATGATGGGTAAAATAACCCCTTAAAGGGATTGGAACTAGAAAGGTAGGACTTTGTATAATTTATTTCCAACATGAACTACATGAATACAGTATAATTATACACTATACATACATGTGATTATAGGAAATGCGTCAGTTATAATTTATACAGTGCTATAACAAAATGTTCTGTTAAGTGACAGTTACATGAAAATGTCGTTAGATGTTGATTTATGTAGGCTTTTGACTAATGTGAACGTGCGTCACTTTGCCTCTTACCTGATACCAGCACGTTTATCAATGTGACGTACGCTAAAAGTACTATTAATATTTGTCTATTTACGTAAACAAGTAGATAAGGTTAAATACAGCCGTGTAACTATTTTGATAAACTGAAAAATATCATGGCCCGAGGAGCGATAAACAGGGATTTATCAGACCACGTCCTTCAATGACATTAATTATAAAATAATGTATTTTTTAAGGTGTTTAAATTTTATGTTCTACAATTTTAAAGCTAATTTATAATATATCAATACATTGAATCTATAATACGTAAATACCCTTAGGAATTAACCCCATCATAAAAGATGATCAAACGTTATTTAACGAAACGAGCTCTTAAGTCTATTGCTATCTCTATCCATTAGCATACAAATGACAAAGACAGATATAATTTAATCACTATTTAAAAATGACAAGTTTTTATGATCAAGGGGTAAGATTTTAAACATCTATAATTCTCCTACCACCATAATACTTAATAAGTCCACGAGAAATAAATAAAATATTGCAATGATTAATAGTACGATAATTTCGTTAATAGCACAATCGAATTTCGCCGCCAAATACGAAGAATCGGAAACAGTTATAATCAGCACCCACAAACACTACAATGGATATTACGCAACGCGATAATTTCCCCCGAACAAAAGGTCGGACGTAATAATAAGTGCACACAGCACACAATGAATGCATTCATCATAATTCAACTTCAATGAAAACATCCCGAGCTGTTGTTGCGAACTAAATTGGATAATATGATTGCAAAACTAAATCTACAAGTGCAATCATATTAAAAATAGATAAAGTGATGAAGTCATGTCACATTGTAAGGAATGGAATGGAAATCGGTGAAGGCACCACAGGTTACTCAAGGTCAGATGATGTGATGCATAATAAACTTGTCAAACAACTTTATATAGATACCGTTGATGTTGTTTATATTATAATTCACTAAAGCATGTAAACTATAAATGGTCTCATAAAAAAACAGTATTAAATGCAGAATACAGTATAACCGCTTTCATACAGTACAATCAAAATTTATCGCACCTACAATTATATATTTTTAGAACACGAAATAAAGGTAGGTACGTTTAGTTCTTTTATTCAATAGTTGATACACTTATCAATAGTGTAAAAATTGAGGGTAACAACCGCTAAACATATGCGTATACGATAATAGAAAATGGCAATTTCCACATGAAACATACATCAAAATTGATTACGAAAATAAAAGTAATGAGGTTAAAGACAAAAACGAAGTAAATGATAGTAAAAAACTGAAGGTTGGTTGACATAGCGGTCTTCGTCCAAACAGCCTATGTCAATGGCCGAGCTGCCTAATCCAATAAAGCGTTCATTATATGAGATGCCTCCGTTGACGACGCACGTAACGGTAACGTATATTTAACAGGTTTCCCAATACGGTCTGCGAAGCGAGCTTGAAAAGAAACTCATTAATTCATTAGCCGCTTTAGTCTCGAGCTAGTTGGCTTATTCAGTAGACTTGTTGGTATCTATTTAATGAAGAATTTGTACGTCATCAAATTGTGTTACGTTTAATTAAGGCCACAAGATGAACTTTGTGTTTGTATTTAATGTTACATTACTACTTTGCTATATTCCTTAGCGTCATTTATATTGAAGCATTTATCATTTTCATTGCATAGATCATCTTAATGTTTACTTAAGTTTAAAAATAATCCATTCAATAAACCACTAACACTGACAGAGATATTGTAATTCCATTACTGACAAATGGCGGCGCGACGGCCACAGAAAAAACGAAACACTAATTTGACATTTATAAAGTTATGAATGCCGCCTGAAAGGGTTCCGAAGCCTTCGGCTATCCCGTGAGATTGTTACGAGTACAATGAATAATGGACCTTAAAATGTTTCAATAAGGTAAACGAAAGCTGGGGTTTGTGTTTATAGGCATGATATCAATATCGACAGAATATGAATTTGTTATAACCTTGTTTTCTATTATTTTGTTCACTAAACTAACCGTTTACCATAAAACTTGTTTCAACAATCTGTTTCTTAACTAACGCGTACACATATTCTTTTCTTTAATTATCGTTTTAATCTGTAACTCATAAATATACAATCTTTTAGAAGGTCAGTATGGCACCGTTTGTTAAGAAAAGAAGGAAAAATCAACATTCCAAAACAACCTACACGAAATCGCCGTATATTACCATATTAATACATATTTAGCATACATCGCTCGTATTCTTTAACTGTCCCAGATTTACCAAAACGTATTTTAAATGCCATTTTGTTAACACAAAACGCGTTGGTTAGAAATTATCCAGCGCACTTTTCTAAACCGGCTTATAAATAATATTACAATGAATGTAAAATGTTTATTAATGAGAGCAACAAGACTAGGCGACGGTCAATGGCAGCGGCCTTGGCCAACGCTCCAGGCACACGATTTGTTATTACATGTACACGTTATATCAGGTAATTTTGTACACACCTTCATTTTTGTAGAAGTCAGTTAAACTTTGAACCAGGAAAACTAAAAACAAAATAGGTAAGGATATTTTTTTTTATAAAAAAGCACATAGTCGTGGTTTGTCAGTCATGTGTGAACACTAGCTATTATGACAGCCATTTTAGTTCACTCATACGCGAGAAAATTTACGCCTTATGCATTGTTCTCCATTCATTGCTAAATAAGCGATGTAATTATGTTATTCGCTACCGCACTCCGGTATTAAGCCCATTCAATGGACGTAATCGTTTTGTCTATCGGCAATCAATTGTTGGCTTAGATTTATGCGTTTGTTTACACATGATCTTACGGTGGATGGACCTAGGTGCTGTATATGGTGTAAATAATGACCGCATATAGATGAGGTAACACTATACGATCATAAATTACTATCGTGACGTCACTGTGAAAGCATTATGCCAATGACTTGGAATAGATCCTGGAGTGTTATTGTCTGGTGAAGCAATAACAGCAGTAGCTAACCGTAGAGACACTGAGGTAAAATTACCTACCAGAGATAATAAAAAAAATTATTCATGTAAGTCACTGCGCATCGGGACTACTTGTTTGATATTGGGGCGGTTCTTTAGTCGCTCTGAAAACGCCTCTTATAAAAAAAAGCGTCGTCGAAGCCGTTGTTGAGACTCTTTTGAAATCTCGTTTACGGATTTCTATTCATTTATTTTTATACCATTAGCTGCCTCATTGTAGGTTCCTCCTTACAATATTTTTCCAGGACCTAGTAGGTCGCTTGTTATGAAAAAACGGTGCTTCGTACCTAACAGATAGTTTATATAGTACTAGCTGTGCCCGCGTCTTCGTCCGCGTAGAATTTAACAATATACATTTTACTTCAAAGTAATAGTAGCTTAAGTTACTCCTTATAAAATTAGCTATCTGACAGTGAAAGTCTCGTCAAAATCGGTCCAGCTGTTTCGGAGATTAGCCGGAGCAAACAGAAAGACATTTTTTTTTTTGTAAGTACCATATATAATTTCATACAAACAAATACTTCAATTTTATTTATTTGTATAGATTGTATAGATTACAATAACTGTACTTATACTCCCCGAGATCTAAGAAGTCCCTTTTGACAGATATAAAGAACGATAGAATGTAACTTGACAATGTTACTATAGGCTGTGATTTAAAACTATTTTGAATTATACACTTGATAATAATTGCGAAATTATTTAAAAAAACTAGGATACGTATAAATTTGCATGGTATGTAGTTTCTTATGTATTGTTTTAGCATCGAAATATTTTTAAAATACATGTTTATCTACTGCCGAAATATCATAAAAATGGTTACGTTCTCAATCAATTATTTTTTAAATAAAGGGATGTGATCACTAGAATCGTTAAAATCGTTTGAAATATCAGTATAAAATTACGTAGGTATTAAAAACTCTTTAAAGGCTGTATGACACGTACATTATATTATTATGATTAATTTATTTTCTCTATGATCACAATTTGCTTGACACCGGCAGTAATGACATTGACATCTGTGCAGTTTTTCGCGATTTTTCCGACTAATTGTCCGTTCTCTCTATTTCTCTGATACCTCTGTTTTTGTGATCTGGCTTTGATTTTGGACTGTTCCCGTTTTTTACGTTGACTTAGCTTGCTATACTTGGATCTAATACTGTGATTTCGGCCGTCCGTTACAATATATTTTTTCAAATTGTCTATTCGATTTCGTACTGTGAATAGTAAATCGCGCAACTTGGTTTGGAAACTACGTGAGTACTTCGAACGTGAATCAATCTGGTGAACCAATATTACTGGTACAACAAGTGGATAAATAATTTTGGCATGAAATTATGGATATGTTTTATTATTCTATGAAGATACCTACAGAAATTCGATTTCATATTAAATTCGGTGCCTACTACATTAATAAATTCATTATCAGATGAAATTTTCTCGATTTTTTATTCATAGTTTTAAACGATTATACACTCTTAGAATTTTAAATCGATTTATTATAAAAATCGCTATTTTAGGTTACCGATTTATACGCTTCACATCCCAAATTAACTCAAATGATATGTGTCAAAAGTGGCTTTTTAGATCTCGAGGACTATACGTACCATTTAATTATAATAAAGTCTAGGTCTATGACCGGAAACGATAAATACTACCTAAGCATATTCATGTCTTCAGAAACATAAGCGTATAGAATAATAAATTCTAGTATCGCACGTCAATCAATGTCTTTATAATCGCTGCCTAAATTACCTTTAAAAATCAACTACACTTTGTTAACTATGACTACGATGTAGTAATTAGCTGTTACGCCTAACAGAGCATAGAAAACAGCGCACAAAATATTAATTAATGTACTTTTCTGTGTGTACCCAAGTGGTTCTTTATTAAAATTTTGTATCAAAACAATTTGAAAGTAGAAAAGTACTTGTAGAGCAGAACATGAAAACGAAATCTAAAGGTGACTGCAGACTAGAGAATTTCCATGTATGTAATGTTACGTGATTGCGAATGCTCGACGCAGTATTCATCGCAACGCTCAACATTTACCTGTGACATTACTTTCGGTTTTGAATTTACGCTTTGATGAAATGTCGGATCTGCAGGTCACGTGTGCTGCGTTTATCTTGGTGAGTTGTATTAAAAAGAAAACAAAAAATAGAATATGGTGGCAAATTAATATTTACAATAATAACTAGCTCATGTCTTTGCTCTATGAAATGTTTTACAAATTCGTTCGTTGTTTTTAAAAATCAATTTGTAGTAATGTCGAGCTTCGTGCTCAATGTTGGGTTCGTGAAAGGGTGATACATTAAAGCCGCTCGACGTTTTGTTACAAGTAAATGCTCTAATATCATCGTTAGCATTATTTGCTCAAGGTTGTAGATTAGGTTCCAATTACATTATATGCTCATATGCTCCAGGTTTGGATATTTGCCAAGGTTACTTGACAATGTCATAAAAATAGTACCTAAGTCTGTGCTCACGACGTTTATGACACATAAAACCTATAAATCAGTAAAATTATTTGTTATAATAAGTGTAACGTTAAGTTGTGTTACTTGTTAGGAAGCTAGTCTTTACATACTTTTAAATAACAGTCCTTTACAAAAATCTGTTAAACGTTATACAGTAAAATAATCTTTAAAGAAAATGACATATAGAATCGCTAAAGTTTCTAAGTTTGCTAAAGGAAAAGCCTTATTATGGTGTTCGAAAGCAAGCGCCGGTGAACGGCTACTATAGTATTGATTGCACTCATAAACTGATTGAAATACTTGTTACAACCATCACGTAACAACCAGAGTATTTCTTAAAGTTATATTTTCTCCATGTTGAAGAAGCGTGCGCCATACCTTATAATGATATTCTTTATCGTCTCAATTAAGTTTCCATAAATTTTGGAACAGAATTAAAAAATAACGGATTCTATTGATACAGATCATTGATCATTGATATCGTAAAATGGTGTCTCATGCGAGTAAGAGACAGTTAAACGAAATATAAAATTAAATTTTACGTTACGGTAATTATAGATGACTAATGGTCATTGAGAATATTATGTGTGATGCCATAATATTTTCCTTGTCATATCTCGTACATTTTAAAAGCGAAATAATACGTTCATAAAATACTCTATGGCTCTTGACCTAATAAATCTATAAATAAGAAACATATTTCAGAAGATGCAAACACGGAAGCGTTCGTACGCCGTTTGTGAAGATGTGTATTCACTGCGTGAGCCAAAAGAAAAAGAAATAGTAGACCACTTACATTGCACGTAGTAACTATTCAATAAACTGTAGTTACAGAAGCTGGTAACATAAAAATCATTAGTCAAGGAATAACATATTGTATATAAGAAAAGTATGTTTAAATGATACTCTGCCAAAAAACTGTATTGTTTACCAACAGCTTAAAAATTTGAACCCAAAGACTTTTTTAAGCATACTAAAGAGGAACATAAGTTATATATTAAAATCACCGAGCGAGTGGTCCTAGTTTTCATAATCGATATAATGCCAATAATAAGGTTTACTAACTAAAAACCTTTTAGGACGGAATAAAACTGTAAAACAAAGTCTAATAATTCTCATATTTGATAAGGTTTAAACTGTCCAAAAAGTATAATATCTATCGCTGTACAAACAGAGAGTTGAATAATTTGTTTAAATCTGTAATAGAAAACTATCATATTGACATGTTGGTAACGGGCTCGCAAACACGTTCGCGTTATGCAAATGACTGCATTCAATGCTTGTTTCGTGTTCGACATAGTAAATGGATACCTTAAAATTTTTGCTCGTACATATTTGAAACTAGATTACTGCTGATTGAAAGAGTAAAATAGCCTATTCTTGGGTATTTACAATGTTTCAATTTCTAAAAACATCGCAACAAAAGTAACGCCATCATGACACCAATCAGATAGACTAACTTATTATAATAGTAAAATTATGAATTGATTAGTCATTGTGAACCGTATTGATGAATGATGACTATGCTGATAAATCTATGTAAAGACTAAATAACGAAAGTCTACTCTCTAAGTAATTACTAGTAATTACTTATTTTACACAATTATTCTGATAAAAAAAAAAAAATGCTTTTCATATAAATATGTACAAAGGCGGTCTTAATGCCTAAGGCATTCTCTGCCAGACAACCATAAGGTGATGCAGAGACAAAAAACATGGTAGATGCACTAGTCATTATTAATATTAGGTGCTATACATACAAATGGGCTACACATAGGTGTAGTACCTATGACACGTACTTACAAAAATTGTTGAGATTTATTAATTAAACCACGCGATATACACAAACATTTGATAAAGTTTGCATAAACTATATTGATATCATCTTAAGGGTTGTCTCACAGTCTCAGACTTTAGAAATCTTTGAGCGTTGCAGATTTAATACATTGTAGTAGAGCAATATAAATAATTTCAGAATTTTTCCTTTCTAAACTGAAAACGACGCCCATTTCCAACAAACCACGCTAGATGAAAGTAAAACATTCAAAAATTATGACAGTTGTTAACTATGTTAATGATAAAGAATTAACGAAAGCACCTCTATTAGCGTTCTAAACTGTACCAGTGCTCAAGTCATTGGTCGCAACACCGTCTCATACGTCACATGAGCACACAACACAAGAACAATACGATACGAATGGTCAGGCGCAGTAACGGTACGACGAGCGAAGCCGTGGTCAAACCAAAGATTCCACATATTCAGACTCGGCTATAACGGTTTATCGTTTCTTTTTGTTATTTCTACACGCGCTCATATGGTAAATTGCTTTATTTCACGGTCCCATTTCTAGAAGCAAACACTCGTTACATTAATATCATAATATGCATTTGTTTGATTATATCAGAAATTTTACGGAAATAAGGATTATGATAGCAACACTGATTGAAATTATCTCGTTTATTAAAGGTAATGTTTTTCATGATAGGTAAACACTTGAATGGTGTACATAAAACGTGACGCGTGCTATAACATTTAAATTTAAACTAACCGCATCGTTGGTGTGTCGACAGTAAAATTATACAATGGTATGTGGAGTGACACTCGATGGCCTTCCGGCCTTGTAAAGACGCTTGATCAGTTGCATTGACACGAAAATAAATGAATGGTGTAATGCAAATCAGACAAAAATATTGCAATACATACCTACTCCCATATTGCAAGTTACATATGGAATAATAGGAAAATATGTCTAAATTATTGAAGAGATTCATTAAAAAATAATAAAGTCTTTCTATTGATAAACGAGGATTTTCCGCCGAAAGAAGGTAAAGTGAGGCCAGTAAACACCATTATCATTGAATCGACACTTGATGTTAACAATGAGAATAAATCTCATCGGCTCACAATTTCAACGGAGGAGGAAGCGAGAGTGTCCATTTATCAATTGTAGACATCAGGCGGGCACAATAAGATGTGCTTACGGACATTGTGTCTTGAAGAATGAGTCAAGACTCGGGGTCTTACTGTTGTACAGTTTATAAAGGAATACGAATGAACACAACAATGACATTCGATGAGACTCGACAAAGAAATTATGTCAAATAACGTCACTTTATATTTAGAACAGATGAATAATCAATTTCACGTCGTTAATGAGGACTGGTATTTTGATTCCATGATAAATGCAACCGATATTCGACTATCGATATTCGACTTCCATGTAGAGAAATATTAATATTGAAATGAAATCAACTACATGCAAATTGTTGGACAAAGACATATCAATAATTTATAATTGTAACGGTTGAAGCAGTGATTACACAATTCGTTAATGACAGACAAAAAATAAAAGGAGGTTCGCCAGCATCAATGACTGCGATAGGTTCCGCGGTGAATTGAATAGAAGTGACTTATTATTTCCAAACACGATCTTTGACAACACGTGTGGGAACAATGGAAGTGGCGCGTCGAGACAAGTCAAAACAATGAATGATAATAGCATAGCTACATCCAGAAGCGAAGATGATTGCGAGGTGTGAAGTATGAGCTTTGAACTAACTCTTGAACCGGTCGTGGACGAAACATTTGAAAGCGGTCCGATGACAAATGAAAGTTTTCTGATTGCTTTAATACATATTTTTTGATAGTTAAATCATGTGACCTCAAAAAGAAAAATCAACAATCAAGGCCAATTTCTCTTTGAAAGAGTGTGCCGTATTGTTGATGCTTCTTCAATTCATAGAAAATCACTCGAACCGTTTACAAAGAAAGAATTCCTTTTAATAATTACATCGATACCATAATTTAAATATTTTCTACGCTTTCTTGTTTGTTTAAATCCAATTGATTTGAGATAAAGATAATGCGTAACTGATCATGGAAGCACATGCAAGTGCATAAAACTAGAGTTTGGTTTACTTTATGGTATAAAATAATATAGAAACGCCTTTTACTAATCTATTGAAAGATGAAATCAATATTGTTAAGATAGTATGCCTAATTAATGCATATAAAGCTACGCTTTGATTCAAATTTAGCTAACAGAAATATCAAATTAAAATGTAGGGATATCACAAACTTAAATCAAATTAGTTTTGAGTCAATTAGATAAGCAACATAAATTCCGAGTAAACCAAACACGTCATGATATCAAAGCCAATATAGATCTTGATAAAAACTTGATAACAATAAATATTATAATTCTTACATCAGAACACACTAACGCTATCCGTTTTATCGCATCGGTAAAAAAAGATATTTTTTGCTGATAAAGTAGTATTTAAAAATCTGACGGAATAATTAAAGCATCTACCCTTTAAAAGTAATTATTACACTGTTAAATCAGTATGAATTCACTCATAGATTATAATTATTATCACGATCAATAAATACGCTTAGACTGATTTCAAGGAAATCTATCAAAAATTAAATCAAGGAAATGATAATGATACAATTATACCTACCAAAAATAGTTGTTAATTAAGTAATTCCTCGTTCCTCCGCATATTGTTCCAAATCTCTACTGAATTTACCTCCAGGTTAATCGTAATTTGTTAAGGTTTCTCATTCCTTGTAATCTTATTCTTCCGCATACTACCGTCACATGTTATTTCATCTTGTGTCAGCATCGTGTCGTTTACACCAAGTAAACAAGGACTAAATCCGTCTCTTCCGTTTATTTTGCTGTCTTTTCTTATTTTACTTTATCTTTTAGAATGAATCTTGTCAAACTCATGCTTAAGTATACATAATATAATTTGTTATAAAACAGCAAGTTGTACAGATCATAAAGTAATTTCCTTCCTACATTTTCAGATAGCTATGATGAAGTCTGCACTAAAATATGAGAACCGTATTTAACTCTAAGAATAATTTATCTTCGTATTCCGTTTTACTGTACAATAATTTAAACTTAACAATATAATTAGTACGAGCAATCCGACCGTACCAAATCATAGTCCTCCGAAATTTGCTCCCAAATCACAAGTCCATATCCTTAATCGGTCAAATTCGGCTTATCGAGGGTCCAAACTGGACACTAATGGGCTTTTAAGGTCAATATTTCAGGGCCCCGGTCCGTGGTTGGGTAGTAACGTCCTTAATAATTGGTCCCAAGTCTCAGCGTGCCAAACTCCGGAGTAACATTTGGAACTGAAACGTTTGTTACCAGTTTGGCTGTTAAATTTTAGTACTTCGCATAGTTCAGTGTTTCAGGTACAAGTAACGATGTATATAATTTTGTATGTAGGTATTAACTAAACTAATTAAATACCGAACTTACGTATTACACCAAACAGGGTACACTTGTTTCTCTCATAGTAAATAAATCTTCAAGAATGTATACAGGAAAACATTGTGACAAAAATAATGGATAACGAAAATCTCTCTTATCCCATAAATTTCGTAATGACATCTCAATCCCACCAAAAAATATTCTAATAAATAATGGCCAATTTCGATGGCCGTAAAAGAAGTGAAATCAAAAGTTCCCAAGTTCGTAGTTCAGAATTTAACAGGAGTATAGTCTTGAAACTTGACTGCTTTACTGTACTAGGTACCTACCCTTGTATTGCAGCACCAGCCGCGGCCTCGTTCTCGAACTTTGACCGGCCCACTTCCGCAACCCCAGATTCCATTGTCTATTATAAACAAGATACCTGCTCGTTTTTATTAAGTCAGCTATTTGACTGATGCATCAAGTTAATATAGGCCTATGGTAAGATTTATCAAACTTTAACCCCATTTTTTTAATAATTATTAACAACAGTTTTTTCTCGTTTCTTTATAGTTTGTTTTTATTTTTAATAAATTTTAAATATCTTTTTTGGTCGAAATTACACCGGTGAAATCATCAATATTTAGTTAGAAGTAGGTCAGTAAAAAAGTCCCTATCTCAGAAAGAAGGCATGAGTCTCAATAGTGAAGACACGGTGAAGGAGGAAAATTGGTTTTAGCGCAATAGAATAGAATAGATCTTTATTTCATGTAAACCAAATACAGGCAGTTATGAAATGTCGAGACTCTAGGTGCCGCGGTGCCAAATAGTAGGTCCTATAGAGAAGAACCGAAAAGAAACTCCATTCCAATCTTTAGGAAACAAGTAATCATTAAGCAAATGTGCAGATAACATTTTTGAAACATAGAGAGCAGAATCCATTTCCTGTTTAGTGAACATTTTTGGCTTTGAGAATTACTAATAAAACTGTGGCATTTGGTATACACAAAAGGGACCACAAAGGGATCCTATTTAACAGCTGTTGTTTTAGTGCGCAAATTTTAGTTAAATTAGTCGCAACTCACGTAGGGATCAGGTTTTCAGTCTAAAGCTGAAGCAACGACCTGTTATTTGACTAATTTTGTGGAAAGTTAGGCAGATTCTTATTATCTTTATTTCCGTGCCTAAAATTTTTAAATATTATAGAATCCACTTCTTATTATGTTACATAGATGAGAAGATATGCAGATACCTATACGTTTTAATGAAATTTAGGATATTCTACAAAAAAATATTGAAATTAAATGAAATTGTTTATTTTGCAATTAGGATGTTTCAAGTAGTATTACAGGTCTTTTTTTATGTTATCCAATCAATTAAAAGCGTTTGCTGAGAAGAATACGAAAAATAAAATGACGTCACACTAAATTCAATATGAGGGACGCCCGAAGATGGTGGACAAAATTTTCTTATCTACCATCATTATATGGGTATCAAATGAAAAGGTTTTCTGAGAAGAATACGAAAAATAAAGTCAAACTCAAAGTTTTTTATTTCAACCGGGCCTTTGCAGGCACTCTCAAAACGTCGTGATTCTAGGTGCAAATGACATCGCTCTACAAGCGTGTTTTTACCCGACTACGGAGAGGGTTATTAGTTGTTTTTAAAGTATAATTTTAATTATTAAAGTCCAGACAAATTTTTGGAAGGAACTATGTGAGAACAAAGTAGGGTAGCGTCTGGAAAGGCTTTTGAGGTAAGTGCCATAGCAGTTTGAACTCACCTGCCCCGGTAGATGGCAAGCATCCACCAGTCATCGTGTAACTCGACCTTATTTCCCTTATTGATACGTAGGTGTTTCAACAGAAACTTCGTTTCATAAAATATTGTCAAACAATAATTATGTACCTACAGCATAAAATATATGGATACGTTTTTATTGATATAAAAGGGTACAAAGTAATTACTGATAGATACTTTTTATAGAATGATAAAGAATGCTCAAATATTATCGAAATTATCTCTTGACTATACAAAGTTTTCTAATCGCGATCCTATAAGGGATTATTGTAGGTACTCACCATTATAAACAACTTTTACTATGGAAACAAACCTGATATCGCGAAAAAAATCTCCTTCCTCACACACAGTCGAGTAATATTGAATTATTTGTATAGAACAGCAGCTTTGTTTTTGCGATTTCAGGGTTGGTCCCATAGTTAAAGTTGTTCACGATGATGAGTACAATAACCCGTTAAAGGGTTCGGGACTAGAAAGGTAGGACCTTGTATAAAGTAAGTACATTTATAATCCATTAAATAATTTAAAAAATTGCGATTTGTTTATTCCCTAACCTATTGTTGCCACAAATATGACTCATTCATTAGACATTATCATTAGTTGATATACGATGGCGCGGTGCGTCAATACTCGATTTACATTTATCTGTTTGAGTACTAATTGTGATATTGGTGGAACTACGAAGAATTTTAAGTGACAAAATATCACTTGAAAAGATACGACCCCAGTAAGTAGCCCTTTAAAAACAAGCGACTGTTTAGTTTAATAAGTTTCTGGATTTTCGTAACGATTCCCATACTGTAAATACCTAAGTAGGTACTCGTAAACAGGAGTAAGTACCTACTGAGGTATCTTTGTTCGACTTATCCACAAAACAAATGAACCATTTCATACATAGCAAACTCATCATTTTACTTACGTAATAATACTGCTAACGATGACAATTTATTAACGATGAGTACCTGCAATTAATAAATGTCATTAATTTAAATTAAATAAATTTTAATTATTATTCAAACATTACATACATCACTTTTCTTTCAATATATAATTATAATAACGTCTTTCCCATTCCGTTTGGACCATAAAGAGGTCTACATAGTAGCTTTCTACTGGTATGAAGCTTGCTTTTAGAAGGACAGTAAGCCTAAAATACGGAATCTGACCTGAAATCCCATAGATTTGGCTTTAGTTACATGCACAATATCGTCTCCTGTATTTCGCATGGCCAGCTGCATGAACCGGCCCATAGCTCTGTTATAAGCGTCACAATATCTTCACACAAAGGACCTGAGAACGTATAGATCGACTGCCTTTACTCCGAATATCGCTTTGTTTTCTAGTAACAATCACAATGCACTATATTTCCTGACGTTTGAAACTCGATGCGTTATTTGAATATAGTTAAGAGTTATTGCTTTAGTAGAGCGAGTTATAAATCAAAAGCTGTTGACCACAAAGGATTACTATTATAGCAAACAAGGCCAAAATCCGATTAACATACGAACTAGTTAATACAAGAGTTGATAGCTAAACATCTGAAAATACGGATTCATAGATCACTACAGAGAAAGCGAGAAGTTTAGCTATAATTACAAAATGTAATCTGTGTCGCAATCGTGACGATTATAGCAATTAGCTTGCCAAGAAGATTAGTGATATCAGTGTCGTTAGTACCCAAGTGGGTTCTGCTGCCAGTGTGCCTGATACAATACGAACCTAAATCGTCTTTTACGAATTTACGACACTCAAGGGAATCGTTACAATGACTAATGTCAGAGTACTAACAAACTATGTATAATTACTAAGTAATATCACCGTCGAACTATAACTAATATTAAAGTTTGTAGGTACAAGCAGCAGGTACTAAAATGTTTATAGTCAACCGAATGTTTGCAAAACACCGCACAGTCATATGACGTGACAATAAATTCGCTTCCCACAAACATTCCCAAACTGTGGCCATTGTTCTGCTAACTATGAAATTTTGGAACATTAGAGACGTAATAATAACTGCTTAGATACACACATGGCTCTTTGTTTATACCTAATGGTGCATGTGATAAAAACTATTTGCTCCTTTGTTGTTAAAACACTAAAGTCATGTCAAATTTGACGGAGACCGCAGATAAGGCATCAGACTGATGATCTAACTCACTTCAAAGAGTAATAGAATTGTCAGATTCGTATAAGCCATCAAAGGGCCAATAGAATTGTCAGATTCGTATAAGCCATCAAAGGGCCACGTGATTTGTATATGTCATACATTTCATTGAAATTCCTATTTCCTGGCAGTTGGTGACTGTCATTTTATCTTAGGAAGCAGATTTTTGTAGAATGTTTATATTATTTTATCAATAAATAAATGGATGGTGCTGTCAATACATAAATAAATCATTTGATAAAAATATCTTCAATATTACTTGCACCTACGTACAATTATAAAACGAAATGTTACTAGTACAATGTTATCTATGATACCCTCAATAATGAAGTATGATAGGTAATACAGATATTTCACAATAAATTTAGATTTAATAAAAATCTAAGTAATCTTCCATCGCATCATTAACCAAAATACCACAAAACCAAACCGAACAGAAACCCAAGCTCTCGTTATAAATACGATCTTAAAAATACGCAATAACAACACTTAAATATAATAGGTACACCTAGCTACAACAAACGATAGTGAAAGCAAAAGTGTAGGTACCTAGTAGAAAAAATTCGTACAACTTGCATTACAAGCTTAAACATTTTAATTGGAAACCAACATGAAGAAAATTGCAGCGATAGTAAAACTAAAAGATCTAAGATAACTCCTAAACCACCGATTGTTGGCAACGAGGAAATTGTATCCAATATCATCACGTACAGAAAATCACGATGGTGTAGCAGTGAAAAAACAATTGGTGATTGTTTTATACGGCTCGCACAGAACCGTTGGCGTAATAGAAAATTTACCTAGCAATAGGTTTGATAAGAACATTATTGTTGTTGAAAACGCATTGCCTGCACGATAACTGTAGCTCCAGAGGATTTTACAACATGTTTTGAAATACGTGAAATTATTGCAAATAGTTTTCTTTCGGAAATTGCATTTTGCGTTTTATAACATTGTTTCGAGTTGTATTTTGTTTTATTTATGAAGGACATTTTGTAGTGTCAGAAAATATTGTAAGCAATTTTCTTTGGCGCTTTCAAATGTAGCTATGTAGCCAAGAATATGTTGGACGTTCGTATTTTGCAAAAAAAGGTGTTTTGTGATCCATATCTTACATCTATGAAGTGTGAAATGAAATTTAAGTCTACTGCCACAAATTCACGATCATTGCAATGTACCTAACTAACCTACGAGTATATACCTACTTATTTAACACAGTTGGGCAATCAATTTATTCTATTGTATGGAACTATGAGGTCCCGCATGATCCGGGTAAGCCTATCAACATATTTTACAGACATAATTCTAATGGCAGTTTTCTAAATAAAAATATAAAGCTGGGAAACTGTAATTTTTGTACAGATTTAATACGGGTCTGAAAATATAGCTGTTGTCACTGTAATGTCAAAATACCTAGTTAATAAAAAGAGCTTCTTGGTACAATTTGTCAAATCGGCAAAAATCTTTAAAACAAACGAATCTGGTTTTATTAACATGATTGTTACAATACACGCTCGAATAAATTGAGATAATCGAATGCTGAAATAATAGCATATACATATACACAATTGCACAATTCATAGACAATGAAATAAAAACATCGCGCAAAGCTACCAAGCGAAAAATTGCTTCAATGTAATACACATTCATCTTATCTTTTAACATTAATAAAGAATGAGTGTTATGATTGTGACAATTGTCTGCTATTGCAATAATGATGTCATCCAATTCAATGACCGCAGACCGGCTGTATAGGCCGAGTGATACTACATTGTCGGAATAGAAACGTTGTAATCAAGAGTAAGCGTAAAATATGATAGGAAAGGCCTTTCACACGGTTATCAAAGTCCGTTGCCCATAATCTCGGAAATGGCAACGCAGAGCCTATCACCTAACCTATCACCAGGCCAGAGGCAAAATCGTTAACATCGCAAACAACCTTATGCGGTTAAACAGGTACACTTGACCGACGAATGGCCTCCGGTGACACCGCAATCCACATCATTACCTACTACACGTGCCCGCTACCACGCGACTACGATCGATGTAACGCAAACGTTCGATCCGAGGTAGAACACCAATTGCGATTGCATAGACGACGAACGCGATGACGTGTAGTAAAGGGTCGATGAAACCTGTTCGACGTTCAGCTCTGCAAAGTACTCATTTCTTACCCAGATGGCTAATGCTTCGATTATACTCTTGGTCTAGTAATGAAAGCTTAGGTATCCTGTGGTGTTAGAAGAACCATGATTATTGGATTGCTGTACTGTGTATTACGTGGGACGAAGCTTAGTGTACCAGCCTTTACAAATGACAACATTAAAATACTTTCCCCGTGTTGCAGCTTTATTAACGGCTATATTATCAACCCCGGTAAGGTAATACCTAGTTGACTGATAAAGGCTTCAATTAAACAACACATAGTTAGAACTCGGCACATTCCACTCACTTACGTACATTCGTTCTCACGCTTTTTCTTTGCACATGCACATGCTTCATGATTAATTAATTTGCATTTTTTCCTATGCTCATTGATGTCAGGAAACTAGTTCGTAAACAATACCTGCATATCTTGGCGAAAATACGAATAAATCTGGATTCCTTAATAGTACCTCAGTTTTGTATAACTTTATCACAGAAAATATAAACTCTGTAAAATAATTAAAGGCTTCGGTATTAAGTAAGTAGTTTTCTCTACTCTGCAGTTATTCAATTACCCTTCGGATTTAATCACCAGGTTAAGGCCCTTCCGGTTCTAAAATAAGCTATTACTTGGTTTATTGCCGTCCAAGTTGTCAAATACAGCTAGTTTCGCATAAACGACCCCTCAAAATTTACCTCACGAGACCTTCACCCGGAAATCAATGAATTTTGGGCACGAAATCTAGTTAGAACAATCATTTAGGGTAAGCCTTTCCTAAAGTAGTTTCTCTTTGGAGGCTTAATAATACGTCTTGTTAGTCAAACGGTCAAACCACATGCTTACAATATTACGGACGATGATTACACGTTTCCTTTACATTTTACTACGCTTTTTACAGCAACGTTTGAACCCTTCGTAACGCTTACTAACATTCCTTACTAATAGGAATCCTTGCTTATCTTGTATTAGTCATTCCGACTAAACCTGCTTGAGCTTTTTATATCTTGTCAGCATAAAAAATTATATGCTTTGCTGACGTTAAAAGCTGTTTGTGAATGCCCATAAAAGTAAAAAAGCTAGGTTCTCAATACTAAATATCTGTCGCTTTCAAGTTTCATCCGTCTTTACAGGGTTTTTTCTTTGAAACAATTTCAACTAAGCTTCTTCTGACGACTTTTCCGTTTTGTGGAAGACTAACTACTTCATCCTTTGTTTTATTGACTTCGGCTGATAATGTCGGCGATGACAGGATATCCATTCAATTTCAATTCATAGATGGGTGAAGATCATCAGTGTCCACGAGATTAAGTGTGCGCACTTTGTTCTTAGGTTCCTAACCAAATCGTTTCCCCACTTGATCCTAGAATCTTACGTCCTTATCGGAAAAGATCTTAACTAGCTTATACGCTTTATTAAAAAAAATTGTAACAGTTCACTTAGCATCTTTAACGTTTCAATAGTGCCTAATATTCAGTTTATTTAACACAAAACCTTTCTATTCTATTGTATAATATTATAGTTGCCTACTGTTAAGTATAGATATATCATGAGGAGAGTAAACGGGAGGCAAAAAATATGAGCCAACATTGCAAGCTTACGACAAGTAATTTTGTCGTTGTTTTCAGTACTGCACTAACTTATTTATGCACCCCAACTTTAAGATTGTGTGCAACTCGCGCTCCAAATACATAAACTTGCCGGGAATACTTTTAAAGAATTCTTTCAAAAACTTGAAAGTCATCTTTCAGCTTTATGACAAGTTGAATGTTAAAAGTTGCTTCAAAGGGAATTGTTGTTAGATGTAGTTTATTAAAGTTCAAGTTTATTCTTTTGGTAGTCCTATAAAAATAAACCTAAAATAAAATTCAAAATAATTTTATTCTGAACTCAAGTTTATTCGAAATCTCTATATTTAAATGATAGGATTTAGTGAAGCTGTTGGAGCTGCTGCCATGATCAATCTTCTTGGCAAGCTTAGTGATCCTGGCAGTAGAACATGATGATAACAAAAATATAAAAATCTTACTTCTTTCTCAAGATGTTTGGATGTTTGTTAGTCAATCTCTCATAAATGGCTGAAAGGATTTAGATGAAATTCGCTAAACAGATAGACTATGACCTAGACATAGAATATTTTTATCCAAGTACCTGAATTAGTCCCAATAGGATGCAAATATAACCGCGGGAGCAACAACTTTATTGCATAAAGCAGTAAAATAATGACAAGTTGCTTGACCATCAAGCTGTCAAGCACCGTTAAATCGTGCGCAAGATTGCGTACATCCTGCTAAGACTCGCAATATGTACATTTTATTTCCTTAATTATTCAAAAAATATAAGAGTAAATTTTGCACTTACATAATGAGATAATAAAAAATATATAGTGCGGTAATAAATAGAATTGGATACGGTAATTAGCAATTTTATTGTTCCTCAAATGTATTCATGAGAGTATAATAGGTACTTAAAAATATATGAGTAGATAAATATTTAATGTGAAATGGTTTGCAGTATATGTGGTTACAATAAGGTTAGCATATAATTTCTTACTTTGCATAAATTACTTCGATAAAGCAACAGAGTTAGGACTTACTTAATATGTTTTAGTTATATAGGTTTAAATCGATCGTTTGTATTGTTCCATGCAGTCAACAGTAACTTTCACTAAACCATAAAGGTTATTTTAAACTGAAAAGTGAAACCATAGTGAGAAAATATATGAGGGCAATTTCCTAACGCAACACATATTAATAAATCGGATGTGTGCATTCAGATTACATTCGAACGCGAACAAAGGGACGGTAAAAGTGGCATTTACCCCACTCTACAGTCATCGCAGCGCGGTTCCAAAAAATTGAGTTAAAAACTTCGATTTTACAGCGTCCCATAATAAATTTCTGGTCAAATATCCGGTAAATGGTACAAATATTTGCGTACCTATAAAATATTACCACATCGATTGGCAGGCGGTCATATAAAATCGAGAACTATTAATATTTTATGAACGAATAACAGAGATTGTGTATGCAAAATGTGTAGTATGATATCCAATCCATAAATGTCCTTCTTTTTCTTCTAGTTTTTCAGCTTGAGAATTGCTCACGCTGTGACCCCTAAATTTCCTGATATTAATTATATTATCTTGTGGTCCACAACAACGAACGGTGCAGGCTGAGTAGTGCCACAATACCCATGCTTGATAATAATGTGAACGCAGCGCGACCACGGTCTACGTTATCATTTATCAGTTATACACAATAAAACATTGATCAAAACAACGCATAAAACAATGAATAATTTAATCTGTAAAACAGAAACATGAATCATGTGTGAGTACTCAGAATTACTCTTAGCAAGTGTAAATACCTATAACAACTAAGTACATGAGTGTGCGATAGAAAATACATCGAGTTTTACGATATTTCCTTTTTATCTCGTTACGTATGAATTAAATCAATTTTCCGCGTTTATTCACGTTGTGCAATTAATTATATGGTTCTAATTGCTGTTCTTACTTAGACACGTTCGCTCATAAACGATTAATGGTGATGTAATAAATGTTTTGTTTATCAAAGATGAATCTTTAGGAGTTTGTGAGGATGCAAAATAGCACCTTATCAAATCGGGCTTATTTCGCAAAGACTTTTCAAGGGTGATTTACCCATGCTTTTAAACGCAAGCTCATAAACTTGTGTAGGTACTCTCCCCATCCTAAACTACGGAAAACAGACTTGGTCTTTGCCTGACATCAAGAAGTCCAAATTTCAAACACAAGGTTTGCCAACGAGCTATGAACCGTATACTAAGCGTTTAATTCGTTAGAATGTGTTTGAAACACTATACTTCGCTCCAAAACGCATCTAGACAGCTTATGTTGCTCAAAAAGCCGCTCAGCTTTAGGTGATAATTTTAAGGAGACTGATCAAAATATGTCTGCTCCATGACAAAAGATCTATGGGCCCACATACCACAAAACTGAGTAAGACTTGAGCTGGGTCTACGGTCTCCTTGTACTTCGAGTTATTTGGTATAATGCCCTGAGACAGTAAGACAAAGTCGCGGCTGGCGATAGACCACGATAGATATAGCAGGACGAAAATAATGGATCCATTCGTTGAAGACCGCGAGGAGGTCGGGAGCGCATGATATGGAAAAATTGAGAGAGGCGTTTGCCCAGGAGTAGGACAACATAGTCTAATAATAATAATAACTTTTATACTAGTTGATGGACGGTAGCATTTACCGATTAGTTTGCCAAGCGTGTTGATTATGATATTGTCAACGACAGTTCATTTAAACGGTCTGTTAGGAGGCCCATGATTAGCAATGGATGAAAGTGGGCTGATGTGAAATTCTTTCAAATTTATTTCAGTATGTTTCCAAGATCTAGGTTTTTACTGAGAAATAAATTCACTTTTACGTCGTTGAAAACTTCATGCAGTGTTTCGAAGTCCCCTACTGATTAGACGGCTTCAACTTCCCTTTGAATAATTATGAAGAAACTAATGTTCATTGGCATCGTTAAATAGTGTAGAAGTGATATCGTAACTTTATGCACAGTTTAATTTAACAATACTCTGTAATGTTCCTTTAAAACAATTTATTCAGCGACAAATGCTATAGCTGTAGCCATTTTAAACTATAAAATGTAGCATTTATCGTTATTTACAGGAAACGCGTTATCATTGGGACATATAAAAATACATATGCTTATCCACTATCCGGGCAGGCGACATAATAAAATTCGTTGAAACTATTCGATAGCTAGCGCGTCCGTAGTTACGAATTGTTATATCAGTCGACATTATTTAAATACAAGGACTTTATTATATAGATAGGTACTACACACGTTTATTCTTCGTATCGAATTCTCCCATTTAACAGTAATTTAGTTTTCCAAGGAAAATAATTTATTTCACCTTTTGTTTTAGTGTTAATGAGAACACTTTGAAATATGACTGCAGACTTATCACACCCCTGTCTAAATGTGTGACTAATTTGAGTTATATATCTAGTCTCTACAACGTATGTATTTATCAGAAATGTGTGGTCATATTTAAGGGTGTGGATTAGACCATCAAGCTGAACAACTTTCTCTATGGGATCAATATCGTAATCGAGAACAAATAATCAGCTGTCCCATACTAAGCTTCAATACCTACTCGACCCAAACGTAAGAGATAGCTGATAATTTTTTTGCGATAACGATGTTGGTCCCTTATAGAATGTTGTCTAGTTTGATGGTCTGATCTATATCCTTAAATATGACCACGGATTCTATTACACGCTGTATAGTATTTTTTATATTTTTTATTTGGGAGTTCCGTAAGTAAAGTTAGACAAAAATTAAAATTCACGTGAAAAAGTTTCCGTACTCGTTTTACTTTTAATTGCTTCCTGCATGTTACAGGCTCTGTGAAAGAAAGACAAGATCAGTTACTTTTTGTATTTTACTTTAGTTATCAGTCAACTAGCTTGAATTTACCGGTTCTATACCTGTTCAGGTATTATTTTATTGCATAGCAACACATTTAACCAATTTTTATTTATTCACAACCTGACAGCGAATGTTTGCACTTTCCACCTCGAGACACGTGTTTAGTCTTTCAACATTCAAACACGTTATATTATGTTTGGCCTCGATATTCACAGTCACCTAGATCGTAAGTTACTGATAGCCTTTTGATATCGTATTTAGTGCAAGGAGCCCTAGTTCAGTAAATGGAGACAATAACATTGCACCGATAAATATGTAATCACATATAATTATAGGAGATACGTATTATAGCAGATACGAACGTAGATGTACCTTTTGTTATCAAGTACTTACTGTGTAGATAACGATCGGATAAAGGCAACACTATTTTGGTTTTAATAATTTAATGTATTTGATATTAATCTGATCGTCAAGGATATAGATAGGTAAACTGACTAATTGAAGAAGACTAAGTCAAAATTAAAACCTACGCAATGGCAGCCATCGTGCTGAGAATAATTGTGACAGATTTGGTTTTTAATAAGGCAGCTTTGTCGTTTGTCAACGCGGTATCATTTTGGAACGGTATCAGTTGTACAGTCAGCACCAGAATGATCGAAGTGCACAGAATAGTCAATAATATCTACAAATCAAGCCATCTTGAACTTAATGTCAAAATAACAAGATGTTATTTAGGTCTACAGGCTTAAACAAAAAATTAATTTAGAGTTGGCATTCTTGAGTTTTGTAGATTTTTTTCACCACTTTGTCGTATCATTCAAGCGCTAGCTGACACCTATAAGTACAGAAAAACAATTTCTGTAAAAATACTGTATCGAAACTAAACACTGACAAGACGTGACATGTCATTGAAAAAAATTCGTAACGATACATCAACTATTCATTTCCACCGTGTCGTTACGTAGTTTGAATAATGTGTTGATAAACTTGAACTCCCTAGGGCTGCGCCATACCGGTTGGGATAAAAGTAATTTATATCAGAATTCGTGACATAATATTTCATCATCATCTACGAATCCTTCGAGACAGGGTTCAGGGGAATATAAAAACACGTACAGCTTTCAGATTTTAAAAATGTACTGGTTAAGATGGATAGCTTTTCTTTTTTCTACTGTTTTCTCATTTGGAATGGCTGAAACTGTTGCTTAAAGCCTTTTTTTGTTACTTTTCTCTCCCAGTTGTTTCAGGGAGCCTGTACAGTTTATCCAGACTACGGCGAGGCCTGATGGGCCTCAGAGCTTATATTAAAATGTATTAAGCGAGAACGCAGCTGAAGGCGTCCCGTAGCGGGACATGGGCCTCGGCTTAGAGCGTCGCTGAGGGGGCAACAAAAGAGGGTTTGCTGTATCTGGTTCTGGTTAATATTATTATTCACGGAGGTGTTTAAGGCTACTAGGTCAACACGGGCTGGCGCGAGTGAGGGTCGAGGAAGACATGGGATGATATGTCGTAACGGGCCTCGTCGGTGAGAATATGGACGGGACGTCGCGGTGGGCTTTGTCGACGAGGACGGTATGATGAGTGTAGGAAGTTGTTTTCTTAGCTAATCGGGGTCGGCTTACGCTACTTTCACATTCGATACTTTTAGCAGCAAAATCGCGCGTTTTCCCGTTCGTTGGCTGCCTTTTGTTTACAAAAAGTAAATAACGAACGCGAAAGAGATTCTACTGCTAAAAGTATCGAGTGTGGATGGGCCCTTAAAGATAAGCAATTATCGACTTATAAATATGGTATTTAAGGCAAGTTTCTATAGTTTTACAAATAGCAAGTGCCATCTGGCTTCCGCAACTATAAGGATGTCGTGTGTCTACAAATATGTGCGAGTAATACGCAAAAATATTGTATGGAGATGGTACGGATGCATCTAAAAATATTCATCTATGGTAATACGACCTTAGATAAACCAGTTATAGTATGACAAGTAGGTAGATACTACATACTACTGCCCACATAACACAAAAATAAAGTAGATAGGATAACATGGCTGAAGGTAATGTCAAGCTAAATACAAATAATATTATAGTTTAAAAAAAAAACTAAAGAAAACGCTGTTGTCATCCAAACTAAACGTGTATACAAAATTTCAGCTCAATCGGAAACCGGGAAGTGGGTCAAATTTAACTTCCAAGATTTTTTTACATAGTTAGTTAGTTACAGGTGAAGCTAATAACAGCGTTTTTTTACATAGTTAGTTACAGGTGAAGCTAATAAAAGCGTTTTAAAAAGATCAGATTTTTTGTATTTTGCTAAAAACAATTCACTCCGAACTATGTATAAGGTACTAACTAATTGTTTCTTAAAAGTACATTGAACTGAAACCTGAATGGACACACTTCGTAGTCCATTTAGGTCAATAATGTTTACTAAGCGCTAATTACAATTACTCGTTTAAACTATAAATAAATCATGAATTTATAGCACATTGACTCCGCGACTCATGGTGCGAATTCGGTCGAAATCGGACTTGAAGTGACGTCATAGTAGTGGGTTGCCAAAATTATCATATAAATATTTTGATATGCTGGACATATCCATAAATAATTTAATGTTTATCCTGTTTTTTTTTTACATTTGATAGCAGAACTACTTTATTTTTGGGATACCTTATAATAATAATAATTATATTTAACATTACCTATATTAATTACAAAATTACTAATTATAATATATAAATCAAATTAATTACAAAAATATTTATTACATATTATTTCACAGCTAATATTGAAAAAGTACTACATTTCCCTTTTAGGCTTTTGACAACCCTAAGTCAATAGTGACAGCAAATGTGGCAGACATAGACAGATGTTAGGTAAAACCACAAGTGAGTGGAGTCTACTCGTAAGTATTGAAGAACTTATCTGTAAAGACCGCAAAACGCAATACACGTTTTCACGAAACTACATTTGAATTTATAACTAATTCTTTGAAAAATAGCGTTCCGCTTCTTTACGGAAATACCCAGGTGTATTTTATTACGACTATCAGGCATGGGACCTTATTGTTCAAGAACAAATGACACTTCTGTCTGTGTTTTATATGAATCACTTCATGTGAGATTTTTATGGATATCAAGCTTTGAGGTATTAAAGCATCAGACTAAAGTAAGATGTAAAACTAAAAATATTCATGAAAACCGCAACAGTTTTATCATGACGAATAATAATTCTTGTCTAAAAGGAAAGGAAAGAGGAAGGCGCCTCCACGGAAAGAACCTCCATGAGAGACGATACTTGAGGTCGTCTGGCGTACCCTAGGCAATCAGCCTCGCTACCACCATTGCTAACTGGCAAATCTTTCCATTACGGTATGACTGTATGAGTGATTCCCATGTGATAGCTGATGCCGAGATGACATAAAAAGAAGTTGATATATATTTTATTTTTAGGTATCTCTGTAATTATTTTTTATTGACATTGTCTTAGATTATTGATTGGTTGTCGCAGCCACTCCAACTAGATTCCGCCGGCGTACTAATAAAATGCGGCAAATAATACTACGCAAAAGTTGGCGTACTCGAGTGACTCGGTCAGAGTAAAATGCCGGTTTGCTTAGTAAAACAGTGCAAAAACAATACAATCAAAATTAAAAAGATATGTACTTACCATCAGTAAGGATTGTATAATTTCCGTAATAATTTCATAATTTCAACGATAAATAACACAAACCATAAATGACAATCACCATGTGACAATCACATGTCAATACAAGAGTTGACGCATTGAAGGAGCCATTTTTCTTAGGTAGTGCAGTATCTAGTTGGAGCGGCTGCGACAACCAATCAATAATCTAAGGAGTATTGTATTTTTATTGACATTGACATCGCATTATTATTTAATGTATAGATGACATATTGATTGATTCTGACATTGTATACTAAGTACTTTTTAAATCGATCATTATTTTGTGGTAATTGTAAGTTTATTACAATTTAAAACTTTGACTTGTAAACTGGCCTTACGAAATAAATGAATATGGATATGAAGAATAAAATAGTCTAAGATATTTTAGAGTAGAAATATAATCCATAGAATAAGACTGATAAAACGTAAAGACATGGACTGTACCTACCCGCGCGTTTTATTTTCCTAGTATTTTATAACTTCTTGATTATACAATTCCCACGAAGTCACAATTTGTATACTACAGATGTTATATGACATCTTCATCTTGCTTTGCTCATTTTCTGTACAATTCTTCTGTCCTTAAAAAACTATATTTCATTTTGACACACAGTGAAATCTATGCTAAGGTGTCACGGTACTGTGAGCTGCGTGATTTGCTTTTAAATGAATGTTTAACACCTTTCAATGACCCTATAGTAAGCGTGATACAGTTAGATCCAAATAAATAACAGCCGAACACTTGACTATTACCCAAAAGCGGAGAGGAAAAATCTGTTTTAAAAAAAATATCTCTACCTATCCAATGTCCAAAAAATAAATAAAATGACTGGCCCAAAAAGATTGGTTATTTTAAAAAAAATCCCTGAATAATTCGTTTAACAAAATTAATCAAAAGCAAGAGATAAAGTGTCAATTTAGTGATGTTCCCACGACCAGCACTCATTCCGCACGGTGGCGGAAGTAGGTAGACTTGGTGTAGGTAATTACTCATAGCTTGGCTTTGTCGCCTGCGAGAAAACTCTGTGTTGCGTCACGCGTCACGTTGACAATAAGAACATGTTTCGAGTAACTCAAATACGAAGAATGAATAAATTACATCGCAAGTGAAACAATAACTGAAAACGTGGATGCGTGTTTGCAAATGTCTTCAAAGGAAGGGAAGCAGTAACTAAAGTAAATACAGAAATACATTGAACTCACATGAGTCGCCTGCAAACCCAGGCTAAATAAAGATTTTCGGGTATTGTGAGAAAAAGGTTACACCAAACTGTTTGACAAAAAATTGTTCTGCTGTGTAACTATTACAAATGAAAAAGGTAAAAAAATCTCATGTTCAAAAGCCAAGTTTTCTTAAATGATATTGAGATGAATGAAGTTCCGTTCGAAATTAGTCATAAAGAAGAACTCTCTCTCTCGCGTAGTTATTTAAAACTCGTCCGTCCGCTGTAGACAGCTTAATAGGTTCGTAGCGCGTTAATTTCAGATACTTTTATACGTTAAGCATTACACCTCATACGATTATAATTTCAATAGGCCCGCTCCAACAGCCAGACAAACGACTCTTTTGTCCATGCTGTATGGGTGTTCAAAGACTTGTATAAATTAAACACCTTGACAGGCCCAGTTGAATTTACGACTATTGTTTTAAGCAGAATCTCACAGTTGAGTCTTGAAACAGCTAAAATTGCCTCAGCAGTTGGTCCTAAACGGTGTGGGGGAACAAAACTCGTTACCGGGTACCTACTGAGTTGACGTTCCAGAAATATGGAAGCCGCTGTGCATAATTTTGATTGGCTCTTAAACAAAGCGCTTTGAAATTAAGCCGCACATTGTTCTAGAGTATTACTTGGTGCTTACTACTAGGGCTTAACACAGTTTCACTGTTCTTTTATGAAAGCTTAGGCGAAATCTAAGCAATAACCGCGTCTGTTTTATTTGAGAAAAAGTTTTAAAACAACAGCCGGCCGCGACGCCTGTGAAAACTCGTGATAGAAATATCAACTTTATTATCATAGGTATAGTACTGAATATTTATACGGTGATATTTGCGTTTAAAGTTTCGACGCCATTCATTTGAAAATTTATTTAGGCTTTCGGTTCACAAATTTTCCAGTGGTTTTTTAATAATCCCGTTACGTGGCCCTATTAATTTCCGGTGAAGTTTTTCCTGCTTTCGTGTAGGTATATGTCGCGAAAGATGAATAAACGATGTAGATCCTACATTAGTTAGACAAACAACTTTAACATCTTCTTTTTCACTAATAAAATTATACATTCAGCTAAAACCTGATTTTGCTCAAGATTGTGGAGGTCAGACGCCAAACGGTATACGTTCCGCGTAACAACAGAAACTTACAATATCCTGGATTTAAAAGAAAACACTCATGCACTCGCTTATGAGCGTACATATATGTAGTTCAGATAATAAAACAGATTTTAGGATACACAAAAAGGCAGTAAAACACTGGGATGGTAATGTTTTATATATCACTACTGCTTTCAGTAAACTATACAGTGAAACCAGTTGTCCTAATAGAGCACATCATTCATTCTATTTCTAGACGGATTGTTTCTCATCAACCGGTCGTTTGGCAAGTACTTCCCAATTTTACAGCTTCCGTTGTTGGTAGTGAAGCGATCGACGCAAATCAGTTCGTTGATGGACGAACTCACCTTCCTAATTAGTTTTCGGTGTAAAACATCGGTAGCCTCACCAACTGTCTGAAACTATTCAGCTTTCAATCTTCTGCAGACAGTTCGAACGTTTCTGCTGACTTTAACTGATGACTGGCACTTATTGTAAAATATTTTAATGTTTCTGTGCTCGGCATTTTCAAAGGTACCTATGAGTTTCTTGTATTCAGTTAATTTAAAATGGTTAACTTTAATTACTTTCTTCTCTTTTTGTTTGGTTTGGTTTGGTTAAGTTTGATTAAAAGTTAAATTAGTAATTTCTTTATAGTTAGAAAAGCAAACGAGATCTGTTATAGATACTAAATTATATTTTCGATTTCAAGATTTATCGAAAAAAAAAAACTATACTGTAAATTCAAATTTATTCACTTTGATTCTTAACAAGTTTACAAATGTTTAAAAGTTTAGAAGAACTAAATCACTTTTAAATAAAAGAAAAACTACAACATTTTTTCCACGGCTAATACCCGTTTATTTTTTACTCGAGTTAAATTTGACTATGGCCTTCCGTGAGTTAAATTTAACGCCATTTATTACTTCAGAATGAATTATTATTATAAACAGTTACGGGTCTAATTACCAGGCCTAACTTATGTTAATAGAAACGTTAGCACAAATCTTAATTTAGTTGATGAACGTACAGTAGAAAATATGGTCACAGCGTTCTACGTAATAAATCTTTTGTATTTATATGAAGTATTTGACTTCAAAAAGGCCACCCTATTTCTTCTATTGCGTGTTTCGTGATAAGATAATCAAGGACTTCATCAGGTACATACGCAGCATCATTTAATCCTCCAGTGCCTTTGCAAAATCTTATTTTTATTAAATTATCTACAGGTTTATTTCTAATTCACTAATAGTGCATTAAGGAGTGGAAGTACTCCGCACAATATTTAAGTTACACAGAAATCCCAAAAAAGATAAAATATCCTTTTAGAAATTTTGATCGAGCAAGGTTGATCTTTTTTCTTTTTCGCGGTTTAATTATTATTGGTCCCAAAGTAAAAGTTGTTTATATTGATTTAGTACTTCGACCCTTTGAAGCACTATTGCTGAATTACACATAACCCTGTATATATCAAGAAAGAGTGTTCATTAGCTAGCACACGATTCGTTTTTATAAGCACAACAATTCCTGGCATTTCGCCTGCCAAATTCAAAGCCGGATAAAATAAATCAGCAGTTCTGTTAAGTCTGGTATTGTTTTATAACTGACATTTACTTCTCTTTCCAGGATGACGAATTACGTGCTCATTACCATTTCCTTCTTTTTTAATTGTTTGGTAATTCAAGGAATTTAGATAGTCATATATTTTTTTAATAATTGTGTGGTTACCATCATCATTATCGAGTTTCCTTGACACAGTAGAAGCCGTCAAAACGCCTTATTGTCAGGTATAATCATCATAGCTACAATCAAATAAGGTAGTTTTCGTGTGAAGGATAGTTAGTGAGTCAGTTGCGGATGTTATTGCTTTATCATTAGCTGTACCTAATCACTATGATTTCATTTGCACTGAGTGGGGGATTCTATTGAGAGAGAATGCGAGGCTTGGACGTGAATGTGCAATAGGTGTTGTAATTGCATTTTATTTCCATATCGTTATAAAACATATTGATGGTCTGTAGTAAGCGTTTACTGATAATTTCTATAAAATTAGTAGGTAAATATTAAACAATTAAAAATGCATTCAATGCATTTAATGAAATTAATTGTAGATAGTGACAATATAATAAGGAAAATCTGATTTGTCTTGCTACTGCGGCAAATCTAATCGTAACCTTATCTAAGTCTACTTATTTGCCTTTTGATAAACAAGCATTTATTATGTTTAAACAAACTTCTCTTCAAATAGAAAATATTCAAATCGGAAGGTATTGGTGAGATCACCTGGCCATTAAAACCCAACCACCGACCGAATCACCGTGGTTTAACCTGCCTCTGATTCATCATCATTATTATAATATATTTTGTGCAAAACTTCTTTTAGATACTTGTTCATTCGGAGATCTTAAAGTAAATATTTTGCGAGTAAATTTATGAGGATATTCAACCTCCGAAGTTTATATTAAAGATAAAAATAGACACACCGAGCGAGTTAATGGTTCGTTCAGCGATGGTGTTCAGATTGGCATCGAGACTAAAATACTCTATTGTTTCAAAGATAAACAGGAAACTTGCACGTTACTTACTTCGTGCAAAACCGGAAACGTTGCTATTGAAATCTCCAATATCCGATTGTTCTTTATTTATAGTGATGGAAGAATGATCGAGTGAGCGCAGAACCGCGTCTCACGCACCGGTCAAACAACAAAAAATTATTAAAGAAAAAACAAGTCTACACCGAGACGTCAACGAACTCAGAAACACGAACTTTAAAAAAAATCCTTCACATCGACTATCCTTAATGCCAACTTATAAAGACTGGACGGGTGACATTCCGAATGCATCCAATCGCATTACTATTCGCAAAGCATACATAACACACCGACCTTGAAATATGATATGTTGAGATTTTCCCGAAACTCGAAACAGGGCAGTGTTAATCCAGAAAAAATCCACAATGTTTATTTTTATGTATTTTTTTATAGACACATGTCACTGACAATCCACAGGTAAAATTCGAAAGCTCGCGAGCGGATGCCGAGCGACCGTGGCGTACGTCCGTACGTCGTGCCGCCCACAGTAAGACTGAGGGAGAATTGAGGTGTAGAGGTCCGTTTGGTCGGAGGTCGGAGGCGATTGGCGGAGGGCCGAGTGAAACGGGATGCGGCAAGGAGATGTGCGCATCGGCCAGCTTCCGTTCAACACGTTAGATAAAATTCACAGTAGGTAGAAGACTTGAGGACAACTCCACACCGTTACCGCACTAATGTTATCTACGTATGAACGATATCGATAGATTATGCATTGATTACAGATAATATTTGACTAAAATAGTTATCTATGATAACATGCGATACCTAACTAAATACTTACAATATAGTGCGTATTTTTTAGATTTGTTAACCCAATCACGGTCTTTAACCCTCTACGATTTAGAATTTTAGACAATTAAACTGCTTTTACGCTTCAACAAATTTATTATAGGTACCTTAATAATTGAATTTGAATTTGAATTATTGATTGAATAATAATTTCCCCTCATTTCACAAGGATAACGTAACACCAATATAGTTTGATATTCAACAGCATTTTCTCTTGATCCAACATCTAATTGTTAAACAGGGCTAGTTTTCAAACGGTAGACAAATTTTCAGTAGTTATTATACTCATCATTATGAACAACTTCTAAGATGGGTAAACAAAAAAAAAAAACTTGCGATTTCTGGTTTTGTCCCTCAGTAAAAGTTAATTCACCAGAAATGCCAAGTAATTATTGCTTATGTAGGTATCTATTTCTAATTAAATTCCTCATCGTTACTAATTCACTTACCTATTATCAGCTCTAAGAAAATTGCAAAGAATTACCAACATACATAGTACTCAGTAAGTCCAATACTAACAACCCGCTAACAAGTAAAATACAAACGATACAACATTAAAATGTTCCAGTACGCAGATTCATTACTCGACAACTAAATAAAAATCACATTGGAGTGGTACCGAGGGCGAGCGTGGAATTACTGCCATGGATATGAAAGGTACAGAAAATCCACTGCTAACAATGCACGACTAAGAACTCACATGTAAAGAATAGATGATTTTTATTTGTCTTTTAAATTAAATAGTAGGTAGCAAGGAAATACATCATAGAAGAAGGTAAAAGATAAAATGGTCTTGGACTCAGTATAATAGTTGGCAGCACGCTCAACACAGTTGAGCGTGCAGCATGCTCAACTGCTGATATTCTGTCCAAGCCAGTCTTGCGATAAATAGAATACAATTTTTATAGTATTGGATAAGTACAAATGCTGTAATATAAGTAAACAGAAACATCGAAGGATAAATATGCCCTCAATTTTATTGAGTCCTAGAAACCAATGATTGCTTCATTAATAACCATTTGTGACAATATGATTTGAATGTATCAAGCGATAAAGGTAATAATAGGTTGGGGTAAATCGTTCTAGCAGGAAGCAGTAATTTTGAAGCGACCTTTGATTTTTAAGCTGTTGCTGCTACTTGTCCATAAGAGGGTTTACATAATTAAATTAAAGTAGTGTTGCGAAACTATAGCTTGATTGATAACTATGAAAATGGTTCTCCTGTGTCGGACTAAAAACAAAAGAAAAATTATGCTGCGTGCAAAATAGCTATTCCGGTTGTAGAAGACGCTATATATTGCTCTAATTCCATAAAGGATCATGTTAAACTGGAAGTCTAGTTTACAGTTTATGACACTAGTTTCGTAACGTAAGCATGGTTTTAGACACTGAGGTAGGATTGGGTAGGTTAGCCCGCAGAGCACGCCCTCTCGCACTTATGACACCGATAAGCTGGCAAGTAGATTTAATACGTTTATGAATTTGTATCTCTCTCTGAGATACAGCAATGCGAATTACTAGAATATACAAGGCCAGAAGGCAACCAAATGAAACTGGTCCCTTATATTTTAGAATATTGTAAATTAAAACTTTGTTTCTAAAATATACACGAATTTTGCATATTCATCGCTTATGTGAAATAAAATAATACAAAATGACTTTTGGCTAAAGACACTGCTCTAAAGTACTTTTGACTGAAATGGGCCATTTCATTACTTCGAGTGGCACATGTTCGAAGGTTGTTTAACTGGGAGGATGGTTAGGTTAGAACTATGAGTATGACCACGCAACGCATGAAACGAGAGAGCGTAGCGAGCGGTGCCGCGGCAGCGCCCGGCGAATGTCAGAAACGATTATAGTGAAGTATTTATTTTAGAATCTAATGTTTGAAATTATTAATTCTAAAATAAAAACGATTATTACGGAATACTGATGTACAGTTGAACGCTCAATCGTCAAATATATATTCTAAAGTATACGCGATTAGCTCGGGCGCCCGCGTTCCGGCCTTGTATACTATGGAAATACGCTACAGCGATATATGCGTGAACTTTGGCACATTACATCGAGTGAACCTTCGGCGCTATCTATCCCGTGCAATGACTGCCACGCTTGCGTGTGCATCGGACCCGTTATCAAGTGAACACTTCCCTTATCAGGGACCGACTTGTACCATCTGACATACTGACTATACGTTTTATTTGTATCGACTATCAGTATCTGTTACATAGTGCAGCTATGGCATAATGATGTTTAATTGTTATTAGTTTGATTAGAAGTTGTTTATTGTCAAAAAGAGTATACGAAAGTCCAACAAGACTTATAATGGCAATTACTATATTCTGTATGCATAACAAAAAGTTCCACTTAGAATATGTAAACCTATAGTTAGAATTTGTAAAAACGATTTCGTCTAAAAATATTCGTTGTTATTTCAGTATTCGGGACTTCTAGTGCACTAAAAATAAGTTTATAAAAAATCACCTCTTCAGGAATTATTTGAAATTGTCATTTTCTGACACGAAGATTTCAAATTACACAAAGTCATACTTAAACGTAAACAATATTTAAACGCTTTCTCATTGTAAGGGCACCTGTCCATCAAAGCGAACGAACGGCGTGAAGATGAAAGTAACAGTGGGCAACTGTTTGAAATAACGGCACAATATGGACCTGCGTCAAATGCCAGGCTCTGAAGATGACTGACAGGTATGGACGCGCCGGCTATGCCATCAATGGGAGTGCTACAGTGAGATGTTTTGAACGGTTTACTGACAAGCTTTCACCAGGTTGGTAATCTACGTTTAGTGGATATAACATAACGGATACTCATACATTTCCCGAATAACCTTTCAAAAGTGACTAAGATTTGGTTTATTTCTAACTCCCGGCAAAAAAGAAGGGAGTTATAAGATTTTAGTGTGTATCTGTCTGTAGCATCGTAGCTCCAAAACGTATGGACCGATTCCAATGCAATTTAATCGGGTATCATCTTAGCTATGTTTCATGAGAATCTAGTCAGCCGTTCAAAAGTTACAGCTCTTTTTCTAGTTGGAGTCGGGGGATTTTGACGGTTAGGTTATAAATAACAACCTTTTCTATTCTATTCTGTTTTGGTGGGCATGCGCATTCATAAAGCACACCATGTATGACTTCGTTAGGTGACATGACGTAATAAAGCGCTGCTTTATAGGTACCTCTGTCCTACTTTATGTTTGGTATTTCGTGTGTTTTCCTTATTAAATCTCTTACATCACACAATTGAGTGACACACGCGATTCTGTCCCCAGATTGCAATGGATTTTTTATCTGGAATATTACTTAAGATACCTCTGTTTAATTAAACGAATTCGTATAAATTCGTATCGTAAAAAGTAGACACTTTTGGCCAGCATTAGGACACGTAACATGCAATATAGCATAGATTTTCTTTCTTTTCTCTTGTTTCTTTTCCTTTACTTAAACAGATAAACACTTTATTCATATTTAGGTATAGATTATACATCAACAGCTCACATATCATGCTATTAGATACATAATACTGTGCTCAAAACACAGCATTGAATTTAATAATATAACAATTCCAATAGTGATTTATTGGAATAGTTTGGGTACAGGAGAAATCCTAGCGTGGGACAACATATTTTTAACAAAGAAAATTCCTGTGATAACTCCTTATTTAGCGCATACTTAGCCCAGCCACAAACGTCTTTGTTTAAATACAAAAAGCATTTATAAATTATTAAAAGTAAAAATAATACGTAGGTACAAAGAGAAAATCTAATCCATTTACGGTTGGACCTAAGTTTCTAGGAAACGTTATTATCGCATTTTCGCATTCCAATATAGCACTGATAGCCCAGCGGTTGAACGTTCGCCTTCCATGCAGGAGGGTCTGAGTTCAAACCCGGCCCGCACCTCTGACTTTTCGGATTCATGTGCGGATTAGAATTTGATTATCACTTGCGACAACGGTGAAGGAAAACATCGTGAGGAAACCTGCACATCTGAGAGGGCGTCATAAAGTTCTCGATGGTGTGTGTAGTCCGCCAACCCGCACTAGGCCAGCGTGGAGGACTAAGGCCTAACCCTTCTCATTCTGAGGAGAGGCCCGTGCCCAGCAGTGGGACAGTAATGGGCTGAATTTATTTATTTATTATACTACAATATGCATGCCTCCATTTTTTTTGGAATTAAACTAATAGCTGTTTGAATAACGTGTTAGCTCATTACGAATATTTCTACCAAGTCTTCCAATTAAGCCTAATTGGATACTTGATCACCAATCAATACCTTAGTTAAACTACGGTTGCTAAGTTAAGACCTGTTACTACTAACAGGATGAAATTGAATAGACGAGATTGTCCTTTAAATATATGTTATTGAAATGAATATTTTGAGTATGTCATTATCGAAAATAAATAAGTTTTTTTTTATATTGCGAAAACATCAAAGTAATGAAAGTATCAACTAATAAATAATGGATTGCCTATCGGACGCGACTAAATTGATACTTTAAACGTTTTGATATTTAATTTTTATTGAATCTCCGTCTATTTTTAACTGAAGACAATAACTTAGTTTTCGTCGTATGAGACGATAAAGACGATTTTCATTTTACAATTTAGATTTTTGTAATGAAAATTTAAAATGAATAAGTAACAGTTACTGAACCCAGTTTCGTCGCATGTGTTCAATTTCATTCTTTATATATTGATTATTTGAAATTCAAATATGAGAAGAAAATCCTAATTACCTATTTTACACATAAATTGGCTTTTGAATATACATAGTTCTGTCTGCACCCTTATCATCTAAGAATTTACTATGAAGATTTTTATGGTACACAGTATTATTTTTGTAATTTATATTCATTTTTCTTCTTGTGTAAGTAATCTTGGTAAACAATATAGGTAGATAAAATATTTTTTTAACTTTAAATATTTGCAGAATAATTCAAAAGGTATTAACAATGTAACGTGTAAAATATTTTCCCAAAAATTGTATCAATATTAAATAATGCACAAACTTGTATAAACAGATAAAAAATGAAAACCTGTTCAAGGGATCAAAACCGTGACATAAATTAACAATGAATGTCTTGATAACTACTTACCTACTACTGTACAATTTCTAACTTTCGATTTGAAATCAATGGTTATACGCTTCGATAGAATCCCTTCTCTCGTAAGAATTGAACGATTTTTATGTCTTCAAATGAATATTAAGGTTTGTACACAATGGTAAAACTGGAAGCGACTCGTAAAATGCACGTTCATCGCGATTTATTTCAGCACAAGCTTATGCAAGGCCTCCAAGCTCGTCGCGTGCATAAAAATCGCGCGTGCTCGACGCGCTTACATTGTTATTGTATGTACACTTACAATTAACAATTTTATCCAACGAATAAAGTTAGTTTTCAGAAAAAGACGTAGGTAATTAAGTTCCTTAGACTAATTGAAACTTCTAACCAATGGGGTGAACTTGGATTGCGTGCCAACGCAAATTGTTGCACAAAAGTCTAATTGCATTGACCCTCTTTAAAAATAAATTGACTATTCGATACTAGTAAAGCTTTTTGTGTATTGGAATTCCCTACATATAATATAATATATATTATATCTTCGACATACTCATAAATATTGTTCACATTGATAAATATTGTATCATCAAAAAATCCCAATTACGATACGAAATCCCCTATCTCCTACTTATTAGTCCCAAATATTAATTTATATTTATCTAATCTAAATTAGTTTACATATAAATCATTACACGTAAAAACAGAATTAAAAATAAACGCCGACATTATTGATTTCAACCACAAGTGGGCTCTCGATAGCTAATGAGTTAAATAAGTCCACTGTTGCTCCAATATCTATGTATTGGACCGTGGACGGCACAGAATCTATAGGTACCTATATCAGATATTGCAATATGATGAGATGGGGGTCATTTTTAGTGTTTTAGTTAGTAGTTTCCTGTACGTTTCCAAAATGCAACTAATTTATTTCTTTCTTTCTTTATATATTATCTATAACGCGTTGGTAATGTTGGTATGTGTCACAGAACAACACAAAATTATAACGTATTCTACATGATATCTAATCTATGATACTCGATTCAAACGAACCGTGTGCGCGCGATACTGAAATACAATCAGCCTAATTACATCGAAAAAAAAAACGTAAAAATCATAGCATGCCAGTACCCAGTTTCGTTTCAGAGTACCTACCACAGATTTCAACCAATACATAGATATTGAAATATATAGATGCGATATCCGAGCGATATTACCCATGCCAGTAAAGGGGTATGAATACATCACAATGCACTACCACATGTAGCCTCATATCTCTTTTGTAGAACACGAGCTCAAAGCCACTAAAGCTGTACAACTTCCGATTGCACCGACTGTTCGTTGTGAAGATAACTTATCAGTCGTCCGTAGGGTCATTACTGTCTCTTTCGTTATTATTTTTATCCTCACTTACTCTTCTATTGACTTAGGTCGGCACACCGACTTTTTTCTACTCTTTTTTTTTCATCTGTTTGTTTAGGTAGTTTTTATTACGTTATTTCTGTCACTGTTTCACCGTCACGAATTGAGATTGGTTCTTTGTTATGATCTGTTATAGCAAGTTCTTTATTTAGTTATAATACATCATTGACATAATTCTTTCCATTGTTATATCCGTACCTATTGATGTCTCTTTCAATATTTACTTTTGATGTTCTGCTACAAGCGTCGTTTGTATTTGAAGTGTCGTGTGTGTACTAAAATAATATTTGATTCAATTTTCAATAGGTTTTCTGTATCGTTTTATAATTATTTAAAACTGCGTGTGAGTAATGTGTCGTTAACACCTAGTTAATTTATTCTCAGTTTTCTGGTTTTTTTTCAACAATTCGACGATAGTAGTAACATTTAATATTAACATTGATATTTTAACTATTTGAATCAAAAGGTCGGAGCAATACGTCACACGGAATTTTGAAAAAATATTTTTTATCGATATTAAATTATAAAAAGGTTACGAGAGTTAAATTAAAACAAGATAGCTCTACTGATGACGCAATAAATTATTTTGACAAAATAATAAAAAAATAACCGAATTATGATGCACGGCCCTAAAGGCCATGTTCACCGACAATATAATACATGGTTAAAATGAAATCGGCCGATTACCCAAACAAAAATTTGTTTAAACGGCAAATTTTGCTCTAATCGTCTGTTATGTTGTCGGTGAACTTAGAGCTAAGAAGTAGCAAAAAAAACGTCACGTCACTACGCATACCGCGTCATAATAAAATAATAATTATGATCATGTAGCTACTTTTGTTATGTTGTGCAGTAATGAGAATTATTATTACAGGTAAATACAAATCCCTACTTTATAAGCGTTTTTTTCTGCTTTATTATTCTTACTTTATTCCTTTTAATGGCTTATAGTATAGTATTCATCATTAAGAACAACTTTTACTACTGGGACCAAAAAGGAAATCGCAAAAATAAAAATCCTGCTGTTCCATACAAATAATATAATATTACGAAATGCATGGAACAGCTGATTTTTATTGCGATTTCTTTGTTGGTAGTAAAAGTTGTTTATAATCAGGACCATAACTCCTTATGGACTTCCGCTAAAAAATAAAGTAGGACCTTATAATGTATAATATGTTTTATTTTGCCACCTTGATGACGTCCTTAGTCACAGTCGATAAAGATATTATTGAATGTATATAAAATATTGCAGATCATGTTATTGGTAAGGGGGATCATGTGCAAGTGTTACGTCTCCAAGCTGTTAAATGTTATGTTTAAAGCAGCCAAGCACGTCTGTCTGATAGTCTCAACTAATAATAATCTTATTGTTCGAAGGTGCACTTTTAAATATTTTGCTGGTCAGATGATTTCAATATTTGCAGTCATGTCGCCTGCCAGCATAATACCTAAAGGGAATACTAGTTGGAAAGCAGAACAATGAATGCCGTGTTTGGAATATTAATAATATCATTACTTACCTCTTGATGTTGAACCTCTTGGTAAGTTTAGAGCATTACTGGACATTATCTAAATATCTATCTTCTTCTATTGACTATATATATAAAGCTCGATTACCACTGACTCACTGACTGACTGACTCATTGACATAATTGTTCTCCCAGATGGAGCCGTGGGGGGTTAAAGTCATGTATAAGAGTCATACACCTCGAGGTCCAGTGAGTCCGGGAAAAATCCGAAATGACCTGAAAGTGGAACCCTGACCGGAACTGCCCTACGGATCTCGAAAATTACAAGTCGCAGACCTATAGTGCTTGAACTAAAAATGTCAAGAACCCTGGGCCTAATGACGAGCCGTTGAAAAAAAGATGGCGTCCATACAAAAAAAGATGGCGGCCGTACAAAATTGAAACGCTCACCGTTCCGAAACCGTTGGAGATAGTGGGGGGGTGTTCGACCAAATGTCATAGAGGACGACGGGGGCTTTCCGGTGGGGGTCATAAAAATCCAAGATGGCGGATACAAAATGGCGGCCAAAAAAAAAAATGGTCCGAGCCGGCTGAAAGTTGTCATCCGGGGGTTTTCGGGGGCACTGATTCATAATCCGGGATCAAATATTTCTTTCCGCCATTTTTCAAGATGGCCGCCATACAAGTGTTCATTTTGGATTTTGACCCAATTGTTCTCCCAGTAGCAGCCGCCGGGGTTAAAAGTGATGTATGGGAGTCGTATAGAGGGGGGTCCTGTGAGTTTCGAAAAAGTCCGAAATGACCTGAAAGTGGAACGCTGACCGGAACTGCCCTACGGATCTCGAAAATTACAAGTCGCAAAGCTATACCGCCGGAACTAAAAATGTCAAAGACCCTGGGCCGTTTGACGAGCCGGTAAAAAAAAGATGGTTTCCATACAAAAAAACATGGCTGCCATACAAAATCAAAAATCATATTTTTTTTAAGTTATGTTACAAGCACCACCTAAAAAGCCCCGCGGGCCGCATGCGGCCCGCGCACCCGCGCGACCTCTAGTCTACATATAAAAATCTATATTATGAAAGACTGACTGACTGATCTATCACCGCACAGCCTAAACCCCTGGCGTCAGAAACTTGAAATGTTACAATAAGTTCCTTTTATGATGTAGGCATTCACTAAGAAGGAATATTTGGAAATTTCACCCCTGACGGGGAAATAGGGAATGAAAGTTTGTAAGAAATAATAATTTTTAAAGTTAAATCCATAAAATTAGGTATTTGGCGTTTCGGTTAAAAATAGAAAAACATATGTTTAGGGTTTTCGGAAATTCCACCCCTTAGGGGGTAAAAAAGGGGATGAAAGTTTGGATGAAAATCCGTCACTGAAAGTTTTCTTGCAAAGAAACTTGTTAATAATATTGAGTATTAATAAATTAATAAAATATTATGGCGAGAGAAGAAAATAAAAAACTGATAGTAATCTTGATAATTATGTTTAATATCTATATAATCGGATTTTTTTCCGGCCAACCATCCTTAAGGCTAAAATCGTTTGCACCCGGGCATCCAAACACAGACTTACTAACTCTACGCGGTCCGCAATCGTTCAAAGCATTTTGTTTGCGAAATGTATCACCGCAACGTAAGCATTAATGCCATAGCATCTCGACAACGAGAAAACAAGCACCCTGTAAAGCCAAGTGTCAAAGAACCGTAAAGGGCACAAGGCCGGCAAGTGTACATCAACTATGCAAAATATAACTCAATTATGATTGCAATGCCAACGCAAACATTTCTGACTAATACCATAGACTAACAAAATACAGAAAACCCACTGATATCAACGCGCGATATAATTTTATACAACAATACATATACGGTAGGTACGATATAGACCGAAAAGCAGATTTCAGGAGCGGTTTTTTTTATTTCTGTCAGTATTTATGAACGTGGGACGTCGCGTCGCGTCGTTGCACAGTAAATTATTATCTTAATTATTGAAAAATACGGGTGACACTTGAAAATATACTGAAACACTAACCAACCCAGTTGAAATAAGAAACTTTAGCTTTGGCTTTTTTACCTTTGTACTAACGTAGAACAACACCCATTGATTGTACCTAATCACTTATCTCTCACGGCAAGTATTTAATAAGCTTAAAATATATATGTACACTCCACCCTGTAGCACCCTGCACCACCCTAAGATTGCAATTTGTTTGCAAGTCATAAAATAAAAATGATAATCTTTAGTTAGAACAATGAAATTTCAACGTTTAGTGATATGTTAATTTTATGGGAAGTTCTGTAACATTGATAGACCACTTTTTTGGCCGACCCTACGTGTCGTTTAATCTTACTTTGATTATAGCCACACAAATCGTCAAGTACAACGATTTGTAGCTATCACCCATATTTATCTTCATATTCGTAACATACTGTAGGAATTGTATGAGTTGAACCTTCTGTATAACTGCAATGCTATTTCGAGCTAATGCCTTGTTATCTGTTGCAGTTTGTTCACCAAATGTTTGCATATAGACATATCCCATAGGCGTATTTATAAACTGGGAATTTAGTGTTTATTATGTAGATACGTTAGCTGAGAAACTCTTGTTTACATTATTTTGGCATTTTATGTATGTACATTGAAAATCCAGATGTTAATATTTACCTACGAGTACCTACTAGTACATGAACAAATTAATGTTTGACGTAATGAATACAAGGTTAATGTTAGTTGTTGTATATTTATATCTTTTATTAACGAAAGAAATCAATATCATTTATCACCCTGAGACATTCACTCTCAGCTAGGCAAAATTTTGTCGTCATGACAATATGAGACGGTGCCTCTTAAAACGTGTTACCGCGTGAGATAATATGACGACAAAATTATGTCGCGGCGCTCATGTTAGCCCGGATGAACAACACATACGTAGGAACGTTTTAAATACTAGGTATTTAGAAATTAGCATAATATTGTCATAATCACCGTATTTAGAAATGACTAATGACATACCTATTCGCATTTAATACACAATATTTTCCACTTTATTTAGGTTACAAATTTCCCGAAACTTCAATTAGGTATATTAATTTTTAATGCAAATGTTTAAAATCTATCGATAATTCAATTCATTTCTATAAGTATTGAGTTTCATTCAATATGAATCCCTTAAGCCATTTTACCTCAGATCGTTTTGTAACAGTTTGACAACCTCTGTTCGTGTTTTAACTGTTTTAATATTATATCGTTCCAACTTCATTGCTTTTGGTGCTTGTCAAATTTCGTTATGTTCTTCGATTGCTTGGATAGTAAATTTTTATTGTTCCTTGATGGAATAATAAAAAAATCGAATAAAAACTGTATAGATATTTACTTTGAATATTTCATAAATTATATCAATCGGTCCAAAAAACCCCGAAAGGCGAAGATATGTTTTGAAAATACGACATCAGTCAGCGCAACAATGCTCTATCATAATACGTAATGTAACAAAAGTATTGCAATCCTCTTTGCGCCTGCCGATAGGAAAAACCGCCTGAAAAAATAACGCCCGACGCCAATTTTCTAAACAGAACAAAAAAATAACAATCCGATATCAATCCAATAAAGGGCAGGAAGGAAGCAGCCTCCGACTAAGCAATCACACAACAGAAAGAGATGGAACCCGATAAACCAACCGAGGGAGCGAGACAGAGAAACGATTGTGCCGAGTTTCCAAAGAACGGTGTAAACAATAAAACTTTTTGAAGAAGTTCGCGCTTATTCGGCGCGCGAAAGGGTTCCAGAGTAATGAATAATACAGATAAATTATTCAAAACACAATCGTATTAAATTCGAGTCGCTTGTGAAATTTTATTACGGGGTGTCCGCAAAGAAAACTTTGCGAGTGGCACTTCACCAATTTATGGACTTTTGTTTCTGTTAAGGAGTAATTAAAAATTTCACGGTTAGCAAAGTTATGGCAGAATAACTCGTAATTCAATTGGTTTGCTTCATTTTGTTGTTGTTTAATCAAAACGTAACATTTAATGCAACAATAATTTTAGCATAATTAATAACCAAAGTGATAAATGTTTCCTCAAACAAATATTTACTCGTATCTACCTTCGTCTCATACGCAAACCCACGCGTAATATAAAAAAGCCAATTCAAGAAACGAATGCATACTAAAATCTTTGTTTTAAATCGTAGTGAGGGGCAATGTTTTTTAAAAGAAAGAAAGAAAGAAATACGATTTAATATTCAAGTCTAGTTTTAGGCGTTAACAAAATAACACATCCTCTGTAACTTTTTGATTCGTATTCTCTGTCGCTCTTCGCTAGTCTGTCGTCGGGAACTTTTCATTATTGTTTCCTACCGGTTATCGGAAGCAACCCTCTAAATCAAGGTCCAATTGTCTCATTGGCACCAAAAGTCATTTAGGTGCGTCTCGGTGGAACTCTACGGCGTCGTAGCTTAGGGCACTTTACGTTTAACCTTCGAACAAAAGAATATTAGGGGCTGGAAATGTACGATTAGGACGCTAGGGTACTCAAGGTTCTTTTTATGGCGAAACCTGGGGAGGTGCAGTTGTCAATTTTTATTGTTTAATCTGGTTGGGGACAGTTTACGTTATAGCTTTTCCGTTTCGATCTTTGGGTATATTTTTATAAAACTTAGTGCCTTAATGCTACTATGATGTTAAAGATTATTCAATTTTACTTTTTTAAATGGTTGTTTACATTTATTCACTCTTGGTAGAATAGTCTTGGTCATTCTGGGTCTCGATTCTTGACTCTTACGATGCGTCTCCACTCGGCTTTATTTTTGGCGTTGCGAGAACATTCAGTTTAGAGTGGAGTGCGTGGTATTCTTGATGAGGTCTGACCAGCGCGTTCGATTGCGACCGCGAGGTCTTTTTCCTTCCATTCTGCCTTGCACTACCAAATGTTCCATTGAGTCTTCCTTCATGCCCAATTATAATATTCAATAAATTAAATATGAATTAAATATGACGTATACTAAACAGGATAGCAACCACTTACCAGACATTTGCATGCCGTTATAGGTAGTTATACAGTGTCCATACAGGATATTTTTTCATGTAGTGCTCAAAATTTGCAGAGTTATTCAGGTCCAATCCCAAAAGAAACTCCAGTTCTAAAATTCACTCTATAAAACAAAATAAAAATTTGATTTTGTATGGCTTGCGTTAGTAAATTATGCGTGTCCCCATACTAAGTCGAATTTTCGTTTTGTTTTGGACTGAATTTTAGTACTGCGGTTATATTTAATAATAATAATAACCGGTATCGGAACAAGGTTCAAGCTACCAGTGGTCAGGGCCGCTAGGGAGGAACCCCCTAGCAATACGCGCGGTGTCCAGGAGTACCACCCGCCCGTACCATAATCACTAATTGTTCTAAAATTCACTTTTGAATGGCGCGACATTTGTGTACTTATTTGTAGGTACTCATGACTTTACTTACATAGATAATGTCACTCGAGGAAACCCGTGTACCCTGGTACGTCATAGTTTATTTTATTTTTACCGCTTCATTGAGGCTTCCATTTATTATTCTTTACTACATATAACATCCTATAGGTTGTATAATTTGCAACTTCCTGTATCTTTATTGTAGTACAATATCGATACATAAAAATAAAAGAGTTTTCCTTTACTTTTCCAACCCGTTACTTTACTCCTAAACAATAAAGTTAATATAATAATATTAAACTTTCCATTTCCTCAATATTCGACGTCTATAAACAAAAACCCAGTCATGAATCACGATTGCCTTTCATTAGCAATGTTAAACTTTCAACATGATTGAATAGAATTAAGATTAGTATAAAATTATAGCCGTCTTTATTTGATACTCATCGATGTCTTAAAAACACAATGGTACGTGCATAGAAGACATAACAGCTCTATAATTGAATACTGTCTGCAATTTGCTAATGACTGTGCAGTATTTAGGTTAATGATTCATTGGCATCAAAACTGAGGATGATGAAATTTTTACTTTAAATTCCACCAAGTTAAAGTTTAAAATACACTAAATTAAAATCTAGACTAACAAATTAAAACCTAAACTAAACTAGATGGAGCAATTTGGGAGATTTAAATTATAATTATGTATTAGTAATTATAAGATATTTTAAGTTTATAATTTATATTTTGTTTATGAGCGTTTGTTACCTGAAATAAAGAGCTTAATAAAACAATAAAAAAACATATTATCTATATTTTAGCGAAGTTATGTATTCAATAAAATTAATTATCTTACGTATCAACAGTAAACGTATGAAAGACTTTTTTTTGTTTATTATTCAGACTGCTTTATTACTATCGGAGTATTAAGTATTGCTGTGGTTCCAAAGGCCATGGGACCCAAAATAGAGACAAAGTGAATGGGCATTTTTTTAAGATTTCTCAAATCGCCTCCTACCACACGGGACTTACTTAAAGTCAAGATGACCAGTGGGTGTGCGAGTAAGCCTAAAGCAAAGGTTTACCCGGTAAACCCACGCACCTTCGAAGGTCACAGCCATTACAGGACATTGGATAATAATATTTTACAAAGCCTGTCTATCTATATTAGTCGATACTACATCTCTCCACAAAATATTACATCAAAAGTTATCAAATTTCACGAAAATGGTCCGGATCGCAATATTTTAAGGCCCATCCACACTTGATACTATTAGCAGCAGAATCGCGGATTTTCGCGTTCGTTATTCACTTTTTGTAAGCAAAAGGCAGCCAACGAACGTGAAATCGCGCGATTCTGCTGCTAAAAGTATCGAGTGTGAACGAACGCTTAAAGAAAAAGTAGAAAGAAAGTAACGTTTATCAGAGAGTATAAAACCAAAAACCTATAAAAAAGAAAATAAAACCAAATACGTGAAAATAAAAGCTTACTACGAGTACCTACCTACTTATTTAAAAAGCAAATATTTTATTTTATTTTTTTCTAGTATCATTTCACTTAGCTGGTTCGTTGTGGCGTTACTTGCCTAAAAGGCTTCAGCTCAGCAAAGTGCTGCAGCTAGCTGCAACGCTGATTTTCAGTTAAAGGTTCGATTGGCCGACATAGATACGATATGGAAATAAAACACAGATACACAATTAATATTAGCTTATGTATATGTGTAATGTAATATACGATCTAAGTAGGTACCTATTTATATAGAATATGAGAATGAAAATGTAGATTTAGGAAGGTGGCCTTAAAAAAAAGGTATATACGAGGGTCATTCAATAAATACTTAGCCTACAAAAAGTAAACGAAAATTTTGGAAAAGTGGGAATTTATTTTTCAACATAGTCTCCTTTTAGTTCGATACACTTAGCCCAGCGATGCTCCAACTTTTTTAATCCGTCCGAAAAATAGTTTTTGTCAAACTCTGCAAAATAGGCCTCCGTGGCGGCGATGACCTCCTCATTCGATCCATATCTATTCCCGGCGAGTGATTTTTTCAGATTAGGAAACAGAAAGAAGTCACAAGGGGCCAAATCTGGAGAATACGGTGGATGGGGCAGCAATTCGTAGCGTAATTCGACCTATTTGGCCATGGCAACGGCAGACGTGTGACCCGGTGCGTTGTCGTGGTGAAACAGCACTTTTTTCTTCGCCAGATGGGGTCGTTTTTTCTTTAATTCGGCGTCGAATCGGCCCAATAAATCGGCATAGTAAAGCCCTGTAATTGTTTTACCCTTCTCGAGGTAATCGATGTAGATCACACCTTGTGAATCCCAGAAAACGGTGGCCATAACTTTTCCGGCCGATTTTACAGTTTTCGCCTTCTTTGGAGCACGTTCCCCGGTCTGGATCCATTGTTTTGATTGCTCCTTGGTCTCTGGTGTGTACCAGTGGATCCAGGTTTCATCGACGGTCACAAAACGATGCAAAAACTCCGCTGGATTCCGCTTAAACAGCGCCAAACACGTCTCCGATGTGGTCTCACGGTTGCGCTTGTTTTCTGGTGTGAGTAAACGCGGCACCCATCGCGCCGACAGCTTTCTCATGCCGAGTTCCTCGTGAAGAATATGATGCACTGTTCCTTCTGAAATGCCTACAGTCTCAGCTAGCTCCCGAACCTTCAATCGGCGATCTGCCAAAACGAGATCATGGATTTTTTTAATGTTTTCCTCCGTAGCAGCTGTTTTCGGTGCACCTGGACGTGGTTCATCAAAAACCGACGTACGGCCACGTGCAAACTCGTTGAACCAATTCTTGACGGTGGCCATCGATGGAGAAGAGTCACCGTACACAGCATCCAAGCGCTCTTTGATTTCGATGCGCGTTTTCCCTTCCAAAAATAGGAATCGAATCACCGAACGATATTGCTCTTTTTCCATTTTTGTAAAACCGATCGACACGTTGGCTTCCATAAGTTGTCATATTAAAACAAATGAAGGGATTGGAATGAAAATTTGAAAAAAGAATTTAAAAAGAATGTGCTACACTGTGGTAAAACTCTTTTGAAACTACAGCGCCCTCTGGCGATGAGGCTAGGTACTTATTGAATGCACCTCGTATATAAATTCAATTCAATAGTCAATTATTTTATTTTATTGTCGAAATTAGATCATATATAATTTTTTAAAAGATTATAGTACACTATTATCATTATTTTGAAGTCAGTCAAAGTTGAGAACTTAGTGTTGGATTTTACTAAATAAACTCTTTTGATTGGATGGCTAAAAGTGGGACAATGAGTTAATTAAGGTCTATAAGTCTCACGAGATTGCGCACCTGTGTACAATACACAAGTTTTTGTTTAAGGTTTACGCAATAGAGTAATTAGCACGGCTAATTGAAGGGTAAATTGCAACAAAACTGTTTTTAACTAGCTAGATTGTCTATATATTGTTTCTAGCGGTATATGTAAACTGCCTTCTTGGCCCAGCGATAGCAAGCGCAGGTGTTGAGGGTGAGGTCCTAGATGCGATTCCCAGGTTGGGCAAAAGACGTGAGATCACGCGCGCAAATGACGTAGCATATTTATCTGTGTGGCTACGTACGTAACCGCAACACTGCTTGCGGAAATCGAACACGCGTCGACGCGCTACTCAACATTCCGTGTGAAAGTACGTTGAGCTTACCCGCGTATGTTGGTTTAGGACCATTATTATTCAGCCGTGGTCGTCCCACTGCAGGACGAAGTCCTATACCCTCTTTCCAGTCCGTTTGGTTTAATCTGCGGCAAATCCTTCCAATAGGTGTCTAGCTCATCCCGCCATCTCATTCTGAGCCTACCGCGACGTCGTTTAACGTTGTGTGGGTACAGTGCAGTACGTTGTTTTGCCCTCAGCTCGTGCAGACACATGCGTCACATATGACTTGTCCAGTTCCATTTGAAACTTGCGGCTCTCTGACCAACCTCAGCGACCTAAGTTTTGAGGGTATGATTTATAAGAAAAGATACTTTTTGGATTGCAGTATGCTATAATATCTTATGCGGTCTTTTCTTGTGCTTTTCTCACGCAGATGGCTCAGGGAACTTTCTCCGCTTAATAGGTCAAGCGGCGAGACCAGAGGGCTTCCAGCCAGACAAGAATTCACGCCTAAGGGGGCTCACTCGGGCCTCAGCTTAGGGCGTTACTGGGGGCACCACAAGAGGGGAGGACTTGCTGGATCTAGTTATGATTTTTATTAAGGCACTTGTTTTTATACTTATGGCACGTGCAAGGGTCAGGGTGGTTATGCGGTCTGATTCCCGGACTCATAATATAACCATAGTTCAATTTAAAATATTTTGGGCCAAGACAATAGCAGCCAGTTTCTAACCAAACAACAGCATAGAATATTTAAAGGCGTCTGCAACTGATGTTGTGGTCGAGTCGGAGGAGAAGTCGAGCCCCAAGCGTTGGGTTATTTCTGACCCTAAGTTAGTGAGCGCCGCCGCCGCGCCGCGCGCCGCCGGTGAGACTCGCAAGGCGAAACGATTTAATTATCTGAAGACCAAGGTATAACTACCTTAGTCTAGGTATCTGTAAGTCTTAGTCTAGTGTAAGGAAATACGGTAGGTAGGTATTTAAGCTTATGGAAACAGTCGCAAACTATCTTATGTGAATATAATCACAAAATTAGTGAACGAAAGGCCTTTTTTATAGCTCCGTTAAAAGCGAAAATATATCGGGAAAACTGTTTAGTGCACTTCGTCTCCACCGAAAAACCGCTACTTTTTATTTTAGTTTTCTTGAAGGTTATGGAGATCAACTATACCACCTACCTACTTACTTAATTAATAAAATATGTAATATTTATCTGCCAAAAATACTACAGGATATCATTATCGTAATACTATATAAAATTTTAGGTACCTATAATATAAATAAGAAAAATTAATATAAAAAAATATTTTGCAAAAATCATATACAGACGCTCAACCATGCTTGCACAAAGTGATTGTTCATGGAGGCTTGTCATGCTTACAGTTACATATGGAGTCAACTTCAGCCATAGGACTGACTGACTATACTCGTATTAACTTCGGCTTCGTTGTGACAATTATTAACACGGTTCTGATAAACGTTGTTCTTCGCCACTTAGTTTTTAAGTCACAACCTTCCATTCTGTGGTACAATAGTCCAACAAATATTTAGGGCAAAGGTATGTCATTTAACCACCGTTACAAAAACCTTGCCCCGCGGGGGACCAATAGCTTACAAATGTAACCTTTAGCCGAATGACCTCACAAAATGGCGGCTAGCTCGCTGTGGCATATACTTAGAATTAAGAATAACAAGATGCAGAAGGTTCACTCCTAACCAATCGCATTAGAGCCTTTACAAATCGTGGTTTCCGCAAGAACGGTACCGTGACGATTTTCTAATATCCAGGCGGAAATAAAATTCATATAAAAAAAATCTGCCATGTAAATTCTCCGTAGAGACGTATGTACCTATGGAAAGGGAAATATGCGGCAACGTTAATGACGTGCGATATCATCATTATCATCATCAGCCGCGTGACACTGTTTTCAACTGATTTCGTACGCCATTGCGCATGCGCCAGGACGTGATATGTGTTGATTATTATTTATTTTTTAGCGACTGAAGTGTCAAGTGTTTCATATAGCGTCAAGTGACTTTGTTCCAAGTCGGGCTATGTTGCTTTGTATCGCTGTCTTAGGACGATACGTAATAAGTAACTCAGTAATCTCTCTCTCACGTAAACTTATTTCGCGCTTCGCATGAAGTGGACCTTCTTCTTCTACTATTTTATTATCGGTATCAAATATTCATAGGGATTCGTAACATAGGCGCGCTAAGGTTAAATGTACCAAGTCAAACTGTCACATTAAGTTGGGCATCGCGTCTAGTAATGATAGGCGCACACATCGGGAAGTGTGCGATGATAATAATAATACATTGTCACTCACAAAAATTGTTACACTTCCCGTTAATCAAGTAATGATACAGCTCTGTTAACTTCTGCTTTATTTGCTTTACAAGTAAGTACCTACAGATAGCGGAAGTTTAAAATGAACTCGCGTTAATTTACTCTTATATTATTCACAAGTAAGTCAGGGTTAGAAATTATAATCAACATTCAATCAACAAATTTTATGATCCTTTTACTTGCCATATATTCGTTTTTCCATGCAATATAATTAATAAACACACATAACAAAACGTATTAAACTTGATTTACACTGTGCTCCATTGATAGATTCTCGTTTCCATAAAATATTTGAAAGACAAAGATACATTACAATCGAAGTATTCACACAATCGAGGGATTCATAATTCCAGTAACCAATAATAAAATGTACCTACTTATAATAACAGTAATGTAATTCAAATATTTAAAATACCTATTTGAAAATGAATCTTCTTAGAAATGGAATGTTATATAAAGCGTAATCGTAGTCGATATAGAAGGTACTGGACTGAATGTGTT